>AP026130.1:0-1452131 GCA_030295235.1 Fistulifera solaris
AAGTGGGCAAAAGCTTAAGTGAGAAAAAGCATAAGTGTGCAAAAGTGTAAGTGTGCAAAGCCCAAGTTTTTAATAGCGTAAGTGACAAAAGACACATTGAATTTGGGCTAATTAATGGCATCTTAACCACGATAATATTTGATGTGTTCCAGGGGAAATCCGGTATTGGCCACAACAGCCAACAGTTCCAAGATGTTCTTCAGAAAGTGTAGTTTACAACATGGATATAGTACCTGTGTCTGATTTATTGTAATTTATGTACTCTAACGGCCCATACTGGGCCTTACAGCCATAGTGTGCAAATGCGTAAGTGTGCAGTGTGCAAAAGTGTAAGTGTGCAAAAGCTTAAAGTGTGCAAAGGTGTAAGTGAGCAAAAGCATAAGTGTGCAAGAGTAAGTGGGCAGTGTTCAAAAGCGTAAGTGCGCGAGTGTGCAAAAGTGTAAGTGTACAAGAGTGTAAGTGAGCAAAAGCATAAATGTGAAAAGAGCATTGGTGTGCAGTGTGCAAAAGCGCAAGTGTGCAGTGTGAAAAGCGTAAGTGTGCAAAAGAGAAAGTGTGCAGTGTGCAAAAGCTTAAGTGTGCAACGTAAGGGTGGAGTGCAAAGCAAAAGTGTGCAGTGTGCAAAATAGTGTGCACAAGTGTAAGTGTGCAAATGCGTTAATTTGCAAAAGCGTAAGTGTGCAAAAGTGTAAGTGTGCAGTATGCAAAGCGTAAGTGTGCAAACGTGTAAGTGTGCAAAGGCGTAAGTGAGCGAAAGCATAAGTGTGCAAAAAAAATGTGAAAGAGCCGTAAGTGTGCAGTGTGTTAAAGCCGTAAGTGTGCAAAAGTGTAAGTGTGCAAAAGCCGTAAGTGTGCAAAGGCATAAGTGTGCAGCACACAAAATCTCTGAGTAAGTGTGCAGTGTGCAAAAGTGTGAGAGTAACAAGCATAAGCCGTCAATTGTGTAAGTGTGCAAAAGCAAAAGTGTGCAAAAGTGTAAGTGTGCAATAGTGTAAGTGTGAAATTGTGTTAATTTGTTATAGCGTAAGTGTGCAAAATTGTAAGTGTGCAAAAGCGTAAGTGAGCAAAAGCGTAAATGTGCAAAAGCGTAAGTGTGCAGTGTGGAAAAATGTAAGTGTGCAAAAGAGTAAGTGTCCAAAAGCGTAAGTGTGCACAAGTGTAATTGTGCAAAAGAGTAAGTGCAGTGTGCAAAAGCGTAAGTGTGCAAAAAGAGTAAGTCACAAAATCTCTGAGTGACGACAACACCGGTTCCAGAATTTCTGGAACATTCACAGCATATCTGTGGGAGGTAAAAACACCGATTTCAGCTTTTCTGGACGCCCGCAGAGTTGCTGTACGGCAAAGACGCCGATTCCAGATATACTGGAACTTTGACAGGATTTCTGTGTGACCGAAAACCATCGATTCCAGAAATTCTGGAACGTGCACAAAATCGATGTGTAATGCAAAACAACAATACCAGATTATCTGAACGGCACACAGGACGCCTGATGGATGCAAAACACCGATTCATTCCAGAATTTCTAGGACATCAACACAACCTTTCTGTGGCCGAGAATAAAAATTCGAGAATTTCTGGAATGCACACAAAATCTCTGAGTGATGCACAACCCCGGTTCCAGAATTTCCGGAACATTCACAGCATATCTGTGGGAGGTAAAACACCGATATCAGCTTTTCTGGGACGCGCAGAGTTGCTGTACGGCCAAAAATACCGATTCCAGATATTCTGGAACATTGACAGGATTTCTGTGTGACCGAAAACCATCGATTCCAGAAATTCTGGAACGTGCACAAAATCTAGACCTATGTGTACCAACAAGTAAGGGCTGGTTACTTTTCAAGGGTCTCCTCGTTCAATTAGTACATGTTTCTACGTAGGTACATTATTATAATATAGTCAAATAATCTTTGGTCAAACGATTTCCGCCGCGATAAAAGCACGACGACCATGGCAAAATACCATTCATATGGCTATATCTTATGTTTTAGGTAGCTCTGCCCATTCAAAATTATACAGCACGATTACTTACATAAAGACGAACATAATATGTGGAAATGAATGGGCAGTGAGCTTCCACGGTCGAGATTTCCGCTTTCGAGTCAATTTTCTACGGTAAAAAAGCACGTGTAGTATCGAATTACGCCCTTTCGTCGCAACCCGGTCGACTCTGATAAAAAATAAAACATCAGAGCAAACCGCATAATTAAAGTGATATGATAAGAAAAAGAAGAATGCCAATTAAGCATCATTTGATCGAATGAGACACCATCATGTTTACACTGGCCTTGTGCGGTATTTATCATGGTGAGATTTTCATTCCGACTGCTTACTGTATCGCATAGTGTACTTTCACGGAGCTATCGCGGCAGGGCGTCCCTGCGTGTAACCAGCCCTTAAGGTACTGGAAACGACGTTAAATTCTGTCTCGCCGTAGGCTCCACGTAGAAACTTGTACTGAGAGGCAGAATTTTAACGTCCTTCCGTAATGCAAAAACAACGATACCAGACTCACGACTGGATTTCTCCAAGTCGCATATCAAATATCAAACGAGACTGAAATTTACTTGGGTCGCCAGTCGCAACAGTCCTCGCGCCGTTCACTAAGTTCAAGACCTCTTGCGCCGTTCAACAAAAGCATTGAATTTAGTTAATTTCCATCGCTATGCTATAATTTATTTAATTTATTAAGGGATTGAAAAGGGAGTCGATACAATCCTGGTCTGACCCCAAATCCAAAATGATCTGTTCTCTGTTGCTTTTTACTACATTATCGCTCAGTTGCGATGCTTTACTGCTATCGAAACAATCAACAAAATGTCCGAAGAGCGCACTCGCCGCCGTAAACGATCACTCTCGGCGGAGAATGATTGCATGGTTGCCATCGGCTGCAATCATTGCGCCAAATGTCGTTTTTGCGGCAGAAGAGACCTCGCCGGTTCTCGATATGAAAGAGTTTGTTGATCCTATGGGTCTATTTTACATTCAGGTACCCAATTCCTTCTACACGTTGCGTCGATCTGCCAAGGGCGATTTACCAGACGGCAACGGACAAGGCCGTCGCGGTTCAAGTATATTCACTGCAGGTAACATGGCGAAAGCTGAAGTTATTGCTGTTGAACGGTAAGTGACTCAGGTGCACTCGTCGATCGGTTATTCATTCAAAGCAAAGCCTTACGGTTTGTTCAAAGATTTCCGACAAAACAGCTGCTCGAGGAAAATGGTATTGAAGCGACCGGTGATTTGAGCACATTTCCTGGTCTCGGTGAATCGAGTGCTGTTGCTAGCCTCATTGTAGCTCGACGAGAAAAAGGATCTGCAACGACAAATACCCAAATTGTTCCGGATTCATTATTTTTAAGCGCCGACGGAAAGGAATTGCGTTTTCAATTGAGAACGGAAATTGAGGTTCAAAAACCGGAGCTTTTGATGGAACAGTACGGTGTTTCTGCATTGTATCGTATCACATCGGCAAAAGCGACCTTGCGCTCTAATGATGGTTATTTAGTGGCGGTCTTCGCTAGTGGCTTGGAACGAGACTACATGGGACCGGACGGAGTGGCCTTAGAACGCTCCGTGTCTAGTTTCGAAGTTGTTGATAGAGCTGGGCTCGGGGCTATTTGACAGCAATAAATAAAAGAATGCGTTAGCGCATGCTAAATATTAGTACTTTGATTCATTTACACAACCTAACATGATTGATACTTCTGTCTTTTTTTGAGACGCGCTCACGCAAATGAGAGAACGAGAATCAACGTTAAGCAGCCAACAGTGCTCTCGAACGTTCGAAAGCACAGGGAGGCACCGGATGAACCGCCCTGAGAAGATACAGGGGCACTTCCGGGCGGGCGGTCAGCATCGGTGCAACCGAAAATCAATCCATCAACTCCTGCAGTTTGATTATCGCATGTTAACTCTCCGCAGCCTCCACTGTAATCACATTCGCTGATAAAGACCCCGCCACAAAAGTTGTAGCAATCATGTTGCCGATTGGGGCTGACCTTAGCCATGAGCTCCGCGCAGAATTCTTTGTTTTGAACTTCCGGACATACTTGCGGAACCGGAGCAGCGGTAGGTGTCGCAGTCGTCGGAGCCGCTGTTGTAGCCTGGGGACACGGAGTGCCGTCCGTTGCTGTACAGGTGCAGTTCGCCGTGCATGTTACCAAACAATCATCGGCGGTGCACGCTCCTAGAGACATAGTGTCCGTCGTGACATCTAATGCCGCCCAAACGGTTCCTTCAACAGTAGATGTTGGCTGACCGCCTTCATAATCAAACGAAGCAAAGTTCTCTTCCCGGAAAAAGCACCGAGCTCCGTCGAAAATACATTCAAATGAGGCTCCATTGACGACGTCGAAATAATTGTTTCGTCCGAGAATAGTTTCGTCGGCCGTCGTCGCAGCGAACGAGAGAAAAAGCGCAAGGAAAATAGCTTTCATTCTTAGTCAAGGTAGTGTTTAGTTGTTCAGAGTTGAAAGTAGCTTGTTGATTGCTGTTCGATCCAAGTCATCAATCAACAATTGAACATTGATCGACGGTATCGTGCATTGTAAGTCGTCGATGCCTCATTATTTTCGCGGATAATGACCCTTTCAAAAGTCTTTCGTGGACTTCCGTCTTTCGTGTATCGTGTGTCGTGTGATGCGGGTCATTCACAATTGAACACAGACGTCTATAGTAAAAGACAACGGAGCCCACATGAGACTTCAACGGAAAATTACATAGATATTTACAGTAAGCCTGAGAGTAGAAACACGTCGGAGCTAAGGTTAAAAGATTGAATTGAGATAATAAAACGCCATGCCTAGGTTGTTACTGCGTCAAACTAGAAAGAAAATACCAATTGTCTCCATGCAAAATTTACCGCATAACATAGTTTTCAAGGATTACATCTTCGATACCCTTCGCGTTACAAACACAAAAACCATGTTTTATTTATTAGAGAATTAGGTCTCCATGATCCGTTCCATTTGCTGCAGGATGTCGAGCCAATCGTTCCGGTACTTTGTTCCCGGTGCTCTCCAAATATGCTTTCAAAGCAGCCATGATACCCGCGTCCTCTTCTGTTATAAGAGAAGTAGCCAAACCTTCTTTGCCAGCTCGACCTGTACGACCGATGCGATGCGTATAGTTTTCAATGCTTCGTGAGGGCAAATCGTAATTAATGACATGGGCAACATCTGGTACATCTAAACCACGTCCGGCAACGTCGGTTGCGACCATGACTACGCCTCCACGACGGAATGTCGCAAGACTCTCTTCTCGCTGCTCTTGCGTTTTGCCACCGTGAAGCACAACCACTTGTCGTCCCGCGCGCTCAACAATTCGTCCAACATGCTCAGCGTGTTTCTTTTCGTTCACGAATACAATAACCTTTTCATACAAAAAAGCGAGGATTGCTGATTTGTTGCATCAAAGCCTTTTCTTTTAATGCAGGTGAAGCTAACCAGACTAGCTCTTGCACAATTCGAGAGTTTTTACCGGATTTTTGATCTCCTATGCTTACCACAGCCGGATAGCGTAAGTAAGTTTGGGCAATCTTTTCAACTTCAGGTGGCATCGTAGCACTGAACATGGCTGTTATACGATAGCGAGCTACAGCGTTCTGATTCTGCAAATCTTCTTGTTCTTGTTGATAAGCTCTTAGTTCATCATCCGCCGACTTAAGCATTCCTCCCATCGAGTCTAATATAGACTGAACCTGAGGTAAAAATCCCATGTCTACCATTCGATCTGCTTCATCGAGCACGACATAACAGCACTGATTGAGCACCAAATACGCCATCTCGATGCAATCGTTGATTCTCCCGGGAGTTCCGACAACGATGTGCACCCCTTTGCGAACTTGCTGAGCCTGTTGTTGAATTGCTTGTCCGCCTACAATGGGACAGGTAATGAGATTGGGCGTAAGACTCAGAAGTTTTCGAAACTCCCCATCGATTTGCAAAGCCAACTCTCGCGTCGGCGCGAGAACCAATGCCAAAGGTCCTTCCTCCGCTACTCGCTGCAGCACAGTACATGGCAGTTGCATCAAATAGTGACAAAGTGGAACACCAAAGGCAACTGTCTTTCCACTTCCCGTCTCCGCAATACCGATCATATCCCTTCTTTGTAATCCCACCGGAATTGCCTGTCGTTGAATCGGAGAAGGTTCTTTAAACTTCATGACGTCGTAAAGCGCCTTGATAAGAAGCGGATGGATGGAAGGGAGCCCTGGTGAAGCCTCTTCGAAAGATCGTAGTGGCGGGGGTGCTTGTCCTCCTCGTACGTGTATTTCGTAATTTTCCCGCAGAATTCTCCAATCTCGATTGGTCATTTGTGACAAGGGTTTCTGCATGGCCGATTCTCGATTTGTTACTTCTTTTCCAGTAATTTAACTTTTTGCTCTGGAATGACGGTGGCTTTACAAAGAAGGGAGTAGCGTACAGAGGATCATCGGCCTCAAAGGTGTCGTCCGTATCATCCCATTGAAATTTGAACATAGTTCTCTTTTTCGTCCCCCGCTGTTGCTTCTGTTTCGCTTCCATTTCTTGATTGACTGAAACATCCTTGACACCTAAATACGTTTCATTTATCACTGCGCGTTGTTTTTGCGTCAAATTACTGCCGGCTGTTGTGGTTTTAGAGAGTAGGCTACTTTCCGCTGGCTCGGACTGTTTCTGTTTCTTAACGAGCTCAGAAGTTTCATCTTTGATTGCTGTCTGCTGTTTACGCTCTCGCTTCGGTACGTAAACTACTCTTCCGCTATTAATTGTATTATTCGAATGAGGTTTCTGCAATGGCTTTTCGAACTGCTGTCGTTCTAATTCTTTTGACGCAAGGCACGTTCAATAGCTCTTTGTTCGGCTCGTTCTTCTGCGCGTTTCGCCGCTTCTGCTGCTGCCAGCGCTTCCTTTCGTTCGGATTCAGATAACCCTTCTAATAAGGCAGGATCTATTAATGTTTCGGGTTGCATCTTGAACGTATCGCGTGTAATAAAGTCCAAAAATTCATTCATCATCGTTGCTGCAGCAACGCCGTCGTCGCTCATAGAGAGTCGATTCATGACTGAAATACCGCAGTCGTGGTGAAAAGTCGTCTTCTCTTTGAGCCATAGTGAATACAGAAAAACTATGCCTCCTCAACTTTTTGACATCATGAACCAGCGAGTGCCTTTCAAACGCATCGGAACGTCATTGAAATGTGAGTAGTGACAAATGTAAGATATTGTGCTGGAAAAAATAAGAAAGAGTAGTTCTCAAGGGTTAGATGCGCTCTCTGATTCTTCAATTCATGACTGAAATATGGGTCGTGGGTCGTGGGCAATCAGCGGTTTAAGTGCCGGTTTACTTAAAGAAAGGAGTACCGCACCGCCGCCATTGACACTGACGTCTTTCTGAATTTCTTGGACGAGAAAAGAGGTGATGCTTTTCTTTCGCAAACAAAAAATCTTGGTTGTCGTTCGTCGTAACATCAACTCGTTGACACTTATCACTTATCGTCTATCACTTTCAATCTTACAGATTGACTTATTACTATCAAAGAAAATCAACCGACGAGACGTCGTTTTCACCGCAACACAGCCACGATGCATTCGAAACGACGAATCAAACTTCTATCGATTCTTCTTCTTTCGATCGCTTCTGTAAGCGGTTTTACTTTGTCGAACCGACGACAATGGAGAGCTCCGCTTCTCTTCTCTGCTTCTCCAAACTATGATAATACCGCTTCAAGCGAACGTCCTCCGCAGGTAGCTTTATTACTGCATCAAAGAGTCGACCCGATGGCGGCTCTGGGTTTGCTTTCGTCGAAAGGATATCAAGTTACTGCGTTTTATATTCAGCAAGATGCAAACATGCTGGATCAAAATGAGCTAGTTAATTTAGAACGACTTTGTGCACGCTACGGGGCTCCAATGCAAGTCATGGAGGCACCTCCGGTCGCAGGACCGCCCTCGGAATTCGTTTTGAGTGATGCGCGAGACAAAATCAAGCTTTTCCAGCAGAACGGATATGACTTTGATTTTGTAGCTACATGGTATCAAGTGTCGGTGCAACTAGGAGAAAGAGGTGATGGAATACAGTTATTGCAGCCGTCGGATGCAACTAATGGCGGCTCTTTTTTACTGTGTGTGCTAAACCGAGATCAATTGGATACCTTGGTGCCCAAGCAGAATGCCGCGTCGGTTTCAAAGCAAGAGAAGAATATATTCGGACAAATTGTGGACTTCTTTGTACCCAAGGAAAAGAACGAATATTCAAGCTACGAGAAAACGAGCGTAGAAAATCGAGCCGCTCAGCAGCAAGCGTCAAATAGGAATGATTACGAGGAACAAAAGGATCGTATGTCAAAAGATGCGATCACCGAGACGAATCCGATCAATACTCCTCAATCACCTGTCGGAAGGCCCTTGCAACCATCGCCGTCTCCGCAGCAAACAGCAAATGCGGTGGCAGCTCATCGCAGACCAGCACCGCAAACTTTTTCAAAAGGTGTTTCGCCCTCTCCACGGACACAGGCTCTCGATCCCATTGTTGGAACTTCACGAGCCGACCCTAGTACCCGGTCGTCTTGGCGTGCGAGTCAAGGACCACCATCGGCGCTTGGCCCAGATTTTACGGGTTCAAACACATATCCTGGTGCAGATTCTGCAAGACGAGCACGTCCTTTAGATCCGTGGCGCACTGAACGGACGAGCAACCAGATGTTGCAAAGCGATAACATGCAAAGCAGACCTTCGAGCAGTTGGGGAGCACGTAATGGACAATCCGCAACCGACGGGACCATTTCACTACAAAATGTTTATGGCAATAGCGGGAATAGTGCTGTGTCTTCGTGGACGACGCGAAGTGAAGATCGCGGACAGGGTTTTTACGCGGACAAGCGTGTGGACGATGGTGGAGCTTCAATAACAGAAACGACGAAGCCTCGCGACAATATACCACTATCCCGGCAGTACTCTACACCAAAGAAACGACCCGAACCGTTGATGCCCATTGATGCTCCACGAAGTGACGCAATGTCAGCATGGACTGGATCAACAGTATCAAGTAGAAGCACCTCTAACTACCCAGAGCGCCCTCTGTCTGGTTCTTCGTCATGGGGCACAGATGCCAGGTCTAACAAAGACATTCGACCAGATCCTTTACAGCCCACAGATCCTCGTTCTACTGAGGCAGTATCAACGTGGACTGGGTCAACGTATTCGTCGTCAAGCAGAATCAGCAATCAACAAAATCCTCTTCAACCGATCGATCCCCCACCAAGCGATGCAACATCTGTTTGGACTGGATCCACTCCTGGAAGGAGCAACGAAAGGAATACAAATGACGACTTTTCAAGAATGCCAGTCAGTACAGAACTTCGAACGCGGGGAAAGTCTGACTACGTGTCCGATGTTAGTAGCCCATCCCAGAGGTCAATTAATGCCGATGTCTGACTAAACAAACAAAGGTAGAAGACTTTTACCAAGACCGTAGACCTCCCCAACCAGATAGTCGACAAGCGGAAACCTTGGAACAAGACGATAGATGGGGACGGTCGGAATCTAATAATTTTTATGATTCTAACAATGTGGACGAACAACCCAATTGGAATGCCCCGCAACCGCAAGAAAAGCTTTACCAGGATCGCATTAACGGATCAGGACAAGATGTTACTGCTAAAAAATGGGAACCATTGGAAACCGAAGCATTATATGAGGCAGTGCAAGACGCTTTTGCGTATTTCTCTCAACTTGCACCGGAACAAGTTCGTAGCGATTTGAAACAACGGGGTGAATGGTACGAACTAGAACAGTTTCCTCCAGAAATTCTTGTTACACCAAAGACTCCCGTAGAAGATTGTTCTTCGCGCGTTTATATTCAAACAGGGTTTTTTCAAGAGAATGGCGACTGGATTATGTACGGGTTCCAAGGCGAGACGGAATCCTTGGTCCTTCGTGGTTTGATTCAAATTCTTTCCGATATTACACAGGAAGTTTCTATTGACGCAGTGCTAGCTTTACCTCCCAACGAAATCGTAAAAGTCTTGGGTTTAGAACCAGCGTTACGGCAAAAAGAAAAGAGAGACATGATTGCAATCTGGAGCTCCCTGCAACAGCAAATTCAAGAAACACTCTTTGGATATACAAAAAATAAAAACGATTCGGAATACCAGCCGTCGATTATGAGAACCTCAATTCCGGGGGCCGAAAGCGCTAGGTCTGAAGCTCAGAAAGGATGGGGTACAGAGTCGAGCACGAGCAATGATAAGAAGCAACAGAATACATCGGGATCATCTCCTCCTTTTGCTATCTGGGATTCGACCAGTTCAACAACTCCTTCGTCTTCGCCCTCGGATAGACTTTCCCGTCTTGACCGATTGTCGTCAACTTCCACCCCTAATTTTGCAGACGGTGCTCAAGTTGATGCTTCGGCAAACAAAGCTCCATGGGATAACTGGACACCGCCGCCTACGCAGGACAAACAGTCAACATCACCGAATACTCCGTCTACAATGGGGACATCGATTCCAGGGGCAGGAAGTGGGAAGAAGGAGACCAAGAAAGGCTGGGGTCCGGGTTCCAGCACTAACAGCGATAAGAAACAATCGGATAGATCGGGCTCGACCCCGCCGTTTGCAATTTGGGATCCGACAAGTGCATCCGTTCAATCGTCTCCGTCGCCTAGTCCACCATCTTCTTCGTCCTCGGATAGACTTTCGCGTCTCGACAGATTGTCATCGCCGTCTACCCCTAAATTCGCTGACGGTGCTCAAGTTGATCCATCAGCAAACAAAGCTCCATGGGATAACTGGACACCGCCTTCTAAGCCAAATGGTCAATCGACATCGGGATCGTCCAGCTCAACAAGAAGTTCAATGTCTGGATCTAGAAATGCCGATTCCCAGATGCCGAAAAGTCAAAATGAATCGTACCGCGAGCGCAGCGCAACCTCTGACCAACAAAACGGTTGGAAAGGTCCAACCGATTTCGACCCGAATAGTCCCTCTGTGGCTACTTCAATTCCAGGAGCTGGCCAAGCAAAGCCAGAGGTAAAATCCGGTTGGAAGCCGAGTCGAGGACGATCTGAATCTGATGACAATAAAAGCGGTTCCAATAAAAGTGAGAACCAGCCTCCTTGGAACACATGGACACCGCCTGCGCAAGCGCCAGAAAAGACACAGCGTGACCAAAATCAACGAGCGCAACAGCAAAGCGGTTGGAGAGGCGACACAGACTTCGATCCGTCGCAGCCATCTGTAGGAGCGTCAATTCCGGGAGCCGGTCAAGCGAAGCCGGAAGTAAAGTCCGGTTGGCAGCCAAGTCGCGGGAGATCTTCGTCCAGTAACAATAGCAACAATAATGACTTTGACAACAGTCAGACACAGCCTCCGTGGAATACATGGACACCACAAGCGCAAGGGCAACAAGATCCAAAAGGCGGCCAATATCGAAGAGCGCAACAGCAGAGTGATTGGACAGGCGATACCGACTTTGATCCATCACAACCATCAGTTGCTGCATCAATTCCGGGAGCCGGCCAAGCGATACCAGAGGTAAAATCCGGTTGGAAGCCGAGTCGAGGACGTTCCGAATCTGATGACAACAAAAGTGGCTCCAATAACAATGACAACCAGCCTCCCTGGAATACATGGTCTCCTCCATCAACACAGAACAGTGCGGGCGACGCTGGTACACTTGAAAACGACCCGGAAATGTACGGTATAGAGATTGATGACTTTGACCCAACTTTGCCTTCAACTGGTAGTTCTATCCCAGGGAGCAGGAGGGAGCAAACCCACTGTGAAGAAGGGTTGGTCTCCCGGTGGACGTAAATAAGCATTTCGAACATTGCATTGCTTTGTCTTACTCTCTTGGTCTTTACAAGTAAGTTATTAGTTCTGAGTAACATGCCGCATTTTCGGACTAAAATCTGGGTTCTTTAATCGAACGCTTCCAAAGATACGCTCCGGTAATGTTGATTCGTCATTACCCTCAAAGAGAAACCCCATGTCTACCACAAGCGTCTTCGCATATCCGAGAGCTAGTCGTACGACTCCCGTTGCAACCGGGTTACTCGCACAGTCTATGATGACCTCGAAAAACCGGTCACTTTGGACGTATAACTGGCGTAGCTTCTTCCCTAACACTGCAGGTGTTGAACCAACCGCTTTGCGCACTAAGAAATTACCCTGCACTATTTGCGGTACCAATTTGAAAGTTCGGTTGCGAAACTCGTCCGATGTGCCAAAAAAGAATTCGTTGCATAATTTGGACGAAGGCGTCCCATCTTCCCCGTTTATCAATCTCATGTCGTCGATTGCGTAGTAAAATACGCCGTGGTAATAAGGGGGTCCAGGAATGACAATGTTCACCACGAAAACAAACGGTGGCATATCACTCTTATGACCTTTTGATTTTACTTCTGCTTCCATGGCAAGCGCCAATTGCACACGTTCGCGTGGGTGGACACAAAAACCACTGTAAAGCGGTTGATCGACAGAAACTAGATCGACAGCAATCAAGCGACCAATGCTGGGGCCAGCATTAATTTTCTGGCCGTCGTCTTTATAATGTTTTCCACGCACGCGGAAAGAATTGGAATCGGGCTCAGCCCAACTATCCCTGGTCAGTGGCATCGGCGTGCTTGCCAATCCAGCAAATTTCGATGCTGACGGATATTCATGAGTTGAAAAAGTGAAATCATAGTTCTGCAAGTCATCGTGAGCTTCATCTCCTTCATCGAGATCATCCGACCGTGCTTGGGCAATACCATGTTGAGAAGAAGGATGAAAACTAAGCATCGCAGCTGGCTCATCTCTGGCACAAGGTACAAATCGGTCCGTGTCAATTGCATCACGGATATTTACAAGCTGCGACAGCACGGCGACCCCAAACGCTTCCGCATAACTTTGCCATGATAACATGGGGAGTGGTGTAGTCGGAACCCAGCCACGGGGGTCGACTTGAACAAAAGCTGTCACAAGGCATTCGTTCGGTCTTGGAACACTGCGACGGCTGGTAGAGGTTCTTTTGTGTGGTGCGATGGTAAAAACTTTGTGCATTTCCGCTCGCACAAAGAAGTCCTCGGGAGGACAATCAGAATGTTCGACAGACTCGTAACAAACAACGTAGCTTCCATCTTCCTCAAGCCGCCAGTATCGATAAAGGCAAAAGTCGCGCGGTGCAGTCCAAGACGGAAATAAGAATAGAGGCGAAAGTACCATATGGATAATGTCTGTGTTGTCGTCGACAGCTTCAACAATACGAAAAGTCAGCAAATACTCAGACTGGTTTTCAAGCAGCTGCTTGTGATCAAACGAAGCGACACAGCCTACAGACATGAGGCACAGAAATGCGTCGACAGCTGACGTGCTTAAAACCTCATGGGATTTTATAGGTGCGCACGCTTTCCCATCTAACGAGATCGAACTCCGAAAGCAAGAACGAAACTTCTGTTCAACTTCAATGCGCTCTTCACGATATATTCGTAGAGCGGAAATGCCCGAGAATGTAGATGACCAGCCGCCGTGTAAAAGGCGCCACGCGTATTGATTTTGTTGTGACCAAGCCTGGTCTCTCCTAGACGGTGGTTTGGCTGTTTGCAACAAAGCATTTCTAGCCTTTCGACCGTCCGTTGCAAACAACTGTCCCCAAGTCGACTGCTGAACACAAAGAGACTCTTGAGATGCGATAATGCACTTCCTCCAAGTATTGGCCATCTCGTATTCCGAACTAGCAATCATAATTTCTTTTTTCTTTTCACCAGTCACGCTTTCTCCTAGTCCAACTGCAGCGCTCCCTCCACCAGCCGCAGCAGCTCCCACAAAAACTAATCCTGCCACTAAACCGAGACCAGCTGTAGCCACAGCTATAGCAGCAGTTCCGCCCGCGGCAGCTGCGATTTTCGTCCCTTGCCAGATTCGCTTACGGCTTCTCCGGATTCTCATCTTCTTATTTGTACGATAATCACGCAATAGTTCCTCCTCTTGTGCCTGTTGCTGAGGATCGATTCCTGTGGGGCCCTCCACACGGAAACTGCGTTGTGATTTCGACCTATTGTGACCATCTTGGACGAACAGTTCGTTATCAAGCTTCGCTGATCTTCTACGACGGTTTCTGGGAGATTTGGGGGAAAGGTCGAAACTTCCTTCAAAGCTGGGAGTGAGCTCTAACTCGACAGAAGAGTCATCTCCACCATCATCTTCGACTTCAAATGATGTAATGCGTAAGCAGTAAATGAGATCCTTGTGCTTGCTTACAAAAGTTCCGAGACTTCGCAGTTCGATAGATCGATTATTCCTTTTAGTTTTCCATTTGTAATCGAATAGTATCGAAGCGAGTTGTCCGAATGCAAAACGAAACGTCGAGGAATGTATGGCTCAAGCCAGTTTCTACTTTTCTTGAGCATCTCTCCTGCGAAATTCGCATTGCAGTGTCAATAGGAATCCTTCATCAGCGCCGTCGCAATCATGGCAGTCCAGCTTACCTTCCAAAACAATATCGTCTTCTACATCGAGTAGCTCCGCCATTTTATAAAACTATAATTTTAAGTGAAATTAAACGAAATTATGAAAAAGATAATGCTATTCAAAATTCAGAATGATACCTGGTGCGGAAAGCAAAATAATGACGCCGTCATGCGAGAAACGCAGCAACGCAAAGAACGCGACAAAAACGCGAAGCAAACGCGAAGTCTGCATTTTTGCGTTCTCGCCTCTTCACGTTGTAGGTAACTCGTGACTCGTCAGTCGGAAAGTACTGTTTTCTGCAGTCAACATCAAAAACAGATAAAGAAGCTAACATTCTATCGTACGGCTAATTTACTGCATTTACATCACACGGCGTTAATTTCTTGGCGGCATCATGTCTCTTGGTCGCATGCGGTCGTCGTAAGGTCCATTATTAGGTCCCCTGCCTGGTCCAGGGGCGCGCCATTCGTTATCGTCTCTGTAACGAAATCTCTCATCCTCGGGACGCCGTGGCCCCTCACGGCGATAATCATAATACTCTGACGGACCAGGTGGTGGTATTCGACCTCCACGTTGTTGCCATCTGTCATTGTTCACTCTTCCATCCTCGTAGGGGGGAATAGGGCGGTCCCTCGTTATTGTACGGACGAGTTGGAATTATTCTATCAACATACGGCTTTTGATCAGGTCGTCGAGGGGGACTCCTGTAACCTTCGGATCGCGACCTCGAAGAGTTTTCGTTGAAAGGTGATCGGCGTGTTTCGTACCCTGGTTCGTTCGGGTCTCGAGCTCCCTGCCCTGCGCCGCCGAACGGCGGTCGACGTGATTCGTAACGTGGCTCGTTCAAGTCTCGAGCCCCCTGAGGTGTATTGCGAAAAGGAGGTCGTGGTCCATCCTCGGTTAAAGGAACTCGACGTGTTTCGTACCCCGGTTCATTCAAGTCTCGGGTTCCTTTTTCAGCACCACGATATGGTGTTTTCGGCGTCGAAGTTCCTCGCGGCTCACTATTAAAACGGTCGGTTTCCTTTCCAGGTGCTGCCCGAGTTGTCGTCTTGGATGCCGGCCCTGAAGAACTTCCGTTAAAAGGTGGTCCTGAAAAATCCTTGTCTCCCTTTACTGGGTGATTGCGATTCTATAGTTGCTCTTTCGTAATTTCCCGTTACAATATCGAGGTACGTTCGGGGTCGAGAGGGACGATTCTTCTTTTGGAAGTTTGTCGAAGAAGCTTTATCATCAATACTTTCATCCGCCAGGGGATCAATTTTAGACTTCGCTTGCTTGAATTGCGATGACCGCCCAACATCTCGATCAGCGAACGGACCAGAAGCAGCACCACGACTTTCCGAAGCTGGCCCAGCTCGTGATCTTCTTTCGTTTCCTGTGTCTTTTAAAATTTCTGCATCAAATGACGTGTTTGCTTGGGTGAATTCCTTCGCTGTATACCCTTCTGGGCGTCCCCGAAAGGGCTCGCGTTCTCTAAAACCACTTTGTGGTCCGTCTCTTTGATCCACTGATCTGTAGCCTGATCCTCTGACAGATTGACCTCGAGGCTTGCGATTAACTTCTGTAGTAAAATCGCCTAATTTCGTTGGGAACGCGGAAGGCTCCCAGCTTGCACGGCCATTTTGGGGTCCCCAAGGAGTTTTGTCTTGGAAAGGTCCCACTGGAGACCCTCTAGATGGTGTCGAACCCGTCCATGAAGACATAGTGCCGCTAGCTGGAGAGAAATTTTGAGGTTGTAGAGTGACTCGCTCAGCGCCTGCTGTTGATGGCGTTGAACCAGTCCAAGGTGTTGATGAAAAAGTGTTTTGCGGTCCGACTCCAGCAGGGGAGAATGGGTTATTCACAGAAGAAACACCAGGTGTCTGTAAATTTTTAGGGGTAAAAGGAAACGGATCTATGCCATCGGAAGCTTTCCAAACACTGGACGTGCCGGGACTATTTGGATACAATGGATCGAGCCTTGCGCCACCAGCCGATGAGCCGGACGGCGTTCGCCACGGAGTACTCGGAACGGAGCGCGACGAGTCAGCAGGATTCTTTATTTTATAGCGATCTGACTCAACAAAGTCCGGTCCGAGAGTCGAGCTTTTACTTGTGTCATTTTTGGGAATACTATCATACACCCTCCTCGAATTTCGGACGAAGTTCCCCGCTGATCCGGAGCTGGACGCTTTGAACGATGAAGAGATTACTTCTTGGGGCTGCAAAATATCCTTTTTCGCGGGAGATTCATTCCACCGCTGATCCGGTGCTTTACCAGAAAGTGGATTCAAAGAAGTTTGTGGGGATCGTGACGACCCGTTTTCCCAGGGCGGGCGTTCCGAGCTAGTAAGCGGCTTGAAATCACTTGTCGTTGGATCAGATTTCCATGACGACTTGGGAGCAGTTTCAATCCCGAAAGCGGGACCGAGTGGTGGTTCGGTATCGGAGGAACCGACAGACTTGCCAGTAGTACTTGCAGCATTTCGACGAGTGCTCTTGGCAAAAGAAGGTGTACTGGCAGCAGCGTCGAATTGTGCACCGTCAAGATTATTCGCAGTTGATGACGACAGTCGGTCAACACGTAAGGGCCTCTCTGAGGACGACGAAGTCCCATTCGATCGGTCGTCACTCCTAGTGAAAGTGGATTGGGTACTGTCAGTCTTCTGCGGGGGAGGAGTCCAGTTGTCCCACGGTGCCTTATTTGCCGAAGCATCCACTTCTGCACCGTCCGCAAATTTAGGCGTAGACGCTGACGACAGTCGGTCGAGACGAGAAAGCCTATCCGAGGGCGAAGTAGATGGCGGACTAGACGACGGAGACGATTGAACAGATGCACTCGTCGGATCCCAAATCGCAAACGGTGGAGCAGATTCCGATGTACTCGATTGTTTATTTTCATTGTAAGAGCTGGTGCCCGAACCGGGCCCCCATCCTTTTTCACCGCAGGCTTTGCATTCCCGGCACCAGGAATTGAAGTGCCCATTGTCGATGGCGCATCAGAGGAAGACGATTGAGTATTTTGCGGAGGTGGCGGTGTCCAATTATCCCAGGGAGCCTTATTTGCCGATGTATCCACTTCGGCACCGTCCGCAAATTTCGGCGTTGATGGCGAAGAAAGACGGTCGAGACGCGAAAGTCTATCCGAGGGCGAGGCGGACGGCGGACTAGTCGACGGAGACGACTGAACTGATGCACTCGTAGGATCCCAAATCGCAAACGGCGGAGCTGAACCTGATGCATTCGACTGTTTATTGTCACTGGCAGTGCTCGACCCAGGACCCCACCCTTTCTTTGTGGCGGGCTTTGAGCTTCCTGCTCCCGGAATCGAAGTGCCCAAGGTAGAAGAACTATCAGACGATGTCGTCTGCGAGTTTTGCGGCGGCGGAGGTACCCAGTTATCCCATGGAGCTTTGTTTGCTGATGCATCTACTTCGGCACCATCAGCAAATTTAGGGTTGGACGGTGATGATAATCGGTCAAGACGAGAAAGTCTATCCGAGGGCGAAGAAGATGGCGGACTAGACGACGGACTAGACGACGGAGATGCTTGCGCTGATGCACTTGTAGGATCCCAGATGGCAAACGGCGGAGCTGATCCCGACGTACTCGATTGGCTGTTACTACTGCTACCTGGACTCCATCCTTTCTTCACAGCCGGTTTTGAGCTTCCTGCCCCAGGAATTGACGTCCCCATAGTCGAAGGCTCATAATCAGAGTCTTCATCGTTTCCATAAAGTGTCTCTTTGATTTGCTGCTGCAGCGCACTCCAAACAGAGCCCATGTCGTTGCTGTCACTCTGACTCAAAGTAGATTGTAATCCTAACGCGTTTCCGATTTGGTAAGCTGGCAACGACATCACTTCATCAATAGGGACATCTTGCGTGATATCAGATAGAATTTGAATCAAACCACGAAGAACAGTGGCGTCAGTATCGCCCTGGAACCTAAAGATGATCCATTCTCCATTCTCTTGATAAAGACCCGTTTGAATAGATACTTGCGAGGAACAACCCTTTACGGACGCTTGCGGTGTAACCAAGACTTCTGAAGGAAACTGTGCGAGCTCATACCATTCGCCTCGTTGCTTTAAATCGCTACGCACTTCTTCCGGTGGCAGTTGAGAGAAATATGCAAAAGCGTCCTGCACTGCATCTTGTAGTGCTTCGGCTTTCAAAGGCTGCCACTTTGCGAGAGAAATTAATGCATTATTACTCTTGATTATAAACGCACTCGAGAAACTGTGCGTTGCTGCTAAAAACAGCACGCAAAGCGGCGACGTCCTCATGTTCGGTCGTCAAATGTAGGAAGTAGAGTTGCAATGGCGATACGTACGCGTTGCGGCTGCCAAGTTGCACCTTGCACCCGCCACGAACTCATTCTTTTTCCAACTGCTGCCAGCGAGCCGGCTCGCGCTGGCGATGGTGTCAGTCAGTCATCCAACCGATGCGATCGTAGTAACCAAAATCCAACAGTCCATTTTCGTTCGCTACTTAGAGAAACGATGCCGTGAGTCGTCCAGTACGATTAAGAATGTAGTCGCGCGTCTCGGCATCGCTCGTCAGGAGAACAGTCAACCTGAGGGGCATAAGTAAATGTACTGGAGCTCGCGACCATCTCCCTAAAGTACACTGAATCTTATAGTCGACAAGTTATTATAGCGAAATATGTAGGATATAATACATCATCAACTAGTTAAGCCCCTCGATTTCTATATTCATTATTCATTCACATGATCCGAGCCAAGGATCATTTATCACTTCTCAACGAAGAATAAATAGAGTGTATTTTCAAAAGCAAGGGAAACAGAGCGAGCCATTTCATGCTATAGATTAATGAAATAATGAGCGGGACTTTCGACGGAGCAAGCACTAAGAAAAGGACAAGTAAGCTCGGTGGAGGGTCGCAGAAATACTGGCAACTTTTCACCACGAGGTCGTCCCAAAACAGTAAAAATGATGCAAATGCAATCCATCCTTCTAATTCAACGTTTAGCGAGCGCTTTCGAGATGACGAGTCCTTTCTAAATTTACTTTCAGACCTGCAGGATGGATCGTCTCGTTTGAACAAAGCAATTCACGTCAAACGTGACATGCACTCCAATCATTTTGACGATTTTTTCGACGAACTTGCAACCAAGCTTGCTCAAAAAAGACGAGCCAATGGTAGAATCGCGAGATTTGACAATAAGGAAGTAGGACAAGTGGCAGCTGTATTGCCGCCTTGTCAAAGTTGTCTCGAATGGGAGGAGTCAAAATCCTCGCGTGACCTTGGAGCCAAACGAAAGGCACAAATCGTCACGGCCAAGTTACAAAAAGAGTTTCCGACGTTTCAAAACCCTATGACTCCGGCAAGCTCCGTTTCAGAGATGATGGAACCATCAGAATTTGATCCCTTGCACGATTATTTTATTGGAAATGTCACAAGAATTTCCTCTCGCCGGAAAAGTATTGCCCGAGCTCGGCGATCAAGTGCAGAGGAGGATCGGAGCAGCCCAGACTCGTCCGAAAATAGCAACAGTACTACACGCCGCCCCAGTCGTGCGTGCACTCGAAAACAGACTTCAAGAACCAGAGCAACGAAATCGTATCAAGAGGAACACCAAAAGACAAAACGTACCATCCCTCTCCAAGCACATCAGAGAGCATCAGTTTATCTTCCAAGGCCTCATCCCGCGATCACAGGGATTTCGACGTCGTGCGAGCTACAATCTCCTTCAAGGCTTGTTAAAGCGCCTGCGGCTCGTCGCATAAAAGACCCCGAGCTGGACCTGGCAGTCGATGCCGATCGTATCAGCTTTTCTAATTCAAAAAGCGGAATCCTTCTAAGTTAGCCACTGCGTTTCGACAGAACACAACACCAAAAAAGCCCCGACCACCTTCCAAAGAACCGGGGCAGTTTACAAGGAACCAGTCCCTGTCGTCGCAGAGCATCCGTTGTCAATGCATCATGCCACAATAGCTTGCAGCATTCAGAGCGTAATCTACCACTACCCCACCGTGCGAGAGTAAAGTCCGACCGCTTGTCGCAATCAGAGCACTTCCCATCTCCAGCAACCATGCGGGGCTCTTGTAGAAAGTTAAAATGTCTCTTTCAAGAAATAGAAGCAAACGATCAGCCGCCACATGTCGCAACACACTCGGCCAAGTCCGAGAGCGCCATGCAAAGAAGTGCACCATTTGAAAAAATAACTTCTTTGTTTGCGAGTTTAGATAACAGCAATCCATTTTCGGATACAGCTATGTTATTCGATGAAGTATCGTTTGAGGACGTTCTTTTCGACAAACCCGATCTACAAGCAAATGGTTGTTTCAGGCTCCCCGAACCGCGGCAATCACCCGAGACTGGCCGTTTTGCACACTCCAAGGATACACAAGATGCCACATCAACTCACTCGAACGTTTCCCCATGCACTCCTGTGACCCGGCGACTGATGCGTCGAGCTCAGGCACTGTCTGCGATGCAACTTGCCTTGCACGTTTAAAAAATGCGATGTTTACTGTAATGATAAGTAAATCATTTACGACTTCTTTTCCGTTCACGTAGACCAGCGAAATAGACTATGTTGCAGCCTATGGAACCGCCAGACCATCGTCGTTGTACCATTCATGCGCACGAGGGATGTAAGGACCTCGCTTCCCCGCGAACGATACTTGTACCGTAGGAGCTGTAGGATGATCGGAACGATACGCCGCAAAGTGCAGATGCGGTTCGGGTGAAAATCCGACACTTCCACTGGCCCCTATTACTTGTCCTGCTTGAACTTGGTCTCCAACTGAAACCGAAGCGGATTGAATATGCACGTATTCGACAAAAAGCGGTTTATCAGGAGGTGTATTCTTTACCTGAAGTAAAATGGAATTCCAGTGAAACAAATTCGTGACAGCGATTCCGGTACACTCATGATGATCTTGTACTTGCACCACAACAGCGTCTGCAACGGCAAGCAATGGCGTACCCACAGGGCATTGAAAATCAATAGCATGTAAATTTCCGGAAAAGAAATGAGTTAAATGGCCATGGATTCCTTGGGTACACAAAAACGACGGATTCGTCGAATCTGTTCGCAAAGGAAAAGCAAGAATTAAATCATGATAGACATCGGAAGGATCGGGATGCTGATTCCAGGGTTGAACGTCGCTTTCCAGTCGCAGTTGTTCTAAGTCAATCTGAGAGGTCGGTTTGTCAGTCTCTTCTTGTGGTAGGAGAACACACAAATGAGCAAATGTTTCTGGCGGACAAAGTACAATAAGTGTAGTAACCTGATTCGTTTCACCCTCATCATTCGTCGTTGAACCTTGCTCTAAGAGACGACCTTGAGCATCTCGTAATCGCGTTTCGTACACCGTAATATACGCAACAAGACTGTATTGATTGAGATTACAGACCGTCAAAGTTCCGGATTCTGGATCGATCGCTATATCCGGAATGTCGGACAGCCCGTCCGCGTCAAAATCATCCGCGTTCACTGCTTCCCACTCTAAAATCCAGTCTGATGATTCCGGATGAGCTATATGACATCCTGGACCGGCGTCTGCAACGAAATTATCCGAACAGGGGGAAGAAACTTTTGGTTTTTCTTCATTGCCGCCCGACGCGAGTTGTGATTCCTCCCGATATACATACGGCGCTTTGAACTTCTTTTGGCTTGACTTTTTCGACTTCGATTTTGGTTTCGGCATACTTAATAACAATCAAATGAAGAGCAAACATTTGCTTCGTACTTGTTTATAGAACAAGCAATGAAAGCTTGAAAACAGAACGTTGATGGAGCGAATGGTGCAACGCCTTGAATGTCTACGTATTTTCACGTAGCTCTCGTAGAGAAATTTATCGACAGAAGGGAACCCGGATATTGTGAAATTTTGATCACACCAATGTTTAGCGTCTTTGGGCTTGTCTTTGGGACACCTTTCGAACGAACACCTTTCGAACGAACTACAAGGTAGAGCATATTCTTCGAATAGTGTCTCAGTATCTAGTTTGTTAAGAAGAGGCGCGTTGGTCATTCATAGTCAATCATTTAGTTAGATTTTTACCCTTTCACATCTAGAATCCATCAATCACAGGTATACTATCAAGTTTGTCTTCGATCTCTCAGACTAGACGATGGCAGGAGCATCGGGACGAAGACCAGTCATAGAGCAACAGTCGTAGCGGTGCACCTTCTCGTCGTGCGAGTGACGACTCTGCTGAATGGTCGTGCAGCATCCGCACCAGAACGTGCAGCAGCAATCGTCCAAATATCCGTCTCCGAAGGTACTACCGGGAATTTGATACTTTTGACGCATATGGAATCGGGTGCAGGTTCCGACCACCACACGCCACACGACGAACAAGATCGAGACTGTCGATGAGCAGTGTAAGTCGTCTATTCATTCTGAAAGAGACTACAATTGAATTACAACACTTACCGATATATACTACAGCAGGAACTCGCACCGACATGAGAAGGACGTAAAGAACGAGCGAAGCAATGCTGTAAATCATGCAGACATGCTTCATCGGTTCAGGCCCTTTCATACCGAACAAGTTAAGATGAAAGCGTTCCAAGAGTTGACCCTGCAAGACGCAATTGAAACACCAACCCATCCAGAAACGACCGGTAGCGATAGTCTCACAGCAATCGCACAAGCCATTGCGCCAGCGGCCTGTGGGAGCACTTTCAGCGCTACCCGAAGAGATATCGACGGTCGACATGGCGCTCTCTGGATAAGGCACTTCGATCATTTGACCTTTCTTGACGCCGCCTTCGGGAACTGTCACTTTAAACTGTGAAAGAGTAACAACCGAGTTAAGATGGTTGAACGACCTTCAGCAGGAGGAATCAGGAAGAAGATGCAGACCTCGCAAATGAAAGATACTCACCGTTTTGCCATCGACAGTCGCGTCAAATACGTAACCGGCCTCCAAATCACCAGGGGCATCTACTTGAACGATCTTCGTCATCTTGTTGAAGGGTATAGTTTTTTAGACGTATTAGATAAAAAGGGAGAAGTTATGGAGGAAGATGCAAGATGCGTTGTGAAACAAAATGCAAAGCAATGCGCAATCCACACTCGGAAGTGACAACAACACGGAAGCTCAACGCGAAACGCGATGAACTCGGGAATTTGGATCCTTGGATCCTCCGACTCCAACCCCGTTCAAAACTGCAACCGCGACTCGAGATTTAGGCAGACGTGGACGAAGAACGATGATCAACGGAAACTATATCTAAGTAAATAAAATACCTCCTACACACTTCCAGGAAGTACGTTTTGATACTTATGTGTACTTATTCTGCAAATCATCATGTCACGTGCATTGTGCATTGTGCATTGTGCCTTCATTTATTTGCTCATCACCGTTGTGACAAGTGACAAGTCGTCATAGATCAAAAAGAAGTTTCAAACTGAGAATTTACGAAAGACCTTGCGCGTAGAGACGATAAGAACTCTCTAGAGTTTCATTGAGGTTGGCAGACTGTTAGCTCGAGGCGATAAAGAAGATCGCTGTCGTTGCTCGACTCATGATTCGTCGAATCTTTTCAACGCAATGCTGTTCGTCCTTTAAATGGCGAAAGTTTGTAGAATAAAACATTAAATATGCATGATTAGATTGCGCACTCGTTTTTGCAATATTTAAGGGGTCTTTATTTCATAAAGCGGCGTCATGAGTTGCAAAGACCCTGGACTAAGATTCTGTCCAGTGAACAAACTGAGACCGATACATTTCGTCGTGATTTCCACAAATCCTTGCAAGAACACCGGCACAAACTTTTTAAAGACGTCGGGACAGTTGAGCTGAATATCTTGTCCCCTCGAGCCGCACATGCTACAGGGACAGTTGACACCGTCAACCTTCGCAGTACACGACGTCCACACCGCGACTCGACCCGGAGGATGAACTCCATCAACACAAACCGTGGGAACATCGAACGTTACAGTGTCTCTATCCGAAAGAGATCTTCCGACTCTCTCTTCAATTTTTGTCACATTTAGTGTCAAATCGTCACTTCCACTGCAAAGGGTTGAAGTCAGTTGGTTTCCCGATGTACGGAGCTGCATTTTACCGGTGTACGATGGTTTCACACAATATTCACCGACTGTAGGTAAAGTCATGGGAAGGTTCACGCCCGCTTTTGCCCTCAAATCGTCCATGCATACCACTGTATCACAGCCGAAATCTACGACACGAAGTAGAGGCCGTAACACACATCTGCACTGAAAAGGGAAGGGACTGTACTGATTGAGGGGGTTTTGAATAACACCGACAATCAAGTCACACAAAGGACCGGCTTCTCGTTCATCGTTTAACTCCAAAGAAGACACATCGAGTGTTCCTTTCGACAGGTCGGCCTTGGCGACAAAATCTTCTATTTCCTGCAATTTAAGCGCCCGTAACGCAGCCGAAGCGCTATGCAGAAGAATTGCGCCTACGAATGCAACAAGACTGGTGGTTTTCATTGGAGATGTATATTTGAATTGATTGCTTTCTATTTTAATGAATGATGACAGGTGACGGGCGAAAAAAAAAAAAAACACAAACTAAAATGCCGCAAGCAATAGCGCGCATCGCAGGGGCGGAGAAAAAAGGTACAGTAATTTATTATTTACTACGTATCATGGAGTTTAGCCCGCATCGCACACAAAAGCACATACAGAAAGAAGAAAGGAGGGTCGAGTCTTGGATTCTTTGTCACCCAACGTACAATCACACGGTCATTTTCGTTCTCCGGTCTACTGATTTGTATCGTACTTTGTAAATAATTAGCTCGTTAGGCCCAATTTTGTTCGTGTTAACGGCTTCATCGCGCCGTGACCAATGATAAATTTGGCCATGTGCAATGTGCAATGCGCAATGCACTAAGGACTAAGGACTAAGGACTAAGAACTATTTACGCGGTCTCTAGCTAACCTTAGTCAGCTAGAGTTGATGTTTGATTTCTAAGACTTTCTAAGACTAGTTCCATTATTTATGTTATGATGTCGGCTTTTGTTCAAACATTGAACATAGTCTAATGCTTTGTCAAGGGTCTTTCTAGAGATTATTAGACTAGCTAGGGAGCGACTATTGATCCATTTCGAATGAATCGTCGGCTTGAGAAACCTAATCTTTGCAAGAGGGGCGTTCAGAAAATAGCAATGATTTCTTTCATTAAAACTTTTTCTTTACCCACATCACTTATTTTCTTTCTAAGTTAGCATTACTCAGCTTTGCGCGGCTGATTTTTAGCTTGAAACATTTGCATGCATTTAGCCTGTTGATCGATCCACCCACCAGGAACAAGGGCCGCCCAGTTCTGGGTAGTAAAATGATCGCGTTCGTTGTGAATCACGTGATCGTACATGTGCTCGTTGACCTTGCTCAAGTTGTAAAAAGGCACCATCGGATAGCAATGGTGTTCGGCGTGAAAATTGGTGTCCCACAAAAAGAATCGAACGATCGGATTCGAGCGGACACTGCGAGTGTTACGCAAACAGTTGGGTTCTTCGGATACCTCACAGTCAGCGTGTTCGAGGTTGCGAAAGTAGTTGATCACAGGGTAACCAACAAACACCGGGACGATCCAGTAAAACAAGAGCGTTTCGTATCCTCGATCCACTTGACTCGCATAGTAGACAGCAGTCGCGTACCAAATAATTTGCGCCCAAGCATGGCGCTGCAGCTGCTTCATGATTCCGCTCTCATCACTGTAAGTCCAGTGACCCAAGGACCAGCTCCATCCACTGTAATCCACAGGAATTCCCGCGGCCGAGTTAACGATACGACCGACGCGGTGGTAAAAGGTGGCAAAGACGTTCAAAAACTGCAAGACGTAGTGTGTCTTGGACATGGGGACATTGCGAAACCCAGGATTCTCGAGCTGCTCGCGGGTATAAAAGCTGGTGAGCTCGGGATCTTTGTAGATGTTGTTCGTGTAGGTGTGGTGTTGCTTATGCATGACACGCTCGTGTACACCCAGCTCAAACGTGAAGCATCCGACGAGAAAGAGACAAAGATCGTTGATCCACTTTGTCTTGAAAGCATTGCGATGCAAAAACTCGTGTTGTCCTGCGAATGCAAACGCTTGAAACTGAAAGCCGTAGAAGATGTACAAAGGCACAAAGATGAGAAGCGTCGGGATATCCAAGTCTTTCCCAAGCAAAGGAAAGACTTGAAGCTGTCGAATGGCGAAACTTGTCGCCACCAAACAACCGATCAAGCTAAAAAGACGCTCATATCCTTTGCGATCAGACTTGCCCATGAGACCGATCAAGACACCGTCGTCGAGAATACGATCGCGTTTCTTGCGCTCGCTGTGCTTGACGTCGGTCCAGTCTTCGGCGTCAGCGCGGACGTTAGCGAGTCCGTCGGTATCAGCTTTACTGTCGAGCAAAGCGACAAGCGGATCGTACTGCTGCTCATCGAAATGAATGATGGGGCGTGCGTTCGGCGGCATTATAAATCAAAGAAATGATGATGATGAGAAGAAGATGCTTCGACGGCGAGTGCAGCAAGGATTAAAAAATATGAGAGGTGAGCGAGAGTTTCACGTTTGCGTGAAGTCGGAGGACGTCTCACATGCTTCCTATTGATGCCTGACATGATGTCAAAGATACCCTCGAAGCGTGGGCTTTTCAAGGTAAAAGGGCATACTTTGGCTGTCACAATTTGACACCTGTTTTTTCGTCCACGAAAATGAACGAAGATAGCAAAGATACCGCTGCGTATCGCTGGCAATTCATTACCATCTTCCCATGTTGGTTGGGAGGAAGTTTCATGCATTTTCATAACCTTGGTGATGTCCATCGTGGAAAATGCCGGATAAGAATGCGGTATTTTCCATCCCTTGAATTGAGACACGAGAAATACGAATGGTTATGATTGGCAGACAAGTTCACAGTGATACTTGGTGACTGGTGACTTGTGACTGACTGGCGACTTGCGTTCGGAGTACAGAGTACAGTACTTGTACCCGTACAGTATACAGTACAGTACCAGGGTAATGGTGGCGTGTGTGTGGCGTGGAAAGGGTGCAAAGTGCGAACTGGACACTGGACACTGGACTGACGACGGAAGACGGAAGACGTGCATGCTGACGCCATAAATGGTTATTGCTTTGCAGGCTGCAATAAGTAATCTTTCGAACTATGCTACTTTAAAGCAAAGAGTGATCAGACATAATGAATAAGTATCACCGAAATCACAGTTTTTGGGCATAAGGCACAAGATTAAACAGTGCTGTCCACATTTTGACTCCTCTTCTTTACTACTGTAACACGACTCGGCAAACAAAAACGGAAACGGAGATTATGCAATAACATTAGTTAAATCCAACAGCAACCAATAACCAACAGTGCTCTCTAGAGAAAGCGGAGAACCAAGACAGAGAAACTACTAGTAAACTTGAGAGCAAGAGTACGAGTGGGAAAGGACGTTTTAAAATTCTAAAATTCTGCCTCTCAGTACAAGCTTCTACGTAGAGCCTACGGCGACGCAGAATTTTAACGTCGTTTCCGAAGCAAATAAGTATTGAATGACTCAATCTTACTTTCTACGCTTAGAATCGTTCCTAGATTTCATGAAGCATGTATGAGATTTCAAGATGATTTCTCCTTACTGGAAACTGGAAACATTTGCGATTGGAAATTCTCGATGATAGCGACTTACTCTGTAATTGTTACTGGAGTAATTGTTTATAGCCAAGTCGGGTGTTGCTGGTAACTTTATGTAGACCCCTAAATCTATGAAAAACTAAAAGTGGCTCCATTCGCCATTCGCCAGCAGCTTCTGTTCTTGGAAGACAACTTTAGGCTTTAGGCCGAGCCGTGGACTACTCACGCTAAGCCAAGTCGATGTTCAACGAACAGAACATGATCGTAGTTTATAGTGGAATTGTACGCCGGAATGTAGAATGAAGCAACGATTGGTGAACGGCTGACTCGATCTCGGACAATTTGATAACATATTCACCGAAGTAGAGAACAGATAATGAACGGGAAGATAAACCGTAATCGACGCTCTACTAGAGCCTGATAAAGTACAGATAGTATTTACAAAATTGCAACGTTCAACATAGTCGTCGACAGTCCATGGGCCACGCATTGTGCAATACACACACAGCACAACCACACCAGTTCGGGGAAAGCATAGCAGCGGCGTGGACGACGAGTCGTTTCAAGTAAACAGGCATGATGAACCATTCAACGCCGACAAACGATGGGACCCGCAACGACGAAGGAAGCAAAGAGACCTCACGCATCGGCGCAACGGCGTCCGACCAGAGTGCCAGGCTGCCGTCCTCTCCCCCAAAGAAAGGGGCAGCAGCGAACAAAGTCCACCAAGGCGAAATCCACTGTAACAAAGAGCCCGAAAAAGCTTGCACCGTTGCCCCCGCGGGCATTGAATGCTTACAATATTTTCTTTCGAGAAGAGAGAAAGAGGTGGATTGACCAACGAAGCGAACCTGGAAAACAAATGGAGTCGAAAGCAAAGACGGGCTCGACATTCCCCCCGTTCGCTCAGATGGGAAAAATCATTGGACAGAAATGGAGAGAACTACCGGCTATCGAAAAGGAAAAGTTCGAGAAGCTGGCGAAGGAGGACATGCAACGATATCGTAAAGCAATTGAGGACTACAAAAATAATTTAATACAGGAGACAGAAAAGAGTGCGGAAACTCTCGGAAAAGATACTGTCAGCTCAGCGTGGAATTATCGCTCATCTTCTTCTGAGGATGACATCGAGGAAGATACGAAACCAGAGGCAACGGACGAGTCGCATCATGCACAGCCGATCACAAACTGGCCATCCGATGCGCTACTGCCGACCATGCAAGGAACCGCTTCATCACAAGCTTATTACCCTTTAAGGAACGAAGTTCCAAATCTGACACAAATTTACTCACAGACACAGATGCATAACATGCTAAATGAAGTCCTCCAGGTCTCGCACGATGCGAACATGCTTGTCTATTCACAACAACGGCAGCAGCAACAGCAGTTGCTGTCAATGCTTCTTCCGAGAGTGACTTTACAGCAACCACAAGTAAATCAACAGCTTCAGCGTAACCACCAGGATCTGCTGCTATTGCAGCTGACCAGAGAACATCAACAACAGGCTCACCCCCGTTGGGTCTGCTTCACGATGGATCCCCAATGACAAACCAACTTTTGCAGGCCCAGCAGTGGCAATCTGCAGCACAAACACCCTCACCGTTTCCAGCAGAACTCGACATGCAGCTACGTGCGTCAGCTCTTTTGAGTCAGTTATCACAGCAGCAACAGCAACAAAAAGAAAATGCAGAGACAAAAGCGCCCCCGCCTCCACCCTTTCCAAAATAGAGACAGAAAATCACCGTGTGAGTCGCTTAGAATTGAAAACCAACGTTTTCCACGCCCTCGACGTAAAGGGTCAAAAGTAACCCTTAGAAATAGATGATGTTAATTGGGCGATTTCTTTCCGTTCAATCTTCGTGAGGTCGATCAAGATGGGCTTCAAGGACCCAGACTAGAGGCAATTTTGCCTATTATCTCGTTTAGCTTGCACAAAATGAGGTGCTGTGAAAAGTGATTATTAAAGCATTCTGGTATATCATGGCTTCGAAAACGTCTCACGAAATGAGAGTCACATTTTGCCCTCCACCGGACTATTATGTTTTTCCGGTATGACTTTGATCGCTGATCGATTGCATCTATCGCAGTCGGACCGTAAAGCTAAGCTGAATTAAAAGTTTGACTATCTTCAGCAACGTCTGCAGATTTTGTCCATCAGGGCACGGCGTTAAAAATTCCCCGCGTTGCTGTCGCTGCTTGTTGGGAAAGATCTTTTCGATTAGGGTTTTTCATAATTCCATCGCACAGTCTCTCACCGAGCGGAATTTTGTAGCGGCTGTGTTACTACGTAAAAAAGACCTCGTACTTCGTCTCCAAAAGGGGTTCTACTTAATAGGGATATACAAAGTGGTAAGGCGTTTCACATTATATCAGCTATTTGTTCTATAGATTTGAATGCAGTCGTAGGCACATCTAGTTCTATAGTCTCTACAGTTGGTGTTTCAACAGCTCGCCAACGGATTGCACCTGGTAATCGTTGACAAAAACGCTTTTTGCCCGTCGCATCGCAAAAAACTATGTTTACGTGAATCTATCTCTCTGTAAATTACGTTTCGCTCAATCCCCAGATTCCGGGGAAAGATGGGGAAAGACGGGGAATGTTAGGGAAAGTTGGGGAATCCCCGGGATTCCCGGGGATTCTCGAGATTCCCCGAGAATCCCAAGGATTATCGGGGATTTTCGGGGAAGTATAAAAGAGATGTTAGGGCGTTTTTACCATCGTCCTATGCGAAAAAAGAGCTTTCTTTCAAAGTCGTAAATTTGAACAAAACGAAAAGATACAGACTACGTAGACTAGTAGTTGTACATCGCGAACATACCTGGTATTTTGGACTTTGGAATGAATCAGCCGTGGAGCTCAGCTAGGGTGCAGGACTATCCGTAGGAGACGAGCTGGGCACTTCACTCGGAGTCTTCCGCTATCGGAACAGCAGACGGACTGAGATTGGACTCGACGTCTGGCGCGCATTAGGAGCAACTGTTGGTGTAGCACGCGGTGAAGGGCTAGACATTCGAACGAGGTCGCGGAAGCAACGGAAGGCTATTGTAGGGCATCAGTTCTATTCATAAGAATTCTACTTACTTTAAATTCATTAATTGGCTCGGCTATCAATAAGTTTACTTGTCATTTTCAACGTTAAATAGTCCCCGATGCGCAATTCGTGATTGGTAATTCACGGATTTCTTCCGGAAATTCTGACCTTACGCGAAAATCTGGGGAAGTACAGGGAACGGCGGGGAAAATTGGGGAATGACGGGGAAAGTTGGGGAATGGTGGGGAAAGTTGGGGAAGAGCGGGGAAAGATGGGGAACAGTGGGGAAGTCGCACATGCTTGAGAGCCAAACGTAGTTTGCGTTATCGGGCCTTCAATAAACGTAGATTTTGAAAGGCCGCTAAAATGACGCATTAGCGAGTGCCACATGCAATCCGTTGGCGAGCCGTTGAAACACAACCAGGATTGACTATAGAACGAAATGTGGCATAAGGTACATTCAAAGCCATAGAGCAAATAGCTGATATAATGTGAAACGCCTTACCACTTTATATATCCCTATTAAGTAGAACCCCTTTTGGAGACGAAGTACGAGGTCTTTTTTACGTAGTAACACAGCCGCTACAAAATTCCGCATGGTGAGAGACTGTGCGATGGAATTATGAAAAACCCTAATCGAAAAGATCTTTCCCAACAAGCAGCGACAGGAAGGGTGTCGGAATGGCATCTTTCGTACAGATAAGCTATAGAGTGATGACTCACAGTTTAACCTATAGTGAAAAAGCGCTACACTACTTTTTATATCAACTACACAAAATGAGTACCGTTTATGATTAGAGTAAGTAAATGTGTAGCTAAATTTTTATAAAACTATGTTCTTTCCGAAAGAAGTTTTTCTTCTTTCCGAAAGAAGCTTTCTTCTTTCGGAAAGAAGCTTTTCTTCTTTCGGAAAGAAGGATTCTTCTTCCAAAAGAAAAATCTTTCTTTCTGAAACGTCTTACCTCTTTCTTGGTACGAATTCAACGCACTACAGAAAGAAGAAAGCTTCTTTCCGAAAGAACAATTCTTCTTTCCGAAAGAAGAAAACTTCTTTCGGAATTTGTATTACCATCGAGTCGTGGTTATGAGAGGAGACAGGCTTTATATGTACTTCATTTACTTAATGTACAATTTTAATTCCTGTAGTAACTCAGAAACACTGATGATGTCGTTGCACTACTTATTCTACTCATACATTTACCTTGGGTACACAAAAGATGTATAGTCGACACCCTCCCAGCAACGCGGGGAATTTTTAACGCCGTGCCCAGCATCTCGCGGCCGTCGCGAACATCAAAATCGCCATTTTCGTTTGTTTTTCGTTGACAACAAACGCACAAAAAAATCCTTCCGTTGACATTCAGTAGGGCAGCTCATGACTATATGCTTTTATGCGAAACAGTCATTTACGAGTAGAATCTATAGATATTTTAGTACTCTCTAGAAGTCCCAACGCAAAGGATAAAATTGGCGGGACGCGCCGCACGCGAGGAGTCTCGCATCTCGCATCGTCGTCTCGCTCTCATTTTGATGGTGCAAGAACAACTTTCATACACTGAAGAAGCAATTTATTAAATAGGAGTCCATTTTGTCGTTTATTCCTTTTAGCATTTAGCATGATAAGCATCCCGCAAGCCCCAGCTAGTTTCAAAATAAGCGGAAACCCGACCGCATTGGTTCAGCGCTTCATTCGGAGGACGCCTTCCACCGACAGTTCCTCCGGTCTGCTTTATCTTCGGTCCGGAAGCTGCGATGAGGATTCTCTTTCTCCGCCGAACTCAAGTGCTCGCAGTGAAGAAGATTTGATTTTAATGGAAGGAGGCCTTCTGGGGATATCACAAAGCGCAGAGACATCCCAGCCCGCCATCGCCCAACCCCCGCAAAATACCGCTAGTGTTCCCCAAGCGCCATCGACCGCTTCCGATGTAGATACTATCCTGTGGGCCAGCTCAATAGTGCAGTAATAAAAGAGCTTGCTGCGCGAAATCTTCTGCATAGCCTCGCCTATTTCCCGGCGCTCATCACGATCTTCAATCTGCCTTTGAATACTTGCGTCAATGGAACGCCTCTTTCTCTATACTCAGCTCTTCTACTAAGTAAAAAATAACGCTTCTTGTTGTTTTTTGGCGTTTTTATCTCTGTTGTGGCGAAAGCATTTGAAAAACATTAATCGTTCGTTCAAGGACGAACCCTGCAAAGAGTGACTACCGGTCACGAATTATGAGTCATTCACGCATTTCCTACGCTATAATTCCGTCAGCATTGATCTTGTTAGCGAACTGAGCTTTGCAATTGCTTGTTAGGCGACAGATTTAGAGAGTGGTGTCAGCAAAGACGGAAGATGTGATAGTAGGAAGACTTATCCTTATTTCCGTCTCGGTATACTTTGAACATAATTCAAGTAAGTGGTACATGCAAGCACATCACAGAAATAGCTGGTCACACTTGATTGGTTCCAGTAACGTTGATTTACTAAATAGCTTTGACAATGCATTATGCATTCACAAAAAAACTGTGCTAGTTTCGGGACTGATTTTAGTCATGGTGCCTCGTCGGTTATTTGCTTACGTCATTTCTTGTGCCGGTCTGCCGCTCTCACTTTTTTCTCGCGTGCCTCGAAAATCACGTCATTCATTTACATCGTCGCGAAAACAGTTGCCCCAAGCCCCAACAGCGCTATAGAATCGACTACTGTATCACAAGCAAAGCAAGCAAAAATAATACTTGCATCTTGTTTAACCCACAAGTAGACCTAGTTGTGTGCCAGCAGGTTCTATTTTCTGAATTCGAATTGAGGGAGGACTTTTACGTTACCGACACAAACTAGCAATTATGCGATTCTCTCGTATCATCACTGCAACTCTAAGTGTTGCCTCTTCACGAGCATTTACAATTCCTCGTAACACCTTCTCTTCGTCGACGCGCTTGTTTCAAAGCGTTCCTAAACTGACCGATCCTACATTGCTCATGGATCAAGTTGATGTCTTTATTTTCGATTGCGATGGAGTCATCTGGAGAGGAGATTCTCTAATTGACGGTATCCCTGACACGCTCGAGAAATTGCGAGCCGCCGGCAAGCGCTTGTTCTTTGTTACCAACAACTCGACCAAATCACGTAAAGGATACAAAAAGAAGTTTGATTCGCTCGGTTTGTCAAATGTTCCTGCGGAAGAGATTTTCTCGAGTTCATTCGCAGCGGCGGCGTACTTGGAAAAAACGCAATTCGCAGCCACGAACAAGAAAGTCTATGTCATTGGAGAGGTTGGTATCTGCGAAGAACTAGATTTGATTGGTGTTCCGTATTTGGGAGGTCCTGCCGACAAGGATTCGGTGGCCGATATGGGACCGGGAGGCATGTTGCATGTCGATGAATCGGTGGGTGCCGTGGTAGTCGGTTTTGATCGCCACGTCAACTATTACAAAATTCAATACGCGCAATTATGCATCAATGAATTGGGGGCGGAGTTCATTGCGACGAATCTCGATGCTGTGACGCACTTGACCGACGCTCAAGAATGGGCTGGAAATGGCAGTATGGTCGGTGCGATCAAAGGATGCACTGGAAAAGAACCAACGGTAGTTGGCAAACCGAGTCCGCTTATGATCGATTACATGGAGCAAAAGTTTGGGTTTGACCGCTCACGAATCTGCATGGTGGGTGATCGCTTGGATACGGATGTTTTGTTTGGAAAAGACAACGGCTTGAAGAGCTTGCTCGTTTTGAGCGGCGTTACATCGGAAGAAAAACTTTTGTCTCCCGACAACAAGATCAAACCGGACTATTACGCTGAAACTATCAATGATTTCTTTTCGCCGGTTCCAGCTGAATCGAAGGCATAAATTAACCATGCGTTAATCAAATGTATGTGCTGTCAGTGCCTATGAATGTGTTTAATACCTTCATGTGCTAGAGTTCTAATGAAGCTGTTACTCCGTTTTATCCATTACTTTGCAACTTGCACCGTAGCCATGAAGTTCCATGGACTTGGCTTTTGTCCCAATTTTATTTTCCATTTTTTAATTATAAAAAATTCATGCCATAACTCACGACTCACCTAACACGAGTGTGTCTGTGCTTCGTCAGAAAATTGTCGCTCTTATGAATTCCGGAAGAAAAACGCCATCTGGCAGAAGTCGGACTCTACAGCAAAATGTCGTACGTTTCTGCCGGACTAATGAACATCGACGAATGGTTTTGATGCATGACGACACAGTCTGTCCAGTGTAGACCGCACTGTAGTTTGACTGTAAAAACGGCAGCTGCCCGATGACGATGCCGTTTTGCAAATTCTCCTTTCGGCCAATCGCAGATGGTCGCGCAAGTTCCGACCCGCAAAAGTATCTTCTGCGCGCAGATGATTTTGATGGGATCCATCGTCGAAATCGACGCCCTTGTTTTTATTTATTCCCCATTTTCATTGCTTTGCTTGCCTCACTTGCAAGCAATAGACTTATTTCAATCACCATGATAGACGAAAACGACGCAGTAGTTCCCTATATCGATCATTCGAGGGATACGCCGAAACCAGGGCTTCGCGATCGTGCAAAGACTTGGTTTTTGAATCGTTTGTACGGAATGCTCGAAGATGCCGACGCTCACAACATTGTTCATATTATTTCATGGCAAAAACACAGTCGCAGTTTCGTTATTCACGACAACAAGAAACTACAGGCGATTCTTCCTAATTATTTTAATATCACCAAAACTTCGAGCTTTCTGAGGCAGCTCAATATTTACGGCTTCTCTCGCATCGTTCACGGACCGGATGCTGGAGGGTACTATCACGAACGCTTTCTGCGGGGTATGAGATGGCTGGCCCAAACGATTACGCCCTTCAAGGTAAAAGGAACAGGAATTCGTCAAAAATCAAAGCCCCATCCTGATTTTAGCATCATGGCACCGATCATTCTTCCGTCTTCCAAGCAGCATGAGGCACAGTCTCACTTGACTCAAGAAGTAGCGCCTCAGGGGTCGTCACTACCGCGCTCGCTTTCGGTTGTTTCAAACGAGGAAGATCACTGGATGGTTCCGGCTTTCAACATGCCTATGCTCGGATCAGTCCAAGGCAGTCTGAGTCATCTGGTGGACACCACGCCGCTGATGGAAGAGTTGATCTCCGGAGAACCACAAACTGTTGATCATGTCGACTATTCCAAAACGACAGAAGAACTTGACTGGCATTGGGAAGAAGATGATGTGCAATCTGCCATGTATGACTTAGTTCATAAGCCTGCTGGCATCAGTTTTGACCGATTTCTACAAGATCTGGCTTTTGAAGAAAGGAATCAGAATTAGGTTATTTGTAGAATGATAATAATGTACATGAAACGATTTTTGGTATGTAAAAATGACCTTTTGAATCTTAGTTAAGCTGGTAAATGAAACTTGCGCCTCTATGTGCAGTTGGTGACGCATCGAGTAATTACAATATATACAGCAGGCGTTCCAGCCCACTAATCCCTGTGGACCGATTAAAATAGGGAAACGATGCTTCGACTACGACATCTTTTGATGGAAGAGCTAGTCAGTCATAACGATGTCTCCTCTGCGAACATCGACATCATTGTTGACAGAAAAGTCTTCATCTCGAGCCGTTTCGGACAAATCCGAGGCAAAATATAAGCATCTTACGAGACCACTGTGGTGGCCATGTGGATAGTTTGCCTGACGATTGTGAGGGGCGTAATGCACGTTTAACTGCTCACGCACGTGCCTCCAACAATCGTTTCTTGATAGAGTGTTGCTGTGACTGACGATCATTTGTTTGCCATCCAATACAAGGGAACCCGCAAAGAGCCGAATCGACCGAGCTCGAATCAAAACTATCAGAGAGCCATGTTTGAGTACAAACACCCATGTTCTTCCGTTCATTCGCTTCGAACTCTTCCATGTTTTCTTTTGCTGATTCCAGAGCCTTCGTGGCTGGGCCCAGATGTAGCCTTGCTTCAATGTTGCTCCGCTTTCTAGCCATCGATTGCTGCTATTCGATTTGTAATTACAATGTGTTCAAACTTTTTGTTGATGTTGGAAGTCGTTGTTGCAATAAATAGGCTTCAAGAGCAGATTAGTCGCCATTATCATGCATAGCTTATTGGCCCTTGTGATGAAGGGCAGCTGACAAATACGGAAGTTTTACCAAAGAACCTCAACCGGTGCTCAAATTCATTGGCAATTCAAACGAGGAACACTGCTCGCCTTCTGCACTTTCCGAGCGTTTGTTCCGTCACGCGTATCATTTCGTTCTTCGAAAGAAACAATTCTTTTTTCTTCCGCGAGTTTCGATACGTTCGGTCCTGTTTCTCGCGGTAAAAAATTGTACACTGAACGGAAATAGGAGTGAGTCAGCAGTCAGCAATCGTCAGGTTTGACATACAACGCATGACTGGAAGCCAAGTACCGGTACCAGGTACCAGGGACCGGAACAGTCCCGGAAACTGGTAAGGATTGTGCTTGATTATCTAGAACCTGGTCCTCTAGTCACGAGCTGTGTGCATCAAAAGGCGAAAGCAACACAAATGACAAAGTTAGCCATCCTATAGGAGTGCGCCGCCAACTAACAATCGGGCCTTTTATTGTCTGGAGCGATTTGAGCGCGCAGTTCGAACCGAACACACATTCGATTGGCGATACAATGTTTTCAGTGCAAAGCAAGCTGGGGTTAAACACATCAAGCTCCAGATGTAGAAGATCGGGTTTGTTTTCGACTTGACTGCCGAATGTTGATTAGAAGCGGCGTTATCCGAGCACACCGCTCTGCAAACACAGTTCGTATACGTTCGGGCGGAAATGATACAAGTAATACTCCAGTTTTCCCTTCGCTACCGCCTGTTCAACTGTGTCAGCAGCTGGATCTTGTAGTTTTGCCACCCATTCTCGAACTTGTGTGCGAGCTGCCTCGACACGAGTTTCATCTTCGACGACCATTTCAACTTCACCCACTGCATGACCAAAGTCAGTCTCGTCCAAATCGACTGCGACGTCTAAAAAGGTCCATGACGTTCGTCGAGTATAGATTCTGGCAAAAGGTAGAAGCTGCGAGGATAGCATATTGTTTGGGATTTTTGGTATTGTGTGATTGCGAAACATCTCTGAATTGTCGTCGATGAAGCATCCCTCGCCATGAGCCGCAATATCTGGCGGTGAGAGACAAGACGCAGCCTTTTCCAATGCAGATATGCCTTCAAGCTCTACGTAAACAGTCATCAAAGGGGTCCCCAAATCATTACGCGAATTCCTTTTGCTTTGTTGTCCTATTTTGATTTGCCACTGACTGATGTCATCGGCATCGCCGTGAATTTCCGGCTGACGGCAACGAAGCCACATGTTTTTCTGCAATAATTGCAGTGAAGAGGTATCGAAGTACCAATCGGTCATCTCCACGCACTGTTGTCTTTCAAATCCCCATTGCATTAGACGTTTTTCGATGTCATGCGGCACGACAAACTTCTCCTCTATTTCAATAGTAGACGACGTGGTTGCAGGAATCGCTTCTGATTTCATTGTAACAAGATATTTGGAAAGATTATGCCGATATTTTTGGGATTTGCGCCCGAAAGATGCGCTGCGAAAAGCTCGCACCGATAGAGTTGTCGTGGCGATGCAAATGCTCGCGGATGCTGAAAAGGCCTTCATGAAATACCCTACACACTCTCGGACCTCTCTTGATGCTTATGTGATAAGTCTGAAAGTGTAGATGAATGATGAACGTCGAATTACCAACGATGATGTTTCTAATTAATTACCTGGTATGTAGTCTACTCACTCGCCGTCGATGCAATGAGACGCAGAAACCGCAAGATGAAAACGGCGGGTACCGCTGCGTCGAAAACATATACTTCTTGTCCTTGAACGAAAAACAATCAAGATACCTTTCGACCTTGCTTTCGACAAGATAAACACATGTAGTTGATGTGTATCATTATTTAAACATAGCTTGCATAGTTTCATAAAGAGAGAAGGAACCGTATTGCTCAAGGCTTTGGAATGTCCTGCACTTTTAAACGCTCCGATTGATCAGGCGATCGGATTATTCGAGGAGGCAGACGATGCTTCAGAGGTGACACATTATCGACTCCATCGATCCAACGATTGCGGGGAGCGATCATATCTTGTATATCTGGGTCAGAGGGCTTTCGCGTAATTTGTTTCCGCGGAGAAACGTCCCGGTCGTCGCCGGATTCCCAGCGATTATGGGAAGGCACGATCTTCATTTGCACAACTTGCTCCAAGAAAGCCATGTCGACGCTATCGATAGAGCTGTCGTCATCATCGCTCCCACCACAATCACTTTCCGATATGTCACTGATTGACGTTGAATCTACCATGTCGTCCGGAACTTCAAGAGAAAAGATTCTCCGAGGAGATTCGTCGATTGATAACTCATCGCAAATTTGAATCGATACACCCGACGGTCTGTTGCGACGTCTGGACGAGGCCATGTCGTGCCAGTTTCTGCAAATGGAGACATCCGTAGAACAAGGAGGAATATCGACGACATGTCCTCGATTAGACTTGATGAAAACTTGTTGAAGAGATGACGGTATTCTCGTACAGATAATCGGAGGAGGATGATTGCCTCTGGGCATCCTGTCGTATCCCCACTATCCCTCTGAGTTTCTTTGAAGTCTAAGCTGATAATAAAGAGATTTGTTTACTTTGAAAAAAAGTGGATTGAATGGAGAGGTGGCGGAGAGCCGAAGTTGCTGGTTGTCACTTTTTGTTGTTGGTTTTCTACTCTCACAATGTTTGATCGAGACAACGACAACCTATAATGTACGATTTATGCCACGTCGTCGAAGAACATGCATCAGGGCAATTAGGAAACAGTGAACGAGAACGAGTGTCGTTCGCTTCTAATTAGTTGGTACCGCTCTCAGTTGCTCTAAGATTTAGCGTACAAGGATCTTTCCGTTCAATCCTTTCCATATGCCCACAATTCTTCTTCTTTCAAAGTATTTCAGGCAGTCGAAAAGCCCGAAACCCAAAACCCAAAACCCAAGACCCAAGACTCTTTGTATGTTGTACCCCGTAGTCCGTAGTAGTTGTAGCAGGCACGGAGTATGTTCTTTCTATTTCGAATTGGAAATAATCTAAAACTCTAACTCGAGTCTCTCTTTGCCTCTTGAGTTTTGAGATTTCCTCTCTTCACAGTCTAAAGTGAGAGTGACGACTTTAAGCTCTTAAACTTTAGGTCAGAGAGAATTTATATTCTAAGGTCCCTAATAGTTTCGTTAAAAACGAGACTCTAGAGAGTGCTCTGATTTATCAGACAAACAATCGAATAACTAATGAGGTTGTTCACAAAAGGAAATGATAAGCTGTTGACTCGAATTTACGATCGCCTTTATTCTTCTTCAAGTCCTATTAGTATTATGCGTCGACAGAGAACATAGAAAATTACGGGGTGATTTGACTAAGCATTTTGATTATGAATTCGTTCGAGTCGTCGATGTGAAGACTCTTCTTTAACTTATGATGTAACGGTTTCGGTCGGGAATACTCGGGGACTTTTGAGTGGGGATAGCAAGCGAGAAGATGGCATGCATTGTGGAGGTGAGTCGTTGCTGGCGTTTCTCCAGCGACTAGTGGTTCGTCGTGTTTTGATCCGGGGTAAAGAGCTTGGAGTAGCTTCCCATCTGCTAAGTAGAGGTACGGCGGTTCTAGATGGTTCGGATTGTGTTCCACAGTACGCTTTCAGCTCATCCAGCAAGATCAAATCACAGGAGTCGACCGAACTGTTCAAAAAGTCACTCGATGAATTGCACAAACAGTCGTCGCGAAGAGAATCCACGAATTCGATGCTGGAAAGTGAGTCCAATCCATCGGAAGGAACATCAAAGCATGCAGATCGTTTCAATTTGGATCGCGTAGATACTTCTTTCCAGTTTCGGCATATTGAAGCTACAGCAGATGGAGGTGGGACATTTACCGTCTCGCCACGGTTGGATGCTAAGAATACCAACTGCAAGCCGGGAGGGATACGAGTTTTAATGATCGGAGCAAGTTTCCCGCTGTATTCATTTTTCAGAGCGGATTTCACGGATTGCTGCACCAAGGTGAGAGAATTCATTGTCAACAATAACAAGTGGTGGACACTATATGAGCAGATCAATGTTTTGAGTTTTGAATTGATCTTGCAGCTTTGGATTTCTACGCTTGTCGGATGATGTGGCTGGAAAATCATCATCATTCAATCGGAACATTTATGACGTGTGAAGTGTCCGGTGTCCGACAATTCCGAAATGACTGCTTTTAATCCGGTTAATCCTCACCATTTTGAATACCGGATAGTCCGTCCTCCCCACCGAAATAGTTCGTCCGTCACCCGTATATCAGAAGCTGAAATCGCGCGAGCAAGCTCCAACGTTTGTTTGTCGTTGATGTCTAAGTAAACTTTTTTACTTAGACAAATTTAAAACGGTCGTTCGACGTTTCATTTTTCACCCGATCAGCAACAACAGCAACACAAAATCAAGCGTCGTCATAAAAAACAATCGTCGTCGTTTAATTATCAATTATCAAACATTTTTTGGAAACCACAGGCAAATGGAAGAAAGAAAGAGAGATACTGACGGCAAAAGGAGTAAGTTAGCATCCATCGCCCCGTGTCTCTTCTAATGTCCTCAGACTCACACACCTTTGTTTCTGAATGCAGGCTATAGACCGTTCGGCCATCTTGATCTACCGGGACGGAAAATGAGAACGCGTTTGATGCATGATGCGGCATGGATTGTGACGGGAGACGGGAGAAGCACTAAGGATGTTTTCGTCACTAGTCACTACTCGAGCGGAGGTCTGCATGTTTGTTTCCAGAAAGGCGTTATTGTTCTCTCTGAAAGTCGTTCAAGCCTTGTTCATTGCTAAATCGCTCAATGGTTTGGCAGATCAGTCAAATATGATCTTGATGCGTTGAGAAAGTCCGCCATTTTCAGTATTTTGTTTGCGTTGATTGCCAGAGCTTGACTGTCGTGTGCCTTCAATGATCAGCAGTCGACTTTCAATACTTTCCTCAGTAGTACCAGGTAGACTTCATCGCTTTTGTAGCTTAAAACTGTAGAAATAGTAAAGTTTTTAAACAATCAGTCTCGAACATCATAATAGGCTTATCTTGTTTTTCTAATCAACGATTGATTTAACATACAGAATTTCTGTTTGATGAATATAAACCAGACAGAATTTCCGTGTATCCGCAATGACAAAATCAGAAGTTCAGTAGCCTTATACGCAACGACGCAACATACAGAGTTTGCATTATGACAACTACTCTGTTTTCTAAAAAATAGCTATTATATGTCAGTTATCCATTTGATTAATCAATTTTGGTGAGAGTGAGGCGTGAAAGGAATAGAGTAACCGCAAGACTGCGATATGCTTTCGAGCACAAATGACCTCTACTCGACGGCACATCAACCGATGAAAAGCGATCTCAATAATCGTTATGTTGGCGATTGACGCATAACTGATGGGCGATACACCATCAACCATCAATAACCGGGTGATTCAACACGGACATCAAACAGAAAACGAGAGCTTCGAAAGACTTGCAATCAAACGGCCGAGTGATACGCCTATTCAACTTTACCAAACAAACAAACAAGCAAGGAAGCCACGAGCCAGTGATGAGAAATTCATCATCTATCGTCCGCCATTTAGAGCGTGGGCCCAAGCGATATGAACAATATGTTTCGACGTGGCCACTGCTGAAAACAGAGAAATCGACTTCCATGGTGAGTGCTTTGCAATGCAAATGCCATTGCACGAAACAAAACTGTACGCGAACCGCTGAATAACTGTGAACGTTTTGTGGTTTACCTGGTACGGAGTATAATTATTTAGACTATGATCCTCGAACGGAGACGAAAAAATGAGAGTGAGAGGTGTGAGGTGTGACGATTTTTGCAACAAACAAAAGCTGATGTTGGAGCGCCCGTCGGCTCTTTCATTCGAAAAACAAACGGTGGTAGCGAGCGGGCCGGGCCAAAAGGCTTCAAACAAAATACATCTGAAAAGTTACACGTGGCAAAATTTGTTAACATCAATCAATGTCGTAGTGACATGTCTTACGGTACTAAACTGGTGAGGATTAACCGGATTAGGGGAAAATGGAAAATGCCACTCTAAAAAACCGTGTTGTCTCTGGACTATGGACCACCCCTGTCCTATGACCGGACGGTGACCGCAGACCGCAGACCAAGGAACGATGTCCCGATTATGGCGCATACAGTAGTTTTATCAGAAAACCAGACTTCGGCTTTTGGCTACCAATTCTGTTTCGGTTCCAAATGCCAACTAGCCTACAGTACCAGTACAAGTATCAACGATCAGCGATCAGCGTCAAAATAAACACAAAATAAACATAATTCGAACGAATATCAATTGAAAATAGGCCGTTGGCGTCGCACGCAAGAAAAGGAACAACAGGCTTGCTCTAGAAAAAATTAAAATCTAGCATAATCTCTTTAAAAGATTGGTTGTTTCTTGTTTCATCAAGAGGACGGCTTCAACCCCATTTGGTTTTGAAGACTTAATCGGAGATTCATATCTTTGAGGCATGGAATTGTCATTTTCGCCTTTGGTTTCAATAACATTCCAACGGTCAGCAGACTCTTGCTGGCGGTAAATAACATTGCTTTGTAAACTGGCAATCTCTTGCAAGAAACACATATCGGAGCTATCAATCGTACTATCTCCCAACGACCATTCAGAGTTTGAATAGTCTTCATCCGATTCGTCCGACCATTCGGTTTCGGAGAGTTCAGATATTATTGTTGCCGTGGTATTTGCTGTCTGTTCATGTTGGCTGTGCGCTTGTTGTATCGAAGCTATTGTATCAGAGTGTCTCGTGTTGGTGCAGCTTTCGCCATCATCGAGGTCCGCTAAAATGTCGTCACCACAAGCTCCAAATGAATCATTATGGCTTGAGATCGAGTGATCGTCCGTAAGATCGAATGAGGCACATGTGGGTAGAACTTTACTCTTGTGAGCAACCCTTTCTTCGTGCCAGTTGCGGCATAGATGGGAAATGGAAGCATCCGGAGGAACATCTACGGATTCACCCCGGTTTGCTGCAAGAAATATTTGTTGCAAAGCAGCTGGAATTCTTGTGTGGATTATAGGAGGAGGCAGTGTCTTGTTCATTGTTTATGTGTAGATGGGTAAATTGTTCCAGTGCAAATTTTTGTGAATTGTGAAGACTGCGCAGCAGTTCTTATGGACTAAAAAGTGAACGCAATCAACGGCCTGACGTGTGACGTGGTGCGAAGAATCACCGAGTAAAAGAGTTTGTGTACAACAAACTCTGCGGAACATTATGGTGTGCTCTCACGGCGAGTACAACCCAGAGAATGACGTAAATAGCGTTCCTTATCGACTATCGACCCGTTGGTTGTTAGGTTCGCATTTCGCATTTTAGCTTTATTATAGCATTCGGAGGACAACGAGAGAAGATTGAAGATAATAACAAAGCGCTTCGCGAAGAATGATGGGAAAGTCCGTCCGAAAACCTAGCTCTAAGTATCATCGTCAGGAAGGAACTTATGAAAAGGAACACAAAATAATGAAGCCAATGCCCTGTCGTTTTAATAAAAAAAATATGTCAGCTCGACCAAGAGGTATATTGGCTCGACGACGCATTATAGTTAGCATCCAAGACTTGCGCAAATCGAATGCAGTCTCAATGGGTCTATAGCGACGCCAAATTAGGTAGCGAACAGAATGCGTGGCTGTCGATTTCAAAACTATTCTCCTTTAAAAGCAAAAGAGAGTTCGTGAAAAAGCATCTCAATCAAAAGTATTTTGGCGCGTTTGACCTGATTTGATTCGACTCCAGCTCCACGCTACGATAAGTCCTTTCGCAGATACAACAGCGCAACGCCATCCACAAAATAGATACTATCTTTCCAGGCCATACCACCATCAAATGTAAAGGGAGTGTCTTCTTTGGGGACGATGCGATAGCCCATGGACTGATATAAACGTTGCGCTACCGAATATTGCGCATCGCAATGCAAGTGAAGGCTGGTGCAACCCGTTCGCTGCGCGGCGATTCCTTCGGTCGCGGAAACTAATACCTTGGCCAGGCCGCGACGTCGGAAGGAGGGTTCGATTAGCAGGTTACCGATCCACGCTTCCATAGGTGTCCCAGTAACCTGACAATACATCCTTTTGAGTGGTAACGGAATCGGGACGGCAGGAGGAATGCGGTCGGGTAGCACTGGCTGCCAACTCACTTCAATCATTCCTATGACACGCGGTGTTGATTGTTGACACGTGTGCTGAGTCGCCACAAGTATCGTATGATCTTTTTCAAGTACGGACGAGTCGAGAACTAATTTCATACGCATCGTACTGTCAATCAACCGTTGCAACCACCATTGATCGAGCTGATCGGCAAAATTGGTCCGATTCTTCTTTCCGTATTCTTCCATACAAAGGTCAACAATATCATTCAAGTCTTGAATATCCATTTTCTTTAAAGTGATTGTCGAGTCGTTACTGGCGTTGATGACAAACGGAAGCTGTAAACTAGAAGACGTCAATTGCTTTATTCGCTCCGGTGTAGCGTAGCTGTTCGATATTCTTTGACGCTGTTCTTCTCGTGCTCGAAAGAAAAGGCAGCGTTGCGTCGTTTCCTTCCGCTTTTCTCGATTGAAAGAAACAAAAGAGGAGGGTTGTTGCGGTAGCAGAAAAGCATCATGAAGAATGCACTGACTCAAGAGAACGAACAGTATTCTCAGAAGAGGAGTCATGATTGTTTTATTTTTTGTTTCTTCCTTCGCGGGGGCCGACAGGTGGATTTCAGTACAGCGACCACGAATAGTACCGTTGATAATTATCGATGAATCGATTGGGAATGTTATAAGCAATAAGCAACAACGAAAGAGGATTTTGACGGTTGTGTATTACTGAGTAATTGCATCGATCGCACGCGTTTCCATACAACGCGCATAAGAAACAATGCGAGCTACAGTGTGTCCCGTAACAAGAATTAATGGCTATGTTTCAAAAAGTAGACTACTGACTGCAAGATTGCAAATTAGTTAGTCACGAGTTGTGACTTTCCCGACTCAAACTTTAGGGCGAATAGGAAATACCTAGTTTACAAACGGTGATAGAAATAGATTTCGTAATTTGTTTTTGCAGTGCATTGCTGCATTTAGCACGCTCTACAAAAAGAAGCCGTTCGAGGGAGTACTTTGCTGAGCGCAACTTGTGCCAGTGAGTTTTAAGTGCCCCAGTCGCGACATCCTTCCACGCGCAAAGATGTTGATCGAAAGTCGGCGCATTAAAGAACATGTAAGTCATGGAATTGGCTGAAGCCGTGTCCCAATCAGCAATGTCTTGGTTGAAGGCCAAGGCGTTCGTAAACATGGCCGACATGCTGGTAACCTTTTCCGTATCCCAATCGCTTATATCCTGATTGACCAAAAACATGGTTTCCATAGTGGTGACTGCATTTGTGTTCCAATCACCAATGTCTTGTTTGAAGGCCGAAGCTTCGGAAATCATGCTACGCATGTTGGTGAACTTTCCCGTATCCCATCCGCCAATGTCTTGATTAAATGCTACCGCACCATCGAACATCCCAGCCATATCCGTGACTTTTGGCGGTGTTCCATTTACTGATATCTTGGTCAAAAGCGGCTGCGTCGTGAAACATCGAAGCCATCGTCAGCACGGACGACGTATCAACTGAAAAGCGTGGCTCTTGATTCCGAATCTTCTCTGCTTTAGAAACAAAAAGACTTCCTGGAGCTGACTTCTGTCGTAATGACTTCACGGAAGACAGTGTTGACCAAAAGTATATCGGTGCTTCTGGTATGATTATTTAATACTTCGACTCAATAGTCCCACGCCACGAAAAGTCTTTTCGTAAATGCAAAAGCGCAATTCCGTCAATAAAGTAAATACAATCTTCCCAGGCAATATCGCCATCAAATGTAAGCGGAGTGTTTTCTTTGGAAACAATGCGAAATTCCATGGATTGATACAACCGTTTCGCTGCCGGATACAGAAAATCGCAATGCAAGTGAAGGCTGGTGCAACCAGTACGCTGTGTGGCTATACCTTCTGTGGCGGCAACTAATAATTTAGCCAAACCGCGACGTCGAAAGGAGGGCTCGATCCACAGATTGCTGACCCATACTTCCATGGGTGTTCCAGTAAACTGACAATAGATCCTTTTCAGCAATAACGGGATCGGCACAGCGGAAGGAAGGCGGTGGGGCAGCACTGGTTGCCAACTCAATTCAATCCTTCCAATGACACGCGAAGTTGATTGTTGAAAAGTGTGCTGAGTTACCACAAAAACGGTGTAATCTTTTTCGAGTGGAGAAGCGTCAAGCGCTAACTTCATGCGCATCGTGCTTTTTAAGACTAATTGCCACCACCATTGATAGAGATGTTCGGCCAACTTTGTACCATCTTTCATTCCGTAGTCTCTCATACGTAGGTCAACGATAGCATTCAAGTCTTGAGGCTCCATTTTCCGTACAGTTATTGTCGAGTTGTCATTGGCGTCGATGACGAATGGAAGCTGCAATTGAGAAGATGCCAATTGCTGAATTCGCTCCGGTGTGGCGTAGCTGTTCGATATTTGTTGTCGCTGTTCTTCTCTCGCTCGAAAGAAAAGTGAGCATTGTGTTTTTGCGGTTAGATTTCCGTGAAAAACAGATTGATAAGAGAATTCGCGTGGCACTTGGAAAGCGTCGTGACGAATGCACTGAACCAACAAAATAAACAAAATATTCCGAAGAGGAGGAGGAGTCATGTTCTTCTTGTTTCTCGCGAAGCCGACCAGTTGCTCTTTAGAAGTAGAGCGTGAGATAGCCTTATCGATTATCAAATGGGTCAATTGATTGATTGCTATTGTTATTGCAATCCAATCTAAATAAGGTCGCAGCACCGCCTCAAATATGAATACGCATGAAAACCGTAGCTGTTTCGTTGCAGTGGTTGACTGCAGCCTCTCTAAAAAGTGAGCAGAATTCGAGTCATGAATTGCGCTCAAAGCGCGATGCTCACACAATTTCACCCTGCCTGGTACCGACCCCGACTTTTCAGCGGATGATGTACAAAACGGACCTCTATTAGTCTAATGAGCTTGCGAGAATCATTCACGATAAAACTTAGCTTCACGGATCAATAAAATAACAAAAGAAAGAATGAGCGACTTCAAAAGCAAGGCTCGTTTAGCAAGACACTGCTGACCGTACCGGGTATTGGTGTATCGTGAGACTGTCGGCCGGATTAGGGACACCTGCGTGCCAAGACATCGACCAAGACGATTTTTGAAAGTAAGCTGTGAGCTGTAAATGCCGCAGAAGCTAATTGCATACTTATAAAGACTAATGATACCTCGAAGGGAGCATGAATGTGTTTTCTGCTTTGAAAACACGACACCTTGGATTATTCCGAGAAGAGAGTAGCAAGACTCGGAATGGTTTGCGTTCGCACCAACAGAAAGAAGATCAAACATCCCATCAAGGAAGTTCCTGCCATGGTGCCTGTTACAATATCTCGGAACGCCGTGCCATTCTCTTCCATATGATTCGGCACATTCATTCCGACAAAACTACCCACCAATGCAGCGCACGTAATACACAGTGTAAACACGCTAATCACCATGTTGGCAAACAGGAGTCGGTTTCGAACGGAATCTTGTTTCTGATTGACGAGTTCGGCTGCCGAATCAATCTGTCCTTGAATCAAATGAAGCGAGTTAGTTAAACTCAACGCCGTTTGCAAATAAGATTCCAAGATAAGTTCGGGCTCGTCGGATTCTTCGTCTAACACTTCTTGTGATACGGGATATAGGAATCGCTCTGGGTGTGTAATCAATCGGCTGAGATTCATCAACGCCATGTCTTCATCTTCATCCAAGACGCGATCCAGCGACTGCACAAATCCTTTGACACGGGAGGACATTTCTCGAACCGCATCCTTGACGGCACGAATAATTGTGAGAGGATCATCGGAGTAAGAGTTCTTTGGATGCAACAATCGATGAATGTAGTTCATGGAAGCCTCTTGCAATTCAAACGTATCCGATGCTAACAAATTGCTGATAACATTCAAGACGGCATCAACGCATTGCAGTTCAAAAGGCAAATCGACCCATTTGTTGTCCTTGATGTCCATCCATTCGCTGGCTTCCAATGTCGGATGGATATCATGATCATCGCTGTTGGTGTCTAGTAGATCACTGTCTTTTGAATGCAAACTACCACTTAGTGTCGTGGCTGTAGGAGCACCAGTGTCTTCCGTCATCCCTCCCGACGGCATGTATTTATTCAACAGGTTGGACTTGTTGTTGCCGTGACCGCTAACGCTGACGGGATCCATGGAAGGGGGATTGCCATGCGAAATAGCATTGTTCTCGTTGTCACTTTCGGCGTCATTCCAGAAACTACTGTGCATGGCATCACCTCCACCGTGCAGACGTGTTTCCAATTGCACCAAGACCGAGTCGGCGCCATCGGGCACAATGACCAACAATCGGTCTCGCAAAACGATTGCTCGAAGCGGATCGAAATTCAGTAACATGACATGGCGTCGCACGATGAGCTCGGGCTCATTCGATGCACTGAAGGGTGTCACCAATCGACGCATATCACGGGGATGCAAATATCCTCCGAGACGTTCGCGATAAGTGGGGTTGGAAGTGCGTTCGGTACCCGAACTGACACGAGGATTCTCGTTGGTGGATGCCGCACGACGTCGTTGGGGCAATTTCTTCGGTTTCGCGGCCGGTGGCAAAAGTCCGAGAGGGACAGGTGTCACCAAGGCATCGCCCAAGTTGATAGATGGCTCAATATTGCTACTATCGGAAGCAACCCGCATGACCGATTTTTGCGGAGACATCGAGCGTGCTACCGGTGCATCGTTGCCTTCGTCTTGTGCGGACGATGTCTGTGTAATACATTTTAAAACATGCTTATACAAAGTCCTGACACTCCAGGCAAAATATTGTCGACTTCCATTTTGATGCAATTCGAGAACCAATAACTCTTCTAAGCGCTCATTTAGTCCTTCTACAGCAGAAGAAGTCTGTCGAGCCGGAGGAGGTTGTGACCAAGCTAAACTGCGTTTTAAATGATGTAAATTGTGCAAGGTATCCCAGGGTCGCGGAGGTGCCGCGTGGTGATCGCCATCATTTTGATGATGCTTCGAAAAAAGAGTGCGTCGCTTCAATGCTTGCATTTTGAGTCGTTGCTATTTAGAGAGCTTTCATCAACATCTAGAAGTAACGCGCGTTTATTTGTTTGTCATGACAAGCACCAAGATTCATTATCGCGCTCGCTTTGTTTTTGTTGTTGTTGTCTTTGCTGCTGCGCATCGCGTGGTGCTTGCTGCTGACTATAACGAAAACTGTAGTCAGTTATCAAAATTGATAAAATTCCTAGGAGGCCAACGTGAAACACACGTAGACTTACGATGCAATGCATCTTTCTTCATTTTCGGGTTTGCGGTCCATCGTTTCAGTCAAATGAATGTCGCATACCTTAAAGTACCAGGTACGTTGGTGAAGAAGATGAAGGTCTTCTTTGCGGTAATGAGACTTGAGAATTAACATCAAAATATCCGGGTTCCCCTCTGTCGATAAATTTCGCTACGAGAGCTACGGGAATTTACGTAGATATTCGAAGCGTTGCAACATCCGCTTCATCAACGTTTTGTTTCCAAACAGCAGGCTTTCATTACTTCCTCAGTCGAGGCCAATACGGTGGACAAGGAAACGTTGACGTCTGTGCACTGTAGATTCAAGAATTGGATGATGTCGAATTGTTCAATGTCCGGGTCTCCCTGCAGAGATAAATTTCCTACGGCGGCTACGTATAATACGCGTAGGCGCTGGAACCGTTGTATCTTTCTTATATTCCATGTTTCAGTGATAAATCAAAGTCGATTTTTGTTTCTTGGCTCGCATGAACAATGATGGGCAAAGTATTGTTGACATTGGTGTCGAAAAGATGCGAAAAATGGCGTGATCGAAATTGCGCAGTGTCCTGGTATCCCCTCTGTCGATAAATTTCGGTACGAGAGCTACGTGAAATTACGTAGACATTCGAAGCGTTGCAACATCCGCTTCATCAACGTTTTGTTTCTAAACAGCAGGCTTTCATTACTTCCTGAATCGAGGCCAATACGGGTGACCAAGAAACGTAGGCATCTGTGTACTAAAGATCTAGTAAATGGATGATGTCGAATTGTTCAATATCCGGGTTCCAGTGCAGAGATAAATTTCCTACGGCGGCTACGTATAATACGCGTAGACACTGGAACCGTTGTATCTTTCTAATGCCTCATCTTTTATTGTGAAATTTTAGCTCATTGTTGCTTCGTGGTTCGCATAAGCGATGATGTCAATGCTGTCATTGGTGTCCAAAAGACGCGAAACAAGGTGTCTTGGCTAGCAATTTTGATTAAGGACTTAATGGAATCTCAGTCCCGTATAATGAATCGACCGCATTATTTTCGATGATGACGAAGACGACGAACGGATGATGATGAAGAACGTTTGATTCAAGATGACATGATCCTTCCATCGCGGTGACTTGTATTATATAAAAAACCATCTTATCAATGAGGATGTACCCGCGCCCTTTTCAATTTACGGTTGCAATCACACGGCGTTTTCTCGCGTCAAAATCCCACAAAAAGAAACCTCCATCCGTACACCCCCCAAACAAGAAAGCGTCGCCTTCATTGATTATATCTTCTGAACCCAAACTGATCAAACCTCCTTCACTCTCTTACATCAATGTACAATTATCGTCGGATCAGACGATTCGAGATTCACAATTCAATCTGCATAACACGAATGATTCCTTGTATTCATTAGAAGAAGCCAGAGATTTGTTCCGTCCTGATTTGCATTTACCATCAGCGCCACATTCTTGGGAAGGTTACGAACCGGCAACACCGCTCAGTGATGTTATCACCGCGCTGATTGGTGTCACAGGACGACCTATATCGGTCGCAGAGTTCATGCGCATGGCGTTGACACATCCCGAATATGGCTATTACACGCAAGGCAAAACGATGGCGGAAGGAGATGAATTTGATCGAGATGATCATGATGATACAAAAGAAGCCGACTATGTGATTGGCGGCGATTTCATTACAGCACCGGAAATATCTCAAATTTTTGGAGAATGTTTGGGGGTTTGGTATTATACGCAATGGGTTCAACAAGGTAAACCAGACGAATGGCAATGGCTCGAGTGCGGTCCGGGGAAAGGTACTTTGACGGCGGATTTTCTACAATTTGCGCGTTTGGATGAAGCCTTTCGAAAGTCGTGTCGGGCGGTGCATTTGATCGAAGCCAGTCCGGTTTTGCGTCAAAAGCAACAAGAAACACTGCAAGCGTGTCAACCGAACATCTCGTTTGTTTTCCATCAATCAACGGAGCAAACAACTGAATCTAAAAATGATATTCATGTCTACTGGCATAATACATGGCAAGAATTTCGGGAAAGCACCTCATCGCGGTTTACGTTTGCAGTGTGTCAAGAATTTTTAGACGCTCTGCCGGTGTATGCTTTTGAAAAAACTAAGCACGGTTACTGGCGAGAAAGACTAGTCGATGTTGCTGTGCGTGATGAATTTCTCCAAGATGACGATGATTCGCCTCAACTAGCTGCTATAGAGGCACCTCATGGAGCCAAAAGACTCGCTTTCGATTGGTCCTCGCTCCAGAAGCCACTCCTGCACTGAAAACTTTTTTGAAGACTGATGAGCAGGGATACCGTCGTTCTAGTGACACCGCGAATATTTCATCAGAAGCCGACAACGATATACCGAGTGGGAGTGTCGTGGAAGTCAGTCCTGAGAGTATTTTCATGGCCAAAGACTTGGCACAAACTATTCAATCCATGGGCGGAGCCGCCCTTATCATCGATTACGGACAAGTTGGAACGACTGACACAATTCGCGGGTTCACGCAGCATCGTCAAGTACCTTTCTTATCGCAACCAGGCCAGGTCGATGTGACAGCCGATGTAGATTTTGGTGCTCTTCGCCACGCCATTCCTGATCAAGCTCACGGACCCGTCGGACAGGGAGAGTTTTTGATGCGTATGGGTTTGCAAGAGCGGGTTGTGCAATTGCTGGAACGAGATGATGTAACAGACGAACAAGCGGAGGATATCTATCAATCTATGGTCCGATTGGCGTCTCCGGAAGAAATGGGGACGAAATACAAAGTGATGGGCATTGTCCCAAAAGGGGACGAAACCCCGCCCGGCTTTTGAGACGGAAATCAGCATTACTCTAGTACTATGCGTTAATACCGGTTGGGTGCGATTTTGCGAACCGTGGCGCTGACGTGCGCCTTTTTTTGACACCTTTCTCATTATCGTCACAATTTTGTACATCGGTTTCGCCCATTTGCTCGGCTCGTCGATAGCCGATTGACTCCGCAAAAACTTTTCTCGTTGATAGATAGATAAGCGGCTCGTCACGCCGATCGACGAAAGATATCGTGTTGAACAATTTCATCCCCGACGCAATAGTCAATTAGAACATAAAGAAGACGATAATATAAATTCAAAAATGAAGCGTCCCAATTCCAATATCTTCCCTATCCTGTCGGTGTTTCTGTCGTGCTCGGTTTCAAGTGCATTTGTTTTTCCGTCGAAACAGAGACAATCATTATCCACTCTTCAAGTTGTTTACGACGGTTCAGTCATTAACTTGAGCGATGAAAACTACGTCGAGATTCTTCGCGAAAACAAACCAGTTCTCGTCGAGTAAGTCGCTGTTGTCTGCGGTCTCATGTCCACCTTCCTATACTATTCTAACAGCCCACCGGTTTCTTACAACTGCAGCATTTTTGCGCCTTGGTGTGGCCCCTGTCGATTGATCGAGCCAGTGATATCTAGTATTGCTGAAAAATACCAAGATCGCTTGCTCGTTGCTCGGTACGATGTGGAATCCAACAATCCCAACTTTAAAGTGGAACTTGTCATGCAGCAACATTTGCCACGTAAATTGCCGAGTTTGCTTTTATTCAGGAATGGAAAAGTGACTTGGTCAAGAAGCGGTTTGATTACAGAAGAGAAGCTTGAATTGCTGTTGCTCGAACAGCTCGATGCAGCTTCAAGCACAGCAGGTTTCCTCCATTTAGCTAGGCAAGAGAACGACTCTTACATGCTATCCGAATATCAGCGAATCGAAGAGCCCACATCGCGAAAGCTGCAAGTCGCCATACGGTGGCTCAACTAGCTTACATATCATTCTGTGCATGTATCTTTTCATTGCAGTTTAACTAATAGGAGTTTCGCAGCTATCCGATTCTCACGCCAAAATATAAAAAACATGCAACTTTGATTATGTTTATCAACAATTGGAGAAGAAACCCTACCTTCCATGGCGTTTATAGGCTAGTTGAAGCTCATGCTAGGTCAAGTGCGCCCTAAACCTAGCTACTCCTATTCATTCACGAGACTCGATCCCTAATCCATGAAAAATCAAATGAAATTTTAGTCCCATGTGAACAAAAACAGCAGTCAACGGACCAGGCCCATATGATATGTGTCTTAAGCCCTACATAAAAATTTAGAGTTCAAGTTCTTTGTTTCACGAGTAGACCATAAATGTAGAAAATGCGACACAAGAAGCTAAGTCGGCAATAAGGTGTAGCTTGACTTTTGACGTTTTAACGCTTGTTTGTAATAGAATGGTAATAGGGCGTTATTATCTTCTTTTCCGTATATAGTCATAATTGAGTCTTAAATAATAAGTAGAACAATTCAAGCCCAAGTACTGAATTTTTGTCATGAAAATGTCGGAGTCGCACTGATGACACTAAGATCCCAATTGAAAAACGCTTTCTTTCCACTCCCACCGCTATTAACTCCCGGTCGGTGACTGTACAACTCCGTGATGGTTTTTGAATGACACGGTGAAATGCACACAAATCCTCGATCGGCAAAAGATTCGACAGGCATAGAAAGGAGTCTAAATGTTTGGTGATGATTCTCAAACAATCATCATGAGCACTCCGTTGGTTCATAATCTTCCCATTGCTGTTCGATTTACTCAAAAATGTCTCACCATGCAGTCTTCACCATGCAAAGCCGCGGCGTCGATCACCGTATCGCCACAGAAGCGCGTTCGATTCTCCGCACAACAAGATGTCAACATTCCTTCCCCCGCGCCTTTAGAGAACGCTACCCAGTCGGAGCTGTGGTATTCCGCCGATGAAATGGCGGCTTTTGAATTTGAAGCTAGACAGCTGTCTATTCTTGTGTATAGGAGTCTCCTGCAACAACATTTAGAGGATTCACCCGCGTTAGCTTTGGGCCCGCACACACGAGGACTCGAAACGAGAGGATGCATTCAACGTCAATTGTTACGACGACAAGCCCGGGCTTATATTCGTCAATTTCAACAGGGGCGCACTGCGGATGAGCTAGCCGAAGTGGCTCGCGAAATGAATGCTTGGGCGAAACATCTTGCCTACGAAGAAGCGGCTCGAGACTTTGATCGGGCGTATGCCGATGAATCGAACAAACGAAAATTTGACGCTATGCAGGAACACAGCTGACACGCATTGCGTTCTTGATAATTTGTCCTCGTGACTTTTTATAAAGCGCAAAAGGGGTTGCAGAAAGTTGATCGGGCAACAAAGAAGTTCATAAACGAATACAATTTTGATAGAGGTAACAAATATATAAAGTTCCTAGAATACAATCTACTTGATCTTCATGTAAAGGCTCTTTCTTCAATTGATAGACGATTGAAGATCCACTTCTCGACGGCAATGGACCTCTCTAGCTAGAAAGGCGACAAACTCGCCATCAGCAGAATTTTAGTTTTCTCAACCCCCGATCGATGAAAGACCGCGCCATCTGTCGTTGTTTTTGGCACGTGCTTGGAATAAAGAATAAATAAATACGAAACGGAGTCGCCCTTGTCGTCGTCACTCCGACTCGCCCACTCTGACTGATTTGAGGGCAATAATCTTTTGCTGATTTTTGGTACTGGTGACTGGTGAGTGACACTGTACATTCTTGTTATGGGATTTCGACATGGGTCAGAAAGAACGTTGTTGGGACTTGAATCTTGAAGCCGAATACTTTTCAGAACCACTCCGATGAGAGGTAAAATCATTGTGTGTCTGTTCGCCCATCAGTGAATGATGGGCATCATTCATTCGCATCGTCATCCGCATCATCCAAATGATGGAAGAAGTCGTCCCCTTGGTCGTCGTTCTTATTATCTCATTTGTTGATACAACGAAACATCCCTGTCCTACTCTTCCAATGACAACAATAAAAACACTCCTCGTATCACTTATTTTAGTTCCTTTCGCACAAGCTTGGATTTCAATACCGGCAGCGCATCATCGACATTCTTTCTGCGTTTCGACCGAATTATCTCTCGCACGTTATCGACCCGATACAAACCAACGGAATGACGATGCCAGCAATGAGTCAACGGACGATGGTGTCACGGGACAGGGCTCCAACTGGTTAGAAAGGTCGTTTCCGATTCCGCAAGAAAAAATAGACGCGAAAACGGTCATGGATTACAATCTCGGATTGTCGGGTGTGAGTTTTGGGACGGGGCCCTTATCGGGAAGGATGTACGCTGCCATGACAAAACGCTCTTCGGCTTTACAGCAAGCGCCGCGAGAAATGAAAGACGAGATACTGGGAACGCTGCGTATTTATGCAATGGATTTTACCGCCAAAGAAGCCACAAAAGTGGCCTTGAATCAAAATGGACTCGAAATGGTACTACAAGACGATGAGCAAGATGAAGGAATGTGGGGAGTTGTTGATTCGATTCAGCTGTTAGATGAAAATGATCAGCCTATCGGTCCTATGTACGACGATTGGGAAGATGCCGCTAAAAACTGGACACCAGGGCAAGCGTTTGATTTTGTAGTAAGACAAGTTCCTGCCAAAGTACGAGAGCTTTCTCTGGAAGAACTGTTGCAAGCTCTAGACCCGGATGGATCACTTCGAGAAGAAGGAAAGGCGATGAATATGAATCTCATTCCGACAACCGATGATTTGCAATCTTTGGAGGATATGGCGGGCGAGAATCGACGAAGAGTAGAACTGTCGCCACAAGACACGGAAAGTGTATTTACAGGATACCCCGAAAAGAGAGGTTATCGAGTCATTACTGCGGATGCCTTGAGAGACTGCTGGCAACAACCTGATCGTGAGAGCTTTCTCGACAATCCTACGGTACTGCATGTAATGGATGCACTCGTGTCACACGGTTGCTTGGTAGTCGATTTGCAAAATACAAATCCTCTTGAGGGATTGTGGAAGACAGTGGAAGAAGTTTTGCCTCAAAAGATACATTTTCACCGTTACGGACCGCCACAGAGACCGGTTCTTCGTACGCGAAAGTGGGCTACATCGAATATGACACCATGGCGTTTTTAGAAACCAGGAGAACCAGTGATGGTGCTATGTTACCCGATGAATTGAGTTCCGAGCAACAGCAATCTCTACAAGACGCTTTTGCAAGTATTTGGGATGTATCTCGTAATGTCATTCGTATCGCCATGGCAGCCAGTGCATTGGAAGACGAAGCGAATAACGATGATATGAGGGAGGACGACATAAATTTTGATCCGTTCCAAGCCGCCGACTGGGCTGTAGAAGAACTTGTCGATCATGGCGGATCTCGTGGAAGCGTCAGCATGAGCCCGCATCGTTTGTGTCGTTACTTTTCGCCTTCTATCGACGCGGAAAGCAAAGATGATCAGAAATACAAGGAAGTGTTTGGAGCTCATACCGATTCGACCTTTATCACGGCCGTCCCAGTAGCCACCGTTCCCGGACTGGAAGTGTACGATGAAGCGGCCGAACGATGGTATCGACCCGAAGCTTTACTCACATCCTCGCATTGCCGCTATGTGGTTCTGGTACCGGGTGAATTTTTGCAGCTGTTGACACGTCAAGAAATCTTGGCCGGCGTCCATCGTGTGGTCGTCGGGGCCGAACAACGATTTAGTGCACCCTTATTACTTCGCGGTCGACCCGAGGCTGTCTGGAACGTGCGACGTTATTTTGGGCCGTCGGCGTTGTCATCCAATTCATTATTGCAAGAATGTGACGGACGGACAATGGAAGAAATTCATGCCTCCATGCAAAACTCATTTCAATAACACTAACAAGAAAATTTGAAGAGCAACGCAGTTATTGATATTATTTTAAGAGGACTCGGTCTGTATGCCATTACTACTTCGTTTACGACGTTCACCGGGAAGGATCTAGTACTTTCTTCGCTTGGCATTTCTTACAAGCGAGTACATTTGTAGCATGTATTTCCCTCAATGCCGTCTCCCCCTGACGGGTGCTCCCGTTCCGTCTCTTGTAGACAAAGTCGAATCTGCATCCGGGCACGCCGCGGTCAGTTGCGCTTTGGTGGAGCCATTCTGTAGATAAGCATAACACTTTTGCGTCGCACTATCGTACGTAACGCCGACCACTTGCGCCAGCCGCTCCGCACTGCGTTGACAATCTTTGAGAGAAATCTTTGTCAAAACGATGCCACAGAAGTCGTACAATCGATTCTGGGAGTCCATGCATCGACCCCCTCCGACCGATTGTTCGCAACGATGTTGCGCCGGTTGGTTGGTGCCAAAGGCATCGGTATTGGCGGGAGAAAGTCGGCCATCGCAAAGTCGATCCAAAAAGAGAGAACGACTCTCGGAAGATGCTTCGTCGAACCAAATGGCTGTTGAGAAGGATAAACGGAGTGCGAGAAACAGAATTAAGATAGCTGGATGGATGGAAGGAGGGGCAATTGCGTGAGCATCCAAGAAACGGAGAGAAAGAAGCGGTGAGCAGAAATGACCACTCACCTTTCATCATTTTTTATCGACGCTCTAATTGCAAGCCTGATGACTACCTGGTATCTTCTGTAAAGGAGTTGTGCTGTTGCCCAACTTCTTTTTTGACCAGCTGTCAAAAACGCCGATGTTGCAATAGCTCATCGGGAAAATGCATGGAGAAAATGGAGGGAGAAATTTTACAACACATGCAATACACGTAGTTACAAAACGTGAAATACGCCAGGCGCGCAAAAACATGTCCGTTCAAAATGGCGCGAAGATTGACCCGCTGTCGACTGAAATGTAGGAAAGCAGTTTAGCTTCGTACAATAAAAAATGGCTCATTTTTGTTCTCGGTGAACCCAAGGATTCTTTCAACTTCCGTCAAATGAATAATGCATGCACGTTTGAGCTTCGACCCCCAAGATGGTGGAAACATATGTTCTCATGTTTGCATTGTCGCGAAGTAAGCAGCCTTTTCCCTCCGCTCATCCCTCGCAGCAACGATCGATATGATCCGACACTCTCCGTTCGCTCTGCCTCGTGGTGTTTTTGTTTGTTGTGACTCTTCTTTCGGTTCATAAAGCAGCTTTTGTACAGGCCCAGTTCTCCTGCACTGCTCCGCTAAACATTACGGCACCGTTTTCGTACACGCCCTCATCGGTCGAACCTGTGAATGACAATGAAATTTCGTTCAACATCTGCAGTGACGCTCGGGCGGAAGGCGCTTCGGGCTTACCACCAGGCGTATGGTTCCGTTACGTTCCCTCCAAAACCACAATAGTCCGCGTGTACGAAGAAACCGTCGAGCCATCTCTCTTTTCCGTGGATACTCTTGTTTTAACGGGTTCGTGCGACGAGTCTCTGGAATGTGAAGATTATTCCATGTCAGTCAGCGATGATTTAGTGTTTCAAGCAGATGCGAGTGTCGAGTATTTGATCTTTGCATTGAGTGACGCCAACATCACCGATCCTTTTACACTGTTCCTCGAAGAACTGGAGTTTCCCGTAAACGACGAACTGGATAATGCCGCGGTGTTAACTCAGGATGATCTTCCCTTCCAAGGAGAGTTTACCACAGTCGGTGCATTGTCGGACGCTGCACTAGACGCTTGTGGATTGGATGGTGAATACGGGGTGTGGTTCAATTACAGCACCACTCATTTTCAGCAAACACTGGCACTCCGAGCAAACACCGGCATTGCCCGGGATGTGTTGGGTATTCAAGCTCGGATAGATGATCATATTTTTGCATTACTTCTGGCAATACGTGGGACTCTACTATTGAATGGACAGCTGAGGCTGGTGTGGAATATTCTATTTTGGTAGCTGAGCCCCCAAACACCTACGGGCAAAGCTTCACACTGACTCTGGAGTCACAAAGCATTGTCGATGCCCAACCAACGGCGGCTGTTGTCGAACCTATTACATCGGCTCCGGTGATTGTGGTGGATGATAGACCTACTTTGGCAGCAACTTCCAAGCCTACGATAAGCATTACAGATGATCTGGGAACAATTCCACCGTCGATTGTGCAAAGCAATTCGCTTGTCCCAGAGCCCACAATGACGTCTTCCAATGCGCGTCAATGGAAAAAGGGTATCACCCTGGCGTGGGGGCTAGTTTTTGCGATCATTTATTAAAAATAGCTGCCTAGCCGCTGCTACTTAGTATCAGTCTCAAAATATTTGCGGTTTCCTTTCGTAAATTCTACGCATTATGCACTGACCTCTACAGTACCTGTTAAAGGTTCCAGAAATTCTTGAAACAATGCTTTGGTCAAACAGAGATTCTATGTCGTTCCATAAATTCTGGAACCGCTGTTGTGGGTCATACGGTAATACGTCATACTTTTCGACCTAAACTTTAATCACTTGCAATGCAAAAGCTGGTAAAGCCTATTTCATTGCAACCACTACAAAATGGAGCTTATCACATTCGCTGAAAGAACGCATTGTAGGCAGGATAGTCGCTCGAAAGAATTTGGATCCATGACTGAAGTTAGGCAGACAAAAATTCTGCCATTCTGTGTTTTTTTTGAATTGACGACTCTTCTTTTTTACACTAGCCGCCTTAGCCCCTGCGGGGATCTTTTCGTTCTGGCCCTTTTTAATATAGTGACAGACACTGACACATTAGAGCGCAAAATTAAATACAGTACGGGATTGGATTAATTTTAAGTCGCGGAGGTTTTAAACTAACTCTTTGTGCCATAGTGCTTATCTATTGTTCGTTCGACCCTCATCCGTCTCTTTTTTTACACTCGGGCCTACAGTGAACTCTGAGCCGTTAAAATTTCGCTTTACTGTACGTGCCCGTTTCCTTTCGACGTCATTTTCCCTTTTTCGCCTCTCATCATTCTCACATTCGTTCATCTTTCATTGCTGCTATTCATTGTTGAGAATACACTATCATGATTCCCATTTCCGAATTATTGTTAGAATACATTTGCCCGATTGCTGGAGGCATGACGGCGACGGTCATGTTTGCCGCGCCGTTGCCAGACGCCTATCGTGCCGTTCGCGATCAGGGACATTTGGGCTCTCTCAATCCTTTGCCGTGGGCGTTTATGCTCGGGAATTGTTACGGCTGGGTCTTGTATGGTGTTATTCAACGGAATTTCTTTGTGTATTGTGCGAATGTGCCCGGTTTGCTCTTTGCAATTTGGTTGAATCTACAAGCCGTCAAATTGCAATACAAAAGTTATCCTTGTCAGAAGTATTCTCCCATAAGCCATGCCGAGAATGAAAAGTCATCACCGCAAATAGAAGACGGAGAGGCGATGGCTTCTGTGGAAACGAAAAGAGAAGCCTCACCCGCTCCTTTGCGCATGACACAAGACATATGGATATTATTCATGGTCCTCGTATGGCTATTACTGACTTCCGTTCTCGGCTTCCAAGAAGAAACGATTTCTCCTGACACTCAACAATTACTGATTGGCAGTATTGTCAATCTCAATTTAGTCATTTTCTACGCCGCGCCCTTATCCACCATTTATACCGTATTGCACACGCAATCCTCGGCTTCGATTCATGTGCCGACGATGTTAACGAACACGGCAAATGGAGTCTTTTGGTTTGCGTACGGATTGGCCGTACAAGATTGGTTCATTGCGATACCGAACGGCTTGGGAGCGGCATTGGGAGCGACCCAGATGGTGCTGAGGGTGCTGTTTCCGGCACAAAAGGTTCAAGCGAATGAGGAAGTGAGTGGTGTTGCCGATGCGAACGTACAAAATCAGGATGATCATTTGTAATATATAGTACGTTAAGAACAGAGAGACATAAAATAGATTTTCATAAAAATGAATAATAATAGAAAAATATTTTTGTCGACTTGCACCATAATGATGCAGTCCATTATGACGAAAAGAGAGTCGGCTCTTGATAGAATGAATCACTCAATTGATCGCCGAGAAAACTGAACTTTGATACTACGATTCTCTTTAGCATGTAGTATAAATGATCAAAAAATTTACAATAGCCTTATTTAACGCTGTAATGATCTTTCTCTAGTGACTTCACTAGTCGTCGCTTTCCTCGGGCCCGTGGTAAAAATTCCACGGCCGAGGACTCAAAACACGGACGCGACCCTGTTTGGTGCCGTACACAAAGCCGTGTCCCGAATCAGGATGGAAGCGAGCAATGTTGACATCATCCATGTCCGAAAGCATGGTGGATACATGCTGCATGCCACCGCGGATGCGGTACAAGGCACTCACCGGATGATGTGTTCCTTCGGGTTCACGAACACCATATCCTATCAAACAAAAATCCGTGGAAGGAGAGTATTTCACGCATGTGACGGCGGAAGCTTTGGCGGGGTCCAATGGACAAGCTTCCAACAGTTGACCCAAACGGGGTGAATAACCACACGCCACGGCACCGGGATGTTTGCCACGAAGACTGCCGCCCAATTCAACACTTTCGGGAAAAGGGGTTGTATCCAAACTGATTTTTACCACGTGAGGGACATAACGGCCAATACCGCGTTGCAAAACTTCTTGAACTCCCGATACACCTGCCGCGACAACCGACAAGGGATGAGGCGGCCGAGCACCACCCGGTGCCGGCGGCGGCGGAGGAGGGGGTGGCGGCGGAGGTGTTGACATGGTTCGATCCATAGTATCAACCAACACTTCCCGACCCTCCGATTGATGCAAGCCACCGGCGAAACGACGCCCTGGAGGACTCGGAGGAGATAATTGTTGGGGTTGATCTCGTAAAACTGGAGGCGTCCGCGGTGCAAAATCAGCTGTTTCCGGTGGTGGCAAGGGAAAAGCAGGGACGGTAGCAACAGATAGAGTTGGTGCCGATGGTGTGCTCAAAACCATCTCGTCACGAAAGGAAGGTGAACGATTGGGGGATTGTCGCTGAACGGATGAGGAATGGCTTATTAACAAATCGCTCACCCGCACACGCTCACCCATCGCCATGGAAGAAGCATCGGCATCACCGAACGGCATGTCTTCATCCGCTTCTTCTTGTACCAACAGATCCATGGCATTGTCGACTCCTTCCGGCAACCAATACTCGGCACATGCACACAACGTCTTTCCATCGGGCGATACGTCAAATCCTCCATCATTGTACAACAAGGCTCGCGGCACAAACGTTCGAGGCTGCGAAATGCAAGAATGAGTGACGCACACACAACTTCATATCGATCTCAACTCGTACGTACATTGGAAATGGCCCGCCGCAACGCTTGCGCTTCCAACGCGACAGTTATATCAAAATCCCACAATCGCAAATAAAAACTCATCGTCCCACCACTGCTCAATGCCCGCGCCCGTCGTCGAGGATCTTCATTGGAAGGATTGACTCCACCCACGATAATGGTACGGCCATCCGGTGGGAAGTGGACGCATCGTAACATGTGTCGCTGATCCATTTCCGTCAATCGATTCGAAGAAGAAGTTGTTTCCTGTGCTTCATTACTAGTACTGTCTTCCTCAAAAGGATCCAATCCCCAAAAATGCAATCGCGTCCCGTTCGCAATCGCCAACAACTGTCCCGTGGGATGAAAACTGATACTAATGATGGCATAATCGAGTCGCACCATTTGGAGACAAACATGTTTGCGCCAATCCCACAATCGTACTTGATGCCCCAAACAGCCACTGGCGACAATATTCGCGTGTCGGGGATGATATTTGACGGTCCAGGGGGTCCGGGGATGTCCTTCGAGGGTTTGGAGACACCGTCCCGTATGACAACAGGTGATTTTGACGGTATGATCGCCGTGCGTCGACGCCATGGTCTGTGCATCGGGAGAAAAGGCAATGGAAATGGTACTGACGGCAGTGGAACTTTCGGGACGCTGTCCGTGTGTGTCGCAGACATCCTGACCGCCCAAGTGATTGAGAAAACTGGAGTGATAATGAACTGTTGAACAGTATTCCGCAAAGTAGGTGATTTCGTCAACGATGCGGATGGGGTACACGGTACATCGCGCCCGTTGTTCGTGCAATTGTTGCGTCAGAACTCGTTTCTGTTCGGTCAAGTCTTCTTCTTCGTAAACGCGACTGGTGGTGCTGTTGGGAGAAGGCATTCCGGAAGACGGTACTTTGGGGAGAAACGGCGGTGCATTCGTTCGACACTGTCCTCGTTCACGATCATAGAGAATGTGTACAATATTGCGTCCTCCGTACGAATGAGGATGAATGCGACGACGCGGAGGTTGTAATATTTCGTCTCGAAAGTTCCAGCGGCTTTGCATCGTGTTTGTGTCGGGTCGTTTTCGACGCAATGATGTTGTTGTTAACGCATCGTTACGTGATAACGGCAAAGGATTCCGTTGAAAGGGATTCCACATGGGATTATTGTTGTTATTACTTGTCATACTTTGAGAATTGTTGACTAGTAAGGAAAAGAAAAAAAGAGATGATAACGGACGACAGCGATGATGATGATTCTTCAAGGTAAACTGTAGATTCCCTTTTCACTTGAAATTTTTTTAGTGCCGCACCGATTAATCAATGCTTTTCGTTTGATTTTCACCCGTCCCGCAAACTAGCAATTCGCAAAACGGAGTAACATGCAACAAGAACAGCACAAGAAGACGCAATTGGAGACGGTTTGCTTGACATGGTCGAACTGCAAAAGACCCGCCGCAGAGAGCGTTCTCCTGTTTTTCGACTTCCGTGTCTTGACGCCGGCCTGTCTTCCGGGTATTCAAATCGTGTGTCCGATAGGTATGTTTGGTATGAGTTGTTCCTGTTTTCTATTTAGGACATTTGAGCAATGCGGTACTTAGACTCATTACTGTAGGGCTAAGTAGTAGTCGTGTCCGTTCTTCCGTCCGTTTACGAAACGAAACAATGATGCGCGTGATGCGGACGCAGTAATAGGACGAGATGTTGATGAAGATGCCGTTGTGAAGCAAAAGAAGAAGAATTTGTTCAATCAATTAAAATTGATTTGTTTACTACAATTTGCTTCGCCTTTGTGTCTTGCATTATTTCTTCAAGCTTCATTCGTTTACCAACAGCTCGCAGACTCGCGTTTCTTTTCCTTAAAAACGAACAGGAAAAAAGAAAAATGAGTAGCAGTTCCCCGGAAGCTTCCACCTCTCCTCCGCTGATGAATAATCGTTCTAACAAACAATCTCCCTCTAACAAAATCAGCAATAACAACACGCTGATCCGCCGCAGTAGTGATCACAGTCAGAATAGTTCCCACACGAACGATAATCAAAACGACAATGCAGCAGCAACACAACAAAATTTAACCAACGAATCTTCATCTTCACCATCGTCGCCTCAAACTCAGTCCACGCAACAACTCGGTTCCATGCTCACTCAGTTGTCGCTTTCCGCAATTACTGTCACGCTCTACATTCCCACCAGTGCCGTAGGAGCTGTCATTGGTCGTCGGGGACAGACGATTGCCCAGGTACAAAAAACCGCCGCACAAGCGTCATCGAATCCCAAAGTACCCGTACGGATTTCCGTACGGGAACCCGAGACGCCCACGTACACTCCATTGGATGCGTCCGATGAATTGTGGACACCCGTCGTCGTCAAGGCGGATCCTCTCGCGGCATGGTCCGCTTGTGAACAAATTCAGGCACTCGTCGAAGCCGGAGGCTTTGTCGAACACGAAGACATTATTGTCGATATTCCGTTGCATCGCAACAAACACGCCACGGTGGTCGGCAAACGCGGTTGGACGGTTGCTACATTATCGGCCGATCACGCCGTGCGCATCCTTGTGCCACACAAGGAATTACGGCACGATATTGTGCAATTGGAGGGTCCGTTCTCGAATGTGCGGGCCTGCTTTGCGGCGTTGTTGCAAGTGCTGGTCGCGCCCGCCACACTCATTGTGCCGGTCTTGCCGTCGCAAACGAAATTACGACACATTGGTCGCAAGACAGATACCATGTTGCGCAAAACCAAGTTGGACGACGGGACGTGGCAATTGACGGTGACGGGAGCGGGACATGTACCAGCGGCGATGGCCATGTTGCAGAAATGGAAAGAGGAGCTACAATATCCGTCATCGTCAACGAAGCCGTCCGCGGGACCGGTTCGAAAATCGAGGAACCAGACATCGGTAAAAATGTCAGCACGGAATAAGGAAGTGCCGGCGAGTGGACAGTGATGCTTGATTGCGTAATTCTTTTTTATGTCAAGTACAGACGATGATTCGACTGCCCGTGAAAGTTAGCGAGGTGAGATTTCTTCATTCTATTACCATCACTTTTCCTATACATTGTACGAACTGGGACTATCAACGATTAGTTCATTTGGGTAATTTGAAAGTAAAGGATTTCGTAATTAGTTTTTTTTGTACAAGTGGGATAAGCAAGATAAACGGGGCTCCTTTATTTAGATCAATACGTGAAGTGCAAACCTAGCTTTTCTAGACGACTTGGGAAAGAGTTTCTTTACGGAGGTCTACGTGTTTTCTACGCGTGGACAATACAAACGTTTCATTAGTGCTTCTTTTGGATGTTTTGCACGAAAAAGCACTCGCATATCGTTGTGTGATGCACAATAACAACGATGGAGAAGTCGAAAATGATGCCGTTGCCCAAAAACCCCAAAAAATGGAAGCAATCAAATTGTTCTATGTCCGGGTACCCCCTCTGTCGTTAAATTTCCTTACGGAGGTCTACGTGGTTTCTACGCGTGGACACTACAACCGTTTCATTAGTGCTCCTTTTGGATGTTTTGCACGAAAAAGCACTCGCATATTGTTGTGTGATGCGCAATAACAACGATGGAGAAGTCGAAAATGATGCCGTTGCCCAAAAACCCCAAAAAATGGAAGCAATCAAATTGTTGTGTATCCGGGTACCCCCTCTGTCGTTAAATTTCCTTACGGAGGTCTACGTGTTTTCTACGCGTGGACAATACAAACGTTTCATTAGTGCTCCTTTGGGATGTTTTGCACGAAAAAGCACTCGCATATCGTTGTGTGATGCACAATAACAACGTTGGAGAAGTCGAAAATGATGCCGTTGCCCAAAAACCCCAAAAAATGGAAGCAATCAAATTGTTGTATGTCCGGGTACCCCCTCTGTCGTTAAATTTCCTTACGGAGGTCTACGTGTTTTCTACGCGTGGACAATACAAACGTTTCATTAGTGCTTCTTTTGGATGTTTTGCACGAAAAAGCACTCGCATATCGTTGTGTGATGCACAATAACAACGATGGAGAAGTCGAAAATGATGCCGTTGCCCAAAAACCCCAAAAAATGGAAGCAATCAAATTGTTCTATGTCCGGGTACCCCCTCTGTCGTTAAATTTCCTTACGGAGGTCTACGTGTTTTCTACGCGTGGACACTACAACCGTTTCATTAGTGCTCCTTTGGGATGTTTTGCACGAAAAAGCACTCGCATATTGTTGTGTGATGCGCAATAACAACGATGGAGAAGTCGAAAATGATGCCGTTGCCCAAATACCCAAAAAATGGAAGCAATCAAATTGTTGTGTATCCGGGTACCCCCTCTGTCGATAAATTTCTTTACGGAGCTCTACGTGGTTTCTACGCGTGGACACTACAACCGTTTCATTAGTGCTCCTTTGGGATGTTTTGCACGAAAAAGCACTCGCATATTGTTGTGTGATGCACAATAACAACGTTGGAGAAGTCGAAAATGATGCCGTTGCCCAAAAACCCCAAAAAATGGAAGCAATCAAATTGTTGTGTATCCGGGTACCCCCTCTGTCGATAAATTTCTTTACGGAGCTCGACGTGGTTTCTACGCGTTGACATTGTAAGCGTTGCATCAATTCTCTTGTAGGATATTTTGGCTGAAACAGTCAATTGTCATGTTCAATCGACTTTTTCTGTAGGTCGAACTAATGATGATGACAGAAAATAATATAGAGGATACTTCTCATTATTTTTTTTTAATAAAAAAATTATTGACCTATTTTGACACGGGACCGATAGCAAACCTGAATGATTCTTCTTTGACATCATCCGAATACGTCCAACGTCCAACGTCCAACGCACAGTTGCTAAAAATTTATTTAGTCGAACATTTTTCTCAACGCATTTCTTTTGTACTGTTTTGTATCTACAACGTCTTGTCAGTGCGCCAAGGAGAGTGAATTGGCGCTGCTTCCATTTCACCCCAAAGTTTGCACCGCGCAGCCGTTGAGAGGCAAGAAAGGTGCCTCGATAATACACTCTAAGTGAAAGCATTCCTTTGAATAGGTGCGCTGTGCGTCCTTTTTGACACAAACGAACGTGAGAGGTGCTTTGCCTCGAATCTTTCTTTCTGGGGTGGAAATAATAGAAAAGAAAGCTCTTTTTGTATTCGTTCTCAGCTCATTCACTTCATTTATCGTCAACACAACAATGTTTCGTACACAGCAAATGCCTGCAATTCGCGTTTATCAGGAGGAAGAAGAGGAACCCTGGGATCAGCGGAAATCGACGCCGAAGCGATCCTTGTATGAAGAAGAAATCAATCAAATGGAGGACGGAGAATTACCATCTTTATCGTCCTCGAAAAAGGCAACACCACAAAAAGGAGATTTAGAACAACGCAAGTTTTGGGGACAGCTGGACGTTAATTCATGTGATGATGATGAAGACGACGAAGAAGATGCTGTGAGTCGAGATGAGTCGATTCGGCGTCGCGCTGACGAAGAGGACATGCCCGATGATGAACTCATGTCGTCGGCATCACGCAACAACCCCTCGAAACATCGAGCCCGGCATAATGCGCCGCGTCAAAGTGATGAACTTTATCAAGCCGACTCGTACGAAGCTCAAAAATCAAGTGCTGGCTTCGGGGTTTTGCGACACAACTTTGACGGCATTAGGTGATATGTGCGGCGCCTACACGGGTACTGCCAAACGCGTCACACTCAGTCCGCGAATTCATTCTGATGTGCAAGAAGAACATACGGCTATTGAAGTAGAGTTTGTTGAAGAAGAAACAGAACCCGCACGACACCATCCGGAGATGAGTGTTGCGTCTAAAAATGCGTACTTGTCAGCCATGGCGGCACAAGCGAAGGAGGAATTTCAAAGCAAGACAAAAAAAGGAGTTGATCAGTACGAGGATGGCATGGATGACCATACGCAAGGACGCTCGGTAAATACGAGCTTGGCCACCTCCCTGGATGATGCAGATGCATATGAAACCTTTAATGCGGCCGAGAAAAGGAAATTCATCCGTCTAATCAATACAGGAGCGAATCCACGAGAAGCGACTCAAATTATTTTACAAGAGCGCAGTACCTTAAAACCAGAGCCACCGCGAAAAGCGACGCTACCAACTCCGGAAAGCGCCCTGCCGAAACGATCTATGAGTGACGGAAAGCGGTCTCATCGATCGCACCGGTCCGCCGTATTGAATTGGAAAAGAGTAAATACACCCAGCAGCAACAGCGATCTGTCAATGCCGAGCCAATTCGTCCCACTATTTCAGAAGACGATCACGACGACCTGAGTAGTCCGCTTCCTCCCTTGAAAGACAAGACTGCTGCCTTGACAGATGATGACGGTGGTGGACCAATTGGTGGAGAGTTTTCCAAGAGTGGTATTAACTTTTATGACGCCGAACGAAAAGAGGACCAGGAAGATGAAATGGCGGTTGAACAGTCACCCAGCACTCCCACTTCGGTAAAAGGCTCTCGTAGCGAACAAATGCGAAAAGTCGGTTTCAAATCACTCGCGGTACGCAGGACCAAGAAATCTCCCAAGGCGACGTCCGCGATCACAAGCGACGACTTGCAGAGACCGGGGGAACTGTCTAGAAGCGAAACCGCAGCTCGCTATTCGCCCCAAATTGGCAATGATTCTATGGAAGACTATGAGAATATTCTGAACACTGCTGAAGAAGCTAGCTCGTTTAGCAAAAATGCTAGCTTTGACCCAGAGCTAACACTAGATGATAACAACGCAGCAGAACTTCGATACACGGAGGAAAAGACCTCAGCTATTGGAGCAAACAACGACGAACGGAATGCAGCTCTCTATGCAAATGCCAGAAAACAGTACGCTGGGTTGAGTGTGCCAACGCCAGCTAGTGATGAGTCGGTATACACCGCGCAAACATCTGACACCGGATACACGGGAGTGACTGGAATGACAGGGGCGACGACTTATACTCAGTCGTCCCGAGTTCGTCGACCCGGCGCGGCCAAGAAAAAGACTTGCTAGGGAAAAAGAGCTCCAAGAGAAAGCCAAAGGGACCCAAGGATGGGTGCAAAGTGTCAAGGAAGTGGCGGCTATGTCCAGCCAGAAATGGGATCCATTATTGGGTCTGGTAGATTACTTAGAACCCGTGGCAGAAGAAGTTCCGGAAAAGGCAAGGCATGAAAGCATACACTTGGATCTGAACACAAAGATTTCGACACCTTCGAAGCGTTCGAAGGTCGGTGATGCAGGCTCGATCAACACAGCGAAATCTGCCCCAGTCCCTTTCCGCGAGAATGGGAGGAAGAGCGCGAAAGGATGATTAGAGAAACAAAGAGTCTTGAAAAACATGATTCATCCGCGACGTCATCACGAAATGGTATTCCGAGCAGCAATGATGGCTCGAGACCAAATAGCTGGATTGAATCCATGAAAGCGGCAAGCGCCACACTAGTCACAGATGGCAAGCAATGGGATCCCGACAAAGGTTGGATGAATGATGACGGCACCTCCGTTGCTATTTCAACTGATGGAGACTTTACTACTGCGTCGTCCTTACCGCCTCCGCCACCTTCCTCATTTACGACGGACCACGTGCCGAGGATCAGAAAGACCGACTCTCCGACCGTACACGATCGAATTGGTGCAAGCCCTATTGCTCAGCCAGAACGCTACATCCAACTAAATGACACGGGGTCTGTTCGTTCCGTGCGTCAAGACTATTCTCCGTATGCCGCTTCTACCAGCTTACCCGTTACTCAACCGATACCTCCAGTGTACGAGTCGACTTACGTATCGGATGACGAGACGGATGTTGACAGTGCCCCCTTATCCAATGGTGTAGAAGCGTATTCCGCACAGGAAAAACCCGTAGCGACATCCGCCGCGAATGTCAACGTTGTGAAAGAGAAAATAAGCAATGATGACATCAAACTTTTTGCTAGTGGGAAAAACAAAAACACCGGACATGCGGGCAGGACCGAGAGTTTGGGTAGCGAGGGACTTCCTGAACTGATCGCATCTAGTGATCAAGATAACGCGGAGGAATGGAATCCAAACTCTGTTGAAGATGGCACTGGACCACGATCACAGGAACCTACTCAGCAACGTTCAGATGTCGATTTGGATATGGATGGAACCGATGGACTAGACGACAAGCTATCAAAATTATCTAAACGCCGAGGCGGTGGCCCAGTCGATCTTGATGAACTGAGTGCAGGATCGGAAACAAAGTCGACGTTCTCTACAAATACCGATGGGCGGTCCATCGCAAGCTTCAAACTTAAAAGTAACATTCGCGATACGTCACCAGTGGCGAAAAGACGACAAGCCGGGAAGGCACTGGTGACACCGTCTCCAGCGCAAGAAGCAAAAGACAGGACGAAAGTTGAGCGTGATGTTTTTCGCGACAAAAATGTTCAAGGAAAAGAGACCAGACGTATCCGAACCGTACCGAGCCACGAATCTTTCGACCAAGAAAGGGTCGGTCATTACCATTCTGCATCCCATGGCGTAATGCGCGAAGATCCTTCGCCAAATTTGTCCCCGAAAACCCGGAACACTGTTGCTGAGTGGGAATCGCGGGCAACCAAGACCGACGGTGCACCCTCAAGTCCAAGAAATAGTGCTGAATGGAAGGTTTTTCTTGCTAAGAAAGTTCGCGCTGAGAGAGACGCTTCGTCAGGAGCGGCTGAATCATTGAATATGCCTCGTCAACTCTTCAAATCATCCCCCGACGACGGAGATGGATACGATGACGATTCAATTTTTGATTTCAAAAGCGCAGTCAATGCTCGTAGTGATGCCGATGAAAGCCGAAATCGCGTACATCAAACTGACAATCAGAATCAGCCGAGAGCTGACAAAGGAATGTCGCAGACAAATACCACCCCCATAAAATCTGACTCTGCACCATTGAAGGACATTTCCCATTTATCTCCAATCAATTCTCGAGACGAAGGCGATGCTGAGTACGATGACGGAAAATACCTACCTACGTCTAGAGTACATGGCATAGAGACTGCGAAGCGTGTCAATTTCTTCCAGCGTCTAGCAGAGTGCACGGGGCCGGTTTTATCGGAAAATAAAGGAATTCCATCTTCCCACCTCTCGTTTCTGCAGAATAATATCTGTGGTCGCCCAGGCGATGTACACGATGATACCGCCAGTGATGACGGTATATTGGATAAGGATATTGAGAATCTTGAGAAAGGCGTCGCAATGGATGATGTTGCTAACGTTTCTGTTAACGATGGAAACGAAGATACCGACCTTCAGCATAGGGCGGACAACAAAATGGACATCAAACTGGCACGTGCTAAAGCAGGAGCCGGGTTCAGTAGTCGGCGCTCATCGACTGGTAGCAGCGTAATATCAGAAGGAAGTTTTGGCGCCAAGACGGCTTATTTGGAAGCAATCGCGATGAAAGCAGCCGTGGCAAAACCAAGGAGTCGCAGCCGCGCTCGTTCCACTTCAAATTCAAGTGTGGTATCTGCTGCATCGTCCGTTCATTCCGAGAAATGGAAGGCGTTCTTGGAGAGAAAGAAAGCAGGAACAACACCCAGCGTGATCAGCAGAGCATCCGACGAGAGATACAAGGAGATGCTCGCTAGACTAAAATCTTCCCCACGACAGTTAGAAGCCGACGAAGTTTCTCAGTCTGCAAAAGACCTGTCTGGTGCCAAAGTAGAAGCATTAATGGCTCAATTGACGGGGTCCAATGTAAGTGAGGCGGAAATATAATTGCGGGAAAGTTTGAAAAGAGGTGACCAACGCGTGACAAAACTACTGTACTAGAGCAACAGTCTTGATATTTCCTAAGTTGACTTTGATCGAGCCACAAATACTGTCTGCGTAACTATCATTTGCGTGATCGCGATCTAAATGGCTGTTGGTGTTTTGTACGTAATGATGTGTAAGAACCCCACAACATCACACACGCACACCACAACATCGATCTGCGACATCTTTCCTGTGAAAATTATTTGTGAAGTCCCAAGAATTTTGTCGAAGACTTCGAATCTCACAAAAAAAATACATTGAAAGAAATAAATAATTTGAATGACGATGATTAATTAAGACATAGAAACTCAGTAATAGGTGCCGTAAACTGTAAAGGAGGGCGAAAATTGCTAGAAATTGTGTCCTCGAAACACATCGAAATAGTTTGCAACTTTAACTTTCACACTTAGCTGGATCATAATCCGGCGTACAAGTGTCCTAGCTAGATATACGCCGGATCGTGCTCCGGATATTTCGTGAATTAGCAGTCCCGGATTCGAAAATCTGGCGCATAATCCGGCGTTCATCTTGCTCTGAGAGCTTCTACGCCGGATCATGCTCCGGTTTATCGTGAATCAGCAGTCCCGGACTTGGGATTTCCGGATCATGATCCGGCGTTCATCTAGCTCTGATAGCTTGTACGCCGGATCATGCTTCGGCTACAACGTGACTTCCGGTAAAAGATAAGAAATTAACTAACTAACTTATCACGCAAATGATATCATTGCGTAGTCAAAGCTTTGGACTTTTGGGGGTCAAGGGTAACTAATTATCTGCTAGAGTTCCTTCAGAAAACTAAAAGATGAGTTTGCGATGGTGCATGATGCAGTTGGTGTCAACGTATTCTCCCCTTGCACCCTTACATTCTCCTCCGACTTGTACAATTTTCTTCAGAAATTTTGTTGCATGGCTCCTTCAACGGAAATTTCCATGCAACGGCAGGCGCGGTACGACGGGTTGTGGACAGACTAGAGTACCGCTGGTGACCGACATGACATGGCCAGGGGGCTCCTGGTCAAGGGCCAAATGGCACGACTAAAACGAAACGAGTCCCGTACGTTAGGGAAGTGAGTCGTCGTCGTCGACAGAAATGCTAACCTTAGACACAATCACAACAGCAATCTTACAAATCAAACCTATCAATTATCACTAAAGACTACTTCCCTTCTTCTTCTGCTTCTCAAATTTGTCGCAGCGAATTGCTTGGCGAACGCGGCCGTGGAAAAAGTCTTCTCAAACTCCATGTACTCCTTGCGCGAAAGGTGAATTTGTTCGGGGCTTTTTGACTTACCAAGCCCATTCTTGATGTCTTGCCGAAACATCATACCTTTTCTCCTTTGCGGTTGAGTGGTGAACGTGGACAAAGCCGCCGACTGTTGATAAATGCGACTTCATCTCTAATCGACGCAAGATATTCCTTTTTTACTTGAGCTCTATGATCAGCAAGACGGACTTCAAACTGCTCGAATGGAACATCCAAAAACTCGTCAAGAAGCAAGTAGACTGACTCTCACGCTTCCTCGGCCGAAAGATCTTCTTTGTCAAGTGGCAAGAAACCCTCATGAAGATCTTCAATCAATATTGTTCGGGCTTTGCTGTTCTTCCAGTCAACTCGGCTTGCCTGTAATCTGTGGTCTGCTAGACGGGCTTTAAATTGGCTGAAAGGAACATGGGCGAATTCAACCATTTTGCCATATTTTGCCCAAGCTTGTTCTGCCGAGCACTCCTTTTCGTCAAGAGGCAACCTTTTTGATTCAAGTTCCGTGATAATGATCACGCGAGCCTCACTGTTTCGCCAATCAATTGGTTTCTTACGTTCCGCCATGCTATTACGCTTTGTGTTGATCAACTGACAATTCGCAACAGTCGGCAGTGTGTTCGATCGATTTTCTTTGCAATAAGCTTTGCTCATCGGGAGATTATGCGGCTTCAAGTGTGTTGAACGAAAGACGGAAGACACCGCGTTTCGAATAACAGCCAAATTATTTAGTACTTTACAGCTCATACCTGGTATTCTTGAGTCGACGTTCTGTCATGAGCCAGCAAAATCTGCTGCGACACAGCATTTGCTGCGCGCACGCAGCATTTGCTGTTGCTGCGCAGCATTTGCTGCGTCCACTAGGCCCAAGGCGTAATCTGCGAGGTGTTGAGTTTTGCATTTAGCGGTATGGCACTAACTTCAAAACGTGCTCATATCTGCACTCGATTATCTATCAGATATACAGTACGAAAGCATTGGATAAAAGATAAAAGTCTGTACGTTTCTACTCTAGCTGATAATGTACATTTTAGTGATTCTGAGACAGATGTGTGCCTCGGCAGATTTTTAACGCCGTTTCCGGGAGGCTGTACTTGCGTACCTTGAAGCGCAGCCAACATGAAAACGATTTCTACCAGTACCAGTAGTGTCAAAGTATGAGAAACTAGCTGCATTGTCGAATTTTAATTATTACTTCCATCTTTATTTGTTCATTGACCCATCTATTCGATCGGTATGAGTAGTAGTTGTCTTGTCACCGCAGTTTATTTTTCGCTGCTGTTGTTTTCCGCTATCAAGATAGCGCTCGTGTCAGCTCAATCGTCATGCAGCGCCGCGCAAAGTATTCAAGCGCAGATTTCGATCCCTCCTGGAAGCATTGAAATGTCAGAAGGCTTCGAAGACATCTTCTTTTTTATGCGAAAAACCATTGTCTTCAGCTGATTTGATGCCGGGCCTTTGGTTCAGCTACCTTCCTTCAGAAACAACAGTTGCACGTATTGCTACGGATACTTTAACAGATGAAGAAGGATCCTTCTATGCTTCAGAAATGGCCATCTTTGGGGACTCCTGCGATTCTCTGACCTGCATTGACGACACGTATTGCGATGGTGCGATACTGTTTCAAGCGGAAGCTGGTATCAAGTACTTCATCCTACTTTACCGTCAAAGGGGATCAACTGAGGATCCCTTGACGCTATCCCTTGATAAAATTGTTGCTCCTCCGAACGACAACTGGGAGAACGCCGTCCCATTGACCCATCAAGATCTTCCTTATAAAGGAGACTTCACGACATTTGGTGCACTTTCTGATTTTTAATCAAGATGCATGTGGTTTAGAAGCGGCTTATGGAGTCTGGTTTACATATACCACCACTCTTCCTGAAGAAACAGTTTTACTTAAAACCACACAAAGTACCTTAGCTGATGTCATTGGTATTCAAGCTCGATCAGGCGAAGGCATGGTTTGTGTTGCTATGGGAAACCCACTATCAACTGAGTGGACTGCCGTGGCCAACACACAGTACTTTATTCTGATCACGGATCACGTTCCGGAATATGGAGCAGCATTTGAATTGTCGTTGCAGTCCCGTACCTTCTTAGGACCACCCACATCGCCCAATCCTGCGCCTGCTCCTAGTGATCAAAGCTCAGCCCCCGTGATACCTCCATCATTGACAATAGGTACTCCGTCGCCAACTATTGTGGTCAGTGATCCGGGCACAACTTCTCCTGTAACTGCTCCAGAAACACCTCCGTCTGCATCTGGAGCTTACCCTCCAGAGGACTTATTCAAGACTTGTCTTGGTCTTGTAATCTTGTTGTTATTTGTTTTGTAAACAAGTTGGGTTTCATTCTTTGTGGACCGGCATCTGTTTGCGTACGCAAACAACATTGAAAAACGATGCAGCAATCTTCCAAAGCATGTGAGTGATTTACGCGTTTGAATTAGGAAATAATTCCTAATAAAAATGGTAGAGCCAAAAGGGTTAAAAATGAAAACGAAGTATGCGTGTATCATTATGAATTAAAGTATTAGACTGTTTCCAAATTACAAAACTAGAGTGAACACAAACCGAATGCCTTAGAGAGAGAGAGAGAGAGAGATCCGACGTTCGACTAACGTAGGTCCCCGTAGAGAAATGTACAAAGCAGAGGTGGGTCCTTGTGTCTACAGTTTTTCCTAGCCTAAATCGCTTATCCCCTGGTACTGGTACAGAATCTGAACTATAGAGACTAGAGACGTCATAACCGTTGACCATTAGTTCACTAAGGAAAGTGATTCTCGAAAACGTTAGATGAGTACTTAGACGAAGTCATCGCTATTTAGGCGCTTAGAGCGCTTCGCGTCCACACTTTACGGGATACTAGCTCAGTTAGTTAGGCAGGATGTCACGAACAAACCACACACAAATTTGTCCAACAAATTTAAGTCACTTTCCTCGAAGCCGAAGGAGCACAACAAAGCTCTTTTTCATCGACTTCTTGGGTACAAAGTCACTTGTCACTCCCTACAACAGTAATTCGTCGTAATAGCTTAGAATCATGAAATTCTCCGCGATTGTGAAAGGTACGTGAAGCGCGGTTCGAGAACGATCCTTCATGCGTTTTCTCAATCTCATTGTTCTGCAACAGTTTTGTTGACGACGGGCTTTATTGGACGCAGTTCTGGTCAGGAACGCATGGCGTTGTTTCTCCATAACCACAATGGATTCTTTCTTCAACTGAGTGGAGATCCGTCCCATCACGATGACCCGGAAAATCTTCAGGATAGTTTTGGTGCACAAAGGACCAGTTTCGGCCCGTGCGATACCTCCATCGGCGCCGGCAAATGCCTGAGTTCAACAGATGCGTTCTATAATTATTGCAAAAAAGATGGTCTAAAACTGGAAGATTGCCAGGCCAGTGTTTCCAAGCTGTCAGAAGCGGTGGGTTTAGATTATGATAGCGAGACGCGCACTTGCTTTGCCCTGTTTGTTGGTGTCGGGTTGACTGAAGATGATCTGAAAGCGTTTTGCCCAAAGGCAGATGAAGTCGCCTTCTATTATCCTGAGACTTCTGGATTCCCGGTAGATGCTCAAAGTAACGTGGAATCCTTTGCATGCTTTCAATGTTCAAGGGGCTAAACTTTATAAAACATGGGGTAACGGTGATCTAGTAAAAACAATTGCATTCACAAGATCCTACTCTTTGACTACTTCAGTGTCATTCAGAAGTGTTAGATTAACAAACTGATTTCACTTGTCATGATCGAGAAGCTCGCCGGAGTAAAGATTCTGATGAAATTACGAGCGTCCCTTGTGCGAAACGAGGGATACTGGATTTTAATCCAAACTCCTGCTCTAACCATGCTTGTAAATAGTCACGCAATGATGTCTTGTTGGATTGTTTGCCCACGCCAGTAATGAGGGTAAGCTCTTGGTTATCCACGTGCTCATAGTGCTTTAACAAATAGCGACATGCTGCACGGGCTACAGAAAATGTTAACCCCGACAAATTAATTTCATTCGACGAATCCAAGAACCCATTCAGGAGCAACTTTCGCGCCACGGCATACGCTAGAATGCCGTCCACCTGCGTTTGATAGTCTTCTGAATCATCCGCGCCCGCTAAAGCCCCTATCACTTCCGTAATGGTAATGATATCCGGCAATAAATTCGCTTTCCCCGACGAATATTGCCGTTTTGGTACACCCGCCTCTTCTGTGCGTGTCAGCATCAATGTCTTCGGTTGCGCTGTACCTTGTTCCAACAATTCATTCCACAACTGCCAAGCTTGTTCGGGCCTGTGCGCCACACGTAACGCGGTAAATACCGCATTATAGGCGACCAAATCCGGCTGGATTTTTGTTGCGTTTCATTTGCGCCAACAAATGCAAAGCGTGATCCGCTTGTCCATGCTTGCCACAACTCGCAATGGCAGCCGTATACACCAATCGATTGGGAGGTTGTGAACTATCTTGCATCTCTTGAATGTATTGGAGTGCCAACTCCCACGGACCATGACAACAACACATAATGACAGCATTGTATGTAAATCCGTCTGGTTGTAAATTTTGCTGTTTGATTTCCTCCAGTAAGTTCACGGCATATTGCCAAACGGGAGTAGTCTCATTGGCAGAGTTCGTTGTATTGGTAGTTGTGGTCGCAACATGCGGTTCCTTGGCTTGTTGTTTCGCGGTTTGTGCGAGCGCTTGCAAGGCGGCATTGTATGTTATTAACGGAATGCTCGCATCATCGCTTGTTGCTTTTAATTCATGCAGAAATTCCAATGCCCGATGCGGCGCTGCTTGCATGGCCACACGATACGTGAAACTATTGGGAACAATCTTCTGTTGTTTCATTTCGTCCAACAATTGCAAAGCTCGCCCCGATTGTTTCAATGCGACACAAGCTTCCATGGCCGCCGTATACAAATAAACATCCAACCGCCCCAATTTATCTTGCGCGACTTCAAACACAACCAACGCCCGTTTCCATTGTCGATCCTGCAGACACGCTCGTACCACGTGTGTATAAGTAACTGCGTTGGGTGCCAAATTGTATTTTTGCTGCAGTTCTTGCAACAGCTGCAACACCAACGGTACGTTACGTTCCCGTTGCGCCAGGTACATGACACGATTGTACGTTTCAATGGTTGGTGATTGCGTGCGTTGCAAATCGCGCAACAAGGATTGCGCTGTCGTCAAGGGCACGTGTCGATGAAATAAAATGGCATGATAGCAATCGAGTGTCAGTTTGGCCGCATGATGTTGTCGCAGAAATTCCCAAAACGTCCAAACAGTTCTCCACGATTGTTGTGGTGCCGCCATTTGTAACAGTTCCAGCACATCCGCAGCAGTAAGAATAGCTTCCGCTCCTTGTAAGAGTGACAGGAGGGTCTCGATGGGACAATCTTTCGCATGAATACACACATTCCACAAAGCACGATACGTTTCCGCTTGTGTCGAATCGATTGCAGAGGCGTTGTGACCCGATTCTCGCTGTTGGAATAATTTCCATTCACGCAAAGCCCATTTCCATTGCCCCCGACGACACAAGACTTGAATGGCATCATTGTGCGTTTGGGACGATTGTCGCAGCAACGACCAAACGTCGTCGTCGTCGTCGCGACTCGACATAGAGGAGCAATGATCCAGAATATATTCGACATGCATCCGCGTCGGTTCGACCGTTTGTTTCAAGGCATTCCAAACTTCCACCAAGAGTGAGTTGTCGGTGCTATTCGTAGAACTACTCGTAGCCTGCAAGCATTTGAGAAACGTCTGTTCTGTCTGTACAAACTCCAGTTGCTGCATGATTCGTAACGTTAGTAAAACGCCTTCCCAGTCATTGTGGCGTATGTAATCCGACAATTGGTCATCGCATTGTTCGGGTGTTATTGAGGGTAAATCCGTCAAAGTAGTTTCCGAGGCCATAGAATTGCTTTCGGAACAAGAACGTTGTGTTCTGCAACGAAAAGATATTATTTCTTTCTGTTGATGCGGTATTTTATGCGATAGAAGAATACTAGAAGGATTGTAGATTGTTGTTGTAAAGGACGTCCAGCCATGACAGGGCGAAAGGAGGAAATGCATTGTTAATAAAAGAAAGAGAATCATTTCAGTATACAGCGAAGCGGAAAGACAGGAAGAAGAACCGAACATTCTTATTATTAGAAAAAGAAGGATTCACAGCGATAGGAATTTTGAAAATAGGGGATGGATAATACAGCATAACAACAAAAATGGTTCTGTTGTTGCGAGTTGCGAGATCGCGATCATGCCGAAACTGAAAATAAACGCGTCGCGTGCATTTTTTCAATGCGGTCGACGCAAGGACATTGTTCATGACTGAACAGCAGCCATGGCGAAAACGGACAACGCTTCGCGCCTATAGTGAATTTCGAACACAACAGTCTTCGAGGCTCTTCGACATCTTGAATCAAAATGTGCGTTGCAAATGCTTCAGTAGGCTAATGATTTGCATTCACGACAGAAATAAATCAACAATCTTGCAATAGAAATGTAGCTTGATCACTCGAAGGAATATCTAACCATGACTGAAATGCAGTCGTGAAAAAGTAACCTTCTCTTTGGGCTACAGTAAATACGAAAGATATCATTTCTCTAGCATTGTTGAGCTTGAATCTCTGAAAAGTCTCCAATACAATTTCTAGATTGAAAGGTGATCAGAGTGACTCTAGAATTGCAGACGGAAGCTTCAACTGGGATGCAAAGGGACCAATCCAAAAATCGGTTGCTCATGACTGAATTCAGTCTTGAAAGCGTCAATTAACTAACACTCCGACCTACAGTGCAAGGCAGGTCGTCTTTGACACGTGTAACGCCGACAACACAGTTGCAGTTTCATTTCGTTGGTTCCCAAACGCGCGTTTCACACGAGATACAAAATAAAAACGCTTCTTACTTCGCAACGGATACTACTGCCATGTCCGAAGAACAACCCCTATCCCAACTTCCCACCTTGGAATCTCCGAAATTCGTCGCGCAACACGTGATGAAACGAAAAAACAACAAACAAACAATTGCGAATGCGCAAGATGCAACAATTGTATGCAAGAATTGAACAATCGCCGTTCATGCGCTTTTTTTCAGTTACAAACGTTCACAATCGAAAGCGACCCAAGGATGATTTGTCAAGGCGAAGTTGTCTTTTGTTTCCGATAATATTACAACGACAAACACAAGCAAACAACATTCCTTTGTCATCCTCTTGAAAATTGAAAAATGACAGCCAATTCCTCTCCATCCTCTTTGCATCAGTCAAACAATGATGAAGATCTTGTCGAAAGAACGCATCCAGCTAGTCATGACGGCGAAGATCACGAGAACGAAGTAGAAACGCCCACTTCTTCGCCCTCCGAAGAAGAACCGTCTCAACCAAAATCCTTCTGCGAAACCATTACCAGTCCAACACTCCGTCCCTTTGTCATTATCAGTACTTCCTATTTACTCTTTACGATCACAGATGGCGCCATTCGCATGATTGTTTTGTTGCATGCGTACAACAAATCCTTTTCGGCCCTCCAAGTCGCGTACATGTTCACCTTGTACGAACTCGCCGGGGTCGTGACCAATTTGGCCGCGGGCTTTCTCGGAGCCCAATGGGGCATTCGGTACACACTGCTGTGTGGCTTGTTGTTGCAATTGCTGTCGTATGGACTCTTGTTTGGATGGAACGATACATGGTCGCAACAAACGGCCATTGTGTACGTGACCATCGCACAAATGTTTGCGGGGATTGCCAAAGATTTGACCAAATTGGGAGGCAAGACCGTCACCAAATTAGTGACACCGGAAGATAAAGAGACACAGTTGTTTCGATTGGTGAGTCTGTTGACGGGATGGAAGAATTCATTGAAAGGCGTGGGATATTTCTTAGGGAGTGCCTTGTTGCAAGTCTCCTATGAACTGGCGTTGTGTGTCATGATGGGATTGGTTTTGTTGGCCTTGCCTTGGGCGTATCTAGGGTTAGATAACAATTTGGGGACGGCCAAAAAGAGAATGCGACGTGGCGGTCGGTATTCAAAATGGACAATACAAATTTGAACTGGTTGAGTGCGGCGCGGTTGTTTCTCTTTGCCAGTCGTGATTTTTGGTTCGAAGTACCGTTGCCCTTCTTTTGCGCAGTCCGGCGTGTGAGGGATTGGGAGAAACGGTGTGTGCTTTGGGAGAAATCAACGATATTTGTCAAGTAGGATCGGTTTGTGTCAATGAAGTCTGTACGGCTTTGAACAGTGGCGGAGGATGCGGTGGATTGGGCATGAATCGTGTCGTGGTCGGTGCCATGTTGGGAGGGTACATCATCTTGTACGGGCAGGTTCAATCTTGGACACCGCAATGGATCACGGGACCGTTGCAACAAACCCCACCGAACAAATGGACCGAAGTATGGTGGGGTGTTATCAATAGTATACCGACATTGATTGCGGGTTGTTTGTTGCAATTTGCCCCGGCCTTTGAAAACAATGGCGTAGAGGATGCGGAAGAACGGAACGAAGTTGTCATGACGATTCTCATGATTGTGATTTTGGTCACATTTGCTTTCGTCTTTGCCGTCAATTCGTCGATTCATTCGTATTTGATTGTGGCGTATGCGAGTATGGACAAAGTCGCTGTTTCGGTCGGTTTCTATTACATGAGCAATGCCGTGGGACGGCTCTTCGGAACGTTAGGATCGGGATTGTTGTACACGTATGTCGGTGAAACCGATTGGGCCACGGCCGCGTCGGGTCATGATGCTGTAGCAGGTTTGGCGGCTTGTTTCTTTGCTGGTACCATCTGTAGTTTACTGGCGGCGTGGATCACGATTCGCATTGATGACAACAAGAGTGGGCTGAAATGCGGTCCATGTTGGACGATTGTACCGGTGAACGAGGGGTTCGACAAAGACGATGAAGAACAAGCAATAGTCGAACAGCAGCAGCATTCAGTCGGAGTCGTCGTCAACGACGAAGTCAACCGAGAGGAGGATGGTGGATCAAAGCCCTATAAAGACGCAACACCCAGTCAATAGAAATTATTTCTGTATTTTTTACATATTTCAAGTAAATTTATATAGAAGAAGAATCTTTTGTGCTTCCCTAACAACTACTAATGATGAAGTCTCGCAGTCGTTGTTCTGTTTTAAAAATCATCTTGCAAATCCAACACCAAATGCTCTTCCCCCGCTTTGAAGGCTGGTTTTCCCAAATACGGACAGGACGCACAACGAAAGGCATCTCCCAAACCGCATTTTCCACACGAACTGGTCTTTGGTAGTTGCTGTTCGAGCAAGACGGAACTCCCGTCTTTGCGACCGCACGTACAATCCGCACACGGTTCTCGACCTCCACAATCGTCTCCTTTCGTGGTGACCGCCGACATGGAAGGCGGCGGTGCTAACAAATCACTTTCGAGTAGGGAATTTTCATCCAACAGAGGACTCGCCAACAAAGGCTTGGCCTGCATCCGAACATCGGGGGCGCGTTTTTGGGCTTGTACCGTCACCGTGTCGGTTGCTTTCCGTTCTCCCGTCGCTACCAGACCGGCCAGTAACAAGGATGTTTGAATTGTTGACGAGATTTCCGGTGTCAAGCTGCCCTGCACATGAATTTGTACGTTGGAACAAGAAGAAAAGGACGACAAATGCATCGGCGAATTCCATACGGTCGCAAATTCATCGGCTTGGACGTAAATATCTAGATTCGCGGTATCTTGCGCTGGCTGTGCATCCGTCCAAAGTGCAACACGACGTACAGTTGATTCATCCAGAGACGATGGGATTGTCGCATTCCCCAAAACAATCGTGCACGATGGAGTTGTTGCGGCGGTCATTTTGCGTCGTAGTGTGCGGTGTTCTTTGACAGCAATCGCAATGCGAATAATCAATATTGCAAAAGAGAATGAACTCGAAGAGAAAATAATAGTATTATTATCTTCTTGAATAGATGGTGCAAATTATAATGTTCGTTTTGTTTTGATAGGAGCGTCGTGTGTGCGCTTCGCGTTTTGTCGCGGTGCAATTCGGATTGCGTCTCTCCTGCGACCTGCGACTCTCCGATTCCAGAATTTCTGGAACAGTACAAAGTTTCTTCTGAAGGGGACACAGAATTTTTACAGCTAACACAATCCTTAATAAATTATTCCAAATACCAAGAACACAGTCTCCAACATTTCTGGGACGTCTAGTCTAAATAAGATCTTTATGCTACCAGGTAAACCGCGCGTCTCCAAAATGAAAGGAACTACCAGGTATAACAACAAGCACCTCTATCTGTATGTGCCTAAAAAACACCTGGTCCAGAATATCTGGACCAATCACACAGAATTTCTGCAAGTCCATAAGCGATTTCCAGAAATTCTGGAATTGACACGAAATTGTTGGATGACCGAAAATACTCGGTCCAGAATGGTTGGTAATTGGTTGGTTTCAAAACAAAATTTCGGACCGTTCGACGACAACACTTACTAATTTTTTCCTGAACTACTACAGAGCACATTTATGCCTTAAAAACACCTGGTCCAGAATATCTGGACCAATCACACAGAATTTCTGTATGACCCTAATCGATTTCCAGAAATTCTGGAAATTGTCAGGAAATTGCTGGTGGCGACTGGCGACCGAAAATACTCGGTCCAGAATTTCTGGACCTTCCACAGAGTTTCTGTAAGACCAGAAACGCATTTATCCGGATTTCAAACGCGACGAATGATGCGTTTCTTTTTGTTATATAGATACGATGACTTACCGAATCAAAAGCCACATACAACGAAGTGTCTAGAAGATTGAAAGAACTATGTCAGGGGCGCAAAAGGCAAGAGCGTTCCGGCCAATCAGATTCCGATTGAAAGTCAGATTGTCTGTTTGATCGAACGCTTTAGGGGCGCAACAATATTCTATCCTGCTGAAACATGTTGTGGGGATGTTTAAGATTTATCACTTATTTAACCTAGCAGAGCTTGAAGAATTGACTAGAAACCGCAGTGGATGTGATGCTGCTTCAAAAGATCACATTTTTACTTTACTGATTTACAAAACACACAGCAATTCACGGCACTGCAATTTGTGATTCCAGCCCGTCCGCCTCGTTCAAAATGTCATCAGCTGCTTTTTCGGCCATCATGTACACAGGAACCATGGGATAGAAGCCAGGTTGATCCGGAAAGACGCTTGCATCGACGATGCGCCAACGTTCAACACCACGAACTCGAAATTGTCCTACCACTGCCATCTCATCGGTCCCCATTTTGGCAGTCCCTGTGGGATTTTGCCCCCAACCATTCGATCGGACCCAAGCTTTTACATCCTCAAACGACTCGACAGTATCGCCTTGAACAGCTTCTTTTCCAACAATTCCCAACCGCTGCAATCGACGATAGCAATTGCGAATTTCTTCTACCACGCGCCCCGTTTTGATCAAATCTTCTTCATCGTATCCGTTGAAATCAATCTGCACCGAATCGAAGGGGTTCGCGGACGTCAATCGCACGGTGCCTTTGCTAGGACCAGTGCGGGGTGTGGATGTATTGATGGTCAGCGTATCCTCTTCATTTTCATACAAAGCCATATCCACCCAGCCATCATTGTATCCTAGAAATTTGTTGACACCCATTTGAATGTACATGTCCGGACGAGACAAGTTTGGATCTGTTTTGCGTTGAATCGCAATTAACGAACCGGGAGATGTGTACAAATTGGGAGATTGGCCATTCATAAATTCCACATAGCACGGGTCTTCTTCGGGCGTGGGTTTGAGAAAGGTACAACCTTGTTGAAAGACTTTCCACGTGCTGGGCATTTGCCAATTCATGGTCGCTTCCAATTTGTCGGCAAGATTTTCGCCCACACCGGGTAAATCCACAAGGACGGGTATATTAAATTCCGTCAAATGTTCCTTGGGACCAATACCACTGAGCATGAGTATTTGCGGTGTATTGAAGGTCCCACCCGCTAATATGACTTCTTTCCGGGCGAAATAAGTGATTTCATTGTCTTCCTTGGTTTTTGTGCCCGTGGCTACGCTGTAGAGGGCTGTACCTGGTTGAACTTGAACGCCATACGCCCGGGGTGCCCCGTCATCGGTGACGTTCATTAAGACTTTTGTGACAAAGAGTTTTCTCGAACAATCAAAGTTCGAAAGGACTGTTCGGTCTAGTAAATCAAATCAGCCACGCTGGATCGCATGCAGCCTTTCGAAGAACGGATTGAGTTGGGTGTCAAATGCGCACCTTCCCGGAGATTTCCACCCAACGCATTGGCATCAAACAAAAGCAACGGCAACGTATTGCCATTCATGCGACGAAATCGTTGGAAGAATCGAGCGATTGGATTCCGTGGCAACTGTGACAGCACAAAGTGACCGATTATAGTGTTGAGCTGGGTATCGAAAAAGGCACGGTCGGTTAAAGGGCCCAGATCGACTAAGCTGGTGCTCATAAATCCGTCAAAGCCGTGTCCTTTGTCGGAGAATCGACTGTTGCGCTTTGTATATTCACATTTTTCGATGCGCTGAAAACGTTCTCGCATTTTGGTTTCGGCAAATTCGTCATCGCCCGTGATTTTCTGCAGATTTGTGAAGAATTCTGGAAATGGATACATGGCCAGCATGGCGTTGTGTAGGGCCGATCCACCAATGGCGGACGATCGTGGATATAACACAGAGTCACGACTAGTGATTGGACTCGACTCGACTCGTGAGGACCAACCAAATCGGAGCCGGGTTTTCTGCCAACCGGGTCGGGTCGAGTTATGGCTCGGTTACGTCATGAGAATACATTAGTACTATAAGCGCTACAGTCAGTGTCGCAGCGACATCACATATACGACGCTGCGACATGACAAACGTACTGAATGTACATTCCAAGGCCAACTCGGTTCAACCGAGTTCATGAAAAATCAAAGCGAGCCGGGTCAAACTTGGTTCAACTCGGTTAACCCGGGTCAAAATATTGACTCGAGTCCAATCACTAGTCACGACCGGGATCAACGGCCGAGTTGGAGGGTCGAAATCGCCATTCAATCTCGGTGTCTTCGGTGGAAAGAGGCCACATGAGCGGCACTGTAGTGACCGGTTGGTCTGGATAACGAGGCCCAGCATCCAACAAGAGTGTCGAATAACCCGCTTCTGCCAATCGGGATGCCAGTACACCACCACCCGCTCCTGCTCCGACTACGATATAATCATATGTGTTGTCATGACTCGAACGGCTTCGGTGGTTGTTGGGATCGGCATCTGTTTGGTTTGATGCTGTTTTGTCCTTGGACGGTCGCGCCAGACTGCGGTACATGCAATGCGTAGCTAGTAATAAGAGTAATAAAGAGTCTCATTCTTTTGTGTTTGTTTCGTAATGTTGAAAATGATGATGGGTTTTCTTTTGCGTTGTGATGGATGAAAGATCGTCCTCGTTTTTTTTGTGGCCGGTCGTCGCGCATCGGCCATACTTGTACTAGCTGGTACCTACTAATGAACGATACCAAAGTATCTTTTATGGGTGGTCAGTACTATCTTTTGTATAGAACAAAAATCGTTTCTGACCTAATAGAGAAATGAAGCATCTGCGTGACGTTTTCGTTACCGCTAAGACAAATGTAGGAAAGAGTTCGATGACGTATGTCAAGACGTTTTGTGCATCACTACGCGTCGGGAACTTTGCCAGCCAGAAAAGCAGAAAGTCTTCGTTGGAATTCGCGACCGTTTTGTTGCAGAACGGCAAGTGTGTCACTTTTTCACCAAACTTCCGAAGTCGAACGACAGAACTTCATCGCATTGTCTCATAACTTCGTATTAGAGCTCCTTCACTTTCTTACGTCAATTACCTTTCTTCACGGCATTTTCCAGCTCAAAGCTCACAGACAACTCAGAGCCCGACTCACAGCTTCAATCTCTGACGGATAAAAAGTGTAGATGAGCAAGAGCTAACTTCAATGACGTAGACGCCATGTGCCGATTGCCATCTCGGAACTTGTTATTTCTCCACTTCTCCGCCTGACGGCTTTTTTTCTGATCGTTCCATCCTTCGATCTTTGTGGAACATCTTTCAAAGATCTCATTCTTTTTCGTTTTTGATTTTGTGTTGGCATTCAACAAGTTTTTGTCTTCTTCATGAAACTGACGGCTCATTGGGGATCCGTCTTGTATTTGTCTTGCTCATTGTTCTTGTTGCATCCGATTGCGGCCGCTCTTTGTGAAACTACTACCGAAGGACTCACTGGACTGGGAGAAGAATTTACCTTTCCGTCGAAACTATCGATTGTCGATTTCTCGGCATCGGTGACTTACACTACTTTGGCACAAGGTAAGAGTATATGAATGAATTTAGTGTCTTGTTTTTTTATTGTAAGCTCGTTCTCTTACTCATCCTTGTTTTGCTTTTAGGCGCAACACCCTTTGTCAAAATCATCGCCGCGTCGGAACAGCCGGTCGTTTCTCTCGGCGAAGACGGTACACTGACGATTGCCCCCGAAGGCTGCAGCGTAGAAGGAGCTCCTGTTGAAGGCGTTCCCTCGGCCCCATCGCCTGTACAAGCTCCTGTCGAAGGAGGAACCGACGGAGGTGCTCCAGCCGTTGCACCGGAAACTCCGACCGCCAGTAGTGCCGCAACAACCGCTACACTCTTTTCTCTTCCGTTCTTTTGCCCGTCAACAAGATGACTTCGTTGTTCACGACGTTGACGCTGCTCTCTACCTTTGCCTACGTGCAGGGTTCGAATCATGAAGGCTCATGCATTCCGACTTTGACCATTGAGATTGGTGTGCCGGAAACGGCACCTGTTCGACAGAACTTTGGTGAAACCGACCACTACTTGGCCGCGACGGTCGACACTGTGACGTGGGGATACTACGATCCGACGGCGACGGCCGAGACGGCGGCCTTGACGATGGCCTCGGGTGAGACGGTAACTGTAGAAGTCATTACGCATCATTCGAGTCATGATTACGCAAAGATGATTCGTGGTGATCCGGCGATTGAAGAAATCTTTTACTGGTCGGACAACCAAACAGAAGCCACGAAGAATGAACCCAAACTCCCCGGAACGGGTGTCCATTTGGTGACGGGCCCGATCAACGTAGAAGGTGCCATGCCCGGTGATATTCTTCAAGTCGACATCCTTGAGTTGGATCCTCGTTACAATGTAAGTCGTGTGTAACCGTGAAATCACTTGTCGCTGGTTCGTTCGTCTCATTTGTTGTTCTTTTGTATATCATATTGTTTCCTTCAAAAGCCCGTTACTGGACGCTGCTACGGAACCAATTCTCAAAAGTTTGCCGGATACCAGTATCGCGTTGGCGAAAAGCGTGATGGAACTCCCTACGTTCGTACGGGTGGAACGGAAGCAATCACGGTGTTTGAATTCATTGAAGACGATGCTTCCAACATGTTGTACGGGGCGCCTGTTTACATGTAAGTCATTCTCTCTTGATGGATTGTCGTATTGCTTGTCGTGTCTATCGTGCTCACAGAAATGTCCTCTATTCAGGTATCGTTTCCCCAACATGACGGATCTGGACGGAAACAACCGCACGATTGATAACAATCCCTCGGTCACTGTTCCACATGAATTCAACCACGGCTACAATGGAACACTTTTGGAAGAAGATCCCATTGTCTACCCTCCCGGATACGATGCGACTTTTGTAAGTACAAAAAGGCAACAACGATGGTCATGGTCGATGAGATAGCAAATAATAATTGTCACTCACACTTGTTTCCCGTTCACATAGGTCACGGACGAAGGCGGCATCTTGTATTTGAGCCCGGAACAAGCCCAATTGGACTGGAAAATCCCATTGCGTCCCCACATTGGTACACTGGCGGTCATGCCCAACAATACCGGCAATTACTTGGACGAAGAAGCGCAAGGCGGTGCCAGTACCATTCCTCCGTCCCGCTTCGGTGGCAACATTGATGATTGGCGCATTGGCAAGGGTGGCACCATGTATTATAAAGTGGAAGTACCCGGAGCATTGTTGTTGGTCGGAGACACGCACGCGGCGCAGGGTGATTCGGAATTGGCCGGGACGGCCATGGAAACCAGCATGACGGCCAAGTTGCGTGTGACGTTGCACAAGGCGGATAGTTTGCCCAAGATTGTGTCGACCGTCGAATGGCCGTTGTTGGAAACGTCCGACAAATTTGTTGTGCACGGATTCGCGTTTGCGAATTATTTGGATGAATTGGAAGATCCGTCGACGATCTTTGATGAAGGTGCTAGTTTGGATCAGGCCATGCAAGACTGTTTTGTCAAGACGCGTGATTGGTTGATGGATGTGTACGACCTGTTGGAAGAGGAAACGATTGCGCTGATGACAACTTCAGTGGATTTCGGTATTACGCAAGTTGTAGATGGTAACTGGGGTGTGCATGCGGACATTCCGAAATGGGTCTTTGATGATTCTGGAGCTCCCTACGATTATTCTTGCACAACTTCTCAAGGACCTGGTCGTCGTCGTCGTCGTGGCCTCTTGAATCATCGTGAACGTCGTTCTTTGTTTGCCAAGATGGTGGGTGATGATGTCGAAATGGATGTTTATGCTTCTCAGTTGTACAACAAAGTGACCGCCTCTTGCGCCGCCTGTGGAGATCATCACATGCGTGAATTGTTGGCGGAGAAGTTGGTTCATGCCAAGTTGGATTTCGCTCATGCGCGTGCTTAAAAGTCAGTTTCAATGACATGATAATTATAAACCAAACAAATAAAGGTCTGGAATGGTTGAAAGTATAGTAACATAGTTGCTCTGTTTGCTCTTGTTTCGACTTTTTACCATTCCGTTGGAAATGCAGAGTACTGTTTCACTGAGCCTACAACACTTGCCTCTTGTCGTACCAGGGCACACGCGCGCGCACCCTCGAACACTCTGCACCGTTTACCTTTTGGTTGGCCTTTTGAGATGAACGACAATAATAGAGCAACAGAGACAATGATCATTGATCTTTCCTCCGCATTTCGTGTTCTTCGGTCTCTCATTCTGAAATAAATAACTTGAGCTGCTAGTCGGCTTCAGTAATCGCTGATTCATTCGTTTCGCAAATATTCGCTGGATAGGAAAAGAGCTAGAAAAGCAACTACTATATTGCTATCATCCGTTGTCGCGAAGAGGAAATTATTATTATCATTATTTTTCAACATGAACCCTTCATTTCCTTATTTCCTATTCTGGATAATAACAGCGACTCCTGCGACGGCGTTTCCTTTTGCCGTGAAAACACACGGCCCAAAAGCTGTCTTTACAACCCTACAATTATCCTCCTCATCGAGCATGACTTCGTTAGACGCAAGAGCGGAACAATTGATGCAGGAAAGTCAAAAACGGTTGGGAAATAAAGTCAAAATTGGCCCTACAACAACACATCGCTTGGGATTGATTGCCACAGAACGTATTGCGAAAGGACAAGTGATCTTGTCGTTGCCCTGTGAGAACAACAACGACGACACATTCCCCGTCTTGACGGTTATGACAGCGAAACAAGTCTTTCAAGATGTTCTGCCGGATTCGTTTGATAGCTGGACCGGCGATGCGGGATTGTTGGCCATGTTATTGTTGCATCATGTGGCACACGATGCCAACACGCCTATGCCCTTCCGCACCGCGTGGTTGCAGGCGTTGCCGACCATGGAAGAAATGACGCATCATCCGTATTTTTGGTCCGAAGCCGATCAAGAAGTATTGCAAATGTCTTCCACGAACAAAATATATCAACGACTCGATGATATGGAAGAAGATTTCGCGTGGTGGAAGAAACAAGTCCTCGATGTGAATCGGCAACGATTTCGGAGTCCGTCCACGACCAGCCGTGCTTTTCGTGGACCGGCTTTCAATGGGCCATGGCCGTGATTCAATCGCGGAGTTTCTTTTTGGATGGTGCTTTGCGATGCATTCCGTTGTTGGATATGTGCAATCATGACGATGCCGCGGAAGAAATTCAGACGGCGAGTGCGGGTGGATTCTTTGGCAGTGGTGGCAACAAGAACGCGCAATTGATTGCCGATCGCAATTACGAAGTAGGACAAGAAGTGTTTTGCTCGTACGGTCCGAAAAGTGCGGCCGATTACTTGTTGGAGCACGGGTTTTGTCCCGAGCAGTGTTGGAAGACGGCCGTCTCGGAATTGACCTTTGAGCTCGATCCGAACGATCGTTTCCGTGACGACAAATTAGATATTTTGGAATTTGAAACGTACGATCAGGCACCAATGGATCCGGTACAAACCTTTGATGTCGTCAGTAGTACGAGTACAGGAACTACGCAGACCGATGGATCGCCCGATCCCGCCATGATGCAATTTCTGCGTCTATGCAAGTTGGGCAGCACCGATGCTTTCTTGTTGGAAAGCATTTTCCGTAAAGACGTTTGGGGATTCATGGCGTTGCCCGTGAGTGAATCAAATGAATTGGCTGTCGTGAATACCATTGCTGAAACGTGTCAACGGGCGCTGGATGAATTCAATGAATGTGCCGATGATCGAGGTCCTGAAGTGTGTAAGAAACTGCGACAAGCGGAGACGTGGGCCTTGAGCAAGACGATTGCCTTCGTGCAAAGAGAAAAGGAAGCTTTGGATTTGAAAGAGTACTATCAGGAACGACGATTAAAAGACCTGGGATTGGATTCCGAGTGGTCACCCGAAGATGACGATATGGTGGGGGATGATCTAAGTTTTGGGCAAACTAGAGCACCCGGTGGTGCCGATTACGATTGGTAATCAGTGTAGTTAGCTATGCACATCTTAATATGTGATATAAGTCGTCTAGTAGGAAAATGTGTACTGTGAAATTTTTCAAATGGGCTATGGTTGGCTTTTAGCTATTACTCCATTTTCTCGAGAAGCAGATACTCAGATACTCATGATTCATGACTGAAACGCAGTCATGGTGAAAAACTGAGTACACTTAGCACCTATAATAGACACTTGACACAGCGACCTCCGAGTCGTCTGTTCCATATCTTGATTAAAAAACGCATTGCAAATGTTGCGGTCGGCTATTGTTTTGTATTGAAGACAAAAGTACTTTCATGATCTTGTAAAGGGAACAAAGGTTGTAAGTCACAATGGTAGGTGTTCATGACTGAAAAGCAGTAATGGTGAAAAACGTCGTCTACGCTACTGGTCTATATTGGTAACTAATACCCCTTTATCTTCCGTAAGGAATCGATTCACGGGGTAATAAATGCTACGGAGTATTTGAATTTATTTCTGTATCATTAAAAAGCTCGAAGCTTGTTCCATCGCGCAGGATGGACGAAAGGCATGATTTTAGAGTGAGGATCCAAAATGTGATTCAGGACTGGAATTTAGTCGTGGTACGTTTGGAGACGCGCAACGACATGATCACGAAATCCCAACCATCGAACATAAATGAAAACAAGGAAATAATGATGTGACGACAAATAATAATAATAATAACAGAGTTTCATAAGTGAGAGGGTTGCAGAAGAGATAACAGGTAAATATTATAATTGATCAGAATTATGCTTCTTCTTCCTTTTCTTCTTATGGGAATGAGAGTGGCGTCGGGCAGGGCTTTTGTCCTTCCGCAAAGGCGTATAGCGGCGCCATTGCCGCGTCCTCCATCAACACGTCTTTACAATCTCTTGACACCAACAACAACGGCAGCCGCTGCATTGACGACTTCTGCCTTGACAGGAATGTGGATGGAACGTCGGAAACCGAATTCCGGGATTTTGACGTCTTTGATGGTTTCTTCTGTCGTCTTTTCTCGGATGGCTCCGACCACGCATTTTCTGTATGATCGATGTTGGGATACGTTTTTACCCGCTTCTTTGGCTTTGTTGTTAATGGGAATGCCACAAAGCAATCAAGACATCAATCAACGAGAGGAAATTGTTGATACTTCATATTTGAAGGCTCATTCGATTCGTGCCGTGGTTGGTCGTTTGGCTGGGCCGTTTGCGGTGGCTTCGATGGGATCGTTAATTGGTTGTACTACGGCGTTTTTCGTGTGTCGCGGTATTTTCCGCCCAGTCGATGCCGCTTGGGCCGGTGCTTGTTTGTCAGCTTCGTTTGTGGGCGGATCGGTCAATTTCTTGGCCACGGCAGCTTGGATTGCTTCACAAAGAGGAGGAAGAACGGCTACCACTTTGGTGAGTGCCATGACGGCGGCCGATCTCATTGTCATGGCGATTTATTTTGCCATTATGGCCGCTGCAACACAGTCGGTGTCGTTGGAACGTTGGTTTCAGCGAACGCAAAAACAGGATGGTCAGGTGGATCCAACACGCACAACAACTTCTTCCGCAAGTGACACCAATATCTCGTCCTCTTCGGTTCCATCGGCAATATCCACATTTCACGTTCCTACTGCCTTGCTCATTACCACTATCGCGCTAACATTGGTTCGGGTCGGACAAACAGTAGAGCGAATCTGTTCCGCTTACATTCCTGGCATGGCGTGTGCCTTTTTAGCGGCCGTCACTCCGGGAATTCGACGGTATTTGCCCGCACGAGTGACGGCAACGGCACCACCGTTATCGCAATTCTGTTTCTTCTTGTTGTTTGCCGCCGTGGGAGTGACCGCCGATTTGCAAGCGGCACTACAATCGGGGCCCGCGTGTCTCATCTTTGCGGCCGTGGCCCTTCTTCTGCATGGTGTTGTATTAATGGTAGGAGGAAAATATTGTCTCACGGGGCGTTCGAAATTCATGGATTGTCTTATTGCGTCGAATGCGGCCATTGGTGGACCGGCTACGGCAGCGACATTTTGTGGAACCTTGCCGGACAATACTCAGGCGCTTACCATTGCTGCCACAATATGGGGCGTGTTTGGGTACGCCATTGGAACTACCGTGGGAGTCGGAATGTATCGATTCCTTTCGATGTTTGTATGAAAACGTCTCGAAAGGAATAAAAACGGCACAGAGCGGTATGAAATTGCCTAATTATTATTGGACGCTAGTCTTAAAACGGCACATCGCGAAAACTATCGGGATGAGGCACTTGAACTTTCGAGCCCGCGGACCATCGCGAGTTCGCTGCAGCTGGGCGTCGTGTACGTTTGACTCCTTCCAATCGCGCCGTGAAACGCTGTTTCAAATCACGAAACCCCATTTCGTCATAAAAAGCTATAATTCGATTTTCATTCATGGGTTCCATCCGTAGCTCACTCACTTGATTTTGACCTTCCGGGAAGGTCATGTCCTCTACAGGCAAGTCACCAATAAGGGTCACCAATGCCTTGGAAAGTCGCGCTTGTTCCAAATGCTGCTCTAGTTTCGACCGCCGCGCCTTTTGCTGCACATCTTCGACATGGTCCAACAGGTACTCCAATGACCCGAATTCTCGGATCAAATCGGCAGCAATTTTCGGGCCAATACCCGGTACGCCCGGAACATTGTCCGCCACATCGCCTGCCAAAGCCAAAACATCACCCAGCTGCTCGGGCGTAACATTCCACTTTTCCATGACCTGAGTCGAGGTCACGCGCTCCATTTTCATCGGATCAATCATATGAACGACCGTCGGACCATCATCTCGAATCAGTTGCATCAAATCCTTGTCACCCGAAAGGATGTGCACGTCCAGACCTTCGCGTTGCGCCATTCCTGCCAGTGTTGCAATGACATCATCCGCTTCGTAATTCGGTGCTTCAATCATGGGCATACCGTAGGCCAGTCCAGCTTGTCGAATGAGGCTAAATTGCGGAATCAAATCCATAGGCGCCTCCGCTCGATGTGCCTTGTATTCATTGTAGAGTTCGTGTCGAAAGGTTTTCCCTTTGGCGTCAAAGACCAATACAATGCGGGGTTGTACTCCTTGTACCATGCGATTCAATATCAATCGGTTTAACATGTTACAGAAACCCATGACAGCACCCGTTGGCATTCCATCGGATCGATGAATGGGTGGCATGGAATAGTACGCACGGTAGATGTACGCTGAGGCATCAACCAGTAACAGTGGATCACCACTAGCGGGTTTACTGAGCTGTTTCTGTCGTCACGGATGACGACGATGAGGGTGGTTTCGCCTGCATTGCGCTTTTCACGCGTGTCCCTTTCACCACGGCTTGTTGTTTCGACGATAGATTTCCGAATCTTTTGTTGCAAGCGCCGATATTGCAAAATCAAATCCGCCATGCGATTGCCACTCGCCGCCTTGGCTTCCAAGGCTTCCTTGTTGGTGGACTCTCCCGGAATCCCAAAGACCGCCAGAGAAACTTGAGAAAGTGAATTGATGTTGAAAGGCTCATTGTTGTTTTGTTGATAAATTTGCTCCGTGATTTGTTGCAGTTCCATTTCCAGTACATCCGCAGGAGAACGGGTACCCGTTCCCAAAGAGGCTTGAGCCAATACAGCGCGCTTCTCAGGATCGTTTTTGAGAAATGTTGATGGTGGAGGCGGAGGTCTTTTTCCAGAAAAGGGAGAAGGTGATGCTGGTATATACGCTGATGGAGTTTGTTTGGAAAAAGTCGGTGGATATGAAGCATCTTCGGTTGAAGCGTCAGGTAAAGGGTCACAGCAGCCGGTGTTGGTGACTCCACGACACCTGGCGACTCTGTTGTACTCGTTGCTGTTGTTGCAGTATTTCTTGCTAATCTATCGATAGTATAGTCATCGCTTTTGTGGTTGTTGCTGTCCTCTAAAGTCATTTGTGCTCCCAAATCATGTAAAAAATCTAGCAAATCGATAGGTTCGTTGGGTATTTGAATCGGTTTCGGTGGCTGAGAGGATTGCAATTGCGTTTGATTATCGACAGATGGTGTGTTGCCACTCATCGTCGACCCATCCGAATGAGACTGTTGTTGCTCTGGTAATGTTAATGGCTCTTCGTATTGCGAAGACTCGACGGATGTATTTTCTTTTTCGTTTTGTGCCCGAAAAGTGAAAAAGTCATAGACAGGAAGATTGTTGATTGTGGATGACGACTGTAGATTCGCTGGCTTTGACTGTGAATTCGTTAACGCTGTAGACGACTGCGGTGACGAAATAGTACGGATCACAGGAGAGGGTCGCGGAGCTGATACTCGTGATGAAGATTCTCGTGACGGAGCACTCCTTGGTGTCCCTGACGATGATGCGCTGCTCGTCATCGATGAAATGGGTCTTCCAACGGATTGTTGTTCGTTGGTTGTTTTAACCTTGGGAACCGCTCTTTGTTGCGATTGCCTTTGATTTCGATTGTATTCTTCTTCTTGTCGCATCATTTCTTCCATTTCCGCTACATCCGGTTCGTAGTCGTACGCACCACTCAAACCAACTTCCTCTCCATAGCTGTCCCATTCGAATGCTGGTCGTCGACGACCTCCGGGCGGAGAAGCAGCAAGAAATGATATTGTTGCTTTGGATCGAAAAGGACGCCTTTTTGTGAAAGAAAAAGCGAAAGCTCCCTTCGTACTTAACGCAGCAGCAATCATGACATAGAAACAAAAATACAATGAAGAACCACGAAGCAACACTATCATGGCCGTGTTTAACAGACAAACGATATTGTTATTGCATTCAGCAACGCTGACAATAAAGAAAGTTGCGATTACATGCAACAATGAGCAATGAGCTTCTTTTTCTTGCCGCCACATAAAAACAGAGAACAGCCTCATCACTCGTGTCTGCAATCCAGTCTTGTTGAAAACGAAGTACACGTTGGAGTATAGTAAACAGGACAGTGCAACATGCAGTTCAGTTTCAACGTAACATAGTGAATGGTTCCCTTACAATGCATCGAACACTAATGTTTAGTGATTTTGGACAACCTGCCCGACGAAATGAAAGTTTCGACAGAAGCAACCGTTCCAATAATGAAACAATCCTACCTCATGACTAAAAAACATCGAGTCTTGAAGAAATACGGACAAGACTTTTGTTGATAGTAAACTGGAGTAGGTCTATACTTTTTACTGCAGTGTATGTTTGTCCCGCAAGATGATCCAATCACATTTCATTCTTCACCAGAATAATTCCAACAACAACACACTTGTCCACCATCGCAACGCTTCCACATTTACCTGCTACCATAAAAACACAATTGAAAGCAGCATTTCTATTCATCACTCTCTTTGTTGTATTTCTCTCGATGATGAAGTCCTTCGCGTTTCTTTTCCGGCAACAACGATTCTCGTGGCCATCGCTGGTAGCAGTCTGGCCGTGGCGAAGGAGGAACAGTCGTACCTATCGGCTCTCGGACCGGATCGCGAGTTAGGACTTTATTTTCAGAACTGTGACACCTTTCTTTCTTGTGGAAGGAATGAAGGAGCATACCAAGTTTGCTACTACGGCATGACACTCGACGCGGAGCCTCGGACACTGTGCTGGGTAAACACGCCCGCTCGTAACTTTGTGGCGAATACCCTCCGTCTGGTTCGTCGCCTCCGTTGTGGTGGCTGTGATAGTGTGAGTATTTAATGGAACAATTTATAGTATTGATTCTGTTATTCAATAAGGAAGCGCTCTCAATCAGCATTTATTGTCAACTCTCTCATTCCTCTAGAGCCGATGTTGCTTATAGAGATGAAACAAATGAAAGCAGAGTCGATTGTGGATTTGTAGTCGGCTTCCCATATGTGTCGCGTCTGGCTGGTTCTTAATAGCCGTACAGAGCCACGAAACATCGGCCGTGTGTTGAAATGCTTCTTCAAAGGTACAAAGAGTATTTAGCATCAAGCGTGTTGCACTGAACTCATACACAAAACTATCCTTCGTTGCAAGATACCAACATAGGAAATCAACAAAACTTTGGGAGTCAACAACTGATCTTCTGCACCTTTCCTGGCATTTGTTGTTAGCCAACAAGCTCTGGAATGCAGATCCGCCTTGTTTTGTCTTCTCGTTGTTGGGTTTCTACCGCTGCAAAAGCGTTTGTAATATTTGCTGCTGCTCAAGAATCATTATCTCTATCTGTAGTTCCTCTTCTTTGGTCCATTTACAATAACTGCTGTTTCCTGGTGTCTTTCGTCGTCGTTTCTGTAGATCGGAATCATCATCGCTGGCCATAGCGGGCCGTTTCTTTTTCATTTTGGACGAAGACAAGCGACTTCGCAAAGCATGGCTAACCTTTTCACGCGCAAACTCCATATCGACTTCACGATACAAATGGGTTTCGGTGTCTTTGATGAGAAAGCTAGCGAGAGAAAAAGAAATTTGGGTGAGAGTTGCGACGCACATAGTTATCAGACAGTACTCAAATCAGTATGCGAGAACACCTACCGAGAAGGACAGGGCCCGTTACACAATGCTTGCACAACTTCGGCCGTGATGCGTGCCTTGTCGTCCCGCTTGACGGTGCTTTGATATTCCTCTCGACGCGCCAAAATCATGCGACGGAATTTCTGATTCCCCGCGTGTGCGCAAATGCTTTTGCCACGTCCGCAGACGATATCGTGCTCGCTGGGCTGCGAGAACCACATTTGTGGGTCCGTTCTTGTCGGTTCGATGGTGGTTGATGTCGATGATGGGTGCGAAAGAATTGTCGATGGTCGAGCCGTCGAAATGAAAGTAGATGAGGATGCGGTCGGAAGTTTCTCTTGCAAATGAGACGACGACGTCGATGAAACTGACAAATAACTTGTCGACGAGTCGGTATCTTCCATGCTTAGTTGATTCTAATAATGATTGCCGACAATATTGTGGCTTTTTTTTTGACGTGTTTGTTTTTGATTTTTATTGTTGCGTCGTTTCGTTTTGAACCACTTTGACGGACTATTATGTGGAGTGTACAATGCCTTTCGTGACGGTTTCATTCACGACTCCAGATAGTCTGGGGGACGTTGTTTTCACGTCTCCAGATAATCTGGGGGTGAGGAGTTTTCAACTGTCCAGATAATCTTGGGGCGCGTTGTTTTACGTCTCCAGTTAATCTGGGGAAGCGACGTATTGACCTGTCCAGATAATCTGGGCGTGCGGTTTTTTCACATCTGGGGTTTCATGCATTTTTCCCTCCGCTTATTATTCGCTTTATTATTTGACCGAGCGCAGCTCTTCATTTTTACAGTCTACATCAAGACGCGGCTGTCTCATTTAATTATTAATGTGAATGTATAGAAACTAATGTTAAATTTCGGGCCAGCGGCGTGGACTCAGAGATTATATAGATGAAGTTGGGCATACAGTTTGGGTGCGTCAATGCTGCCTCGGAGAAAAGGAATACCCATAAAGACACCGACACCTGCGGCCATCGTGAATGACGTGCAAACCATCAAAAGACTGAGGACAGCAATATAAGCCAAAAGCCACCAAACCGATCCAAGGAGGCGCGACAAGACACCATTTCGGGGGGCAGCAAGAACTTCTTCAGTAGCCGTATCATTGCTGTCAAATACATCCATGTCTCGCGGAAGATGCGGAATACTTGTCACACGCAGAGGAAGACGCATATGATTTGGATCAAACTGGAAATTCAACGCGTGCAGACACAAGTAGCGTTTCGTCGGGAGTCGTCCGTGGTAACCTTTCACTGGTATGATGAATGTTGTGAGCAACGAAAAAACATAAACAATAACAACACATCACTTACTCCGCTGTCGCTCAACCCATTTTCCGAATTCAGTATCGACAGGAACACGTGTATGTCCGTGTACTTGGTGAAAACGGAACAACAAAGTCATGTTTTTCTCCCAAGTCTCGTCCGAGTCGTCTTCTTTTTGAATTTGAAGTGAGCTTTCAACAAAACATTAATCTTGGCTGTCGACATCAGGTCATCCTCGAAATCCGCTAAGAAATGGGAGACGTGAGCATCATGGGGGCTGTCGTGGGCTGCTTTAATAAGAAGTTCACTTACTTTTCTGACGCAAGACTCATTCACCGAGTTCGGAGTCGCTTTCTTTTATAGTTTTGAGATCCAGCGGACCGCGAGCTTCAACCATTTTGTAAAAGCGTTCGAGCAGGTCATTCCAAGTCCTATTCTCGCCCACCTCGGACAAGAAGATGTTGTCTTGTGGAAAACCTGGTTGAGTGTCAGAGCGTGACGGCACCATCGATCGCGACGACGCCTCGGACACGGAACCTTGATTGTTTGACGCTGTCTGGTGACCAACAGATTCACGCCGGAACGACTCTGGGATGTCGATTTGGTTTGGAACCATCCCGTCGTCACGGTTTACTCGACTTGGTGCTCCCGATCGTACACTGGTTTTCTCCTCTTCGGCGTGGAGCTGTGCATCTTGGATCTCATTCTCGTTGTTTTCGTGGCTTGCCGGCTCTACATCCTGTAGCTGATGGACAACGCTCTTGCTCTCTTCATGCTCTTCTTTTCCAGCATCTCCGCTTTGAGACTCTTCGCACAAATCGATGACTGGGCTACCTTCTGCGGGAGGTGAGCTTTTGCGTTTCTTTGGAGGCGAGTCGTCGTCATCGGAAACTCCCAAAAGAATTCGACGACGACGTTTGATTGGCCGGGATGGTGGGAATGATGAAATGCTGACATCCTCGTCTTCGTCTGAGTTGTAGGAACGGATAGACTTATTCATTGCCTCCTCTTGCTCCGTGAGTGTTTTGCTTCTCGGTTTGCGAGACATTCTATCTGCGGTTGATGGTAGACAAAGACAAACAAGCCGTCAGTTGCATCAAAGCAAATGAATGAGACCTGTTCTCAAACACCCCAATGAGGAAGAGAACCACAAAATCGTTGCACCAAAACGCCTCGCACGAAAATCCTACGGCTACGTACAATGTAGTATAAAAAATAAAAGAGTATCGTTAACTCTCTCTCTAGAGCTAGCAGAGAGCTCTCTAGAGTATTTGACGACGCAGTGGTAACGAATATTGGAAGGTATATATCGCGATCGCGAAATGCTCGATGCACGCAGCAGCCAAACTGTGAAATGATGAACTGCTGAAAAGAATATGGTATCTTTTTCTTATTATTACTTCATCACTTCATTCTACGAAAAATTTACTTTGATTTGGTGCCGTATTTCTTGTGCGCGGCTTCGACCATGCCAGCGACGACTTCCATGCCGCGCGATTCCCATTCCTGACGGTTCTTTTCCGCATAATTCAAATATTCATCGCTGGAAACCCCAAAGACACCGCACTCGCGCAACTTCTTCGCCAAGGGAATAATGTAAAAGTCAAAGAAGCCGATTTCTCCCTTATACCAGTTGTCTGATGGATCGGTGGCGGAGCGACCTTGAATGTAGGCGCTGTACAATTCTTCGAACAATCGTTCATTCCATTTGCGGTAAATGTGCCAGTGTTGCATTGTGTGCGAGACATCTGAGGCTTGAATCAAGTGCTCAATGACAATGGTTGCCTTGCGATCGACGGCGTCTTTCAGTGACTCTTCGACGTTGTCCCCAGCAAAAGCCTTTTCCCAGCGTTTGTTGCGAAGGCACTTCAGGTCCTTGTCCATAATGTCAGTGGCCATGACCGAGTTGACCACCAGTTGACGGAAACGCACGCGCTCATATTCTGTAGGACAGATCGCCAGTCGCAAGTCGTTGAAATTGTTGTCTTGGAGCAACTCCCACGATAAATCGACCGAGTTCTGTTCGGCAATACTCTTCTCGCGGTAGTATTTGGCGAGCTGAGGATTTTCAACAATCAACTGTGTGTTGGGGACACCGACGTGGTCGACATCATGAATCAAAGCCGAAAAGACACAGGCAAACTGCGTGAGCGGATCCGATGTAATACCGTACGTGTAATCGTGAAGAGTCGATTCCAAGTCGCTGTTTGTCGCGTCGACATCGGGAGTTACAATTCGAGAAAGGAGCTTGACGACCGACATGGTCACATGTGACGCATGTTCAAAGTTGTGGAATGGGTTGTTACGATACATGGAAGCAATCGCCGAAACGTATTCGCGGAGTTGATCCATGACGACCTTGCTGAGTTCTTCTTCTTTGCTTTCGTTGTTCTTGCATTTCTTGAAGACAGGCATGCGGATGATCTCTTGTACTTCGTCCAAAGGCGTCGTTGCTATTTTGGAGAAACTCATATGGCGGATAGATTCCTGAGTGCTCAAGATATCCTTGCGACGCGCAATGATGTTCTTCAGCAAGGACGCGAGAACTTCGACATTCCATTTAACAAGACGATCTGTTTTCTCATCCAAAACGGGGGCCATGGCGTCATGAGGTGCGCCATCAATGTGGTTTTCATCGTATTCTCCAGACCCGTCGGTTTCGCTGGACGCGTTTTCACTTCGAGCTTGGTTCGATGCTTTGGTTGTGACGAGCCAGTATGTCTGCAGCTCGCCCTTTCCTTTGCGACAACAGTCTCTTCGCGCGGAGCCACCCAGTGTTCTTTGCCTGCCGCTATCAACAATCTGGCAGTTTCTTGAGACATGTGAATCTTTCCAGGGAGTCCATTCGATTCCATTCTGCTGGCTGTGTTCATCGTGTCACCAAACAGCTGGAATCGAGAACGCTCGCCACGAAGAACACCGGCCGTCACCGGACCGCTGTGCAAGCCGACACGCATTTGCAGTTCGGTCGTATCAGGACCAAGAAGCACTTCTAGTTTGCGCGTCAATATATCCATCTTTTGAACGCAATCCAACGCAAAGCGACACATTGCCACTGCGTGGTCTTTTCGAGGATCTGGCAGCCCGGTCACAGCGACATAACAATCACCCACGGTCTCGACCTTGAAAACGCGACGAGCCTTGGCGATATCGTCCATTGCCTTGTAAATGGTTTCCAACAAGATAAAGACTTGCGTTGGTTCTCGCATGGAACTCCAGGCAGTGAAACCTGACAAAAAAGAAAGCAAACAGCAGCAATGGAAGGTTAAATAAAGGAATACTGTAAGACCTGTAGCTCGCTCGTATCACTTCGCTTTCGCATTTGGTACCTACCTGCCAGATCTAAGGTTTGATATGACATCAAAAGATGAAACAAGGAGTTAAAGATGCGCATGATGGACAACGACTCGCTCTTCGCAAGCTCTTCAGTATTTTTAGTGCTTACCTGCGAAGAGAACTGTGGTTTCTGGAAAAAGATCAGCAATAGGCTTGGTCTTGTACATGTACTGGTCGTTTTCATCACCGCCACCAGCCGCTTCGTTGTCTTCGTCATTTCCAGTTGATAGATACGATTTCAAACGACTTTTTCCGTTGAGCGCCTTCTTTTCGTCGCTTTCATCTTTGGCTTGGGCAAAGATGCGGTCGCGCACGTTGGAAGGAAAAAGGGATGATACAATTCGCGTTGGTTTGGGTCATTGCAACTAGCATTTTACGATTTCGTCGACCGACAAAGCGGTCAAACATAAGAAAAGCCGTTATCATGAACGCAAAGGCAAACACAAGCATTGTCGTTGCTTGGACAGGATTCGATGAGTGGTACCGTTCTGCAAACGCTGCGGTTGGATACACGTGAAGGTAAAGAGACAGTGACCTTCGACAGATGCAAACTCCTCTTCGGTCAAACCATCTTCGAGTTCAAAAAGGGGATGATCTCTTCCATGTGATTGTAATGGGTATCATGCAGATCACCCGGACCTATATATGTGACCTGAAGCAGAGTGGTGCGTCAGTGCAATTTTTCATCCTATGCAGGCCACACTTCTATTGATAGCAACTTACCGATGTTCCTTGTAGAGTGTATGTGAACGACTGATTGCAGCTGTTCTTTAGAACCGCAATAATGTCGGAAGCTCCTTCGGGTAGTAGATTCACCATGTTTGAATCCCAAAAAAATATGCTGTATACTTTCCCGGCAATCTTTGCAGTGTCTAGGTCTAACAAGCTGTCAAACACGGGATGGCCAATGGCACAGACTGGGGGGAAATTTTCAGTTCCGGGCAGTGGTTCAAGTACTTCCGACATGACGGCCCGTCGGAATGTTTCAATTGCATTATTACTCGTGTTCGCCCCATATCCATAGCTATCAAAGTTGATCTCATAAGTGGAACGCACTGGAGGAGAGGCTTGCCAACGTGGACCCCATGGCCCTTCACTTGTGGGGAGAAATGGCAATGGACTTTTGATTGAATAATCGGTACTTGAATGGTTGAACCATTCTTCCGTGAAATTGTGGCCGGGTTCAGCGAGGAAGAGTGCGATCGAGTCGTTGTACCAACCGATGTTTTCAGTTGCGTACGCATTGAATGCGTCACGCTGTTCCACCCTCAACCGTTGGACTCCAAACAACCTCAAGGATACCTGACATCTCCCTGGCTTGCCCGCCGATGACTTCGAATAAGTCAACCGTGACGAATGGGAAGGTTTCATTTTTTTCGACGGCGGCTTTCGTGACCTGTCCTGCAACCAGTGCGCCCGCATTGAAAACATCATGAACTTGAGATTCAACAGCGTTTCGGATTGCTGCGACAAAGAATTCGTACTGCCAGACAATTTGTTGGTTACAAAGCGACGACAAAACTTAACAGTGGGGGCGAAAGTGAAAAACGCCTTACTTACGCTGTCTTCAAATTCGTCAATGTCCTGGGCTTGTAGGAGGCGAAAAGTGATCGTCGACACTGCTACAGACACTGCAACAAGGATTAGGAGGGTGAAAATTCGCCACATTTGGACACCCCTCGTCTCACGACGGGTCAGCTCCGCGATTGCTTCTTCTTCGGCTTTTTCCTGGTCGTTTGTGTCCATGCCAGAGGATTGAAGATCATCGTCGGATGATTCACCGCCGTCAACGCTCCATGAATGATCACTGTCTTCGATCATTGTCGATGTTCTTGTTATTCGTATTTGTTGCCCTGTTGCAAATCAATTTTGCTCGAAAATGAGCACAATTTTGTGGTTGGACCAAGTCGCTTGTGCCCTGGCCTCATCGTGACCGGGTTTGGCTGCGGACGAGTGCGGATTTGTTTGGGCTTTTTGATGACTGTCATAATTCGCCATAATTCTGGCTTATATCGGCTACAAATTATGTAGAAGAATATGTAGAAGACAGTGATATTCCGGAAAAGTCGGGATGAGGCCGAATTCTGAGTTCTGAGAGCTGGATCTGAGATCTGAGAGACAGTTCACAGTTCTTGAAGTCGCAAGTCGCAAGGTTTACTCCTACTCCGTATTGTTTATTGTTTATTGTCAAATGGTCCATGCCACGTTTGGGTATTTCGTTTACAGTTACCCGTTACAAATTACGGAGTACAGCATTGCAGCTTACAGCTTAGAGCTGACGTGTACATAGTTCCTCCGAAATCTGGAGTAATTTACTGTACAGAATCCTAACCGGCCGATCGACAATCGACAAGCGGTGATGAGTGATAAGTGATGAGTGATGAGCTCATCAGTGATGAGTGATGAGTAATGAGTAATGACTCTCTTTGGGCCTTGGGCCATTGATAGGGTGGAGGGTGGCATTGGCCCTCGAGCTGCGACTGTCCGCGAGACTCATAGTTTTTTTTATTAAAAGTGAATACCTGGTAGCTGGTAGTGACGCGCGTAACTCGTAACGGACATGAAAAGGGAAGCTTGAAGCTTCGTGCGTAGCGCGTTAGCGCTTAGCTTGCCCTCGAAGCTCGAAGCATGAACCTATTATTTTTAAAAATAAAGAGTAAATAATAAAGAATGAGGAAACGTGGCACGTGCTGGGAGTTTTTTGTCTTCTTGTCTTGCGGCGAAAAGGCGAAGTCGAAACAAAAAAGCATTAAGTAAGACGTAAGACTGACTCAGGATTACTAAAAGGTCTTTTGGCAATTTCCATGAAACTACTCTGACCTCTGACTGTGGGCCGTGAACCGTGAACCGTGAACAGACAACAGACGGGCAATGCGGAGAGTGCGGAGTGCGGAGAAGTCCGATTGATTGATTGACAATCTTTGAAACTTGTAATCTGAGCTGGGAGCTGGGAGTTTTTAGTCGCTATTCGCCAGATTCCCGATCTCACCTTATCACCTATCAGTAGGGTTCCGGCCGGGTTGAACCCTTCCAGGCCCGACCCCTATCTGGACGGGTCGGATGGGTTTAGCGGAAGGGTTCGTCTCCAGAAACCTTCCTCGGACGGGTATTCATAACCTATTGATTTAGTGTTTCTCTGAGTGCCACGTGGATTTAGATGATGTTCTAGACGGCGCTACAAGCGTGAATTTAATGATAAATAGCATTGGAGTACCAAATCATCACTTATTTATTATAGGTTGATGACTTGGGATGACAGCATTGTGAAAAAGTTGCCTGAAACTGGCAAAATAAATTAAACATCGATGGAATTGTCATATTCTTGGGCATCGCAATATTTAGTCATGAAAAACGAGAGGCTTTATCTTTCCGCTATATGGTATAAATTAACGTTGATTTCTCATTGAAAATCGAGTGTTTGAGGGCCGTCCACAAAATTTTCGCCAGCCCGCCGGAAGTCGGACTGAACCCTTCCGGCGGATGGGTCCGGAAGGGTCGAAGAGGGCCTTCGGCCCCTTCCAGTGGACGGGTCCAAAAGTCGAACCCGGCCGGAACCCTACCTATCAGCCGTAAGCCGTAACTATCACCTATCAAAAGGCTGTTATTGAAAAATGAGTTAAGAGTATAAGGAAGACGTTGCACAATAGACATCAGACTAGTCGATTTTCCAATTGACAGCATAAATTTCCTTTATTTCGAAAATCTAACATCGTCGTTTCTCTTTTATTGGCGTCGTGCTATTCGCGGTTGATAGAACTTAGACCGATTTGGCCTTTTGCCTTTCATCATTTCCCTTTCCCTTCCGGCTTGCATGGACTATGAACCGGGAATGATGAACGATGAACGACCAGGCAAAGATTTATGGTACGCCTGCTTTTTAGTCTCTAGTCTTTCCAGCGTTTTCAGAACATTGTGTCGTTTATCGCTTTCTTCTTTTTCAAGATCTGATCTGTTAGAATTGTGCAACTATTCTTGACGTGATTCGAGCCGTTTCTAAACCAAGGGGAAATTCCCAACACTCGTCACTCGTTCTTTCTTTCGTGAAAGACGCGCCCGACGGGACTGAAGACATAAATGACGCAGCGGTAAAGAATAATATGGCGGCATAATAGCGCACATCGCGCAAAACCGAAACGCAACGACAGCATCAAAAAAAATGCGATGTGCTTCATTGTTCTTTTCCCTGAAAAGATCTTCTTTTGCCATTATTCCTCATTTGTTTATTTCAATAAAAGATTGAACCTATGACAGCGATTTCGGACTCGCAAAAGTTTGACCGCGAACGTCAAATTGCCTACTTTTCGGCCTGCTTACGAGAATTGCCGGCGCCGTACTGCAAATTGGACACCAATCGACTGACCATGGTGCATTTTTGTGTACACGCGCTAGATTTACTCGGTGTTTGGGATGAGATGAGAGAAAAGGGCAACACGTATCCGTCGTTTGTCAAGGCAAACGACGTTGTCGAGTGGATATTGTCGTCACTTTTGCACACCGACAACAACAATCCGCCAGACGCCGGCTTCATCGGCGGAACATTTCTTCCCCCGCAACACAAATATCATCACAGTCACATTGCCATGACTTATACGGCTTTATGTATCTTACAAACACTGGGTGTGAACGTTCGCGACGATCCCCGGATTCCCCAAACTGCTATCCTTCGTACCTTGCGACGATTGCAACAACCCGATGGGAGTTTTGCTTCCACTCTTCAAGGAGATGGTGAACACGATTTGCGCTTTTTATACTGTGCCTGTTGTATTTCTTATTTGCTGGACGACTGGAGTGGTATCGACATACGCCGCGCCGTTGCGTACGTTCGAAATTGTCGATCGTTCGACGGTGCATTGGCGTTAGTTCCGCACGGCGGAGAAGGACACGGCGGATCGACGTTTTGTGGTGTCGCCAGTTTAGTCTTGATGAACCAGTTGCATGTGATTGTGGAAGATGCAGACTGGAAGGCGAGTTTGCTGTATTGGTGTGTCACACGACAACAGAAACAGGGACTACAAGGTCGTCCGAACAAGGATGAAGATACATGCTATTCGTACTGGATTGGTGCTACCTTGAGACTGTTGGGACATGATGCTGGTACCGGTAACGAAGACGATGTGCTATGCTTTTTGGATCATGCCGAGCTGCGGTCCTTTGTTTTGTCGTGTCAGCATCCTCTGTTGGGAGGATTCTCTAAAGTACGAAATACCCATCCGGACGTTTTGCATTCGTATTATAGTTTGGCGTATTTGAGCTTATCACAAAAGTACCGACAAGATACACAAATTGAAAACGATTTAGAGGGCGTGTCTTTGAAGGCATTGAATTGTACTATGGGAATCGGTCAAGCAAGTATTTCGGCAGATCAGGGATTTCTACCTCTCCCTTGATAGTAATTTTATTGCCTTGTTGTTTAAAGCAGATTAAAGTGTTGCTACATTTCTTCAGCTGCATCTACAATTTCGTTCTTCTTAGATAGCAAACTGCCGCCCCATTTCATTGCAAAACTAGAATGATCTCGCAAGCATTCCCATTGCGGTCGCGTCGTTGATGCGCTAGTCGTCGCCCAAGTTTCCTCATTCTTCGTATACTCTTCCAGTAGGCCATGCAGTTGCCAATGCTGTACATAGTGCCGCAAAACAGTTCCTGCTCTTGACAGACGTGTCCATCGTGTAAGATCATCGAAGTCGCATCGAATTGTCGTCCATTGAGCGGAATGGGATGCACGGCCATTTCTTCCTGTGACGGAATAATTTTTCCATCGAATCATCCATTAGCAGTGTATTGTGGCGATTCCACAAGGGATACTGAATCCAGACCTTTTGTAAATCCTTTTGAAACAGGGGACTCGCGTTATTGTTCATTGACAAGTCATCGTGGGTGGCCAGGCATTGATCTTGTCCCCACACAAACAAAAAGGTCGATACCGGAATCTGTAGCTGTTCTAACAAAGCATGTACCGTTTTTCGTTTCGCCGAGGTCCACAAGGCCAAACACACGTTGGAAGATTGCCAGTGTTGCAAAAAGGCGTGCAAGTGCGGACGGGCAATCACCGGTGTTTGCGCGACATGAGCATCGATCGGTCGGTATTCGATGGTCCTATTTGCAGTTTCTATTCTTTCCTTTGATTTTCGTATCCGATGACATAATATTCCGTTCAAGTCAAGTATTAACAGCGGCTTGATGTGAATGTGACAATTTTGATGACTATCGGCAGGAGATGAGGCTGTCGTCGTCACAACACGAATTATATTCTCGTCCTTCTCGGGTAAATGTAAAAGAGTCGCTCCTAAAGAACATTGTTCGGCACATTGAATGAGTCGATTGATAGCTGGACGTGCTTTCGCTTCTTGAAGTGCTGCAGCGCGCTTTTCGGAACGGCTCCAACGTTGCTTCTTCTTTTCGTGGTGGCTGAGGTCGTTGCATTCGTTAAAGCGTTAATGCTACAAATCACACTCGAAGATGAAGAAGACATGAGAGAGTAGATAGATTGTTGAAACTTTTTCCTTCTACACAATCTTGTTCGAAGGAAATGCATGTTATGTACAAGTATGTTGGGTTGGCGGCCATTGTCATTATTATTTCGTGGTACTATGTGCGAGCACAATCCTTCAGCATTTCTGTCTGGGCACGGCGTTAAATTATCCCAGAAAGGGACTTGCGCGCACGCCGGTAACTTTAGTGTCGTAAATCTCTACATCCCGGACAGGCGAGATAGCCGTTGCTTTATGTATAAAACTGGATCAGACCCGCGATACTAAATTTGAGTACAGTGAAAACCGTTCAGACTCGTCCGATGTCTCAACGGCTCTGTTGTAGATTATCTGGTCGCTAAAAGCCGCAACCTGTTTTCTTGCAAGCAGATTGCACACTAACTTACAAACAGCAACACAAGAAACTTCTATGTGCACAATACCCTGGTAATGTGCAATGCATGTGCTACAAGAAATCTTCCAGCAAGTTATCGCGGACTCGCGATAAATATCCCGAGCTCGCGATAATTATCGCGGATATTTATCGCCTATCCGGGATATTTATCCCCGGCACGCGATATTTCTTTTGAATTCCAAATTCCATTTCTGCCCTATTGCCTCGAAAATGAAATTCAGCGCACAGAACGCATTAGAGTTTTGCGAATAGCCTAGAAAAAACGAAGACACGCTTGCAACTTGCAACTGCAACCGATCAAGCACTTTCAAATATCGACCACTCTTGTTCTTGTCACTTGTCGTTCATCTGAAAAAGCTCCTACTCGCTCCAAGAAAAGTCACCAGCAACAATCTTACGCGCCTCAGTCACTCGGCATTAGATATACTTCTTGCGCACAGCCATGACAAGGTGATGCTCGTGTTGCAGTTGTTGTTAATAAACCTTACGAAGTACGCAGTCGTTTGATAACCTTACTGCAGAACGTTTAAGGTTGCGAGGGCCTTGATTGGCGATGGAATTTCATGCAGCGCCAGACGGAATCTTACTTATCATCTCCGGGCGATAATTATCGTGGATAATTATCGCGTATCCGCGATAAATATCCCCGATCCGGGATAATTATCGCCGGTTGAGATAATTAAACGCTGCTGCCGAGAAACATCGCTTGAAAGACAATCATATTTTTCAGTTACGTCAATGTGATCTACTCCTAAATCCTGAAAATCGCTAAAACACCCAAAATTGAAGCTCTTTAGGCCATTTCTACTGAGTACTATTTATCAGAGATATGTATAAGTCTTTTCTTCCTTGATGTTTCCATTCAGTCGATTCGGATCGTATCGGTTACCAAGAGCTACAGACTGTTGATAGTGTTTTCCCCATTGCTGTTCGCCACATATAGACGTACTGTTGAAAGGTCAGTCCGATGACGGTGAATGACGGATAATCGTCTTCGCGATAATTTAACGCCGTGCCCTGTATCAAAATAAATACTATGGTGGATAGTGTAGACTCACTTATCCACGACTGCACTTCAGTCATGAATCCATTTTCTTTCGAGCTTATTATCGAGCGACAATGCTGCCTACAATTGTTTGTCAAAAAAGTTCTTGAGCTTCATTTGTTGCTATTGCAATGAGATAGGCTTAAGCAGCGTTGTTCCAGTCAATCTCATCGAAATGAAGCGGACCCGCAGTACTGTAACTTTTAAAACGGAACATTCTCTCCTTCTTGCTCAGTCACGCGAAATGCCTTTACTGTAACAGTTTTTTGAAAGCAGATGATCAGAGTGAATCAGAGAAATTAACACTTCCGAAAGTCTTTCAAGATTAAAGTTGCTTTTTCTTAGGTCGGTTTAATTTTGGAAGCGTTAACGCTTAACATCACACTCGAAGATGGAGTAGACACGAGAAAACTGGTTGTTGAAACTGTTTCATTCTACAGCTAACAAGCTTGTTCGAATTCAATGCAAAGCGCCTGCGCATGAAAAGCAAAGGGTAATAAAGAAAAACGACCAAAGCAAAAGTAAAAAGGCAGGTCCACTCAGGAACTGCGGAATCAATTAGATTAATTCATTCCTTCTTTGCTACAATTTTGCGGAGAGCAGGCGCAACCCCTCGAAACCAAAGTACATTCCCTTGAAGAGATGATATTTCTGTCGATGTTTGATTGCTTCTGCTAATGCTTCCTCGTATCCAAGCTTTTCAATGGAGAAATGCGTCTGATCTTCTGTCGATGCAGTTGACCCGTAAGGTGTATAAACACGAACCGATGCCACCCAAAAAGCCCACTTTTTCTTGTCATGACTGCGCTTACGATACACGCCAACAATCGAACCATCCTCGCGTTTTCCTTCGTGGTTAATCTTCCGATTGTTTGCCTGGAAGAGCTTATGTCGCGGAAGAAGATTACCAATTTTGTTGTTCGATCGGTTGTGATCTTTATGATCGCATGTTTCTTTCTCCGTCAACGGACGACCGATAAAGCATCCTGCGAGAAACCGACTGAAATCAACTGTTTTCTTCCCGGCCGCATACGGAATGCTGATCCTATACTTCACGAAACCATTCTTGTATTCCTTCTTCTGGATATCGATATGCTTCCCAGTGCGCGTGTTGATGACATGCGTCCCATCTCCGCTCGCAAAGATAAAGTCACATTCGGGGTCTTTGTAGTAGTCGCATTTGAGAAGTTTATAATGGTCTTCATCGATATCAAGATTGGACAGCTCGTAGTTCTTATGCGGGGCGCTTGAAGTGTTAGAAAAAGAAACAACTTGTCGTTAGTTTCATTTGTCTCTTTCCTGTTCAAGATAGCCAGCAAAACTTACTTTTGATCTTGATCGATATTCTCCTTTTGACTATTCTCAGAGCGAGGTATCCAGCGTAGGAAATAAATGCTATTGTTGGACCGCGCACCAATGTGATCACCGACGTAGCCCTGTGGGCGTTTCCCTTCAAATGTAATCAAGCTCATGTGGTGAACGAAGAATTTCTTGCTGGTTTTGTTGCACGCAGCACTGTAGAGAGTTGCCCGGAGATACCCTTCAAGGTCAGGCTGGGCGCTGAGAATGGTATACGATCTGGTGAATAATCGAGAACCTTCACGCTTGCCTAACAGCTCCATCATTCCTGCTGCAATGTCCGCCTTGTTCCGCATGCCATGCTCCCCGACTCCCTGCGACCAACCGACTCTGCAACACACAATGAAGCCGTCTTCGTGCATGTAGTAAACTCGGGGATGAAAGTAATGAACATTCCCATCCTTGTATCTCTTCACCGCAACTAGCACATGTCCATTCACATCAACTTCGTAATAAATGTCTCCATTCTTCTCGGGAATTACTTCGGGATTCTCCACAAAGTCCGTGTTGGTCCCTAGCAGAAACTTCTTGCTCTTTTCTTCGTCTTCGTCATCGGCATTTTCTTTCTTCGGTTTGGCCTTGGTAGGTTTTAGAATGGCGGGCTTCGTTTCGCCTTTTGAACGTCCAGGATCGATGCCGTATTCGTCATCTGTGTCGTAATCCGGTGCATCCTGTGTGCGTTCGGCAGACTTATCACATCCGTTCAGATAGAAGAGATCAGGGGGAATCTTTTTCAACTTGCCAGCTCGCAACCAGGTATTTACAAACTTTGCCGGAAGATCGGATTCCACTGATAGTATCTGATTGCTGTACACGTTTTCGAAAATTGCCATTTCCTCGTCAGTCGCATATTTAGGGACATACTCGGTTCGCCATCCTCGACGGACAACAGAAGAATCTTTCGGAATTGTATCACTCGAAACTGGAGAGAAAACTTTCCCAGTTTTGATGCTTTTCTTCCGCCATTGTCCCTTTTCTTTCTTCCGACTATTCCGCTTTCGCTTCCGACTTTCCACACCGGAGGCCTTGGGACTGTATGCTTTGTCCTCCGACGTGACAGCGGAGGACTTCGGACTGTATTCTATGTCCTCCGACTTGAGTTTGCCCCTGGTACTTTCGACGGTACGTTTGACAGTGCATTCGACGGTGCTGTCATCAAGGAAAGTCAGGTCAACCACGTCGCTTTTTTCGAAATCGGTCAAGAAACTGTCGCAAATCTCGACATTATCATCGCCGGTAGAGTCGCCAACAATGCTGTCATCGTCTAAAGTCATATCAACCGCGTTGTCGCTAGAAGATCCAACAGGACTGGTGGCGTTATGATCTGAGTCACCAGCAGCGTAGCTTTCTCCAGCGGAGATTACCTCATCGGCGACAGGAGCTTTCGAAGCCAAATCCTTGTGTAAGCCAAACGATAGAACTGTTTGGACGAACTTCTTTCGAGGCGAAGGCTTAGAGCTCGGAGGTAAAACGGCAAAATTCTGGCGCAATTGAGCTACGCCTAGCTTTATTGACGACGCGTTGCACTCCTCTGGACTGATTTTGAGCAGCTTGTTCGACGTCGAAACGGCGGGTAAATCACCAGAGGGTTGATTTTTGCATGAGCATTCTTTTTCCGAGACATTGCCTTTCCAAAGCTCTTCATCATTTCAAGCACGCGCTCCGTACGGGAGGCATTCGACCTTGACGAGCTGTCGGAGTCGGAGCAGTTTTCGAATTCGTTGAGGTCCATTGTCAAGACGTGGGAGATTAGTAGAGACGGTAAAATATCAAACTCAAGTCCGGTAAAAGTGTGTGCTTTTCCTGCTAAGCAAACAACTTCTGTTGTCCGTGCCTGTTGCCCGAGCGAGCATACGGGAACAGATCATCTTGGGTGTGTCTGGTAAACGTAAACATCAAAGGTCATCAGACATTCGATTAGAATGCTGGCAGGGTAGTGGTTTTTTTTTGACACATTGTTGCTATTGTATCCCTCCCCGTTTCCCGTATATTGTTCACCGAGTGACTTAGTCTAGACACGAGGATTCTTGCGGTTTTTTGTCAACATTTCTGAGCAGCGACAAAACAACTGGGTCTCATGTCGAAATAATCATCATCTCCGATCTGCCGATCCGATCTGTGATCTTTTTTTATTTTTTACAGCCGCGCAGTGCGCCAAAAAACGACACGTCGTTTGTCTTCAAAGAAACGTGCCAGTGCGACAAAGATCAAAATTACCAAAAGTCGTCAAAGAAAACGAACGGTCCACTCCGGGAATCGAACCCGGGACCACAACCAAGACTGGCTCAATCACTGATTGAACTCCCTAAAGTTGTATCATACCACTAGACCAAGTGGACGCTTGTTGCTTCTAGGGGGTACTTTGACTATTTAAAGACTGCCAATATTGAAACCAAAATATTGACGACAAAAAGCCGATAGAAAATTATTGCAATGGTTGCCACAGAAATAGGATGCTCTTGCTGTCATAAACCAAGGTTACGCTTTGTTTATCCTCCCTCTAACACATCGAATAACGGCAGCGTACGCCGTTGTGTCGATCGAATATGCAACATGCGCTCGACAACAGCAGCAACTCTACCATTTTCGGATTACCACTCCTCTTGTCTTGCTTGGCCGGAGGATCGACTTGCTTGGGAGCGGCCGTCGTCTTTTGCTGCCACACCGTTTCATCGTCTCAATTGGCCTTTGCTTTGAGTTTAGCGGGGAGTGTCATGATGACAGTGTCTTTCTGTTCGATATTACCCGAATGCTTTCGTGTCGAAAACGACGAAGATGAATTGTCATCTATGTCTTCTCAATATTTGAGTATCACAAACATTCTTTTCTGGCAGCGGTGTTTCGGTTTGGCTTTGGGAGCTTTGTCTTATTTCTGTTTAGCCAAATGCGCCTTTCCCGAACCCAACGAGATCATGTTCGGGTCCGAACACGACGACAGTTGTGACAATGAACTTGAACTATTCGACAACAATCAACAAGAGCAAGATATAGAAATAAGGAACACTCAATCACAGGAAAAGGAACTATTGCTTTCCACACAAATCATTGCTAGAACGCCTCAACAACGCCTGACGTCCTCTTTGCAACCCCAATCGTCATCTACAGAGGACACCATTTTGTACAACAAACAATCCAAACCGCTCACAGCATCCTTTTGGCACGGCACCGATTTGACCCATGCGCACGCCCAACGTGCTTGGCGTGTCGCTCTCTTATTGTTTCTGTCCTTGTTGGTACACAACTTCCCCGAAGGACTGGCGGTCGCAGCTTCCACTCTCCATTCGCCCCAATTGGGGATCACCACCACCATTGCGATTGCCTTGCACAATATTCCGGAAGGGATTGCGGTAGCTGTCCCATGTTTGGCGGCACGACCGAGTGCACCGTGGATGGCCTTTGTGTTGGCGAGTGCGTCCGGATTGGCAGAACCCGCGGGTGCTGTGGTGGCGTTGTGGTGGTTGCCGCTCCACACGGATTGGATGAAGAATGTACTGGCCTATGTAGCAGGTATTATGATCATGGTAGCTTTGCGCGAACTATATCCCGAAGCCTGGGAAAATGTAAAGCATCAAACGAGCAAAGCACCGCTCATTTGGGGGTCTGTTGTTGGTGTATTCATCATGTTGGGGTCAGAAGCTGTATTAGAGTAGCTGTTATTAACTAATCATTGTTGTAATTCTTTGGCCATTTCAAACCCTTCCCTTTTGTGATACTTGCCAAAGACATGCGTGCCAATGTATATATCCCACAAGGACCGCCATAGCCATTTGGAGAGATTCTTGCTTGCCTCACTGTTCCGCTGATGGCCACCACCTTTCTCTTCCCAACGTCCCAGACAAAAGGCCGCATCACTCAACAACTGTAAAATCACGTATTCGATCAACAGTTGACGAATGCTGTCATCGTTATCAAACAGTTCCGACATTAGACGATCCAACACCGTTTCAAAGACATGGTCCAGGTACGGAACTAACGTTTGCGTTTCTTGGGTCAAAACCAACTTTTCGTCATGAATCAGAAATCGCAACACCCACGAGCCAGTTGTCAAATCTTCTTCCATGCCAGCCGTGTGGAAGAAACTCATCAAGAATTTTGTAAGAAAGGCAGGTTGTGGCATGGATTTCGCTGGACCTAAATCAAACAACTCCAGTCCACGATCTTGAGAATAAAAGGTATTGTGCAATCCGGCATCGGTCAAACCACATGTCCATATGCATTCGGTAGCGGGCCCGGATTGAAACGAAAGAGCGTGTTCCAATATTAATAACCAGCAACCATCCAATCGATCCAAGCAACAGTTCGTATGTGGATTTTGAAAATCGGTCATTCCAAAAACATCCGTAAGGAGCGTCCCGCGCAACAAGAGTTGACCCAGAAATTGTGCTGGCATAACTTCATCGTCCATCAATGTTAGCGCCTGCGGATCCCGAAATTTCGCTCCAAAGTCTCGCATTTGGGCAAAACGACCCTTGGTCGGATGAAAGTTTTTCCGAATCGCCGATCCTACCATCAAATCCGCCATTTTGGAAACTTTGGTGACATCTGGATGCAGTTTCAGCGCTTCAATCTCTACTCGCACTTGTTCCATACTATTCCGTTCTTCCGGTAAGGTAATTTCGGACAAATCGCGCATGACTGTCACAAATTCATCAATCAGCCCTTGTAACAAATCACCTTGCAATTGTCGTGACAACAACAAGGCCGCACTGTTTTTCGGAAATGGTCCGCCAATCGTTCTTTGTGCTAAGGTCACTTTCCAATGTTCCTCTTCCTGCAATTCGGCCAACTGCTGTTCCAATTGACTCAAAAAGGCGTGACCATCGCGAATCGTCGACGCATCGGCCCACCAGTATTTGGGAATTTCCAAATTGACGGTTTGCAATCCCACACTCAAATCAATCGTCGCATCGTCTGCGGATGCAGTTTTACGAATCCGAATCCGACGCATCCCTTGTTGTCCGGCCTGTTCTCGGGTATGCGGTGTGAGCAAATTCAGCGAACGCAACGACATGAGAAAGGAGGTGCGTCGTCCTCCTTCATCACTTTTGCGTCGATCCGTTAGATGCTTGGTACTACCGAAATAATGCGGCCCGTGGGCCCAAAAGTTCCCCCCGCAACGACGTCCACAATTCGTGCGCCCGATCACGTAAATGATACGGACTAATGTAGACTAACGAAAAGGCCGGAATGCGATTTTGCATGTTCTGTGCCGCATTCGAAGGCGACGACATAAGTCTCAAATGCCGTTGACACAATTCTTGTTGTATTTTCGTCAAGGAAAGAACTTCGTGTGTATCTTTGGCATTCGCGTGTTTCATGACGAGCGATCCCCATTGCGGCGTATAGCCGTGAAAGACGGCCGTCCCACTGCCTCCGCCGTGCAACAATCGGACATCCTGTAGAGCCGCCGGAGCATAACAATTCGAGTGAATACAAGTATAATGATGATCCGGGACGGCTTCCATTGTCACAGTGCCGTTGGTGGGATGATATTGCAGTACTAAACCGTATCCGGCCGGAACTTCAAACGTGTCACCGTATTCGGCTTGAAAGTCTTGTAACGACAGTGCGCGGGATTGCGGAGCCATTGTAGTGAGTGCTTAAGATGATGAGCGAATGTAGCTAGCAAGAATGTGTTTGACCTAATAAATAAATGAATGAATGCAACGATGATTTATTAGAAGGAATGAATGAATCATCAAGAATTCATTTTTGCGTCTCGTGCATTTTGTCGTGTTGCGCGCAAACAGAAAAATATCCAATCCGCACCCGACTACTATTCACCTCACACTAGTAGCTTCCTACAATAATTTTGACAAAACCAGATTCCACCGTCCGCTCGTCCATCCGTTTAGTCATGAGTCCCCGGGACACCACCGACGTAGCACTGCGATCTTTGCAACCTCAACGAAGCACGCGCGCGGCGTATTTTCTCAATGGCAGTGTGTTTTTTTACGCAGCAAGACAGAGATTGTTTGGATCCTTGAAAAGGTATGTCGAATGACGAGCTGCTTTCTTAGTCTACTGATCATTGCGTTTGATGTATTTTTGGAAGGCAAAGGATGCATTGCGGTGGCTCGCCGACGGGGACGGGCAGAGCATTCTCGTTGCGAGTGACAAGAAATCCTTTTTCGAGTGCTTGATTACTCCGTACACGACATTATTCACTTTCGCTCCTTTCTCATCCTGTCTTTTGACTACTCGCAGTTTGTTTAAAAATGTCTAAACTTAGTTTCGTAATTGTATCTTTGGTGGTGGCCATGAGCCAGGCCTTTGTTCCGGCCTCGCAAGTCCGTACTCCGGCAACCGCGTTCGTCAACTCGTCTCCCTTGGTCATGAACATGGCCGAAGACATGTACTGGGAAGGCGAATACCCTCCGTCCAAAGTCTTGGGACCCATCATGTCCAAAATGCCGTCCGGAGTTTTGGGAGTCCTTTCCTTGTTCTTTTTTGGGAGCGTGCGCGTACTCGGTCGGACAGAGCAGTGTGTTGGTGCAGGAACCGGGAGCCTTTGAGAATGGTACTTGGGTCAAATGGTACTACGTCTTGGGCAGCTTCGGTGGACCCTTGGCGTGGGGCACGCACGTGGCCTCGTGGATCCAGCGCAAGAATGGCATGTAAAGCATTCTAGGTTGATCTAACATACTAACGAATATTGTAGCATTGCGCTGAATACAACAGTTCTTGTCGTTTTTCTTTCAGCTAGTCTAAACTATTCAAGACGCTTTCTCATTGTCCGCTAGAATAGAGTCAAGAATTACTATCTTATTCGTGATGCTGAAGGAATAAAGACAAAGTCATGTGTTCGTGCTCCATGCTAAGGTTATGAATTATGCAGCTGGTAGACTATAATCTAGTGGTTATACGTGTTGATAGCATTTTGAACCCTAATATGCTACCTAAAATGCTATCCAAAAGTACATTTTTGCGCAACTCGTATTCTGTTCAATTTAAGTCCGTTGATGCTAAGCAAAGAACTAGAAGCTTGTTTTGATCCATAAGAACAATCGTATACCCCCAGGTCAACGTTGAAAATGACCTGCTCGCGACCTGGAGGAAGTTTCGTCCGCACGTTTTGTTGAAAATTTTCACATCTGAATCCGGTACCCAAAATACATTTTATCTCTGACTAGCTGTCTATCCGGTTTCGATAAAACGTGATTTTATCGCAAAAATATGAAAATGACCGAAAGCACACGTGAGCCGACCAGCGTCAAAACAGCACCTTGCGGCCATGAAGACGACGGTTGTGAGCAGCAGCGTGTCCCTTTGATCACAGGAAGACTCTGAATTCTTTCATATCACACGAAAACAAATAAATAATTGTTACAGTCGCTGAGCGATAGCAGCGTTGACGCCTTGACCACGTCGCCGTGGCATCGCCAGCATAAAGGCCAACAGAATGAATTTGTGTGTCACAGTCAAAGCCTACAGTTTATTGCAACATTTGCTGTAATGAGAATAACCGGTATACAAGATCTGACTGTGAAAATGAAAGCAGAAGACGGTGAGACGAGTCCACACGGCGCAAATGATACTCGCTCAGCGCAATTCGTATTATAAAGAACGTCTTGACTTCCTTTACACCTTGAATCAACGCAACTGCTTCCGTCTCATCAGCTTTTCTTACGGTTACTCTATGCTTCGACAAAAAGTAAGCGAGATCTATGTGATTGTGGATAAAAGAAGTCGGCAATTTACTTCTCGTAGGTGAGACCGAAGCACTCGTGAAATATCTCATTTCATCATCCAGCGCTCATAAGAAGAAACAATTGCCGTGGTTCGTTTGCACATTCAAACCGTTTAAACACGGTTAAACTAACTCATAGAATAATTTGTAGGAAAAGAGGTGGTAGCAACATGAGAGTCGGCTTAAACTGAAGTAGCAATTTTCAGCGGCACGTCGCGCAGCTTTTCGAGTATGAATGTCGCGCTTTTTCGTCGGAAGTACATGATGTATTACTAAAAAAGCATTTTAGCCATTAACAATAAATCTATGGCCTTAAAAGCAGTGTGATGGCGCCAAGCGCATGAAGTCAAAGTAGCCTTCACTCGGAAAAACCGATTAATAGTAGATGAGAGCGGAATTGTGCCGTTAACATTCTTCCCCAAGCAAGGACTGCGTATTTCATAAGTTCATCAGTAGTAAGAACAGAATTGGCGAGCGATCTGGACAGGAGTTAACTCGTCTCAAGAGCCACGACCTAGGAAATTTGATAGCATTTGAAAATTGAATCGTTTCTTTGATACGAAAGCCACGATTTCCTGTCCCGTGAATAGCCCAGGTTTGCCTTTGCACCCAACAGGCTTAGACAGAGAGTTTCCTGTCCTTATAGCCTTTACATTCTTGCTTTATGTCATTTTCAACGCAAGTTTTAGCTAATATGCTATCCCATATGCTATCCCTTTCGGGGCACCTCAACTTTTGACACCGACGTCGTATCGAGCCTATTCTTGTTTCTATAAATCAATCTCAATAAGATGTTTTATTACATTGAAAAACGAAAGCAATCCGACATGTTTTCGAAAAGTTATGGTATCGCAAAAATAGTGAAAATGGATAGCATATGATATTCTACTACCAACACGTATAACCACTAGACTACTTTCTAGATCGAAAAGTTTTTAGCGTTTGCTGGCTCGAAGAAGGCTTTTTCCTTCGTTTTGCAGCATGGCTTCCTTCTCAAGATCGCTCATCACATGAACAGTCATGATCCCCACGCGCTCTTTGAACCTAAAGTTGATACAACGAAAAAGGTAAGTAAGTTGACATCTGATGTGCTACTCTTTGACTAGAGAGAATCTTACCATACTCCATTCAATGTCGGACAGGCCTCTAGTCGTTGAATGGTGTCTATGCCCCAAATGATGCGGCCGAAACAGGGATCCCCTATGTGAAGTTCGGTATTGTCCGCCGTATTGATGTAAAAACTTGGACTGCCGTCCGCAGCGAATGCTATTGTGTATGGCTGGTGTGGGTATTCGGGACTGTATTCTTTGAATGCCACGGTTTCCAGGTTCGCGTCCGAAAACTGCCGTGCCTTATCTTTGGCGGACGTCCGATCGTAGGGTAGAGGAGCTGCTTTGATGACTTGCAAAGCATTCAAGATGAAAGAACAATTATCCCACAAATGATTTGTTACCATGGCTAAGAACGTTTGAATGGAATGCGGCATCAGTTCGGTAGGTGCTAGCTCTACCACAAACTTATCCGGTCCGGGTCGACCATCGGGGAATACTAACACGAACAGGACATGAATCGGCGCTTTTCCGTATATTCGTCTCACTTCTTCAATGCTGTCTTTTTGTACACGCTGCTTCAGCGTCAAAGCTTTCGAAGTATGTTTATCGACACGCTGCTGCAATTTTTTCATTTCCGTCAAAGCGCGCAAATTGGCTACTTTCATTTGTTGTTGAGAATCCATGCCAGTAGTCACTTGCAGCATTTTATCAACGGCATCCAATTCTCGCTTTAGTTTATTCAACTCTGTTTCAGCTTTCCCCATCAGTTCTTCTAGCGTTTGTCGATTGTTTTGCATGTAAACGACTTGTTGGGATGTGTAACTCACGGCCGTTCGAGACATTTGTACCACAAACAAGCCCGATGCTACGCAAGCGACAAAGAACCACGATATTCGAGATTTCTGTCTCGCCTCCTTCTTATTGATGGGCTGCGATTTAAGAGGAATGCCAGAGAGCGCTACTCGCTCGCCTCTGGATGAAAATGAATCATCCAGAGAACTAGAACTAAGCTGGAGCTTTGAGCTTGGCTTACATGTAAGTTTTAACAGCCGAGGGTCTAACTCCACGTCGTCTTTCGACGCATCGTTCATGATTCACTATTGATGGCTCGTAGTGTTTTGCAGGTTAACATAATTGCAATGTAATTGCACGGAAACAGCTGGGATTATATAAAGAAAAAGGCAAAAACAAAATGTCTTCTTGCGTCGCCCACACAGGCGTCGCCAACAATTTGGTGAGAATGTCGCTGCGCGTCTCACGGTTGTATAGAGCCAAATGTTAAATGTTAGTTCACCTTTACCACGACTAACAAGCTTCAGTCATGAATCGAATATATATCCTTCTCAGAATCATTGCCTACCGTCCATCCGGCGTGCTCGGGAAAGAATGCAGCTTCTTACGGTGAAACCTAAAATACAGCAGCATTTTTAAGCCATGAATCTATTTTTTACGATTAAATGAGGGCGTCCTACTATTGATATATAACCTAGAGTGTAGAGTACCTTTTTCGCCACGACTGCTTTTCAGTCATGAATCAATACGCTTGCGACTTATCATCTTCGTTCATTTTGCAAGCTAAATGAATATTTTTAGTCTTTATTGCAGTGCGATAGCCAACCGCAATAATCGCAAAATATATTTTAATTCAAGACGTCGAACAGCCTCAGAGACTGCAGTATCATGGATTTACTATAGGCGCAATAAAATCTTGTCCGCTTTTCGCCACGACTGCTTTTCAGTCATGAATCCATATCCTTGTGACTTCTTATCTTCGTTCATTTTGTAACTTCATTTTTTAGCTATTTATGCTTGTCTTGAATGCACAAGTGCGATGAATTGTCTTACTCTAGAAATGTTTCTTATACTCCGAGTAAATGCTACGCCGTTAATTCAGTATTTACATTTATGTACATGCTTTCTTACAATATACGTCTCCACTCTTAGCTAAATCGCCCACCGGACAAGTCATTTCGTGTGTGCAACCTGCTTCATCAGTGTCTTACTCATGAGGCTCGATGAATAATAAGTGTTCATGCATTGTCTCCGGGAACCAAAACGACTGAGATACGATTAAGCACGTGTCTTGAACCGTTTCTTTGGGTCAACACCGGAGTTGTCAAGGATTGTAGCCGATTGGATGCCCACACGTTGCGTGAACCAAACCCCGTTGCGGGTGGGAAAAGACTCGAGACGATGAATGGTATCGAAACCCTGAACCACGGTTCCGAAACATGGATCTCCTTCGTGGGCGAACGTATTATCGGCTGTATTGAGAAAAAAGTTGGGACTCCCGTCGGCCGTGAAACCCATCGTGTACTTTTGATGCGGGAATTGCGGATGGTATTCTTTGAAGGCGAGCTGATCGAGACCCAAGTCGGCAAACGATTGCGCTTTCACTTTGGCGGAACTGCCATCGTAGGGTAGCGGAGACGCTTTGATGACATTCAAGGCACTCATAATAAACGAACAACCATCAATCAGCTGGTTGGATACCATATCCAGGAACGCTTCGACTGCATGGGGCATGAGTTCACTCGGAGCGAGTTCCATTACGAACTGGTGGGTCCTTTTTGCCATCGGCAAACACCAGTTCGAATTCCACACGATGAACTCCGGTTCCGTACTTTTGGTAAATGCCGGCGAGACTCGCCGCTTGTATTTTCTTCCGCAGTCCGTCGGCTTGCTTTTCAAACTGATCGACGCGGTCTTGCGCTCTCATCATCTGATGCATGGCACGAATGTTCGAGACCTTCATGATTTCGTTGCTCGGTGCCGTTTCGGACATCATGTTGATCGCATGGATTTGCCGCTTCAAGCGATTGAGCTCACTTTCCACACTGACCGACTTTTCGTAGAGCAGTTTCCGGGTGTGTTCCATGGCCAACACTTGTTCGCGGGTGTTTCCTACTACTTGTCGGGAAATATAACCGAAGGCGCATCCTAGGATCAGGCATGTCGCAAAGACCCATGAGACTCGCGGACCGGTTTTACGCCGGTAAGGATTCTTGTAGTTTTCGGATGGAGATATTATTGGGACGAAAGGGAGGACTGTTTCGGCGCTGGGGGATTGTGGATTTGCCATGAAACGAATTTGAGCTGGACTGATGATTCGCTGTGATGCTTCCTCGCAGTCGTGGAAATGCGAATGCAACTCGAAGGAATCGCTGTCATCGTCGCTCATTATTGTGAATGTTTCTTCAAGAACTGATGTGCATTAGGCAATTGATGCACATTTCGATAATAAATCGTTTGTGAATGAAGTATAGTTGCAGCAAAGCTATTCTCATTTTGCTTCTTTTGTTGGTTGCGTGTGTTGCGTGAGATGTGATGCGCGCGTTTTCGTCGTTGCGTTTTTGGTCTTGGTCATAATGACTGTATTATGAGCTTCAGTGTAGCATGAATGACCCTTTACCGTGTACGGAAGCTGACAAAACTATAACGCCATCATCACGACTTGCAATACCTCTCTTTAATTTAGTTTATAACATTTCCTAACTAAAGATTGTTATTTGAATTCTAAGATACAGACTATGTACAAAAACATGCGCGCAACACCATAAACTGGGCGCTTAAGCTCGACGACTCTTTTGTCGAAGCTTGGCCGGTTCATCGTTCATGCGGTTCGCTTCTATGATTCGGGCGGACTTGATGCCCACACGCTGTGTGAACCAAATTCCATTGCGTGTTGGAGTCAATTCTAGACGTTTTACGGCATCAAAGCCCTGTATGACTTTGGCAAAACACGGGTCTCCTTCATGCGAATGAGTATTGTCGTCGACGTTGATGAAAAAACTGGGGCTTCCGTCGGCGGTAAAGCCCATAGTGTACTTTTCGTGAGGAAAGCTTTCGCTGTATTCCTTGAATGCCAGTTTGTCGAGACCAAAATCGGCAAAGGACTGGGCCTTGTCTTTCGCCGAACTGCCGTCGTACGGTAAGGGAGCGGCTTTGATGAGATTTAGCGCATTCATAATGAACGAACATCCGTCCACGAGTTGGTTGGATACCATGTCGAGGAAAGTTTCGACCGAATGAGGCATGAGCTCGCTGGGAGCCAGCTCAATCACAAATTTGGTCGGTCCGTCGAGACCGTCTTGAAACTCGAGTTCGAATTCAACATGGTGGATTCCGTCCCCATATTTTTTTGATATACCCTCTAAACTCAACGCCTGTACTCGTTCACGTAACAGCAGAGCTTGCTTGGAGGCTGTATCGACTCGTTTTTGGGCTTTATTCATCTGATGCATAGCGCGAATGTTGGAGACTTTCATTTCTTCCTTTTCCTGATTGTGATCCTGTGGGGGATGATTTGTGTGGATGGAGTTAATCTTTTTCTTAAGTTCCACGAGGTCATTGGCGACGCTGGTGACTTTTTTCTTTCAGTAATTGTCGGCTGGTCTCCATGGTGGAGACTTGGGCGGCCGTGCTTTGGATGGTTTGACGCGCCGCGTACCCACACAGGCAGGCAATCAACACGACACCGAGACATATCCACGACGCTCGTTTGGATTGCAGAGAAGCATAGGAAGTAGTATCGGCATGTAAGGAAAAGCTTTCAATGTCGTCATGATTGGATAAAGCTTGTTTGAACGTCAAAGGACTGTAACTTTGGGATCGTTTGTATAAAAAGCGAGTGTCGCTCTCTTGTTGTATATCGTTGCTTTGGCTTCGTACGAGTCGAGTCGGTCGGCTTTCCGATGAATTTAACATCGTCTTTTAATTATTTCCTTGGAAATGCAGTCTTCATTCGTCGATTGCACAGCAATGGCAGCAGTCGAGTGAGTTGTTGCTTTATTCTTTGTGAATAAAGGAGAAAAGCGCCGAGCGCTTTCTCCTCCGACTTTCTATCAACGGCTTTCAACGGCGAAATACCGTATCGGCCAACCCAGTAAAAAGTACGGCATACAACATTTCACGACCACGAAATTTGTTTACTATAATAATTCCTGTTCTTGGGCCTATTTATCTTCTGGAAAAGGATTTCGCCTATAGAAGCTCAGAAGCATTTGAACTTTGAGGTGTTCGGACTTTTTACAAGAGCCATCTTCAGTACAAAGAGCTAAAGGCCCTTGTCTCACTGGGTCAAAGCTAAAGCTAAGGAGCTCACTTTTTACTTTTTCTCCGATGATTCACATTTCACATTACGCATTACATGCACTGTTACGCGGGCCTATTCGAAATATCAATTACTGTAGTCTATCCAGCTGCATCTTAGCTGACGTAAAAACTCAAACCTTGCGTTGGTCGTCGACGCAAGCTAAGTCGATAATTACGTGCATCCATAGTTCAATAGCAACTGCAAATATCTAGCGTGACCCCACTGTTTTAGACCCCGTCCGGCGAAATTGGGGCCCTTTTGGGGGTTAAAATTGTTAGAAACTGTGATTGTGAAAGACAGTTTTGTCTCCTAGCGTATAAAACACAACAAAAATTAAACAACATTTTTCCTAATAAAGGCGAAATCAACCGAGATATGTCGGACGTCTCTAACGCCCGAAAATGGAGCAAAATACGACCATTACGAAATCACAACAAAATGTGAGTGATTATTGAACGCTGTGGAGAAAACGAAGCAGAAACACCTGTTTATTGATTTCATTTAGTACTGTAGGAGGAACAAAGAATGGTAATGAAGTCGACAATGCTTTGTTCAGAATCATCTTTGCTGCGACTTTATATGCCCGTAATTATAATTATACTTGCAGTTGAATGACAATAGAAGGATGCGAGAGACGCAAAACGCAACCCTTTATTGTTCGGTTCATGACTCATGACTCCGGTACAATCCAGTCTTGGCTGGCGTAAACCAACACTCCGTTTTCATAGTGGAAATTCAAGGTGTCTATCCTCGGATTTTTAAACGTGAAAATAAAAGAAACGATCAACAAGTGGTTCAGAATCATCATTGCTGCGACTTTATATACCCGTTATTTTAATTTTATTCGCAGTTGAATGACAATGGACGGATGCGAGAGACGCAAAACGCAACCCTTTGTTGTACGGTTCATGACTCATGACTCCTGTACAATCCAGTCTTGGCTGGCGTAAACCAACACTCCGTTTCATAGTGGAAATTCAAGGTGTCTATCCTCGGATTTTTAAACGTGAAAATAAAAGAAACGATCAACCAGTGGTTCAGAATCATCATTGCTGCGACTTTATATACCCGTTATTTTAATTTTATTCGCAGTTGAATGACAATGGACGGATGCGAGAGACGCAAAACGCAACCCTTTGTTGTTCGGTTCATGACTCATGACTACTGTACAATCCAGTCTTGGCTGGCGTAAACCAACACTCCGTTTCATAGTGGAAATTCAAGGTGTCTATCCTCGGATTTTTAAACGTGAAAATAAAAGAAACGATCAACCAGTGGTTCAGAATCATCATTGCTGCGACTTTATATACCCGTTATTTTAATTTTATTCGCAGTTGAATGACAATGGACGGATGCGAGAGACGCAAAACGCAACCCTTTGTTGTTCGGTTCACGACTCATGACTACTGTACAATCAAGTCTTGACCGGTGTAAGCTAACACCCCGCGTCATATTGAAATTTATAGATTAACGAAAAAAAATGGCTAGAATGTACCATGACCTCATTTTTTTTAAGAAATGGAAGCTGTCCTGCGTTACCTCTACCGCAATCGCAAACATTTGAAAGCAGAAGCTACTGCTTGTTCTTCGATTTCTTGCGTGCCGACTTATTCTGCTTCGCCAGCTTGCTCGCGCCGGCTGTTGATATTTTTACATCGGCACAAATTGTTTGAACCATATCGTTGTCGGGAATCTTCTTGATGTACTCTTTGAATCGATCGTGGCTAGCTATTCCTTTGTTTTGATCATCCCGCAAGAATATTTCCTGGCATTGTTTGCTAGCCTTTCCTCGTTTCATGGCACCAGGTGTCAACTTGATCCGATAGGTATATTGCGAAAGCGTCTGATACGGTGCCAGCACAGGAACCGCATAGAGAATCATGTCCTCGGGATGTGGCTTTCCAGTCAATTTTCCTAGTTCTTGCAAATCGTCCAAAGCCATGTCCTCCTGATCAAGATCTACAACGCCTTCCTCGGCCAGTGTCTGCTTCCATTCTTTCACAGCAGCAACCTTCTCCTCTTTTGTTTTGCGTTTCGCCGCGGTTGCGTCATTTTCGTCATCCATCTTTATATTTTCGTGGCCAAACTTCTTTATAGTACGAATAATTCCACCTAAGCTGGCCGAGAAGTGGTCAACACGGCTTGTCCGCTTCAGATTCAGTAATCGACGCGCCGCCATGGTTTGTGCTTCGATAGTGAGCGAATGTAGCTGCTCGAGCGTATCTCCGTCAAATTTATCCCAACGAACAACCTTATCCTCGTCTTCTCCAACAGTCACACATTCTGCCAGTAAATCACGAACGTTATCCTCCAGCTTGAGGGCGATTTCTTGAGGATCTTTGACAAGAAGTGCAACGGTTTCTGCAGCGACCAGTTGTTCAGTTTCATTCTTTGAACTAACTTTTTTCTTGGATTGGTTCTTCTTATTCTTTTTACCTTGCAGCGCAACCATTGCCAATTCACGGTCTTCGTCATCTTGATCGGCGTACTTGAGCATTTTCTTTTCGCCTTTCCTCTTTGTCCTCGTTTCGCAGTAAACTTGTCGTTTGGTATGTTCGTCTTTTCGCTCGCAGAATTCGATGTCGGTGCGCTGGGACGCTGCTCTTGCTTCTTTTGATTTAATACACGCTGCGCCTCTTCCAACGATGAATATTTTTTCAAAAGTTTCCGTTCCTTGACCGACAGTCCGCGCTTAGGTTGTGTTTTTCCGCCAGCACTCACATCATGATCCTGCCTGTCTTCATCATTGCCGTGGCTATCGTTGCCGTCACTCTCGATGTTCTCTTCTTTTCATCGTTATCGACATTGCTCGACACGCTACTGTCCTCCGCGTTAGCTTCGTCGCCTTCTGCGGTTTCGCCTTGCTCCTCACCCAACCGTTCCAATTCAGTTTCATTAGTGCCGCTATCAATGATAAGGTTATCCATTGCCATCGTGACGGATCCATTATTTGGTTGGTCTTCCAACAACGCCAACGCGAAGTGATCTTTTCGCTCGTTAGCGTGCCTTGCCAAGGTGTCTGGATCGTCATCTCCCAACCGAAATAAAATTCCCAATCCCAATTCCAGCGACGCTGGCTTCAAGTAGTTTTTCTTTCCGCGAATCATGAAAGAACCCGTCGTCAAGTATTCTCCCGATGGTGCTGTTTTGGAAACTTGGTGCGAGTACACCCACCAAGCCGAGGTAATCATTTTCTTTTTCCACGCAACGGATTGGCAGACTGTCCAATGACCAGCTTCGGACAAAGCCTGCGGACTAATACCATTCGTTGCAGTGGTGGCTGCGGCTGGCAAAGATGCAGCTTTACCACGCACAATGCAGGAAGCTGCTCCGGCCACGTCGGCATGCAAGTATAAATCTTGCTTTCGGAGATAGCGCTTGACCAGCAATTCGTTCTGCTGTGCGTCCTTACCGCCCAAAACCAGGTAATTATCGGATGTAATGAACCATAGAAACTTCTCATACCAAGCTTTCTTGTGCTGTTGTTTAGTCAGAGCGCGGACGGTTTGGTACTGTTGCTGTTGAAACTGCTGTTGTGCTTGCTGCTGCGCTGCCTGTAAAGCCTGCTCTGTCTTTTCGAGAGTCTTGGCAGCTTTCTCCTTGGCAGCGCGGTATTGTGCAAACATGCGATTTGCGTTACTGTGCGCCGTTTCGGACAACTCCAAAGTCACCTTGATAGTTTCATCGTCGTCTTCCAGAGTGTCCGACGGCAATTTCAGTACCATGGTGTTGTCGTTCAAATGCAAGTGATGAATCAATAGTGCAACAAGATTCTGATTTTCCTGTTCAACGCGAACAATTTCGTTCAGCTGATCCCAATCCATACCACTGTTCAAGGCAGAATTGACCACCTGTAATGCTTGTTCCACCATGACTGCGTGTTGCTGCACCGCGCGAGCCTGTTTTTGCCATTGTTCGGCTGCCACTTGCAGCGACTGAACACGATCCGTTTGATCTTGTTCGAGTTTCTGCAGCTTGTTCTGCATCGCTAATCGAGCTGACTTTAATTTGGCTTGATGCTTTTGTTGCCAGAGTTGTCCAAAGAATAAGTCGACCGCTTCCGAGAACGAAGCGCACTCCTGCACCAATTTCTGTGATTGTTCTTGATGCTGTCGAAACAAGTACGGCTGAAACTCTAAATAGATTTTCGCTGGTTCGCTGCGATTGTCCTTGTCGTCATTATTGGAAGTCTCAGTCTGGTGACTACCGCCCTCGTCGTCGTCCAGGCGGTACAGGAGATATCCTGCTTGTGGTGATGTTTGTTGCAGTGATTCCATAATTCTTGTTCCCTCTTTTCCAGTGTCTCAATCAAATGGAAACATTCAATTTTCTCTAAAGGTAACATGTGCTGCGGCGACACGCCTGCCTGCAACAGGCAATGCTCGATCAAAGCCGGCCCGTAATGAGAATAGCCCGAGGAATGTTGCAGCAGCAGCCACTTCCAATTCTTTTGTTTTTGCTTTTTGTTCTTTTTCTTATTACTTTGATCCGTCGGTACTGCATCTTTTAATTGCTCCTGCATCCACGCATCAATTCGATCCCATTCGTTCGATGACAAGACGCCTTCTTTCTTGGAAGTAGCAGAAGTTGCAGTTGTGCTGGCTGTCGACGTTGTCGTCGTTGCCAGCGTCACCGGGTACACGTGCCCTACCTGCACTTGCACCGTGGTAGTTGTGATAGATGGCTGTTCTGCTATAGGTGACGACGTGTCACTGCTCAGTAAATAGGTATGACTTCGCAATAGCGCCAAAATTTCCCAATTGTTCTTAGCATCACAAAGTATGAGATTGCCCTGCGCATAGAGCTCCAAAATGAGTCCATACTTTCCCTTCTCGGGTGCCGCAAAGGTCATACAAATGACGCGTTCGTTCGAGGCACCCAACTGCATAAGTTGTTCGAGTCGCAATCCTCGCACGTGTTTGCGCAATTTCGCACAAAACGGACTCGGTGCGGTCGTATTCGTATTCCGTCCCGTCGACGATACATGCACACGAATGCCGCTTTCGAGCACTAGCAACTCATTCGCTTTGTGTTGTTCGAATTTGATCCAGTACAAACTACCATTCGTGTCATCGTTGTAAACATTCACGACGCGTTGACCGACGAGGGATTGCAATTCGGCTACCATGGCGGTCACATCCAAGCCATCAAAGCGGACTTTGGTAGCGTTAGTTGTCATTGTTGTTGATTGTTTTCTATGTCAAGGGAAAAATGTAAAAGAGATGAGTGTTGTTATTTATACAATGTGACAACAAGAAAGAATACAATGAAATGGCTTGCATCGCAATGCGCACGGTTGATGGAAAATGGTGCTCGGAATGAGTCAGTCAGGGTTCGGGTTTAGTAAAGAACACTATGAGCCCACAGTTCGATACGTTACTCAGAGTATAACCCGGTACGACTAGGTTGAGTCAATAGTCCGGACCTTCGTGGATCGAAACTTTGTAGACCTCTAGAGAGACTCTAGACCTAGATGATGCTAGATTTGAATTTGACAAAGAATTATAACTGCGGTCTTACTAAGCTCGTTACTCGTAACGAAAAATCGAGAATCTCCAACCAATCAACAATCAACAATGGCATCTAGTCCACCGTACACGTTCGAAGCTACTCAACACTCAACTCTCCTAATCCCTTAAAAACGCATAAAACATTAACGAATAAAGAGTAACGACGGATGGCAATTGGAAAGGCAAAGGAAGCGGGAATTAGGAAGTATGTCGTTGGGTGTTGTTCCTTGCGACTGCGCATGTACAATGTAGACAGCGTTGTGATGATTGTGAGTACCCTGTACGGAGTACACCGTAAAAGATACACTCTTTGTTGAGGGGTCGTTCCAAATTCCAATTTTCGTCGCCGAGCCAATTCGCAAATCCCGCGTTTCTGAGAGATCTGAGATGTCTATTTTTCGGGGAAAAACACTATGGCAACGCATGAGCATAGAATTCCTTAAGGAAAATAAACAGTAGATTTAACTTCATTGGATATTAGCCCGGAATCGGTCATCGTTGTTGTCTATTATATCATTGCTTGTTGCCTTTAGTCTTTAGTCCAATGTCTGCAGTAATATCTATTCTCTAAGTCTCTACTGGTAACTGGTAACTGCTAACTGCTAACCCGTGCCCAAATACAAGTCTGTATTATCACAAGTCACAAGTCTACCTCTATACTTGTCTCGAGTCTTCGAAGAAAAGTATCAGAAGAAGGATGCCCGTGTTCGGTGGCCTATGCTCTATCCTTTATTCATGTTCCAGATCCCTACTATTCGGCAGCCTTTATAGTCTTGACGGCTTTACCGTTTTTCATTGACCAAGCAGCATTAAGCATTACCCAGATCACGGATTGGCCGAATACTCGCCTCCATTTTTTGTTATTCTCCCACAAAACCTACAACGAGCAAACACAGCAGACCCGCATGATGAAATTTCTAGTTGTGCTTTCAACTCTTGCATTTGTCTCTGCACAACTGGATGTGGCCCCGCAAATGGTCGTCTATTTTGTCAACGAGAAAGCCCATCCTACCACTTGTCCCGAGAGCGACCTGCTCTACATTGATAGCCGAATGCTTGCGAACCTTGATGCGACTCTCCAAGCGAACAACTACGAGTCACCCAACTGGTCCGTCACCTCCACCACCACAGTTCGACACCTCGAAGCTGACATTGCATCCGTCACCACCACTACAACTGCTAGGTTGTCGAACTGCGATTTCTGTCGACGCCACTACCCACGCAGTCTATGCAATGGCATGTTCCACTGCGGATTTCGTCGCCACCTTCGTCAGAATCGAGCTTCTGGTGAAGCTCGAGCGTTAGAGTCCAATGCTGATCTGGCATCGAGTGTAGTCACTGATTGTCAAGAGATCATCAAGGAAATTATGGGTGACAGAGTCCTCAGTCGCACTTGTCGAATCGCTCTTAAAGGGGCAACTTGTCATGTCGAGTTTGTCTAACGTTGGCCGCCATTTCATGATTTGCACACTGGTCTGCGAAGTCTCACTTCGTGTATAATTTGCGCGAACTCATAAAGCAGCTTCATAAACCGTTTATTTACAACTTTTGTTGATTCACATGTTGTGCTCGGTTCGTTTTGTGTTCATCATTGTCTTTCTTCGACGAGAATGATAATACTCCGTAATTACTCCGTATCAGGTAGGCTGGTGCGTCGTCCGCGTATTGCCTTTACTGTTGACCAAAGTGTAGGTTCCTGTTTTTACCACGACTGCCTTTTCAGTCATGAACTAAACGAACTACGGAGTACGGTACTGCTCTATTTCCTTGCCGCTGAACTCTGAAAGTGTTATGCAATACGATGCAATACGAAGCTTGGTAAAGTGTAAAGTCCAAATAATGACCTTTGCCCCACGCAAATAATGCTTGCGGACCTCTACGTGCCGGAATAGAGTACTATAGGACAAAAGTGTTGGTTTGACGTAGATAGAGGACCTCACCACAGTCGTGATTCCTGATTCACGTACGCGTAAAGATGCTTCATACACGCAAATAATGACAGAAGAAACAGCGCGCTGTTACTATTATACTGAATGATTGTATTTATTGCCATTGCAGTTACTTGATTGACTACAAGTCTTTTTTATAAATGACAAATCGATCGTCCCGACAGCATCGAAGAATTGTTCGCAATGTCCTTTTACTAGCGTGTCTGTTACTCGCCCTCGGCATGCTCTCCCTACCGTCCATTTGGCAAGCCTTGCAACGACATGAACCCAGTGCTCGCATCTTTCGTGCGTTCCTTGAAATTCAATTGATATTGTTTGGAACAGCCTGTTCCTTGTATCTGTGGTCACGGACGATTGGAACCAAATGGATCGGACGACTCTTGTTTTATTCATCTACAAATGATGACTATGCCTTGTATGCACGATTTCAAAATAAAGAGGACGATAGCAACAACCATTACCGAGATGACGAGGATTCCGATTTCGCACCATTGTTTGTGGATGAGAATACGCTCGAAGAACTACCCAACAAACAAGGAGAAGAGGTCAACGACGACAAAACTCTGGAGGCCACGGATGATGTCACCGATCGTTTTAGTTCCAGCCATGTTCCTACTGCCGCGGATGTTTTTCAGCTTTGCTTGGACAATTTATTGATCATTTTGGTCGTTTTGTTTTTGTTCACTTGGAGTGCTTCGGGATATACTTCCCTGTCGAAATGGACGCAATCTATGGCATGGATTGCGGCGCCCACCTTCCGCTCCTAATCTTTCTGTACGGCATGTACGGCGTGATATTTCACCAACCACATCTTTGGAATGTACTGGCGTACACGTTGGGAGCCCCTTTGTTTCCCGTCACCTTTCGCGATGGGTTTGTCGGTGATGTATTGACATCCTCGGTGCGTCCGATGCAAGATATCACTTTTACATTGGTCTATTTACTGTATGGATTGCAAGGATGGTGGTCACAAAGTTATGCGGCCGTGGCGGAGGAGCAGCGCGAGTCGACGGAACCATCGTCATCGCTGCAAGACACTTTGGATCCGTCCATTTTGTTGCCGGCCTTGGAAAAATCGTGGATCTTGCATACAATATTATTGCCCTTTTGTGTCATTGGTCCGCTTTGGTGGCGTTTCCTACAAAATCTACGGCAAGTCATGGATGAAAGAAGACGATGGCCGTATTTAGGAAATGCGTTCAAATACTTTTTAGCAGCACAAGTGGCGGTGACGGGGGTTTATTATCCCAACTGGCACGGCAGTACGTTATGGTTGACGGCCTTTGTCGTGGCAACACTGTATCAAATCTACTGGGATATCTTTATGGATTGGGGATTGCTGGAACGGTCGTCTGGTCAATGGAGGCTTCGGTCCGAACGTCTTTACAACAGTCGTGTTCTGTATTGGTCGATTGCCTCCATCAACATCATTTTACGGTTTTGTTGGACACTGACGTTTATACCACCACAGTACTTGAATCCTGCAGGAATCCTGATTCAACAGAATAAGCTAATTATGAGCCCTTTCTTCGCGTCCGCAGAAATTGTACGTCGTACCCTGTGGGGGTGGCTTCGGTTTGAGTATGAAGCGTTAAAAGTCCAAAAGGACGAAGGGAGAAGGGTAAACGAAGGTGATGAAAGTTACGTCGCTGATGGTCTGGAACTTGCACCCATGGAGAAAATGGACACAGCTGAATCGAAACCGTCGATCATAGAGTTTACTCGGCACACGCAAGTTAACTCATGGAATGACATGTCCTCTTTGAATGACACACAGGTCTTGTTGGAACTGAGCGTGTATGCCGTCACATTTGTAGCACTCTGGTTAGTCGCCGTAGCCCATCGAAGTACGCAATAGCATCAAAATTTTGTATCGCATTCAGTAACGTTGTCGCTTTTCTTGTAAATATTTCGACGATATTGTCTGGTCTAAAATGTTTCGATGTGAAGAAAGCTTCCCAGATTGCATTTGAAGGAACGGTCGCAAAGCAAGCAGGTCGTCCTACTTCGAGCCACGACGGAATAGGTTACCAAGCGTTTTGCCCGGACTAATGCCATTCGTCAACTTTTCTGGTTCCTCCTCTTCCTTGAACGAATCGGCTACTTTCAAAACTTCATCGTATTCGCCTTCGATTAGTGTGATAAACAGAAGACTGAGCTTGAGCTGTGTCTTTTCAACATCTTCTTTGGCGATTTCCGAAAAGTCTTCAATGTTTCGGATAAAGGCCGCTTGGTCTTTCTTCGATACAAGATTTTCACCAATACCTTCCAAAGCATTGAGAATCGCTGCGAAACCGATTTCGGACGGCCGAATCGCCACAAATTTTTGATGACTGATGACCAACTCGGTCTGAAATCTGGCAAAGTCCATCAGCAATTGCGTCACTCGGTGGTGAATACCTTTCGGAGTAAGCGCCATAAAGTGTTGCACAAATCCCAATGGCGTTGGTCCATTCACCCGAAATTTGAGTGTTTGTAGTATAGTTTGCTCCATCGTCACAAACTCCATCTCGTCGTACATGCCATGGCTGAGATCTGCCAAGAGCGATGTCTCGATTTCCATAGGTTCATGTATCTTGATGGCCACATACAGTGTTGTCATGGCCGCTAACTGATATTCCTTTCGGTTGCCCAGAGTCTCCTTGCCTTTTCTTGTGCATAGATATCGGTCCAAAAAGGACATGCCGATGCCCACTGTTTCTCTTCTAAATTTGCAATAATCAATCACATGATAGCACCACTCGCACATTTTGGTTCGGCAATCTTCATCGACCGGCTTGGCGGACAATTTGCGGAGCTCTTCCTTATCGGCCAAATAATCATGCACCATGTACGTCGTCTCCTCTTGAATCCGCATAATGGCAATCAGATCGGCCAGATCATTTTGATCCAAAGCAGGAAGTAATGACCCCTCGAGATGATTGGGAGTGAGAGCAGGCATTTCGAAAATCAAGCTGACCGTCAACGAATTTATTTATAGAAAGGACGGCACAAGTCCTCTTCTTTGACTGCAGATGAAATGCTTGCCGCGGCGAAAGCGATGACCGAGACTGTGATGCGGTCGAAGGCGACGGAGAGATACAAGGCAGGTCTTCGAAGAAGAGGTGATCGATCGTCCGCAAATCGCAAATGCCAAGGTCTATGGTCAATGTGACCTTTTTTGTGACTTTTGTGACTCGAAGACATTTTGAAAAATCTTCAAGAAATAATAGAGTAAACTGAGACATGAGACATTAAGTCACGGATTTACGGTACTTTGAACTATGACCAGCACCTCTTTAGAGTTAGGAATTTCGAGCTAGATGGAGGACTTGCGAATGGAATGATTGAGACAACTAACTGCGGTATCATTGTTTGTCGATATTATGGTTTAATATTATGAATATGCCTTGCCAAATAGAAATAGGGATGAACGTCATGGTGAAACCATAACAGAGCTTGGGCTATCTTGACGAAGAACGGTCCCGCGTTTCTTGTAGTCGCCCATTATTTCCAAGGTGGAAAGCTCTTCCTCTTTTCGATAGATGAAACTATAAATTCAGGTCCCATTACTTCGAAAACTAGATTGCTCAGTTTAGCCTGCGTATCCGATAAATCTTCGATGAATAGCTGGGTGGATTCCTCGATGATACGAATAAACCTTATTCGGGCGTTCAATGTAAGTATGGATTCATCTAAGCCTTCCATAGCATTTAAAATTGCTGCAAATGCGGCTTCCGATGGCTTTACCGTACAAAGCGATTGACTGGAAACCAAAAGCTCCGTCTGGTATCTGGCAGAATCCATGATAAGGGCAGCAACATCGGGGTGAATCGTCACCGGCGCTAAACCCAAAAATACTTGAACAAAACTGAGTGCGGTTGGGCCACATACACGATATTCCAGAACTTCTAGAATATGCTGCTCCATATCTACAAAATCCATTTCAGAGTACATGCCCTGGCTGAGATCAGATAAGAGACTAGTGTCCACTTCCATTGGCTCTGAAATTTTTATAGCAATGTAAAGCGCTGTCATCGCCACGAGCTGATAGTGCTTTTGAGAGAGCAGAGCAGGACGACCGTGCTCGGTGCTAAGATATCGATCTAAATACGACATCGCCACCACAACAGTTTCTCGTCTGAACTTGCAATAATTTATGACGTGAAAACACCATTGGCACATTTTCAAGCGACAATCCTCGTTGACTGGTTTTCTGGCGAATTTTCTCAGGACAACCGTTTGCTTCATGTAATCGTCCACCGCGTAAGTAGTTTCCTCTTGCATACACATTATCCCGATCTGATCGACCAACTCCGCCCGCGTCAACGTAGTCAGTTCTAGTGCCTCCACGGCAAGAGGTTCGAGAGCTACATAAGGCATGTTTCCTCTTTTGATCGGCTCGCGCAAAATGAAGCTTCTGAAAGATTGTTTCGTTTTACTATCCATCAATCCATGAAATCTCGATCTCGACAAGCATATCGGGTGGGAAAGAAAGTAAAAAGTTTTCCCGACAAAGGAGGTTGCGATTTTGTGACCCGAAGGAACATCGAACATGGCCGTAATCTGTAATCTATAATGACCCCTATTTGTAACTTATGAGTATAATAATATACGGAGTACTCCGGAGTACATGTTACACGCCATAAGTCTGAAAGGCCTTTATGTCTGTTACTGTGTACTTTATGATAGTGTCTCGACAAGAGACACTATTAAACAATAAGAAATATTCTACTTTGAAGTTGAAATATTGTACACTTTGGCTTGACAGAACAGAAATGACCATTATTACTATCTACTACGTAGTGAAGTCGTCTATAGCGTAGGTCTGACAAGACTGATTTGATCAGAAGTCCCGGATGAAATCGGTCTGACGAACTATAGTATCTCTTTCAATCAGCAACCGCGTCGAACATCAAAAACGCTGATAATTCAACAGAGCTACTTTTTAATTTAGTTCTATGCATTCTTAGCAAAGTTTTTCAACCGCTGCACTGCAGTAAATTACTTTTGACCGCTTCTGAAAATCACATGAGTGCCATTTGCAACTTGAAGCGTAATTGAAGAGCATCTGTAACCACAACAAAAGAGCAATAGGTTTTATTCAAACAATCTGTCTCGGATACGGAGCCAACACCAGTTTGTTATCGCCCATGAATTCGCCCTGCTTCTCGCGAAGTGCCGACCGAGCCCAGGATGCATCCGCAAAATGCACCAAAAATGTCATGGGCTTATCGTCCGGCCCTCCTTTCCAATCTTCGACCGCCTTTCCTCCCGGTCTTAAATCGTATCGACTGAACAAATTCATGACATTCATGTTCGTTGTCTTGAGTGGACAATTTTCCACCCGAATGGTGGCATCCGAGACCTGGTAAAACGGTCGTTTCGCGTCGCGATGTTCGGAGACTATGACTTTTTCCACGAACAAAAGAGACCCGAATTGACGGATTGATTGAGCACGGCTTGAACCAGTGAACGATTCTCCAACTGCAGAAACCATCCGGTCGGTCGGGCAAATAACGACAGATTCAAGTGCGCTTTTTGAATCCACGAGGTGTCGCTGTTAAAGTGTAGCGACGGAACGGGGTCGATCGGATCCCACGGAGCATCCAGGTCAACAATACCCCGTTTATTTTCTCTTTCCAAAGCCAACTGAACTCCATCTAACATGGCTTCTAACGAAGAAGTCGGCGGTATCCCATCGATTTGAATCCAGTTGCTTTGTGCGACGCGTTCTCCCGCTGCCTTCATATGATCACCCACAATATTACCTGCCGGTAGCCGTTGTTTCTTATTCGTGTTCTTCTTTCTGTTGAATATTGCAGAAGATGGCTTATGTATAGTTTCCGAGAATAACAGTTCGGACGACGAATTGGACGAAAAACAGTAATGCAGTGGTCTCTTCCAGTGCTGCAAACGATTGATAGATCGCCCTGTCTTGAGTAAAGTTGTCATATTTTCTATTGTGTTGCAACCAAGTAGATAGAAAGACACTTTATGATGATTATATATTTGCAAGAAGATAGAAACCGTTCTTGTCGAACTCGAAGTCCTCTCGTCGTCTTCGCGGAGGGAAAAAATATAAACGACGCGCTGCGAGATAACGATCGTCCTTCGTCCGAGAACTGTGGAGTGCAGTAAATAAAAAACGAGGTAAGAGTGGAACGGAAATTAAAGATTTAAGTGTGTAGAACTACTATACTTTACAGAGTAGACAGAAACTTGACACCCACCACCCAGACCCAGCGCATCTTGCGCTGCGCATACCGCAGTTTTATGTTTTCGTTGCTATTATCGAAAGCGTCTCGATACTGTCGAAGCATTTATAATATATAATTGTCATTGTGCTTACTAGCCTCTTCTTGCTTGAAGAGGTCACCATGAAACACTCCTTTGAACATATAGATTCAGTTTGTTTAAAAAGATCTGACTGAATCGAGGAGATGCAGAACAATTTGACACCGAACAATCGCAGTGCGTTCTCCCGTGTTGCCACGGGTACATCCTCAACCAGCACGAATGCAAAACCGCCCTCTCAGGTCACTTTTGAAGGAGATATTTCCGAAGAGACGATGGAATCGCGTACGGCATCCTTCCCTTCATCGCCCAGTCGAGGACTCGCTTCTTCGGAAGAAGACAGCGTTGCCGAAATGGATTATATGAGCGAAAGTTCGAACGTATCCATCAAAGACACGGACGTTTCTACCGACGAATACACTCACAAAAATATTGTACCGCCGAATCGACCCGACGGAGAAACGTTGCCCGCCGAAGACTCGTTATTTCGTGTCCCTTCCGCGCGTCAAGACAAATGGACTCCGACCCACCCGGTCGTCAGCAGCTTGGAAGACGATCATCGTCCCCTCTGTCTACCGCGCTTTCGGGATACTCAGACGTGTATTTGGACGGCCTCGCATGCGGCGAATGCTCCCACTGAAGATCGGAGTGCGTATTTGGTCAACTTGTTGTTGCAGCCGCTCCCACCCAATTTCGATTCCGAGACGCAATTGCTGCCGTTGGAGCCAGATTATAAAACACTGATTCGACTCAATTTGTGGTGTGTCGTCGATGGTCACGGGGGTGGCTGTGTGGCGACGTATGCGTCCGAAGTTCTGTTGCCGCACATTGCGGCTTCGGTCTCGCGGGCTTTGGGGTGTGCGATCATTGACCGGGGTGTGTGCGTCGTGAATGGGGAGCTGCGCGATGCGAATGCTCTGGATTTGGACGGACTCATCACAACATCGGATCGGAGTGTCTTTAATCCCAATTCCATCCATTATCGGTCTCCTTTTGAACGATCCGACTCGGAGTTGAACGGCGAAGCGGAACAGAATCTGTCCGAAGTAGACGGTTCCGTGGAAGCGAGAACAACGGCATCTATGGCTGACTCCACCGGAAAAGAGTCGCAAGATAGTATGACGGCTCCCGCTTCAGTCGATACTCCTACCAGGGTGGATGGTTCGCACCGAGAAGATGCATCGGCGTCGTCGGTCAAGACATCGGTCAAAACAGCGGCATCTCCTGCCAACAAAGACAATTTAGTCGGTACGCATTCGCCTCAGGAGGTAGCAGCCATTACACGTGCAATCACCGAGTCGTTCTTAGCAGTAGATGAAGGTTGGATTAACTCCATTGATCCGGTGGCTACGCATCAAAACTCTTGTCAAAGCAATGGGCGGTGGAATTCAGGTGCGTGTGCGCTGGTCGTTTTCACTGTGCAAAGACTCGACTGGACCAGTGTATCGGAGCCGGATCGAGAAAAGGAGATGCGAGGGCCCGATCAGAATGGCCTCAACACCTCTCAGAATAGGGACGCGGCCCGTCGGAGAATGTTGGATTACGCTGCCCGAGCTAAAAGTGCAAGCTCTATGAGTACGGTGTCGTCTACATCTTCGATAACCACAGAAGAAGCTGTCAATGCATCTGGATTAGAATCGGAAATTACGGAAACCGAAGGAGAAGACGAGCAGTCTCAAGCCGATGAAACACGCCGGCGCAATCCGCCACGTAAATTCGATCACCGGAAATCATCCAAGAAAGAGTCGATCATTAGCGCTCCTGGTGGATGTTCTTGTCATTGTTACAGAGCACATGATGCAATGCTTTACACTGCACATGTTGGAGACTGTCGCGCTGTTATGCTGGGATCGGCACCGCCTCGTACCATCAAAGTGAGGGCCTCTAGGCACCCAGATACCACGGATGATGAATCAAGCCATCACAGCAGTGATGAAACGGAGTGTTTGAGTAGTAGTGATCATGACGCTGATAGCAGTGAAGAAGAAGATGTTCAACCACCACCTGAAGGCAGTTCTGCCTCGGCAACGACATCTTCGGCCTACAGCCAAATACCCCGTCGCGTGGCACGACAGAAATCGTCGCGTCGACGCAACATTGATGATACCGCCGGCCCATTCATTGCGTTACCGCCACTTGAGAAGCCAGAAGGGCGAGTTGCTGTGGAATTTAATATAGAATCAGAACTGCTACAAAAGAGCGACTCGCTCGTGCTGCAAAAGAGCCCTCGGATTCTTCAACAGATTCGCAAGACAGCGAGGAGTCATTGAATTTGATTCATCTCCCACCTGTCACTCGTCCCATTGATTTAACAACTGACCATTCAGCTTACAACCCTGCTGAAGTAACGGCGGTACTCCGTAGGTGCAACAATGCACCAAGAGCTATTTCCGCTGGTGTCGGTGGTGGTATAAAGAGAGTTGCAGGTTCTCTAGCTGTGACCAGAGCATTAGGCGATGCGTATTTGAAGACTCCTTTGCTCTCATTCTTGCCTTACAAAAGTCATGCTCCTTACATTACTGCTCGCCCGGAAGTAAATTGCCGCCCGTTACTAAAAGATGGTGATAAAGTGCTGATTCTCGCCACTGACGGCGTATGGGGTGAGTTTGAGATTGAGTGGTGTATCTCTGTCATTTGTGTTTTCTCTCACATTGTTCGTAGAGCGGGCAAGTGGTGAGGATTGTTTACGGTGGGTTCGGAACTTTTTTGAGGAACGCGTTGCAGAAGCTGAGCGCAGGAATAATCGTAGGTCAACTCAGGTCGAACGGGTGCTTACGAACGAAGAGAAGGAAACAGCAGCTAAGGATGCCCAAGATGGAGCCGAAAAGGATCTTTTGAGAAAAATGAGGTGTTTCCGAGTCTGAGAAAACGCGGACCTGCTCGGAGCCCTAGTCCGTCTGCGAAACGCCGAAAACGAGGACGACCATTTCGAGTAAGCTACAACGTAGCGGATGTTATCGCCCGACGCGTTTTGAACAAAGTGCGTCGTGCACGAAATATTTCTAGTCTTCAGGCTCTCATGGCGTTACCTCAAGGGCGTGCTCGTCGATCAAAGCACGATGACATAACGGCGAGTGTCATTGATCTTTCTGCTTTTGTCTCGTGAGTCAGGAGCTACAGCTCGCCTTGAAGCAGTTTCTTCTTGAGACACCTCAACGTTTTCGAATGTACTGCGTCATTGTAAAAATCATTATTAATTTTGATCATTAGATGTTCCTACCCAAATACATGTACCAACCTGGGAAAAATTCATCGCGCTTCTCCACTTTGCCTCGTCTTCCTCTGTCCATGGTATTGTTGTCTTAGGATTCTTTCGTGCTTTGCGTACATTTGATAAGTCACTAGCTTTCTTGTACCCTCCTTGGATCATGAAAGTAAGAACAGTGCCAGAAGACATATTCGTCACGAGATCAACGGTAATATCCTCTAATCTGGTCCAATCGTCCGGACCGTGCAAATCAAAGTTAGCCCATACCAACCGAGCTTTCCGACTTGGTCCAGCCATCCATGAACACACAGCTTTGTGATTTGAATCTTTTATACTTTCGCAGCCCAATGCATGTATAGAATTCGGTTGAGAAGTAACGTGCTGTTGGATCCATTCGGACGGCCCAATGCAAACAGTAGTATGTCCGCACGAAGCAACAGTATGAACTCGGTTGATGGGAGTAGCATCCAACATTTGAAAGGAAGGACCATCAACAGCACGTCGTGAGGCCAATTTCAATGCAGTTGCAGCGTCCTCGAGGCTACAATGAGAGCTCGACTTTTGTATTTGCAACCGGAGAAGACGCGAAGCTAGAGCTCGTAACGAATATTTGAAGCGTCCATTGGATGGCTGAAATAAAATAGCGGTATCCACGACAGTGCTGTGGACAAAACGCATGGCGCGGAGGTCATTTTCAAGGGAATGGCCTATGACGATGTCATCGCTCCGAATTGTAGCGACCAGGGCAGCCTGGACTTGTTCGAGAGAAACGGTAGCATTGTCAATAATTTCCTTTGTCATTCCTGAGTACGCGGTCAAGTAATCTAAGACCCGATTGACAGGCTTTACAATTTCATCGAACACGAGCTTGTAAATAATACCTCGCTCGGCAGAGTACTCTTCAACTTCGATCACGGTAATTCGAGCAAGTTCCAGGCCTACTTTGGTGCGCACCATTTCGCAATCGACAGCAAAAATTCGATTGCGTTTCTCGCCCCACGTTGTGGAAGCTACGTATTGTGTGTTGTGCTGCATCTCATTTTCTTCTACAGAAAAAGACAATGTCTGAATGAATTTCTTTGCACACTCAGAATCAATATCGGACGGTTTCTTGTCCACAAACGTCGACATGTCGACAGACCGGACCATTTCAAAATAGGATGTGAGCGAATCTGACTTCTGGGTCGGGTAGTTCTCTTTCGCCAGCTCGGATGGCTTCAGTCTCAATAGGTTTAAGGCGTTGTAAAGGTCGCCTTTGCTCTTCACAGTTTGTGGTTTGGCTGTCTTATCTTTCAATGGCTTCGGCCGCGCTCGGTACATGGTTGCACGTGTCATACATGTCGGCTGCTGATCATCCTGAAACCACCGTACTTTTGTAGAAAAAACGTGCCGTTTGTGTCGAGTCGATAACTCTGTGAGATGATCTCGGAACCATACTTCCAATGATGACAATTGTTGCAACGACTCATAACAGCAGTGCAATTCAATAACACATACATGATCACAGGCATGTGGATTCGATAACGTCGCCCAGGAAGGAATGTTGGGAATCTCGTCGCTCTCGTCCAGTTTTCGTTTCTTTCCCGACAGTGTTTCTGATGACGAAGGATGCATGAGCCGATGGAGAATATCGCGGTGATCGGCACTTTCTACACATTCCTTAGCTTTTCCATTTCTCCAGTGCACACAAGTTCCCACCAGTGACTGATTTGAAGCAAAAAGTTTGTGCAGCTCTTGCAATTCTAACCATTCCGAGTGAGTGGATATTCCGAAAATCTCGGATTTGATCGTTTCGGGGATATTTGTCGCACGCTTCCATAACTTCTTATATCGCTTTTTATTTGGTTGCGTATTGTTGCAATCGGTGTTGCCGTTATTACTTGACATGCTGTTACGAGTAATACGGAGTATTATTGCGCATGAATAAGAAATAAATGAGGATCGAAAAAATAAAATATTGTTGGCTCACGCCTGTTTTGACTTTTGACCGTTCACAGAAAATGTGGGCAAGTGGTGTTTTGACGTTTACAGAAAACGAAAACGATAGGGGGAATGATTTTTCACGTGCCAAGCTCATGACTGGAATTGAGTCACGAAGAAAACTCGCTACGAGCTACGACTACGACTGGCCAGATGAATGATGACGTGGACAAAAATCGTGTCACCGACCAAACAACAGTTCAAGCGAATCTTTTTAGCTAAGGTTAGTAGACAACCCAAACGACAAAGTTTTGACGAAAATTAACTGTCTAATTAAGCTATGCAGGTATATGCAATCGTGAGCGAACGCCTTCAGAAAATAATGAGAATCATCTTCACTATGCCGCAGCCGCTACCAAAGGTGCTTGTAAGAGCATGGTGTTCAGTAAAAACGCGTGTCTTTCTTTTTGAACCTTCTCATCTGTCGAATGTGGTAGTCTCAGAATGTACGTGGATAATAAATCCAGACAAAGTCTTGATAGACCATAATTTCCGAGGGAATGATGGATGCATCCAGCATTATTTAGGGCTTGCATCATTACTTCGGACGACCGCACATCATCTGGGATCATTTGTGAAAGATTGAAGGCAGTTTCAAATAAACAGAGAGCTTGAATCAAAGAAGATCGAGTCTTTGCTAAAACGTAGGTCAACCCCATGTTATAGAGAATGGCGCAAGCTTCGAATGTACACGATGTGGGTTGTAGCAAGGAAACCGGCTTGAGAAGAACGGGTTGTGTCGCGATGAATCCATCACACTCTATTTCGTAGACTGGCGAGAGTTTTTCCGGTAAATGGGAAAGGATTTCTTGCGCTTCCCATACGGCGGCGACTCCCATCAGAACGGATGCGGAAGGCATCCATGACACGCGATTCGCAGGAAAGAGAACAGTTGATGGAAGGTAATTTGACGAAAAATGACTGGGTATTGTTTGAAATGATTGTGAAACAGGATACAGTATCTGTGCGGCGAGCTTGAGTGCGACAGACGCTTCTCGCAGTTGCCCTGAAAGCATGAGGGCAATAGCCATATTGTTGCAATCGATTGATGCATTCATTACAGGACGACGATCGATAAAGCAACTGGGTGGTTGCTTTAAAGCATTCGCTAGCGCTAATTTCGCCAAGTAAGCTATTTCGGACATGTTGAGTGCATTTGTGCGAAAGATGCGGGAGAGAGTTTCCCGTGTTGCCTCGCTCAAATCTCACTCATCCGCCTGCGTCCATGATGTCGAAAGAACAAAAGAAAAGGAATGCGCTCCGATTTTTGTGCACTTTTAGCGTGGATGCACCTTTCGGCGCTTAAAGTCTACCAGTCAGACTACACACCCACGCTATTAACGAAAATACCATCTCCTGCAGCAGTACGGAACAGACACCACCTCGGCATATCGAACGTACCGTTGTCGTCACTCATTAACTAAGTAGAAAACATCAAATAACCGTTGCTGGCTATCAGAGAGCTAAGTAAAAAATGAGAAGAGTGTCGTTGATACAGCCATCGGTCTTGATGCATGATCTCCGTTTCACCAAGTGGGATAAACAATGTAAAGATTGAAAGTAGATTGGGCCTTTGAGCGTGAAAAACGTCAAACGTGAACAACACTTCAAGCTTCAAGCTTCAAGTGTTTCAAGCGAGAAAAATGGAGCATGATTCATCTGTGATTCATTCATTCAATAGCCAGAATAAAGAACTAGAGATGCCCATTATCTTTTGAGTCCCTAACTCAAACCTAGTACAATTGATTCGAAGGGAACAAATAAGAGGCGTTTCAGAAATGGTTGGTAGCCAATTTACTTTGGCAAGGTTCAAGAAAGCAAACGAATGATTTGAAACGACTCCTTATGATTCACTTCTTTGTTAATAGAAACACGACATTCACATTAATTACAATTTTAACGGATACTTTGTTCCCTGTTGTCGATCATTGCCTTTATCCCCTCAAATCAAACCAAATTCATCGTCTGAATGGACGTCAAAATCAAAGTGCTTCAGAGCTTTCGTACCAATGGGGCGTTTGGCTATCGCCCTAGATGGACTGGCTAGAGGACTCAATGCGCCCACCGTACTCCCGGGGGATGTTGTAAATTGGATACCATGAATCGAGGAGCCGGACGAGAGGCTGTTCTCAATGATTTCGCCCAAATAGCGGCTCTTTGGTTTCGTCTCCATGCTCTTTTTCGTGCGGATACCGTACATCGAAGCATATTTTTCAGCAGCAGTGCGTGGTGCGGTCTGCTGACTGGTCGGCCTCGAAGCGAGATAGGATGGACCTGACACTTCGCTGTCATCCGCGCTGTAGGTAAAGGTTAACGAGTCCGAAGAGACAATAGACGCGTTCTTCTTTACTCGATGCAATGCTTGACCTCTGGGCGAAGTCGGAGCAGCAAGGAATTTGCTAGCCTTGTTACTTGTCGGCTCAGATAGCTCAATTTCAACGGTATCAAGGATGAGCTTTTCTTGCTTTCCACGACGCTTTTCCATGTGCCTGCGCTGAACACGAGCGATTTCCATGTCGACTTCTCTTTTCACCATGAGGAAGAAACGTTCGATGACGAGAGCGGCATGTTTTTCTTTCCGACAATCGAGCACAACACGCCACCAGAACTGGATACGATTAGCGGCCCATGTCTCTCGCATTCCATTCGACTGGCCATAGGTGAAAATTCTGTCAATCTGCAAGCTGCGAGTCTTTTCATGTGCAAGGAATTTGCGAGCGTGGGACTGTATGATGACAATCGATCCGAGTCGAAGGCGAGCTTGCCGACGGACCATGAAACCTCGGAACAAAGATTGGAATTTCACCAAATGGTAGTGCAAGATGACATAGTCGGTGTACTTAGAGAATCCTCTCCACGCTGCTTGAATTTTGGCGGCGGCTATTTGTCGTGTCTGATACTCAACTCTCTTTCGAGTCAACAACTTCTTAGCCAAAAACATCCTCACCGTTGACTTCATTATATTAAAGGAAAAAGGGTGAGAAATCCGGAATGCAATTTATAGTATCCAAAGAATTCAAGCCTTACCTGAATAAGAATAGCATTCATCAACGAAAGCAGCAGCTTGTATTGCGCTGAGTATTTCCTAATTTGGGACTGAATGACCGTCGCCGCCTTGTCGCGGCGCATTTGTTCGACTTTTCGAATAGCCAGCCACCTTCGGGTGGTGCGTTGGACATTTACTACGTCCACTAACGAAAAAATGTAGTCAGTGTAGCATTGAAAGCCTCTCCAAGCAGCCTGGATACATCTGGCGGCCTCTGCACGCCTGAAATTCATAATAGTCCTGTATTCTCGCTGTGCTTTCCAACTACGAAAGGCAGACTGAATGATGAGAACGTCCACGATGAAGAACTGATATTGCCTTTGGCAGGACATGCAGCGCCACCATTGCTGCACCTTTGTTGCGGCTAATTCCCTGCATTTCTCCTCGAACCGTCGCATTCTTGTTCGGACAAGGAATCCACGAGCTGCAGCTTGGGCAACAATAATCCGGTAAACAGTATCGAACGTTGAGACACAGGCAAGATAGCCGCGAATTACCTTTTGAATATTAATAGCAGCCATGTGTTTTACTTCTAGCTCTTTTCGAACCTGCGTGCCTCGAAATACCTTTTGTATAGTTTGAGCAGAAGTTTGGTAGGCGAGCAAAGCAGCCTCTGCTTTCCATCGACGCATGTAACATTGTATCTCAAGAATCCCCCACATTCGATCAATTGCTTCGCGCTGGGCGAGAAAACGTCGAGCAGCACTCTGAATCGGCACAGCAGACTTGGATAGAACCCGAATTCCAGCACGCTGGATTGGATCGATAGTGTCCATTGATTTGTTCTTGTTTTCGACCGCCAAACCCTTAGCCTTCGGTTCCACTCTGTGGTATTTCCCGGACGCGATTCCTTCTTCTCGGCGTCTTCGAAGAATACTTGCTCCTATTGAAAATGGAGTCAATCTACGTGGCCCGCTGCGACCACCCTTTGACACTGCATTCGCTCGTTTTTGCTTGAGAATACGCGTCCGATTTTTGAATCTTTCATTACGAACAATGAAGGTAGTGTGCGAGACGAAGTTTTCCAGAGGTGCGTTTGATGTCCCCGTAGTTGTGAGTCGTGAAAAGTTACCGACTTCTGCAATATGTGTCTGCGATGCATCATCATCAACTTCGCGATTCTGGTCACAAGAGCGACTATGAGAAGCAGCTGCATCCAGATTGTTCTGACTTGTGTTTGTTTTGGTATTAAAACGTGCTGCCTTCATCTTACTATAGTGCTTGCTCTTGTTCTCTTTTGTGACGTGCGTGGAGTCAACTCGCTTTTGATCGGGCGCGCCATACTCCATTGCAAGGATCACGTCGCTGTCAACTGGATCTGTGCCTTTCCATCGATTAGTTAATGGAGTACGCAAAATTCCGGGAGGAGACCCGTTCATGGTATGGTGGCGAGGTGACCGTAAAATCAAATTTTCGTTGGTGGCATTCGGTAAATGAATAACGACGCTGCGACAAGAGGAACTTTGTCGTGGAGGCGGTGGAGGAGGAGGAAGATTGTTTTGAACATGACAAAAGCTAGCGGGTTTCTCGTTCTTCTGCTCATCATCAACCGGCTTCACACTATTCAAAGGTGGGTCAGGTGCAGATGACTGCAATGAGGCTTTCCTTCTCAAGTAGTTAAGAGGAGATCCTTTCGACGACTCCTTTGTTTCACTCGCAGAAAGTGCTTTCTCCCCTGGCGAATCAACATCGAAATCAAAGGACGGTCCCTTTGTATTGTCCGTTGGTGACGGATCCCGAAGAAAATGACGCGGAGAAGGATCTCGGAATGAATGAGAAGTACGTACACGACTTTCCCTCGGCTCTGAACCTCGTGTTCTCGGTGTATCATCTGTCGGATCAATCGAAGTGCGGCGGGTATTTACGGTTGTAGGCGAATCGTTTGTTTCAGGTGGGTCATTCGTAGAGCCCACGTACGATGCTACTGTATCAATGTCCAACTTCTGATCTGCGTGTAAATATACGCCGGTGGGCTCGTGGACTCTCTGACTTCGTATACTTTGGCTTGAGTCCGGATCTAGAGATCGTCTCCCTAAAGAACCAAACGTTGGCGCAGTAAGTGTGCTGACTTCATCGTGTCCATGATAGCGGATAGTCCTTCCACGGTGCAAACTGTGGCCATTGCCTATTGGCAATAAACCATTGCCGCGCTTACTTATAGGAGCATCAACCCTGGTGTTATCGTTTCCCTTCCCGACGTCCTCATTGCTCGATTGATTCACCGGTGCTGTCGTCTCGCTCCTGATCTCCGTTTGCAATGTACTTTCGTCAGACGTACTCGGAACAACGATAGTCTTTTTCTTTATCCCGGTCCGAAAAAGCTTGCTGAAGAATCCCTTATTAGTTACAGTTTCATCGCGGTTCGCCTTGTCGTCGACATCCTCTTTTACAATCTCCAAAGAAGCGGTCGCACTGCGCTGGGTCGTAGTTCTTTTCGGGGGACTTGTTGCGAGAGCACTCTTTTTTCGGTCGAAGCGCCAATCGCAACCGTTTCGGTGTCTTTGGACGCTTTTTCTTTTTCCGTCGATTTGACTCGTTCCGGTGCCCGAATCTTCAAGCGCCTCTTGGGTGGCGTCATGGATCCATCTTTTTCGTAAGACGAGTGATTTCCTATCATTTTTGTCGAGTCACTGTTTTCGGATTCTGTGGGCGATCTCCTCGAGGGTACCGATCCAGAAGCGGTTGTTACGGTAGTAGCGGTGACAGAAGACGGCGCCGGCAAAATGGAAAGATGATGCGTCTTTTTCAAGGCCACGGACGGGTCATTCTCTTCCTCTGGCACCGCGTCGAGTACCAGCGTATCGGTGTGATGAATGGCGCGTGTCGTACGGAATCGCTCGAAACCCTGTCGCGGAGAAGCAATGGTAGAAACAGTCAAGTCGTCACTTCGAGTCGCTACCACAGAAGGCAGTGAGGTTTGGTTCTTAATGTGATCCCAGGAATCGTAGCTTTCTGTGGGACGACGATGGATATCGGGCGGTGTTGTCGTAGCCATTTTCGACACTGGTGGAGGAGGGGTAGATTGACTTTTGTTTGTCGGTTTCAGCACATTCGTCGGCTGTGGTGGCGGAGGTGGCGGTGCAGCAAGTAGATCCGACAAAATACGATCATCGTGTTTGGTGCTCGATCTCTTCAAAGAGGTTTCTACTTTTCCTTTCATCTTTCCGTGATTACGACGCTCTCTCCTGCGCGCCCGAGCAGTCGGTTCTTTGCCGTTTGCGACAATTGCGGGTTGTCCCATTGCTGGAGCGACCATTGTCTTTTATGCTTTACGTACGAAGGTAGTGAATTGCTCGATATATTCTTGTTCGTAATGTTTGCTTTTTCAGTTACAAGAGATGAAAAAGTGTCATGGAAAGAAACAAATTCAAATTGGGCGATCGCGGTTCTGGGCGATAGAGGTGCGCACAAATATCAGGCTTTGACGCCTAAGTAATTTCAGGTATTTAAAGGCTTTTACGCGCGGGCATGTAAAGTAGTGCCTAACTAATTAGATGAGGTCCGATAAGTATATCAATTTAAGTAGAATTATTTGTACATACTCTACGCTGACGAGTCATAATTAAAAGACGAAATTTATTAACAGAACCTGTTCCGCTTTGCGAAGCGCCCGTCGGACATTTTGATACGGTGACTGCGTTGGTGCCGAATATCCATCCATCTCCCCCGAAGGCTGCATTAACGATAATACCCCTTTGTTTGTCAATCACCCAGGACCGAGGATTGAAAACGTCAATGAGGTCAATGAAAAGATCGAAAGTGACATTGCTTATTCTATTATGGTTCCGTACGGTCATTTCCTCATCATCCTTGCCCAACATCATCATACTTTTGGCCGACAATTTGGGCTTTAACGACATTTCTTTGTTCGGTGCTCGATCGATCAACACTCCGAATGTCGACCGCATCGGTGAACAGGGTGTACAATTCAAACACTGGAACTCTGCTGCTCATTTGTGTTCCGCCAGTCGTGCCGCTTTGTTGACAGGAAAGTATCCGGTCCGCACCGGCATTTATCCGGGCGTCTTTCACGCCGACTCGGTGTACGGATTGCTGCCGACGGAAACCACTTTGGCCGAATATTTACGTGAACTCGGTTACGCAACGTCCATTGTGGGGAAATGGCATTTGGGTCACAACACCGATTTTCTTCCCACCAATCAAGGCTTTGATGAATGGCTGGGAATTCCGTATCATGCCTCTGGTGGGTCGGTGGAAGACCATGTGTGTCAATATGATCGGAACGAAACCATGTGGTTACCGTTATATCACAACCACAGGATTGTGCAGCAGCCGGTCAACATGCATCATTTAGCACAGACGTATACGGATCGTGCGATTGATTTTATGCAACGACACCGACACGAACCGTTCTTTTTGTATTTTCCATTTTCACACGTCCATCAATTGTGTGCTCCACGTGATTATCCGGAATAATCGACCTGCCAATGGAGCGCTCGCGTCAACAGTACATTTGTCAATGCCGTGGAAGAGATGGATTGGATGGTGGGAAAAGTCCTCGATACAATTGACCAACTAGGAATTACGAACAATACACTGGTCTTATTTACCAGCGACAACGGACCTTGGGTAGCAGAACAAGAATGCTCGGGCTCAAAGGGCCCTTTCTTGGGGCGATGGTAAGAATCCGTTAGTAGTTTATAAAGACTTCCCTTATCATTTGCAACTAATGCTTTCTCCTTTCTTACAGGCTCATGGATCACACGGCCGAAAATTGCACTGCATGTCCCCATGACTACAATCCCGATCCAAATGTATTTCGTCAATGTTTATTACCGAATACCACCCATCGATTGCAAGGAGTGCATTGTGGTGCCGATACTGGACTTGGTTCGTTGTGGGAAGCCAATTTGCGTATGCCCACAGTACTGCAATGGCCCGGTCGGATTCCACCCCGGCAAGAAAGCCCCGAACTGTTTTTCTTCACTGGATGTTGTCCCTACCATCTTATCTATGGTGGGACAAGACACAAAGCATTTATCCTTCGACGGAATGGACATGAGTGACATTTGGTTGCATCCATCATCTAGACGTACAGCCGGTCGTGTTTTATTCTTTTGGCGAGACGGCTTCCAATCGGGTCCACTGCCCGCTCCTTACGGCCGCATGGATGTAGCGGCTGTCAAAGTCGGGCGCTTCAAGGCCTGGATCTGGACCAAAAGCGCTCATTACAATGCCGATGTCGAAGTCTATCACGATCCGCCTTTATTGTTTGACGTGGAAAACGATCCAGCCGAGGCCAAACCCTTGGATCCGCAGGAACATGTCAATTTGCTTCGTTCTATTCCCATTTGGATCGAACAACACAAGGCCGGTGTGGATTGGACATTTCCATTGACTTTGGCCAAAGACCCACGATTGGTGCCTTGTGTAGACCAAACCACTGGATGTCGAACTGCTGTTAGTTACTCTTTTTATCCAGAAGTAACACTGTAACGTACACTTTTTCTACGATTTATCCAAAAAATACTGTGTCTTAGAGTCGATGTTTGATGTTAGCACGGTTGATTGTTCTTAGACTCCGCACACGTCAAAGCGAATCCACGCTAGTCTAATTTAAAAACAAATTTCTTGCAAGTCGATGCAGCTTGCATAGGAGGCATTGACAGTTGACATTCCCACCCAGAAAGATGCCTCGCATAAGAACTTGGCTACAAAATTCTCAAGGCCATTGCTCCGACGCGAGAAGTACTTGTACAGAAGAAAAAAGTGACTACCAGGTATGGTCGCAGGACAAAAAGTGCGTTGCACGCACATTTTTCTTTCCTTCCGAAATGCGAGTTTGCTGGTACACTGAACGACAGAGTAGTGAGAGCACGAAATTGTGTTACGTCACCCTGCAAGGAATGACTCACGGGGCTATTTGTTTCCGCTGGTGTGGTACACGAATGTGGTCATTCGTACGCGCTTGTTGAGGACACGTGTACACAAAAGACAATACGAAATACGAACGACAAACCGATGCCGATGATGAGCCGACGATGTTGAGCACGAGTTGAACAACTCATCGTCGCCATCGAACGCTTTTTGATTATTTTCACAAACAAACACTTGTTTGGCTTTTTTCTCTTAAGCACCTGTTGCACCATAAACTACATCATTTTCTCTAACTTGTATACGAAAAGCATAATACAATGAAATCGTCTTCCTGGTTCATAATAACAGCCTTCTTTGTTCCACTTTCTACAGCCTTTCAATTGTCGATGCTGTCCTCTCGAACATCATCTTCCAATACAAGCAAACAACAGATTTTTCATCAATCAATGCAAATCATGACATCACCGCGGACGGTTTTTCCCTCCAAATCCGGTGGCATCTCTTCAAACTTGATATCGCAGTTGGCAGTCTTGGCCTCAAACTCCGTTTGAAGGCACAAACGGATGTTACTTGCGATGTAACGAGTCGGAGTGCCGATTTGTTGCTGCGCGGCCGTGTCGGACCTGTCACCGTCAGAGGCAAGGGATGGCAAAGTGGTTTGGGACTCACGTGTCGGGCCATTGAAGCCACCGTCGACAGTTGTGAGCTCGATGTTCCGCGTCTTTTGTCGGATCAGAAATTGCGGTTGTTGCAACCCGCGTTAGGCAAGGCCATGGTGGCTTTGAATGCGCATGATTTCAGTAATTTCATTACACATCCGCTGATGAAGACGCTGGGAGATTTGCAATTTGTTCGTGAAGGAACTTCGATCAATGCCACATTGGGGACTGTCACATTTCATGTGCTAAAAGCCTCGCAGACATTCCGGTGTGTATTGCAACGGGCGGACAATGAACAGCGTCGGGCCCGAATTGAAGTTCAAGGTGACGACATTGACACGGCGCTCGAAATCTCTCAGAATCTTTCGGATTTTTTTTAACGATTTAGTCTTTGAACTGGATGGAACATTCTTATCCTTCCGTGACATGATGGTCACAGGGAAGGGAGAAGCACCGAGTGTCATGCTGGCCCTTTCAATAAAAGTGCACAAATTCCCTTCGGCAGGGTTGCAATTTTAAGAATTCGATATAGTCATAATACACGCGTAGTTGTAAATAATGAAAATGAACTTTAGCAAGTATCAGACCGTTGCGAACCATGTCACACATGTTCTGCATTCAAAAGGCCCAGCCTCTGGCTGTTACCCTGTAAGGTGTTCTCGCAATAACCATAGATTACTTCTTTTTATTACTGCCACTACCCAATTTTCGTCCTTTGTTCTTCTTTCTCAATTTCAATGCCTTGCTCACACTCTCTTTACCGGCATCCTTGTCCGCTGGATCCAGTCGCTTGGATAGAAATTCCGGCGCGACCAACCAATCTTGTCCTTGTTCGAGTTTCGGCCAAATATGTTTGTGAAAATGATAAAAGTGACCCGTCAAGATGCCCATGATATGCGGCAGGGCCGCCATAGGACTCTGTGCTTGCAAGACATCGGAGGCCATGAGTCCGTACGGCAAGGACCAGTACGGGACCGTGAATACCAGCCATTTGACCTTTTGGTGGGGCATGGAGCGACTGAGGACATGCAGCATACTGGTAATCATGCTGTTGGCGAAGAACGGTTGGCCGACGAGAGTACTAAAGATGGAAAGCAACACGAGTTGTGATAGAAGAAAGACGGAGTGCTGTGCCGTACCGTAGGCTCGTTCCAAAGAAGACCCGTATTGAAACAAATAGTAGCCATTCAACAACCAGCTAATGGAAGGAGGCCCCAAGAACGTTGCGGCAGTGATGGGACGCCAGAGTTGCAAGCCGTACAACACACGCATGGGGTCGAGTGCGAGCAGTCCTTGTGTAAGCTCTTCCCCCAGCACGAGACCAAGCAAGGTCGCTACACCGACCAGCGTAATATAAATTCGTGTCAACGGCAATATTTTCTTGTACTTTTGAAGCGTATCGGCGACTGCTGATTTCTCTTCTGGGGCATCTTTCTTGGTGACTTTCCGTTTGCCAGTTGCCGTCTTTTGTGCGACTTTTCGCTTCGAAGCGCCCCCTCTTAGTTCTATTAATCGATGGTTTGAGTTGAGCAGTAGATTGCCGCTAGATAAAGCGTTAGCGGTCGTTCTAGGAAGCACCCGACTCGAAGCTGGACCCCAAGATAATCCTATCACTAGAATGGATAATATTGATGCGAAAGATGACTTCATTTTCCCGTGATCTGAGTAGTCTCGCAGCTAAGCACTCAGTCACGCACGTAAACAGAAGATATCGATTTATATTAATTTCAAAACTTCGACTTTGCCTGCATGTGGAATGGTCGCAACATGTTTTTGTTATCGGCCATCATCGCCTCTCTCATCTTTCCGTAAATTTTGCGGTGTGGGGCAACACACGTACGACGGCATTTACACGTGTCGATATCAACCAGTCACGACTCTACTCGTGAATGGCGACAAAAGAAGAGGTTGCAACAAACAACAACAAAGCGACAGCCTGGTTTGTTATCAGACCACTAAATAAACAAGTTTAGAGCGACTGCTTCAAAACATTAAAAAGTTTAACAGTGCCATTGTTTAAACCTCTTTCCATTTGATGTAGAATCATTTTATGTTCACTATAAAACAAAATGTATATTACCTTTTTTATCCATGACTCAAATTCAGTCACGAGTCATAAAGTAGATGATCGAAGGAATCTGAATGCCCGTTCACCTTTCATTATTGAGATTTAGTAACTACAAATCATTATATTCCCAGTCTCAAATTATTGATTAAAAAACTTAAGTTCAAAATCTAAGGCGAAGGAAGGATGAGGTCAAGGTTTCCGAGTTTCTCGTGAATCATGAGTCCCAAGATACCCATTTGAGCGGCACGTCCGTTGTTCAATTCAATGGCACGCTTCTTCAGCTTGGTCTCGGCGTCAAACGTATCCCAGCCAAAGTCAATAGCACCATTGCGGAAGTCACCAATGAACTCACCCGGGACAATGGGGCGCATGATCAATTCCAAAAAGAAAATAAAGGCAACAATCTGGGCAAGACCTCCCTTCGGGACCGCCTCCAAAGCACCGAATCCGTACGGAATGTCGGCGAATTTGGTTCCGGCGTAGTCAATGTTTCCAGGAAGACGGATACCGGCATAAGTGACCAAGTAACCGGCAACGGCAAGCATGCAGACACGGCCGTGTTTGATTTCGACCTCGCGAAGGCGATCGAATCGTGCCTGGGAGGCATTGTTCAACATGCCGAGGGGATCATAGAAGCCAGTCTGTATGCAGTGAGATAATCAGAAGGAGTGTGTGAGTTACGTGAGACTCTACACGCATACAACCTAACGAGGAAGGAAGATTGCACTTACGGGAGTCTGCACACCCAATTCGTTCTCGTAGGCATTGAGGGCTGTAGAACGAGCGGCTTGCTGGCTGACAGGAGCGAAGGCAGCGGCGCTGGCAATGAGGGAGGCGGCAATAGCGATCTTCATCGTAAATTCTTGCTGTTGAGAAAATGTGCCTGTTGCGCGAAGAAGATTTTCCGTGCCAGTTTTGTCGTGTATTTCGACTGCGTGAAGTTGAAACAAGAAGATACCTCGTCCCGTGTCACGTGTCCCGCTCGGACACTCAAAGGTAGTGTCAGTAACTGATTGATGGACGGACGGTCTGAGCGAAAGAAGGATGGCGGGACTGGAGTCTATTTCAGTCACTCTTACCTACAAAACACAAACTAAAACTAGAGAACGAGAGCTCCTACTTCCGAACTTCTCTTGACGCCTAATGACATAAAAACTAATTATCTATGATTAAGGAGTAATGGAACAAGTACTTGAGATAAAGTTCATAATCTCTCATCTGTCTGATTGCTAAAAGGCGTGATGTAAGAACTTCGAAACCTATCTCATCGACACGGCATTCGTCAAACGATCCGATAAAGTTTGACCTGCTGCACTACCTGGATTGGTTGCTTCATCACCTAAGCTGTAGTTTTCATTCTCGTCTTCAAAGAATTCCTGCCAAAGTCGGCGTTCGTCATTATTCAAAGTCGTAGATGCCTTTGACTCTCCCTCGGCCCGCGAATCAAAATTGCTTCCATTCGACGAATGATCTTCAAAACTGCCGCCATCCTCTTCTTCTTCGTGTTGGGGTTGCGTACATGCGGCCGTGGTTTCTTTCACAAAGCCGGTCAAGCTCGTGCCCGCGCGTTTCAGCATTGTGATCAACTCTTTCGAACCTGTCGTCGAAGTACTTTCAAAGCTCGTTTCGCCATCTTGCGGCTCGTTGGAGGAAGAAAATCTTTTCCAGAAAGGCAGTTCGGGCTTTTGGCCATCCATTTTGGTGATATCTTCGTAATCATCATCTGGAAACTTCTTTTGCTGCTTGGATGGCATGTGGCACGCTAGAACGGTCTTCCAAGCCTTGTCTTTCGATTCGATAACTGATTTCCGAAAAGATGGGTCCATAATCTTTTCCATGAAACCTTTCGTTTTACTAGAAGATGTTTCTTCCTCGGCACTTTCGGCTCGAGACTTTTCGTCGCTTGTAGTATTTAGAATCGAATTATCTTGGACTGAAGCGGTCGGTGCAATATTGCCCACTGCGTCTTTTATTTGATGGGAATACGTTTGTTCGGACGAATTCATGTGGTCTGGTGTATCTTCCGTGACTTCTTCGTCTGCAACCGAGTCAACGTCGACTGGTCCAGTTTGGCGGTCGGCCTGAATCGAATCGAATTTGCTTGCCTCGTTACTATTACTTTGAGGGGAAAGAACGAGAGGGGTGGAAGCCTGATGAGCGCGGGCGCGTCGTTTCCAAACAGGTTCCTTGCCACCGTTGTTGGTCGATGCATTCGCAGACGAAAGGTTGACTGACGTTTTGTGGTCGATTGTTTCGTGCTGCTCACGAGACGCCCAGGTATTCTCGATTGGTGAACTCGCACTGGATATCGTCGGTGAATCATCCTCGCTTGGTTTTCTCTGGAAGGACGACTCATCATCGTAGCTGTCAAGACTCTGATGTTGAGGAGAAGGAGGCACCCCATTGACGACGCGTTGGAAGAACTTCATACTGTCTGTGCCCTCTGGTTACTTCAGCGTTTGCATAGGCTTGCTCTTCGAGAAACAGATGAATGGCTACCCAATGAAGCGATACAACAATGATTTCGTATCTCGCAAAACGAAGGGCCACAATAAGTCTCGGACGAGTCTCGTAGCGAAAATCTCGTCGGAATCTTGTAGGCAGGAAAAAAGGCGGACGAAAAAAAATGGCGCGAACCAATGAAAAGAGCAACCGGTACTCACAGAATACATTCTGTATCTTCCTCGACAATACAGTCGACTATGCTGCAATATCTCGCGGAACGGTCATTCCTTAGGTGAAAACCAAGCACATAAACAGATCACGTTCGCTGCATAGGGGAACACCCTTTTTGAACGTATACAAGCCTCAACGGCTCACTCTCTCTCCCCACGACCCAAATACTTCTCTTTCTTTCATTTTGTTCGAAGAGAAACAAACGTGCAAAAAGAACCACCGAGCGTAACTCATTGACAACGACCCATTGTCATAATGAATCAAAAAAGCAAGACTTTGAAAGGTAGCTGGCTGCCGAGTTTCCGGTGGGGCAAGCGAAAGGTACGCAACGACGATGTCGAGCACATTCCAACGCAAGTGGCTTTGGAAAAAGTGAGTCGCTCGGTCATAGAAGAAGACCTTACTTTAGAAAGTGGTGAAGTGTTCACGCATAACAAGTCGTCTGAATCAGGCGAGCATCTGGACCTAATTGCGCCTCCGTGTCATCTGCGAGAGATGGATGAGACGCGCGCCGACAATAGCTCCGACATTCAAGTTACAGAATCAGTACTTGATCTCAATGAAAGAGCACATCCGACATATTCAAGCCCAAAGAGCTTGAAGAAGGAACTAGAAAATAAAGCTACGAGTGGAAAAACAGACGTTGCTTCGGAGAAGAAGGCTCAGAAATCGACGGTCCCGATTGTTGCTGTCGCCGACGCCACTACCATAGCATTGAGTGTATGGACGTGCTGGTAAAGTGCTCTATGTGAATTTTTGTAAGCGGCCACGGTCGGTTTTGCTGCAAACGGGGTGCCCAGCCAATCGGCTTGAATAAGTTTTGTACTTTGCTTTTTGGATAGATTTGTAACTAATTGTATGTGCAATAGTAAGTTTAGGTATGCTTTGTAACAGCAGACTGCTTTCTTTCGTTGATACTTTTATAAAACGAATGTTGTTTGGAGAAGAAATATCTACCGAAACATGCTAGTTGCCGCTTCATCATTGGGACAAACGACCGCAATCGCGACAGTAACGAGAAATCACGAGGACCAGAAAATGAGTCTAGCGAGGTCTAGAGGGTTTCACACTATCGTTCTCTTTCTTTGTAATCTCGAGCCTCCTTATATGTGAAAATAATCAAGCAGTTCTTGCAAAACACACCTCAATTGTTTATTAACTTCCACGATATTCATCCTTTAACTCTACCTGGTTACTCTTCCGGCGGTGCTTGGTTGACTATAGCGCGACGGTAATCCACAATCTGCTGCGCGAGATCCGCTTTTTCCGACTGAACGGCTTCTAATTGTCTGCTCCACTTTCGTTGTTGATTTTCGAATAGCGTGCGTACGGAGTCGGGATTCTGACAAAGTTCCAGATACCGTTTCTTCGATACCCGCTTCAGTTGGCTCACGTCACTGCCATCTCGCTGACAGATGTTGAAGGCACAGCCTTTCAAACTGGCGCAGGGGCCGCAATAAATCTGTTGAAGATTCGACGAAGCCAGGAACGTTCCCCGACACTCTTTTGACGCCAGTTTCCATCCAGTTTTCTTCTCTAAAACAAAATGAAGTTCATTGGCACCCACGCTTTTGATGCAGTCCGGAAGATCAAAGGAAGTCGGCAGTGTTTCGCCCAATTTCATCGTTTGCAATGGACCCGCCAGAAAGCTTTGTTTGAAAAGGTTATCGAACTTATCACCGCGAAATCCTTTGCAAGTTATAAACGTCGGAGCTTTCGGTTTCGGTGATACGGTTTCACGATAAAGGTATGCGTTAATTGTTTGAACGTGGTCAATGATGGATTCGACAGGAAGGTCGATGGTGGGTAGTGACCAATCCGCAGAACGGTCGGTTACAAACAAGGCTCGATCGATATCCGACCGGATATAATATCGGTACTTCTCTTTCCCGTACGGCTGAGATTTGAGCAATAGTGAGCTTTTGTACTGAAAAGCTTCTTTGATATGTTTACTAGTCAACTGGGGCGAAACGCTCAGTTGAATGACAAAGATCGTTCGAATCTCATCCGGACAAAGGTAATCATTCATGGGGAATTGCAAGAAGATTTGAACTATAGCCACGCGGAAAGCATCAAGTTCTTTTTTCCATTGAGGATCCATGCTAAATAATGATCATGCAGCGAGACTTTGATTTTTTTTTTTTTTATTTTTTTTTATTTTTTTTTTGAAGGCTATCTCTTGATTTGTTTGTGCTGATAGAAAGAAAACAAAACTGCTGCCACGGCGATGATAACACACACACGATGACGCGAACCCCGCAATCATGATGAGTGGTGAGTTGTGTCGTACCAGTACCGGATAAATAATGAGCATGGCTGGCGGCGCGCGCTTGACAAGACTTGTTGCCTCCATTTTTTTGTCTTGCAAGAACGATCTTCATTTTTTTTGTTCTTTCCGAACGAACGGTTCTAAAAACGAAACGGGTGCACTTGCTTTCGCATAGAAGCAAAATGGGAAGTGACGAAATCCGGCGTCGTGTACGTGAGCGTCATGCTCATCGGATTCATCCGAAACAGCCGCTCAAGGTCGAACAATACGCACCATCGCGTCACGGATTAGCGAAGGAGCACGCGTTTAGTTTGACAGCGGATACGAGTGCGAGCACCGAGAATTACACTTTGAACCGTACTCAGGCGCTTAGAGGAGATGAGAGCAGCAGGAGATACCATTCTTTCCAAACGCCCAGGCGCTTCGGCAAGCCGGACATTTTAGACCTGTCACAAGATTCGCTTCCAGCGGGAGCTGCCCGAGGAAGATCCTTCTTGCATACATCCGTTGCAGAATTCCCATCACTACAATTCCAGAAAATTCCACGTCTCCCAGCGGACCGCAACAATCTTTCAATGGATTTGAACAACCCGATGGCGCCAGCGAACGAGTTTCGAATACCTTTGGGTAGTTTACCAAACGAGTCATTTGAATTCTCGGCGATTGCGACAGACGTTTCTCGTACTACCAATCGAACGTTCGATTTCGATGACGACATGCCCGACGATGAAAGGCATGCCTCCAGTCTCTAAGGGAACATCGGTCTCGGCGATGATCAATTTTTTCACGGTGCACTTTTGGACCAAATTTACGCCTTGTATCTTCTCACGAATGACCATTGAATCAAGTAATTCTGTCACCGTTGAACAATCTTAGCTGTGTTTTGTTATATTTAATGCAGTTGAGCTTTTTTGACATTGCTAAACATCATCTTCTTGTTCCTTGTCAGCGTCCTATTCGCGAGGTAGAGGTGAAAAGTAGGAGACTGTCGGCGTGTGATATCTTCGTTACTCCTCTACTCCCATTCCATGTCGCGACACCTGCGCCATTCAGCACCATATACTTGTTATCAGTACGCGAGTAAAGATCCTCGTTGATTTGTTCAAACCCCTCAGGTGCAACGTGTCGGCGCTCTCGTTCATAAAGGGCGGGAAGACTGGAACGATGGGTCTCGTCATCGCTTATAACAGAAATACCTAGTTTGGCAGATTTTTCGACAAACGAGGGACCTCTTCATTGTCAATCAATTTCCTTCTTTCAGCAAATCGGTCTGTCGGAATAGTATCCGGAACTTTGGACAATAGAAAGATTTGGTCAGCAATCGATAGTTCCGACGCTCCATCGAACTCAGATGCATAGAGCTTCAAAGAATCCTCAGTTGTTAGATCGCTTCGTCGGCATTCTTTTCTCGAATAGTCCAAGATTTCGCTGTATTGATTTTCTGCTGCAGTTAAATGCTCCAGTCCGCGATTGATTGTATCGCGTACGCCTGTAGCATATACACCGCGGCGGCGTAGCTCGGTTTCAACGACACGCGGTCCACCGCCATGTACCAATGCACTATCATGGGCGTTAAATTGTTCTTGTATAGTAGTTGCAACCTCGATAGCTGAATGCATCTTTGAAAGTCCTTCGTAATTCCCAGAACAAATAATTTCGCCCAAATGCGAGTTTTCATCCAGCTAGCCAGCACGCAAACTTTAGAGGTCAGGAGCGTTCGAGCAATTAAAGCTAAGCATTTGACTCACCTTGTGAATACCGTACACATCATCTGAGCTTAAGCTGAAGTCGTGCAGACAACGCTCGAATTCTCGAACCTTTTCTTCGTCAAAGTAAGCAGGTTTGTAGGCATCAACGTTAGACGATAGATAGTGCTGATACTGCTTTTTGCGTCGAATCAAAAATTCCGTTTCTTCTTGCACGGGACTCCCAACAAATGTAGAGTCGACATTAACGTCGGTTCGCTTCGCATGATAGTCTGAGAATCGTTTCAACGTCGAATCAAAGCATGGCGCGTAACCGTGAACATTAGTAAATTCCGTAACAGATTGAACCACTTTGTTTTTCTTAGAAGATAAGTCAAGAGAGCTTTTAATTTCTGGTGTTCTCGAAACAACACGAAGAAGTTCTCCACCTTCTCCTTCCTCATTTCCGCCCTCACCGTGCTGCAAGGAATGTGAGCGTCGCACCGGAGTTGACCAAGCCTTGGAAAAGTATCGATCGTATTGGCTGATTGTCTCTGGCTGATACTGCCGTTCGAATCGAGGTCTAACTTCTCCGTGGAAATCTTGTTGCGTTGAGCGCATCCACATTCTTTGCTGGATGCTACTTTGAAGGGCGTGCTTCCACCATAAGGACAAAGCCTCGTTCTGAGACTCCAGACGCTTTCGTACTAACTGCACATTTTTCGCTTCGTCGCCTTCATTTTCTTCGAGCAAAAATTGATCTCCTGTCGACGCATCAAACTTGTCTCGTCCTGCAGATGCTGGGGGACTGGTCATGCCGTCGCTACTTTCATCTTTCCACGCCACACCATAAGCGCGTTGATACATTCCCATTGAACACCAACTACCGAATCCCACTTTAGAGTCGTAATTATGAAGATAGTAGTCTGTTTCCATTTCCCAAAGAGGTACCGCGTGACGGTATGGAAGGTAGTATCCGAGAAATAAATTCCTACAACGGTAATTAGAGTGGTTTGCAAAACAAGAACTGGCGCTATCCTAAGAGACGACTTACATCGCATCTTGCTTCAATCGATCTGTAAAGGCATTGCTGTAGTATCTTCTGATTGATGTTAAGAGCTCTTTATGCTTTGATCATAAAGTATGTCGACAGTCAGAAAAGAAAATCAAGATCAACTTTGAAGGGGGGATATTCGGTGCCTACCTTTCCCATCGGGCCACTAATGCTTAACTCAGGACGATCTGCGGTCACTTTTTTATGAGCCTCTGAGCCTCCGTATTGCAGTGCAATGTTGTCGCCAATTTCAACATACATATCAATAAGGACGCGAACGATGTTGGACGAAGGACTTAGCTTAGCTCGGGACCGGATACCCATTACAACCAGCTGCTGACTAATGGCCTCAACCCCCGCGCTGAATTGCGCAACATTCGTCCGATCTAGACAGCTGCGCAACAGAACGAATCATTTAGTAAGACCTACAGCGCACATTGGACACAGTAGAAAAGATACTCACTCAATGCAATTGGTTCGGAGGACACCGGTTTGTTCCATGGGAAAGACCACAATTCCCAGGTGTTCTGCGAGACTTGTCGAATACTTGCAATCCTCCTTCGTGAAGGGCTTTAAAACTCCTTCTTCTGTAATTTTCCATTTCGGAGCTGAACAGAAAAATCCTGTCTGGTTGACTGCCCATGTCGATACTTCATTCAACGAAGAACTCACGTCCAAGTGCCGATGTTTGCTGATATGACTATAGTCGCACGCACAATATTGAATCTTATGGCGGTCATCAATCGTTGCATTAATGTAGTCGACAGCCCGTCTATACTCATCCCCTACTCGAACCTCCCTTTGCCGCTTCTCACTTTGCTTCACCAAGTCCAAAACAAGGATAGGACTGGAATATCGAACAAGTAGATCTTCAAAGTGCAGTCGCGTGGAAGTGTAGGTAGGATCGACTCGGTTGACTTCAATCGGTGGCTTGGGCATGGTGACGCTACTTTCTTGGGACCAGAACGTCGGAATCGACCCGCGCACCTGAATGTACGACGAAAACGTACCAGACGGCATTCTCGAATCATCGTGAATAATCTGTTCATGTTCGACATCATTTGCAACCTTTCCCTGTTCACTGACACCACGTTTCAAGTATCGAGTTCCCGCGAAATGCCGAGATCTCCTAGCCAGTAGCGTTATATCCAGAACTCGGCCATAATCATTGACCCTTCGTTGTACGAAAGCACCGTGAATCATCGGGTTGACCCAGTAAAAACTAGTCATGACATCCAAACAAGCCTCAAATTCCCGAGTAAGAAAGAAGTTCCACATAAACATTTCTTTGGATGGAGGTGGCGGAAGTGGTTTTGTCGTAGTCAACAAGAAATTCTCCTGCAGACTCCGGGTCAAGTCGTACGTGTAAGAGAAAAAGAAATGCTTCGAAAAGTCCATGACTTGGTACAGCCCCTGATACCGCAGTTCCGCAATCTCTCGATTGGTGAGTCCCAAGCCGACACTCCGCTTTCCTCGATTCCACATAGACAAAAGCACCGATGACGGATCCGCAGTATCATCCTCACGGTGAATTGCACTCTTCTCCGCCGGCTTGAGAGGAATTGTTTCTGTGTTCTACGAATTCAGGACTTAGAAAGTCGGATTTTGGGGAATCGTACACAAGTATTGTTCTTCGGAATCTTACCTTGATGGTGTAAATATTGTTGCCACCAATGGAACCGACTTTGGCCCGTCGGGTGATCAATGTCAAATAGTAACAGTCGAGAAAACGCACAAAGCCCACAATCCCGTACGCCTTAACCAAAGGCTTCAAGCCTCCACTGTTCGCAGTATCTTCACCGGGACGTCGATCACCGTGGCTCATCACCCGGTTGCCATCATCAATCATATCCAACATGTCACGTATTTCTTCCTGAGAATATGTCTGCGAATCTTCGGACAAAAAAATCCGAGAGAGGTCGGAGCGTTGGCTTGGGCAAATGACTATTATCCGCAGAAGCGGTTTCCGCATCGCCATTGGGATCGAGTGGCGGGTGCACGGTGGGTTGCGATTGCGGGCGATCAATGAGAGTGCGATCCATTTTTAACACGCGAAAGACAGTGTTTGCTTTATTTCCTCCTATGAGATAGTAGCACTGATTCGTACTGAATAGTTCAAAGCGTTCCAGTTTCTCAAAATAGGGGTCTAGAGAAGGTTCCTTGATTATTTCCGGTCGTTCTAACGGAGTACGGTTGCCCGTCTCGTGCGAGTGTTGCAACTGTGACGATGATTCATTTTCAGGAACAAGCGAGTTTTCCGAAGTAGCATCCATCGCCATCCTTTCGTTTGTATTCTCTTCAGCAAATTAGTATTTGAAAGAGCATTTCTAATAATCTATGTCTTCTTGGAAGCCTATAGAGACTATAATCAAGAATATCATGGACGCCTTTTTCGTTTGAGCATCGCGCACCGCATCATTTTTCTTCGGCAGCAATGACAATACACTCAGGTACTTGTACAACAAGGTTAATGTTAACTGGTGCACGCGAGCCTGTCCGCTCTTTCTTTGAACGGTCTTCCCGCGCCGGACGACACTCACTGAACCAGTAAACAGACACGAATCAAACCGTCTTTGATCCGCGCCATGTACATAATTTTCTACACTGCATTGTGGAGGGAAAACTCCGCAGAATGTTTCCAATCGTGCCCCATCGTAACCCAGTGACCAATGCTATTAATGCTATGTTTGTTAAACTAAGTCGAAGCATCGTTGATAAACGCTAAACCAATCTAGATCTTTTAACATAATACTCTGAAACAATCCGTAGTTCGTTGCAGACAACTACAGCATGGAACAGCAAACTGTCCTTTGACGCGCTGATATTTTGCTAGCTCACGACATTCAATACCTAGTTTGACTTTATAAAGGAATAATATTCAAGAGTCCCCCACAACGCTCCGATTTCCAATCAGACGTTAGAACGGGTGCTGTTGCGTCGAATGAATGATATCATCAAATTCCGTGTCGAGAAGATCCCCCTGAAACAAATCAAAGTCATGAAAGTTAGGGTCCAAAGGGTCCAGAGGCCGGCTACCAATCGACAAACGCCGTGTCGTATGCCGTCCATAATGAGCTTGTGAATAATGGTAGGGAATCAGAGGCGGGCTCAACGGCGGCTGAATGGGATAACGAGGAGCTTGCGGCGGAAACGTGTAGGGCCCGCCCTGAAACGTCCCCCTGCTGCCAAGGATCAACCCGAACAGGACTGTGAAGTATAGTATCATGATAAGAAGGATATGAAAAGAATGTGTTGGACCCCTGCGGAGAAAGTACAGTAAGACGCCTGCGCTTATGCCGATCGGGGGATTCGTGGCTACGGGGTGTCGACGATGACCAAGAGGGAGTCACCGACTGGAGAACTGGCGTCGCTTCGTTCACAATTCCAGCTCGACGAGGCACCGACGACGATTCCACTTCCAACGGTACGGATGCCATCTTTACCTTCTCGTTGGTTGATTCTGGTTCATCGGAGGATCCTTCGAGCTGAGCCACCGCATCGCGAAGGACTTGGCTCGCCTTCTCTCGGGCAGTGTCTTCTCCAGCTTCTTCCCACTTTCCTGTGGCCTGATCTTTTTCAAAAACCTGATAGTGAAGCGTTGTGAGTTGCTAGAAAGAAATGTACAATTTACGAAGCCACCCGAATATCGACGCACCTCGCCGGAGGATCCAGCTCACGCATTTGCTTGACGAGAATCCTCGACAAAATCGATTTCCCCTTTTTCGACGATGTATTGTATTTCCTCGCCTGAACGCGTGCGAAAGCCCGAAGCTTTTCATTCCCACTATGCTGATTATTCTTGCCCCCGCGGCCTAAAAGGATGTCGTTTTCGCTCGGTTGGATGTCCTCCTTGCTGGACATGACCTTGCAAAGGTACGGCTTCCTTTCCGGCACCAACCGTTCCGAAAGATCCGCGTTTCTCCCAAAAAAGTGTTTGACACCCGATGTTGAATGGAAACCGTAATGAGTGGCATGCATCTGCCGGATGGAGGCAAAAAGAGAGTGTGTGTGAGTGATGATGTTCTGTCGCGGCGGTGTGAATGTTTTTGCTCTCTTTTTGGTGTGACCGATGCAGAGCGCCGCAGAAAATGCCCCCAAGTGGAGAACGAGTTCTGCGCATGCCGTCATCGCAAGAGAAAGCAAGACTGTCTACCGAACGAAATTACTTAGCAATACCGGTTGTCCGGCGCGGTACTGAAAGGTGCGGTTTTGGTTCGTGGAGCTGCTCCACCATGTGAATCAAGGACGAAAAAGTCATCTTTCGCAACATCCATTGCTTTTCATTTATTGTCCGCTCAACGCCAGCTTCATAAAATAGAAGAAGACACAGCTCATACATATCCATAGAGAGTCTCGTTGTATTTTATGCGATAGAGAAAAGACCCACACGATCTTTCAGCGACTGTTGGCATTGACAGCACACAAGCACTCAAAAAACAGATATCCTTCACAACTGCACCTACCTTTCAATCTTTCGTCTTCGATCTTTTCTTAACTCAAGCTACCTCTCCCTTTTTCAATTGTGAGAATATGATTCATTTATCAAAACGTGTCTTTGATGTGGCGAATGAGTTCTGATGTTTACGGAGGGAAGGAAGGAATATGTGAGTGGATCCGGAGCGCCGAAATAATCCTTGCGAGAGATTGTGATTCAATGGTGGCCACGTTGATGAAGATCGTGTCGTGTCACCATTTCGGAGACGGGGAAATGATCGGATAGCGGAAGAATGATAAGGTCGCGAAAGACGCGAAACGCGTTCTCATGAGATAGAAAAGACCGTCTTTCGGCGACAGCCACCGGCACTTTTGAGAATGACCATTGGCACGATTGATGGGAGTTCGGCTCGATCCGTGTTCACGGCTTTGAGACTGAGACAAATTAATGGTGTGCAGGAACAGTAGGTCCTGAATTAGCGATGTACAAGTTCGCTACTTTGGGTGTCAATTAAAGTGACCTATTCCGAAGGCATATTATTTGACCCTCATGAAAAGGGGAATCATGTTTGTTGTGAGCCTTAAACATTTTGATCGGGCTTAGGTCGTGGATTTTTGAACCAACGCGCATTGATCGTTGTTCGAAAAGTGTTTACAGCTCATAGCAACTATTGCCTTTATCACACTCGGCGATCCACACTACTAGAGACAAGCTTGAAATAAGGAACTTGTTGTCCGTTGCTACAACGACTCATCAGAACACACATGACGTTCTAGCATGCAAAAATTCGGAATTCTAAATAAATAAAGCGCGTCATCAACTCGCTATTCCGTCGTTCAAGGTCACGTTTCTCTGTCATTGGCTTTCGAGTTTCGAGGCTAGAGTACAGGACAACCGCCAGTCACCAGCTCAAGTGTCACCATTGCCCTTGTAGTTGTACGTATTAAAGTGAGAATATTGAAGCAAAAATGCTGACGACCCTTTGGATCGCAAACCAGGACATGGAATTGTGTCTTTGAATTTGTTCTCCAGATAATGTCTCATATCCATCCGTTCTGCAGGATCTAACCGATATCTCTTGCTATTTACAGACTTTTCAGGTTATCGTCACCTTTGTTCTTTGCACTATTGCGGGTCTCGTCTTTACGAAAGAAAATAGGTGCCGCCGCCCTAAAATAGACGCTCCCACTCGTTACCGTAATAATCATGCATGCATATAACATGAGCATGGCGGGAAAGTACAAGCTGGCAAATGCACCACTCTTTGTCTTGTCAACTAACAAAAGCATCGTCAATGCTACCATAGTCAATGCCGTCTTGACTTTTCCTTGAAAACCTACTTGCACTGCATCTCGTTGACCCCGCTGAGCCATCCACTCGCGCAATGCAGACACGGCGATTTCGCGCGCCAGAATAATTGCGGACGGTAACCCCACTATCGCTCCGTAACGTCCCGACAATAAGATCAGTGCCGTCGAGACCATGAGTTTATCCGCGACTGGATCCAGAAAGGCACCGAAATCGCTGGTTATATCCCATCGCCGCGCGAGATAACCATCCCACCAATCCGTAATGGAGGCCATGGCAAAAAGAAAGGTTGTAGCAGTGTGTTGTTGTGGTAGATAGAACAAAAGGCGAGTCCTGGAATAGCCAAGCATCTCATGTACGTCAACCAATTGGGCAATCGTTCCCAGGGAAATTGAGGAAATTGACGACGAAGAGGACCGGGCGGAGGAGCACGACTTCCTAACTTGGATGAATGATTTGCTAGATATAGAGGAAAGGAAGCTGTCTTCGGTGAAAACTTCTCAGAGATAGTCGGCGACGAGCTCGATATTAATGTAGAAGTTCCATGAGAAGTGAGATGCTTTCCTATCGCAAACGCGTGACACGTAGGACTGAGAAGCGCCATCGTCAACCAGGTGTGAAAGGAGACTTGGAGAACCTTCATTCAAGAACTGAATTCTCACTAAATTGTTTTACGTTCTAAAGAGGTGAACGAATCGTATCAAGAATCATCGTGTCTTTTTTCGATTGTGTTTTGATTGGAGGGAATGATCTGTCCGTTTGGATGCAAAATTTGATGCCAACCACTTGCGTGCCAAATAAGACCACTCATTTCGCTATAGTACAGAGCGACATGTGTATCCTTATCCTTAAAGATGAAATGGACCAAGCGTCAGTCCGTCCACCCGCCACGCGCTTCATCTCCTCTCGTCTCTCGTCCGCGTTTTTGTTTGTTCGCCGCCAATTGATCATGATCTTATGATTTATTGCAACTCTGTCATCCCCTTTCGTTGACTACAGCAATCTTATTTTCATTTCCATAGCTTCTATCAAAACATGCATTTGATGTATTACATGGACGGCAGCGGTAAGCGCGTTTACACGCTGAAGGTACGAAGCGCATACAAAACATGATCTCGAAACAATAGAATAAACGAACGTTCTCTCACCGACTGGTTTGTTCTGCATTATATTACAGAAAGAGAACCCTCAAGGCAAAGTGACGGAAAGTGCTCACCCGGCACGATTTTCACCGGATGATAAATTCAGTTCACAACGGGTGGCATGTAAAAAGCGATTCGGACTGTATCTTCCCGATCAACCACAAAAACCTTTATAAACAGAATTCGAAAATTGAATTGAATGATATTGCAACTTTGTAAACAAACGTACAAGGAAATGTAACAGATGTCAAACAAATAATTATTAAGCAATCCCAGCGCACGTACTTTTTATTTTAAAATAAAACGACCGATAGGGCCGAATTCATCTTTTGTTGCCATCCATTTATATCGCTACGGCATGTTGTATATTGCATGCTGGCAATTTAATACTCCTGAGACATTTTCATTCTTCTCTGGATGCCCCACGAGAAAGGACGTGTTCGGTAGCACTTTTATTCTCGCTTGCGCTTTTTCGCCGCAGGCTCTCCACCTTTGCGTGCCGCCACGGCGGCCTCCATTTTTCGTTTCTGCACAGCTACTTTCTGAAAGACTGGTGCCGATTTGAGCAAATTGGGCAAGACGATGAATCGAATGGAGTTTCCTCGTAAATACATGCTCGACAATTTGGAGATTTGTCCGGTTTTGGACGTCCGCAGCACTTCCGATAAGCTGAGATTCATTGTGTCTTCAGCCCCCAACAGTAAGCCGCGATAGATTTCACCATTTTTCATTTCTACAGTTATTTTCATGCCTTCGGCTTCAAACAGTAATTTGACGGGGACGCCGACGCTGTTGCTCATGATGCGGTAGATTGCGTTTTGGTTTGAATTAGATGTTAAAACAGATGCGTCTGTATAAGCGTATCGAGTCAACGCGTTAAACGACGAATAAAGGAATGTGTCGCGGAATGAATACAAGAGGAAAGTCAGCAAGAAATTTAAAAATACAGATTTCCTACTGGTTTGCAGCGTTATTTCCTTGGTTTGCACTCGAAACAATCTATCATTGAGCTCACAACGGGCGACGAGTTACTTGCAGCAGTATAGCTGCTGCTGCGGCATGTGTGGGGTGTAATGCGTTGCCAAAAAATCTGTTTGAAATCATCACGCACACGGAGATTCAGTGGGAGATGAGACACACGGATATTCTGTGGGTTACGTGTCTTTGCGTCATCAGAAAATCATGGCGAGCATTATTTACAGACACACGGAATTTCTGCAATGGGAGTCTTTGATAAACCAGAAAATCTGGGGGTGCATAATTCTCAAGCAAGCGGAAATTGACCTAACTTGCTTGCAGTCCCGTTATTTTAGGCAAGCTACACGCAATTTTGACCTTGCATTACGAGTTTCCTATCTCAACAAGCACTTTTTTAAATGCGTCTTTTACAAATCCATCAATTTATAGTTTACCGCATGCTAATGGTTTTGAGAGTTTCTGTCCGCTAGAAAAATAATTGAGCCAACCGCTGGATCTTTGTGTGGTAGGTGGAAGTCGCATCTGAGCGTCGTGGTCAATTACCTTCATTAATGTTATTTCTCCGTAGTTGCAGTTGCTGGACGGAGGTCGATGCTTTCATAGACTGCCGGTTTTTCTATTGCATCTCCGCTCCACGCTAACTAATGTTGGTTCTTTTCGCATTCAACAAGATATATAAGCAAAGACACCGCGGTGACATTCCGTGATTGTAATTAAGCAACACAAAAGAGCAGCTACAAGTAATATAAACAATTGTTTTCTTCTTCTTATTGATAATAGGTGGCGTTTGATGTCGTTGCGAAATGCGTCTCTTCCTCTTGCCAATCGGGTTTGAGTGAATTGAGGAGCGTCGTACCCAAAGGTTCCAACACTTGTTTCAACAATGGAATCGCCGTCGAACGAACGGCACCGAGATTGCTCGATTCGCCACACAGTATCGTAATCACCAGTGGGCCTTGATACAAATGAATCAATGTCCCATGATCATAGATTGCCGTCGCTTGCTGCACTTTCCCTAGACCCAGGACAGAAAATTGTTTCGACGCCGGTGCCCATACCGATTCAATCGATGCCAGAATTTCTTCATTTAAGGGAGTGTTTAGAATACGACCCAACGGGACACCTTCCGTCGTCGACAAGAGAATGGCACGAATGTCAGCCCCGCAGGGGTGACAGCGTCGGACGATTTCTTGCAAACTGCTTTGTAAGGAAATTGGCAACAGTGACATTTTGGTTCCTGTAGTATTGCTGCGTCCTTACTTAAGTCGTGATAGCCACCGAACAGGTACCGTATCAAAGGATGCTGCAAGGGGTTTTGATTCTAATAAACCCCACTAACATCTCTCTCAGTTTTTCGCATTTTCTTTGCGTGTCTCCGGGTGTCTTCCAACAGTCATGACTCATGACTGAAATGCAGTCGTGATAACCGTAAACTTTCACTTTGTCCTATAGTAAAAAATGGCATCTGATCCACACAGGTTTATCAAGGCGTACAACTATAAGTAACACTACATCAAATTGCATGATTAATCGAAAAGACAGTCTACGCTCACGAAGCGCGAAGATTACTTGGTGGTAACGAAGGAGAGGGATCGAACAAATTGGATTCATGACTGAAATGCAGTCGTGATAACCGTAAACCGTCACTTTGTCCTATAGTAAAAAATGGCATCTGATCCACACAGGTTTATCAAGGCGTGCGATCGTAAGAAATGCCGATTCAGCTTGCTCTGTAGTCAAGAGATGATTAAGTAACGAAGCTTGCAGAACAATTGGTTGAATGCATGCTCAAACGCTTATACGGAGTAAAGACTTTTGATGACTCATGACTGCAATAATGCAGTCGTGACGTCGTACAACCAACATAAAAGCCTTTGAACTTGAAATTGGCAATAAAATGCGCATTTACCAAATCTAATAGACTAGTCTAGTCTCTAGAAATGGTTTGTGGTCTATTTTGTGGAGTTCTTTCAGAATTTGTATGTTCATTGTTACATTTGAAAAGGGAAATAATGTGCCGCGCGGTACCGTAACGACATGAGATGGTTTTAGGGCCGAGGCATCGCGAAGACACGCACGCTTTTTTATCCGTTTCTGATTAATTGGTTTTACTGTAGCACTACTTGTTCTTCTTACCATCGCTTTGGAATCCATCACCGCAAATAACTTACATACTCTATAATGGAAGGCCCCGACGAGCCGGAGGCAGCGGTTCCTCGCGACACGGTTCCAGAAACGGTCCCTACCGAAGATGACATCGTTATTGCACCTGCCGAAACGACCAAGACGGATGACTCTTTTCTCACCGTCGATCAAGCTCGAGATCGTCTAGAAAGTAAATTACAGCAATCATCCAATGGTAGCAGTGAAGACAGCAAAGACGCTTTATTATTTGACTCCATCCAACTCATATTGAAAGATCATGATCATTTGAAAGAAAAAGTGGGCAAACTGAAATCGCTATTGGGTCGATCGGCGAAAGCCCAACGGGAAACGAAAGTCGAAATGGATGCGACACAGAAACGGTTGGATCAAGCTCTTGCGGAAGTGCAAAAATTGCAACAAAAGATGGAGAAATTATCCAATCGACCGTCTCATATGGTACGCCTTAGTGTTTTTTGAATCATTTGTCGGGTCTTTTTCATTCGCGCTCGGTTGTGACAAGGACGTGTAACTCATCAGTTTCTTATTTTGTGTCTATGAATGTTAGGAGTTACTGGCCGACTTTGAAGCCAACTTTGATCGGGCGTTACTGTCGGTGGGGTTACAACAACCGCCACCCTCGGCTACTACAGAAGATCCGGTGGAACCTAAAGAAGCTGTTGTTGATTCTTTATTAATAAAGGAAATGGCCGAAGCGAAACAACGGATTGAAAAATTAGAAAAATTAAATGCTACATTGGCGGCACGATCGGCACAATTGGAAGTCGAATTGTCAGAACAAGTACGGCAATGTCAGGAATGGCATCAGAAAGTCACTCATTTGGAACTCGAAAAACGCATGGCCGTTTTAGAAGCCGATACTGCTACGAAAGAATTGCAACGGAAAGTAGTGGAACTACAAGACATGCAAATGGAATTGGATCTGGTCACGAAAGCATCGGTGCGGGCGAATGCCATGGCGGCTGTGGGGGAAGAAATTCGGAAAAAAGAAAAGGCGGAACGACAGCAAATACAGCAATTGGAGGCCAAAGTACAGGCTTTGCAGGAATGGGCGTTGGCGTCGTCGGAAGCAAAATCGTTGGCACAAGAACAGGTCCGGGTATTGGAACAGCAAGTGCGGGCGTTGCAGAGGAGTTCTAATGGACATTCGTCCAAAGAAGAAGATCGGCAATTGTTTAAAGATCACGGCTCGTTTGTCATTGGGGCCGGGGAAATGGCGGTGCGGGTCTTTACGTTAACGACTGAGCAGATCAAATCGATCCGTTTGTCGGATCGCGTGGTGTTACGGTGGCACTTTGATTTGACGTCGCCCGAAGCGACTCTCCCCTTTCATTTGATTCGAGGCGCTTGCGAAACACCCGCCTCGCGACAGGGTGCCGATTACATTATCCAAAATCGCATGGTCCAAGGAGGAGCCGAAGGTGAGGCCGATAACGCATTTACACATCAGAAATCTTGCACCATTGTTTGGGACAATTCATCCTCGTGGATTCGACCCAAAACAGTCAAGTACACAGTAGAAGCTATTGTCGTAGAAGATGACTAAAGTTAAATGCAAAACATTTTGTTTTTCGTCTTGTAAGGCGTGTAGTCTCTAGTATTAGTATATTAACGTCGCAGTGCTGGAAATGGCTTTTCTGGTTCGTTCTTGGTCGTTCTGTACGTTTATTGCATAGCTTCTCCACGAGCCTTACTGGATCGGTCTTTCACCCACGAAGTACCACCCACGGAACTGATGCAAGGAGCTTTCCCAATGTAGGGAAAGTCGGGCACGGAAATGGCATCCAAACAGAACTGCGCAACATCGGCTCGAGCAATGGACCCGGCTTCTCCTTCAATGACATTAATGACACCCGTGGGAGGATCGACGGTCAATCCTCCCGGACGAACAATACAATACTCGAGACCACTCGCCTTGACTACTTTCTCTTGTTCATTCTTGTCCTTGAAAATCTTGGACATGACCGTTTTCATGAGAATCTTGAACATGAACGGCGCTTGATTTTCCGAGTCACCCGCTCCAATGGACGTGACGACCGCGAGACGCTTCACTCCGTTTTCTTTCATGGCCGCAATGACATTTTTGGTTCCATCCGTCAACATGGTATCACCCACATCGGAGGTCTTTCCGCCGAGAGCGACCACTACACCGTCAATCTTTTGCGCGGCAAAGACCTTGTCGACGTCGGCCTTGTTTGTGACATCACCACCAATGACTGTCAAGTTGGGATTCGAGAGTGTTTGATCTGCGTTGGCACCGCCAGATCCTTTGGGAATTTTGAGTTTCGAGGGATTGCTGTTAAACGAAAAGGAGGGAAGGAATGAGAGAGAACGCCAAAAATGTCAGAAAGTTACCCACGGCAGCCCATACAGCTACAACAGGAAACAACAGGACGTACCGCGTCAAACCGACTACAGTGTCACCATTTTCGAGAGCCTGATACACACATTCGGACGCCGTCAATCCGGAAGCTCCAAACACGGCAATATTGGCCATATCGAGCTGCGTGTTGCTTCGAGTGGGGCGAAATGCCGTAGGAAACGCCGTCGAAGACGACGCGAAAAGAGCAAAAAATAGGCCGGTAGATTGAATCAATTTCATAATGAAAGGATATTGTTGTATGGAAATGGATAAAACCAATGAGATATTGTTGAATAAAGACAAGGCAAAGTAGTGATGCAAATGAGGTTTTTATGTTGTTGTCGTTTGATGACGACGAAAGATTTCTGCAAACTAACGACACCGCTAACCCTAAAGTATAAAACTGCAAAAAAACAAACTTTAGCAAAATAGCGTTTCAAAATAGCGTTTCAAAGCGTCGCCTTTACTAATTATAGCCTCGGTAATTATAATCCGCCAAGATCTCCTCACCTTCTTGTATCTCCTTTACCGCTATGGCATCATAGCCCTTGCCAAAGCGCATATTCACTTTCTGAAGCAGTATCCGCCGTTCCCCGGCATCATTCACGTCAAAAGCGGGATCATTGGTAAAATGCAAACCAAGTCGCCAGGGATAACCCATTCCGCCTACCGCATCCACGTCTAATAACTGATACGGCGATCCCTTGTTGCGACGCGGAGGACGTTGTCCCCAGTAGTAACCGATCAGGGTCACCCACGGCAAACGTTCGAGCGGCAAACAGTCCATAATGAGCGTCTTCCAGGGTCGATTTTGCCACAAACAACCATGGGACGTGTATCGGTTGATGATCCCCCAGTCTAACAATCAAATGCAGTAAGGCGACATCATCCTTGGCAAAGCGGAAATCATTGCTGCCCCAGGGTGTCCATGCATACAACTTCCCCGCTTGTTTGCTTTGTTGATTGGTATTGATTTTGTCAATTTGACCCAGCTGGTCTAACGTGTCTTGCACAGCTTGCTCTACAGTTTTCCTCGGATTATCCTCCGATACGGATAACACTTTACGTTTCGGTGGCCATTTCAACAAATGATCCAACTGGTCTTTTCGGGCCTGCGAAGCGGCCAGCGCCGAACGGAGTTCCTCTTGCTCCAAGTACAGCTTGGCTCTCAAACTATCACTAAGGGTAAAACCAATTTTCCATCCGTGTTTTTTGGCGCGTTTTCGCAGTGCAAGATTGTTGCTGCATTCATGGCCGCACTCCTTGCATTCAAAATGCGTGCCTTTCAGTTCAAAATAATCCTCCCAAGTCCTTTCTCCGACGGGGGCTCTGTATTAAGGCGCTCATTTTTTAACAATCAGTCATTTGGTTTCGTGTAAGCCTTACCTGGTAGATGGAAGAATGAATCATCAATGGTCAATGGCAACAGGACGTGTTGTTAACGGAATGAAGTAATGAGAAATGCTGGAATGTCGCAACGCTGTACTCTACCTACTCGCGGAATGTGTCGTAAAGAGGTCAGACTGCGGCAGGCGGAAGTGACAAAAAACCAGAAGATTTTTTCCATAATGTCAGTACCTGTTATGATGTTTTCTTTACTCAAAAATCTATACTTAATTTTTGAAATGGCATTGCTTCCCTAATTAATGGATTCAAATGTCACACTTTTCTTTTTTTACACTTAGAGGATCGTCCACGGCGCATCTTGGTGGGCAAGATCGCACAGCAACTGCCTTATTTCCAAAGCGAGAACCGCGGTATTTCACGACGACAGAAAGCATTTATTTGCAAAAACCCTTGTGGAGAAAAGCCTTTGAATCATCAAGTGTTTGAACCACTCGGTTGTTGCTACGTTTCTCTCTTCTTACCATTGTCATTGTAACAAAAAAAGCGCAGCTGAGTGCTCTCGCTTGTCGGGGAAGTAGGGTGTTGACAGACTCGAGCGCTCATTCAAGATCTCTCTTTGCGGTGACGGCGGAAATCTCCCACTCGTCTCGTTCCTTCCGTTTGAGAACGACTCCATAAATATTACTCCGTCATGAATGTATCACCTCGAACACTTGCAAAAGGTACTTGGGAACCGGAAAGTGGGATAGTTACTATGAATGGTTTGAAGGAAAGCCTCCCCGAAATATCCCGTGACTGTAAATGGCATGTAGGGCAGCTCGTAGAAGTTGCGCCTCGAACATGGCCAGGGTACGTCTTTTTCTTTCGAATGTACAACTTTGTATCTACAAATACCTCATGTTCATACTCCTGTTTGCAGTCAAAATCGTCCGGGAGGTCACGGACGCATTACCCACGTGCACGTGGATAAGAACGGTATTTGCAAGTTGGATATCAAATACATCATAGGGGTAGGGACGGATTTGCGACTCGATGAGCATTACGTCACACCGTATGAAGAACCAACTTCCCGCGTTCGTAGTCGTCGTCAAGTCTCTCCAGAAGCTGTCGTCGTCCAAGAAGACAATAAGGAAAACAAAAAGGGTGAAAAGCGTTCTCGCACTGACCCTTCGCAGCAGCGAAAGAAGAACACCGAATCCGAGCAGGCCAAGCGTACATTGAATTTTCCGGCTTTGCGTTCCAAGAAGAAAGTCATGAAGAAATCAGGAAAGAAGCGACAGTCGACAGACCCGACCGAGGCCTTGTCGGAGGATGTCGAACGTGGACGGCGCCGATTGTCGAACGGAATTCCGCGTGTGATCGCTTGCGAAGAGGGCAAAAAAACCTTCTTGTCGCCACTGAACGACTTTTCCAAGTTGAACAATAGTCATAAGAAGAAAAACCACCAAACTGTCTCTCCAGATGACGTTTTCGATGGTGAATCATTGAGTTCCGTGGGCGACAAATACGACGTTGACATGCCAGATGTCGAGCAGGCCGAGGCAGTCAGTGAAGCGTCCAAGAGTCCTGTTTCCCGCACCAAGCCATTGATGCGTGGAGATCTGAACGCAGAACATGTCAATGTGGATTCGATGCGCGTTTCACAACCGATGAACAACTTGGAACGAATTCAACAGGCTCAGGTTGATGTCGCTAAAAGGTTTGTCAACGAAGTCGTTCAGCATAGTGAAGCGAAAGATGTATCACCATGCGATGGACCGTCTCCGGAACAACTTGCTAGAGAGCAACTATTCGATTCCTGCTTAATCTATGTGTTCGACATGAATGATCAGTACGTCAGCGAAGATGACGTACTTCGTTTGGTGAACGAGCGTCGGATTGCGGAACACAGCGGTGCTGCTCCCTTTGAGCCCGAAGAAGTGGAGGCATACCTGGAGTCTCTGGTTTGTAAAAATCGCATCATGAAGGCCGACGGAATGGTCTTCTTCCTCTAAGGCGCTACTTTGTTTCGTCAGGAGATTCGATTCTTCTTTTGAAACTGTACGATACGAAATGCATATGTAATACGGACATTATTGCCATATATATCACAGCTATCGTTGTAGTTTGTGCTGTGTCTTTTTATATATTTAGCCCCATTTTTACGTAGAGGAATCATCACTAAATAACTTGAGAGTAGAGCTTAAATTGCAATGAGCGCTTAACCGCATAGCAGAAGCTCATTCCTTTTCATCTTTATTACATTTTTACTAATCTAGCTAGTCATCTTCTTCCACTCGTTCGACGAATTGCGAAGGATCAAAATCAGGAATGGGAGGAGTCCACACGGGAAGCTGTCGCCACGGTGGCGGCATGGTTGTGTTTATCGAAAGTGCCGCATCCCGCAGAGGACTTTTGCGTGGTAACATGCGAATCGCGTGTTGCTTCAAATGAATTTTGCACGTCAAATCGTGATCAATCTCGTTGTGTTGGCGAAAGCGTCCGATGACATGATTTCGTCCAATATGGTAACGCCGTTCCTTTTCTTCTTCCGAAATCGCTGGCTCGATTTTCATCGGGGCATCGAGCGCCGCCATGACCATTTTCATGTTCTTACTCGCCATACTATCTTGTTCGGCGCCTCCGGTTCCCTTTTTCTTCTTCTTGTTGGCTTTTTTGTTGTTTGCGTTTGGGGGCTTCCGGATCGACGGCGAAACAGCGTATTGGTTGTCGTAGTACTCGCGATCGGCCTTGATTCAGACGCAATGCAGTGAACATGATAATGGTAACGTTTGTCAGTGGAAGGCTTATGGAAGATGAACGATGATAGGAAAGGTCGAGGAAGTGAGAAATGCTGTTGTTATTGCGTGACAATGAGAGGTTTTCATAGATGTGTTGCGACAGGTGACAGACAGACGCATACACGGAGTAGAAGATTTTTGTAGTTGTTACTTTTTGGCATTATCATCAACCGAACGTGGTATGCAGATGTTGTTAAGGATGTAGTCTAAGTTGTATGGAGTAATAGAATTAATTGTGGTTTACCAAGTTAGAAGAACGAACGGGGCTTGAAGCTTGAACCGTTGGCTCAACTAACTATAATATCATTCATGACTGAAATGCAGTCGTGATAAAAAGTCGTCTTCTTTTTAGACCTATAGTAATCAAACTACTACGCACCAGGTACGGACGACAAGACTGACTTTTGCTTTTATCGACGGCGGGACAAGCCAATATTCTTCGAAGCCGGGACACGAGAGAAATAACAGATGATAAAAACGAGGCACATAATCATCGGCGTGCATTGCAAACGCTACTGAACGTAATTTTACCCCAATCCAGACAATGTAGCTTACCAAGCTAGCAGACCAAGTTGTGCTTTGATTAAGTCCGGCTCAGATTGATCACTTTTTGGGCTGCAGTAGTACGGGGCGTCGTAGGCGGCAACCATTCTTTATACCGCCTTATCATTTTCACTTGCCCAACGTTTCCAGCACTCAACCAATTTTCGAAAGCAGCAAGCTTTGCCCTACGAATTTCGATTTTGCGAGGATAGAGCAAAGCAGACACTCATGCGTTATGAGGAGTTACGTGTTACGTTATGCTATGAGAAAGACAACTCGAAAAATCAGTGTCTCAAATTGGTCCGCTGGGCATTGGATTCCCAGTGAGAATATGATTTGATCGTGGGCTCTGCCACTCGATTTTGCATTCTACTGTACACCCATAATGAAAACGGACGATTCTTTCTTGGATGCTTGGGGGCGTATGACTGTTTCTTGTCTACGGCAACACCGCTCGTGACCTGCAGAGGCAATGTTTTGGCCTTCTTCTGATTCATGACAATCAGATCATTGTCCGCAAAAAGCTTTTCAGTATCACTGCTGTCATGGTGCAGTCTCGGTCTCTTTCGGCAGCTCATGAGCGCCAGGGCGACAGACGCTACGTCAGCTTCCAGCATGGATATAGCGTGAAGCTTGCGGTGAAATGTTGCAGCAGAGTCTTTTTCCTCCTTATTTGGTGGCGCCACGGATGCAGCTCTCTCATTCTGCGCTGGTAATAGGCTTGTATCAACATCTGATACCCGCTCGGTTCGAGTGTCGGCAGCAATATGCTCAACCCTGGATGTCTCGCTCGTTGTTACTAGAGATGACACTCCTGACCGCACGGTTCCTTCCATATCCTTTGAGGAGGTCATTTCTTTGATGGATCGTTTTCTCGCAACCCATACAAATCCAATCTGATCGAGTAGTTGTTGCTTGTCCTGGCCCAGCTTTCCGGACATCTTGCACGATCGTTGATTATGAATCCAAGTCCTCAGTTCTTTGTCTTCGGAAGCAGAGACTTTGAAGGTTCCTTTTCGTTCTTTAAAAGCAACACATCGCTGGTACATATCCATCCACTGCTTATTGGTTCGTGTTCTCCAGACAAACCCCAGTTCATTCAAAAGCTGCTCTCGATCCGGCCGTAACGTGCCGGCGCGTTGACAATCATTTTGTGTTCGAATCCACGTGTGCAGTTCCTTGTTCTCTGTAACGGGTACCTGAACATGACCGTTGCTTTGTTTAAATTCCACCAACTGCTGGTATCGATCCATCCACGGTACTGTCGTTTTGATTGTATCTGGTTTTCTCCACGTGAACCCCAAATCATTCAAAAGCTGTTCGCGATCCTGTCGCATCTTCCCGGCTCGTTGCATCGATCGTTGATTGAGAACCCACACCGCCAGTGAGTTATCCTCGAAAGATTTCGGGACTCGGCAATGTCCATGAACTTGATGAAAGGCTTGGAGTTTTTGATAGACCTCCATCCACGTCTTATCCATGGCTTCCATGCGAAGGTCCGGTGGTGCTTGTCTCGTCTCGGATGACGTTGCTCGCAATGGATCTCCGGCGCACATCGTTGTTGATAGTATGAACTGTCAGTGCACAATATGCTTGTTTTTATTGAATGCTTTCCTTTCCAGGAGAATGTTGTGTGGATTGAAAAGAGTTTTTATCAGTTTCACGCAACGAGAAAATGCTTTTGCGAAACTCATACGTCACCTGACATCATGTCTTCGAACCTCAAATTGGGTCCACGTCAGCACAAACGTCAGCTTTGGCTGGATGTACTGTTTCCATGGATACCAACTGACGTGTCATGACTGAGATTCAATCGTGGCAATGTTCTTTGACACGTTTGGTTGTTGCGGAGGTGAATCTTCGCAGCGCGGGGTCATCTTTCTCGAAACTCTTTCGAAGTTCGATGCGAGCTTCGTCCTTGTCAACTGCCAACTACTACCAGGTATAGACCTATGAAAGACGGCGTTTTAGTAAACGTTTCACGCCTATTCTAGAAAGTACTGTATGATGCAATGTTCAAAAGCGCGAGATTTAGTCACTCTCTAGAGCTAAAGCCGAGTTGTTACAAATTCCCTTATATAGGTTCGACCTACATTCGAAGTCAAAAACGACAAGCTAGGGCTCTAAATGTGATTCTTACTTGTATACAAGCACAACTTATTTTTTCTCTCCTGTTTTTACGAAAGCTGATCGATCAATGAACTTCGAATATCCGTCACAATGCTCGACGGTTGTCCCGATTGTTGTCCCGCCGCGGCTTGCAATCTAAAAATACTTTCAATCACCGAAACTTCAGTTCCAGTGGTATCCAAGCCACAAAACGCTTTCCAATCATTGACCACCATTCCACCTCCCAGTACATCGGAACCACGATTCACTGTCCCGGCGACCAACGGCACTTGCAACAACGACGAGAGTTCTTCCATATCTTCCACGGTCGTTCGTGCATGCACCATACCACCCTGATTGGTGAATTTGCTGTAACTGCCCACCAGTGCTTGTCCACCGACGGTTTGTCGAAAGACTTCCACGCCCAACACATCGGCAATGACATCTTCCGTCTCACGGTCCGTATCGGGATGCACCAAGGCAACGTGATCGTTCGTGGCAATAATATTCCCCAACGCCGACAAACGCTCTTCAATGCGTTGGACGACGACCGCGTCCGGCAGCGAGTTGCGCAAATGTTGCAATTCCAGGTCGGTCGTCGTGTTGGGAACGAGCAATCCGCGGCGATTGCCGGCGGTTGTGCGACCGACAAAGCGATTGCCGCCTATGGTGGCGTGAATGACGGGAATGTGGGAAGCCAATTCGGCTTCAAATATGGAATAAAAGTTTTCCGAAAAGCCGATTCCTGTTCCAGAAGAGAAATGAGTCCTATTCGAATGAATCGATAGATCGATAGAATGTACATTGATGCTTCTTCACTAATCTTCACGTACCGGTCAAACAGTAAGAGTTGGTCAAGGCCGCAAATACACCAATCTCATTGGAGTTTTCAAAAGCACATCGTGTCACCATGATGAATGCGTCGATCAATAATAAGAAATAAGAAGGAACCGATTTGCCGAGCTGTCGCTTTGTTGTACGTTGTTTACAAAGAAAAAGGCCTTAAACAAATAAACTGCTACGATCACCAATTTTATATAAGATTGTTTTCTGTGCGTGTTTGAACGAAAGGCAAACACCCTTCTTTTCGTGCAGCTGTTGTTGTTCTTTGCGGTGTTGCGGTGTAACTTTTTTCTTTCGTTCGTTGCGGGGATCTTCGGTTTTGGGTGGAAGCGGTGCAGGATTGCGATACGGTCGCCGCAGGGACGAGACACGGATAACTCGTGTCTGAGTGTCTGCGTTTGCTGGAAAAACACGGAAAAACGTCACAAAAGCGCGCCACAACGATGATGAGTGACACGTGACACCGCGTAAACAAAAAGGCAAAACTGAGTCACCATTATGACAATATCCAAGAAAACAACAAGAACTACCGGTGCCTCTAGAGTCTACAAAAGTTGCCATTACTTTATCCTTCCTCTTTTGATCTTTTGAGTTAAAAGCAAAGTCCGCAGACGCAAAGCATAGTCATCCAAGTCGATACACAAGATGAGAATAAGTCTGTTTTCTTCCACGGCATGTCTCTGCGTCGTATCTTGGATACTTCCTTCGGTCGCCTTTCATGTCGCCCCTTCGAACCGGAACAACATTGCCGTACAAACATTGAGTGGAAGCCCAGTCGCTAGTACAGTTTTGAAGATGGGCATGTTTGAAGATTTCGTGTCGGGTCAAGACAAAAATGTCCGTCAGCAGGAAAATGCGGCGTATTTACAACAACTCCAAACCCGCGTCGAACGAATCAATGCCCTGGAGTCGTCGGTGGAAGAATTGGGAGATGATGAATTGATGGCCAAGACGCAAGAATTTAGACAACGCTTATCGCAAGGAGAAGATATTAATGGAAAATTATTGGAAGAAGCGTTTGCGGTGGTCCGAGAAGCGTCCTGGTGAGTAGACTCACTCGTTCTTTTGATGGGCGATGACTCTTTTTCCCTTTTTCTCATTCATACCCGTGTTTCTTAGGCGCGTCTTGGAACTCCGTCATTACGATGTGCAATTGTTGGGTGGTTTGATCTTGCACGATGGTCGTTTGGCGGAAATGGCCACCGGTGAAGGAAAAACCTTGGTGTCCACGTTACCCGCGTACGTCAATGCCTTGACGGGGCAAACCTCTTTCGTGATTACCGTCAATGACTATTTGGCACGACGAGATATGGAGAAAATGGGACAAATTCATCGTTTTTTGGGATTGACGGTCGGGTTGGTCCAAGCCAACATGAACGAACAACAGCGCAAACAGGCGTATGCGTGTGATATTGTGTATGTTACCAATAGTGAATTGGGATTTGATTATTTGCGAGATCATTTGGCGTTGTCGCCAGAGCAGACGGTGTTACCGGGAGGTGCCGGCGAATTTAGTGGGTTTTGTGTTGTGGATGAAGCGGATTCGGTTTTGATTGATGAAGCACGGACACCGTTGATTGTCAGTAAACAAGTGGCGGCACCGGCAAACAAGTATGCTGCCGCGAATGCTATTGCGGGGGCTTTGAAGGCGGGTCTGCATTATACGGTTGATCTCAAAAACAAGAATTGTGTCCTCACCGAAGTAGGTTTCAAAGAATCCGAAGCGGCGCTGGGAGTAGATTCACTCTTTTCTATTCAAGCCGATGGGTCTGCTTGGGCTCCTTATATCACGAATGCGGTCAAGGCAAAGGAGCTATTTAACAAAGACGTCGAATACACTATTTTAAAGGATGGTAGTGGAAAGGATATTGGTGTTGGCATTATCGACTCTTTTACTGGTCGCGTTTTGGATGGACGTCGTTGGTCGGATGGGTTACATCAGAGCATCGAAGCGAAAGAAGGTATCGAAGTCAGTCAACAAAGTAAAGTCATTGCGAAAGTCACCTATCAAGCGCTGTTCCGACAATTTTCGCGTTTGTCAGGCATGACGGGTACCGCCATGTCGGATGCGCAAGAATTTGAGCAAACGTACGGTTTGAAAGTAGTCCCCGTTCCTACCGCTTTGCCAATCGCACGTCGCGACTATCCGGATGTTAGTTTTAAAACCCGTGCGGCTGCCAATCGTGCATTGGTAAAGGAAGTTGTGAACGTGGGCGGTGGTCAACCCGGTGGACGCCCCTGTTTGATCGGAACGACATCGGTGGCTCAGAGTGAAGAACTGATCAAAGCTTTGGAAGAGGAAGGAATTGAGGCCGAGCTGCTGAACGCCTCACCCCAGAATGCTCCACGTGAATCCGAAATTATCGCGCAAGCGGGACGTGCGGGTGTCGTCACGGTGGCCACGAACATGGCAGGTCGAGGTACAGACATTTTGTTAGGTGGATGTCCCACAACCATGGCTCGTATCAAGACGAGATCGGTGCTACTAGAAGAAGGTGTCGTTGCCTCGAAGAAGAACTGGCGCTTGTACCGCCATCTCCGGACGAGGATTACTACCCTGCAGATGTAGATGAAGATGCTATCACAACGCTTAAAGACGCCGCCAAAGCAATGAAGAGAGTTTTCGCCGACGGAGTCAGTGCCATTGAATTGGATGACATTTTGACGGTGGCTTTTGATACGACAGAAGCTGATGACGAACCTGAGTATGTGACACTACTAAGAGAAGCAGCCGATTCCATTAAAGAAACGTTCAAGGAAGTGCTGGCAGATGAGAAAGCAGCTGTCAAAGCGAAAGGTGGTCTTTACGTTATGGGTACGAATCGTCACGAAAGTTCTCGTATCGATCTTCAGCTCCGAGGACGTGCTGGGCGTCAAGGAGACCCTGGGTCATCTCGTTTCTTTTTATCCTTCGAAGATGACATGTTTGTCATCTTCGGTGGAGACAAGTTGAAAAACATGTTGAATATGTTTCGTGTGAGTGAAGATATGCCCGTAGAAGCCGAACAAGTAACTGAAGCTTTGAATAAAGTCCAGAACGCAGTCGAGGAAAAGTATCGAGAGATCCGAGCTGAGATTTTTAACTTTGATGATGTCCTCAATAGTCAACGTTCCGTCATTTACAAGCGCCGCAGAGATATTCTATTTTCCTCACCAGACGAATCACTTCGAATAATCAAGGAATACAACATGCAGACAGTATCAGATATCGTCAAGGGGCAAACGGACAAGGATGGAACTGTCAACGTCTCCAAGCTGTTGCAAAAGGTGTATCAATTTTTCCCTCTGGTGCAACCGTTTATATCAGAAGATGATCTCGTTGGCAAAGACAAGAGCACAATTGAGACATTTGTTAAGGTGGCTGTTGAAGAAGTGTTTAACTCAAAACTGGAAACACAACCAAATCTTGTTCGATCAGCCAATTATGCTACGCTTGTAACCATGGACAATGCATGGAGTGATCATTTACAAGCAATGGAAAACTTGAAGGAAAGTGTGATTCTTCTCAAATATCAAAACCGTGACCCTGTTTCCGAGTACAAAAATCAATCATTCAACCTCTTTAAGAATTTGGAAGATACAATGCGTCGGAATGCGGTTTTCTCGCTTTGGCAAAGTCTTGCTGCTAGCGGACAACCGGCTACTCAAACAGCGTAATATTCACCTTGCAGCGACCATCGTTGCCTGCGGTGTATCATAAATTCTACTTAATATTCTCTATTTTCGCAATAGAGTTCCAAATAAGCTTCGTTACGTCTGCTTGTCGTTGATCTGCGATCATCATCGGTCGTCCGCATTTGCCAATGCTCCGTCAACTTGGCTGGTCATTTCTATCGTCGTCGTCGTCGTCGGCGGCGGCGGTGTTCCCTTTTCTGTCGCGGTGCTTTGCTCCCAAAGTAGATTCAACGAAGCGGTCATCGTAACGCAACTGAGCGGGAACAAAAGAGTTTTCATAGACATGCAGTTCAATTGCTGTTTCGTCTGCCGAGATAAGTCGCTCGAAGGAGCTTTGAATAAATGGGTCGTTGGTGGAAACGCAATCGATCGCGTCTTTCCTGTGTAAATCTCCTTGGCTAGAATCGTCGATACGAAGTAAGGATGACTGTCTTCGTCGTCGAAGTCCCTTAGTTTTCTCCAAAGTTGTTGTGGAGGTAGATGTAAGGTGCAGATCCTAGACCACCATCTACTATTTCAAATCCCATAGATTCTGGTACTTCCCTCTCGTCTAAAGGAACTGACTTTTTTCTTAAAGCTTTCACGACATCTGAGCTTTCATTCTCCATTATTTCGCGAACACAGTATTGCGCCGCCATTCTTAGTTTTTCCAACGCTGACCACTCTTTCTTAAACATTCCTTGCTGAACCTCTGTTCGCGGTAGAATTCTCCCGAAAAATTGCTGTCCAGGTATAGATTGATCATTGCATGGAATTTTAGGCAATATCTTAGTAACCTCGGCGTGGGAGCACGGAAGAGGTCTGTCGTGGTGCCGACTTATGTTGAACGAAGGCACTTGCGTGATATAGGTTCCGAAGGCCAAACACTTGGCATCTTTCAGCTTAAGGGCATCTTGGCGACGATGACGGGCTGACTTCGATTCGTTTTGCAGCTTCTCGATGGCTTTAGAGATCTTGTCGTCGTGAGATAGGCTGCCAAAGCACGAGTCTACCACCATCATGTGCGGACCAAGCAAGCCGTAAACGATTATCTTAGAGCTCCAAGTCAAAATAAACTCCCATGGTAACAATAGGCTCACCAGCCCTGCGACCAAAAAATCCCGCAGTTATCCAGAAAGAAATGACCCCTTCTTCCCATGTGACAAGAATTTTGACGACGCGCATGTAGTGACAGTACTTTGCTATGATGCCTTGATATCGTGACAGTCGCTCTAACAGGTCTAAAGGAATGCTAATGTTGGCCTGTTTGGTGTGAATAGCCTCGTCGCCGATCGCATTCAGCTTCTGTTGTAGCTCGGTCAGAGTCGCAATATGTTTCTGATCACGCTCGACGCGGTCTCTCCAAGCCTTTTCATGAGCATCGATCTGTTCCATAAGATGGAAGGGTTCGATACGCTCAAACTGAATCGGAGTCTCGCCTACCAGCAATATTTGTAAGTAGTTTTGAAACGATGGGCATCCAAACCATGGCGACGGGTGTTGTCGCCTTTGCATCAGTGTGATTAGCATGATCCACCCAACACCCAAGAAGCAAAACGCCGGAAATAGAGAAGGTCTCTCTAGTAGTTTGCTGCAGGCTAAGAAGAAGACGAGAGAGTGCAATGGAAGGACCATTTCAAAGACTTGTACCTGTCCTCGCCAAAAGATCAGAGATTGGATACTGTCAACCATGCAATATCCCAACGTGTTTTTATATTCCAGTATTTCATTGATGTATGATCGCACGATCGTGATATCCAACCCTTGTTCCGTGTGATCCCCAAATTCTCCGTGACAGGTGTAGTGTAGAACTTTAAAGCTCTTCTCCTTTTCTACATTGACATGAAACTTCGGACGTGATCGGATTCCTGCCACCAAAGCTTCTCGCTCATTGAAATACTCCAAACGAATTCGTACCGTAATTTGACCAGCCGATATGCGATCGGTGACATGAGAATTCGGATACAAATTATAGGTGAGTGTGTACTCTGTGTTGCGTTGTAGATTGCTGAGATTGACGACCACCCGTCCCAATGGATCATGATCACCGAGACAATCAAAGTCAAACGCTCCCAAATACAGCAAACTGGATGGATGCATGATTTTGATGCAAAATGCTCTCTGGGTCCAGGGCATCCAGTGAGGACTGAGTTCATCGTCAATGACCGGTGTTTGGACCATGGCGTCTTCGAACACGGCACAGACAAAACAGTCGGTCAAATTTCCGATACTCCCTCCGATATCGACGTTCGGAAGATCGGAACATTTCAGTACTTCTAAGTAGAGATGTCCGATGGAACCTGATCCGGCGGTTACCCAATGCTGGGAAGGAGCAAATATGGTTTCCTTGATAGCTTCTTTCGACATGTACGTTGTTTGTTCGACTCGTTGCGGATCGGCGTGCGGTTTGACGTAAACATTGGAAACATTCTGGACCATTGTCTGCAAAATGGTAGATACGGAACGTCCCAAGTTCTTCCATTCGTTCGCTTCGGTGACCAATGTGGCGGTGGGTACGGCTTCTCTCCAAGGATTATCGTTGCGATATAATTTCGTCAAAAATGCAATATCACTGTCGGTAGCCAATCGAAAGCGCATCGTTAAAGTCACATTCTCTGTCACCTGGATATCCATATGCTCCTCTGGCGAAGCTAAAATGGCATCTCCGTTCACTAACGCGTGTCCTACTAAACCCGTATCCCACGTGGTCAGATGCAATGGATCTTTTTGTTGGTACCGAACCGTGATTTCCAAAGGATCCAAAGCCAACTCGCGCGGCGTCGCATCCCACCAAAAAAGTGACTTTTTCGACAACGACCATATTCCACCCTCTTCGGCCGAACCGGTCTGATGTCGAAAGGTTCGTCCAAACGCAATTTGGCAAAAATATTGGTGATTGTTGGGGTCAACGCCGGAAATTCCGACAACTTCTCCTAAAAGACGAATGGTTTCATCCTTTGCCAGCAATTCTATTTCCTGTTCGTACGCTTTCCGTGTGTCGTCACATTGGGTAATGGAAGCCTCCATTTTTCCTGCATTTGTTTCAATGTTGATGATGTTGTTGTTCTTCCGCCGATGCTGGGGGCTGCAAATAGAGCTTTGGCGCGAATTGGAGTCCGACCGTTGAAAGTCGAAGGGCTCTATTTGATTTCCGTTGAATGGATCGTTGAAAGAAAGACTTACCGAAGTCTTGGAGGATTCTGTCTATTTATAAACATGAGGCCTGGCCAGCGTTTCGTACTATTTAAACTATACAAACGACAAAGCTAGGACAAGGTTGCTATGTCGTATCGGGTATCGCTGAGACTTTATTTGACGAACAATGAAACGAACGTCGTCGAACGACGAACACGGAACACGGCGGAAACCGGGGTGTGTGTGGTTGGAACGATTGACCTCGCCCGAGCACGAAGCTGGCACGAAGATCTCAAGTACTTTATATTCGATACAACGCTCGCCATTTCTGCCTCGTCGCTTCCGAACCTCACGTCGCAGACTCGAACAAAGAGTAGACGGAGGGAATCCTGCACAGCCAAAATAAATCTGCAGCAAATTTGGACCGAGCAGCGGCGGATTATAATTGCAATGAAAAGTCTTGTAATCACCGTTGTTATTTTTGTTTCTTTTTCTCATTTTCCTATCTGATACTCCAAAAATGACTTATCAAGGATTAGTTGTTCTTTGGGCCGCCGCAGCCGTCTCCATGGTCTCCGCCAGTCTCGCTGTACCCAGCTTTCCCTTGACTACGCTCCACGAGGATATCTCTTCGATTGCCCAAGCGCTCCGTGAAAACGGTTTACTGGCTATCGAAATGCCCTCGGAGTATACCGCCACCAGGAACTACGCCTTGAGTGGCGTTTGTTCGTGCTGGAATTCTCTTGCAGAAGCTCGCAGTGTCCTCGGTGGTAATACTATGAGCGGTCTCTTGCAACAAGGTGCGAGAACGACGGTAGCCACCGCCACAGTGGGCTCGACACCGCTGCCCTTGCCGACGGAAATCGCTCAAATGTGTGGAGCGGACGTGGCGGATGCACTGGATACTTTGCGTGATCAAGTAGCTGCAGCTTCCCAAGCGTTCATCGCCGCTTGGGATCAATCGATTCCTTCGTCTCGCACTCCGCTGCTCCGTACCAAACACGGAGTCGAGTATCATCGCATTCACGATATTGTGAAGGCCTCTACTAACTTGGAACACTTTCATTTGTATTCCAAGACAACTGGTGACGAAGACGATCCTGATTTGAGCGTGCACACGGATGCGGGTCTCTTTTGAGTTTCGTTCCCGCCTTGGATTGCACGAATGGAGAGGATTCGTCATTTTGGGTCGAAGACGTTCACGGCACGTTGCAACCCGTCAAGTTTGCCGAAAACGCGGTCATCATCATGATGGGTGCCGGCGCCGAACACTGGTTGCAATCTCCTCTCAAAGTCCGCGCCACCCGACATGCCGTTCGTATGCCCGTCGGGACGGTGCGTTCTTGGTACGGAATGAGTAAGTATTACGAAATGGACATGTTATTAAAGGCTTGTGCAGATCATTGTCTGACATAATCGCCCTTCGTTTTATATCTATTTCAGTGCATTTGGTTCCTTCTACGGCCATCATTCAAGAATCCCCCGAACCACGTACGTTGGCGGATTTGCAACAAGCGCTCGTACACACACGCTCCGACACGACTTTGCAAATGCGTTATCAAGATGACGTGATTTCGATGGGGTGCGGTAGTGTTCCCGTCCAGGAATCCGTGGTCAGCAACGACGATTCGGCGTCTCCGCGTCGCCGTTTGGCCATGGTGGACAATGCCAGTGTCTGTAATAACGTCACTAACTTTTACTGTTGGATGTCGTGTTTAGACATTCCCGAAGCGGATCAAGCCCAGCAGCATTTGGAAAATGGACATGGTCTCTATTGCGTCGACCCATCGGTCATGCATTCCACCAACAACGATGTGGCGCAAGGGGTTGAACCTTGTATCGGTGAAGATGGCCTATTCGGAAGTGCCATGAATGAAGCTTGTGTCGGTAGTTGGCAACCTAGGGTAGATCATTTGGCTGCGGTCCCTATCAGTCTCGACGATAGCCAATTTTCACAGGAAGAAGCACCGTACTGTTACGGAGGGTCTGTCATGTTTCACGACGGATTCCAATGGAAGAGTACGACGTGTGCGATCCTGTTGTTTCCTCAATGGGTTTTGAGTACGCAAGGTCAATTCATTGCCGGCTGCTTTGGAACGGTGTTGTTGGGTGTCTTGGTAGAATTCATCTTGTTCCAACGCCGCAAAGTAATGAAACGTATGGAGCAATCGTCGCGTGCCATGCGCTTGACCATGTCAGCAATCGTTTATGGTTTGCAGTTGACCATCGGATACATGGTCATGTTGGTGGTGATGATTTATTCGGCCCCTTTGTTTGTTGCCGTGATTGGAGGCCTGGCACTGGGTCACGTTCTGTTCAACGCCAAAGACGCTGTCTTTGCGACGTCTTCGCCAACGACTGTTGCAAAAGCACAAGAAACTCTCAGTGAAGAAGATGGGACCGAAAAAGCATCACAATCACGCTGTTGTAGTGAAGATACTGACCATGCGGAGGGCATTACACCATGCTGTCAACACACCTTGTAAAGCGAAACGGGATGAAACGGTTAATAGCCAGTAATATGTACATAAATAACTCTTGAAAAGCTGATGTTAATGGATAGTTTATAAATGAGTATTTTCCCACGAATAAGCAACATGTGCAATGCTCGGCTCGACCCCCTTTATTGTCCCCTTTAGGCCGAAATGCATTCCGATCGTTTTACTAACATTTTACTATAGGCCCAAAGTGTTGCCGGTTTTCTCCACGACTGCATTTCAGTCACCGTTATCTACTTCATCTATTTCATTTTGTAGCAAATTTTTTCCTCAACATTGAAAATGGAGCCAATAGTGTCGAATGACTAGTCGTGAATCGGTTAAAGATACAATTGCGTTGTAATTGTCTATAAAAAAAAACTCCCTTGTGTTTCACGGAAGAATGCTTGGATTTTACATCCGTTTGTAGTTAGACGCTAGTGGCGTCTGCCACCTTAGACGCCAATAAAGTACGAGAATTCTTATTTCAAAGCAGTCTTAATACAGATAGATAATCTGGGCTGTTCCACAAATTCTGGACCACGTATAATTCATTCAAACAGAAAATCTGGGTTGGTCCAGAAATTCCAGACCAGGTGTTTTCCATTCGTAAAATCTGGGCTGGTCCAGAAATTCTGGACCAGGTGTATTTCATTCCTACAGAAAATCTGAGCTGGTCCAGAATTTCTGGACCAGGTGTATTTCATTCGTACAGAATTCAAGGCTGGTCCAGAAATTCTGGACCAGATGTATTTCAATCATCAATCATACAGAAAATGTGGGGAGGTCCAGAAATTTTGGACCACGTATAATTTATTCATACCGAAGATCTGGGCTGGTCCAGAAATTATGGACCACGTATAATTCATTCATACCGAAAATTTGTGCTGGTCCAGAAATTCAGGACTAGGTGTATTTCATTCATACCGAAAATTTGGGCGGGTCCAGAAATTCTGGAGCAGGTGTATTCCAATCATACAGAATACGTGCGGTGGTCCAGAAAATTCTGGACCACGTATATTTCATTCATACAGAAAATCTAGGCTGGTCCAGAAATTCTGGACCACGTATATTTCATTCATACAGAAAATCTGGACTAGTCCAGAAAATCTGGACCAGATGTATTTCATTCTTACAGAAAATCTGGGCTGGTCCAGAAATTCTGGACCACGTATATTTCATTCTTACAGAAAATCTGGGCTGGTCCAGAAATTCCAGACCAGTTGTATTTCTTTCAAATAGATGGTCTGGGCTGGTCCAGAAATTCCAGACCAGGTGTTTTCCATTCGTAAAGAAAATTTGGACCAGGTGTACTTCATTCCTACAGAAAATCTGAGCATCAGAAATTCTGGACCAGGTGTATTTCATTCGTACAGAAATTCTAGGCATTCTAGGCTGGTTCAGAAATTCTGGACCAGATGTATTTCAATCATACAGAAAATGTGGGATGGTCCAAAATTTCTGGACTATGTGTATTTCATTCATACAGAAAATCTGGCTGTTCCAGAAATTCTGGACCACGGATATTTTATTAATACTGGTACAGATAATCTGGGCTGTTCCAGAAATTCTGGACCAGTTGTATTTCATTCATACCGAAAATCTGAGTTGGTCCAGAAATATTCTGGACCAGGTGTATTTTCATTTACACAGGAAATCTGAGCTGGTCCAGAATTTCTGGACTATGTGCATTTCATTCATACAGAAAATCTAGGCTGGTCCAGAAATTCTGGACCGCGTATATTTCATTGGCTGTCTTTACTTTGTCCTTACTTTGTTGTTATGCACTTCGCACAGAGTAATGCGAGGTGCGAGTGACGACTCACTTTTTCGCTCATCGTTCACCTTCATTATTATCGACTCCATTATCATTAACGGCTTCATGTTACTAGCGCCTTTCCATTAGAAAACCACTTAATTCGTCGTTCAATTGGTAGCCCGTGATTGATCTTCGTCCGACGGGAAACAAATGAAGAACAACACTAGGACGATTGTCGCCGTGTTCGTGCTACTGGGGGCCAATGTTTCCCATGGTTTCCTTTCGCCGTACCGATCCAAAACGAAACTAGCACTTCGATCCCAGCAGCAAGAATTGCAAGAGATTCTTCAGCAAGTTACAGTTCTAGAAGAATCCTTGAAAGACGACGACACATCGAATTTCCTAAAAATAGAAGAGCAAATTTCGTTACTCGAACAACAAATGCAACAATTCGAGCAAATACCGATTCAATTAACAATAAACGAGTTCCAAGAAGCTTGTTGGACGATTTTGAATTTACCCGTTGAAGTGCGTGTAGCTCTGTGGTATGCCGTGGAGGAAACGAGCGACGATCTTTGGGAAAAAAGCCACCGATGTTCAGCAAATACCAACCCTCATCACTAAATTGTACGAACAACAACACAATCAAGCAGAATTGGTCACGCGATCACAGGAAGGTCTCCTTATCGCACGGAAAGGCCGTAAGACAAAGAAAACACTCACACCAGCTACAACACCCACTAAAACAAAGAAGACACCCCAAACATTTTCCCTATTCAACAACAATAACAACAGCGATGCCGAGAAGACGATCGAATTGACACCGGAGGAGCAACGCACGGAAAGTATGATCCAACAACTCTTACCACGGGTCACGCGACAATCCGAAGTTACCTCCCAAGAATTGGCGGTCGTCATGGAAGTCTTGCGTCGCAAAGATATCTTTCTTCCGACATCGACTTCGCCGCGACGAATACCGGGAGGGTATTGTATTTCAGGGACATGGAAACCGAATCAACAAAGCGTGAGAGAACGATTGAAACGATTGGAAGAACAAGTGCCGAAATCCTTCGACGCCCAGCTGTGTTGGTTGCCCGATTCGTTTTCGGACACGGACGATGACGATGAACCATTCGGTGTCACGAAAGATCCAGTTTTATTGTTGACCAAACGTGATTTCACGTCCTCCACCCAGCCTCTGCTCAACGGCATTGCATCCTTGTCGGCATTTTGTACTTGCATTGTCTTTATTGTTGGTATATACGGTGGCAATGAACTGGTCATGACACGTCTGACACAACCCGATTACAGTGGAATTGATTGGTTCAATGGCAAAATTGTGGATTTGTTGGGTCCGCTTTCGCTGGTTTCTGGCATGCACTTGTCGGCACAAGCAGTAGTGGCACGATGGGAACAAGTGAAATTGTCGTTTCCGGTCGTCTTGCCCTTTTGGCCTTTACCGTGGATGGGTACCCTCCGTCGTTGTACGAATTCTCCTTCCTCACGGACGTCCTTGGCGAATGTTGCCTTGGCCGGTCCCGTGGCCGGATTGGTGACATCGGCGGCATTGTTGTGGTTGGGTCTCCAATTGACGGCGACGGCACCTTCTGAACTCTCCGACTACTTTCCAACATTACCCGTTCGTGTCTTGCAATTGAGTATGGCCGGGGGTTCCATGATTGATTCTGTATTGGGTGGTGCTGCGGGATTTTTTACAACACAAGAGTCATCCACGGCCATTCCATTGCATCCTTTGGCGGTAGCGGGTTACGTGTCCTTATTGATCCAAGCGGTGGATTTGTTGCCATTGGGAGCCACCAATGGTGGTCGATTGTCACTAGCGTTGTTGGGCCGAGAAGGTCATTCGGTGATTGGTGGTCTCACGTGGCTGATTTTATTGCTGGCCTCTCTTTCCGACGCCCAAACCGATGTCTTGGTCGGCGCATGGATCGTCAATAATGTGGTCCAGAATGATCCCGAAGTTCCATGTCGGAACGAAGTGGATCCAGTGGGAATCCCACAAGCGGCTGCCGCAATGTTCTTATGGTTCGTCACGGCATTGATCTTGACGCCATTGCTCTAAAAATTAGAGATGCTTGTAGAGTTAAACCAAAGTAAACGGATAGCTAGATTTAAACCGCATCATGTCCTAAAGTTTTTGTTAAGTATCAACTTGGATTTAGAATGCAGCATTAATAGTATTTGGGTCGAAAAGCTTCCGGATCGCATCCTTTCATTGCTACTATACAAAGTAGGGTCGAAATGTCCCCTCAACTCAACCACGACTGGATTTCAGTCACGTTCAAATTACTGAAAACGAATGAAATTGGCAAAAACAGGTCCCTAGGCGAGATTTAAATGTGTCTATTAAAACAATTTGTTTTTTTGACGATGCGGCTAGCATTATTTCAGTTAAAATAAAAGGCAAACATCTCGATCATTTGATGTCGAAAAGCTGGTGATCCTGCTAGGAAATCATTTTGTTGCTGTCGCACCGCAATACCCCCCTCGTTCGTCATTCGACCGTCTCGGATGTCCGACGTCAGCACAAAGCAGTCTTGAGTCTTGAACGCGAACGTCAGTGTGATTCACGGATCGGCGGCTTCTTGAACAGTTAGATACGGCTGCAACATGATGAAGCGCCACATACCTTTGGCTGTTGCTGCTAAACAACAATAACAACAAACCTCTTTCACCATGGCTCCTTTGAAATCACTTGTTGCTCTCTTATTCAGTTTGAGTGCTGCTTCGGCATTCACTCCCTCGAAAAATGTCGTGCCCAAGGTGACGAGGTAAGGCAGAGAGAGAGAATGGGATTTGTAGGCGCATGTCTCCAAAGCAAGAAATGAAACTGTATCCACGGAGTTGCAATGCAAAAGAAATCCTCGATTCCTTCATTGCTTTTTCAAACGAAACAACGACGATAGCCTTGCTACTGCATAGGATTCGCGTTGGCCCGACAAGTCCTCGTAGTATTCATTATTTGCCCTCTTTGTCGTGACTCTCTTTCTCACACACACTCTCTATTACAGCATCCAAGGCGCCAACCTCGGTGCCCCGGAAATTTTCGAAGACGCCACAGCCGATTGGGCGAAACAATTCCCCGCCTTTGCCAAGTACGGTTGGGGACCGTCCGTCCAAGCCGAAAAGTGGAACGGCCGACACGCCATGTTTGGATGGTTCTTTATTTGTGCCACCGCCTACTGCAAGGGCCACGGATTGATTCCGGATGCCGAATCCTTGGTCAGTTTCAAGGATTGGGGTACCTTGGCCACCATTTCGGGCAAAAATACCATCACCAATGAACGTGCCATTATCTTGGCCGCCAATGCCCACTTTTTCGGAGTCTCCTTGATGGCCACCTTTGCCCTCCCTCGCAGGGGAGATACCTTGTTCACCGAACCCACCGTCAACCAGCCCACGGGATACGGATACATGCCCAAGTTCAATATGGGTTTGACGCAAGAAGCCGAAATCCTCAATGGACGTTTGGCGATGCTCGGTTTGATGGCCTTGGTGGTCGCCACGGCGGTCGAACAGAAGGATATGCTAGACATTGTCAACGAATGGTGGGTGGTGCCTACTTTTAAAGAAGTTGAATGATTCCATTTCTACTTTTTAAAAATAGTCTAGTCCATTCGTTTGCCACACACAAAGTAGTAGTTTCTAGTTGTTAAATAGACTATAACTAAGCCCAATCGTTTTAGTATTTTAGCTTACACAAATAGAGTTTTAAAAAAATCTGCGACCTCGTTCGTTGCAACATGGTAGCTCAACTGATAAAATAAATAATAGGAGTACGGAGTAGAGATCTTCGTGTTAATTAGAAGATACTTTAGATTATGGCTAACATCTTGTTGAAAATTGTAGCTATAGAGAGTTATTATGATCTCGTTCGTAGCAGCATTCTTTTTTCTATTTGTTTGATTCCTATTACTTTTAGCTTTCTTGTCTCAATTTCCTTCCACGCTTTACACCTGCGCCTTACCATCATCATCCTCATCACTCGCGGTCGTGTTCTTGTCGTACCCGTATTCTCGTCCCTTCGTTTTCTTGAGTTCTTCTTCATCAATGCCTTGATACGCTTTTCCCGCATTGTACCCATGAAAGACTTTGGCGGTGATTTCCACCATGGCATCTTCCGGTACCATTTCCGGTGGAATTTCGACCCGATTGACAATTTGAATGCCCGTTGAAACAATGGCATTGTATTTCATATCACTCATACTGATGAAATTATGAATTTTGGTGACACCCAAGAAATGCAAGGGATCCGGCATGAGCGCTTGGAAGCGGGTATCTTGGACGCCGGCCACTTGTTCCGTACAACGAAAGTACCGGTCGGCACTGTCCCCTCCTTCTTGTCGTTTGCGCGTGTTGTACACCAAATACTTGGTGACTTCACCCAACGATCGTCCTTCTTTGCGATAGTAAATGACAATCCCACAACCACCCCGTTGCGCCGTTTTGATGCATTCTTCAATGGCGTGCGTCAAATAGGGCCGACAGGTACAAATGTCACTCCCAAAGACATCGGAACCGTTGCATTCGTCGTGGACGCGACACGTCAATTCAATGTCTTCATCGGGGATGGTGGCCGGATCACCCCAAATGTAAATCGTTAAACCCCCGATCGGCGGCAGAAAAATTTTAATGTCGGGCCGGGTAATGAGTTCGGGGTACATGCCGTTCGTCATGCGGAAAATGGAATGTCGCAAATGCGTTTCCGTCGTTTGAAAGCGCCGCGCAATTTCGGGCAAATACCAGACCGGTTCAATGGCGGCCTTGGCAACGACCGACTGTCCCGAAGACAACAAGATTTTGCCATCCGGAATCAATCGTCCCGACGCGACGCCTTCGCGACATTCGGGCAAATCAATGTGGGCTTTCGTGACGGCAATGGTCGGACGAATATCCCATCCCTTCTCCAACCAATCGCCGTAACATTGTGTGACAATGTGCCCAAAGGGATCGATCGAACCGATCTTTTTGGGATCACTCCACGCCGGATGCGGACCAATGGGAAAGACGGGACTCGTGAGGGACAAATCGGGGACGTAATTGGGATCGAGTTTGTTCGCCGCGACGGCCAAGCCGGTATAAATACAGTAGGATCCTTGATGCGCTCCGATGGCGTTGCGTTGCGACGAATGGGTGACGGTACAAATGACGGGACCGCGGACGCGCGGATCGGGATGTCCCCAACTGATGGGCACCGGATCGACGCCAAACGCGTCGGGATGCGACGTCAATTGAATGTGATCGGAATCGTGAAAGTCGGGAATGGGAATGCCGTCTTGTTCTTAATAATGAGAGTGAGAATGAGAGTGAGAGAATGTAAGACAAGAAAGACACTCAGCATCTCTGTAACAACGCACCATGATGCTCGGTACGAGCTTTTTTGCTCACACGCGGCGTCAATCCTCCCATATTCTCTTCCGTGTTATTGTTGTCGGTATCCCGTGTCGTCATCGTCGTTGTTGTTACTTCGGGTTTCATCGTTGATCTTACTCGGTTGTATTGGATTATGACAACCAGCAATAAAACAGCAATAAAGAGAATGTACCAGGTGATGTCACTTTTGAATGGAAATGCGAGAATCTTGCATTCCGAAGGAACCGAATGTTCCGTTTGAGGGTTTCTACAGTTTCGACCGCAGTCATTCGAGTACCGCTCAATGACCTCCCTGGCCGGGATGACGTACTTGCCAAGACTTGCTTCCGACGTCGATCGGAATGGTACTAAACGAAAGAAAACTAAGGCTTTATGAGTCTTGACTAGTCTCGACTAGTCAGTCTACGGATCCAACAAAAAAGAAAGGATTTCCACTACTACTACTTGCTAGTGCTACTACTAGGATCCGATGACGACTCTGATGCTTGTTTGGGTTGCTTCTCCCCCGTCGAAAGACTCAACAAAATACGGTCCATGTCGGCATCGCGACCTTCTTCCACAAATTGCACCAACTTGTGTTCATCGATCCATTGGATCAATTCTTGTACGGTAAATATACCATCCGAGTTTTCGTCCATATTCTTGGCCAGCTGGCGGGCTTCTTCCAAGGAAATCTTGCGTTTCAACACTTGTTGGAGGACTTCGGCCAGTTCGTCTTGGGATAAAATTCCGTCCTTGTCCTTGTCCAAATAGTGCAGTTTGTCGCCAATTTTCACTTCGGTTTCCGTCAACTGGACTTCAATCTTGTCCACCATGGACTCGATACGCTTTTTCAAACGACGAATCACCACATCGTCTTCCGATTCTTCGGTCTCGGGTGTAGTTACTTCTTCCGTCGGAGCCGTCGTCGTGACGGTAGTCGACTCGGCACTTTCCTTGGCGGCACGGTCCTCACTCTCGCGGATGGTTGATTCGACCAACCGGTCCGCTTCTTCGGACGACATGGGTCCCGGTGCTGTGGCTTCCGGTGTCGGTACTTTGTCTTCCGCAGGTTTGCCCGTTTCTTTCTCCCCTTCGGTTTCGGGTTTCTCCTTTTGCATTGCGGCTTTGATCTTTTCCAACTGAGCACGCTCCATACTCACGGGATCTTCGGACAGCAACTGGGAAATGGCGTCCATTTCAGCCGAAGTCAGTGAATGCTCTGCTTTCGTCTCGGACATTTCTTCCTTACTTTCCTTTGGAGAAGGAACTGTTTTCATTGTCTCTGTTGCAGCAACGGCCACGGGTTCTGTCTGGGCAGGCGTCGCTGTAGTAGACACGGGTTCTTCTATAGGAGCCTTCTCCGCGTCGGCGTCCGTCGTTGCTCCCGACTCGGTTTTGACTTTTTGTTTCTTGGCCGCCTCACGGGCCGCTTCTTCTTCGCGAATCAACTCATTTTGCTTCGACAAAACTTCCAATTTAATCTTTCGAACGTCGGGATTGGACATTTTTTCTTCGGATGTCGCCACGTTCAAAATCACTTCGTTCAGTACTTCCTTGTCGAGACCCGAAATGGTGTCCGCCAATCCCGCCAAAGATTCACGGGGTTTCTCTTCATCGGGTTTGCGCTCAAACGCTTCTTCTTGCAAAAAGAAAGTACGACTCATGATGAGCAAGGAGATAGGGACATTCTTTTCTACACTCAACTCCAACCATTGAATCAACATCCGTTTGAACGCGTCCTTACTTAACCCCGTCGAACGCATCCCTCGTTCCCGACAAGCTTCTCGTAATTCCATTTTCGTCAAAGAATCAATGCCTTCCCACAAGATGCGTTGGTCGTCCTCTTTCAGAATACGAATGCGGTGTCGCAGTTGGAAGCGTAAAAACGAGTCCGAACCGTACGGAGGAATGCCCATGTATTTACACATATTAATGAGTTGCATCCGTGGCATGTTGTCCAACGTCAAGTCGTCTTGAAAGTAAGTGGCATACTTGATAATCAACTCCGGCGGAATCGTTCGTCCGCTGCGAGCGCTCTCCAAAAATTCCAGCATGGATCGTGCGGAGTCTTCCTGTTCGTGCATTCCTACCTCATCGCCAGCTTCTTGCAATTCTTTCGTCTTCTTTTTCGCTTTGCGTCTCTGTTCTTTGGCCAACTCCTCAAGTGTTCTTTTGAGTACGGCGGAGAGCAGGAGTGAGAAACAATCACTGGTGATTGTCGAGTGCATGACTGTCAAATACAAATAAAAACTTACTCGTGGAAGAAGCTGGCCATGGCAATGCGTGACTGTAGTTCTCGTTTCATGTTTTCCTCATTCTTGAGCGAATCTTGAAAGGTACTGGGGAGCATGTTCGGGAAGAGACGCAGCACAAAGGGCAAGGCAAATTCACCCAACGGAATGATAATGAACATGCTGAATGGAACCATTCGGAACAGATCCGATACGGTTCGTAACAGTTGCTTCCGTTCACGACGTGTCAAGGAAGAACCTTGCAAGGTCTTGACTACCAAACTGCGAGATGTTTGAATGTCAGCCCATAGCAACTACACAATGAAAATGAAGCAATCCAGCAATGGTGAGTTTGTGGTTTCATCACTTTACAAAAAAACTCGATTCCTCCACGTACCTTGAAACCAACCCAATAGTGATGTATTTCGTCCTTGACGGCCTGTTTCATGTCGGCATACTTCTGCCGCGTCTCCGTCGGATGGGTCAAATAATAGTATAAATTCCCCGGCAACTGGAAAAGAACCGCAACAACGTCGTAAATGCCGAAATCGTCACATCGACACCTTTTCGTACAATACTCCGGGGACTCGTCTTTGTGAGGGATTCCAGTGGATTCATTTCGGGCTCGGACGGTGGCGTCGGAATGCGGGTCGGATCGAGTTTGTGTTTGACCACCGGACGGTGCCGTCCGCGCCGCTACCGAAAGCGAAGGTGGCACGGAGGATGACGAAGAGTCGGAAGGTGGCGTCGGAGATGTTGAAAATTGCGCCAATTGTTGCAACCAAGGGGATTGAGTAGGAATGTTAAAATTGAAATGATAATGGTTTCGATGTCTGCGATGACTTTCTCCGCCGCCAGACTTTGTCACAATTGTTTGCGCTGACGGAATTATTCGGAATTCCTTGGCTTCTAGCACATTGGTCGATGGAAGGATCGTCGCGTCTTGCAACGCTGCAAGTTCCGAAGAAGACCAGCCGACGTACAGTGACGACTGGAGTTGACTGCACGACGAAAGAGGCGAGAGCAGTCGTTCATTATAATAAGAAGATTCCATCCCGATTTGACTTCCACTTTCCGACGTCTTGGGCAGATCCAAAAAGACCGACGAGCGAACGATAGAATCGGTTGGTCGTCTCTTCCAATGGCTACGCGCAATTTGCCGCAAAGCACCACTTTTTCGACATAGATTCATCATGTTTATAACTGTGAGAGTTATATAGTGTGAAGGCAAAGAAACGAAAACAACAACAATAAGATGCCGGTTCTCTTTTTTCGCTCTGTTTCGTTTGGATTTTTTTTTGCGGGCGTATCGAAACGGTCCGTTTGCGCAAAAAAGAAACGGCCCGAGGCGCGCCACTCCGCGCTCGGGAATGAATGAGTCCCCTTCGTCTATGCTGCAACCGTGCGTTATTAGTTCTTGGAGCTTCGTGCGGTCCTCGGATTTTCGGTGGTCGACTGTGTATGCGCCAGTCGCCGCAAGCAAAATGCCGTCTTTCTATCATACGTAAAGTACAGTATGGAATCATCTCAGGGTTCCAGGTGCCAGAAACGATTTCTCCCGCCGCAGCAGACGACAACCAAGGCGACAACGGAGGACGAGGCCTCGACAACAACGCGGCTTTAAACGAGGCTTTATTCTCGCTGATTAGGATATATTTTTGGAAAGCATACAAAAGAGACTATGACACTCGAAGAAGAAGAGAAGAAGAACGTCGAAGAGGAGGACGAAGGGGAGGAAGAGGAAGAGGGAGCCCCGGCGGAAGAAAAGAAGAAGAAAAAAGAAGAAAAAGAAAAGAAAAAAAGCGGGCGCGGCGTTGGAAGTCAAAGAGCCTTCGCAGAAACCTCCCGCGCGCGGTTTAAACGAAACCGCCTTCACCGACTACTATGTCAAATACGGACAAACCCATCCTCCCACTATCCCGGTGGAAGATCTATTCAAAGGGCGACAACTACCGGTCGGAGAAATTCAGCCTTATTCCGAGAGTCAAAGTTACCGTGAGACATCGGAGGAATGCCGCGCCCGCGACCGTTTACAGGAAGATTTGTATGCCAAAGTGCGTTTGGCGAGTGAAGTGCATCGTCAGGTGCGCTCGTATGCACAGTCCTTCATTCAGCCGGGCGTGAAATTGGCCGAAATGTGCGAAAAGCTCGAAAACAAGAATCGCGAGTTGGTGGCCGAACGTGGGCTGGAACGTGGCATTGGATTTCCGACGGGTTGCAGCATCAATCACGTGGCCGCGCATTATACTCCCAACACGGGCGATGATACGGTATTGAAGTATGACGATGTCATGAAGGTGGACTTTGGTGTACAGGTCGATGGACGCATTATCGATTCCGCATGGACCGTGAGCTTTGATCCCAAGTACGATAATTTACTGGCATCGGTGCGCGATGCCACCAATACGGGCGTTCGTCTCGCGGGGGTTGACGCACGGTTGTGTGATATTGGGGAGGCTATCCAGGAAGCAATGGAAAGTTATGAAGTGGAACTCAATGGTACTACTTATCCCATCAAGGCGATTCGTAACTTGAATGGTCATTCCATCGGGCAGTATCAAATTCATGCGGGAAAATCCGTTCCGATTGTGAAAGGCGGTTGCGAGGAATCGATTCGGATGGAGGAAGGTGAATTCTATGCCATTGAAACCTTTGCGTCAACGGGACGTGGTTATGTTATAGAAGATATGGAGTGCTCGCACTACATGAAACGATTTGATGCACCACATGTGCCGTTGCGGATGCAGAGTTCGAAAAAGCTCCTCGCCCACATCAACAAGACTTTTGGTACCCTTGCTTTCTGTCGGCGGTGGCTTGATCGAGAGGACGGAGGGTCCACTTTTCTAAATGGGTCGAATGGAAAGCAGGAGAAATACATGGGAGCGTTGAAAAATCTATGTGATGTTGGTATCGTTCAGCCTTATCCGCCCTTGTGTGACGTAAAGGATCCTACACCGCTCAATACGAACATACTTTCTTTCTACGTCCCACTTGTAAGGAGGTTCTTAGTCGCGGTGACGATTATTGAGCTATCAAGAAAAAAACATATAAAATCAATCAAAACTACGTCCATGAGCTTTCGACTGTTAGAGCTAAAACACCATAAAAAAAGATTTCTTTATTGTAAAGGCATTATATCGGACTCTTGTTCACCCTCGACAGTGACTTCATCGCTGTAAAGGCCATCGTCCATGCTCAGCGGATCGTTTTGATCCGAGACAGAGCCCATGGGAGCCGTCAAACAGCTACCAGCGTCATCGGGATCGATATCCATATCGTCACCTGCCATAGCGATGTTACTGGACCCCCTGCTCGAGCTATCAAGTCCGCGCTCGGCCTGAATCAGTGCAGGACTCGACGTCGTTGGTCTGGGCATCTGCAAATCGAACTCTTCACCGACGACAACATCCTTTCGTCGATAGTACAAAACGTACGCTGCGTCCGAAATGACTTCCTTGGGATCAACATTCGTAGTGATTCGACTATCGTCGTAATAACACCACGATCCATCATTATTAAGGCAATACGCCGTATAATGACCTCCTCCAAGTCCACCGTAGTGATTACTGACCGCGTAACAATCGTAAACGGGTTTGCATCCTTCTTCCCAGCTTATGACTTGATCCGAGAGATCCAAATCTTTCAATGGAAAATCAATAAATGTACTGATCTTATCGCGCCGGTGACTCCGAGACGAATAGTGGAAGCGTTTCAGATGAATAAGAAGTATCGGCGGCGACTTGTAAATGTGAAACTGTTTCCAGGCGCGTACGTGTTGTTTACATTGGCTGCAATACCACATCTCTGACTCGTCCAGCTGCTCTTTTTGACAAAATTTATCAATGCAATCCACCACAGAAATCGTTTTCGACCCGTTCTGCTTCGTTGTACCTTCTATTGCATCCAGATCATCAACCGTATCGTACTCTTTGCGATCGAAATACCGTTCCGCAAGCTCCAACGGCCACTCGAGATTTATTACGCCGCAATCACCTACCAGCTCTGCAACACAATCTTGCTCCTTCTCGCTCTTATTCGACGCCAACGACATTGGGTTCGACGCCTCGGACAAAAGCGAATGAGAGGGCTCAATGCTTCCAAGCGGAAGCTCTCCGGTATGTACTCGATTGCCGTAACCCTTGCGTTGGTACGTCAATGGCATCTGGCGAAGGCACAATAGTCCAGGAGACCCGAATCCACTCTCAACTCCTGCATCGGTGGCAGGGAAAAGGTGAAAGCTGCACGGGAGAGCTTTCGGTATTTGCTGATTGCTTGTCTGAGATGCGTATCGCCCTATTCATCCTTCGTGCAATCTCTTCTCGGAATTGATAGACCGTCATATTGGAGGGGATACGCATGACGAATGCGGACCCCAGTCGTCCATCCTTACTAGAGTAGCCCGCGACGTGTTTCTTCATCCGTATTTCGATCGTTACACCGTCCGGAAAATCGGATTGCTTCTCTTTTCCGCGTCCAGAATTTCGCGACGTAACTGTTTCGCGATAAAATCTAAAACCGCCAAATCATGTAAAGACTTCGCCTTAAAAAGTCGATGAGTATCCGATCGTTCTTCTATCCCTCTGATAGGAGAGAAGTCGGACGTTGCTGTTTTCGATGTACTTGATTCGCGTCCCATACCACGTCCACGTTTCTGGCCCGAAGTCTCATTTTCCTCAACTTCTTTCCAGCAGAGATCAATAAATTGATTCAATTTGTTGAGAAAATCGACTCGCTCTTTCGTCGAAAAATACTTGATGTCCAAGATGGTGGGATTGCTCGAGCGCGGGTGAATGAAGTTGCGAAGTTCTTCAAGCCATTGATCATTGCCTTTCAATCGCGTCATCTCTTCGTAATCTAATTTCAAGCGTTTTTGATGACTCATTTCCTTCCGTAAACCTAGCAAAGTTTCGTCGACGGGTGCGCTAGCCTGTTCTTGAATTTCTTGCTCAATCTTTCGAATCGCCTGGAGTGGTTCAAGCTGGTATACAACTGTCTCGTCGGTATCACGAATTGTGCTGATCTCTTTGTTCGGGTCGTGCCAACTGTAAATGTCATTCTGCCATAGATCACATGCCAGAAGGTCTTCAATTTGTACATTGACGCCCGGGCCTGCTAATTCACTCTTCAAAATTCGTTCCTGAACTCGTACTAGCATATCATTGATAGATGCGAGTTTATTGATAGTAATCCCGAAAGACTTTGGGCGCTGTTTTGGATCCAGAGGGACAAATATTACGCGCATGGTTCGTTCTGAGGAACCTGGTATCGGAACGCTGAGAAACATGATAGGATCAAATGTCGTCGAAACTCGACCACATTCTGGTTCGCTGCATTGGACACGACTTTTGACTTGCGCCATGAAAAGCTCCATAATGTAGCTATTTTCTCGCTTCAAATGAAGATCCCATGCCTTTTGCGCGGCCATTTCATCTGTCTCATTTTCCCCTTGTTCTGGTTTCTCGACGTATGGCTTTTTCGTTACGCGGTTCGTGTCTTCGTGCAGAGCGTCTAGCAGATATGTTGCAAGTTCTTGGGAGTCGTGCTGGTCGTAACCCATGAACTGCTCGGCGTGCTTGCCCAAAGTATATTTGAAATTCCGAGGGTAGACAACATTCCCGGTGGAGTCTGGGTCACTGGAGAAGGTTGAATTGTAACCATAATTACGAGCCAGACTCGGCCTCTGCGTTGTCAGCCACATATCCGCCACCAACTTTGCAAAATCTTGTGCTAGTTCTCCGCCGGTGCCCAGGGGGTTGTCTCGATTGAGATCGACCTCGTAATCTCCGGAAAGAAAGTACTTTCGAAGAGGATCCGTGTGCGTCAAACATTGTATTGATGAGTTCATAAAGCAAGTATTCCCTAGCTGACCAAGTCCTGAGCCATACCGTCGTAACACAACACGACTCTCGACAATCTCCTCCGTTTTCGCAACGCTGTTCCAACCCACGCGATACGTTGGAGAAGCATTTCTATCCGAGGTATCAGGACCAGGAAGGAGTAAGATAGGTTGCGTGGTCGGTGATTCCTTTAAAACATCCATATCCGCTGCAGGTTTTATATCCCAATCATCAAAATCGTTTTCGTCATCGGATACACAATCTACATCTTGTCCGGCTACTAGTGCTTCGTAGGCAAATCTACCCGACGCTGGGATTGGCTCTTGATTGATCGGATGATGATCATTCGCTTCGTTCAGTATTACCACCAAATGTCTGCCATCGCGAGCCACTGGACGCTTGACCTCCTGATCGAACCCAAAGTGCAATTTGATGAACTTCCAAGTCGACGGTCCTACCAAAAGAAGTCCCTCCAAATCAGTATATCGCGTCGCAACTCGGGCTTTGTATGACGCTGTGCTTTCGAAAAACTCATTTTTCGTTGCTGGGGTTTCGAAGGAGAATCGCTGCTGTGTGTTTGCAGTTCCTGCAATAAGGTCTGTTTGTTCTCTTCTTGAATGTGACGTTCCTCGTCTTCCTCGTCGCTGATTTCATGATTTCGTACCAGCAAATCCGCCAACACAATTCGTCCGATGGCCTTTTCTTTCCAGTCGGGATCTTTCGTGTCGCCCGCAGTACTGGGATGGACCAGATACGGCCATGCTTTGCGCATCCAATCGCCCGGAACGACGTAAAACGACAGCTCCTCCAAGTCGCTCGCTTTTTGCGATGCTTGTACTTTCATCACGTGAAGCACATCCTCATCCTAAAGAAGAATGACATGCAGGAATTAAGTCACAGGGAAAAGAACACGTAGAAACGACCGCTGGACTCGACTTACACTTGCGGAACTATATTCTTGCGCTAACGCCAGAGCGTCGGTCGATGTCACCTCCATCATCGTTTCTTCACACGCGCTGCGATTGCCGTCACTCTTCTACTCAATAAATGATGGAATCAAGATTCTAATTTCATTCCCCGGCGCTTGGTTATTCAGGAAAACGGGAGCCTGTCATTATTATTTATTTATGCGACGAGGATCGACGCAAAACATCGTCGTCGTCGTGACCCCGCGTTTCCCGCTGGGCAAAAATGGATGGCCCGCCTCTTTGTGATGGGGAAACGTGTGATACGTCGTACCGCGTCTCAACATATAATCTCTATCAGTAAGGGTACGTCACGTTTCCATTTCATTCCTATGAAATCGTGACAGAGTTGCAGTAGTCTCTAGAGTCTGCCCTAAACCTAGCACCGTCCTTCTGCTCTTTCCATGATCTAACTTTCAACTACCATTTGTAAAGCAAGGGTTGATTGTTACTTCAACGAGATGTAGACGGAAGATGGCGGACTGCATGGCAGTCATGAACCATCACAAACGTTCCGCACCTTAGACTGCTACCTAACGACCGTTCCTTGTATCATTATTTGAAAAGTGTATTATTTGTCTTTCTAGTACAAACGTTTGCATTGCATCTCTCACTATGATGTTTGATTTGGTGTGGATTGTTCTATTTCGTATTCACTGTAGAACCAAGTGTAGACGACTTTTGCCACGACTGCATTCAGTCACGAGGACATATTCGTTTTTTAGATAACAAGCATATCGAATGAGAACGGAGGACTCCGCCCTTTTCCAATATCTACCATGAAGCCACTCACAGAAGTAAGGCCGTTGCGAAGGGTGAATTCGACACATGACGAAGCGGACGATAGATTGCAAAAATTCATGCAGCGACGCTTCTAGACCACGCATGTGGGTCGCGTTAGCGACTCATTGCTTCTCACACACGAACTATGGAATACGCTTTTATATGGAATAATTTACATGTTACAATACTCTCCGCAATTCATCTGAATTATACTTCATGGCGTTCCATGTCATCGTCTGCTATATAACTCGAAGACGTCACACTGGGCGGTTGCGCGAAACTAGAATTGTTCTGAGTGGTCGACATGGAATCGAAACGCAAATCTTGACTATCGGTGCTACTTCTTTGTGTTGTGCAAGTGCTCAATCGTGCCGGAGACTTGTTGTTGCTGTAGGTCGTTACCGCGTCGCCTACTTTTTTCGTAACGGTTTGTGCGACGACCTTCGCATTCCGAAAGATAGTTTCGGCGGTTTGTGAGTTACGAGCCTTTCCGAGCATGGACATGAGGTGCGATCCGCCCCGACGGAGTGTTTCGGTAGTTTGATGGGTCTTGTACACGGCTCGGTTGTCAAATGTAGGGCAGTAGGATAAAAGCTTTCCTTGATTGTCGGTTTCGAAAACATCTACTATAGTCATCGTGACCAGATCACCAATTTGCAACTGATTCACAAATTCATCATTACTATGTGATTGTTTCGGTCCATGGCGGTGTTCGGACAAAGGAGCAAATTCGTTCATCCAAGTCCAAACAACACGGTGTGCCGCTGTCACTCGATATCGTCCGCCGGCAATCCTCATCACCGTCAAGCCAGGTGGGTCGATTATATTTAAATGGTCACCTCCAGGCATCAGTGCTAATTCAAATATCGGAAAAATGTGAGAGAAAAGAGGAGAACAATATCGAACGAAAAAAGACAGAACAATGCTGGGAGATGCAAAGCAGCCACGCGTACTCGTCAATCAGCATACGTTGTCTTACCTAGCCATCTTAAAAATAATTGTGAAATCGACGAAATGCCAGCAGCAGCTTCTAATTCGATCCCCTCGAGTCGTTCGATGCCAAATAACTGCGATGCAGTGTGTGCTTGCGGCAGCACCACTTCGGCGTCATCGGCAAATACAACAAACGGCAATGGCGTAGCTATCGAGGTCGCTTTTGGTTCATGAAACGCGACCGACTCGGCTTCGGTGAGTGACTCATTGTCGTATTCGGCATTCCATTGCTCCAAGGTCGTCGCGCCTCGCGCCGGATGCGTCGCCAGAGCTTTCTGAAACTCCTCCGGATTGCTGAGTAAATACAGCAGCGCTAAATGCATTTCGTGAATTGTGTCTGTCGCATCCGCGTGACTTGTCGAGTGGTAATGCCCCGTCATGGACGATGTTCCGGCCATGGTGTGTATGGCCAGATAGGATTCCGAGTCTGCGACAGAAGCATGATCCATAGACTCGAATTCGCCATTGGTTGCTTCGCTGCGTTGAAAGTCATATGCTGACAGAGGACTTTGTTGGTTCATTGTACGATTAAGCTCTAAATGTTGCTTGTAATCAATACCAGGTATGTTTTCAAGCGTCTTTCTTGAATAATATTCAATCTGTCGTTCATAATAAACAAAGACGGCCGTTGAGCGAGAACGGAAGCTTTTGTGTGCCGTTGAGAGAAAAAGAAAACAGCGGCGAAGAAAAAGGACGGGGGCGCAGAATGACGTCGAGTTCGAGACCCGATAACCGGTTAACACGGGACTGACACCTAAGCATGATAAGGTTAGGACTTCTTCTTCTGGATGTGGCACTGTCGCATACACGTCACAAAATACGTCACAAAGTAGTTCACAGATCACAGATGAAAGACGTACTATCGTTCGTAGTGTCGATCGTCTCTATTTTCTTATAAGTAGCGTTGACGTTTGCTCTTTGCATTCCGCGTCCGGGAGGAGAAGAAAGGTATTCGACTGTAAATAGTACAGAACAATGCCCACTCTAAATGCTCCGTGTGGCCAATCAAAATGGTCATTGAACCACGAACGCGACAGGCAACACTTTCGTCTATAAGAGGGGATCCGATTGTGTTCTTTACTCTTGCAAGTGGGGAAGATTCCATTTCGAATTTAGGCACAATGGACGCCGTAGATCGTAATTCGCGCTCTTATGTACCCTTCGGCATCGTGCATCGTTGCCAGTAGCAAAGGACTCCCACAAAACACAAGCGGGAAGGGAGAAAAGCCACCAAGAGTGGCGAGTGAATTCCTTCAAATGTGTTTCAGTGATAAAAGAGGACTTTCGTGAGTGTTTGGTACCGCCGACCTTGCAGTTTTTTCGCCGACGACAATCAATCGCTCATAAAAAACGATGCGATCATTCATTACCTCCACAATGACAAGCACTTCGAACAGCACTTCCAAGATTGCACGTCGTCGCTCCATGCCAAAGTCCATCAACACCGATACCACCGAGCCCTCCTCGGTTTGCTCACGCATTCAAATAATGTTCAAGTCGTTATCCGATCGAACACTGATGAATTCGAATACCTCCGATCGACAATCGCTCTCCCAAACATTGAGTCGAACGTTTTCTTTACGGTGTTTTCACAACAACAAAACAGGCAAGGCGAAAGCCAATGTGAGCATCCCCAAAGAAATAAGCGTAGGAACTCGCAAGGAGTTTCGTAAAGAAGCGGCGAAGAGAGCTAACCCGAGCTCCCCGAGGAAAACAAAGAATGTAACTCCCATCGAAATTCATGTCAATGGTCTCGACACAGCGAGCACTTTTACTCCCAAGGACGTCAGTGTCGACATCCGAAAGACTGCTACAATGAAGAAAATCCGCTCCACGAGTATAGACGCGTCGCCGACGGAAATTTGTGTTGAAAGTCTTTGGACGTCTCCGAAGAATGATACCAGTCGCCGAAAAGAAACAAAACAGTCGTTTGCGACTCCTCCTCCTGCCGTCAAGAAGCAGATCACAATTCCTCTCTTGATGAGCCCTCAGAAGAGTCCTCCTCCCCGCGCTGTTTTAGCACGCAGCTTGTTGGAGAATCAATCGAGCGATGCCGCATGGAAGTTGGAGAAACCTCCTATGCTGTCACGTGCTTCCCCACCCTCCCGCACCGTCAGTCGCTACGCTTCCTCCCAGAATCTCGTCAGTGCACATGCGACCCCCGCCCGACCGGAACTGTACAAACAAACGTCGGTGTACATTCCCAAAGCGGATTTGGACAAGTTGTGCAATATGTACGACGATATTGTCGACACTCCCTTTCGAGCTCACTAGAGGTCGAGGACGCGGAAAGAGCGAAACCAACGATTCATATTTTGAAAGTGTTCGACATTGTTCACTGATATAGTCAGTTGATCTTAAAAGCAGTTATTAGAAAATGAACACTTATTTGATAATAGAGTCGTGTCGTTGTACTTTGTTCGAGATTCTCTTTTCCTGCTCTCTCTAGAGTTCAATGTTTTTAACGACGCTGTTGGGATTGAGCAAGACCGTCGTTTTAGAAAGTTATTAGTTCTATGGAAATTCGATATGCTGTTTACACCGATAGCTGACTTGAGATGACAAAAGCGTTCTCGAAATCCGCAACAAAGGATGATTTAGCAAAGGAGTCACTGAACTTTACTTCGGACGCCCACGTTGTCACGCAGGTGCTCGAATCAAATGGATTCCAGTCATCCGTACCGAAAGCGTCCTTAGCGATTTCGTTATGGTTTGGCAATGAATGAACCGGCATCTTCTTAGCAGCATTTTCTTGCATTGCTTTTGGTGCTTGTAACGTCGAGGGGTCCGGAGTATGTTCCTTTGTCTTTGCCCTTGATCGTACCGGCGTGCGATACCTTGGTGTCATAGGGACTGCTCGAGGCGGTAATTTCTCCGCTTGAATAGTTGTTGCTGATCGGTTTAAATCAGTCAGGATAAAATCAATGTCGGGGCTTGGAAGTTTATTGTTCCGTACAGGCCTGCCATTGTTTTCAATCGTCGCCGCGAGAAGGACCGTCTTTTGACGGCTTCTTCGAGACTCGGGCCACGGCTTCGTTGGCTTTTTCGGGAGGCTCGAGAGCTGCTGGATCGTACCGTTTCCCTCAAGCGTGCTTCCGGCAGATTGTCAATCACATTTTGCTCTCGCTGGCTGCCCATCGATTCGTCGTGCCCAGCGCATTGCACGGCTTCGTCGAGTTCCCTTAGTTCTCGAGCAATATTGCGGGATACACGAGGGATACCAATCGTTTGTTTCGGGGCTGGCATGTCGTTCCGTATCACTTTTTGAACTTTCTCTGTAGGAGTCACCTTTCTCCGCGGACTCGGAGGCTCCGCCCCTCGAATTCTGTTTGCTACCATTGATTTAATCACAAATTGTTGTTCAACCTTGTTTCTTTTCCTTTGTCGTCAGTTGCTATTGCTTGTCAAGTATCACTTGAATGGGACTGCTCGCATGAGAATGAGAGCAGTTGGTGCAGAGTGTCTGGAAATGGAAACCATTCAACGCATCGTGGATCATGGGAAAGAGAACACAAAATTTAATTTGTGAGCCAACGGGCATTTTCCCAATAGGAAATCTGTACCGACTTATTTTCAACGCATGGAAGACAGAATTTCGCTATGTACGAAACGGAAATTTTTACGCGAAGCGGGAGCGGACGAGTTTTAGTTACATGCGCACCTCGCGCGCGCCGCCGCATCGGCATTATTCGTGAGTGACTCTGGCTCGTGACTTAACCATTATAATTGCAATCATTCGTTCGAAATAATGTGGCGATAGACCTTGTTCATGTTGTCAAAGCTCATTCAGTCGATGCCCGTTCACCGAATGAGACCATCTTTGATATTCTTTATCATCGCCTTAGGCTTGTTGAACATAATTCACTCGCAAGGTAATGGACACGATGCCCACAAATTGGCTCTATTTGAGGACTGGATCCGCACGAATGCATGGATGCATTCGAATGTCACTCTTTCGACATTTCCCCAAGGAAACGGCCTAAAAGCTACATCGGCTCTACCAGAAAATACAAAAATTATGACAATCCCCATTGATTTGCAAATATCGCGAGAGAGCATGACGAAGTCACTCCTCTCTCGCTGTAACGATTCTTCCATCGATGCGAATGAGTTCATGGAGGTTTTAAAATATTTACATGACGCAGAACTTATAACTATCGGGATGGTGATTGAAAATGGTTTCGACGAGAAATCGCTTTTCTATCCATACCTATCAATTCTTTCTACCGAAACCCCTCAGCTCTTGTTTGCTTGGAATCAGAAAGAGCTTGACTTTCTTCAAGACGATCAACTCGTCGGGCTTGCCCTAGATACAGCTCGACGACTTGAGTACGTATGGAACAAACTTTCACAGTCACAGTACCTTCCAAGCATTACTACAAATTCAAGCAGTCTCTCGCTAGAATCTTTTCAACGATTCTATGCCATCACCTTGTCACATTCTATGTGGCTTACCGACAATATGCTAAGGATCGTGCCAATGGCCGAACAAATCAATCATGCTCCATCCCATCAGCCGGACTCCGCGTTTTCTGCTTTTCACGTCCGCAATGAAACTGATGGATCCATTTCAGTGTTTTTGGATCGAAATGTTGTAGAAGGAGAGCAGATTTACGAAGAGTACGACCGATTGGATAATTCGTGGCACTTGCTCCAATTCGGTTTTGTTGCCGAGGACAATCCTTATCATTGTGTTGTTCTTCACTTGGTCCCAGCGGACGTTCATTGGGATGGCACTGCTTGTGTACGTCAAGACAATACTTACATCCCAGACAAGCATGTCGATCAGCTGATTGCGCGATATACGGATAATTCTGAATGCTTGGAACAAATTCGTTCGTTTGACGCACGAGGCATTGAAGAAAGTTGTTCGGCTACAGCGATTGCCTCAACTGATCAGACTAGTGCTCCTGCTTTGGACAAAACGTTGGTAAGAAATGCGGCGCGACGAGACTCTCGAAGTGATCCTGCGTTACTAGAAAGTCTGAAAGAGCAACTGGAACAGATTGAGGAGGGTTCGACCGTGTTTGCGGCAGATATCAACCCCAAACGACTGGCCCTAGCGATACGATTTCGACTTGAAGACGCTAAGCTGGTTTTTAAATTGACGCAGATAGATATCGTCGACGAACGAACTACAACGGACGAGCTTTAACTCATATATAAAATGTACATGAATGAACATCAAAAATCCATTTGTTCACTTATATTATTTTAGTTTGCGAGAGAGACGTTGTCCCGCTCGAAGACGACGCTCCAATAACATTAATCATCTTCATCATCGTCGTCAATCAGTGGATCGTCATGCTCAGCACGAAATTTTCGAACCAGCTCCATTTCATTGTAGTGTCGTTTCCTATGTTCCTTAAACTCCATCGCCTTCATTTCCTTCTTTCGCTCCTCCTCCACATCCGAGTGATCGGATGTGTGCGATGGACTGCTTGGAAACGCCTCTCGCACCGCCGCCACACTATCTAATCGCGTCTGTAAGGTATCCCAACTGATGCTTTCTTTTTGCGTTGCGGGTGACTTGGGGCGACGCGAGTCGTCGCTTTCGGCCCCCGAATCGTAATGCATGTACGGAGTATTCGGTTCTTCAATTTTCATTCGCGTACCGCGCAAGAGATCGTGCTCTTCAATCGCTGCTTCATCCCACTTTAAATGCCGGTCTTTGTTGTTATTGTGTGTCGTTTTCTTTTTCCGCAAGGCGGGCTTGGCTCGGCGATGCTGGCCTTCACCAATCTCTCGGGCACTCGGTTTGCGATCGTCTTCTGACGATTCCGAATCGCTCATTGTCATCAGACTACGTCTTTGTGCCTTGTGTTGTGTGTTCTACTTAATAGCTTGTGTTCACGGTGCTTCGGTGGTCTTTTTAAAAGGTGTCACGATAGCACACACGCGAAGCGTTTTGTTTTGAAACGCAATATAAAAGTGCCACTGTGAACCGTGCGTGATCGTGATGGCTGGACCTGCCCGCCGGCCGTTTGAATCCCAGAAATTGCACTATGGGCTGATCAGTAGATTACTTTTTTTCAATGCAATGCCGGTGCGATTGCAGTGCCACTGACGGGATCGTGAATGAAGAATGCATTCGAACAAAAGCTCGAGCCAAGATGCTCGAGCACAATATAGAACATAAAACTGCGTTTATGCTACAAGTATTGCTCTTTTGTTGTTTGCACGATAGAGTATCGCATAAAAATCTTCAAACTTTGTAACTTTGATAACTGTTTAGAACGATCATGGTGGCGATTTCAAACAAACTCGCTCTGGGTGCTGGTGAGAAACTTCTAAGTAGTCGCTCTCTGTTAACCTCTTCGTGCTGACATTAAGCTTTTCGCTTGGTCTCTTACTTCTATTAGGGTGCTATTGGGGTACAGAGAAATTCATTGTCAAGGACTTTCAGAAGAAATTTCCAGGATCAGTAAAGGACGCTAAAGTTGGATTCATGTCGCCCGATCCGAACGCCATGGCGAACCCCTCCTACCGTCAGGTAAGTTCACATACGCAATATATCTCTTTCGTTCTTTATTCTTGTTTTAAAAGCGGAGAGTCTCATCTTTTGTTCCAAGGTATGCTCCGGAACCACGGGTCACGTGGAAGTGTTGTGGGTGGAATTGAATGATCCATCGACGACCTTCGAACCCCTCATTCGTTTCTTTTTTCAATTCCACGATCCGACGACCAAAGATCGTCAAGGCAACGATACGGGGTCGCAATACGGATCGGCCATCTTTTGTGACGATGAGGCACAAAAGAGTATTGCACAAAAGGTCAAAGCGGAAGTACAGCAATTGATGGATGCGGGGAAAATCAACAGTTATGCCAAGAAGCAAGTCGAAACGATTATTGTGGATATGAATCCGTTTTATCCGGCACATGAAGAGCATCAGCAGTATCTGGAAAAGAATCCTTCGGGATATTGCAATCATTATTACCGTTTCAAAGAATGGCCAACTTCTTTGAATTGAAATGATGTTAAGAAGGGCCGAAACGAAGGATGCTGCATTGTAATGTAACTGCAACACAAGGATCAGACCAGTAGAAACAATAGCAAGATGATGATTGATAAATGAACAAAGTAAATAAATTATACAGGCAACTGATTATTGTAGCGTTTCGGCCTAGCAAATCCCGGGCATGTTCAGCATTTGTGCATTATAGACCCATGGCTGAAACTGTATTCCATCGTCGGCAAAACATACGTAGAGAACTGTGTAAGCTGCTGCACTCAGTGCTGCCACTTTTAACGTGAAGATCGTTAATAAGAACGGAAGTCTCAACAGGAACCGGAACAAAGCGACTGTTAATTGCGTCCACATTCGTAGAAAAAGTAAAGGCAATGAGGTTCGTTGCATGGGGATCGGCTCTTCAGCTTCGTCTAGAGTCAATTCTACCGAATCGTCTTTCTTGGAAGTAATACTATTCTCCGTTTCGGCTGTAGCGTCATCGTCGGATAGTGGGAGTAATGTCGCATCGGAAGACGTGACAACACTGTTTTCGTTACATGTATCGGCTTTCTTCGACATATCCATTAATGGTGACACACTACTTGGCGGTGCAATCCCTTGCAATTGTTTGATTCGTTTCGATACAGTGAAGGTATTCGTCCTTAATGGGGCTAACATTGTGTTTTCGTCATTCATAAGTGCAGATCGTTTAACTCCGATTTCGTTATCTTTTGATAACTGATCGGCTAAGGCAACAGAATCGTTCTTACCAACCGTAGCTTTTCCTCCGTCGCTTTCACTATGGTCCTTGCAGCTGACATTTGGATCCTCTTGCACACCAGTTGAGTCAAGAGGTGATGTTGGTCTTTCAGTAATTCGGTGCGGTATCTTTCGAGTGTCTTCAAGAGGAGCAACTTGTTCGTCAACTGCATCCAATCGCGCAGTTGTAAATAGCTCAGTCTCATCTTTTTCAGTGAAGATCGGAGTACTTATCGCAGCAGAGCGAACGAAACAACTCTTTTCAAGTCTACCTTCTTTTCCAGTTTGACTGACATGACAGCCGTCAGCGTTTATTTCCTGTACCGCTACAAAGGCCGGAGCGTCTATATTTGGTGCATGAGCGTATTCATCTTGTTTGCAGGTATCGACAAATGGTTTACATCCGTTGTTCACTGGTGCAATAATACCATCTGGGGGAAAAGACAATGTGTTTAAGCTTTTCTCATGGCGGTTTTCTTCTCCTTTGTTGTCACCAGAGCAAGAAAACTTGACTTTCCTTTGTTTTATCCTTTGATTCGACAATCTTCTAGGCGTAATCTCCTCATTCGGATGACCGACGACTGCTTGTTTCTTGACGCTGCGTCGTCGAATAGAGCTATAGTTCTCAGCTCGTTTTTCGGAAGTACGGCCAAAGTCATCGAGACAGGGTCTGCACGGTTTCGAGGCGTACGGGTCCCCGGAAAGCACCGACTCGCTAATAAATGTGCTGTTGCGATTCATTGAAAGGGTAATCTCTCAACATCGGATTGTTGCATTTGTATGTTGCAACACAATAATACGACCCGCGTGAAGGTTTCGAAATTCATTCGAACTGCCGCCGAAAAATCGCACAACAACCGATTCAAACCGTTGACCGTTATAACCAACATTTTACACGATATCAGTAGGTACCGTTTCAGTTTTGTATAGCCAGTTGTGTAGTCTCGTGTCTTTTCTGATCTTCGGTGAATTTAAGGTGAAGGTTATGGCTATGGATTCGAATGAATCATCTACAAGGTATTATAGTCGGTCATCGTCCTTGGTTAACCATGGCTAATAGAGATGATTACCAGGTAAGGTCTCGCTAGTCGCTAGGCTAATGACAATGAGAAGGGACAAAAAGTAAAAAGATAGAAGAACCTATAATAACTTATCTACTGGTATGATTAAAATATAGAGGTCAACGTGTTCAGTTGTTTTATTTAGCAAACCACACTCCTCCTTGTTACACCAAACCAGGTCGACTGTGCATCTCGCTGTAGAGTCCTCCTATCCCAAAGTCTCCATAATACATCCATACCGTCGCTAATAGGACGATCGTGGCCGAGGACACAGTTGTAGCCAGTAGAATTCGTACGGGAAGCCCAATGAAGATAGTCCACAAGATGGTCTTGATCAGGTCAAAAACATGCCCATAAAGAGTATCACAATATTTGCTTCTTCGGGAGGCGGCGGCGGTGCTGTTTTCTTTTTTCGACAATCTTCTTTTCCTTTTGTGGCTCAACCGTCACTGCATCTGTATTGACGCCAACATCTCGACCCGGGGTTTTCGAAGCTACAACGGGTGGAGGTGACGTCGGTTCAGTTGCTCCATTGGCCATGTGTTGCGACGCAAAGATCATCGTGGAAATTGCTGTGCAATAGTGTTCTCGAACCGTTCGGGCGGTGAGGTATATGGAGTCCAAATCATATTCCCTTTCATTTGCTTCCCTGTCAATGTACAAGATATTCCCCAAAGGTTCATTTTCGGCATTCTTGTACTCGATCCAGTCGGATCCATCCGCTAGCTGATGACGGACGTTATCTTCTCCGTAGAGTGCCAACAGAGACGAATCGGCATTGATGCGGGCCACCACTTCCAGTGTCGAAGCTTTCGTGGCATCGGCCGACATTTCGTAGAGCTTGGAAGTTTGCTGACCCGCACCGAACCACAATTCTCGTTCTGACGCCACTCCGTAGGGACGGCGCACAATGAATGTAGCCTTGTCGGATTCATACTCGTGCACCGTGTCTTTGGTGGCACGAATCAAAGCGTCACGATCCGGGACAACCGATGGATCTTGCTTGTTGCGCTTTGGGTGAGGCGTCGGGACGTGACGTCGACGAGGTGACATGAGCATGGGAGACGACATTTTCGGTGATAAAAAACCAATGGTCGGCCGACCCGATACTTGACCCCGGGCCAACTTGACCGCTGCCGCATCTCCTTCCCGATCCGCCAAGCGAACAATGTCCTCCATACTCGGAGCTGTTCGGCGTTGCAGCTGCTTCACTTCATCTTGTAATTTCGCTACTTGTTTGAGAGCATCTGCTTTCTCATTCTCGGCGCGAATCAGTTCCTTTTGCATCCTTAGCTCGGGCGTTTGGGATGTCGTCGAGTCCGTCGTCAAGGACTTGGCCACTTCTTTCATGTTTCGCAAGATTTCCATGCGATTCGCACTCGCCATAGACTTGGGTGGCTGATTTTCTTGCAGCATGTCGGGTGGTGATGGAGCCGATGTTACCGGGGTGTCGGCCTGTGTCTTGAATGGAAACGGTGTCGCCCCGGCCTTGGTAGTATTTACTTCCTCCTTAGGTGTCTCTGCGTGCTTGTCAGGAAACGGCGTAACTCCGGCGTATTGGGTATTGCCTCCGTTGACTTTACTGACGTGCGGAGTTCCTTTGTTCATAGGAAAGCTTTTGAAAGCAGGAGTCGCTACCGGTGCCGGCGGCTCCTCGCTGAACGAGACAGCGCTCATTTTCGCCGGCGAAATGGGCAAGCTCGCCGGGGGCTGTGGAATAGGACGTGATTCTTGCGGCGCGAAGGATACTGACGGTGGTGGTCCTGGTTTGGGTGGTGGTGGAGGAGGTCGCACGGGAGGAGCACTGCGTGACCGACTCGAAGGGTTTTCACCCGAAAACGAAGCATCCAAACGACGTGCTAAGGTTTCTGCCTGAGGTCCTTCGAGAATGGTAGCCGCGGGTTGAAGTTTTTGTCGCTTTTGGGTGCGGTAGGAAAAAGGTCACTGTGACGGACTTCCAAACGTCCCCGCGACGGCATTTGCGGAACGGCAAGCTGCGAGCGAGCCATATTTAGGACCGAGCTTTTTTCACGTTGTTGTTGCAACATTCGAATTTGTTCTCGGCGGTAAGCGATTGCTTCATCAACCTGATTGTCGGTTGCATTACTGTCGTGCTTTGGCGTGCCTCCGGCTCGCATTTTTTTCAGAGGCTGAGACATGGGGTGTCCGGGTGAGACCGCTGTTTGCATAATGTCAAATCCTGACGAGAATAAGCTATAGAAGAAGAATTAAAAGACGCAAGAAGATTTGCACCGGGTGAAAAGAAAGGTAATTGTTGTTTGCTTTTGCTACAAAACAACATGAAACGCAATGCCTGGTAAATAATTAACACGCGACCGCACCTATTTTTTGCCTTTGCCTGGTATGCCTCTTTATCGCAGTGCTCGCATTGGATTCCGCTCCTACACAAAGAACCAGTGTGAATGATGCGCACTACCGCGCGAGAAGAGCCGTTTTCATGCGTTCAATAAAACATGCAATATGTCGCACCGCTACCTGTGCATGAATACACACACCACACACGGAGCAAAATGGAGCAAGGCAGAGTGCGCGCAGTGATGGTGATGACAGTAAACACAATGATAAAAACAAACGGCTGAGCTTATCATTTGTGCTTTTGTACTGCAACTATAGAGCTTAAAAATGGATGATTCTTTTTATAACGAAGAAGAAACACAAGGAACTGGGACTGCTGAACCGCCAGAAGTCTGGCTCGAAGCGACTCCAAATGATCAAGCCTGGATGGAGAAATTTGGGAGGCTTGTCCTGTTCCGAGAGGCTCACGGACACTGCAATGTTTCAAAAAATTTCGAAGATAAAGAACTGGGATCATGGGTCGCGAATCAAAAATCGTTTCAACGCGCCGGAACGTTGCGCAAAGATCGCGAGAAGTTGTTGAACGAGATCGAATTCACGTGGACGGTGCCGGGCAAACAGGAATCAACCAGTAGTGTGAAGTTGTCATGGATGGATCGCTACAATCAACTCGTTGCCTTTAAAGAGAAACATGGACATTTTCAGGTCACGAAAGATGACACGCCTTTGAAAAATTGGGTCAGTGCTCAGCGATTGGTTTATCGGTCGGGCACCATGCGTCAAGAGCGAAAGGATTTGCTCGACAAAATCGGTTTCGTGTGGAATGCACGGAAGGGACGCCAGACAACTGCGGCGCCAAAATTCGGCTTGACTTCTGTGCAAAACAATGAAGAGTCGTGGAATCGAATGTTTGAGCGATTGAAGCGTTTTTATCAGCAACACGGGCATACCGATGTCCAAGCGAACTCGGATGATTTGGAACTCTTGCAATGGGTTTCGCTGCAACGAAATTTACACAAACTGGGGCATTTGGACGTAAAGTACGAAACGGCGCTTCGTGAGATAGGGTTGACGTGGGAGCCGCAAGCACTGCAGCATAACGCCCCCAAGAATGATCGCCAAATGTCCCCGACTCGAGAGGACGAACTCTGGATGTCTCAGTTTCGACTGCTCTGTGAATTTCATCAGCAGAACGGGCACACATGTATACCGCGTACGGGTGAGACCAGTGCGTTAGCTCAGTGGTGGTTTGTTCAGCAGCGTCTTTTGGAAAGAGGTAGGCTTTCGGAAGACAAGAAAAAGAAACTCGCGAATTTTTTGAGAGACGAGTCGTCGATGGCGACAACAGCGATTAACTCAAACAGTACATCGCGTGAACCGCAATTCGCATCAGTAAATGAAGGTTCAACGTTGTTACCAATATTCAGTCATGCACAAGACTCGTCAATGGCAGCGGCTTCATTGGAAGTAGGAACGGTTCCTTTCACATCAGTACCAAAAATTGTAGAACCAACATCGGGATTGGTGTCCAGCCATGCACTAGGTGCTTCAATAGCAGCACTATCTGCCTCAATAGCAACCGCTTCAATGGAGGCAGATCCAGCTCGTGTTCATGATCTGGTTGCCAGCGTCGGAGACTCGGGTCAGAAAATTCCAACCACATCATCGACGATTAATACGGCAGATATTTCTTCAGAAGATCCTCGTGTTCGGCTTGCACACCACGCTTCACAAACACAATTGATTGCAAACGCGACAGCGGCAGGAGCTTCGTCGACAGCGGTAAAGTCTTCCAACGCCGATAGCGAAACTCCGATAATCATTCAAAAGTTCGCCATCGGTACGCGGATAGAAAAAAGTTTTTGAGGTGGACGGAGTGTTACAGGTATTTGGTGGTAATGTCTTTTCGTTCGAACAGTTTGAAGAGGACGATGGTACTCACACGTGGGGGTATATGATCCATTATGATGACGGAGACAAAGAGCATATGTTAGAAGCAGATGTAGAAAAGTATCTGGTTGTCGTAAAGAAACAAAAGCGTGCAACGAAAAGTCATCAAAACCCAAAGTCATCTAAACGAGCGAAACAAACAAGTCCGTCGAGCAGAGAAGATAACTCAGCGCCGTCCGCGGAGACAACCACTGCAACTATTTTGAACGAAGCCGTAGCGTCTGCTGTCCGGGACGCAGCAACAAGCAGCGTTACTACTTCCGCAGGAACTCTAAAAGACTCATCAATATCTAGAGCAAGCTCGGAAACAAACAAAAAATCTGGAGAAAAAGAGGCTGGACGAGAGTCTCGTGGAAGGGACGCAAAGCTGTTGCGGCCATCTGGTGAAATTCCGAAGGAACCACGAACCACAGCCGGTGTTAAAGAGAAAGTCTCAGCGAGTTCGAAACCGATGAATGAATTAGATAACGATAGCTCATCGTCAGAGGATGAGCCTTTGCATTTGCTGGTCCGCAAACCAGCTCGGTCGAGTGGGAGAAAAGCCAATCAAGACGTTCAAAGCGATGGAGTCGATCTGGAGCAGTTGTATCTGCCAGACAGCCCTGAAGTCCAGACGGGCGCAACGGCGACAAATCAAGAAAAAGATATGGAAAACGAAGTTGTGCGCAAAGATGACTTTGTGCGACGGTCTTTAAATCAGCAATATCAAACTGTCGCAAATGATGCAAATCAAGAGAAAGCGATACAGCACGAGCTTGCTGATAAGGACCATCGGTCTCGGATGCCTGTTAGCCAGCAATATCATACTGCCCCAGAAAATTCGAATCAAGAGAAAGAGATACAAAAACAGATTTCTGGTAAAGATCAACAGTCACGATTGCCGCTGAACCAGCAAAATCAAAGTGTAGCAAAGATTGCGAATCAAGAAAAGAGAAACAACACGAGCTTGTTAATAAGGATCAGCTGATACATTTACCAGTGAACCAGCAAAATCAAAATGTTGCAAAGAAACCGAATGAAGCGAAAGAGATGATTCGGCACGAGATAGTGGACCTTGTCGATAATGACGATGATGAAGAGGAGGACGAGGAATCAACGATAGCTAACTCACGGCAAACCTCGAATGAAACGGTGAACCCTCCTCAAAGGTTTCCAAAGGGTACGACTATTTCGAGAAAGTTTTTGATCTGAGTGACAACGAACGGGAAAAGTCATATGGGGGTAAAGTTATTGACTTTGTATACCTAGCGCTGGAGAAAGACTGGTATTACTTCATTCAGTACGACGATGGAGACACGGAGTTTATGGACGAATGGGAAGTAGCAAAATTCTCGGCGTTGTTGCGGAGATAAGAAGCAAATCGTTCTCCAGATCTGTTGAATGCGGTGGAAGAAGAGTGACTGACAGTTTGAGTTCTGTTTGAATGAATTCTGCCTGGCGCTCACTGAATAAAAGAGGCAAAAAGTGAAGCGACGTTGTGGTGTTATGGTTCTGTACACAGCTGTAGGAAGGGATAGCAACTGAAATTGACATTCACATCTAACAAGCACTTGTATGGAGAAGCTAAATAGCAGCACGGCTGATCCTTGCTTGGCAAAAGATCCCTGTTTTACTAAACAACAATGTTAACTTTTGACGGGACAGAAATCAAGAAGAAAGATAGTGGATGATAGCAATAATCGCACCGTTATTGCTTGCTTCGAATTTCGAAAAAGAAACCATGATGATTTCATTCATTCGTTGCCGTGATCATTATGTTCCCTTCTCTCCAACAAGGAAAATAAGTTGTGCTCGTTTATTGCATAAACACCTGACAGATAATATCAATATGAATATCCGTCCTTCGAGCGAGGAAGAAACACCGCAAGTAACGGCGAGGCACGAAATGCCAGAAGTCTGGCTCGAAGCGACTCCGAATGACAAGATCTGGATGGAGAAATATGGGAGACTCGTGGCTTTTCGAGAGACACGCGGGCATTGTAATGTTTCGAAAAGGTTTGAGGATGATAAGGAACTGGGATCGTGGGTTGCGAATCAAAGATTGGCATACCGCGCAGGGACTCTACGGAAAGACCGCGAAAAGCTGTTAAACAAGATAGAGTTTTCGTGGGCTTCAACTAAAACTACAACGTCTTGGATGGATCGCTACAATCAGCTTGTTGCTCTTAAAGAGAAAAACGGCCACTTCAAGATCACAGCAGATAACTTGCCTCTGAGAAATTGGTTGAATACCCAGAGAATGTTTTACAGGTCGGGCACATTACGTCAAGAGCGCAAGGATTTGCTCGACGAAATCGGCATGGTATGGAATGTAAGAAACGGACGCCATAGTCCTGTCGCGCCGGCACCGAAATTCGATTTGACTGCTCTGCAGAATAATGAAGAATCGTGGAATCGAATGTTTGCGCGATTGAAGGAATTTTATCAGCAAAATGGGCACACCGATGTTCTAGCGAACTCGGATGACTTGGAACTCTTGCAATGGGTTTCGCTGCAACAAAACTTGCACAAACTAGGGCGATTAGATGAAAAGTATGAAAAGGTGCTTTGTGAGATCGGATTTTCATGGGAGTCGCAGTTACAACAGGATAAAAATGCCACCAAGAATGATCGCCAAATGCCATTGACCCGAGAGGATGAACTTTGGCTGTCCCAGTTTTTACTGCTTTGTGACTTTCAACAGCAACATGGGCACACGAATGTGCCACATACGAGCGAGACCAGTGCGTTGGCTCAGTGGTGGCTTGTTCAGCAACGTCTCATGAAGAGAGGTAGACTATCGGATGAAAAGAAACAGCAGCTCCGACGTTTCTTACGGGCCGAGTTGGCGATGACAGCAGCCTCTTCGTCGAGCAAAACATCTCGTGAACCACAAGTCGCATCTGTAAACAATGTTCCAACAACAGGACCAGTTGGTAGTCATGCATTAGTTTCGGAAGCTCACGGTGTCCAGTTTCTAAATGGGGGTCGCAATCAAGGGTAAAGGCGACAGCGGCAGAAGCTTCGTCGGCTGCGGTGGCGTCTTCCGATGTCGATGCACCGAGGATTATCCAGAAGTTCGCCATAGGTACTCGGATAGAGAAGGCGTTTGAGGTGGACGGAGTGTTGCAGGTATTCGGTGGCAATATCTTTTCGTTTGAACAGTTTGAAGAGGACGACGGTACTCACACGTGGGGTTATATGATCCACTATGACGATGGCGATAAAGAACACATGCTTGAAGCAGATGTAGAGAAGAACCTCGTTGTCGCGAAGAAACTCAAGCGTGCGACGAAAAGTCACCAAAATTTGAAGTTGTCGAAACGAGCGAAACGAACGTGTCCATTTAGCAATGACGCACATTTAGCGCCGTCCGCGGAGACAACAATCCCATTTATTTCGAATGAAGCCACCGCGTCCCCTGTCCAGGACACAGGAACAAGCAATGATAAAAATTCCACAGAAACTCTTAGAGACTCATCAAAGTTTAGAGCAGAAACAAAGAAAGCATCTGGAGAAGATGAGGCTGGACGAGAATCTCGTGTAAGGGACGCAAAGCTGTTGCGGCAACCACCAAACACAGCTTCTCAAGAGAAAGTACTAGCGAGTTCGAAATTGATGAATAAATCAGAAAACGATAGCTCATCGTCAGAGGATGAGCCTTTGCATTTGCTGGTACGCAAACAAGCTCGGCCGGGTAAAAGAAAAGCCAACCAAGACAATCAAAGCGGTGGAGCTGATCTGGAGCAGGTGTATTTGCCAGATTGCCCTGAAGTCCAGACGGGTGCAACGACAATAAATAATCAAAGAGCGATACAAGATGAAGCCGTGCGCAAGGATTACATTTTGCGCTTGCCGATTAGCCAACAAATCAACGAAGGAAAAGAGAGTCACGGTGAATCTGTGGATAAGGATCATCAGCTGCGAATGGATGTCAGGCATCAATATCAAAGTGCTGCAAATCATGCATCTCAAAAGAAAGCGATACAACAAGAGCTTGCTGATAAGGATCAGCAGTTGCATATGCCGGTGAGCGAGGAGTATCATTGCACCGCAAAGAAAGCGAATAAAGCGAAAGAGATTCAACATGAAATAATGTACCTTGTCGACGATGAAGAGCCAACGATAGCTGATCCGCCGCAAACTTCGATTGAAACGGTGAATCATCCTCCCAGAAATTCCCGACGGGCACGACTATTTCGAGAAAGTTCTTTGATCTGAGTGACAATTAACGTGAAAGTCATACAGGGGTAACGTCATTGACTTTGTTTACCTGACACGGGAAAAGGGCTGGTTTTATTTTGTTCAGTACGACGATGGAGACACGGAGTTCATGGACGAACGGGAGGTAGCAAAATTCTCGGCGTCAATGCAACGTTAAAGCGGGTCTTTTGAGAGCTTTGACCGATCTGGTCTGGAAGCAGAACTCACAATCGGCCAGGTAACGTGTGTTTTTATATATATATAGAATAGGTAACGATGATAAGAATGTTTCTACGATTATTAAGGTACGCCAGCACCGACGTGATGGTCGTTTTGCTTTGTATAGTTTCTAGAAGCAAAAATCATCATTTTTAGTGAGCTACTCACTCTATAATCTTTCATCCGAGCTACTTCATTGTGGAAACATTTGAAGAAAGCGATGATCCATCAAAAGCTAACCTTAGTTTTTTCGGGATAGTCGCGCGAAGGCGCGCACTTTGTGCGATTGGGAAAAATCTTCGGCGAGCGCGAGGCGCCAAATAAGAAACGAATGACAAAAAGAAATCTCGATGCAATTTTAGTGCAAACATTAATAGAAAAGAACGACCTGCAAAACCATTCCTTGAGTGTAAAAAAATAAAGACTTTTGATTCTTGTTTACAACTAGGCGGGATGGATGCGGAAAGAGGAAACGCGCGAGTCGACGCTAATCTGGATGAAGCCTGGATGGAAAAGTACCGGCGGCTCGATGCGTACAAACAGGTACACGGCCATTGCCGAGTTCCCCAATCGTATGAGGATCGTTCGCTGGCTTGCTGGGTTGGAAATCAGCGATCGATGCAACGAGCAGGCACCTTGCGGGACTATCGCGAGCGTTTATTGAATGATTTGGGTTTCACTTGGAGCAAGCCACGCGCGATCTCAGAACTCCAAATTTGGATTGAGAAATACAATCAACTGATTACATTTCACCAAGAAAATAGACGCTTTGATGCCTCACCCGCGGAGGACAAGGATTTGAACACCTGGGTGAGCACTCAGCGAGAGCAGTACAGGTCGGGAACCTTGCCGAAAGATCGACAGGAATTGTTGGAAAAGATTGGCTTTGTTTTTTGCGGGAACGCCAGCAACCAGCGAGGTGATACGGATAAGGCGATGCATACAATTCACGAAAATGAACGAGCATGGAATCAAATGTTTGATCGGTTGTGCGCATTTTCGCTGCAACATGGACACACAGATGTTGCAGCCGGTGTAGATAACCAGGATCTAGCAGAATGGGTCTCTTTACAACGAAGCTTGCACAAAGAGGGACGCCTTGATGAGAAGCACATTGAGGCTCTCACTGAAATTGATTTCTCGTGGGAGACTGCGGACGAACTAGCGGAGGACGACCAAAAAGTGCCCAAGACCGATGAAGAAGTGTGGATGTCACATTTTGAGTTGCTCTGCAATTTCAAAAGGCAGCATGGGCACATGCTTGTTCCGCGGAGTGGCGAAACAAGTACATTAGCCCAATGGCTTTTTGCTCAACAACGACTTCTTTACAGTGGTATGTTGTCGGAAGACAGGATGAAACTGCTCGCAGGCGCCTGGATTACTGAATCGTTCGAAATGGTAGCGGCCACTTTGGCTACTAAGCAGAGTGATGTACCGGGAGTAAAATGCGATGAAGATGTCGTTGCAAGCACCGGTAACCCGTCATCGAGTAACATTGTGTCGGTGGGCGTAAAAGTGAACCACCCGCTGCTGAAGCCACGACTCATCTATCCGCGCCTATTGTTCCAGCAAGAAGTCATGCAAAGGAAGCGACACTGCCTCCTAAGATTGAGAAGGAGACACCAGCGGTAGGTCAAAAGTTTACGATCGGTACACGGGTCGAAAAGCTTTTCAAAGCAAGTGGAGGGTTGCAGGCATTCGGTGGGACTGTCATTGCCTTTGAGGAGTACGAAGAGAAAGATGGCACAGCAGCATGGGCGTACTTGATTCTTTATGACGATGGCGACCAAGAGCACATGCTTGAGGCCGACGTGGCAAAGCATCTTGCTGGCTCAAAACGAAAGAAGCGTTCGGTGAAGAGTCCGCCGAGACCCAGGTCACCCAAGCGACAGAAACAGCCGAAAGCGACAAGTTCCGATGTAGCGCAAATTGTTCCAAGCCCGGTCAGGAGCAGTCGAGGCTGTGGGAAATCTGTTGTAGACGTCGCAGGAAACAAGATTCCTGGAATGGTAGCTAGTGCTCGCGTTTCGCGCGTTCGCGATACAAAGCTACCTCCGTTTACCACCAGCAAATCTGCAGTGAAGGGAAAAGCTTCGGTCAAGTAGCCAACATAGTAACAACAGATACATTTCTGTGTAACCCGTACAAAATGCTCAGACGGTCTAGAGTAGGAGGGGAAAACAGACTAGAATATCCCCTAAGTTTTCGACGGTAGAAGATGGTTGAACTACAATGGGGGCTCAGTTTTGCTTCTACACCGTCATTTCGTCTTAAAAACATAGTAATCGCTGTGCGTTTAAACTACCGAACATAGAGTTTGAAAACCGCTAATCTTAAAAAAATATAGCTTGACATTTTTATTTCTATTGTCTAGGCTACCAGTACAAAGCTACCTTAGCTACAAATACGACTTACATTTGTGAGTCATGAGGAATGGGAAGGGGGACCCCTAAATGCTGAACCTTAACCCTAAAAACCGTTTCTCGACGAAAATCTTCCGAGCGCCAAAAAGAAAAGAAAAAAATGAAGCTTCAACAGAAAAAAAGATCTGCATGTATTATTTGAAGGCTCGAAGGGAGCCATCTTCTTTGGTAGTCATTTCGAGAACAAACCAAAAAGCAGATGACGCTGGTTTTTCGAACAGCAGCGCCGCGTGTCCATCTCCTGACGCTACTCTTGCTCGTCGACCTTTATCGTGGGTTCACTCCGAAAGCAACCACGACGTGTTCGTTCCAGCATCATCTAGCCAAAGGTAACAGAGAAGCACCCGAAGTAACCAACAATCCATTCACAAAAGCCTCTTGGTATGCTGTTGAAGCCTTTGGAAAAGTATTTGGATCTCCCGTAAAGAGTGTCGACGATGAGCTTGTTACCATCGATCGTTCGAGGCCTCCATCGTCGATGGAAGAGACCATCCAGCGACTGAAACAAGACAATAATCGACAGTACTTTTTGTCGGGAACCGTCGATGAGCTGATATATGATGAAGATTGCACCTTTTCGGATCCCTTTGTATCCTTTCAAGGGAGAAGACGCTTTGTCGAAAATTTGCAAAATTTGGGATCGTTCATTGCCCAATACAGTGCCAAGCCGCTAGATTACACACAAGAGGACATGGACGGATCGATCGTGGTGCAAACCAAATTTATGGTCAAATTGGAACTCAAGCTTCCGTGGAAACCCGTATTGGCATGGCCGTGGGGCGTTGTTTGCACCATTGATCGGGAAACGAAGTTAATTGTGAAGCATCAGGAACTTTGGGACATTGCGCCTTGGGACGTAAGTACTGATGATCGATGTTTGCTTTTGCTGTCTGTACGACCTAACTCTTTGTTTCATTATGGTTGCGCTTTATAGGGAGTCAGGCAAATTTTTCGAAAACCCACAACTTCCGTGTAACGTATAAAGTAAAGAATTACTATTTGTTGCCTTATTCTCTCTTTAGCCCCCAAATTGATTCTCGTAAATCATTTCTTCCCGCGGATAACGTCGACTCCGCCAATCAAGATTCGTCATTGGTGATGCCGCTCGGCCGGTCGCAATCACCAACGGAATCGCGTAACGACTGGGAATCCGCAAGACGCGACGAATGCCGGGTCCATCGATGCCTTCCATGGGTATCGTCGCCAAGCCCCGTGACGAACAGGCCAACATGTACGTCATGGCCACCAACATGGCGTTCTTCGTCGACCATGTTTCGGTACTACTCAACGTGGGAAGCGTGGGTGGAAGTCGTAAGATGCGAGTCACGATATTCAGCATCGACATGGCCCATCGAAAGGAGAACGAAAGGATCGCTGATAGAATTCGTGGCAATGGATATCCGGAACTGAAGACAGCAATGTAGAACGCCAACAGTTTGGTCATTTGGCGATTTTGCTGTTGCAAAAACTGTGAAAAACGGGGCAATGTTTTCAACACTTTCCGATCGGCGAGAAAGACGGCCGTGCAATCGGCATCACGGACACGGTCCGCATTCGGACCCAAACAATACCGCGAAAGCGCCAACTTTTGTTCCGGATTATGTACCATAACGACTTTATAGGGTTGTGTGTTGAAGGAAGACGGCGCCAGTCGCGCCATATCGATGCATTCGAGTGCCTGGCGAATGATTTCGGGATCCGAGGGTGATGCCGTAACGCATTCGGGCACTGTAGCATTGGCACGTTGAAAGCTTTTGCAAGCGAATCTTGACATGACGGCTTGATCGAACGACAATATATTCCTATTATTGCTGCTTTGCGATGTATCTGCTGCCGAAGACGAGAAGAGACTGGATCTGTAGGGCAAGCGAGGCGCCACCGAATAGCATTCGCCGATGGGAAACTGTGTCAGAAGAATGGCTAGCCCTACGAGCCATGCTATCAGCTCCAGTCGCCTTCGAACAAACATTGCCATCTTATTATTGTGTTCGAGGATAAAAAGTAAATAGACCGTTTATTATCTATCTATTGTTAATTATGTGTTTGACGACGCGACGATCGCCATCATTATTTTTTATCATCGTCCCCGTCGCGCAGTGGGGTATAAGGTCTCCATAGTAGGGTTAGAAATAATAAATCTGATGTTCCGGCTCCCAGAAAATCTGGAAGTGTATTCACACTTCGTTTCATTACGACTCATGACTGAAAAGTAGTCGTGGATAGATGAGGTACTCCGTAACATTTTTCAACTATACGGAGCAAAGTAGTAAATACAGTTGTCATTTTTGTAGCAGACGGAAACTCTGAAGTGCTGTGTCTGCCCATCAACGCCTCGCTCGCGTTTATTATTATCATCGCGTCGCGTCGGCATTTTGCAAAACGCATTGTTGCAATTGAAAACATCACACGTTGCCGTAGAAGACACCTTGTTCCAGCACAATGACGACCCAAACGGATTGGCTGGCTCAAAAGATCCTACAGGAATGTCAGGCCCGCACGGAAGGATGGAACGAAGACCTCTCCGACAACAAGCCCTGGAAGCTGCTCACTGAAAAGGAATTTGCCGAGCAATTTTTAACCACAAGTCTCCATGATTCGTTTCGACAAGCGGCCCAAAGTATTCCGGAAGAAGTGTTTCGTGTCGGCAATGACTACTCTCAGTCGACCGACGCCTTTCGCGTGCTCTTTTCGGACGATGCGATTCAAAAGTTAGTCGATTGCACGAACGGTTATTTACGGCATAATGGAATTTTTCCCGAGACGAATATCCAAGAATATCGGGAGTTTCTCGCGCACAAATTTCTGCTCAGTCGTTATCGATGCGAAGCTATCTTTCGCGATATGTTGCCCATGCTGGCGAACCAGCACGGCTTTCACGCCATGAATTGGCAACGTTTCCAGAATCTGTACAAATGCACGCATGGATATCCCATCGAGGAACATTCAAACCATGATAATGATGTGTGGCAGCAGCGGAAACCAGTGCTTCGGAAATTGAATGAATTAGAGCGTTTACTATTCGAACCTTCGATGAAGTTCATGTTGAACAAGAAATCCGGAATCCTGGCAGTCGACGAAGAGCGCTTGAACTGGCGAAGAAGGGAGGAGTACGACTATGAGGACAGAGAACCGCCCGCCAATGGACCGGCCTGTGACCGTATTGTTGACGCACTCACCGGTGTCGTGTTTGGGATGCGGCTTCGTGTTCGGGGCGAATCGCCGCGAGAAAATGTCGAGGAACTATTACAGACATTGCCTCCCATCGCTGCGCCCGACCAAGTTCGAGTCTGTTTCGATGAAGAGTACGGCAACATGCGGTTTCTGACGAAAAATGTCTGGGAACGAAACTTGGACGTTATCAATCGTGCGAGACAGTATTATTCCAATCATCCGTTTATTACAGAAGAGGAGATCGCGAGTAAACGTAATGAATGGAAGGAGGCGAACATAACGGATCAAGTTCAGCAAGAGGCGTATGATAAGTTTGAGCCGTTTATTTTGGATGATAGGTCGAATCTCCGAATTGTAACTAAAACTCTACCCAGTGATGAGACGAAACGCATCCGAGCAACTGCGTTGAGAGACAGTTTTGATCCTTTGTCTACCTGCAAGCTTCATCGCATCTTTTCGAGCGGAGGGGACGAAATGTCCGGTGTATGGGTGGCGAAAACGGAAGCGACGACTGTTCCATACAAAACTCTCTTCAAAAATCGATCCTGTCCATTGCCCATAGAAACGCAATTACTTGAGACCTGCCATCCGATCACTTTGATGCAGGAAGCAGCGGATTGGTTATGTCAGCGAGCGTTTCGGTTATCAGGCTCTCTCACCGGACTTTTTCTTGAAAGTGAGACATCGGAGCAGCCGGGAGTGGACTTGAGAGTTGTGCGTATGCGACAGTGTTTGGACTCATGGTTTGGGTCGCAGCGGCCAACTATAGCAATGCCAGAAGAGGATGAATATGAAGAAGAGCCTATTATCAATGAAATTATGAGGTTTCCTTGGATCACGGAAGTGTACGAGATTGGCCTTGTGGAATGGAAAAGGGCGCCATTTATTGCTGTTTCTCCGGATGGAGTGGCCGAGTTTTGCCACAATGATGCATCGCATCATGCATGCATTTTGATAAAGAAGAGAACAGATTGGTCAGACATAGAAGATGCCGAAGAAGTAGCATCGATTCATGGGTCAGTTGTGCATTGTAAGTTTGGTGATGACGTGTTCAAGGATTGTGTTCCTTTGGGTGATCGCCACGAGTTGCTGCAGCATGCAATAGTGACTGGCCTTGACTATGGCATTTTCGTCACAAGCAAACAAGAAATTGGAGACGAAACAAAGATCGTTCAAGTCGTTGTTGTTGCGATCCAAGCGAGCGACAAATATGAAGCTTCATTATCAATTCTGAGTTTAGGCAAAGACCTACTTGGATGGCTATTCGAGCCAGCCATCATGGCACGATGCTATTTAGTCGAGTCTAGTTTTCCAGAATGGTTACCGAGCGCATCACAGGAGGCAAACATCATTCGAAATCACTACAAACTATGGGTCGCCCAGTACAAACAGATCCGAAACGACGGTGTCAAGTACAACCCCACTCTTCCTCTTGAATCATACGAGTATTCCGAGCAGCACCTGTACAACCTGGCAAGAAAGTCATTAAAGAAACATAGAGCTGATCGCAAGGACCTTTCCATTGACTTAGATGTTTCAGATGAAACAAGATATGTGTTTGAAATGATTGATGCGGTTTTCTACAACCACTGGAGGTTTGCGCAGGGAATTGATAAAGTCTTACCATTCTTGGAGGCTAATGTAACGAAGACGATTTATGAAAAAATAAGTGAGAGAATGTTGCAGCTTGAATTGTCCAGCCATGTGTATAAAATGCCATTGGATTTCCTTGCCAAGTCCGCAATCGATAAACGAATTGGGAAGGAAGTTGGGAGTCGCATGAGGCAACAACTTGTTGTGAGCGAGAAAGAAACAGACACGGATGTAATGAAAGATGTCGAAAAGTTGAAACGCAAACGCAAGTTCCCTGTTGGAAAGAATCGACCGCAGATATTCCATCGTGAGCCAGCCTTGAAGAGGCTTCGATTAGCGACAACACCAACTCATATGCCAGTAAACAAAGGCAAAGAACACTACGGCAACTTATGTGCTTTGTGTGGTGTTTGTAGGACCAGCGTTTGGTGCGAGATCTGTTGTGTCCCCCTGTGTTCGGGAAGGCATTTTACTTTGTGGCATTCCGCGGATGACCTACTTGAGACTCATGTAACAGAGAAAGCAGAATCACTAAAAGCAAAAGTAAAAGCACCACCAGCAGCAGCAGCAAGTAACACACAAGATGATGAAGAAGATGCCTCGGACGCCCAAAGCGACGAGAGCAATAAGTGAGACCAGCATAATACAGTAGGTCATTCAGGCTAGCGGAAACTCCAGTGACTGTGCAAAGCCTATTTCACAAATACTTAACGAATATTAACAAACTCATTATTATTTGTTCTATGCGCAAATCTTTGAAATTAAAAATTTAGCACGTGCAATCTATTTTACAGGAGCTTGGTCCATGATGCAAGATTCCGGGTGCGATGGAATTCCCAGAAGTTTCATCGTTCGATCGCTTAGATGCGCTTCTTGCTTTCTTCCGGGTTGGAGAAAACGGCATCCGGCTTGGCCTTCTTGTATCCGCCAATGAGCGACTTGATGGTGGTACCAAGAAGCTTCAGGTCATCGAGGGGGTTGTTTCCCTGCACCGTCTTGTACAAGTACGAGTCGAAAGTGACTTGTTGCACGTACTTGGACTCGCACAATTCCACAAAGGCTTCGCGGGCTCCGTTGTTGGAGTAGAATACTCGCTGGAGGATGTCAAGAACGGCGTAAGTGGGTCCGTACAAGTTGTCGTACTTCTTGATGTAAGTACTTTCAATCTCGGCCTGAGAGGGAAGACGAGATCCACCCTTCATGAGGGCCACAATTTCTTCGGCCGCCATGCGTCCCGACTTGGCGGCAAAGTAGATACCTTCACCCGAGCACTTGGTGACGTAGCCCGCGGCATCACCGACTAAGGCGATACGTCCTTGAACACGACGAGGACGGTAATGCTCGGGGATGGGGTGGGCCTCGACCTTAATAATCTTTCCTCCGGCAATCTTGTCACCGGCACGGTCGCGGATGGCCTTTTGGTATTGCTTAATGGCCGGACGGTTGACCACGGTTCCAGTTCCGACACCGACGTGATCGTACTTGGGGAAGACCCATCCGTAGAAATCGGGAGACACATCATCACCGACATACATCTCCGCCATCTCCTCGTAGAATTTCATCTTCTCATCGGGGATCTTAATGCGCTCCTGGAAGGCAATGGCAAAGTTGTACAAACCGGCATCCATGGCCTTGGCCACACGCGAGTTGGCACCATCGGCACCGACAATCACATCGACATCCATGGTCTTGGCCACACCGGCCTTGGATCCTTCCGTGTATTCTTGGTAGTGGATGGTGTATCGGCTGTCTTCGTTGGTTTTGTGGTCCGCGGGGACATCGATGCTGGTCACCAAACCGTTGACAATCTCCGCACCGTACTTTTGGGCACGGTCACGGAGGTATTGGTCCAAGATTTCACGACGGCACATACCAATGTATTCATCCGGCTTCAATGTGCTTCCGATAGAGACCTCAACACCCGTGGGAGACACCAGATTCATTTGACGGACCTGGAGAAGAAACAGAGAACGAAGAATGAGATTACGTCAGCGAACGATCATGACCGGAGTCGAACGCTCGAGCGACATTGATTCAGAGCAAGACAGTCTCGAGCACGACAGGTGTGTTCTGATGTCTCCGATAGAGAGAAAAACGGTACAAGCGTCATAAACAACAGAAGCGCATCGTACCTTACGGTCCACCACCGACTCCGGAAGGTCGAATTCGCCCACCATGCAGAGAGGAATGGCTCCACCGCACGGCTTGGCGTTGTCGAGCTTTCGCTCAATCAAAACGGTATCAATTCCCTTCTCTTGAGCAAAGATTTCCGCCGCGCAGGCACCCGAAGGACCTCCACCGACGACGGCCACCTTGTATTTCATGTCGAGGGCCGACGACGAGGTGGGGACGCCGACGAGGCTTCTTCCGGTGAAAGAAGAGAAGGCTGACGCGGAAGCGACAACTCCAGCGAGAGTAACAAGAGTGAACTTCATCTTTATCTGGTGTAGGATTTGGCTTGAAAAGTACCGAGATGATTGGGAAGGAAAGTGATGGAGAGAAGATTTATGTTAATGGGTCGACGAAGTTGAACCTTTTCGTCGGTCGCGGCGATCCGCAGAATCCAATGTACAAGTACGTAGCCGTCCTACTTGGAGCCATTCTGTGGTGGGATCTTTGCGATCGGGCAGCATTTGGAAAGTTCAAAAGGAACTTCAACATGAATGGAATCCTTTTGAAAAATAAAAACACCTATATTTTCTGTCACGATTCCCATTCGGTACTCCAACAGCTATAGTCGTTTCCGGATCCAAGAAAATAGTTCACGTATGACGTAGGACTTTTCATTCGGAGTCTCTCGTGACTGAAAGTTGTGACGTAGAACGGAAGGATGGCGAACACGCTGACTCAGAAAATGCAACACCGTTTCTATAGCTGCGTTAAACAAGATTTCTGAACTCTTACGTCACAGTGCGTTAGAATGTTTCGTTTCTAATGAGTGTGACGTTGGTTGTAGCGCAAGTCGCAGCACGATACGGCGAGCCACGAGCACGAGGCTAAGATCGTGCCGAGACGTGTTTCACGCATGGCGCAGGCATCCGAACTCACTTTTTAGTTTATTTCTGATACAGCAATAGCAAGGAGTCGGGATAAGTTAACAACTATTCTTGAATCCGCAAGATCTGATGCTTACTATTTAGAGAGTGAAAGATTGCTGGAAGCGCGACACCCGTAGTTGCAGTCAACTAGGCGGGCACGGATCCAACGCAGGCAACAGAGAAACGGGACGCGCGAAGACTGCCTGTCAGATTTTTGCCGAACGATCCTCGCGGTTTTCTGCTGTAAACGATCGAGTCGCATCCTCTAGGGTCGTTCTTCGGAGCGCATGACAAGCACACGATGCCTCTGCAACGGAACCCTCTCGAGAGCTGCCTAAATCATCCACCCAATTCAAATCGTATACTCTGTCGTCAAGAGTCTTTCATGTTCGTGGCATTCTCTCTTTCTCTGACTGCCGCTCACTCGGACTGCGCCCAATACTGCGCCATCCGTTTTACGGCATTGTGCAGCGCGCGAGGGAGCATCATCCGTACTCACTGAATGGCTTCTTCGTAGATGAATGACGTCGTTGTAGTTCTTCTCTGCAACGAGGTCCATCCTGTTCGATGGACTCACTCTTGGGTGGGATCGATTGTCATTCATAGGTTCATTCAATCCAGGGGGACATCGCATCCACCACCAACAATCAACAGCCTCCGACACTTGGCTTTCAAGAGTTATGTTATATGTTATACGTTTGGAGACAATTTTCTTTCCATGGACGAGATCTAGACGATGAGAGGTTTTTTTTGAATATGAGCAGTGTTTAGTGCGAAAGAACATATGCGACGCTCTCGAGAGTCGAGAGAGGCTACGCTTGGACCACCGTTGAGCTAAAGTATTTCATCGAGTGTCTCTAGTATGAGACAGAGCATTGATCACTCGATTGCATGGTTCTTGCACCGCTACCTTTCTTGTCAACTTCTGTTCTTCGAAAAGGCGTCCTTTCATCCCTTGCGTGCATTTTTTGTGAAGGGTTTTCAGTCCCGTTTTCAGTCGCTCCATTTTTAGCGACGAAACCATGATTGCGATAAATTTAGTACACAAAGTTAGTGACGTATCCGTAGGATTTAAAAATATATAGCCGTTTTCACACTGCATTGATTGTACTCTCCGCATCGCCTTTCGTTTCTGCTGCGTCAACCAGCACGACGATGACCATCTTGTTATTCCTCTCAAAACCACCCAATGCGAACTTGGCGAAACGATTCTTCGGCCATTGCAATCGATACGTCGTCATTCATTCCTTCCTCACGAACATGACAGACGATATTACCAATTTATTGAGTTCGATTTCGGCCATTAGCGGCATTGCGACCGTTTTACTCGGTTCCTTGTTGGCCTACGTCCTGTTGAACCGCGACAAATCCGCGTCGTCGTCTCTGACGACTCCTTTAAAAGAGGAAAAAGTCTTGGATCTCAACAAATACCCCGGAGGAGAAATTACCGTCTATTATGGAACACAAACGGGAACGGCCGAATCGTTTGCCCGCGTTTTGGAACGAGAAGGCCCGAAGTACGGGTTTTTCGTGCACGTCATGGATTTTGAAGATATTACGGTCGAAGAATTGGCGTCCCGCACCAACGAAACCGACGGCATTGCTCGCGCTATCTTAATTTCGGCCACGTACGGAGAAGGCGAAGCTCCCGACAATGCCATCCAATTTGCGAATGAATTGTGTGACAAGGCGAATACGCAAATATTGTTTCAACAAATCAAACGGCCGGAGGAGCCACTGGAACCGACCTGCTTACAAAATGTGCAGTACAGCGTCTTTGGTTTAGGAAACAAACAGTACGATCATTACAACTCCATGGCCAAGTTTCTCGATCATGCCATGGAGCGTTGTGGAGCCCAGCGATTGGCGGAAACGGGTTTGGGGGACGATGATGACGATCTCGAAAGTGATTTTGAAAATTGGAAAGATCAAATCTTGTGGCCTTCTCTCAAGAAACAATACTTGCAACACGAATTTGTAGGAGCCGCATCGACGCCCGAAACCGAATGGCCGGAGTGTCCCTACGCGATCGAATATCATCCTTCCACCACAACCGCGGCTTCCTTCCGTGAAGATCAAATTCATTCGCACAGTCGACATTACTTTACCGCCGTTGACTGTCCCGTTCGAGTCACACGGGAGTTACGGACCGACCAGGATCCTGGATCCACCGTGCATGTCGAAATCGATCTTTCGGGACAATTGCAATACCAAACGGCCGACAATTTGGGAGTCTTGCCCATCAATCCTCCGGCCATTGTCGAACAAGTCGCACAATCACTTTCCTTCGATTTGGATCAAGTCTTTTCGTTGCACGCGGCGCCGAATCATGAATGGCACGGGGCTCCTTTCCCCATGCCAATCAGCGTTCGCGAATGTTTGATGCGCTATTGCGATTTGACCGGTGCGCCACGACGATCAGATCTCAAACTATTGGCGTCGTATGCCACCGATCCCATCGATCAGAAAGTTTTGTTGCGCATGGCCTCGAAAGAAGGACGCAATGAATATAAGGAAAAGATTCTGGAGGAATATGTCGGCCTGGCGGGGTTGTTGCAAAGTGTCCGTCCATTCAAATGCCGTTGGAGCATTTTTTGGGTATTTGTCCGTTGCTGCAAACTCGGTTTTTTACCATTAGTTCTTCCTCGTCGGTGCATCCCAACACTGTGCACTTGACGGTGGCCGTCACGCAGCATGAACGCAAGGATGGTTCATTGTTTCAAGGGGTTTGTTCGAACCATTTGGCATCGCCTTCGCTCGACACGGTTCGTGTGTTTGTCCGTGCGTCTACCTTTCGCTTGCCGAAGGACTCGTCTCGTCCCATTCTCATGATTGGACCCGGCACGGGCATTGCTCCGATGCGGGCACTGCTGCAGGAACGAGAGTATCAACGCCACGTGCAAAAGAAAACGGTTGGTCCGAATATTTTGTATTTTGGGTGCAAAACGTCGAGTCAAGATTATATTTATCGTGATGAAATGGAAGCGTGGGCGCAAAACGGAGTCCTCGATCATCTCCGCGTGGCGTTTTCTCGAGAAACTGTTGGGAAGAAAGTCTACGTGCAGCATTTGCTGGCCGACCACAGCGAAGAAACGTGGAAATTGCTGGAGCAGGAAGGCGCTTATGTTTACGTGTGTGGGGCGGTCAAGATGGGCCAAGATGTAGCGGAAGCGTTGAACAAGATTGTATCGGCGCATGGCAACCTGTCGCATGACGAAGCCAAGGCCTACTTGTCGAAAATGAGTGCCGAGGGACGGTTCGTCCAAGAACTTTGGGCTTAAGACAACATTTTTTTGCTCGAGGTGTATCCATTATACAAACATAGAGCTTTTGAATCGAAGTATTCGTTCGCACGCCTGTTAATTCCGAGTGAGTGATACTTTTTTGTGCCATTTCATTCCGATCTCATGACAGTGAACAGAGTCGACGCATACATTGAAAATAATATACGAAAGATACGTAGTAGCATTTACTTTTCAACAATCTATTGCTTTGTAATATTTATGATCTATCTTTCACCAAAGGACTGCTTGGTTAAATGAAAGTCAGGCACATATCCCGGAACAAAGGTACCATGTAAGGCGAAAGAAAGGAACGTAGGAATGGGTGCTTCACAAATGGGACCTTTCGCAATGTTTCGACAATCAAAGATACAAAGGGTCGTTTCTTCTTTGATTCCGTTCAACTTGTACGCTAGTAAGTAACCATCGTCTTCGGCCTCGCCACGAGGCACAAAACATACTTCTCCAATGAACTCATCGACCGACTCGGGCAACCATTTTTGTACTGTGCGCCCTTCTTGGACATCAATCTTGGCAATGCCTTGTACGGGCTGTCCTACCGTGGCGCTGGCACCGGCTCCCACATAAACATACTGGTACGGCTTGGAAACGTATCTGGGATGAATGACAGGGAATTCCACGTTCGCACTGGCATCGGTCGACATTGTGGTCACGGACAACAGCTTTCGTTGGGCCAAATCGATCTTGTAGCGGCGCAATTGATACGCATTCGTGCTCAAATCGAAGGTTTCCCACAAAGGACGTTCGGGGTATTGGTTCGATTCGGTATCGGCAAAGTTCACGTCATCCGCCATAATGGCATCTACCACCAACGTTCCATCTTCGTCTTCAAACGCATTGCTCAAATGGAACGTGAAAGCGACGGGAATTTCAATTTCGATGACTTCTTCCGGGCCCGTTCGAGGCAATAGAAAAATCTTGGCGGCTTTCGCTTCTTTGTCCGACGATATACACTCCGCGACACTCTTCTTTCCCAATACAAAGGGCCATACATTGAATTTGACCGGTGCCTGGAAGGCACATACGTAATTTTTCGATATCGCCATGTCGTGCGCGAGGCCAAATCCGGGCAAAGGAAATTTGCGTTTGCGAATCAATTTCATATCCATTCCGGAATGCTCGTACACGGTAAACATGTGTCCTTTACTGGGATCCGAAACGGCTGGATCTTGGCCGACGGCAAAGTTGACAATGTTTCCCGAATCCGGGTCGATTTTGTAGTGTGCCGCGTAATTCTCCGCCGGTCCCAAGGAACCGTTCAAATCCACCTCACCCAACGTCTCCAAAGTATCCGGACGCAATTGAAATGGCTTCCCGCCTTCCCATAATGCAAACAAGTGATTGTTCGAGTACAATACGTGCGTGTTCGCCAGATTCTTGGTTTTCATATCCAAAATATTGGACCACCAGGCTCCTTGGTTTTTGGCCGTTCCAAACATGCCCCGGTATTTTACTTTGTTTGCGTTCAATTCTTCAACATATCCCGGTGTTTGTACAAATCGATTCCGAAACCACGCTTTTCCCTTCGAAAACGTCACGGCCGTTACCATGCCATCTCCATCAAACGGATGAACGACAATTTCGTCTCCGACTTGAAACTTGGCGTGTCCATTTTGAAAGAACGTTCCCGTAATATCGGTAGGAAACTTGCCTTCTATTTCGTAACAGTCTTCGGTTTTAACGGTATGGAAACCCTTGTGAAAAGCTGCGCGATGGAAGGTGTCGCGGATCATAATGTCACTGGACGATGCCGTCGTCGCCGATAAACTCATCGTCGTCGACAGAGACGACGCCAACACGGCGCTGTAAGACAAGAACGATAACTTCATTGTTGCGCACTAGACTGATCCGAACACCGATCAAGCAATGCAATATCCGAAGATTGGAATGAATGAAGTAGCAGGGAAGGAAATGAGAATGACTGGCGCGATGAGGAAAGAACATCGCATCATTTCGTTTTCCACTTTCCACCTCATTACGTCACTTCCGAACGGACGGAGTATTGTCGAATTTCCCGACCGGTACTTAGATTTAGTACTCTGTACACCACACTTCTTATGACACGACAAACAGTAAATTAACGGCTATGCCATGTTGTATCCAGTAGGCTGTACTAAAAGGTAAAACATTGTGGACGAAGTGACATGTGACGTCATCACTTATGCCAGCAACCGTATGACGAAACAAGACAGACACCACCGAGCGAGAAAGAACAAAAACAGGACGACAAGTCCTTCCAAAGAAAACAAGCTTTATCATAGCTATCAAATAATGCATCTAGCCATCATACAATCGTAAACATGAGAAAAGACGACAGCATTACCGTGACACGGCACTACTATTCACAAAAGCATCGGACCTTTGAAACCAGTCTCGATGTCTACGTGCCATCCACCCCCAATATTTCTTCAATCGTCGTCTTGGTCGTCGGGTCGGCGTGGATGGGACATACGCCCTGGATCTACCGGGGGACATCGTGGTGGAATCGTGCCGGACCACGGGCGGTGGCCCAAACGTCCGCCCTCTGCATTTGTGTCCGCCATCGGGGGGCCTTTTTCCAAGTTCCACCTTTGTCGGTAGTGTGCGTTATTTTGATGATGATGTGGCTGGGAACGACTCCACAGATAACGCTGATTCTCTTTTTGACATGGATATGGTTGAAGATGGTCGGTCAGAATGCGGCATCGTTCGCGGATATGCAAAGTGATGTCGAACAAGCCATTCAATGGATTCAACAAAACAAGTCCCATCTGTGTACACAATATACGGGTGGAAAGGATGTTCCCCTGTATTTTGGTGGATACAGTTCCGGTGCTCATGTGGCCTTGACCGTTTTGCAACGGTCTCCTGCTATAACTTCCTTCTTTCAAGGAATTGTTCTCCTTTCGGGTGTCTTGGCGGTGCGACCGTTCTCGGAAAAAAACCACCCTCGATGGTTGACCGATACTATTTTACACATTGTGTTTGGACCCCAAGAGGCAAAAAAACATTCCATCCCCCATCGCCGGTCCCATTCCTCCTTTGCCGCATCTCATCATTGGTTGTGAACACGAAGTCTGGGGATGGAATGGACTGAATGTCTTTTTTGTTCCCAGGCGTACGCCGAACAAGCTCGACGGACAGGGATTCCCGTCTCGTATCACGAACTACTGTCGGATCATTGGTTCATCTTGTCGCACCCGGAATTGCCGCAACGGCTTCAACAGGAATTGCCGCGATTGTTGGTCCTGTCATCATCGGAACAACAATAATATTTTAATAATAACAGTTAAGATAGATTTGAATAGAGGATAACGAATTCAAGACTACAAACGATTGTGTTTTGAGGAGGAAGTAGAAGAAACTATAGTCAATCTACGATGATTTTGGCCTTGTGGATGTCTACGGTGGTTCCCTATTTACTATAGGTGTTAACTGTAGATGACCTTTTTCACGACTGCATTTCAGTCCTGAGTTGTCGTGCTTTTTGCACCGCCGTTATCACTTTCTCCATTATTTTTCCATCGACACAGCCATATAACTATAACGTTTCTTTACAGCCTTCTTATCATGGATAGAAACATGCCAGAAACGGATCATGAGGATAATAATAGTACGAGCAGCGACAAGGATCCTCCGCCAATCCACGGCAAACGTCCGTTGACAGCCACAACAACAACGACAAGTCCGACAGCCAAACGACCACGATCTACGGAAGATGACAGCCATTTCTTGAAACTAGCCCGTTCCAGACTTTCCAAATGGGCGGTACGATTGTTTGATCCGAATCGACCACGGGGTCTCGTGGAAGCGCCGCAAACCATACCGTTGAATGACGAATTTTTGCAAGCCTTTGGGCAACGCGAAAAAAGCCCACGATGTCGCGCGGGGAGTGTCCCTCGAAATTAATTCCACCATACATGATGACGAAGAAGAGGATGACACAAAGACTGACTCAGATCCACCGTCCCAACCTGTCAAAATCAAAATCACCAATCTGAAATACACGACGACACGCACTACGTTGGAAGCCGCGTGTCAAAATTTCGGACCGGTCGAACAAGTCCATTTGATTATGGATGACAGTGAAGACGAGAAAAACAAAGGGGTTGCCTATGTGACATTCCGTGATGAGCACTCGGCACAAGCCTGTATCGAGGGTCTCCAAAAACTCGAAGGACGGCCTTTGAATGTGACCCTGGCGGCGACGACGACCACAACATCAAGCATGACACCGAAAGCTTCCACGGCACGGTATTATTTAGAACAAGAAAACAACATTTCCTTCAAATGCTATCGCTGCGGAACACCGGGACACGTCGAAGCCGATTGTACGGCATTACCGAAAGCCCGTCCGTGTCCACTCTGTGCGCAACTGGATCACGATGTCCGGACCTGTCCCTCGAAAGCCGTCTGTTTCAATTGCGGTGTGCCCGGACATGTTTCACGACAGTGCCCAAAAGCAAGGGTGTACCGCCCCGACGACTCGAGGCCTTGCCCTATACGGCCACGCGCGGGGCCGTGTGTCCCGTGTGTCATCGTGCGGGTCATTTTCTGTGTCAAGAATTCAAGTGGTTTGTGGGACTGCAAGGAGGTATCACGTGTTTCAATTGTGGCCGATTTGGTCACAATGGATTTGATTGTGATCGTGTGCGTCCGGAAGAATGTTTGCATCGGGAGGATTTGGTGTTGACCGAAATCAGTAAAGTTGACAAAGAACAACGGACGGAACAATTGATTCAGGCGGAGCGTCATCGTGAAGCATCACGACAATTGGAAGTGGAACGGCGTCGTGCCAAAAGTGCTCCGCCGTCGCGAAGAGAGCGGTGGCGTAAATAAAAATAAACTATATTTTAAGTGGACTAGGCCATCTAAAGAGTGTAAAACATCCGGACATATTATTCTTTTCGATTTTTTTTAACCATCCATCAAACGCGGTATCAAGTTGACTTTGGGAATGTGATCGAACCACAAATAATCGGCCACTTTGGATTGGGACGCCAGTGTTTCGGGTCCCGTCCCAATTTCGAGTCGCAAAAACCGACTTTTCGACAAGGTATCTTCAGCCGTGGGATTCAACAAAATGGTCGTGACCGAATCGTCCGTGACTTGGGATTGTCCCAAGAAACGACACAATCGAGGAATGCGTCCATTGATGCCATATAAGAAGCGGACCTGGGTCATGGGAGTGACTGTCACGACCAACGGTGCCGTCCCGTGGGTGGCGGCGTATTTTGCACACGCCGTCGCGGCCGCTTCGTGTTCCAAAATCGTTTGCGAAAAGAAATTGGCAAAGTCGAGCGACGGTGGTAAATCCTTGATGAGGGATCGATCGGTATAGACTTTGAATTTGGGATCTTGGGGCAACGCAATGAATCCTTGTGGGTCAATGACGTATTGAGTGCGACGGTCCATGTCGACATTTTGGAGACCCCCCTTTTGGACGGCTTGGATGTCTTGAATTTCGGGAGATAAAGCAATAAGATCGAGTTTCTTGATTTTGGCCAATTGCCACAGTGGTTGATAGAGTGCTTGTAGAGTCGAATCGACATTGGCTTGGGATAACGCTCGCAGAAGATCATCTTCCTGACATTGATTGGACGTATATTGATTCAGCATCGATTGCACACTGTACGGGAACGGCAATCCGAGTGCCGTGTTACTATTACGACGCGACGCCAGAGTCTCTACAAGATCGACCGCGAATTGAATATCACTGGTGGTAAATTGTTGAGGCAATCCCAAACACACAAAGGTGGGACCCGCTTGCGGTTTGGTTTTGGTGACCGACTCGATGGTCCCAAAAACGGCCTTGTTGAGCATATTGTTCAAATTGATGGTATCTACAACAATGGCATCTTTGTTCGTCCCGGATCCTTGCGCGAGTTCTTTTAATATTTGAGTTTGTTGCTGGCTGCGCAAGGGCAAGAGTGTCGGAGGAAGGGTCGAATCGACGCGATACGCGGTCGGGCGAATGGCGGGTCGATAGTCGGTGGCGGCAGCTATTTGGGGTTTTAATACGACGGTAGAAGCCATTCCCGCCAGCATTTGGCGTCGCGATGGTAGCATATCGAGTGCAGTGGTGGTTCTCGGGGTAGTGGTGGTGAAAGTTGAAAAACTCTGACTTGGAAGCGTCCATGAACTCCATGACAGTATGAATAATAACCAGTATGTTGACATTCGGAGTGTGATCATCCTGAATAAGACTATCGATTGACTTAAAAATTGCATTTGATTGTGATGTAATATTGAAAAGATCCGGTGGATGATTCTATATCATCGGCATGTGATTGTTGTCATGGTGGGCGTTTTTCGTTTTGGTTTGTTTTTGTTGAGGTTTTATTATTTCTCGTTGATCGGAGAACTGACAGACTGACGTCACAAGGAAAGGTGACTGGAACACAAACACAATTCATACTTAATTGTAAAGGTCACTTTCGGACATCTACCGGGACCTACTACTATCATATTTTTGGACAAACGAGACGGAGTCGATCCTATGTCTGTCGTTGTGGTTCTCGATCTGTTGTAATCTAGAACGTCTTGTGTCCGTTGAGGGTCACTGAGCACTGAGCACGAACAAATAACGAAATAAGGCAGTGGTGTAAAAATTATAACTACAAGTGTTACATCTACCACGGAGGCTTCCCCGTCTGTACTACACTCGGTTATTTCGGTCCCCTCACGATGAGACCCGAGCTAGGGCTTCAACGTGTCCTTCATAACCGATAAACCCTTATTTCATGGAAAAACAACATAAAAACCATGACGATTCATTCATCGAATCCATCCTTCATCATGTGGAAAATACATCAAAACCACACATCGACTTGTCCGTGGAAAATACGTCAAAACCACGTATCAAACTTGAAACTTCAATCACTGTACCTGGACGAAAAACTTATCCCCAGGAGGCTCATCCCATCGGAATAGTAAACATAACTACCCAACCAGTGCATCGGGACCTATCGCCTGCATCACTGATGTAAAATACGCTTCACCAGTGGATCTCGTACATTCCCAGCTTGAATCTTCGTCAGAATATCTGCCAAATTCGTCTTCGTGAGGCTCGTAGGATACATCAACAATACCCATCGCAACTCGCTCACGTGCATAGTGATATGCCACCGAATTGGACTTCTTCTTCAGAACTGATTCAGGAATACTCGAGTTCTTGATCACTGACATATTGTCACCTTTGACAACCGCAGGATCTTCTACCGGCACACCCATCATCTGTAGTTTGTACCGTAGACCTTCGATTAACTCGACCGCCGTTTTCATAGCACTAAACTCAGCACCAAATGTCGACGTCTCAATCAAGTTTGCTTCTTGCTGTACCATACTGTCAATGACCTGTTCAAATAGACCAAGACACCTGTACGGGAACGACGAGTAACATGGTCACCCGCCAAGTCAGCATCAACGAAACACGTTATTTGCACAGGCTTACCCAATGGCTTTGGACAATCCGTTGGAATCATAGGCTTAGCATCTCGGTAAAAGTCATTCCAATCAGGTCTAGGTTGTCTGGCGTGCTCGACATACGAAGGATCGAACACAATCTTAGACCTTTCATGTGACCTCAAATATGCAAAGACATGCACAACCGCAGCTAGATGGCCTTTCCTTGGCATTGCACTGTGAGACGCAAGCATCGAAACTTCACCACAAATATCAACTCTTCCAAGCTCGACCATCCAGCCGTAAAACCCCTATTTGCGAGTGATAAAACTGGATTTCGTCGTCATCGCACTCCCGGCGATATGTCAAGCTCCGGACGGTACTTCGGTGGTAAAACACTTGGCGCCTTCTTCGGTAAAGCCTCATCTCGCTTTTCCAACCAAAGACAAACGTTTCGTATTGCTTCCTTCACATATTCATTCGAACTCATCGACCAACAAGGCTTTTCATCACCCGGGAATTGATGCTGACCAATCGTTGAACCCAAGTAGCGAGTTGGCTTGCCTATCGAACCTTCTTTCAGAAGAAAGTGTTGATCAAGCTTGTATAGAATAGCTTCCGGTGCCACAGAAACACACAGGATGTCATCCGTATAGACCAATACCAACTCGTAGTAACTAGTCCCATCCGGCTTTCTGTGCCGGCCGTATCCATACATCGTTATCCATTTCGACAAGGTGTAAAACTCAACGACTCATGCAAACACTCACTCAGATATGACCTCCACGCAGCTCCAGAACTCTTCAGTCCGTAAAGAGCTTTCACGATTTTCGCCTTTCGACCTTTGAACTGTGGACCAAATTCGGCACCGCAAATAATAAAGATTCGTTCTCGAACTGGTGCATTCAAGTACGCATTTCCAATATCTGCCGCCATAATGTCCAAATCGTTCAATGCCGCTAGTAGGAAGGCAATCCGCACGCTTTCTCTCGATACAACACTAGCATAGGTAATCGAGCTCGGCGGATCCGTCATATGTCCCCCCTGCTGAGGGCGGGCCTTCCGTGTGAAATCTGGTTTTATATCAAAAACCATGTGAACCCCAATCTTGGTAAAACCAGCAGGATCGGGAGGCGTCTTCGTCAAGGATCTGAAACGCCTTAGCTACCGCCGCATCTCTTCGCGAATCGCCTTCGCCCAAAAGTCAGTTCCCGTAGCGCGATCAATGCCAATGCTTCTTCGACTGTCTTTGGCAATGCGATCCCATATTTCTGAGTAACACGAAAGTAGCGCTTAGCCATCGCTTTGATGATCCTGGTCCTTCTCTTGAGCGTGTAGGGAACCCACCATGAGAAAGCAGGCTCCTCAGCAATCTGTCTCGCAACAGCAAATTCCGCTAACTGTAAAGGGTGAGACTGCTTTAGGTCTTTCAGTTTCTCCCAAGTAGTAGTGCCATCATTCCATAGACAACACAGCTTCCATCCCTTGGTAGTCCGCTTAGGATACTTTCGGTTGTTGTGGATCACGAATGCCTCTTCATGCGGAACCGCGTCGACTCTTTCTTGTAGTCCACTATTTCCTTTAGGACATAACTTCGCACGCCCATGGTCATCCACTTCGGCATAGATGGCTTCAGCGATCTGATTCGCATGATAAGCCTCCACTTCACCCGTATCAAATTCAATCTCATACAGAGCGGTATCGAGCAAAGGGTTAGGATGGTACCGGCCAATAGGATTCCCGTCTTGATCGTGCTTCCGACCTTTAACCGTGCCGTCACGACATCGAGTCCCCTTGCGGAAGCATTACCCTTGCTGAGACATATTGATTGTATGAATCGTAATCAAACTCATCAGCTTCCTTTATCTCGGGAACCGGGATCTTGCGACTCGGTCGAACATAGTATTCCAACTCTGGGGTGCGCTTCGTCTTCCGGTATCTCGGTCGGATCCAAGGGCATGGCTCGGTCCTTCAGCTTTTGCTCCAACGTCTCGCGTGAACTTTGCCTTCAACTCAGCAACGGCTTGGCTATTCTGTTCCTCAACTGACAAAGGGAAAACACTTGTACGGGAAATCGGTCGACCAGAAGCGGGTAGGATCCTAGCACATAGGACATCACCGACATCGGAAACTGGGACCAAGGTATCTTCCAAGATGCTTCCTTTCCATATTTTCGTCTTGGTGAGATAAACCAAACCCAATCATACCAACCGAACTCACAAATGTGTGAAATATCAGCGGTGTCCCCTGTCAAAAGCGTCTGCGGCACTTCACCATCTAACTGTCTTATGGAAAGACAAGAGTGGCTCCGAACATACGCGTGGTAGACCAAACATAGGTCCCATAGACAACGTGGGGAATTCGTGCGAATCATAGCACGCCTATACATCCTTTTCAATTCACGAATGCCGTCTTCAGCGAGGTTGGCGTTAGCGGTGTGCTTCGATCGGCCTAATGGTCGCTTGCACTCGTTAAGCCTTTCGCTTAAACTCTCCTGCTGTCAACTCTCCGGCATTGTCCGGAATTAAAGTGTGAGGGACTCCGACGACGAAACAAGTTGTCAAGCGTGTAATGGGCATCGCTTTTCTTTTCAATCGGGTCCACACATATCCAGTGAAAGGGGGTGCAATACACAGCCGCATATTTGTTACCCAGCAGTGAGACACATGTACCGACCAGAATGTCGCAGTACATCTCCGTATTAAGCCGAGGATAACGCAGCTGGTACGCCAAATGGTTTGAGACGGCAGCGTTCCAGAGACTGTCGAGAAGTCCCGAATTGCCCGTTGCGTCGTTCGCTGGAGGCGTTAAGCCTAGCCGTCTCGAATCCCTATACTCCATCGTTTTGCCAAATCTTCGGGTGTGACATATGCTTTCCGGTTCTTCGTTGAGATTGCGGCACTTGTAAGCGAAGCAGCATACGAATCGATGTCAAAAGCTGCCGAACCGCTCAGCTGAAATCACAGCAATCGAACGAGCTGGCGGGACAAGCGTGCGCTCACTCGTAACCGAACCAAGCATCCTCTGTCCCCCTAAACGAAGCTCAGAGTCAAGGGAAACACGCAATGAGTCCTCATCATGCTGGCGTGGTTAGAATCCATAGGATCCCAGAACGACTTCGGAGGTGACGTTTACATGGATGCAGTCAACGTCCGAGCTCAGTTCTTTGTCGGTCGGTCGGCGAGTGGGGAAATATGAAATAGTCCCCATCAGTTTCAAAGGAATCTGGAGAGCTGGCTCAGAAAACAAAATAGAATGGCTCTCCGGGCGACGTTGTTCCGGGAGGTAGGTGTAGGAGAGGAGTTTCATTCACAACGACTTGGTTGTGCCGAAGTTGAGCGGGGCTGATCAAGTGTCGATGCATGTTTGAAAAGTAGAGTGACTGGTGAAAGAACAAAACGTGGGTTTGCAGCGTCGTGGGGCAATCGTATGCAACCGCAACTGTACCAATGGGAACTTTGGTCACTTTCCCAAGAGAACTAATGAATGGTTCCACCGAAACTGTTTCGCCGGTATCATACACGAGAACCGCGTCTTTACCGAACGAGCAAGTATCACAGTGCGAGTCCAATTCAGCTCTACCAGGAGTCTGTTGTCGCATTGCCGCCGCAACTCGCTGCACCGCCAGTCAAGGTCGTCGACTCATGCGGTTACCTGTCGACTCAACCACATCGTCACTATCGGAGTCAGCCGTCTCAACAGCTGAAGCATTTCGCTCTCGGACTTAGCCCTTTCACGAGCATTGCGAACTTCTTCCTGTTTCTCTTTCGGTAACTTGATCCACTCCTTCCATTTGTAGTACGGGACACCATCTTTGCCTCTCTTTGCTTTTCCGCCCTTTCCTTTACCAGATTTGCCGCCACCTTTCTTGTTGTTACCGCCGCCAGAATTTCTGGTAACCGAAGAAATGTTGCGAGTGGAACCACGGGTCTTTGCTGCATCTTGCTTCTTTCTATCAACCTGCTCAGCCAAGTAGTTCATCGCGTTTTCGAAGGTACTTTCCAACACAGCATCAGCCCGGACGCTCGGCGCTCATCTTTAGTTCATCTGCCCAGATGTTGTCTAGAAAGATTCGCACCTTCCTATCTTCAGTCATCACCTCACCCGCCTCTTCCAAGTCCAAGAAAGCCAAGTTAAGCTTCTGACAGTAGTCTTCAAAGGTAAAGTTACGCCTTTCCATCATAGAAGACTGTCGAAAGGACTCGGTCAGCATGAGCAATGTTGCGCTTCTGATAAGAACGCCCCATATAGTGAGTCTTCAAGGCAAAATAAGCGGCGTCCATCTTTGCTGTAAGCAAAAGGCTTAACCCAATTCCAAGCTGGTCCACCGTGTGAAACCTGACGAATAACGGCTCCACAGCATCATATTGTCTTCTTCATACTGGTCTCCATCATGGCGAAAGTCACGACGAACAAGTTCCGACATAGCATCAGGGACACCGAAACCTGGATCATCAACCCCTTCGATTCCATCGGGATCGACATGCTCCCGCACAAGGTGCGACAAAGGCGCACCATAAGCTCCAAGGTGATTGCCAAGTACCTCGTCGATGTCTTCAATCGTCTTCCGAGCGTTTTCCACCTTCAACAACACATCGATCTTAGGAAGATCTTTGTTGGTCTCACGCATCGGCGAATGCGCTCACGCGAAAGTCCAAGCGTTCCAATCGAGCAAGAGTTGCAAAGCCAGGAACAAACTTCAGCTGCAAGCGGTGCAAGTGGAAAGGAAGTAGCGAAGCTGACGAACACGGAGCTCAAGATTGACTCCGATCGCAATACCACGGTTCGGAATCATCGCAGGTACCATCGGTGCAGCCTCCGCTCCAACCGCAGGAGGGACAAAGGCTGGGTTTGGAATCAAACCCCCAGGGTTTCGAATCTTCGTAAAGATCTCCTGAACGTACTTATCACTCCGGTGCGTCAAGTCGTCAAAGCGCGGTAATGCCTTGGCCATTGATGGCCTGACGAGCTGCCGCATCCTCAATAAAGAGGACATCACGGAGGTAGTTGTTGAATGCAGCAAGATTGGCTGCCATCGTAAACAAGGAGAAAGGAGAGAAAGTTCACAAATCGGAATGCGAGGGAGATAAAAGCGAAGCGGCGTTTCTTTTTCTTTTTGTGTGCGAAACTGCATCGTCGCTAAAACGTTTGCACGAAATTCCGACCCCTTTACTCTCCCTTCGAGTGTTGTTTACTGTAGGGAACTCCAGTGTAAAGCGCCAAAAGTGCCCTTATGTACGTAAGGCCATTGTACACACTAGGCCCTACAGAACAATCGTCCACACCCTCATTTAGCTCTGAATCCGTTCATAGTCAAAAGACAGATCGGCCTAAACAGTATAGAACACGACCTCGGACAGGCCAAAATACACGCACAACACGATTTCACTTGCGCAACTTCTCGCGAAATCCGACGATGTTGTGCTTTGACCGCCTCTGGAGGAAAAACATCCCTCCACCATGAGGACTTCGCAACAATCGGGTGAATAATTCACTCATTTATGTATTCTAGCATTAAAGGTGTATTAGCATGTATACGAGGCGTCCCCCATATTTTACCGACAAGTGACATAATCACTGTGGTCCGATGCATCCATCGACAGAGCCAGAACTGTCAATAAAGGAAAGCAACGGTGCTTCATAAGCGCTAATTACCTCACAAACCCAGCCATCTAATCAAGACATATGATTAACATGATGACTCCATGGGGTCGACCTTTACATAAGGTCATGATCTCACATTTTCATGTGGACAATTGTCGACTTCCGACAACGCCGAGATCATCTCCTTGACCACTCAAGCCCAACAGTTAGTAACACATACATAAGGAACATTACTCTTACGATATTACCATTGTTTTCCTGTGTATTTCATCGTTTCAGAGGGATTCATCGCGAAACCCCGGTTTTTAACCCGAAATAAGGCAGTGGTGTAAAAATTATAACTACAAGTGTTACATCTACCACGGAGGCTTCCCCGTCTGTACTACACTCGGTTATTTCGATAAACCGTTGCGGCGATGGTGAAGAGTTCGCAACGGGAGACGAGAGGCATTATTCCTCTTTCCTTTTATTTTTGGACATTTTGCATTGATTGATCTCTGTTGTTGTGAATATATAATTATTTTCTTTGGCTGAAAAAGGATCATAACTTTGCAGACGACTCGATTCACAAGAATGCTATCATTCCGAATTATTCTGTTCGCATGCGCTTTCTATTGGACACCATCTTCCGGTCAATCGTCGAAACGGCATGTTTCCATTCTCAATGACTCGACGTCCCTCAAAGCGCAAGTGAATTGGGTGCATCCCCAAACGGGCGACCGCGTGCCTCTCTCACAAGAATCACTCCGTCCGGGAGGAGAATTTCCGCTCGATACCTTTGTGGGTCATGAATTGGAATTGCAAGAAATCGATTGTTCGAACGCCTGTCGTCGCACTTCCTTTGTCGTTTCCGAACGCCATCCTGCACTCGTTCGTTTAGTCGACAATTTTGAACTCGTTTGGCAAGACCCTGCTACCAAAACAACACAAGCCGAGACGTTAGTACAAGACTGTCGAAAACAGGCCCAACAACAACCCGATCCCTTGAACTATCTTTCCCAGTGCGTCGAACAAGGCATGGCGGCCGCTTTGGAACAAATTCAACAAGACATTGCCTTTCAAACATCCGTACGGACCGATATTGCGCATATGCTCGAAAATTATACCTGTTTGGATGGTTCTTTGGAGTCAACGCCCGATGTTCGTCAAGAAGAATGGCAACATCAACCCGGTGAACCGGTACTCCAGGTACACATCAAACACGAACGACCCGCCAGTCGCATTCATATGATTGAAGATTTCATTCGTCCCGATGAATGCAAAGCGATGGAAGAAGCGGCCGCCGTCACATTGCATCGGGCCACCGTCGCCGATGGCAAAGGAGGTTCCCGCGTTTCGGAAAATCGCAAAGCGATGCAAGCCGGTATTACCGTGCCCTGGGACAAAGAAATGGACGATCATCCGATTGCTCGATTGAGTCGGCGGGTGTACGATTATACCAATCATGTGTTGGGCTTGAATATTGATGAATTTGGACAAGAAGATCTCATGTCCATTCAGTACTTTGGCCGTGGACGCAACGATACGACGCCGGATCGGTATACGCCCCATTGCGATGGAGATTGCACGGGACAACCGCACAAATCCGGCACGCGGATGGCGACCTTGGTCATGTACTGTGACGTGGCGACCGATGGGGGTCATACCAACTTTCGCAATGCGGGCGTGCACGTCAAACCGACCACCGGAGCCGGCATTTTCTTTTCGTACATTGATCCGGACACACTCATCATGGATTCGGGATATACGGAACATTCGGGGTGTCCGGTGTTTGAAGGAACGAAACGCATTGTCACGCAGTGGGTGCGGTTGGGTGTGGATACGGAAAATCCGTGGGATAGTTACAATACGTTGGGAATCAAAAAGTCGTTGGCGGAGGAGGAATAATGTGTAGAGCCGATCGTTACGTAATTAGTAGTGGGAGTTGTATTTAGTTGTAAAAAGGTAATTGCTCGATTGTGCGTCAGTCGTTGTGTTCGTTGTCAGTCTCTCTTTCGTTGTTCCGGCGTGGCTTGACCTGTCGTTTCGGCTAGTTTTCAAAAAAAAATTGGGAAGAACCTACGTGTTGGATCCATCATCTATGACTGTTGTTTGGATGTTTCCGCCAGTGTTCTCGTACTCAAATAATTGCGAATGGCCACTAAATTGCTGCACAAATCACGCACAATCCGTCCTTCAATCATGCGGACGGGCAGATACGCCCGGGGACTCACTTCCACGGCGTACGTCAAACGCATGTACTCCGTCCCGGGCGGTGAGCAACCCGGCAAGGGTTGCATCCTCCAAACGCCTTGATACATCCGGAATTCTCCGTCATCATTTTCAATCGATTGCATGGAAATATCCCGCGTCGGTAATTTGGAGACGGCAAAGGGTCGAGGGAACTTGTACCGTTCCAGAGGAATCGTCGTCAAATCGTTGGCCCGTTGTTTTCGCGATTTGCCTTCCCAAACATCATCTTGAAAGTGGGCAAAATCGGGCAAACCCTGGGGCCATTCCCGAACTTCGAGTGTCGTGCGGGCCGAAAATTGGAGACCGGCAATCTTGGCCCCACCGACTTGTCGTAACAGAGCTCCTTTCATTTGTTGCGCCAATTGTTGACACTGTTCACTTTCGGGACGGGACTTGTCGACCACGAGTCGTTCGGAAGCCTTATATTCTTGCAAGACTTCATTGACGACGAGGTTGGGAACGACATCTTGCAAATGAGAATAATCCGTCAAAACATTCCAGACATCCTCTACGGACGCCATAATATCGATACCGGCAAAGATCCGACGGGAATTTTCGGGTGCTTTTTCCACCCTCACCACGGGTTCCCCCGGCACCAAACACTGATCATCGTCCAAGAACGGCGGTGCCATTTCACTGGTACCGTAATCGACATCTTCAAACGCCAAGGTGGAAACATCCACATCACTACTGTTGACGGCCGCCACATACATATCCGCCAATGCCTTGGAGGCAGCTTCTTCTTCGGCTTGTTCGACGACGACCAGGGCCCCTTCAATGGCTTGTTCCAAGGTGGCCGCTTGGACGGCTTGCAACGACAATCGTGTTTGCATTTTGGCTTGTTCAATGGCGATGCGGGTTTCTTGTACGGCTTGTTCCAATTGCAGTAATTTGTCTTCGAGTGGTTGGAAAGTGTCGCTGATTAACGTATTCAAATCATCTTCGGAAGTGCTTGCTTTTGTCGTCTCTTTTAGTTTGCGCTGTCGTTGTTGCAAATCTTCGACCGCCATATCCATCGCTGTCAATGTAGCATCCGACAAGACGGCACCGACGGGTGATATGAGAGCAATCGGTTTGGACATGCTTTTGACTAAATTGGTGACCCGTTGTTTCAATCGGGCTTTGCGTTCTTCCGGAAGTGGACGACGGGCGGGGAGTGGATGGGGGGGAGGTCGACTCTTCTTGTTCAAGCCAAAGGCGTCAACGGAGGCGAGTACTACCAGCCACACAACGGCCGTCCAGAAGAAATGATTTCTTGAATGCATAATGATGAAAGGGAAGCCTTTTAATGAATGCAAACAAACAGATAGGAACGCAATACAGAGGTGAGAGGCAAAAAATGGCTTCCGCTCTCGCATCTTTTCCTCCTCTCATCACGCGGAGCAGCTTGCCGATGTTACAAGTATCCAGAAAAGTGTAGACGGGTGTCACCTTGGAAGGCTGACGTATGCGGCGTGTCGGATTGGGGAATCACGTCACGATACTGTCTTAACGGTAACCATCTAAGTCCCGTATAATTTGATACGCGTGCTTCGCAAAACAACAAAATGAGAGATGACGATCGAGACGACGAGCCATTGCAAATGACAAAAACGTAGCTCTTTCCATCTCCTGGCACCCAAATAATAATATGACACAAGAAGAAGAAGACACGTATTGGATTGCGGCCGTCGAAGCGGGTGGAACGTCGTTTCATGTCGCCATTTGTCAAGTGACCGCTCGTCCCACGATTGTCCATCGGACGGAAATTTCGTCGGATCAAGCGCCGCATGTGACGTTGGAGGCGTGTGCTGCCTTTCTCCAACAATTCTCGTATCCGTATCGTGCGTTGGGGATTGCAACCTTTGGACCGGTCGGATTGCGTCCCGAACATCCGGACACGTACGGACGAATTTTATCCACTTCACCCAAAGAAGCGTGGCGGAATGTCGACATTGTGACGCCCCTCCGGGAGGCTTGTTCATCGAACAATCCTCACTTGAAAGTGCGTTTGGAAACCGATGTCAATGCCCCCGCCTGGGCCGAATATTTGGAGGCCAAGGGAAGTATTTCCAGTTGTGCGTACATTACCGTCGGGACCGGCGTCGGTGTTGGCTTGGTCGTCAATCATCAACCCGTGCACGGTCGGCTGCATCCGGAAGGAGGACATGTGGCGGTACCGCCACTGCCCGGCGACACCTTTGGTGGATATTCGTGGGGCGCCAATTGTCCGTATGGGGGTCAAAATACCGTCGAAGGATTGGCTTCGTCAGTCGCTCTCACGGAACGGCTACAGATTTTACAATCACCCGACGCACCACCCCTCCAACGTAGTATTTTGAGTACGTTGCCCGACAATCATGAACTATGGGATCATGCGGCCAATGCCTTGGCGAGTTTGTGTACGACCTTGTTGTTGACCTTGTCGATCGAAAAAATTGTCTTGGGGGTGGTGTCATGAAACGGCCGGGATTGTTACAAAAGATACAAGTGAGGACGGTCGAACTGATCAATGGCTATATCGAGTTGCCGCAGAATATGTCTACGCTCATTACGACTTCGGCGGCGGGAGAAGATGCCGGATTGGTGGGTGCCATTGTCTTAGCGCAATCGGCGTGTAATGACGAAGAAACCGCACGCGAACAGCAGAAACTCACCAAGATGAAACAGACCGCATTTACCTACGGAATATGGCACGGTTTACTCGTGGGAAGTCTTTTGACGGCCGTCTTGTGCAAACGCTTTTATCGAACGACCAAGTAAGTAGATGAGGTTCCTTTCTCTATGAATAGCAAAGTACAATCAAAGAAAATGTAGCTCTATATTAGTAGCTCACAAAGTGTCAGCATTTTACAATGCGGCCTTTTCCAACTGCGCCGCCAAGTCTTCAATGTCTTGATCGTCTTTCTCGTCGTCCTCTTCTTCCTCGTCATCATCTTCCAACAAGTCGTCTTCATCCACGACAACATTGGAATACATGGCCCGCAATTGTTGGGCTTGTTTTCGCGTCATTTCCGTTTCCGTCAAGATGAGAGTTTCTAAATTCGCAATTTTGTGTTGCAACAGCAACTGGACGGCCTCGGTCTCCAACAAATTCTCCGACAAATTCATTTCGAGCAAGGACGTGGTTTGTTGCAAATAGGGCAACAATTGTTCGAGTCCTTCTTGTTCGATTTCGTTCGTCGCCAATTCCAAACAATCGATAGTTGGGCATTGCAACAAATATTCCGTCAACCGTTCCATCCCTTCCACTTCCAGTTCATTGCCACTGATCTTGAGGGAAGTCAATTGGGCTTTGGATTTCGTCAAGGCCGTCAACAGCAACTCCAATCCATCGGGTTGTAAGGAACAGTCGACAACATTGAGTGCTTTCAAGTGTGGACTTTGCGCAATGGCCGCACAGAGATCATGAATGGGATGTTCGGGATCGTCCCCGGATTTGAGTTCCGAATCCATCACACTAATGTCCCGCAAATGGGGGTTCGCACGCGTCTGTTCCGACAATCCTTGACAGATGGCTTTCGTGCCCTGTTGGAGAGGCCGACAACCGTTGTAATGCAAGACTTGCAAGTGTTGCCATTGCGGCAACCGCTCAGCGACGACTGCAGCACCTTGCGGCCCAATTTGATTGCGTCCCAACCGAATGGCTTGGATATCGGGTCGGACTTGTAAAACAAGAAGAGATTCTTTCGATAGGCCGGTATTTTCCAAGGTCAACGTGTGCGGCAATTGCAATAGTTCACGCAACAATTCGACACCCCGTATCCCCAAAGCATTGTCATCGAGGTGAAGGACTTCCAGGGACTTGCTACTCGAAAAGACGTCATTGAAAAAGGATAAACTCGCCAAGCCATCTTCCGTCACGAGACCCGCAATGATATCATCCAGCTTTAGTGTATGAATGCGATTTACAATGGATTGCAAAAATTCGCGCAACACATCTAAACACTCTTTGCGCCAGACCCGACACGACAAATCCAAGACAATGGGAGCGTCGTTGGGTAACAACTGGGTTTGCCATTGTTCGACCAGTGTTTCGGCGATGCTAGTCGTGATGGGAACCAAACGATCCCCGTGTGAATGAAGTGTGAGCATAGTTGTCATGAAAATGAAGATTGAAAGAAGGAAGAAAGAAAAAGGATAAATTAGTAAATGCTGGGGAAGGGAAAAAAGAAAATGACGGGTCTTCCCAAGCCATTTGCATCTCGTTTGGTTGTGGCGGGTTCTTGTGGAGATGACGCAAGCCGCGGGATGACCGTTGGTAAGGAATTCACTGTACCGGTAACTGTACTGTCATGTCCGTCGCTCGGTGTCCGTCTGTCCGTCCGTTATACCGTCGTCTGTCTGGCCTTCCGTCCGCTTGACTTCGCGTTTTCGCACGTTGAACGCACTTTCAGCACCCGCTTTTCTTTCGCGCCTTTATGTTCTGTTTTCTTTCACTGTTTCCTCCTCGGGTCACACAAGTTACTTTCTTTGCTGGACTTTAACACTAGTTTTCCTTGAAAAGTCAATGCCAGAATGAATTGGGGCTCGCAACGTTTGTTACAACGCTTGTATCCTAGAAGGAATCATCCTCGCGTCATTCCATCCTGGCATCCTCGTTCATCGTCGTCTTCCGTAGCGCAAGACGAGGATCCTTTGACCGAATATGATCGACCACAGAAAAATTGTCACACTGTCCGACGTGTACTTGTTCCTCATCCTCATTGCCACCACCATTACCGGAACCCCAATATTCCGTTCGACGTCGCGTCTTGCCGTCGCATTTGACGGCACTGAGTTCGGCTCCAGGAACCCAGCTCTTAATTGAGGCATTGACGAAAAACAGTGCCGCAGCGTATATTCCGTTAACAGAACATTTTTGCAATCAATCCGATCCGGCCTTTTGTGGGATTACAACTCTCCAGATCATTTTGAATGCGTTGGCGGTCGATCCGATGGTCCGATGGAAAGGAGGATGGCGATATTTTGGCGATGAAACCGTGCTGTTGAGTCAATGTTGTTTGTCGGTGGAAATGGTCCGACGAATGGGTGTCACGATGGAACAGTTGCAACAATTGGCCGTTTGTCACGGATTGCGGGTCCAAATGGAACGGCCCTACCAAAATGAAGAACTCTTTCGAACGCATGTGCGGGATTGTTTGCAACAAACCGATCCTTCCGCCATGCTGGTGGTATCGTATGCCCGGAGTGCCTTGGGACAAACGGGAGAAGGACATTTTTCGCCGTTGGCGGCGTATCATGAAGCCTCGGATCAAGTGTTGTTGTTGGATGTGGCAAGATTCAAATATCCACCCTACTGGGTTTCGGTATCGGAATTGTATCAGGCCATGACCTTCGTGGATCAAGTCACGGCACAACCGCGGGGATGGTATGTGATGCGTCCACCCTTGCTTTCCAGCAGTTACAAGGGCGTACCGATTACGTCGGAAGAACGTCGTCCGGCGTCGCTGGTGCCATTGGCCGGTCAAAGTGTTTCCCCGTGTCCTCTGCATCCGGTCAAGATCGATTTCTGTCAAGCCGTCCGGCCACGCCGTCGTCCCAATTCCTAGTATTACGAAATGCTCATTATAACTCTACCAAGTGAACGGCTATTTTTCATTCGCAAAAATTTGCATTTTATTTTATGTCAAAACACCATATTTGCGAAGAATGTCGTCCGCCGCAAATGCCAAGAGTTGACTGTTAGTATAGGGAATGTTTGGATCGTTCCTTCGTTGGCTGCGAGCCTGATCCATAGCACTCTCGAGTTGCAGTTGGCGCCACTCCACAAATCGATTCTCTTCTTCTTGCTCTTGTTGACGATATGTATCTTCCTCGGGCATGGCTGGTTCTATTTCAGGAATAGAGTTGTCTACTTCCATGACATCCTCTGCTTTTTTCCGGACGCTGGCGCTTTGTATTCGGCTGCTGCTGTTTCAATGTGTGATAGGTCTCCTTCACAAAGGGCAAGACTTGTTTCAATTCCAAGCGCGTGAATTCGGTGGAAGCATCGATGAGGTCCTCGAGTGCCACGTCGGCGACACAAATCAAGGCCGCCGCCTCGTACGCGGGTCCGTAGCGAACGAAATCGTACAGTTGACCCCGACGATCGGATTCATTCATGGTAGGATGGTTTACTACAAATTGTGTCATTTGATCAAACAATTGTTGCGCCAATTGACTGGCCTTGCTGGAATCTAATATTTGGAGTCGAATCGCCAACGCTTCGATGCGCCGCGGATCGGCTTGCGCGGTGGTGGAACGGGAGGATCGTCGTACTTCGATGGGGCGTTTCTGTCCGGTCAGTTGGCGAATGATTGGCACTTGCGTGCTTCGTTGAATCGGTGGATGTATGGAGCTCGGCGGTTGCAGATAATTGTTGAGGGATTGTTGCAATTGTTCGAGATGCAATGTTTTCGTATTCACCGCCTTTTCCAATTTTTGCCACGGCAGACGGCTTTTGGTTTCTTGACGATACGCTAATTCCAACAAGACAGCTGCACGAGTATTGGGACGATCGTATTTGCCGAGATTGCCTGTTTTGACGCGTGTTTCGAGGATACGGACCTGTTCGGCGGCTTTGCGGATCGTTTGCTTCGAAATATCTACGGCGTGATTTTTCGTCAGCACTTCGGCTAATCGTTCGACGGGGTTCCCCAATTGATACGTCAGCGGCATCTTTTCTATGAAGAAGGAGGATGAGACGAGTACGCGAGACTTTTTTCAAAAATCCGAGTGAACAGCAGTGGACGAAAGCCTTTTTTTTCATCATTTTTGTGTCATGGTCGTTTATCATCATCTCTCTTATTCATTCGTCGCGGTGCAATTTTGGCAAGCTGAATTTCGGTGCCGGTCCGCTGAGAAGTTGTTCGCGACAACGTCGCAATTTATTATTCCGTTGAAACTATCTGTTGACACTTCGTGCAACATAAAAAACCATACTAATCAAGATGATTAGAGCCCAACCTCTAATCAATCTCACGCCTGTCACTCGAAGTCACATTCTTTCTATAAATTATTATACAGCGATGAAGATACAATATTCCCGACAGAACCAACCAAAATCCCATCGTCCAACATTTTTGTTTTTTGCGGCACGACGTGATTGTGAACAAGGAACAAGATACCTTACCTGGTATACATCACATATTACAGCAACCATGACGTCCTCTAGAGTTCGTGTAGCGGTCCGTGTGCGGCCATTGGGTCATCAAGAGGTCGCACAAGGAGGCACTCATGTGGTGACGGCGCGACACCCCGAGATTCGTTTGGGGGAACGACGATTTACGTTCGATTCGGTGTTTGATACTTCCGTGAGCCAGGCGGCTTTGTTTGAGGAAGTTTCCGGGCCACTGCAAACCAGTTTTTGGATGGATACAACGCTACGGTGAGTTCTCTTTGAGTTCGAGCTTGGGGCAACAAAGGTGCTCGATTCTGTCCTCTCACATACTTGAATTTTGTTTGCAGATTATGGCGTACGGTCAGACGGGTTCCGGAAAAACGTTTACCATGGGAAGTGAAGCTCATTCAGAGCTTGAAATTACGGATAGTACGGGTTTGATTCCGCGTTTCATGAATGGCCTTTTCGAAGAACTCGAACAACGCCGCGGCACGAACGCGCTGTCGAGATACAAAGTAGAAGCGTCGTTTCTGGAAGTATACGGAGAAGATGTTCATGATCTGTTGCTCGAATCTCGTCCGTCGTTGCCGCTCCGCGAAGGTGCGAATGGGGGGATCGTTTGTCCGGGGTTGACGATGAGACACGTGCAAACGGCCGAACAAGCGGTGGAAGTTCTTCACGACGGAACGAAGAACCGCACCACCGCGGCCACTTTAATGAATCTCACGAGCAGTCGATCCCATGCGGTGTTTACGGTGACGCTCACACAAACAGCGTCGTTGCCGAACAGTGACGTGGAAGTCACCACCACGAGTCGTTTCACGTTTGTGGACTTGGCGGGAAGTGAACGATTGAAAAGACGGGTGCCGAAGGCACGCGGGCGAAAGAAGGAATCAAAAATCAATGAGGGGCTGTTGGCTTTGGGAAACGTTATCAATGCTTTGGCGGATGATGAGCGTTTGTTGGAAGGAAAGAAAATGCATGTTCCTTATCGTCAGTCGAAATTGACTCGGCTGTTGCAGGACGCATTGGGTGGAAACAGCCAGACTCTGTTCCTTGCCTGTATCTCGCCGTCCGATACGAATGCTAGCGAGAGTTTGTCAACTTTACATTACGCGAATCGAGCCCGCAACATCAAAAATGCTCCGACGAAGAACGTCGATTCGAATGTCTTGGAAATGCAGCGGTTGCAAGCATACAATAATATACTTCAAAGCGAGCTGGTCAAACTTCGCTTTGGTGGCGGCGAGAACCCTGAGCTATCCGTGGACGAGCTGCTGTTGAAAAGTGAAGTAAACGATTATCTTTCGCGACTACATCAAATTGCAATGACTTCTATTGACGGGTCAAGTCTGCCATCCGGCTTCGGAACAAGTCATCACGCTCCAGTCAGTCTTACCTCGCCGAAGCCAAATAAAGTGAGACCCTGTCCGAGTTCCGTGCTCCGCGACATCTCACCGAATAAATCGATATTTGAACACTGCGACGCAGACATGCTTACGGAAGTGAACCCAGACGAGGGAAATGTCAATCTTGAATCACCTGCTAGAGCTTCAGCAAAAGACTCAAGACTTCGACGATTCAAAGAAGAAAGACGATGAAGAACTAAAAGCCGTTACGGGGGAACTTGTCGAGCAGGAGGCGATGTTGCTTCAACTTCGCGATAGTCTCAAAGTATACCATCATATGAAAGACCAATACGAGAAGCTGATGGTCGAGGTACAGCACCTCGAGACCGAAAAGGCACAGCTTGCTGATCAACTCGAAAAAAGCCAAAAGTGATCCTAGCGCTGGATGTTCCGTTGCGATTAAAATGAATCTGGAGAAGGTGGAACAAAACTTAGCTAGAGCACGAGATGAGACGAGAAAATATCGACAGATGTGCAAGAAGGCGGAGCAGGAACAGCAAAAGTGTTTGGTGCTAGAACGTAAGGTCAGCGAACTAAAGTCTAAGAGCGCAGCCCTGGTACGAAAACAGAAAGCATCAGCAGCACAGTTTCGTGACTATACTGAGTCCAAGCAGCGCGAAATCGCCGCCTTGAAGAGAAAAGAAAAAGCTACTGAAAAGAAGATGAGCAAGCTGCAGTCGGAAATTCAAATCCACCGCCGGAACCTCGATAAGCGTCAGGTATTCTGCAACAAACTTTCATCGAAACTCAAGGAGACGGAGACGCATTTGATGAAATTGCTGGCTCTCCGTAAGAAAGAATGTCGTGAAAGAAATGCCAAGACGGGCAAACAACGCGCAACCATGGTTTCGAAGGACGCCAATGTCCAGCAGGGCCTTGCTCCTGCTGACGATGAGGTATTGAAGTCGATCAAAATGTTGGTTGACAGAGTTGTATCAGCAGCTGTGACTAAGGAATGCGCAAAGAAGAAGTATCAGAGCAGATTCAATGAATACACACAGACTATGAGGCTGCTTGTAGATCAAGTCAAGACTTTGGAAGAATTCAAGAGTACTGAAAGCGGGGATTCGGAGGACGGGTTGCAGCAGGAAGCCGAGCAGCAGATCGAAGACCTTGAGCTCAAGATAGAGTTACTAGCGGGAGAGTTGGAGCTGCTCAGTTCCGAGCTTCCAGCCGACGATGATGGTGCGAATGATGCTTCGGAGCACATCAATCAGCTACTTGGAGACAAAGAAGCGCCTGTTCTTCGTAGCATGTTAGCCGCTTATCTTCAAGAGTTGATACATGCGGAGGTACGAGAAACCAACTTGTAAACCGTACAAGAACTCATTGACACAACATACTCACCGTTTTCCTATCAGTTTGAGAATAAGCAGCTTTCTGAGTCCATCAAAAGAAAGGAGTCCGTCGTTGAGGGTTTGGAGTCTGAAATCGCACAGTTGTCTTCACGGATTTCAATATTGAATTCCAGAGACGAAGAACACGAAACATCACTTGTCGAAGCAGAAAAGCAAAAATTAGAACTGGCAAACCAAAGCCTATCGAGCAAAGTTGCGGAACTGGAAGACAAGATGAAGATTTTGAAGAGACTTGAAACAGAAGATCGCATTGAAAGGACGAAACTTGCATCAGCGCTAGAAAGAATTGCTCTACTGGAGGCTGCCTTAAAGCAAGCAGATGTTCATAATGTTTCAGAAATGGCTTTGCAAACCATGCAAGGTATCTGGGAGAAATTAGGGACGTCGATGGAAGACCGCGAGAAGGTCAAGGAACAGATTGCAAATTGTTTGGATGACACATGCAATCGCAAGCTTGATGAAGCACAAAAGCAGCTTGAAAGCTCCTTATCGGTTCTTGAGCACGAAACGGCGAAAATGCACTTCATGTATTTATCCTTAGCCGAAGATATTCCAATGCTCTCAGAAGAGCAACAACCTGTCTACCAGCAGGTGGAAGAAGTGCGGACAAAGTTAAAATCGATCGAGGCTTGGTTCGAGACAGCTTTGAAACGAAGAGACGAGATTGTTGACCAAGCGCAAAACGTAGCCGCGAGTCTAGAACTGGAAATTGGAAGCATTAGCAATGATCTACAGATAGCCATCAGTGAAGCAGGTGCAAGCCGAGATAAATACGATGTCCCGATTCATCTAGAAGACAGCTTTTGTCAAATTGTGAAGCTCAGTTACGTCACCTTCGAATTGAAAAGTCCAAAGCGACTGCCAAGTATGCCTCCATGCAGACCGAAACACAAAAGCTTATCGCGGATATGAATCTTTCAGAATCTGCTATTCTTCCCATGGTACACACTTACCTTGAGAAGCAGTCGCTTGGCCTTCCTTCATGGTGGCGCAACGAGATTGCGTCAGCAGTGACGTTCTCCCTGGTTTCTGAAAATGGCTTTAGCAGACACACTTCGGTCTACGTCAAACATCTCAGTAAACTTCACGAAATAATCACTGCGGTTTTCTCTTGCACGCGGTCATCTGTCCGCAAAACTGAAGGGGATTGTTCAGAAAGCCCAAGAAACCCTCCTTGACACTGTTGATGAAGAAATCGATGCGAAGGAGGCGTACTCTAGTTTTCATGACGCTTTATTTCGTCTTCCGCCACTTTCAAGAGAAATGATTAACGCGTGCAGCACGGAGATCGACGCGTTGTTAACTGGGGTGCAGTCCATGATACAGAGCGAAATTGAGGCCTTGACAGTTGTTTGGGAAGCACTTGACATATCGAGTAGCAAACGAGGGACATTTTGGGGTGAAATCCAAGAATCGATGAGATCAATAGAAAATAGCATGTCTAGTGTATTCGACGGCGATGCTTCCTCGGACTGTGTCTGGGATCTCGAAGAATGGATACTCCCAGCCAAGGAGAAGGCTACAGTAACTTTCTTGGAACTCGAGAAGCTACTTTTCAAACTTCAAACGATCCATAAAGAAGTCGAGAGACTTTCAGCGAAACAGGATGTCAAGAGCCGAATTATATCTTTGGATTCTGAGATACGAATCCTAAATGCCAAACTTGCAGAATTTGGAAGAAACGAAGTGCGACAAAGAGAGACTTATTACAAAGAAAGCCACGAGCTCTACTCTTCTCAAGGAAGAGCGATATCGAAAGCAAATGCAATCAAAGTTTTCGGCGAAATTCGCGCAGCTTGCGGCGCTCCTGAAAACGTGGTCAATCGATGATGACGGTCAATTTGATCCGAGACTTTTGAGTGAGGAGGTTCGAAATCTTCTTGCAAATTCCAACGAAATCGATTCGCTTGTTGAAAAACGCACTGAATTCATGCATTTACGTACCATACAACCTAAGACTACCAACAAGCGAAAAGCAGACGGGGATGTGCAGCCGAGAAAGATTGCGAGGATTCAAAGTCGCGATGATGAAAAGCCTTTACCGTCGTCATCAAGGCGGGATGCAAAGAATGTGTTCCAGAATGTGGCGTCTAGTGATATCAAGAAACTCAGTCCACCAAGGGCAAAGAAGACTCATTCTTCCGGAAAGATTCAGAAAGCGCCACGCCTTCCGCTAGCCAACAAAGTTGAAGCGATGCAGGTGGCAAAAGGTCTTTCTCCAAAGAAAAAACTTACTCTCCCTCCGTTCGGGCATGTTCTTGAAAAAGCTTTTACTCCAAGGGACAAGAATAAGGAAAACGAAATCATTTAACTAGCTGATATTCATCATTTAAAATTACAAATAATAGTACCATTGCCGTACAGTTGCGCATGTCATTTATGTATCATCTAGCCATACCATAACCACACAAATGTTATCCCCTGATCCTCTCTTGAAGGCCTCGTACGCAACGCTCTTGGCCATATTCTTCCGGAGCACGAGCTTGTAACTATCCTTTTCTTGGCTATCCATGTCATCATTGTTTCTAAGCTCACTCTCTATTCGATCATGCACGAACGAAACAACATCTTGACTCGACATAGCATCCCATAACCCATCCGATGCCAAGAGTATAAACTCGTCGCGGTCGTCGAGAACTGGAAAATGTTTGATCTCCACCTCTCCACTTACAATGGGCTTTGCGTAGCGGTCTCCGATAGCCCTCGATAACGATAAATTTCGAACGCGATGGACCTTGGCAAACCTATCCCACTCTATGGTTTCACCCATTCGCATTATGCGTGCCTTTTCGCGTTCTTCATTCGGCTTGTGATCGGTTGTCAGGTCGATCGCCTGACCCGCTCGACTCAATATGGCTCGGCTATCCCCGATATTTGCAGACATCACGGTCCGATATCCCGCTTCGTTGTCATGTAGGAAGACTGCAACAGCGGTACTTCCTTGGTAATGGAGTGCATCATCTTGTAAAACATCCTCTTCAATTCGATTGAACGCATCGCGAAGCGCACTAGCAAGACACGCTAGCGACGGATTTGCTTTATGCTGGGGACACGTTATTCTTTCTTCATCGTGTAACTCTTTCAAACTTTCTCCAAGCTGTTGATAAAGCCGTCGCTTGAGATACTGGCTCACACCTCCTCCTCCGTGTCCATCAAATACCGCAGCGAAGCGACCTCCATCGGCAACGAAGTATTCGTCTTCCATGGTAATTCGTCCACCTTTTATGGCTCGAGCAGATATCTATATTGGGAACAAGTGTGAGAGCTGAAGTTGATCGAGCTCAACGGAAGACATTTGTGAGTTCACTTACGTCATAAACTCGTCGCCGATCGTGAAGAATGGGAACGTTAATTGCTTGAACTTTGCTGTCTTCTTCGTTAACTAGACTGTCTCGTTTCTCTTGCTTTTCTTGTAAAGAAGATTCCACTTCGTTTGAATCCGCAAGATATAAAGCAGAAGCATTGGTAGCGCTTTCTCCTCCTTGATTTCCACCACCCGGAGGGGTGGGTCACCCGCGGATCGGTAACTTTGCGACGGAAAAAGTGACACAAGTGTCGCAGACCCAGCGAAGGCGATGGTAGTGGAGAATAGAATCTGACGGAGGGATACCCAGTCTTTCTTTTCGCTCCTCTGTGTCGTATTTTCAGAGCTACCTAATGCGGTAGAGAATTCTCTGCATACGAGCGCGGAATGATACAGAGGAAGAGCCCGTTGGTTCACGGTCGATACGAGCATGGTAGGCGGTCTGGTTGCATTTAACAATGAGGGGGGAGTCAGAGAAAAAGCGCGGTAATTGCCCATTATTTTTTCGATCTCTGCAAGTTCCGCTGGTATACTGATATTGATAACAGCAGCGAGACCTTGGTAAAAAGCTCGACGAAGTAGCGCTGTACGCTGAGGATCTCACATAGCTCATAGTGCGAACGAAAGCAGAAGCTGAACACTACCAAAGCTTTCTCTTGTTTTTGGACTGCTGTAGAGAGGATGAACCTCGAGCAACAACAATGAGATATCCAGGGGAAAGAACAAAGAAGGATCCGAGGCCTTTTGCTGTTGCCTCGGCCGCTGCGTTTCTCGAAAGAAATTTTAGTTGTTGACATCTTCGTGTCTTCGAAGGAACTATGCAAGAGACTGTACTCACTACTCGTGACTCAATTACAAACAGGACGGAAACCATTTCCGTTCCGTTAGTATTGTGTGTGTTCTTCGCGAACTTTCTGCCTTGAAGTCCGGCAGCTTTTAGTCGCAACGGTAACTAATTTGGAGGTATCTTTTGCCCCTTGCTTTTGCCTTGATCTTTGCGTGTTGCGCGATTGTGCGTCGCGCCACAAGGCCAAATAGTATTTCAAAGAACCGTTTAATCTATAGGCTAAAGAGTAAAGACAGATGCCGGATCATCGCTATCCTTGTTCTTTTGATATTTTTAGTACTCTCTGCTTTAGTGCAGCAGCTTTCTCCAACGGAAATTATTGGATCGCTTTCGGCTCCCGGCTCCACCCTTTTCAAGAAAGCTTTGGAAAAGAACAAGAAAAGACGCAATTGTATTGCAACTTACTTGCTGCGACGCTTGGTCAATATATCATAAACTTTGTTATAAAATACGAGATACGAAGTAATGATACCCACGATGCTCGAAGAAAAGAAAGATGGCGATAAGGTTTCTTCGGCCGATGATTTGCCTAGCATGATGTACGAAACGAATTGTGAAACGCCAAGGTTTTCTCCATCCAGTAAATTCTCTCTCAATGCAACTGGAAAGCGACTAAAAGAGCACTTCTCCTCGACTCCAATTGATCCTGAACTAGCGTCGTCGTTTACAGAAAGTAATCGGCTTACCGACGCAGAGAAAGCATACCTTGGGTCGCTTCTAAGGAAAGGTGATTTATCACTGATAGAACGCGCCACGAAGCGACTCAGCGACCCGATCGTTTTCCCACCCGCAGAAGATGTCGACGCAGAAGTCACATTATCTGCCGCTGAGGATGTTGCTATTGCGACAACGAAACGCCGAAACTCGCAAGTTCAACAAGAGCTCTATCGCTTGCATGAAACTAGCTCGGTCAATCCAAGTCATCTTTTGAAACGGATGAACTATCTTCAAAAGAATTCGATGCTGGAGGACACGGAAGATAAATTATCCGGGCGAGAATCTGATTTGGGGGACACGGACCTCAGTGAGGCTGTTGCCGCTGTAGACGCATGGAACCCCTTTAAAGACGTGTCTAGTTGGATTGACGGCAGCCAAGGAGTTGAAGTTGGAGACAATGGAGTCCCAATTCCGAAAGAAGGAGGATCTCGAGCTGCTCAGAGACTTTCACATGCTACTGATCCTTTTCGCATTCTAGGCACGACTGCGGATGACGTCTCATGTCATCCGCACGTTTTGTCGCCTCCTCTGATGGAGTCCTTGCTTGCTTTTGTGCCCGAGCCCTTTGCGCAGCATAATTTCTGGCTCAAATATTCACTGGTGAGAGACGGAGCAAATATGTGGAACTTTTTGCGTCAAGTTCGTGCGTCCGAAGTATCATTTCTGGCGATTGAGACAGTGGACGGACACGTTTTTGGAAGTTTTACTTGTCAAGCTTGGAGATTGTCCCAGGGCTGGTATGGTAAGCAGACTGGTGAGGCAGCGTTTTTGTGGAAAATGAGGCATTCCAGGGACATTGATCCTATCGATGTAGCTCGATCGTTCGTGGAGCAAGTAAACAAGGAGAGCGAAATCCAGGTGTTTCCTTATCGCGAAGGCAATGCAGCTGTGCAATACTGCTCTTCTGGGGGCTTGATGCTCGGTCAAGGAGAACTTCTTCCTCGAAATGACTTGAAAGGCAAGCATTATGGCCACGGTTTGTACCTGGAAGGTTCCTTGCTGAAAGGATCCACTAGCAATAGTGAGACGTTTGGAAACCCGTGCCTCATCAATGCCGATGAGCGAGGAGCTCTATTCGAAGTAGCAAATATGGAAGTCTGGACGCTGACTTCGCATTCAGACATGAAAAGCGCAGAGCAATCAGAGCTGTCGCAGCTTTTTTTGTTGAATCGCGACAAGGACGAAGGCAAAAATCTAAACATTATGAAAATTCTCGTCGGCGGTCCGATTTAACATGTTGACTCCCATCAACTCGCACTCATTCATCAGGTTCGCTAATAAATCTGTTGAGGGCTTCCACCAAAATAATTTACGACAATGGACTTATTGGCATATAACAGCGCACGAAGGCTTCCACTCTTAATAAATTCGAATCGAACTTTACGAGAAATGACTGATTAAAAAATCATAATATTTTCACGTTAGCATCCTTGTACCCTGCTGTGTTCCAACGTTTACTTAGAAATTAGTGTGGCTTACAATCGACGTCTACGGCCAACACGCGGGCACCAGCCGAAGCGGTTGTGACAAAAACATCACACTCCTTGTCGTACTTCGCTTTGTAAGCTCCCTTCAAAGCTTCCGTCAACTTCTCTACCTTGTCTTTTTTTCACAAGAGTGATGGTGCAGCCACCAAATCCACCTCCTGTGATTCTGCTTCCGTAAACTCCTTCGACCTTCTGCGCAGTCTCCACAAGTAGATCAACCTCTTCACAACTAACGTCGAAATCATCTTTCAAACTCGCATGACTGTCATTCATAAGAGCACCAACGCGGTCCCAGAGTCCCATCTTCAATGCTGTTTTGCATTCGAGCACTCGTTTATTTTCCGTCACGACGTGTTTTGCGCGCCTGTAAATGACATCCCCCATCTTGTCCTTGGCGTCTTCGCAATCCTGGAGGTTTGCATCACGCAAACTAAGCACGTGGTATAGAGGAACATTTTGCATGGTGGCCACAGCGTCGGCGCACTCGCGTCGCCTCTTTCCGTATTCTCCATCCGCAATCTCGTGTGCCACGTTCGAATTCGCCACAACAATGGCGGGGGTATCCTCGGCCTGTTTGAATGGAATTTGGGTAATTTCAAGCGACTGGCAATCGAGAAGCATGCAATTGTTTTTCTCGGCAGCGGAAGAAACATACTGATCCATGATACCACAGGGTGATAAAGCCCATTCGTTCTCCGCTTTTTGGCAACGAATGGCTCGTTCTCGCTGAATGTTGCCACTCGAAGTGGCGGAGAACGCCATATCGTGCATGAAGCACTCCAAAAAGGTTGCAGTAGCCGTTTCAAGAGCCGCCGAACTGGACAATCCGGCACCTATGGGCACGTCACTCGCAAAGGCGATGGCTAGATCCAGTGTGCAGCCTTCATGAGGCAAATCGGGGACGTATTGAACGATCGTCCCCACCACATAATTCGTCCACGATTTCGGTGTTGTCTCGTCAGGGGGTGTAAGAGCATTCACTGCCAACTTTCTTTCTTCAACAATATCATCACCATCGTTCTTTTGAGATGAGATCATTCTTAGACGGATCGTTGTGGGTCCAGAACCTTTTCCTGTGTGAACGAATCCTGTTCCGTACGCAACGACTTGGTAGTCAATGGCCATGGGGAGGCAATATCCATCGTTATAGTCCGTATGCTCCCCTATCAAGTTCACCCGTCCAGGAGCACAGACAATGAAGGCTGGAGGTTTGTGTGTTTCGGCCAAATGTGCCAGTTTGCTCTTGTAGAGGCTCTTGGCTTCGTCAACCAGTTTGGAAACATTTGTGGGAAGCTTTGCGTTCGCCAATTTCGGTGGATGGTGAGTCTCAGACATAGTTCGGTTTGTGGGTGTATCGAAGAGCTATTGTAAATCACTGTGGATATAGCCGAGTTATAGTTCGACCAGGTTTGGAAAGAAGTGATAAAAAGGATTTCCAAGCCAAGTTATGAGAGTCATCGTCATCGATCACAAAAACGGGGTAATCTTGAAACGCGAGATGAGGAGACGAGAAAAGATCGTTGCACGTCTATCGAACAATAAAAGGACCATGACCGATGACCCCGATTGTACGATTAAGGTTACAGTTGCTTTTAGTACTACACCCTCAATAGTTCTACGGAGTAGTTAATTTTTTTAGTATCTCTAGCTCCCTAGGCACGGTTTAGGTAAAACAAAACGAAACGCTGGTTCTACCGAACGCCGTTGATCCAACCTCTTTCAATTCTTTGGTTTGTATTTTTCATCTCTCTTTGCTCCGGGATAGTATACAATGATAGAATCGAAACCAAGATATTTTGAGCATGCAAGATCATCTCGTCCATGTCCGGATCATAATCGATGACGAAATAAGTATGATCTTGATTGTGGAGATTGCTTAGCTAAGCACCAAAGAGCCAGTTGCTACAAAGAGAGCTCCCCTTTCTAACTTCTATCTTTTGTAAGTCCATTCATTGTTTCTAAGCTAAAAGATCCCCACATCGTCTTTGCTTCACATCGGCTTCTATATGTTGGGAACGGTCAAAAGATAAGGGCACATCCATTGCAAATTCTCTGTCACTATTTTCAGCAATGTTGTAAATGTTTACTATTTATTTCGGCTCAGTTGAATGTGTGGTTATTATCTATCTTGAACAACGGTAAATCCTTCATGATATTCAAAACGCAAGATCAATGTGACGGTGCTCAAGATGCTTCAGCATCCTTTCCGGCTTCCTCGGCATCCTTTGCCTTTTTCTGCTCCCAGTAGCTATCCATATCTTCATCAAGCTTCTTGCTGGCGACCTTTTCATCCTTCATCATGTAGTCGTCCATTTCCTTGTCCAGATCCTCTTTCGTTTTCGGCTTCTCCTTTTGCTGCGACTTCTTCTTGTCTCTCGCTTTTCCTTGAGACTTGCCTTTATTCAACTTCGACTTATCACCGCGGGACATTTTCTTTTTGTCGGGAGTTTGTGACTTGTTAAGAAGGCTTCCTTTCGGCTGTTTGGCTTTCGTGCCCTTCTTGGTGACATTCTTGTCAGCAGCAGCATTCTGTTTGGCGACCTGGGGCTTGTTTTTGCCCTTTCGACCTTGTGAAAAGCTTTTCGCCATGATTTTCGTTTCAATCAATTTAGTTGTTCGAAAGGTCTTGATGTCTTGCAATGATACAAACTGCTTTGACATCCAACAGCAAAAAGGCCAGTCGTTCTTCAACGGATCACGAGTTGTCAACTGCGAAATAATTTCATCACGAATCATGAATCACGAATCATCATCACGAACCATCTGGCGTGCAATGGAAGTACAGTTAGATACAAAGTATCAATTATGAATGTCTCGTTGTTTTGGTGTCGGTCGGCTCGCATCCGGAACTGGCCTTATACTATAATTTCACACTAAATATTCAAAGCGCGAACCATGCTTGCGTGGCTGGATGACTTTTGTCTTTTGACCTTTGCTTTATTGTCCAATGCATCTTGACACCATGGCGAAGGCGAAGATCCGAAACCAGATTCCAAGACGACGAAAGCAAGACCATGGCAATGACAATGACCATGACCATGACAGGTTATCAAACAAGTTGCTCTTTATAAAAACATTAATCGGTTAATATAAGGGCTTTTTGCGCGAGCTGCGGTTTACAAAACGATAGTCATTCTACTGCATAGTTAGAGACTTGCGTCTTGCGTGGCGGTTATCGTTAAAAAGCGGGAGATGATGCCCCAGTTCGCGTTCTTGTTGCAATGCCAGCCTACTTGGCTGACGAGTTGTCTAGACTACCTGGTACGTGGAAATGCAGACGCCTAGTTCTAGAAATGGACGAAAATGATCATTGAAAATCTTTAAGTAAACACAAGCATGACAAGTACATCGGCGCAATCCGCAACCCTTTCCTCGACGGCAACGGGTCGATCTTCCGCGAACGTGACTTATAAAATGATCATAAGACGATACGAGTGAAGAAAACCCCCGACGCTATACCACACATTCCCCCAAGAAGTTGACACATGACGCCGTTCGTGGCGCTTAAGCAGCGGCTTCAACGGCCGGGGCTGATTCCGCTGGCGCAGCATCGGCCGCCTTCTTCGCTCCCTTCTTCGCCTTAGGAGCAGCAGCCTTCTTCGGAGCAGCCTTGGCCTTTTTGGGAGCGGCAGCTTTTTTCGGGGCGGCCTCCTTCTTCGCAGCGGGGGCTTTCTTCGCTGCGGTTCCCTTCTTGCCACCGTCTTTTTCTGCTCGGCCTCGCTTTCCTTGGCTTCCTTAGTGGCTGTTTTGGCCGCGCGTGGGATCGATGCTCGAGTCATGCTGCTTAAATATTAAAAGTAGTTGATAAAACCTTTGGTTTAGCTGCTTTGTAAACGATCTTCGTTCCGCTTTTTTGATTTTTTGCCAGAGCCAAACGGACCTCGGCTCGTTCAAACGGAGGTAGGATTCCTTGTAGAAATCGTACCATGACATTTCCTTGAGAAAAACAATTCTGAAGTCTTTGCCCGTAGATCTGTGTACATTTTGTACCAGAAGTTGCGTAGGGAAGTTGAATTTTAGTGTCGGCCCAAATTTACAAAAGCGGCGCATTGAGCCAAAAGGATGTTCTTAGTACACTTTTACTGTACACGCCGTTCGGCCAAAGACACAGCGCACAGCATGCGCAAAAATTCAAATTGTTTACTCCCGGTACGACACCTTTGAGCATAGGCGGACGAGATGGAGAGCTTCATTTTGCGAGCTGTTGCAGATCCGATACCAAATGGCAGCACCTTCATGATAATGATTCATACCCAAATACTATCACAGCAATGATAGCACTCGGATTATTCACACTGCTGGCAACAGATATTACCAAGCGAAGTCCCTGGTCACCGGCGGAATGGCAAATTTTAGTGAATATTGGAAGAGAAGAAGGCTCCTGGATGCCCGAGACGTGGGCCACATCCGGTGCTCGTCTTTCGTTTCCCATGGACGTGATGGTGGCCTCCGATTATAATACTGCAGAAAAAGACAAAGAATGCGAATTCATGGGTGGAAATTCCATGCGACTGGTTGTATTAGAAGACCCCACGTTTGTGAGTTCTGATGGGGAACAATTTATCGGTATCCGCGAAGAAGGGGCGTGGAAGATGCAGATGCCGAAACAACGCGGAACCGCCGGCATTCTGCGGTTTTGGGTCGATGTAGAACAGGCGGATGGATTGAGCCAAGGTGTAGGAGCTTTGCGCAATGATGTGACGTTACCCGCCGAGAGGATTTTCTTCATGTCGAAATGTTGGCGCGAGGAAGATTTGAAAATTGCTGCACGAAAAATGAAGCCATATGAGACTGCAGCCGAAGAGGCTCAACGAAAAGTGGAAGAGCAACTCTCTCATGAAACTGGAGATCGGCGACTGGATGGGACGGATCCATTGGAAACGGCTTTGGGAACAATCAGCATGGCGAAATTAATAAAAGATCGAGATGACCGAATGAGGGAATTGAGAGAGGCTGAAAACACACTGCCACGAAATGCCGAACGCCTGAAACTAGGATTTTGGCCGGGAACCGATGAGAAGCTTGCTATCGGTGAGGGGACGATCGCTGTCAAGAGGAAAAAGTTCTTTGGTGATGAATTCCATATATTGGGGAAATGGCGAGCAATTCCGATACTACAAAAAGAAGATTCAACCATCCTTGAACAAAATAGATAAGCAATGAATAGATTTAACAAGTTATCTTGTCATTTTGATAGCAACTTTTTATACCATCCGGTTAGAGCTCCTAAGCTTGCACTTAGATGTACTCAACACTTGATAGTCAAATCACCGCAGTACTAGAATCCAGTCATTCGATTTTTATTGGTACTCAGTGCTATAGGCAAACAATTCTCAACGAACAGCAGCGACAATAAGACGTTATGTACATAGAAGCTATCGTTCGAAATTTGACAAAGCTTGAAAATTACTTAGACGCATTTCAATACTGGATGGATAATTAGGGAAAGTGTTGCGGTGGATGCAGAAGGAACTTATCGTCGCGACGCTTTCCGGTCCGAGCGGCCGGACATTATTGTTTTGACTTTTTTTTAATTTGAAAGCGGCTTCTCTGTGTTGCATTGAATCTTCGCAAGCCTTTGCATGATTCGTATCTAAGAAAACATGACGGCAAAAGTAGCTGAAACGGAACCCGAGGCCGATCGGCTGCTGGTTCTGGGAAGACCCGATTACGATCGTTGTGATAACAAAGTCGTGTCGGCACGTTATACGTTCTACAACTTTTTACCTGTGGTAAGTAGCCGTTTGTTGCCGCCTTTGCTCGTTCCCTTCTTCTGTTACGGCAAAATTTGGATCGTTCGAGGCTTGCTGTTTGTTATTTCATCTCTTGTTGCATGAAAAAATAATTCGGAAGTTGAATGAAGCAATGTGTTCATTACTGTTCCTGACGCTTCTTGCATTTACAGGCCACCATGGAACAATTTCGACGCTTCGCCAACTTGTATTTCTTAATAGTCGGTTTTATCATGTTTTTGGGTCAATACACTACTTTGTTTGAAACCGCCATTTCCCCCCTGGACGACGTGGGGTCCCTTGGCAGTGGTGATTTCGATCTCGTTGTCGGTCGAAGGATCGGCCGACCGTAAACGTCATCGGAATGACCAGGAAACCAACAACGCGGAATGTGTGGTCATTCGAAGTGCGGCCGATATTGACAAAGATGAGGCGAAGCGTGACGAGCATATTTTAGGGGGCGCCGATGTCGTGGTGAATACTTCCAAATCCTATTTCAAGATGGACTCTTCGAGTGTACACGGCCAGGCCGACTCGATTGTCAAAATTGGTTTCCAAAAAATCCGTCGTATGGATATCCGACAAGGACACCTTGTTTTAATTAAAAACAGAGAAATGGTTCCTGCCGATTGCGTTCTTCTCGCGAGCAGCAACGATCAAGGTGGCGCTTACATCGAAACGTCGTCCATCGATGGAGAAACCAACTTGAAACTGCGAAATAGTCCACAACTGCCAAAGGAAGTTACCAAAGCTCTGCGGAGCCAAAAATTGAAACCTTTGAAGGAAGTAGACGAGGAAGTGGATGGTGAGGTTCATCTGTTCGAGAGCATTGAAACGGCCACGAAGCGCATTGCGCGATTCTCGGCTCTAGGTCATCCCAACGGAAGAACTGTGACAGAACACCCGACCTATCGTATCGATGAAAGTTCCTTGGCTCCCCAAACGGGTGCGGAGGCCCCTCGCCGCGGTCACAAATTTGGGCAGTATATGGAGCAGAGGGGAAGCGTATCGGCCAAACATCCCGAGCCAGGGGCGGCGGACGATGCATACGTCGCGGCGTTGGTGACAGAGCCACCCAATGCGAGTGTTCACACTTTCGGAGGAAAACTGACTCTTCCACCATTGACAGTCGGGGAGATTGCCACGACATTCCCTTGGGTGCAGAGAATGTTCTGTTGCGCGGTGCTGTCCTGCGCAATACGGAATGGGCGATTGGAGTTGCTTTCTTTACGGGCACGGATACCAAGTTGATTCAGAACTCTCACGAGACGCCTCCAAAATTTAGTCAGCTTGACAGACTGATGAATTACACAGTCCTGTGTATCCTCTGCATCATGTTCTTAACTATCTCATACTTGGCTTCGAGGGCTGTTGTCACAAATCGCGACGCGTTTGACACGTTGTTTTACGTTGGGTTTAGTGATAATGCCACCGAACCTTGGCCGTATCTTCCGGCGGAACAGTTTGGAAATTTGCCTCCTAACTGGACGGAATCCACCTACAACTGGTTGCAGTATTTCCTCTTGTACATCACATTGTTGACAAACTTTGTGCCTTTGAGTCTCTACGTGACGGTGGAAATTGTCACTGTGTGCAACCTGTGGTTTCTTTACGCCGATTTGGACATGTACGATGATACAACCGATACGAGAGCTACTGCCCGCAGCACGATCATCACCGATTTGGGTCGTATTCAATACATATTCTCGGACAAAACTGGTACGCTTACACAAAACGTAATGCGCTTCAAGCGTTGTTCAGTTGATGGAATGATATTCGGAGCGCCTATCCAGAAATCACGACCAGGTGAAACGGATGGAGACGATGATGAGCCCGCAAGCTTTCACCCAGTGCGTCAGCTTTTAGTGGGTCAGCTCCCGCTGCCGGCGTCGGCTCGGGGATTGGAAGGTCTTGGTGGCGAATCTAATGAACAACTTGATAACAAGCTGACATTCAATGCGGAAATGTTTCTTCGGGTGATGAGTTTGTGTCACACTGTCGTTGTCGAAAAAGATATCGACAATAAAGAAGATATCGATGCAGGTGCTTCTGCCAGCTCAGGACGCTCGAGTAGATCAGGGATGTCGAGGCTGTTCGGTAGAAAGCGCACAAACACGAACGACTCACAAAGTGGTACTCCTTTGTCAATTGTCAACGAAAAAGCCGAGCTTGACAGAATGTTTATGGAGAAAACTCCTTTTCGCCGATCGAACTCGAACGAGTCTTTTGATCCGGCAATAAATCGTCGTGATATCCAAGGCCCTGACGGAGCTCCATTGGGGTATGCATATCAAGCGGAGAGTCCAGACGAAGGTGCTCTCGTCTCGGCAGCAAGTAGTACGTTCGGTTTTCAAGTTGTTTCACGTGATACAAGCGGAATAACGCTTCGAACGAAGTACATATCGCATCTGGAAGATAAACGACTCGTAACTGGTCTTGTGGATAAGACTATCACAATGGATCGAATCGCAGCAGAGACGGCGAGCTCGCGTGAGTTTCCTTCATCTGGGGCCGAAGAAACTCCGTCGACTGCGCCACCTACACCCGTTGCCGAAAAGTCTGAGAGGCAGGACGAAAAATGGTCTATTTTAGCTGTGAACAAGTTCGACTCTGATCGTAAGCGAATGTCGATCTTACTTAGATCACCTCCTGAATTGGGCGATTTGCCCATGTTGTTTTGCAAAGGTGCTGATTCTGCAATGTTGGAACCTGGAATTATAGCTAGTTCGCAAATAATCAGTGGTGATGGCGGCGCTCCCCCATCTTTTGCAGATATGCAAAGGCCCGCAGGCACTGATTCTAGAGGACGCGATGTATCTGAACTTTCGTTCGTCCCTGAACGTGACGATTCTGACGCCAACGGGGTTGACGCTGAAGGGTGGGAACTCGCTCAAATGCTCGGCATGCAGTCTCATCTCGGAGATTTCGCCAGAGAAGGTCTCCGCACATTGGTACTTGGTATGCGTATTCTCAGCGAGAGTGAATGTGAGAAATGGATGGAGCAATACAAGGCTGCTGCTACATCCATGACAAATAGATCCGAGTTACTCACTGAGGCTGCGAAAGAAATAGAACGCGATCTTCATGTTGTTGGTGCAACTGCGATTGAAGATAAGTTACAAGTCGGTGTACCGCACACTATTTCACAACTTGAAAAGGCCGGTATCAAGCTTTGGGTCCTCACAGGCGACAAACGCGAGACGGCTATAGAGATCGGGTATTCCACCCACGTTCTTACACCAAAAATGCACTTGACCGAGGTTCCTGATAACGGGGACGTTCACGTTCGGACCCAAATGGCCATGGAATTCATGCGTCTCATTAAAATTGGAAAGCTCCGTGAATACCAAAAGTCCACGTTGGACGATTTAGGTCCGACGACAATGAAAATCAGGATGGAACGATTTATGTTCACTACTGGGAAGCGTTATCGAGCTTTGAAACGGATTACCACAAAGTGGATTGCTTCCGTTGTAGCTTTGTTTGGCATGAAGGATAAAGCTAAAGCTTTGAACAAAGAAGTCGAACGGTGGGAACAAGAAGAACGGGATATTCTAGAAGCCGTGGAAGTCCGAAAGAGAACCCGCGCCCGAGCCGAAAAAGTTATCCAAGATTGGTTGCAATCAGACGAAGGGAAAGCAGCAAAAGACAAGAACAGGTCAAAACAAGGCCAACGGCCACGACGATGAAGACTTATCGCTGGCTTCTGAAGAGGTACCTGGTGTTTTCAATAGAGCGTCCTCGGCCAAGTCGTTGCTGAGAAGTTTTACGGGGACGGGGAAATTGTCCCAACAGGAGGTGCGATCACTTTCGCTAGCTCATCTTACCGCTCAACAAGCAGAATCATCGGACAACGAACCTCTCGTTGACGAAGACGCGCTTTCGCTTGAAAGCTTTGTTCCGGGAGGTGACGCCAAAACTATGGACTATGATAAGAAAAAGCGAACGATTCTTGAACGGTTATTTGCGGTTGATAAACAAGTTCGAAAAGGTCGACTTATGAAACACATGTTCAAATCGAGGATTCAAGAAATATCTGAGAGGAAACTCGAAGCAGGCCACACGGCACAACCTACCAGTATGACATCGGGGCCTAGAGCACTCGTCATCGAGGGCGCTGCATTGAAGTCGCTACTTGGAGATCCTGAATTGGAAGGTATTCTTTTGCAGTAGCCAGTAAGTGTGAAGCGGTAATTGCATGCCGTGTCAGTCCAAAACAAAAAGCGTTACTGGTAAACCTGGTCAGACGAAATGTGAAGCCCGAACCGGTGACGCTTGCCATTGGAGATGGTGCAAATGACGTGGGAATGATCCAAGAAGCCCATGTCGGTATCGGAATTTCTGGAAAGAAGGAAAGCAAGCAGTGAACGCTTCCGATTTCGCTATTTCTCAATTCCGATTTTTGGAGGAGTTGATTTTGATTCACGGACGCTGGAACTTTTTCCGTCTCAGCACTGTCGTTTTATTTTCCTTCTACAAAAATGCCGTCATGGCTGGGTCCTTGGTTGTGTTTGCCGGGCGTACTCTGTATAGCGGAACTCCTCTGTTTGACGAGTGGGTTATTGCCATGTTGAACTTCGTCGCCGCTTTCCCTATTATCTTCTTGGGTCTTTTCGACAGATGTCTGGATAAAGATTACGTAAAACAGAACCCCGAAGTGTTCAAGGCAACCAGAGAAAACGAGCTGATGACCTTCCGAACTCTCAGCCGATGGGTATTTCTTGTCTTTGTTCATATCTTCTCCATCTACTATCTCACTGTCCCTCCACACGGTGATGGTGGCGGTATCTCCACAGCTTGGAAGGGTTTGATGAATGGAAGAGACGATGATCGACCCGGTGATGGTGAAGGTGGTGATCTGAAGAGCGTTGGCACAGTAGCGTACACGTGCATGATTTTCATGTTTGCCTACAAGGTAAGTTTTCTTTTGCAACATTTACAACGATTGCAATCCGATATTGTGCGTTGTTCTGACCCATGTTATTTGACCATTAAACAGGTTCTCTTCGAAAACAAGACGTTGATTCACGGACGTTGGCCAGCCTTCACGCTCCGCAAAGGTGTGGGCGAAGGCTTTTACAGTCGTCTGGCCTATACATGGCATGGAGTCATTTTTCTGTCCATCGGCTTTTACTTCTTCGGTATTTGCACGTACCAGTTGGTCGGTCGCATCGGAGCCAGTGACTTTTCCTCGTACGTGTACGTGCCCAATCACGTCTTTGGCACCCGCTCGATGAGTTGGATGCTGGTCACCTTTGTCCCCATAATCGCCATTGGATTCGATGTGTCCGGCAAAGTGTTTTCGAACATGTTCTACCCGACGCAGACGCAGATACATTTGGAAATTGAATGCATGCAAAATATGGAAAAACAGAATAATCATTCTCCCAACAAGCAACCGAGTACCCGAGCTGACGGTCGTATCACGGCGACGGCTTAGGAGGGACTTTTGAACCCATTGTAATTGAAACAAATCATACTTTTAATAAAAAATTTATTTTAGGAATCAATTTACTTCGCACCAAGCGTTACTGTTCACTTGTGCGATGCACTAGAGTGACATGGCATCCCGAATGGCTTTCAGAGCATCCGACGATTCTTCTGCCGCTGATTCTGGCGCTGGCGCAATGACTCCATCACTGTTTCCTGCATTTTCTTTCAAAAACATCGGCTCGCCTTCTAAATCACCTACTTTCTGGAGAATATCACAACGCAAACTGGTCAAGGCCGGTGGTTCAAATCCCACAATTTGTTCGTCTTGTAGTACAGGTTGCAAGACCGTGACACCGGCTTCGACGCGCAAGAGTGTTTCGTCTTTTGCAAGCCACGCCAATCGACACAATCCGACTTCGGCATCGGTCAGAATGCGCGGACATTGGACAAAGACCCCACCGGGCAAACGCAAATTCCAACGATCGACCGGGGCACTCCCGTGCCAATCATCGCCTTCGGGTAATTCATCAATGGTCCATCCTCGATTTCCGTTGGTAGGGCCCCACGTCCAACTGGTTCCTTGCCATTGTTTGTGCCACGCGTACGGTGGGACGGGACGATGAAAGCGAATTGAGTTGTCTTCCGTTTCGGTTTCGGCCGTGGGCGGCACGTCTCTCAAAGCTTCGCGCGCAATCAAACAACGAGCCAATTTCAATCCCTGCGGTGGACATGATCCCGGTTCAATGTCCCGTTCCCAGACGGGAGCATGTTGCAACAAGACACGGACACGGGCGTCTTCGTAGGATAGAATCAATTCGGTCGCCAACAACCCCGATCGCGTCAACGTCGGTCCGACAATTTGGGAATGCGCGGCCAAACGATTGCGCACCATCAAATTGTCGCGGGTGTATTGTGCGACGGGTATTGTTTGTGTTTCCATGCGATCGAAACACGTCGCACAATCGGACCGTGTCGCTCCCACGACAATCTGATGGGTTTGTTTTACCGTATCATCCGTCAGCAAATCCAAATCGACCGACGCCACCACTTCATCCAAAACATCGCCCATGTAATCGTAGGTCGTCCAAATGCCTTTCCAGGAACCTCGGGCGTGATATTGTTTGTATAAATTCCATTGTAAATCGGGATCGTCGGGTTCGCCCAGCGAGGAAGCGAGGGAGGAAGTCGAACGGGGTCGAGTCGTCTGTGTAATGAAGGATTGACTGGGGTGTATCAGCCATGTCGCCGTAAGCAGGAAATGTAGTTTCATTATCTTAAAACTGAGGGGTTCAAAAATGTATTAACAAAGGCAAGGCAAAGCTTTCACAACAAGTTGAATGAAACCTCACAACATCACTTTTTTCAAGAGCATGCATCGGAATGCTGTGCACGGCGCACATCCGAAACACGATGCGACGCGACACGTGCGTCACAAGGAACATTCTACGTCACATCAATCCTCAAAAACGTTCCAGATTCCACAGGAGCTAGGTAGAGTTCAAGGGGAAATCAAAATCTATCTTATCGTCAAATAAGAACAATTGCTAGTTACAACCTCAATGACAATCTATTCATCGTGTATAAACTAGGCAAGCCGAGAGGTACATTCCAATGAATGTATTCGACCCAGCTTCTTTATTCTTCCAATTCCCGCATCCATTCTTGATGCAAGACACCGTTTTCCGACAAGGCACACGATGGGATCGGGACATCCCCATCAACAATCACGCCACGATAAAATGCGACACCTGGACGTGCTTCGAGACATCCGGTACGTTGTGCCACTACCTCGGGAGGACCCATACAGACATCGGCGACATAATGATTCACCGTCGGGGCAAACGATTTCACTTTTTGCACATGGTGCAAAACCACCATCCAGGACGCGGGGGCATACGACAACAACTGCGTGCTGAGCCAGTTTCCCCACACGTCTCTCTCCTCAACGGGAACATTGGCGTGCACGTGCAACCATCCACCACAGTCTTCTTTCAAGGCCCGGACGGCAGTTTTCCAACCCCTTGACTACTCGGCAACAGACCTAACGAGACGCGATCAAATCGTTGATGACCCCACGGAGCGTGTCGACAATCGCCTTCATAGACAGTCGCCCGATCGTGCACGTGATTGTCTTTCAAATTAAAGGTCAGCGCCGCCACGGCTTCGGGATTCCATTCACACGCCACGACGTGTTTCGCTCGACCGTGCACCAATGCCGGTAACGTAAAATAGCCAATGCCCGCATATAAATCCAAGACTTCTTCTCCGGATTGCACTAGTGTTTGTCCGAAGCGTATTTTTTCGGTAATGTTCCCCCGACTAAACATGAGTTTCGTTATATCCAGCGATTGTCGTATGCCTTGTTCGGTAATGGTCATCCATCCTTCCTTGTCGTAAGAACCATCGTGCCACACCACTTCAAAAGTACTGTGACGAACTGGATTGTTGGGATCAATGGTGCCGCGACGGACGACCCGACGACTGGAATACAATGCAGCGAGACGTTGCCACAAGGAGTCGTTGGAAATGTCGTTTGTGGTAGGGGCATGCCGTCGAATATAAGACGACAATGATACGGGCTCCCACATGGTCGCTGGAATCACCACCGTCCGATCATCTCCCATGAGTTCCAATGGATGATGGGGACCAGTGGGTAATGTCGAAGGATCCACCTTCATCCATGCTTGCAAAAAATCCATCAAAATTTGTTGAATGGCATTCGGATTGGTAGGATTCCCCAGAACCGCCGAACGGTAGGGACAAAAGCAACTTCCTCGTTCGACATTTTCAAACTCTTCTTCTTTCGTTTCGAGAACAGGAATCGCAACCCGACCATCGGGAACCGGATGCATTCGTACGCGAGGATGCAGCAGTCCTTGTTGCGTCAATCGTGTTTTCCATCGTTTGGCCTCGGAGGGTTGTACATAAATGACACTCACTTCTTCTCCTTTTTGCATTTTTGTTGGATTCAATGAGAGAGAATGAAATGTTCGGGGCACTGCGATGGTTTTATTGCCAAAGAAAATGCATCCTGTTTGCGCCCGGTTGGTTTTTCGGCACCGCGAGTCGTGTGACGGTCTGTCCATCCTCCCGGATGAATGAGTCTTGTGTATGACGTCAATACACAACGAGAGACCACCCAAAAAACCGCGCCCCTTCGCAACTTTTTGTTTTGTTTCTCACTTTTATTTTTCTTCTCTTTTTCATTTTTGATTGTACCGGTTGACTCTTCTTTTCAATATTCTTCATATACACACAATTATGTCTTCTACAACAACACTCGATGACTCCGAAGACTTGCCACAACATCGCGTCCTTCCCGATTCCCGCGCCACCGAAGCCGCCAAACAATTGTTGTGTGGTGGCATGGCCGGAGCCGTCGCCAAAACGTTGACGGCACCCTTCAGTCGTTTGACCATCCTGTTTCAAGTCCATTCCATGGTCACCACGAAAGAACATCGTCCCAAATTTGCCATGTCCTTACGGGGAGGTGTCGATAAAATCATTGAACGGGGCGGCGTTCGAGCCTTGTGGAGGGGCAACATGACGTCCGTCTTGCATCGATTTCCGTATTCGGCCATTAATTTTGCTGTCTACGAACATACGTTGGATTTGTTAACCGAACGAAAACAACAACAACGACACGATCCGCACGAAACGACGGCACAATTGGTCCGGCGGATGACCAAAATTGTCATGCCGGCGCAACACGACGAAGAGTCATCACAACAGCATCATCCTCCCAGCAACCACGCGGATACTACCAAACCATTGCACAAATTCATTGCCGGAGCCGTTGCTGGAACGACGGCCTGTTTGGCGTGTTATCCGTTGGACTTAGTGCGGACGCGATTGACGACGGAATTGGAAGGACACGAACATTATCAAGGCATTCGGGATGCCTTTCGCAAAGTCTATCGAACGGAAGGCTTGAAGGGATTTTATTCCGGAGTCGGACCGACCTTACTGGTGGCGGTCCCCAATTTTGCCATTTCGTATACCGTCTACGGGACATTGAAAGAATATACGCTCGATGATGATTTGTTTTATAATTTGCGGCGCATCGATGCGGACAGTGGAGAACCCAAATTGGGATTTTGGTTGACGGTCGGTTGTGGCGCATGGAGTGGGATCTTGGCCACGTTGGTGACCTTTCCGATGGATACGATCCGACGACGGATGCAAATTCAATCCTTGCATGTTCCTGCCGAACAGCGCATGACGTCGTATCAACAACTGCATTCGTTAATTATGAAGGAGGGATTGGTATCGCTGTATCGTGGTTTGACACCGGAAATTCTCAAAGTCATACCCATGGTGGGGACGATGTTTACCGTATACGAATTTGCCAAGGATCATTTGAACGTGTAACAAAAAATACACAGTTTGGTACCTATTGCACAATTGGCTTTTGTTTTAGGCAATGTTTAGACATAATCAATGTCAAGTAAATGGTCGACTCCTGAGGCGTGGAAGCGCTTTTCCATTTTCAAAGGCAATTGTACAGGACTGGCCGACATGTCGACCGCATGCGCCGTGAGTTCTTCTTCTATTAAGTATACTTAGACTTGGAGTTAGAATGATCGATCGAGTTCAAGTTCGTCCATTGATTGGACCCGCTTGAATCCGTAGTCGCGTTTCTAGGATGTCACTTTGACATTATTGTTCACAATCTGCCATGTGACGCGCTCGGATTGAAACCCGAGGGGCGTCGTTGCGGAACGAATGTGAGGGGCTTCCTCAAAAAGATTGACAAGATGATGATTTCCGTAGGTATATCTCGTTGCTGGACCGTACGGAAGGAGCAACTATCTGGCCTTTTCGGCAATGGCTTGCGCCTAGTCTCGATTAACTGGGCACGATCCCGCACAGCGGTGCTACTAAAGTATTTATTGCGTCTTGGAAACTGGAGAAACCACCACGCCGGGTGCATACTTGTGGGTTGTGGTGTAGACAGATGGTCGGTCCTAAATAGTTCCTTGTTTATAATGGTTTACGCTACACTACGATGAGAATTGGTTTCGTGTAACCGGTACGACATTTACTGTGAAACGTCACTCCTCGGCATCCACGAATGTCGCTCCACAATAAAAAAATCACAACACCTTCAAGAAGTCGTCACAATCCTTTGTTCTATCGTCGTGATAAAGCATAGAAAGAGTCAACATTATTTCATTGTTATTATCATCAGGCGGATAGCATTTGCGACTCGATACCCAACTACTCATCATTACATCATTTTCTTCATTCGCAACGTTTTCGACGACAGGTTCTTTACATTCCAAATCTCCAACATGTCGGGAAGACTCTTCCTCTGGACACTACTACTCGTCGTGACCGAGGCCTTTCAACCAATCTTGCATCGTTCCTTGCCGAACACCCGTTTATTCGCGACTCCTCCGACTTACGATGATACGTGTGATATTCTCGTCTTGGGAGTGGCCCCGCGGCTCGCGCCATTGCTTCGCTCCTGGCCGTATCCGATGATCTCGATGTTCTTTTGACCGATACCAATATCGACAAGGAATTTGTTCCCAATTACGGAGTGTGGCAAGATGAATGGCAAGCTGTTGTGGATCGCTATGCGGCGGCCGGTGTCAGTCTCGATGGGAAAGAGGTTCCTTCTTCGGTGAATCGATTGTGGAAAACGACCGATTGTTATTTTGGGGGCAGTTTTGATATTCCCGTCACCGAACGACTCCGCATCGATCGTCCGTATTGTCGGATTGATCGAATGGCGTTGCGGGAAGCATTGTCGCCCGACAGTGGCAACGGGAATGCACCATACCGAATGATGGCGGCAAAGCACATCAGTGAAGCCTTCCAAATCAATCTCTATCAACCTGCCGGGACGTTAATTCATGATGCTGATGGTACCACGATTCAATTGGAAACTCTCGAACAAGAACGCTTGACGGTACGAACGAAATTGGTCATTGATTGTACGGGCCACGAAACCAAATTGGTGTTGCGGGAACCCCGCGGTGGGAATCAGGCTCCGCCCGGATTTCAAATTGCGTACGGGGCCTTGGTACAAGTCGATGAAACGGAGAGTCCCGACTTGACGCAGATTGGACCGTACGATAAGGAAGCCATGACCTTGTTTGATTATCGGACGGATCATTATGTCGATCCCGAGGATGAAGCCAAAGTGGGTGCCGCACCCACGTTCATGTACGCCATGCCGCTGTATGACAATCTCATTTTTCTTTGAAGAAACGTCCTTGGTCGCACGTCCGGCCGTCAGCTTTCAAGAATGCAAAGACCGGTGCATTGAACGTTTGAAATATCATCGCATTAAAGTCACAGAAGTGTATGAAGAAGAATTCTGTTACATTCCCATGGGTGGTGCGTTACCGGCAAAAGATCAACGCATCATTGGATTGGGTGGCAGTGCGGTCATGGTACATCCCAGTACCGGTTATCATTTGTGTCGTGTCCTGATGGCCGCGGCCGATGTGGCCGAAGTCATTCGGAACGAATTGGTCGAAACCGCCCAACCCAATTTGGACCGGGCCGCCGCGGCGGCCTATCACGCCATGTGGTCCCCGGAAAACATGCGGCAACGCAATTTTGCCGTATTTGGGGGTGAGTTTTTAATGAAACAGGATGTGGTGGGTTTGCGTGGATTCTTTGATGGATTCTTCCGGTTGCCGCTTCCTCTGTGGGCGGGATTCTTAGCGGGATGGCCCGGTTTGCCCAACAATGACAAGCACGAATCGTGGTGGGCGCGTTTGTGGTACGGTTTGAATTTTATTGTTCGAATCCCGGGACCCGTGGCGGCCGATATGGTCTATAGTATCTTGACGTATTCGATCTTCCGCAATCTGTCGTTAATGCAGTCGGTGACTCCTTTTCTGGGTGCTCCGGAGAGTTATGAATACAAAAAGAACATGGATACCGTTGGAGATGTTGCAGCCAAGCAAGAGGGTCGACGAATGGTACAAGCATCGCAAATTACCATGGATCTACCCCGCTTCTTTGATGATGACACGGGAACCAAAGCCGAGACGGAAACTGCCTTTTTCCTGAAAGATGATGTCCCTTTCGTTGGCACCGTTTTCCCGGAGAAAAAGGAGATCGTGTCCGTTGCGTCCCCGGAATCCACAATACAAGAAAGTACGGTTCAAAAGGAGTCAATATCTTCACAAACACCCCCGGAAGACAAAAATGATGATATTATCATCGCCCGACAGAAAGTAAAGGCCCAAGAAGCTTTGTTGAAGGCTCGTTTAGAATTGAGCAAATCTACTAGAACGGCGGAAACTTCATCACAACATGATGTAGTACATGAACCGGTCAATTCTTCTGAACCAATGGACGCCGCTACAAGACAAGAACGAGCCCGCAGAGCTATGATGGAAGCGAGACTCAAACGCAATTGAGGAAAGGTGCTACTATTCTAGATTGTATTAACATAGATAAATAATGTTACATTCAATAATTGTGTTCTTTTCTAGAGAGTTACACATCCAAATAATCGGGGTGCGCCGACGACGGCAATCCTCCTTTCCGTAACGGTTTGCCATTGGAAAAGTTGCGCATTTCATTTTCGACTTCCCGGCAAAATTCAAACCGCCTCCGGCCGGCGAAAACACCACGGTGAGGCGGGGACACGAAAGACAACACAGCGATCGGTCCGGCTTGCCCGCCGATCGCGGCCACAACTCAAAAAGGCGTCGATGGCATCGTCGTTACAATGGAAACACCGTCCATCGGTGTCGACAAGAAGCCACGGTAGGGTTGAGAGGTGAGAAGGAAACAACACGGCATGGACGGGTTGACGCGTCGAATGGACACAATTTTGTCGAACGGAACATCGACTTCAATGTTTCCGATCCAAAAACGGAGTGTTCCATCGGCTGTCACATCCACCGACCGCACTAAATTGTACCAGAACCACGCCAGGAGGAACAAATTCGCCAAACAAATCCCCACGACCGTTCCGTGCGCCCCGACGGGGACGGCGGCTATCATTAATCCAATAAAGACGGCTTCTAAGATGATGATTTGTATTTTGAAGCCTTGATGATTCAAATGAATATATACGAGTCAGTGTTATAATTGTTGAAGTTACAAAAGAATCACTTTCTCTCACTTACTCGTCGAAAACGGCGCCGAGTGAAACGAGTGCAAGACGCTGCCATCGTCGGTCACGTAGGTCAAGGATTGTGATATAAGAAGCGGATCTTCGTCAGCCAACATTTCTGCCTTTTGTTTTTGTGCTGCTCGAGCTATTTCCGCCTGCGATGATGATTCGGATTCTAACGCCATGGCGCAAAAGAATTGCAACAAATGAAAGGATTTGCTTTCGAAAACAAGAAAGGCAAGGGCGTTTGCGGTTTTTGCAGTTTGCACTTTCCCAGTTTGTGCTCCGTGCGCTATAATAAGCGCCTGCACTCCCAATGATGGTGTCATTGCTACTTTCCAAACATATAATCCAGTACCAGATTATTTCTTCAACGGAAAATTCATGAAAAGCTATGGAATGAGGAATCCAGAATGATCATGCTTTAATTTTTCCTCCTCCCCGAGGCCGGCGGGCGCGCGATGAGTCACTTCATCACCAATGACGTACTTTCCGGACGAAGAACAAACGAAAGAATCCTTTCTACTTTTCATTTCATACAAAAAGGAGGCGCAGCGATCTTCGTCAGTTCAACTTCCAATGCTGATCCGTCTTTGCTGAATGCGATTAAGTAAGATACGTGTTATTTCTACTAGCTAGGAATTTACTATTTTCATGACTAGTTTTATTTCTATTAGGTTGTTTTTGATATAATACTTTCAAAATACTGTGTAGAGGCTTGCGCGCATAGCTACTGTCACTATGGCGGTCATTTGTGGGACGAATGACGGGCCATCACAGCGGGTGAAAAAACTTCGTCACCGGCCATCGGTCCTCGAGTACCGCACGCTCTGCGGACGCTTGCGTAAGTTGTTGTACGAACCCTTTTTCATCATCATTGCGCATCCTCTGCTTGCTGCCTCAGTCATTACTCTCTTTATTCAAATAATAGAAATAATGAAAGTTTCTGCAGCTGCTTGTCTTTTGTTGGTTTCATCGGCAACCGCCTTTGCTCCTTCCCGACCGGCCTTTTCGGCCGTTTCCTCGCTTCGCATGACCGAAGAGGTAGAAGCGCCGCCCGCCCCCAAGGCCGATGTCGGAGGTGCCTTGGTTCCCATCAAGGAAGAAACGGTCGAATTCACAGCGGGTCTTCTCGGTGGTGCCTTTGGCTTTGCGGTGGGTGGACCCCTATTTGGTCTGATTGCGGCCGCCGCCGCCAACTACGTCTCCAAGATGGACGGTGACGTTTCGGATGTGGTACAGGCCGTCTCCAAGACAAGTATTCAAGTGTTCAACTACCTTGCTACTCTAGACAAAAAGTACGAAGTGCTCAAAAGGCTCAAGGATCCCTCGAGAATGCTCTGGACAACCTCAAGAAGCAGGAATCGGTTGACCCTGCTACGATTGAGAAGGTAGAGCAAGCGTTGGCCAACACCAACAAGAAAATCAAAGAAGTCAATGATGAATACGACCTTGTTGGAGGTGGTGTCACAGCTCTCGGTGTTGTTGGTGATTTGGTGGAAAAGATCGTCGACAAGGCCGGAGAATTGAACAAGGAGTACCAGCTTACCGAGAAGGCCAAGGAATCATTGAACAGCGCTATTGCCAAGGCCAAGGCTGCTGCCAAAGAAGCATCGTAGATATTTATTTCGTCCTCGTAGAAGAAGTTTAACTGAAGGGAGTTGAGTCCATTAAACTTTGACTTTGTTCGTAAGTTTGATGCAACGATACCAGAAAGCTAATTAAATTTGCCTTGCATCACCTTAGATTTATCCATTGACTTGTGCTACCATACTTTGCTGCAATCGTTGCAGTCCTTTGTTAACACGGAAACTGCTTATGCCTAAACTTAGACTGCTCCGTAATGCTTTCTTTGCCCTAGTGTTGGGCAGCGCCTACTGTATACAGAAGCCGTCGGCGTACGTAGTCATTGGCGAGTCTTTAGACGTCACGGTCTAGTCTGCTACAGCAAACCTTTTTGTGCATTATTTGTCTCTAAATCAATGAAAGTATCAGGTAATGCAAAGAATTGCAGCTTATATGCGACACCATACACCCTTTTAGCACGCAAAGCAAAACCAAGGATCTTGTGGTGTCTCCGTCACACGTTCGAAATTCGCAATGGAGAGGCATCTTGTCTCATCGAAGCTAGAGATATTTTAGTGTGATACAGACTGTTTTGCGTGTCTTCGATTCCGCAGCGATCGGATGTACTGCAAGAATGCAAAGCTACCTCACTTTATTAGTGCTGGTAAGGAGGTCACCGTCACCGTCACCGTCGATATTATGTTTTTTATTGATTTGACTACCTTGGAGATTTGCTCATGCGTGGCACGGTGTTGGGATCTGTAGTCTAGGAGAGCGAAAACAACGACCCTTGCTAAAGAGACCGGGAGTTCGATGGGGGGAACCTTAGCCGGATGTGGAACAGACCGTCGGTTTCATAGCTAGCTGGCCCGCGCACCCAATCGCTGATTATCGGTTGCAACGGAAAACCCACTTTTCGGTTATTTAGGCAAAGCCTTCAATGTATCGGATAGAGAGTAGGAAGGACGAAGCCGCCATGGATGCTGCCATGGTTGTGAGTTGTGAGCACTGCGTTCGAAAGCAAAATTAAAATTTCAAGAAGAATGCAATAACCTTTCTTATGCGCCGATGATCCTTGCCAGCATCACAGCATCCTTTCCGAAAGAATAAAACTCAACTCGCATTTGACAGCACAAGGGTCCACGAGAGGCACGAGCAATTGAGGGTTCGACGAATTTTTGATTCACAACGTCTTGACGAGGCCACATTAAAATACATTTTGTCACCTTCTTTTTTTAAGGGAAATGCAGTCTCCGCGAACGCCAAGTATGTCGATCCAAGACCGCATTCGAGCGATGAACGAAACGCTGGATAAGGTAGAAGCAACCCCGCTGTAGATTTATTGAATTCCACTCCATCGGAAGAAAAAACAATATTGACAATGGAGTCCTCCGATGACAAAGCGCAACAATCCGCATCGGAGGAGAATGCTTCCACACCGTCTTCAAAACGTACTTCTGTAGTAGATATGTGGAGAAAGAGAGAAGGACCTAAGACAACGGCAAGTCCTTCCGCTGCGGAGCGTCCTAAAGGGTCGTCAACGTCAGGGGCGCGTCAAGTGGTAGTGACACCTCCTTTTGTACAGAAACGACGATCACTCGTTGCTTCGCCGGATTTGACATTGCCTCCCGATAGCAACAAAGTGGAAAGTGAAGCGAGAAATGGTGGGGAGGAAACTAGGAACGAACCGTCAAGAGTAATGCGTAATTCGTGGCAGCACAAACAGTCGCTCGTTCAGCCATCGCCAGCTTCTGTGCCCAAGCCTTTCTGGGTCTCTGCACCGAAAGTGAACGGTGTTAAGGAATTACAATCCTTTCAACCTCCAGAAAAGATGAATACTCCTGTTGTGCTTCCGAATGAGACAGACGCGCCACCCCGAGAGAATGTAGCTGCATTGCTGAGAACACAGTTAGAGAAAGATGCTCCCAAATCTCCCAGTTCCTTGAATTCACAGAGCAAGCAGCAAAGCGTGGCAACAAAAATTCCTTCCTTCAAGAAACGTGCACCTGTAGATTTGACAATCGTGCCTTCCACGAACGACCCGGAGGCAGATACCCGATCGACACCAGGAAGTAGGAGGTTATCCGACTTGGTAGCTGTCGTTCAAAAGCACGAGCTAGCGGAAGGTTCTCCACTTCCGGAAATTTTGAGTACGAAAGCTTCATCGCCAGCGATGGAATCTCCGGGGGTGAGGAGGTCAAGCGTGGTAGATTTCTGGAAATCTCGTACGACGCAACCTGTCGCGGATCGTCCACCCGCAAACGTACCGCGCAAGTCGACGGCCCTTCCTGCTGCATCACTAAAAGATGTTTTTGAGAAGATAAAGGAAAAGGAAGCGCCTATCGAGGACAATGATCAGCACGAGATGAAGTCCGAGGTACCAAGCAACGGAGCACAGCATGAAATGACAAACGAAGCGGATAATGAGACTGTTACCACCAGTACAAGCGTTGCTGACCGATGGAAGCAGAATATGGAAAATCGCGCTATAGAAAAAAGTCAACTTCCCCGTGATCGACCTTCTGATGCAGCACGGACATCAACGGCTGCTCTATCGAGTACACTGAAAGATATATTTGAAAAGAGAAAGGAGAAGGATCAAACGGAAAGTAATGCGGAGCTTGGCAATCGTCCCAGAGATAGTGGTCTGCAGCAACAGAAACCAGCGGCGAAGAGCGAAACCGGCACGGCCAGCGTCTTGAATCGATGGGTTCCGAATGCGGCTACACGTGCTCCTGGAGCACTTTCCTCCAATCGAGTCGCAGGGGAGCTTTCTTCAATCGTTTCAGAGCCCATCGAACCTTTCGAGGGGACAACTGCTGCGTCGCCACACGCTATTAGCTTCAAGGAAAAAGCTCAATTGTTCGAAAAACCCTCAAAAAAGCAACCTGAAATTTCCGTCACAAAGAAAACACAGCATGTTGGGAACGCTGTCTCTGGAAAATTTAGCGGGCAACCAAAGCAATCACCTGCAGTAGAGGCTGCCTCGAAGCGATGGAATCAAAATGTCATAAGCAAGCCTTCCGCGAGTAAGACAGTCACCGTTAGTACTGCCGCATCTACATCCGGAAATGGCCGTCTGCCACAATTTCCGCCAATGCATCCTAAGAAAGGCTCTCCTTTGGAAGGATCTCCCAAATCTATGAATTCCTCACGCAAGCCTGCGCTGCGCAGTTCTATTGTCCAGGAGGATGGCGTATTTTCGAGAAATTGGGAAGACGACTCGTCTGGCCCAGGGGTGTCTTCAAGCTTGGGCCCGACAAATGACAGTCTCGTGGACCCACAAGTTGCAAACGATAGGGGATTCGAACCCGAGAGGTCGATAGTGGACAAACTTCCCCGAGAGAAAGCGGCCCACGGTACAGCAACACATGCACGCTCAGCATCGACCGGATCATTCGGCGAGCTTCTACCAGATTCTAATGGAAACCCGACACCATCTTTGAAAAGACACGCTAGAATACCATCTGCTGGATCGATGGGTGATCTTGGAGCTAGGTATAGGGGTTCTTCCATTGGATCCGTCGATGACGCTATGGGACCGACTAAAGAGTCCAGCTTGAAACAAAGTGAAGAAACTGCGAAGTCTAATGATGAATCGAACAGAAAGACACCTTTGTCGTCACGGATAGCGCAGTCTTTACTAGAGCAGATGAAGTCTTCGGAAGCATCGGGCCTAAGACCAATTGAATCGACTGTTCTTCCTAAACCACTGCGATTTCAAAAAGCTGATCAAGAAGTATCTGGGGCCAAGAAAAATCAAACAAAGTCAGGAGACTCTCTTGTTTCGTCCAAGGAATCTGCGTTCGATACTTGGCCGTCAAAGAGCGACGAGGGAAACGAGCATGACTTTGGTAGCGCTCGCAAGCGCAACCGACGAAGCTTGGCGAGTCTTGGAAAAAGGCACATTGCAAAAAACCTGGCGCAGAAAACCACGTTTGGCGATGCCTCCAGTCTAGTTAGCAATCCAGCTACTAGCCTTTTCAGCGGTAGCAGCCAGCGCTCAGCAACGTCGTTGGGCAAGGGAACAGAAGGCACTGTGAAATCATTGAATGTGGTCACTAGTGATTGGTCAGATAGTGCATGGCCTACTGACGGGGTGGGTCCAATGTTCAGTTTGAGTGTAGATTCCGGTTCACCAGGGCACACAGAAATCCCTAATGAGGTTGTAACAAAGAAAATACAGCCTCCAGGTCAAAGCCTAAGAAACGAAACCCCCAGAAGAAGACTCATGAACAAGAAGCCGTCGTCGACCAAAAGCACCAGCTCTGGCAAATTTTACATCCCAGATACCTTGGAACCTATCGATGAGTATCAATGGTCGCAACAAGCGGCGAATATTGCGTCACAAGCGATTCCTCAACCTTCGGAATACACAGCACTAGATGTGTCCGTATCAGATCCTAAATGGCAGAGTGCTTCAGATATGTCCTTTGGTATGAAGCCATCTCTACACTCTCCTGGTTTCGAAGACCACAAGTCTGATTTTTCTGTTTTCAGCGACTCTGCCATTAGTAAGGCTTCGTCGACATCTTCCTTGGCGAACAGAGCAGAACGGGCTCTCCAAGCTCGACGAAGAAAAAACCGAACATATGTCACTACCGTGAGAGAACCGAACATGCCTGCGCAGGTGACGCAGAGCGTCGTTGGTCACAGTGAACAAAAGCACCCAGCACGGTCAGCTTCCCACTTACATGCTTCCAACCCTGAAGGCAGTTTTGAAGAAGGAGAAGTAGATTTTCGATACGATGAAGCCTATGTGCAATCGCTTTCCGAAAAGCGAAGAGCAGCTGGAGTTAGGACCACCTACAATACTTCCTCGCGATTCATGGAGGAGGAAGAATCTGAGCTTCAGTCTGCGCCACCTCGGGTCCGCAAGCCTGTAGAAGATGATGCCTCAGTGGAGAGTGGTGAAAGCTCTTATCGAACTTTGGAGACAGCAACATCGGAGAGCGAAAGCCCATGGTCAAAAGGGCATTCGAAGCGACGCGCTGCTGGCCCTGTTCCAGAAAAAGTTCATTGATGAAAGTGCAGAGAATATGGACAACTTTCAAAAAGCCTTTGAATCTTTAGGTCTTTCGCAGATTGCATCCGATCTTGCTCGGGAAGTAAGATTAGCAACGTTGGATATATCAAATCTTGCCAGAGGTATGAATGAAACTGTCAAGACGTTCCGTACCCCGGCATGCACGAAAAGCAAGGCTATGGTCCCAAAGGAAGACGCGCCTTTTGATGAGGATGTCGCTATCGAAGTTGAATATCTTGAAGATTATGCTGATGATGACGAATCAGAATCGAATCCCGCTATGTTGCATGGAAGCTTCAACGATTTTGATTATGAGGACGAAGTGCCCTTCGACCAACCACCATCACAGGGTCGCGGTACCAAATCTGCCTATGTTTGAGCATCGAAGACCACTTCCGTGGAAATGCGATTTGAAGCTACATTGTGTACTGTAATTAGTGTTCATTGCAAAACTTAGCATTCTAGTTGTAACTCTTGGTTGTCCCCTTTGTTGTCAAGAATTCCACCATTTCTATTGAAGCACCATTCAGTAAAGCGCAATCAAGAACACCATGGGCTGAACTATCGTGAGCATCACTAAAGAAACCGATTAGAAAACCCGTTGGAAAAATACAAGCAATCTTTTCATTCGAACTTACAGTTTGCCGCCGTTTTGAAGTAAAAACTCAGCCATCTCAATGGCGTGCCACTCTTCGTCTCCTTCTGGTACAGGTACGAGGGCACAAGCGTGGAGGGGCGTCCGCCCACCTTCGTCTGGGTTAGTCCAGTCAGGACTCCCTCCACGCGCAAGAGACCCGGCTGCTGCTACGAGGTCACATTTTTGGCCGCGTCGTACAACGCCTTGCTGTACTTCTCTACCTTTTCTTCATCCGTCAAACCCTCACATCCCTCATATTGCAAAAAACCTTTCCACTGATATTTGCTTTTAATCCAAGCTTCCCGCCCCTTCCTGTCGGCATTCTCCGTTGGCTTTTGCCATCCTGTCTGCGCGGCCAGTCCTTCTTCCCAAATTGGATTTACTTTGTCATTCCCGAGCAAGCAGATGACACCGCCTTCCGCGAGACTTATTGAGTCGAGCTTTAGGGATCGAACTCGGCTAACGTGTATTCCCAAAGAACGGTGAACGCCACTGCATTCTATGCAAACCAGAATGCCGAGATTTAGTGAAGCCCAGTCAGGTGAAGCCATACCACAGTCCGCACAAGTCGGGTTCAGGTTCATGATCTTTTCCACCAGTGGGCTGGCGTTCTGAGGAGGACCAAGAGGATTTGTTTCCATTTCCGGTGATGTGTCGCTTACTTCGCGTACTTCTGTAGGCGGCAATTCCGAAAAGCTAGATTCTCTCGTATTCCCTGAATTTATGGGCTTCCTTCCGAGGTTTTGGTTCAAGTGCGGCGCATTCGGGTCGCCGTGGTACAACCTATGTTCCATCGCCGATCGGATACCATCCACCCAAATCTTGTAATCGATGGGTCCAGGGGCTTGCAACGTCAAAGGCTTTTCACTGGGAGTGACTAACTGAAAACAAAAGCGTGGTCCTTGTCCCTCCACTGGAAGTTCTCGGACGGTACACAATACTACGTCACAAACCTTCACTCGCGAAGAATAGGCCCCCTTTCGACGATAGGGACGGTCGTCGCCATCCGCACTAAAGTAGTAAATTGCATCATTGTCCATGACAAACCATCGACGTTGCCAAGCCTGCAGTGCCATCAGTGACGTATTTTTCTTATAGAGCCAACCTTCGATTTTCACTCCCGGCATTGTGTCGCGCTGATATCGTGATGTAGCCGCCAGTGCATGTGGTAAATTCCACAGTTGAACTTGCTCTTCAATGTCATCTACTTTGAGGAGCTGTCGTTCTATTTCCTTGGCATCCCCATCTGCAATGGCCGCCGCAGCTTTGGATGCCTCCGTTGCCTTGATACGGATCGAGTGCACCGCATCCCTCAGGGCAGTCTCACGACCCTGCCATGTCGGAACAATGGTACTCGCATGTTCTTCTCGAAGCTTATTTTGTCTCTCTTGAATTTCTTTGATACTCGGAGACAGAGCGTCCACCGCCGTTTTGCACCTTCCGTGATAATTGCTGATTTCGTGCAAGGTAGAGATAGCATTTTCGGCCACTTCAAAATTGCGACGGTGTTTGATGCTGATCAAATGCTTCATCAGCTGGAATCGCCTTAATTCCGCCATGCCCTGCAATACACGAACCTGTTCGAGTGACGAAACGAGATTGCTAGCTTCCATCGCCTTTTCGATACGCGAATCACCCGGATTGGACGTAGCAGCATCATGACCTCCACGACCTAAATTCCAGTTTTTAAAGGCTTTCCCGAGACGCTCTCCGGCCGCTGTTTTTCCGGCGGCCTTCTCACAAACGATTCCGAAAAGTTGTTCTTTCCGTTCAGATACTTGCCAAATTGGAGTTCCGCCGCTTCGGTGGCTTCATCGGCGTCGGATTTGAGGATGGATACCGTTTTGAGTTCCGAAGCGGCAAAGGCCTCAAAGGACATGCCCAAGGTGCTTTCAATCGACTGCAGCATGGCAATCTGATAAAAGGCTACTTCATCCAGCGCCTACGAATTCTCGTGAGATTTATTCCTCAAACGATTCGATTTGGATGTTATTTCTTACCTTCCCCAAATGTTCCAACAACTCGGCCATTTCTCCACCCACCGCTTTGCGCCGCGCTGCCACCAATTGATCAATTTCCTCTGGCGTCATGCCATCTTCCCTACTTTGCTCTTCATCCCACCGCAATCGACACGAACTCGCCAATCGCCGTGTCGCTTCTCCCATTAAGGCACCCGTTTGACACAAGGTCTTGGTCCGCGTGGTGATTTCGCGCATCGCGTCGGTCAACAAACTGAGCGATTGGATTTCGTGGTCACAGAACGATTTAAAGTACGGTGAATCGGCCGTAAAGTTGTGACGCGGATTCCAAGCTGCATCGGACGTGGTAGTGGGAAGAGTGGAAGTCGTAGTCGAGGGTTCTTCCGGACTGTCATTGAGTAAATGTGGTTCACCTAAATCAAAGTTGTCGTCGCTCGAGTTGTTGGAAGCGTTTTCGACCGTTTCCTCGGTTTCCTTGACTTCCTTGGTTTCTTGGACTTGCTCATCGGTACTGCTCATCTTACGGTTGCTTTGACTACAATGTAAAGGCGCAGCAAGGATGAACAGCTTGTTTCAATGAGAAAATGGGGATCTTTCGATGACTTTTAAGTTTTGTTGCGACCTAACGGTTCCTTTTTTGGAGCCGCAAAAACGACGAAGGGGAGAAAAAAAGGCAAAAGGGCGGTCGGAGTGTCGTTGGCTCACGTGTTTTGTATTATCGTAAGCAGTGCCGCTACGATTTAAGCTGGATCTTGCTGGGTTTATCCAAATGACCCGTGACTGTGACCCTTCGGACGCAATCACCCTAGTTTTCTAGCTGCGTAGGCCTTGCACAGCACTTGTTACGGCGCCAAAAACCCAAAATGTAGGGAGCACTGAAAAAATTTATACAAGGGCAAAGCGGGTATCTCTATATAGAGTAGTTTTTAACAATTAACTCGCTCGTAGTAATGTCATGAAGAATGCGACAATTACCTCGTCGCCGTCTCATCCGCCCAATCCGCCGACGTAGAGAACAATAAGCCAATCACCATAGCCCAGAATATAGACAAGAATGCATAAATCATTCCATCGAAACGCATGAGAATGGGGTCAACACCCGCCAAGATTTCCACCACAAAACTCGCCAACGAACTCATGGTACCACCAAATCCATTGATGAACGACACCAGAACAATGCTTTCGAGAGGTCCCGGTTCACCCGCGAGCAAATTGCCCAGTCCACCCGATAGCGCACAGGCCAGCATGTTGGACGTAAATGTCCCCAAAGGAAACGTCGGTCGCCACGCGTTCAATCGAGAAAGTCGCCAACGCGCCAGGACGCCCAACGGTGAGAACAACAAGCTCAAGGCGAGTTCTTGATTCTTTGGGTCGTCAAAGAAGGAAAGTGAGGTACATTGTGTGACCAACGCCATGATGAACACGGCCGTGATGATGGCACGGAGCGACGGCATTTGGTCTTCGGTGTGACGCAAGGGAGGAGCCGTTTCGGTTTCCGAGTCGTCGGGAGCACTTTCCGACTGGTCATTGGCCGCCACACGAATTCCGTAACCGCGACGCTCGTCCCGTTTCGTCTCAAAGCGACAACGCCAAACAAAGATGTAGACCGCAATGTGTTGTCCGAACCGGTAGGCGATGATGGGGAGCTGCAAGCCCAGCATGTAACCGACGACCGCCTTGCCGATCTCGCCTTGCTCCAAAAAAAGTCACCATGGCCGAATTCCAAGACGAAAAGGACGACAGGGCACCACAGAAGCCATCCCGCAGTCCCAACATGATATCATCACTCATGGCTTCGGGTGTCGTACCCGCATCCCATCCATCAGCAATGTTCACTCGTCGCAGACGTGAGATGTTCTCCGTCACATTGGCAGTGACATCCGTAATGATCTGTTCGACTCCGAGCGGATCGTCGGAAGTTGGTTCCGCTTCCTCGGGCTGTGAAGTGTCGCTCGTTTCTTTGCCGGAAACAGTGCTGGAGTTTGCATTTCCCAAGTGAACGTTTGACATCTGGGACGAAGGGTGTTCCGGTACTCGAGGAGGTGTCATTGTGGTTCTTTGCGATCGTACAGGTGAATCGGGACATTCTTGCAATTCCAAATCAAACGACATATTGGCTTCTGGTCGATCGGCCTCGGATTGCGGAGAATAAATCCCCGAAGCCAAATGTGGCTCGGGGAGATCATCATCATCATCTTCGGAATTCCGCCGATATCCGTCGGCAAAGTAATGTTCCATCACATCCACATCTTCCTTGCGGACGGGGAAGAGTATTAAACATTTCGACGCTCGTATGCGACGCTCCAATGCCAACAACTGGACATCCCGTAAATCTTCATTTAAATGAACGGGTGGTTGCCAACTGTGAAAGTATTTTTGTTTCTTGGGTCGTCTCCGTCGGAGGGTGGGACGAGTCGTCGTTGCAATGTGCAAGCCGTCTCCTTCATCATCTTCTTCTTCCTCATTCGGATTGTGACGACGATCCCGAATTTCTTCCGCCAAGACCATTTGTTGCAAGCGGGGTGGGGAAAATCGTGTATGAATGATTTCCATCAATCGTTCTCCCGAACACAGCATCCCCATGAGAAAGCACGACAAACAATTGAGTGGTAATACCACAAAGAGTGGACTGTCGGAATTAAAGACATTATCAAAATTCGCAAACCACGTCGATGCCCCCAAACGAAAGACAATCCCGAGTTGCGTAAAGAGCGATAGAATCAAAATATCATCGTACGTGGTCCAGAAATGATGGACGAATTGTTGATCTTCGTCCGCTTGTGGGTCTTCGGGAGTTTCTTCGGCCGGTGAAGGCTCTTGCCGCTGTCTGGATTGTCGCTGCGGATAAAAGAAACTGTGCACGGCTTCTCGTGACGGTTTCGCAATCGATTCTTCAAAATGCGTCGAAACTTCATCGAAATGACTGACGAGAAGATCGGTCGTTGTTGCTGCGTTAGGGCGATTCGTTTCGGTGGGTGGATTCGAATTTGACATGATGAACAATACTGTTCTTTTGAATTAAACGAGAAGCATTGAGAAGGAAGATGACGATCGTAGGATAGACCTTTGCTTGGCAATGAAACGAATAATAAAACGGTGTGGCTGCGCGTGTCTCCAACTCCCCCGATCACACACGCTCTGCGGTCCGTTAAATAACGGCACCGTTATCGTAATACCGAGCCCAAAGTACTCACAGCGTTGTACTCTTTTCCAGTCCCGCGTGAGTCCCGGCTCACGGAATGAAACACACGACAATTATTAACCGCGATAGGCCAAGATGCGAACAAATAATAAAAACACAATAACAATTACTGTTGACATCTCTGTATTATTCTCTGTTTTCGATCACAAATACTCACATAAACACTTACGATTATGAAGTCTCAAGATACACCATTGAAAGAAGAAGAAGCGAATGAACATCCAGCGGCGCGAAATCCTCCTTCGTATTATCCGCCTTCTCATCATCTTCCTCCTCCGCCGGGAGTCTTCTATCCTCCTCCTGTTGTACCAGCACAAAACACTACCAGTCCGTTCCACACATCACTACTTTTAGCGACAGGAGGTTTTTTGGGAATGACGGCGGCCGCGGCGATTCGGTGGTTGAATGGTGAAGATTTTTCCTTACTTCCTCCGAAACAGGACCCACCACCTTCCGTGGACGTCGAAGAATTGCGACAACAACAACAACAGCAACAGCAACAACAACAAGTAGATAAAATTGTACAGCGTCTAACGAATGTGTTAGAAAAGCAACACGAAAAACAGCGGACCAACGATTGTGTCAATTTGTTGCGAACGAAATCGTCGTCGTCGGAAGATGTCGTAGTACCCCGGTTGATGCAGATACAATCCGAGCTGACGGCGTTGCGACAGACACTGCAAGAAAATGAGCCATGGGAACAGCAATTATCGGATACATTAAACAATTTACACGACTGCGTGGAGCATCTTCGAGGGAACACCGTCGATGATGGTTCGAATCATCGTACCAACGCCATGACACGCGTCGAACTACCTAAATCATCACTGAATCATCCGAATGAAAACAACAAAGATCCGTCTCCTACTTCTTTAACAGAATCCGTCCGTACATTGATGGAACAGAACCACCCGGAGGATTTGCGGGCCGGTGTCCCACTGTTGTTTCTCTACATATCCAACCTATTGCATCATCCGACGGCACCACGGTACCAAAAGATATTCATGTCAAATGACAGCTTCCAAAAAGTCGATCAATTGGTGGGTGGAAAAGAATTCTTGTTGGTACTGGGATTTGTGGAACAGGGCACCTATTTGGAATGGCAACAAGACGTGAAGGATCACGGGGAGGTATTACAGTGTGCGACGTCGGCTTTGAAAGTACTGAAAGCCGTGCCTTCTGTTATGGAACCGGAATTCGTGGAACGAGTCGTTGCGGCGGCGCGAGGAACCAGTTGTCCACCCACACCCACAATCCATACGTCTCATTTGGAAGAAATAAAAACACCGGAAATCGGTCTAATTGCATCACCACCAAATACGCGAAAACAACATTTTGAAAATCCTGCATTTCCGTTGCTGGATGGGAACGATGTTGCTGATAATGATGAATCTCCCGTTTTGCCCATGTCTGCTCAAAGTAACCGAGAGCGGACGACCGAGGAATCGTTTTCACCAATTCGAGATAGCACGGGTGATACGGAGGCTACAGATGTATTATGGAAATAGATGATTGAATAAAGAGAAAGTAATATACTATTAAATGGAAAAATTAGGCAAAAGGGTCAAACGGATTCGTGCTCTTTGGCGGAGCTTGTTGAGAAGGTTGCGGAGCACTACTGGTATAACCTGCCTGGTATTGTGGAGTAGGTGCTTGCCCTTGGTTGTAATGACTATTGTATCCTGAATATGGTGCTGTTTGCCCGGCGGCGGGGATAGACGGCTGAGCACTCGGCTGTGCAAATCCGTACCCTGCTGAGTTGTATACTGGGCCGACAGAAGGTGGGACTTGCGGAGGTGTGGAAGGAGCGTGAGCTAAAGGTGCCGCGTTATTTGCTACAACGGAAGGTTGTGCTGCAGGTACGGGGACAATGGTTGGCTGATATGTTGTGTCGACTTGTATTGGAGCCTGGGCAGTCCCAATCAATCCAGCTCCGCTTGGAACCGTCCCAGGGATTTGTTGTGTCACATATAAGTGTTGGTTAGCCACTTCGGGAGGGTCGGGTTTAGTAACGGTATCGAAGGGGTTTGAACTAGCTACCGGTACCGTTGGTTGGGAAACTGTCATGCTGTCGAAAATGCCCAACAAGTCATCGTTAACTTGGGGTACCGGCACCGAAGGGGCTGTGTTTGCCATTGCACCTCGCGGGTCGGTAATAGGCGGAATGTTGACTATGGTCCCCCGAGCGTTCGGATGCATTGCAGCATGCATAGTATCAAAAGGAACATTGAACCATAACTTCTGATCGCGTGTCAACTGTACTACGTGTTAGTGATACCGCGTAAGAAAACAGCCACATACCAATTGCCGACAATTACTCACCCGCGGCGCAGCGTTATTCCGCAGCTGCCATCTCCGCTGTGCGCACACTCGCCGCACATTGAACAGCCGGGACCGATCAACGAGGAGACCATATACGTCAGTAGCCGCATTTCGAACCTGCTGCACTATTTGTCCCCGCATGTTTTCATAATTCTTCATCGCTCGGATCTTATCAAGCCCATCTGTTGCTTCCGCAATCACGGCGGTTGGTCCGTGGTAAAGAAGGTTGCGCAAAATCATTAGTGCCTGGTAGCCGTGTTTCCATTGCATGCCTCGCGAATCGCGAATGCGCAGCCACAGAACCGACATGACATCGGCCAAAATGGTACTGCACTCAAGACACTCCTCGACAAGCTGAGCCACAGCTTTTGCGTAATCGCCTTCAAAAGGTTTGTTGGATGTCAAGAGCATGGCAGTGCGACGAGCGTTTGATTGCACTGCCGCTGCTCTCCTCGACAGACTGCTTTGCGCGAGTTGACGACATACTTTTCGGACATCGAGTAGGCCAAAATCTATTTGATGCCTGCGGTGATAGTAACAGCACTGCAAGAACAGGGGTGTGTCAGGTGTATTGAGCGGCTGGCGGTTTCGGATTTCTTCGACACGGCGACTGACAAATTCCGCTAGCATTTGTGTCTGGCAGAAATTCTGCAGTAAGGGCCAAATGGGGGTGCCTTCACCTTCTCCCGCCGATCGTTTGTGGGCGAGATATTTATTTCGATCGAGTACGGCCGCCGAATCGCCCGGTGAAACAGAGAGATACCAACGAACATCTCCAAACATACAAAGGAAGAAAATGGTGAAAGAAATTCGCGCTTCCTCCTCGGCTGCCTCGTTGTGACAAGATTCAACATAGATATAGTCCGGTGCCATGGATTTCGCATCCGGTGCTTCCGTCGCGGCTAACTGCACTTCCACTTCTTCCACCTCTTCAACATCATTGCTGTCCTGGTTGCTCGACGATCCTTTTTTCTGCAAAAACATCTTGCCTTTGTTCTTAATTTTGTTCAAGGTCGTTTTTACGGCTTTCGTGGCTTTGGCCGCCGTTTCCCCCATATTGGCGAGCGCGGACTCCCCGTACATGGCTTTCTTATCCGCCTTGACAATGTCCACCAGCTCTTGCGCCAAGCACTCGGATGGCGTCGCGGGAGCACCCGATCCCAGCTGATTTACCATTTGTCGTGGCGACGAAAATTCTCCCTTGACCGTGGTCATGAACAGATCCGGAATGCGCTGATTGACGGTATTGGCATCCATACCCCGCGTTTCCATGTTGTTGGTGTCCAAATGAATAATAAGAACATCACCCAATCCGTCCGTATAGTCTAAACGGGACACCACGGGCGACAAAATACCAATCAAGTAGGGATAGGGCGCCGCCAGATACTGCCACAAATGCGGCGGCATGACGGGAATGTACAAATGCTGCCATTGGAGCATGCCTTGCGCCAGCATGGCGAGAGCCGCATGCGAGCAAGCGGCCAACCGGGTCGGACTATGGCTTACCATGATGACACGACGTTCCGAAAGAAGAGCCGACAAAATGCGGAGCGCGTGGGCCACACCCACACAGCGTAGTAGGGGTAAAATGGAGTTGCTGGCATTTGCCACGGATTGACTCGACGAGGCGGTCAGTAACGCGGTGGGAATCAAGTAGCGATTGAGATCGACGGAAGTAAAGGTGGGAACGGACAATCCCAGTTCCAGTCCTTCCAAAGTTGCGAGAAGAGGAACTCCCTGTTGCTCTGGGGGTCTCGTCTGATATATTCTCGCCAAATGCTGCTGATGATTGACCAGATTGTGCAACAGCCACTTTTGCGGTTCCGCGTGAGCTTGTTGATACGGCGGCATCGTCGCTTGATGGTAGGAAATCGCTTGCAACGATTTGAGAATAGAGGCATAGAGCGAATCGGCACCCGCCGCACGCGTCAATATCACCAGTGCCCGTTCTCCTCGTCGTCCTACATCGTATCGGGATCGAGCCACCAAATGGGGCGGTAAATACCTTCGTACGTGCCCATGCATGCGGGCGCCCGTACTGAGCTGCAACGAAAACGTGAACTGAAGGAAGGGTGTATTTTGCATCGCGTGGTAGTCGTAACGATTGAGGGGTGACGCTCCTGAAGCGGGCGGAGCCGACGTCTGATCGTATTCTGGAAACGCAAAACTGGCGACTTGCGGGATACTTTTTGCATTTCTTCCATGAGAGCATCGTCTCTTGCCGGGGACGGCACCCAGAAGGGTTTTGGGCAAGACGACGAAGCCGCTGGATGCGGAACATCCAAAAACAGATCAAAGAGGGGCAGCGGGCTTGCAGGTGCCGCCATTTTGCAGCGTCTTTTTGTTGAACGAATTATAAATAGCTTCAAGTGAATCAATACAGATTGCTGATTACCTTGTTAATGCGCAACCCATTTTCCTCTCGTCATCGGCTGCTTCCGCGACGACGGTTGAAAAATCCAACCGCAATCGCACCTCGTGTCGTACTGGTTTCTGTCGGATCCGTTAGGAGCTCGGAGTAATAGGAGGTCATTATCTTTTGGAATCGCTATAATGTGTATCGTGAGAAGATACTACAGCCTAATGCTAAACAATGAAAAAGACGAAAGCGAACGATGATATGACCTGGTTGCTTATGAACCGGTCGATGCTCAGAAATGAACAGAAAGTAGCGTTGGCAAACTATCAAGCGATCACTATTCTTTTATATTGATGAGAACACCCATCCTACAAAAGAGTAACTTCAAGAGCTTGTTTCAAGGTCGCAAGCTCCACGCCATAACTCTTTGCGCCTTCGCTCGTGTCGCAACCGAGACTTCCCAGCGCCCGGTTCTCCAAGAAGATGCAATCGAAATGAACCCATCATATCACCGTTCTGAAGCAATTCCTGCTCTTGCTTCAAAGCTTCCTCCCCGGTAAGGTCAGTGAATGTAAACTTTTGTCCTTTAACCTCCTCCACGAGAGCTAGTGCTTCACGCCAAGGCATGGTCTCAGCCTGAATGCAGAGACTACCTCCATTCGCAAACTTCGGGATCGGCCAAGGCCTTGGCCAAAACATACCAATATCGGCCGTTTCGTAAAAGAGAATCTACCGGCACCACCATCCACCAAGGTCGCCGTCATGTTCTCAAGATCCGCCAAGAAAGCGAAAACGTAGTCCGAAAATAGTCCAGTGTACACGGCAAGAGTCGGAAGACCGACCTTTTCGTGGTCCATAACAACCTTTTTCCCAACAAAAAGGGAAAACCCGGCTTCCAACGGCGATGGTCAACGCCAAACTGAGAAGGAACATAGAGAGAGGCACCCGCTGCTTTGGCAGCATTGATCAACTTAATCTCGGTGTCAACAAAGTCTGGGCCCGAAACAGTTGTAACGACGACGGAAGGCGTTGGGCATGGCCTTGACCAGTCCCTCTAAGTCATTAAAGTCCACTTGCTGTACTTTCCATCCAAAACTTTCGAGATTCTTGGTTTTCTCTCCGATCGACCTGACCAGGGCAACCTTGGCATCGAAGCCTTGCGCAGTCGCGAAGACCCTTGGCCATTTCTTGGCCTAGGCCTCCGGTGGCGCCGACAAAGTAAAGAACTTTCATGATTGAATAAATAGGGTATTGATGGTGCTGTTGTGTTGAAGAATAAAATTGTGAGCACTGATCGACTTGCGGTTGAGCTTTGCTTTTCGCGAAGATGAAAGACCTTTTTCATACTTTTTTCTCGGATGTTCTCAGCGGCGATGACGGCGGCGATCTCGCGATTCTCACGTATCGACGGACAGAAATTGGAAGTATTTTCTGTCAACCAAGTCGCTACGTTTCGCAACAACAGAAGAGGAAGTATCTGGTAGCCTAAGACGATAAAACAGTCAAAGTTTTCCAAACAACAATATTATAAGCCTTTACAAATCCGACAAATGATCAAGGTGGAACCTCACTGGGTGATGGTTCCGCCGAGAATGTCACTGCCATCGGACTAGGTCTTATTTTATCTTGAAATTCTGAGCTCACGTATGTGGCTCTAACATTCTTGTATCGCGTTGCTTGCAAACTTTTCACGCCTTCACGATCAATCCAAATCGTACAAAGACCCTTGGGCCTCTCCCATGAGGTTCCGTCCCGAAGGCTTCCGATTTGGGGGTCGTTCGCGATAGGTCGTGCGGCTAAATTGGGTGAGTCCCTAGTAGTCTGCCCGCTATCCGCATATCCGTGACACTCCCTCTCAGACGAAGAGGGACCACTTTCATTCCAACCCATTAACTTGTCTCGAAGATAGGTAAACGTTTCCCTAGGCAATCCTTTCGTCATGATATCCGCAAGCTGTTCTTTAGTGTCAATCTTGTTGATCTTCAATTCACCACTTTGAACATGTTGTCGGAAGAAATGATACTTGGTTGCATAGTGCTTCGAGCGAGGGGTCATCCAGCGGAATCGTAGCAAGAGTGAGCGCTCCATTGTTGTCTTCAAATACATCCGAATGGGCAATGCTCTCGACTTGATCTTCTCCAGTAATAGCCTTAGCAACAGCAGTAACAAGTCTTCGCATCGGCAAAACATCGCGCATAGCAGTACTCAATGCGACATACTCACTCTCCATTGTACTTAGAGAGATTTCAGACTGTAGCTTCGATACCCAAAGTAGGGGGCAATTGCCGAGCGTCAAGATGTAGCCAGTACGCGACTTCACACTTATCGGATCTTCAGGATCTTCAGCTCCCCACAAACCGGCAAAGTCGGCATCAACAAAGCAATCAATCTTCAACTCTTTCGTCGGATGCATCACCAAACCACGATCGGCCGTTCCTTTCAAATAGCGGACAATTCTCTTGATCGCTTTAGCATGACTTTGCCTCGGCGAATGAGTGAAGCGAGCGCACTGATGGACAGCAAATGCAATATCCGGTCGAGAGTTTGACGACAAGTAGAGCAACATTCCGACAACCGAAGCATAATTCCAAGACTCGGCGAACGCAGCACCAGCCAAATCTTTTCCCAATGGTTTGTTTTCAGCAGGCGTGTCGCAAGAATTACAATCAGCCATGTCGGTAGCTTCGATGACGCGATTAATGAGACCTTTCTGGGTCAACTCGATAGTATCGCCACGACGGGTAAACTGAATTCCCAAGAACGCGGAAACATCTTTCGACTCCACAGTCAAAGTCAGAACCTTGTCAATAGCTTCGATCATCTCATCCATGCACTTTTCATCGAGACTGAACCAAAGGCAATCATCGGCGTAAGTCAAACAAATAATTTTCTCGTGCACGAACAGGCAAGCATCGATATCGACCAACTGTTTGAAACCATGCTTCTCCAAAGTGTCCTTCAGCAAGTTAAAGAATCGGAGTGGACTATCGGACTTGCCATAAAGCGTCTTCTGGAGCATCAAAACAGTATCTTCGCCATCGTCGTGAAATCCTTGAGGCATCTCGATGTAGCACTCTTCAGTAGGCGGCAAAGGGGCTTGGCCGAGCGCATTGACATAATCAACTTGGCGGGTATGCATTCCATGGACGATGGACATAATCAACAACAACCGGACTGTGGACCACTGTACGACAGGAGAGTAGGACTCGAAATAGTCGACTCCTTTTATCTCCATATCGCCACGAACACAGAATCTCGCCTTGTACTTCGTGGGTGTCCCATCCGGTGAACGCTTAAGCCGAAGCAGCCCAAGTGGACTTTATCACGCGCTTATTTGCAGGTACAGAAGCTCGCGGAATTTTCCTCCATGTCCCCATCTTCTCCAACATTCGAATTTCTTTCACCATCGCATCTTGCCATTCTCGATATTCAGCAGACGACATAGCTTGATGATACATTGGATAGTCGGGATCGGAACCTTTCTTTGGCTTCTTTACACGCTGCATAGCGGCGAAAGCAACAGGATCTCGCAAATCAAACTCGCCGAGCTCCGAATCCCAACAAGCAACAAGGCCGGAATGAATCGACGCCAATAAAGGAGAAAGTTTCGCGAGGAATCGGCGCAAGAACAACCGAAGCAACGTTGGTAATAAATTCATTGAACTTTCTTGGAGCACGTCTCTCGCGAGTGGATCGGCGAGGTTCGGTAGGAGCAGCTGGTGTCTTCTTCCGCGGCGAACTTGATGGAGGCTTGGCATCCACAGCAACCTTGGGAGCAGGAATCGGCTCAACCGGTTTTGAATTTGGCTCAGGTAGTTTAACAGGAGTAGTAACTGTCTTTTGCTCTTGCTCCCTCTGCAATGTAGGCTCGCTTGAACTCTTTTCAGTCGTAGGTTCGGCATCTGTTCGCAGTCGCTGGTGCACCTTGTCGAAATCAACCGGGGGGCTAGCATTGTCTTGAACGCTTCGAATCTTGCGAGATCGCTCTTGAATTCGAACATGCAACTCTTCTTGACTCAACCACTCGTCATCCAAGTCGATCGGATCATCCTCATCGAAAAATACTTGGAAGCGAGGCGATGCGAAGATGTCGGCCCAAGTCTTCGGATCGACAGAATCATCCGCACCGACAACATTCGAAACAGTGGCAAACCAATCATCGACAACAACATGAAACTGCGCGGAAATCCGGTTCGTTTCTAGGTTCAAAACAACAGGAACATTCGATGCATGCCGCTTCGACAAACCCAAGAAAACGCCGCGTCTTGAGCGAGGTTCAAACTTCGGAATCTTGTGCCCATCTTGCAACTTCGGGTTCAGAATATACGGGTGATCCCCAAACATGCATATCAGCAAACACTTTTCGATCGGTCGTTGTTCTGAAGATCATATCAGCCGGAGATGTATTGTTTTCGCCGGGTCCATAGTTGAAATTTTGAACGACATAATCAATCGCCTGAGGCCACAAGTCCGAAGAAATCGCTTTCGGCCAACGCAATTTAGCATGTAGCATCGTAGTGCGTGCGAGAGATATAATACTTCCGATTGCGCGCTCAGCAACAGCATTTTGGTGGTGAGCACCAGGTCCACTGAGAGTCATCGACTGGTAGTTCGTATCAATTTGCTTTGCGAACTCCTGCGCCGTAAACGTGCCATTGTCGGTATGATATTGGACCACCGTGATGCCGTGGTTCGCCATTGCACTTTCAAACTCCAACTTGGCGCGCAAAGCCTCGCCAGCAGTAAAATTCAAAACATGAACGACATAAACAAATCCACTTGCATGATCGACAAAAATCACACCGCCTTTGAACTTCTCATCATCCTTGGTACCACCGAAACCAGAGTAAAGACGTCCTCTCGTTGAAACAGAGAAGTGATCCATTGAAACCTTCTGGCCCGGAATTAAAATATCCTTCGAGAGAACTTTGGATTGGCGATCGACGGTCAATTTCGCTCCAGTCGACTTGCGCTTTCCTTTTCCATACATGCAAGCAGCGCTTGGGAATCATACAACGCGCCGCGCTTGGACTTCAGCAGAATTTCCGAGCGCCCGGTTTTGAGCAAGGCTTGAATGCTTTTCATGCTTCGGTGAACAAATCGGAAATGCAAGCGAAGAAGAAACTTCTGTGCCTCACTCAAGTTTTGATTCTCAGCTGTAGTAACACAGTTTTGAATCTTCGCAGCATTGAGAGCAACAGATTGTTTTCGGAACATCTCCAACGTAGGCAAATTGTTTTCAGGAGAGTATGCAATATCAAGAAAGTGGCCGTCCAACAAATCGACATGAATGAGGCTCGAGTCGCCCGGAAAAACGCGGTTCGTCGTTTCGTTGCGCCTTCACCAATTGACAATAGGACTGTGGGCTGAAGAGTCGAACATTCGCCTCGGGCACATGTAATCCGGGAATCCGAAAAGTAAAGCCCTTGCCGTTTGACAGAGTAGCAGTCCACTCAAGAGTACCTGTGCCGGCAATCGAAGAACCTGCAGCAAAGCCAGACAAAACTGTATCGCCAGTAGTAGGGGTGTAGGATGTGAAGTCATCACGGTCGAATGTAACAGCAACTGTGGCTCCAGTGTCCCATATAACCGGAAACAGATTCGCCATGGTCGGTTTTCCAGCGACATGGACTTGATGCAGAGCAGGGAGGGCATAAATAGACGGGGGAAGCTTCGCGTCACGGTGCAAAGTAGGCTCTAGATTTGTCTACACTATTATGTCCCTCTCGAAGCAACATCGTCTCAGTAGCTCCCTCTGGAAGAGAATGCCCGGTGGGGTAACAAAATAATGAAGTGTCATCTAGTAGGTGCCAGGGCGTAGGATGCTCGTTCGGCCGGACACGGCAAATCAAACGACTTCGGTATTCAAATGACCGTTCCGATCTATCATATCCGGGAAGCTCTAAGGCCCAACGCGGAATCACTTGGTCGTCCTCAACGTTTTCTCTTGACGCGCGCAGGCTCAACAAAACGATTTTGCTTTCGGCCGAAAAACACCACCCTCACCATGCTGACAATTCGAAGCTTTTGATGATGAAGAAGGATCAGGAGGTCGGCGCAAACGTCGGCTGCGTTCACTTGGATGAAACTGGTGGCAGCCATGCCAGGCGGGCACCAAGTTGACTCCATAAACAACACCAGGGGCTCCGAAGCGTAAGCGTCACTCGCCACATGCTCGTCATGATCAAAGAAAGCACCATGAAACGACACGGAGAGAGATGAGACGCTTCCGGGCAAAGGTTTGAATCGCGGCCGAAGACCAAGAGAGCGACGATGAGCGGCACTTTGGGCACGCAACCACTTCGAAATGGTCGGCAACACGGAAATGACGCCACCAAGAAAAACACTCAACAATCAACCAGCAAAGAATAAAATGCTTCGGCGACAACTCCAACAATAAACGACCGATAAGGACGGACAAAAGGCTCAGGAAGGGACCTCGATCGAAAGGTTCACCTTCCCTGCCGATTTCCTATTCGGAATCGCTGTCGGAACCCCAACAGAACTGCAAGGGTGCCGTCCAAGCTTGGGCAACATTAGCGGCAGGAGCGGCGGGCTTGGCATCAGCGGGCTTCTCTTCCTTGCTCTTGTGCTCGTCGGTTCCATGGGTCTGGTTCCAGCGCTTGCATTTGGCGCAATAATAGAAAGTCTTGCCGTACTTGGTCATGGTGGTGGGCTCTCCATCCTTCGGCGATGCGAGTCCAACGAGTTTCGGTCGAACCGCCGCTTTCTTTTCGCCATCACCACCGCCAGTCTTCGTAGCAGCCTTGTCTTTGTTCGCCTTCTTGTCCTTGGTCTTCGAGGAGGCAGTTTTAGTGCCATTCGACTCGAATTTCGACTTGAGGGTCTTGAACTTCGGCTTTGAGACTCTTGATCGCCGCAGCATTAGCACTAACTTCAGTAGTAGTTCCTTTAGCCGGTCCCCAATCTTCCTTTAGGTTGCTGTAGACATCCTTTGCTTCATGGAGAATGCGGCGATAGTTGGTGTAGCCGCTCATCCTTTCAGCAACTTCCTTCGACTTTCCGGCAGAGAGAGCACAAAGTCGGAGAGGGATGCGAAGCCGTGTGCCAGTGAACACGGAATCCTTCGACCGAGCAAGTGCACAGCTGCTGCTGCAAAATGACCAAGTGATCGCGAGGGAGCTGATCATTGGCCTCCAACTCTTGCAAAGTCTCCATCTGCGCATTCGCCCAGGCAGCAACATTTTCTCCGGGAGTTTCGACCAACTTGCTGCGGAACACCTCTTCGAGTTGAGGAACCGCGGCGTTTGGAAGAACTTCTTCGGTGATTTTCATCCAAACCAAAGGTCCAAGGCGCGCATGAGCAGAGCTCAAAGAAGTTCGAATCGTGCGCTGGAAGGAGCTCCAACGAGTTAAACAGAAAAGCAGCCGAATCGCTAAGCGAATTGATCATATACTGATCAAACACACCGGACTTGATCATGTCTTGAGGGTGCTTCAGCGACTTCATCGAAGGTGAACTTGCCGTGGTAGACAAAGAGATCAATAACACGACTGAGATCGGCAGGATCGTTCATGAAGAACGGCTGTCGAGACCATGCGTAATGCAATGGTTGAACGCTGCATCCGCAAGCTCAACAAGGCGATAGTCATTCGCGGTAGGACTGAACTTGGGGTCGAGACCGGAGATGCGATCCTTGAAACTTTTCTCGGCGATACGGATTCGGATCTCGAAAGCAGTAGGGCGTCGCAGGCACAAGGTTAACACTCGCGAGTAAAGCTTGCATCCGGAGCACCGCCAATGGCTGGGATAGAACTTTGAACAAGGCCGAACTTCGGCGAGCGGGCTCGGAAAAAGTGGCCTGAACATTCGTTTCGACTTTTAAGCTCGGTGAAAACGCGAGTGTAGAACCAGTTAGAACCGGAGGAGGTTTCCTGTCATCAGCTTCGGTTTGGGAAGACATATCGCCGAATAACGGGGCGACAAAAAAGGGAGTAAGTAGGGCACGTGTATCAAACAACTGCAAAAGACTGTACCAGATAGTGTAAATCTGGGCTCGTAACCTCTCACGTATCGACGGACAGAAATTGGAAGTATTTTCTGTCAACCAAGTCGCTACGTTTAGCAACAACAGAAGAGGAAGTATCTGGTAGCCTAAGACGATAAAACAGTCAAAGTTTTCCAAACAACAATATTATAAGCCTTTACAAATCCGACAAATGATCAAGGTGGAACCTCACTGGGTGATGGTTCCGCCCGAGAATGTCACTGCCATCGGACTAGGTCTTATTTTATCTTGAAATTCTGAGCTCACGTATGTGGCTCTAACATTCTTGTATCGCGTTGCTTGCAAACTTTTCACGCCTTCACGATCAATCCAAATCGTACAAAGACCCTTGGGCCTCTCCCATGAGGTTCCGTCCCGAAGGCTTCCGATTTGGGGGTCGTGGTTCGCGATAGGTCGTGCGGCTAAATTGGGTGAGTCCCTAGTAGTCTGCCCGCTATCCGCATATCCGTGACAGCGATGGTTTTCCGCTGAATTTTCCAGAATGTTCTCGTCTGTCTGTTACCAGTACAGTACCAATGATGATGACCAGCAACGATGATGACATCATCCACGTACGTACTGTCCATTCGGGATTCGTCGACAACAGTCCGTACAGCGTCCGCACTCTTTAGAACGCTCCACACTCCAAACCTGCTTCAATTATATTCATTCGAAGGCAGCCATGTTGTGAGTTCTAAATCCGAATCGCACACAAGGAAAAGATACGTGCACTATTTCAGCTTTTTCAAAAGTCGATCGCGTCCAGACACTTTGACTCGTTTTGGGCTTTTTGTGCCGAAGGGTTGCTCAAGGCTTTCCGGCCCTTGAAGATCTTCTGGTCCTCTGGTTCGGTTTGTGACGGGACCCACTCCTCGTCCTTCAACAATTCCCGCTCATCGACGAACGATGACATGTCTTCTCGGTTTCGATCGCTACTCTGACATGAGATGGTAAGGGTTCCGGACGAGGTGACTTGGACGATAGTTTGATGCGAAATTCGCTGGTATCGTTCACCGGTGGCGTGTTTCCTGTTGCTGGACTATCAGATGTTGTCTTGGGCGGTGCTATTCTCAGACGAATTTTCGGTGTCGTAGCTTTTCCGATAGGGATCGTCAAGACCTTCACTTCCGGGCTCCTTGACGATGCCTTATCAGGAGAGATCCCATTTTGGACATTGCGGTCTATTTGTTGTTGCAACCTTCTGAGAAAGTCGTCAAACGAAGAGCAGCCATGTTGTTGCAACACATATTCGACAGCTCCAGCAACGGTAGCTGTTTGATCCGTTTCACTCTCCCTCGTTTTTCCACCAAGACTGGATCGCTTTCACGAGATGCGGCAATTCCTCCAATTCTGGTAAGCACACCTGGCCATCGATCAGCTTTTCCAGATACATGCCCGCCGCATAATAATGCAGCGGCTTGAAGAACGGAAATCGAAATCGTTCGGCCAACTTGCTATGCGCTTCACTTTCGTGAAATACTGAAGCTGCATTTCGATGTCCATCCCGTGCAGAAAGTTACCACCAAATACGAGACTATCGGTGGGTGTGTAGACACTGTGAATCCATCCCGCGGGAATGATCAACGTTTGATGTTGCGAAAGCCGAAGGACGTCGTGGGGATCGGGAATTCGGTCCGCCAGAAAGATGTGTCTTGATCGGAATCATCGAGCCACTCCTCGTAAATCTTTAAATTGCGCTCGGACGGCACAATGAGACAAAACTCTTTCGACCCTGACAACAAATGATACCACACGGATGTACCACCAAAGTCAATATGAAAATCCGTAATGCGATCCGGCGGCACTGGTCAAGCAGTAATACTGGACTGTGGGACGGTGGGGCGATGGATGAGGCCAGGCCTGATCGATCCAATCCATGTCACGCACGAAAGAAGGACTTTTGACGTAGTTGGCGAGGGGTGTTTGACTAAACTCGAAACTGATTTGATTCAGCACGCGGTGACGCGTCTTTTGTATGTACTGAGCCGCGGCCCGACGACTGGGTCGAGTTCGTTCGGTGAACGACGATGACGATTCCGTCGTTTGTGTCACAGAAAGGATCCGATCTTCATCTTCGAAATAGTCAACTAAATCCGCAAAAGTCCATCCCTCCATTTCTTCTTGATATTCTACATCAATGACATGTACGACCTGCGAATAGCCGACGATATCGGCTATGTCGCGAACGGTAATGGCGTTTGCCGAGGACGGTAGCTGCATTCCGATCGATTCGGGTCGATCGCGGACCAAGACGGGATGTCGTATGGATAGCATCTTCGATTGAAACGCATTCGCTTTCAACAGTTCACCTTGATCGATGATTTGCAGCAGATTGGTTTGCTTAAAACCCTTCGCATTGCGAGGAATATTGGTATCGAACGAAGGTAGCTTCAAAAACGCGGGAATGTTCTTGTTCGCATAAACCGGTTCCTCGGCTCCTTCGTCGACCATTTTGATCGCAAAAGACACGGAAACGCACTCGAGGTGAATTGTTTTAAAGCAGATAGTAACAGGAGTAAAGCACAAAAGCACTTTTGATTGAGAAATAAAAATTTACGAAAGCGGGTGCGAACGAAATATATACCAGGTAATGCGGGGGGCATTTAATGACGCGTACATTGTCTACTACCGGCGTCTGTCATTGCTACGTGTGGGTGTCATCGAACGTCGCGATCATCGGCGGCAAAAAAAAGATCGTCGATGGATTTATTAGACAATTGATTCTAATCATAAAATATTAAAAGAAACCAAGCATACAAAGAACCTTGTTCACTCAAGACGTCGCTTAAATACGTAAACATTTGAAGTTGTCGCGAAATGAAGTTCCGTTGCCCGAGCCTACTATTAATTGTCGTATGTCTTCTGGCGACACAAACGGCTTTTGCGAGAACGCTTTACCCCGTGGCAGTGACTGGATACCACCGCCGTCGAAGCGCACCCGGACACCATCGTTCGTCTGTTTTACCTGTCAGTCGCAGAACGACAAGACAATCTCAAGAGCGCGCGGTCCCCGAAGTCGTCGATGCGCCACAATCGGGTGTCCATCATTCTGCCGAACTCGGCCTGGTGGGGAGGATCGTTGCCGGAGCCGTGGAAGTCGCTGTGAGCACTGGACTCGAATATGTGTCCGGATTTTTGGGAGGATATACGCTGGGAACGGTCACCGATGTGCCTCGATTGTTGTTTCGTACGACGAGTCAACCCACCTTCCTGAAAGAAACGTCGAGCCGCTTCGTACGAATGCACGGCAAAGCCTTGAAATGGGCCAAAACGTGGGGAGGGATTTCGGCGGCCTTTGGTGGTTTCAACGTCCTCATTAAAGTGGTTCGGGGTGGGAAAGAAGATGACTGGAATTCGATTCTTAGTAGCACCGCCGCCGGTGTTTTCTTTGCCCGAAAAGGTACGCATCTATGAGTGTTGTAAGAATGGCGGAACTGTGGGCCGACGACTCAATCTTGCTTTCTTTGAATGACAGAAGGTCCACAGGGGATGCTACGTGCTGCCGTTCTGTACGGTGGGTTGATGTACGTCATTCATGGTGGAACGTTTTCAAGACGTGATCCATCTCGATATGTCGAAGAACCCATAGACTTTTGAACAAGGAAACTTAAATGTAGTCAATGAGGATTTTCGCGGCAATCTGTTTTGCAACAAGGACTTACAAGACGCGTACCTTGTAGTTTGTGGCATCAAGATTTGTCAAGCAGTTATCGGACGTGAAACGATGCAGCCACCTTCCTTTTCTAGTCGATTTACTCGCTGTGCATTTGGCGAAAGTGGATATATTCAGGCACCAATATTTGTAAGCTGCTATTTGTAGAGACGAGATCGATGGTCACAACGAATCACGATAGCGAGGGGAGCAAAGTATGCAAGGTACTGTTAAAGATGCACTGGTATTTAACTATTCTAGTTTCCGACGTTGCGAAGTTAGTTGGGAACTGGTTGAGCTGCTGAGTTTTGCCTCATTGACGCGGACGGGTTGTTTTCACTCATAATCACGAAAAACAAGTCGTCGGTCACGTTGATGAGGTCATCGTGCTGACTGGCAACAAACAGACGCACACGCGAGAACAGCGAGGAATAATGACGAGGAAAACCTTCGATTTATTGTTGGCAGCACTTTTGCTTTCGAACAAGCCAGAAGTTTCAAGAACATTGTACCTGGTATCTTCGGAAAGTTCTTGCTTAAACGCAAAGAATAGCCGCAGTTCGATCGCACTCACAATTTGAATCAACGCCATAACTTACGAGCCATTATGAAAGTTCTTTACTTTGTCGGCGGCACCGGAGGCTTGGGCCAAGAACTGGCCAAGGGCCTCGTGACATCGGAAGGCTTCGATGAGAAGGTCGCCCTGGTACGATCTGTCGGAGAGAAAACCGAGGCACTTAAAAGTCTCGGATGGAAAGTGAAGCAAGTTGACTTCAATGACGCAGAAGGACTGATCAAGGCACTGTCGAATGCTTCTGTCGTCGTTTCATCTGTTTCAGGACCGCAACTGGTCGACACAGAGATCAAGATGATCAATGCTGCTAAAGCGGCGGGTGCTTCTCTCTACGTTCCTTCGCAGTACGGTGTCGATCACCGTCGCTGGAAGCCGGGCTTTCCCTTTATGTTGGGAAAATGGCCGTTCTAGACCACGCCGAAACGGTGGGGCTTCCGACTCTTGCAGTCTACACGGGTCTATTCTCGGATTACATTTTCTTCTTCTTGGCGGATCTCGAGAACATGACGGCGACATTGGTGGATGGCGGTGTAGGCAAATACTCATTCACGAAACGAAGTGATATTGGTTTCGTTTTGGCCAAAGCCTTGACCGATCCAGAATTTGCGAATGGAGGCGATCTATCCGTTCAGGCGGAGACTATGACTTGGCGTGAAGCGCTGGCCCTCGTAGAAGTGGTCAAAGGACAAAAATTTACATTCACTGAGCTAACCGGGGAGGAAGGTTTGGAAGCAAGAGCAGGAGTTGCTTCAGAACGGTGATATGTTGGGTTCATTCCGATTGCATCTTCTCGGAGAACCGGTCCGGGGAAGTCTCGGTTGCGACACAAGCGAGGGTGCAAAAAGTTATGATGTGGAGCTTGAAACGTTAAAGAAAACTCTCGAAGCAACTCTTAAGTGAGGCGGCACGTTTCGGCATTTGCTGTCCGGGCGGAAACCTTCCGTGCCCCATCAGCGTCTATTTGTTGTATATATGTAAAATAATAATAAAACCAGAAAATAACGTAATCAGCATGCTAAAGTCAATAGGTTAAACGATTCTACATTGGCTCGGTCACAAATGGATGAATTTCGACGACGCGCTCGGTCAATACGACGACAACGATTAACGATCATACAAAACAAAGGAACAGCACAATTTCAGCAAATCAAATTTCAAGGAGCTGACCTTGGGCGATCAGGTCAGACATGGATGTGCCATATTTGAGCGCAAACGATTCCAGCACGCCATAATACTCGTCAAACGACAAAAAGCCAGGTACGTTCGTGTCGCGGGGAAGGTTTGGAAGAGTTTTACGCACAAACGAACGAAAATGGGCGGGGTGGACCAACTTCCCTTCGTGGTTTGAAAAGAACATCTCTTCTTCAATTGCATTCTCAATGCAATGCTTGCTGTTTTCATACTCCTGCTCTTTCGAGTTCTTGTTCTTGTTAGTACTCTTGGGGCCATACAAAAATCGCTTCTCGTCTTCGGCCAACGAACGATGACTTGGAACAGGAAATACACTCACATCTTCGACAAAACTAACTCGACGAGTGGGAGGACAGAAAAAACTGTTGCGATCGCACATAAAGTCATTCGCAAAGCGCAGCGGAACTTGAGTCGGCACCGCAGCAAGGCCCGCGCCAAGTTTCGATGTCACGCCCCGAGACCATCCTGGGCGTAGCGCAGCAGGCGACAGGTGCAAATCGTCACTTTTTCGGACAGACATAGGCGGAATGTCACCGGAGGCAATTTCCGAAGCATTTGAATTGAAGCCAGACGATACAAGAGCGCCTTTGGCGTCGAATCGACAACGCACAGAAGCGCACAGCTTGCGGAAAGGCCGAATCGATCGATGACGCTTGACGGCCGTCTTCTGATGACGTTGGGGACGTAGTAGGCAGTTCAGGTGGCGGGAAACTTTCATTTTGTTGATGATACCAAGAAATGATAAAGTTGTTGTGCTTTTTCGTGTTTTTGTGCCGATTTGCTCGCTTGCTGCGGAGGACGGACGCAGTACAGACACTTAGCCAATAACAGTACGACATAGGTTATCAACCTAGTGTACACTATGGAAGATAGTCGCTGTGTTTTCAGTTGCGCTTTCTCCGTTATGAAAAGCATCCTCGCTGCGCTCGCCGTTCACATTGGAGGGAAAGGACTCAGCCATAACAAAAGCTCGTTTATTTTGCCAGTTCTATTACATTTACCGCTTCTTCATTTACTGTCTCCCTTCTGAATTTATTTGTTACAAGTTTGAGCGAACCCGGGCGTAGACTGCTTTAATTGTCGTTCGATTTCAACTATTTTAAGGTGTAACATTAGCCATGCCTGTCTACTTGTGTCACCCCGGAGAGAACGACCCGGAACCATGGCGCTTCGGTCTTCAAGTTTTTGCTGCTCCCTGCAAAATCGATGATAATGCACCCTCTTCCACCGCCTCGACGGTAGGCGGTGGGACGGATTTAATAGTAGCAGATTGGGCGGACGATGACAACGAAAAGAAACGAAACGAGAACATTCAAGTGATAAAAGCAGTCGGCCGCGGCACGCGTTCTTCGTTATCGTCACAAGTGGTTCGTCGCGTTCGCCATGCCGAGCTGCTACTGGTTGATGATGTTTGTATAGCATATGATCGATTTTGGCTACGATTGCGTTGGCCAGGGCGGAAAGGAGGCTTCGCAGGGTATATTGCTATGGGACTTGTGTCTGAAGCATCTCGGATCTTTTCTTCATCTCATGGTAAGTAGTTGCTGTTTATGTCACTATTTACGATCGGAATCTAATCCTTTTCTTAGTCATCGATTCGCAACTTTCCGCGACCTTATCCGGCGTCCTTGCTGCGGAAGATAAAGCCAGCGGTGATGATTTGGATCACGATGACAATCGCGAAGAAACTGGGAGTATGCCTCCATCCGAGCCTAGTGAAATAACGTCCCTTGTTTGTTCACGCACCGGACTTCTCTTTCCTTCATCGCCTTTTATGAAATTGCTTGCACATTATGATGACGGCCTGTCGCCACCAGTGGCGTTGGCGCCCAATCCAAGCGAGTCTGTGTTCTGCCGAATTTGTCGCGAAGGGTTGCATGATGACGCAGACGATGAGCTTCCCGCTGCTGCCGATGACGATGCTGATATAGATAGAACTGGGAGCGGTTCTTTACCGCCTTCGGGAAGTGAAGCCGGATCTGTCGATGTTGGCCAATCCAGTCCAAGCGATCCTAAAGGCCCTGAATCACCTCACCCATCCTACGGGTCAAATCAGGATGCCATGCAAAATCCGATGCTAGCACCGTGCGAATGCTCAGGTTCTATGGCGTTTGTACATTACTTGTGTGTGGAACAGTGGCGGTGCAGATCTAGACACCCTGATGCACACGACGGATTGAATTGCGAGACATGTGGTGCTAAGTATGCTTTGCCCCCCGCCGAACGCGAAGTGCATGTGCCGCATGTCGATCAAGACCAGGATGACTGGCTAGAGGCAATGCCGCCTCATGTCATGCAGGCTCTTCGCCAGCCGCACATCTGGTGGCAAATGGGTGCTGCGATTGTTCGACGTCGTTGGCTCCGTCCCATTGCTCCCGTCATTATGTCTCCGATAGTGGCTTTATACTGCCGTGCACGACGGATGCTCAAGAAAGAGGAGTCGCTCGCCGCCGTTGGGCTTGCAGTCTCTGTCGGCGCCGTGCTCGATGGAAGTGCGTGCGATGTCTTCGTAGTTACTACTGTTCACGTCAGTGCCAAAATGTGTCATGGCATATTATTCACAAGCACGTCTGCTACAAACCTGTTCGATTTTGGTGGTCGGTTCTCGTGTACTCGATAGTTGGTTTGCTACTTTTCCCAGGCTTTCGGCGTGATCCGCTTGTGTATGACCTGGGCTTGATGGCCGTGCCCATGTCATTTGTGGTAGCGGGAATCTTGGGCGGAAGCGCTGGCATATTGATTAAAAAGGCTTCAGGACTAGATGCCCGTGGGCGTTTGTTAGAATTAACAGTTGTTCTGGCCACCATTTTCTTATCGTTCGTCACTTGGGGCCTGATTCAAAGCTTTTTCGGGAATCCAAACGCTTGTTTCGGTGTGATTGGTGCTTATGACATAACCGCAAGCGATCTTCCTTCGACATCGTCAATGCTGCGATGGTTTCAGATATTGATTCTAAAACCAATGAAGATCTTTTATCTCGTTGTGGACAAGATGTGTTCTCAGTATCTGGGCACGTGGGGTAAACGATTATTATGTGACGAGCGAAGTCTGCTGCATCTCTTCCCGTGGGATGGTGAAGTTGAATACACTAATGACAAGGTCGGTTGTTTCGAGCATATCCCGTTTGCAAATGAGAACTTTTTCTTAAAGGAACATGGAGGAGAGAAATGTGCCGGTGATTTGGTCATGGTTTTATCACTGTATCATTTAGCAGCAGTCAGTTTTATTATTAGTACATTGGCCAAGCACGAAGAGCGCCGTCAACGACGAGAGAGGATGGAGAGACGTTTGCCACGTCAAGGCCGGGCCGTGGTTCGCAGGCCTGGGCAACACGCTCATCAAGATTAGACGAAAGTCATATAGGTATCTGAATACAGTTTAGCTTTGTTTTATAGTTGTGCCTGTGACTAGACCTAGACGTTTGTCCCCTCCCCTTACATTGACCCTCCCGAATCGCTGGCGTCGACATCCATGCTCATCATCATAGCACTGCCGTCTTCTTCTTCCTTAGGAGTTTTCCATTGTGGTGTTGACCGCATCAAAAATGACGAGTCGTCATTATTTGTATGCTTGGCACTTTGTGCAATGCTGGATGACTCTTCCAGCTGTTCTTGCAGCGCTCGTTGCAGCATTTCGGTACTAAAAGCATCGTCTGCTTTCAAACTCAATGCTTGGTGGTACAACTGAATTGCTTCGTCTAAATGCCGTGTCAAATGCTTTGTAAAAGCCAGTGCTGCATACGCCGAGCCCTTTTCCGGACAAAGAGCCACGCAATGGCGGTAGCAAACTTCTGCTTTTTCGAATTGGCGTGTTTTACGATGGCAGTGACCCAAGCCAAACAAAGTTGGCTCCCAATACGGATCTTGAATTCGGTCCAGTCCTTCCGTCAGAGGGTCCGCTGATTGCGTTAAACTCGTCAATGCCTTCTGAAACCACACAATGGCCGATTCGTTTTCACCTTTTTGTGTGTAAAGAACGCCGAGCTCATGCAAGCATAAGGGGTCACCCCACTCGATTTGAGCGCCGAATGTAGAAAATGTTGGGCCAACACGAGGTGGTTCGTTCTCACGTACTCCATACCCATGTAAAGTAAGGAAGTATGCTCCCCGGGGCTGAGTCTTTGGGCAGCCCGAAACGATGCAAGGGCTTGGTCCGACTCGTCGCAGGCGGCAAAGGCACAACCAAACGCCACCCAAGCCTCCGTGCACTGCGGATCCAAACGAGTTGCCCGACAAAAGTGACGCTGGGCGACATGAAACCGCCGACAGCAGTAATAGTACGCCCCACCGCGAACCATGACTGCGCCGATTTGGGAGCAAATTCGACCCACTCGTGCGCCAAGCGGAAGAGGACGCGCTTGTGGCCCATGAGTACGAGTGTAGAAATGTAACAAAATGCTGCACCAGGGACCAACGGGTCAATTTGAGAAAGTCGCTCCGCATAGTTCAAAACATCCTTCCACTGATAGCGGCGATAGGCACGACGAGCGGCCATGGCAAGAACGTGAGGTGAATGTTGTAGCTTATAATCATTCCATAGCTGGTCCAGTGCACCGTCGACAGCTTCCTGGATCTCCGATGATGCCGAGTTTGACGGGAAATCAGCACCTTTCCCAAAAATACTCCGTGCCTCGACGTTCGCTTTTTTCATGGGAAGACCGACGTCATGGGCGGCGGGGGTATGAAAATGCCGGTATCGGTGATGAAAACGGAATCGCTGAAGCGTTGGGGGAAAACAGCGACATCGAATCGTTGCTGGTGGGAGCCGCGGCAGGTAATTCATCCGTCACTTCTTGCGGGGCAATTTCGATACGAGCCAAATAGAGGGCTTTCAACCACTGCAACGGCGGTCCCTGGCCTCCGGAAAAGTCCAGCGAGTCCAGCAGCTGATACGCGTCGGATGCGGTCACCAAGTGGCGATCCAACAGATACTCCCACGCCGCTTGACATTGACAGTCAATTTTGAGTGCCCGTTTCCAGTACGTAGCGGCACGAATGCCGTGCCCGGTTTTCCAGATACGCGCGTCCGCGCCAGGTGCAGATCCGCGCCAGCAAGTGAATCGAATCCTCGGATCGTGGACCATCTTGATCCATCGCCTCCTGTAACGTATGCCACGCAAAATCGTCATTGTCATCAAGCGGCTTGGAGATTGCCAAACTACGAAATGTCGGATGCTTATTTTGATTGGAGAAATCATCCGGCAGACGGCAGGCATCTTCAAGCAACTCCACCAGCGACGGCCATTCTTCTTGCGCCGCCAGAGCCGAACACGCCACCAGCAATGCCTCCCAGGGATAGCTACTGCGCAATAAGCAACTTTCTTCCAGTGTTTTTAAACAGGCCGAGAAGTTACGAGCATTGAGCTGAATTTGGGCCAGCAGCAAGGCATCACTCGGATGCCCGGTTTTCGCATACAACAAACTCGCAAAGAACGCCGCTTGTGAGGGAGATTCCGTCGCCGATTGGTTCGCCAGTGAACGCAGTTTTTCGAGTGGAATGCCATCCACGGCCGCTTTGGGTGGAGGTGATAGGATGGAAGACGACTCGTCCGTAAAATGTTTGGACGTAGTCTCGGCATCCTCCAGGTCCCCGGCCGCATTGGTGAAGGACGTGCCGCCAAAGAAACTGGTTCGTCTAGCATTCGACGTGGATGCACGGGGAGACCAGTGATTGACACTGGCACTATTATTGGGCGAGAATCGAAGCAGACCTTGCACAAGCGGAGAGTGTGACGATTCGTCCCCTCCGTCGATGATTTGCGTCCTCGTGATGCGCGTTCGCTGGTTGCGGGTGGATGGAAATGGTGACCGCCCCGACGGGCCGGAGGAAGGGTTAGGGCCTGAGGAAGCCATCTGTGATCAGATTACGCCCTATTTATGATTTATAGATCGAATATAACAATTTACAAAACGTTGTTGGTGTTATTTTGTTATCATCGTCGGGGATATACGGAGGCAAGCCGCATTTTTCGGCCACAGACAGCCCCTGATTGGAAACGGCACTGAATAAACTATGCTCAAAACTTGCTAAGGTTACAGTATAATGTGAAATGAGTACCGTGTCGCTTTTCTATACGGAGGAGCGATGAAGCGAGCTAGGTCTAAAATCAGGGTCTCTCTAGAGACAAGCTAACTACACTTCAGATTCTTCCGTAAATGATTCAAACATCTTACTCAAGGAAAACGAAAAAGTCAGCCGAAACAGTCCTCAACTATCCGAAAACTCGTCATGGAGAGCAGCCATTCGAGCGTTGACCGCATCCGCATGTTTCGCGAAGAAGCATGTGTTGTAAATAATCTGATCTTCTTCGCCTGGCTCTTGAAACACAACATCATTCGGCCAATCTGGGTTATCCCGCTGTTTCTGGGAGAGGGACATACAGTAGAATTGGCGGCACCCGAAACAATAGCCATTGGTCGATGAATGACAAGTCGCACAACGCCCGTAGATATGCTTTCCTTCGACCGTCGTCTTAATCATCTACATACCGATACAGTCGGCACTGTTTATCTCGAAGGACGGTAAGGTTATGACCGGAATGTTCGCACACTTGACAGTGTCCTTTCTCGAACGGACCGGGCTCTCCGCGGTGACTAGCTGCGTAGGATCTGCCAAGTCCATGATTCAAATTATAAATGATGGTGACGAAAAATACTGTGTCGTTTGCGAGGTTGATGATTTGTTTCGAATGTTGTCGGTGATTTATTTAAAACTTACAATGCTTATTCCTGTAGCATTCGATTTGATTTTTGTCATTATTTATTTTCGTCCGCTTTTTTCGCGCGCGCAGCTCCTAAACTAGTTTCAGTATACGCTAGCGTGTACAACGTCTAGGAGACGAATCAGAAATATACATATCATTGCCGCTTCATGTCTTACCGGCTCTTTTTATCGAACGCGTGATCCTGTTAAAATCTCCGCGGTCTTCTGTCTTCTTCTTCTCTCACCACCGGAACTCGATCCCTGGTGAAACGCTCTATGAAACCTAACTTGTTCCAAACTCTCTCTTTACAGATTATAAACTTAAACTAAACTCTCTTGATCGACGCCATCCTCTCACAATCCTGGTAGTTAGTCCATCCAAATAACTTCCCATGATCTCCTACTATATTGCCGTCAATCCTAGTCAATCCTATCTCCCTAGTAAATCCGTATCCTGCATAAGCCATCACCTCCGAAATCTCCACATTCGAACTGATGCTCCAATTATTCCGATCCTTCATGCGACCTGGGAAAACCTCCGTTCCACGATCCCCTACAGAGTAAAACCCAGTCGCCCACTTCACCTTAGCAATCACCCGCGACATCTTTTGTGCGTCCGCCGTGCTTACGTCATCTTTGCACCGGTCCGACACACCACCATGTCGCATAGGGCGTCATGCTTTGACATGATCCAGCGCGGTGTCCTTTTGTTCATCGTCCTTTTATTGCCGAAGTTTTTTTTTTTTTTTTTTTTCATCGAAGCACCATTCACAACACTCCTCGTTGGCTTTCCAGAGCGTTGCGTCTTATCCATAAATTGGAATCTCATCTTTGAGTGGCCGTCCTCGTCTACTACCGTTCTTACTGATACTACCTTCCGCGTCGACCTTACCGAGGGACTGTTTGTACCCTAAAACTTTCTAGGAAGCTCTGGCTGTACTTCCGAGACTCCAAGGTTTCCCACATCAACACAATGATTCCACGATCTGTTCCACGGAAAATATCTCACAATGAAGCAGCTGCACATCCGCCGCGTGGATCACCGACCCACCATCGAATTTATTTTCTCAATGCACTCGCGACGATTCAAGTACCCAATTCCTTGCTGCGCGGGGTGCCCGTGACGCAAGTAGCGGCAGATGGTACCACACAAACTGCCACATTGACTCTTTCGAGAGACAAATTTACCGTCACATTGTCGTCGGAAGCCTCCGTGGCGGGATTCTTTTCCAAATCGGCCGTTATGACGCACCGCGATGTCGATATTAGTGAGATGGACCGTATTCAGCGGGGTCAATCCACCCAGTATTTTGAAAGAGCCAAGAAAAAGGCGGATCGAATGGGAATTTTGCCGAAATCCGAATTATTCCGTGGTTCCTCTCATGGATCCAGCGCCAACAATTCCTATCCTTCTCCATCGTCCGTGGCTTCCTCGGCCACGGCGTTGCATCCGGAGCTCTCGTTTAGCATTATTTTCCGCGGGGCTCATACTCTGGATCTGATGGCGGCGACGTCCGAAACGCGCGATAAGATTTGTGACGCACTGGATCGCATCTTGTTGGCCTATCAGCGGTACAAAGTGCGCGTCGCGCACGAAGTACTGCTGCTGCGGTACGTCTGGTTGAATGTCAACGATCACGGTCGTCTGGGACAACACATGCCCGTTCAGCAATTTGGAAAAGTACTACAAGAAATCAACTTTGTCATGAAACAGAGGGATTTGCAATCGGCGTATGATCACTTTGGGAAGGTGATTGGGTTGGATCGATCCAGCCGGCGGAAAGGCTTAACGTTTGAGCAATCGGCTACCTTTTGCACAAAATCAAGCGAGATAGCTGGATGGTCAAGCCTGTGCAAGTCATTTGGAATGACATGTTTGGCGAAGTAATGAACAATGGGAAAATGAGGACGACTGTATCCGATAAAACCTTTCTCGAGAAGTTCCTTCGGGGGGAAGCAGGGGGATGCCAAAGCTACATTGGTGGACGTTCGAAAACTCTTTCGGAGACTCCATGAAATGGAAATTGCACACGCCACTCCCGAACCTATCGATCCGTCTCGGATTTCGAAAGACCAGTTTGAGGCATTCTTGCATGCACCGGAGAATGATGTTTTCGATCCCGAGAAAGAAAGATTTAACAAAGTTGACATGAACCAGCCACTTTCCGAGTACTGGATTAACAGCAGTCACAATACCTATTTGATTGGTGATCAATACACCTCACATTCCAGCGTCGAGATGTACTCGGAAGCACTTTACAGGGGATGCAGATGCTTGGAACTTGACATTTGGGATGGTGGTCGAGCGGCCGATGGAACTCCTGTTCCTGTCGTATGGCATGGACACACTATGACAACCAAAATCCTGTTTGTTGACATTATCAAGACAATCAAAGTGTTTCTGAACTTTCATCCCGACACGTTCCCAATCATCCTTTCTTTCGAAAATCACTGCAGCATTCCTTACCAAGAATATATGGCGGAGAAGTTGGTCAGAACATTCGGGCCTTCTCTTTACATACCTACGGAAGCATCTCTATACGGAGCACTGCCCTCGCCGTCCAAACTCAGAGGTATGGTCGTGATCAAAGGACGCCGACCGGATGGTACAGAAGCCGATGCATACGACACGGACGACGATTTTTCGGATGATGGTGAGGACCTTTTCTTGGCAAAGGAATTGGAGGCACGAAACGCAGAGCTACACAAAAAGCATAGGGTGGCCCCTCAGCTAGCTAGATTAACCTTGCTTCACGGTCACAAGCTACAAACTTTCGAGGAGTCAATGCGCACTCCCAGCTACTTTATGCATTCGTTCAGCGAGAACAAGGTACGAAGTTACTGTAGATCAAAATCGGTCTACAGTTGGATTGACTACAACCAGACGCATATGAGTCGTACATATCCAGCTGGTGCTCGCGTTGATTCGAGCAATTATAATCCGTTGTTGGCCTGGAGTGTGGGTTGTCAGATGGTTGCTCTTAATTTTCAAACCCAAGATGCATTTTTGCGTCTGAACGACGGTCGATTTCGGGAAAATGGAAACTGCGGCTACGTTTTGAAACCGTCTGCACTCATGATAAAAGATGGCTACAGTGAAGCATCGTCTCCTTTAAAACTGTCAGTGAAAGTGCTTAGTGGATCGTGCCTACCGAAACCAAAAGGTCAGCGAACACGAGATTGCATAGACCCGTACGTCAAAGTTGTTCTTTACGATGTTTTGAAAGAAGAAAAGGAGATTGCAACTTCATTTCAGACAGTTGTGGTACATCAAAACGGTTTTTTTCCTATCTGGAACGAAAAATTCAATTTTCTGGTGGAAAATTGGGCCGTCGCCATCCTTCAGCTGACGCTACACAACAACACAAAAGATGAATTCATAGCCAGCGCGTCCATTCCTGTCTCGTGTCTACGAGGTGGTATCCGAAGTGTCAAACTATACGACGAGACTAACTCCAGGACTGGGGCAATTGACTTTGCGACACTGCTTCTTGACGTGAAAATCGGACAAATAGTCGCCGAAATTTAAAAATGGCTCATCTACACCGGATGAACTGTCGCGGATGCTAACGCTTAGGTGGTTCTTATCCGGATAGCTCCAATGCTTTGCTTCAGAACGATTCCAGGCGCGTTGTCAATTTCGTGTATCATGAAACCTTAGCAAAACCGTTTCGTTGGCGACTTTTTGAAACTGTAGGCCCTTCCGTTTTGTCCGACGCCCAGCGAGAACAACGAAGAAGAAACGCGAAAACTATTTTCCACTTACGATGAAGGTTAGGCCTTTTTTCTGTGAACCGTACATTATTGTTTACACTACAATTCGAGCAAAAGGGCCTCGGTTCGCTTTTTTCTCCTCCGCCGTTTCCGCGTTTGTCCGATTCGTTTCCTCTCTCGGTTCTCTTTCTTCTCATAAAAAAGATAGCGAAAAGCAAAACAAACAAGAAACACACAAAACATTCAAATCAATTCAAAATCATGAAAATTGTCATTATCGGAGGAGTCGCTGGAGGTGCCAGTGCGGCAGCCAGAGCGAGACGTCTTAGTGAGAAAGCCGAGATCCTGCTTCTGCAGTAAGTTGCCGATCGTTATGACCAAAGATTCGTCTTCCTTGTCCCCTTTCTTACACCTAAAAACAGGTCTGGTCCAGACGTTTCCTTTGCAAGCTGTGGTATGCCTTACTTTATCGGTAATGAAATCACGGACCGAAAGTCCATGGCAGTACAAACACCCGAGAGTCTGCATCGTACGCTGAACATTGAGGTTCGCGTCCTGTCGACGGTCACGGACATTAAAACCGACGAAAAGACCATAACGGTACGCAATGATGCGAAGAGTGAAGTTTACACCGAAGCATACGACCACTTGATTTTGGCTGTCGGTGCTGCGCCCTTCAAACCTCCCATTCCGGGCATTGATCGCCCTGGACTTTTTTCCTTGCGCAATTTGCAAGATATGGATCAAATCTATGCTTGGATCGAGAAGAAGCAGAAGGAATTGGGTGATGGCGATATGCACTGCGTTGTGGCCGGGCTGGTTTTATTGGTCTCGAAATGGTGGAGCAACTGGTACACCGCAACATGAATGTCACCTTGGTCGAAGCCATGCCACAAATTATGGGACCAATTGATGTGGAGATGGCGGCCATTTTGCACCGTGACTTGGAAGCTCATGGTGTCGATGTTATTGTCAATGATCCCATTGCTTCTTTTGTTGAAGCACCCAATGATCCGGAAAGTTCCATTCTCACACTCAAATCGGGCAAAGTTCTTCCGGCAGCGCAACTTACGATTCTCGGACTGGGCGTCCGACCGGATACCGACGTTATCAAACAAGCTGGTATTGAAGTAACTCCGCGTGGGCATATTGTAGTGGATGAAACGCTACATACTTCGGCCACCGATGTGTGGGCCGTTGGTGATGCCGTAGAGATCATCAATCCAATTCTTGACGAGAAATGGGCGGTACCTTTGGCCGGACCCGCCAATCGCCAAGGCCGTATGGTGGCAGACAATATTTTTCTGGAAACGAAACGCAAGTACAAAGGTACATGGGGAGTCAGCATTGTACGTTCGTTCGAGTTGTACGCGGCCTGTGTGGGACTTAATGAGAAACTTCTTAAAGCGAAAGGTCTTCCGTACTCGGTAGTACACATTCATCCCAATGACCATGCTGGATACTATCCTGGCGCGGAGAAAGTACATTTGAAACTCATTTTTGACCCAAAGTCGGGAAAGATTTACGGTGCACAAATTGTCGGAAAGGCCGGTGTCGATAAACGTATTGATGTGATTGCCACCGCGATGCAAGGAAATTTGACGGTGGAAGACTTGGCGGAGCTCGAACTGAGTTACGCACCTCCGACCGGGTCCGCGAAAGATGCCGTCAACTATGCCGGCATGGCCGCGCAGAATACCGTAGAAGGCTTGGTGTCTCAGGTGCAATGGACGGAACTCGAAACATTGGCGAGCGACCCGAGCACGGTGATTTTGGATGTCCGCAATCCCGGGGAAATTGAGGGGAACGGACCATTGGTCCCAACCGCATTGAATATTCCACTGGGTGAACTGCGCAGTCGATTGAATGAAGTCCCCCGTGACAAGAAAGTCGTCGTTTCGTGCGCTTCGGGACAGCGTGCCTACTACGCCTGTCGCATCTTGAAACAGAATGGTTTTCCGGATGTACAGAATCTGGCAGGTGCCTTCATGACGACTAGTTTTGGGCGTCAGACAACCGCTTATGTCCTCTAGCAATGTAAATTGCTGATTTATGTTAATTCAATGAAGTGGTATTTCCTCATTCGTTACGTTTCATTAGCTACCTTTTATTTTTTTAAAACTACGTAGATTTTGCTTGTCCGTCGTTTCGTTACGGTACTGAAACAACCGTGAACCGAGGTTCTCGTAGCACCAAAAAAAAAATCCCGGAAGGATTTTTGGAAACGAAGATGAATAAAGAAAGAGGACGAAAGCATCAGAGAGCCTCAGCTTTTTCACATTACCTACTTACCTTCCTTCCTTTCAAATATTTACCCAACGATAATGAGATGACTGCCGGATTAGTCATGCCGGTGGCATACGTGGAAGTATTTCCCTTGTCAGCGACGGCGTGCTGGACCTCGGCATCGCTCAAACGACAACTGATTCAACTCAGTGTTCGGTCGGATTTGACTGGTGCTTCGTTAAACATCCAATTTGATAAAACGTCTCCGAAAGGCATTAGGAGCGGTATTCTTTGTAAAGACGAGGAGCTTCTGTTGCACCTCCGCCCAGGAAATCCGAGCGCCAGCGGGGGTGGCCTGTCGATGTAAGGCGTACCTTGTTGGTGCGTCTGGAATCAGTGAAGAAATGACGGCAGTACGTGTCACCGAGTCGACACTAGTACAGGTTCGAAAAGCTCCTTCCTGGATGCTCCAATTGACGGGGCAAGTCGCGGTCCAGCCATCTCTCTCGGAGGAGGATGTTTTGTCCTGTTACAATGAGGATACCATTCGACAACTGACCTACTATTTAAACACGGCTTTTTCGGAACAAACGTATGTAGCGACGACCGAGGATGCCTTTTGGAAAAAGAAAAACGCAATCGGCGCAAACTCATTGTGGATCAGAACCTAGATCAAATTTTGGGCCACTCCGTGACACCTCCCACCAAAGACCCCTTTGGTGCCCAAACGGTTCTATTGGTGCATTCCCCCGACCACGGCGACGGGAAAACGACATTGGTGACGACGTTGTTGCGCCGACTGGGATGTGACAATGTTTATGTCATTCATCCGGGTCCACTGCTGGCCAAATATGGGGTGATGGCCGATGCGGCTTTGGCGACGATCGTTCACGAAGTAACGATCGCCGCCGCGTTTCGTCAGCAAAAAGTAGCTGTCGTGATGGATTCCATAGACTTGTTTTGGGGAACCGCGTCCGACGCCGCCGCACCCGCCATGAATGGTTGCGCAGCCTATTTGAAACAACTTTGTCACAGTCTCCAGTATCGGAGGGAACTGCTGTTTCCCTCCAGCTCACGTCTCTACAATTGGCGAGGGCACAAAGGCTGTGTTGTACCTGTATCCTTTTGTCTTGTGGGTATTACGACTTGTGCCGAGGATGCCTTGCCCCAATCCTTCACCGCGCCCCGGTTTCGTCTGCCATCCTTGAGTGCCGACACGAGACTCCACGCTTTCACGTATGCCCTTCAAAAAGCAGGCCTTCACTTATCGGATTCGTTGCAAGAAAGGTTGCCCTATTTGACTGCTGGGGCAATTCGAGCCCGAGGAGCTGATTTTAGTCGGGTGGCCCATCATCTTGCTTCTACTACTGATGCAAAGGAGGTAACCGTGGAACAGTTTCAACATAGCTTGCAACGAATAGTGTCCAGTTCGGGAGCATCGGATATACTGTTCGTGTCGAAACAAGGAGGCGACATGTTTTCTACCGTGGGAGGAAACGAGCCAGCCAAGCGAGCCATTGAAGAAGCGCTCATGTGCGATCCGAATCATCGAGCGGTATTGTATGAGGTGGGTCTCAAGCCACCTTCGGGTATTCTTTTGTTCGGTCCTCCCGGTACCGGGAAAACCTTGCTAGCCCAAGCGATTGCTAATCTTCTAAGCGAATCAGCGGGGCCATCGTCGTTGGGTGGAGCATTTATTTCTCTGACTAGCACCGACATTGTCCGATCAGAGTTCGGTACAGGGGAGAAGATGTTGACAGCGGCGTTTGAAACTGCCAAATTAAATGCCCCTTCTGTTATATTTTTAGACGAGTTTCAAGCTTTATTCACCGAGCGTGGTTCGTCGTCCTCGAGGCGTACCAGCACGCTGATGACGTGCATGGACAACATAGGAAAATGGAAGTCGTTACGAAGCAATGACAGGTCAAGTGTACATAACGATCCAGATCATGTGATTCTTTTAGCGGCTACGAATAGTCCGTGGCAAATAGACAAAGCATTCCTTCGACCTGGCCGATTCGACCGGTGTATCCATGTCGGCCTACCAGATGACGCGTCCAGGAAAGACATTTACAAACTTCACGTTGGACGAATGGCGACAAAACTAACAATTGGTTTGGATAACCTATGTAGCGAACTCAGTCAATCGTCGCATGGGTTCAGCGGTGCTGACATTGCGGCGCATTGTCATGCAGCTGCTGTTCTCTGCTTAGTTGACGGCGCTGAGTGCGTCACGGAGCATCACTTTCGCCAAGCGCTCGTTGACGAGTTTCGGGCTAGCAGCGACCAGGCTCTCGTGAAACGACTCTCGACATGGACACCGATATGATCCATATAATGCATAGAACACAACTAAGTAATGTGTACGTATAGAGAGCTGCAAAAACTGTCAACTAGTATCGGCGTAATCCGCACGCTTTGTCTGAAGATTTCTTTTTCTTGCCTCGACGTTCTCTTCCCTTAGCTTCGTTTGGATTTCTACGACCGAATCCTACCTTGATGTCAGTATTCGTCGCTGTTGTGTAGCATCCGACGTTAGTGGCGATATCACGACCAAACATTGATTGTGCTGCATTCTTCGCCTTTCCTCCAGAGCTAATCTTCACTTTCTGGTTCCAAGCACCCATCATCAGTTGGTCCTCACGAAGGAGCAGATCACCATGAAAGCGATTGCCAGTACCAGGTTTCGGCAAGGAAAATTTTGTGCCTCGTAAATTATGTTTGTACTTTTTCGACAAATGCAACCGCAGGCGACCAGTTTTCCCATCGACACTAGCGGCAATACGCTGCATAAAATCACTACCACATCTTTCACAAAACAATCGTTTTGAGCCAAAAGGCCCTGCATTGTCTGCATTCGTGTAAATCTTGTAGCAGGCACCGCAACGTGTCACCCAAGACTTTAGCTTTCTTACTTTGACGCCGTCAACGGAAAGGAGTTCCAAATTCATCTGTAAAATGACGTTTTGCATTGCAAAATCGGTTGTGGCACATGCAGCTCTTTGACTAATGGGCGGTCCATGAACGATTGGTGCATTTGCTTTCATATCTAGATGGCTCGGATTGCGTTGAGGATCAAGAACGCCAGCACTTTTCATAGCTTTAAGCTCATTCGTAGACGTGATCCATCCTTCCCCGTCGTCCTCAACATCGCCATCTTGGCCGGCTACGGTCATACCACCCATGATGCGAGACTCCTGCGGCTTCTTTTCATCTTCTTTGTCATGATTGTGCTGAATAGCTGATTCTGCAGAGTCCTCAGGAGACGTCGTTGCCTTTTTAAGAGGTTTTGGCTTGGGTTTCAGTAAATCCTGATAACCACGAAATGAGTTATACAATTTTCCGGACTTTGAAATTGGTTTTAACGATTGCTGCTTGCGAAGTTCATCCGCTCTTCGTTGCGCCTCCAGATCCACTGGCTCTAGTTGATCGTCATCGCCACCTTCGTATGGAACAAGGCGTGCAACCAAGAGACTGGGGAAATCCGACTGCAACTCCTTTTGCAGTGCATCGTGGTCATTGTTGTTATTGGCAACCGATGTCTCGAATTCATCGTCTTCCGCGTCACTAAATTGTCCTCCGGATGCGCTCAGATTCATTTTGCCGAATGGTTTGGACATGACGTCTTCGGTCAGCGCTGGATTTGGAACAGTCGGTGTTATCTTGGGAAGATCCGAGCTACCTTCCTTTGGGTTGACTAACATCGCCCATGTTTTGGGTTCCACTGGTTCGTCTGTTTCACTTACACCGGACGGAGGGATACAAGCTCTCTGCTCGTCAGCATAAATTGTGACAGATTCAACAGGTTCCGCATCATCTTCTTCATCTTCCGAGTCGGAGACTTCCTCGACGTCGTATTCTTCCGTCGAAACCTCATTCTTCACCAACATTTCTACCTTACCGACACCAAGCATACGCTTGGGTGTTTTTCGAATATGATCTATCACTCCATGGCAGCCTTCTCTCTCCAAATCGTACAACAAGCCCAATACTTGTAAATCGACCACGGAAAGACTCTGGTAATCACCCGTTTGTCGGGCAAAATCGATGACTGTTTGCACCGCCTCCTTACTGGGCTCACGAGCTTGCAACTCAAATGGCAACGAATCCAGGTGTTCACGCGCTTTGGCGTCTCGAATCTCTTGCAAGACGGCAGGGACGGTGTAGAATTGATGGGCTTTTCTCCATAACGAATTCAGAGCGGTACGGCGGATGATGGGGCCGGAATCCACGACTAGGTAGCGATACACGGGTTCATCGCTTTCGGATAGATTCATTTCGAAAATTAAGCAGTCCTTGTTGCAATGTTGAAACCGTCAATGTTGAGGATAAAGAATGGTTTGTTTTCTTTGAAAATGGCAGGAGGAAAATTTTTGAAGTGCAACGAAACTGGTTGGAGGAGGACGAATACGGACGAAGGATGAGCGACTCCCGCGTACGTCATGCATGCATGTCAGTGACTAAAATGCCGAAAGGACGATAACACACGAAAAAACTTGATGGGTCTAGGTCGATCATCGAACAATAATTTGAAGAACTAATCATACCATGTTAATGTGCTTTGTTATTATTCCTGTAATTTTTTCTTACGCTATTAGTTGATAAGTTGCGTCAACATGTGCTTGACATTTTGTCGATCTTCCGCGGACATGAGGCTCATGGCACGACCTAGACCTTCCACAATGCCAGTCGTTCCAACTCGGGCAGTGTTGCCACCAGCTGTCATGACCTGTACCACTTCTTGGATGACGACTTCCTTAGTAAATTCAACAATCTTTTGTTCCAAAAAGGCGTTATTCTGGGCCATCCAGGCAAGGAAAACTTTGTCCTCGTTCCACATTTCTTCCTTCATGTTCGGTGATTCTACAAACCACTGTTTCATTACTGAAGTCGCCTGCAAAGGTTCGAGAGACTTGACACCACGCCCGACTTCTCCTGCCTCAATAATTTTCTGGCGGAGGTCGAACTCCGCCAGTTTGCGACGAAGTCTCCAGTAAAAAAAGCAGCGTGCTTCCGACCATTCCACTTCACGCTCAATGACTCCCACAGCTTGCATACGACCCGGGGTATCGTGGAGCTCGCAAAATTGAACCGCAATTTGCTCGTACACAGGGAGCAGCATTCGTTCGCGTGCCATGATTTCTTCCTTGATGCCAGCCTTTTCAGCGTCGGATGCCGATGTTAACTTCGTGTCCAACATTTTGAGTGTCTCATCGAGTCGATGCATGGTGAGGATAAGGTCCTTGGAGCGATACTTCACACTAGCAGCACCGTTCGCTTCGAGGACACCTCCACGTGCGGTACCCTTGGCCGCGTACATTTCCATGACGGATGCGTTGATCGATGCATCCAGAACAACCCAGGCTCCTCCACGGATCTCGGCGAATGGAGGAATAAAAACAAACACGGGCTGCGTGTAGGCAACAAAGGCGTCAACGATCAAAGATCCATATTTGAGGACTTCATCAAACATGTCTCTTTGACCGCCACTAAATCCTCTCCAATTCGCAAATACAATGAGAGGTAGATCTTCCGTCTTGAAATCTTTGATGGCCTGAGCTGTTTTGTAAGCACTGTTGGGGAACCACACGCAACCTGCTTCCTGAATAACAGCCTCGGAAGCGGCAACGTCAGCCGGATCCGCAGGCTTCACGTTTTCCGCTGTACGGTTCTCGGTGATGACGACTCCCATCGGAATGCCACCGAGGCGAGCTCGACCAACAACGACAGTCTTTGCCCACCCAGCCAAGGTCTCAGTAAAGCTTCCTTTATCAAAGAAGCCGCTCTGCCAGTTACCCTCTGCGTCTTCGCCTCCCGCTAGCAAACAACGAGGATCATAGGGCACGCCAGGTGACGGCGTGAATCCAATCGGTCTTTCAATGTCGTCTACTCCGCGAATGTCGGAAATCGGCAGTAGCCCACCACGAACTGAAGGAACGAAGGAGAGCCAGTCGATAGCACTCTTGACGGCCTGAAGATGATCATTCGCTACCAAGTGCGAAACACCATTGAGGTACATAATTCCTGGACCACCAAGTTGGTCGTTGGTGGAGTAAACGTCGACACCCATAAGCTTGTTCAATGCCTGGTAACCGGTCAAAATGATCGGGGAGGCAGAGTATTTCTGGATTGTGCGCTGACCAAGACGGACCAAGTAAGCGCCGATACCGACGGTTCTTCCGAGAACAATAGTCATTGTGAAAATATCATCGTAGGCGATGCTGGTTTCACCTGCAATCAGACCAGATCCTTTGAGGTTCTCCACACCAAGATCTGGTTCAGACCCAATGATGTCAGTTATTTTGAAAACGTCCTTCCCGTCGACAGTAGCCGGTTCAGCTCGAAGCTCCTTGACGCCTTGAGTAGTCAAAGCAGCGTAGTCCTCCTTTGTCACATACAAAAATCAAAACCGCTTTCAGGCCGGGATGGATCTTTGAAAGCAACTTGGAAGCATTTTCTAATACGTTCGGCCAACCCAATTCGTGCTCCTGAGTTCGCGGCGACAAAAAGGCGGGGAATTCGATTCTCGCGAGCATACTCAGATGCCATTTTGAAGACAACGTCTTCGCGAGTTCCAAAGCTTCCTGCTTTGTAAGTAATGTCATTCGCAATCAACACAACTTGTCGTCCCTGAAAAGAATAAGTTAGCCAACGATTCGAAATACGCAGGTAAAACTGCTTCAACAACAATGTACGTACCTCGGGATACTCAACAGTTTTCAGTACAAGAAGCCACGCCACCATGCCAACGTCATTGGTTCCTGCTCTTCTATTCATTTGAATAAGTTCCAAATCGCCCGCGTGGTAATCGTCCATAGTCCAGTTTTCATTGACAGAGCCGTCTTGTTTCTTAACTACTAGTTCTGTTGTGTACATGACCATGAGAGGTCGACCGGCTCCCCTCATCCCAACGCCACCTTTTTTAGATGCCTCAAGCCATTGTTCTTCAACCGCGGCCTCGAACAAGGCCGGTAAGTCGTAGCAGTAAAGTGTGTCGGAGGCCTTAAGAGCCGAATAGCGCTGTGCATCAAAAAGGCGAGTCAAGGGATACGGTGTGTTGACGTCGAGACCGTCCCAGGAGCTGTCTCCGGCGCTGGCGAGGCTCGCTTTTGTGCCACCGATCAGCTTGAACACTAGCCCAACTCCATGCTCGTTAGCGGCTTCCACATAAGTGTTCATAACATGAACATAACCTGTCGGGTTGCTAGCAAATAGTCTGATTGCGATCGGCGGAGAGTCCTTGCTGAGACAGCACACAATTCTAGTTTCGACTTCTACTATACCAAGCGTTGACACTCTGTCACTGTGGCGCTTCAGAATAGCTACCACCGTTTCTTCGACGACGACAGGGTCTAGCACAGCTTTTTCAAAGTCACTTACCAGGTTGAGGAACAAGTGGTTGTCACTCTTACTTTGCGCAGAACAAAGATCGAAGGCGTTGAGTGCGTCGACTAAGATGCGCTCGAAGCTTGGTGCAGAGAATTCAAGTACAAAGCTTAATGCTCTTGCGAAAATGCGTGGATCTTTCTTCGCTTTTTTGTCTTTTTCTAATGCAGCGGATTTCGGTGTGCCCTTATATAGGTGAATATGACATGTAGAGGTGTGGCGCGATCCAAGACTGTTGACATGGAAATTGGCGGCCACTCGATTCAAATCGAGATGCATCGAGTTACTTGGGTCGATGTTTCTGTATAAAGAGTCTTCCTGAAATTCAGGGAAGCGATACGTAAATAAAGCAGGAGCTCCTCCCTCGAATTCATCTTGGGCCGCGTGCGCGAAAACAAAGCTCACACGACGGATATCAGCCTTTTTCAACAAGTCCTTGATGGGCGCAAGTACAGATTGACACCTCTGTGCGACTATATCATTCATCGCGTCTTGTTGTCCTACTATTGTATCGAGCACAACGAAGTATAGCACATTGACAGGGGCTGTTTCTGCTGGGACGGCTGCACCAGTGAACTGCGGGAAGGAGGCCAGAATAGTCTCGAGATCCGCCATGTTGCTCAAGTCGTCGAATTTGTCGATAATTGCACTCACGCCTGTTCGAAGAGTGTTCTGCGAGATTTTCTCCTTGTCTTGGCCTGAGTGTGTATGCTTTTCAGAGCCGGAATTCGCCGAAGATTCTGACATTTTGCTAAGTGACCCGGAACTAATGGCTCGAGTTAGATCTGCCATGCTAGTCATAGAAGTTCCAGGATTGACAGCACTTTCTGAAGCTTTGTTAAGAAAGGCGTACTTGATGATTTTCTTTGTTGGGTCGCGCTCGAGACTTTTCAGTGTGTACATGCGATAGAGGTGCCTCTGGTAAAGTTCCATCAAACCAAGCTGTTCTGCAGAAGAATCACACCCCGTAATCAAGTCAAAGAAAAGATCGACTAAAGGTATGTGTTGAGCCAGAAAGTCCTCGGCCTCTCTTGAAGGTTCTTCGACCGACGACGATAACGCTCTTGCTGCTGCAAGCACCTTCTGCCTGCGCTGTTCGAAGCTGGGCATGCTCTCTTGCATGAGCAACTTCTTGGCACAAAGCGCTGTTTCAAAGTACTCCTCGGCCAACCCCATTGAAGCGATTTCGGCAATCGATGGCATGGCATCTGGGAGTCCAGTGGCACCCGAGACAGCTGAGACGCGCTTCCCCATGGCCGAGGCTGTACTTGATTCCATGTCAACGCGAGAGCCCTCGCCAATCGAAGAAATAATGCCTCTAACAATCACCGAGGTCATTTTGAGTTGCTCATGCGAGCGGCAAGCTTCCAGAGCTAAAACTGGCTCAGCCTTGTGCGATTTTCTGATAGCATCTACTGCATCAGCATATGCTTTACCATCGCAAAACCAGCGCTCGACCGCAATCCATTTTCTGAGAATACTCAGAAAGAATTGGAAAGCTCGTTCAGACCCAGGAACTCCGGGAAGCTGGCTTTTGGTGTAAACTGCAACCGTTGCTTCCAACGGGCCAGTCAGAACTTCAAATGCAGACTGATCCGCTTGGTTCGAGAGAGATGCTTTGTAATCTTGTAAGGCCTTCGCTATGGTTTCGGCAGGGAAACTGATAAAGTACTGTGTTAGGTGAATGCTGATAAAACGGTTGACCGACAAAAAGGCACTTTGCTTACCGTAACTGAAGATCATTACCAGCTTGCTCCTCCGATGCTTTCTTGAACTCGGCCAGGGTACTCGAGATACTATCAAATAAAGGAGCCGGAATGCGGCCGCTGAGCACGGATAGTTGTTCCTGAATTTCATACGCAGGCAACGAGGGCGACGTCACTGCGTAAGCCAAATCAGAAAAAGCTCTTTCTACGGCATTCAAGCTCAGTGCGTATCCAGACATAGCACCGGAAAGAACGTCGAAAGCCGCGCGAAGCATCAAATGAGGTCTTGTGCTCGAGGGCGATTCACCAGAGTCACCCCAACCGGGCACATTTAGATCCCCTTCAAAAACTTCAACCAGTGACACGTTTTCTGGATTGTCAAGCTCCAACGATGCAAGAAGATCTCCCGGAGAAATGGATGCTCCTTCATTGCAGTTCCACGTCAATATCCCGGATTCGTCAACTTTGAGCGGCATGAACATTTTCATAACCTCGATCTCACAGTAAGGCTCTCCTTTCTTCACATGCGCTCCATCTTCCTTGAGCTTCTTGACCAGCTTTCCCGCAACGTCGGTGCGAAGAGCAGTAGGATCGTAATCCGGAGAAAAGGCAATAGTGGCTCCTCCGATATTCAACCGCATCCCCGTCGCAGCATCACCCTTGTTGGTAAGGTAGACAACGCGACTGCTTCCACACATCTCGATCAGATACCCGCCGTCACTGAGAACACGGACACTGGTGGCGACCGACTTTGTTTCATAGCCAGCAATGGAAATAGAAAAAGAGTTCGGACCGTTGCGAATACAAGTCATTTTGTACTTGACTCCGTTCAGAATGAGCTCCACGTTCTGTTGCATTTTCAATAAATTTCTTGGTGGAAGCTGTCCTTTTCGAGAAGATCCAGAAACTTCTTTTCACCACCACTCGAAAAGTCGTACGCCATGACGGTCGCACCGAGCACAGCATAGACGTGATCGTGGACGGATGATATCTTGACCGACGTTTTCCGATTCCGAAGCACTCCTTCGAACGCCGCCATTCCATCCACATTTTCTGTAATGATGGCATCCAACCAGCCCGTGTCGATGGAATTGGATACAAAATCCTCCAATTCAATAAGCTTGGAGATGTAATCCACCGTCGTACTAATGTCACCTCGAATGGACAACTCTTTCAATGCGAGTACCATGTTACGTCGGGCTTGCTCGCGATCGGGACCGCTGGCAAACAAGTGACCGAATTGAGAATCGGCAAACTCGTGGATCGATCCCGAACTGTCCATGCTAAAGTATCCCCACACGTTCGGCGTCGATCGGAAGTTGAGTTCTTGAATTCCTCCACTGGTGGGTTTGAAGCCCGCTTCGGCATTTTCGGCGGTAATTCGGACAGCAATGCAGTGTCCGTAGGGCGCAACGCGTGGAGTGACTTCAAAGTCAATGATTGAGCTCTCGGCCTGAGGATCGACTTCGAAACGGTTCTTTCCGTACAATTCACGAATCTCCGGAATGTTATAGAGGGGAATTCCCATCGCCACCTGCAACTGAGCCGCCGGCAAGTTGACTCGTGTGATCATTTCGGTGACCGGGTGTTCGACTTGTAGACGAGGGTTCAATTCGAGAAAGTAAAACTTGGCATCCTTTTCCGAGTACAAGTACTCGACCGTCCCCGCATTGGTGTAGTTCACGGCCTTGGCCAATGCCACTGCCGCATGTTCCATTTCTTTCCAAACTTCCGGTTTCGCCGCCACCGGTGGACCTTCTTCAATGATCTTTTGGTGACGACGTTGGACGGAGCAATCGCGACCATTGAGTGCCACGGCATTGCCGTACTCATCCGCCAACAGCTGCACTTCCAAGTGCCGCGAATTGGACGACAATTTCATGATAAAGATGGGACTTCCGGGTACTTCACCGCACACTTGTCGATACGCATTGGCGACATCTTCCGCTTGATTGACACGTCGAATGCCTTTACCACCTCCACCTTCGGACGCTTTGATCATGATGGGGAATCCAATTTTCTCGGCCGCTTCCTGCGCCGCCGTGGCACTGTGAATGCACGCCGCATCCAAGGCTTCTTCGGGCAATGACCCCGTTTCCATGTTATAGGTCGCTTGCACGTGCGCGCCATTCCACGCAATGCACGGCACACCGGCCGATTGCGCAATGATGGTACTCCCAATTTTATCACCGAGCGCCGCCATGGGCGGTCCCGCCGGTCCAATGAACTTGATGGGCGGATAGGATTGTGCCAACGTATTGGGCAAGGTCGGATTTTCACTGGCGTGTCCCCAGCCGGCCCAGACGGCGTGCACTCCGTGCAACCGGGCGAGTTCGACAATGAGTGTGACATTCGCGTAGTTGTGATTGTTGGATCCGCCGGGGACATCGACAATGACGTCGCCCATGCGAATGTATTCGGCATTGGCGCTGTTTGAGAGAGATTGTGTGAGGTAATGGTGATTGGAACAATATGTTAATGTTTCCTGACGTACCGCAAATCTTCCGGAGTGGCCATGACGACAAAGGAAATGGCACGTTCATTTCCAAAGACTTCATACGCCCATCGACGAATGGACCGAATCGCCTTGACAGCGGCCACACCATTGTTGGCAATCAAGACTTTTTCAATGACACGGGATTTATGGCCACCCAACTCTTGCACGTATTCCGAAACGGTCGAAAAACGACGGTGCGCGTTGAGGGTCACATTCGAGGATGTGTGACGACCGAACGCCGGACTCTCGGGTGCTTCGACTTCCGCCATCTGCGTTAAGTGAGTGATTAAGTGAGTGAGTGAGTGAGATAGAAGAAAAAAAGTAAATCCGGTTGTTGAGCGCAATGAATGAATGAATGAGGTGATCTCGTTCTCCTTTCTCAAAAGACCCTCATTCATTCGACGTTGCTAGCTTCCACAGGAACGCACCGATCCCCTTTTTCCGACTGAGTCTTTCTCACAAGACAACTCTAAAGTAGCAACCTTTTATCAATTACTGGAGAACAAAGGCAATGCTTGATTATGTGATGGCTTTTGCTTCGACGCAACTGTTTCATGTGTCGACTTGAAGCACCGCACCGCCAGTCGTCATCCCTGATTTTGGCGAAACAGTGCGTATATCACGAGCTTGATGTCATCCTGACGTAAGCAGGTGGATTTCCAACTCTATAACAAAGTGTACATCTTATCTCGGTGATGTCAGTATGACGTAGATACGCTTTTTTCCTTCAACGGCTCTTTCGCGCCGGCAAGTTTCCGTTGTACGCCAGCCATACTCGGGACCTGGTTCATGAATGAATTTCTTCTTTTGACGTCACTCTTTGACAGCGGTGTTTCGCGTTGCACTCAACGTTCGACAGTGCCAGACGAGCTCGTCACACCATCATCGGCACCTTTCTTTCGAAACAAAGAATGGCTTCGCAAAACTTCCAAAACAGACTGCAAGTAAGTTACGATGAATCCGATTGGAATCCGTATCGGCATGACCTCTTGTCATTCTTTGACTACTACTACCATGAGAGCCGCGTTTCATGACTCGACAAAGACGTCCTCGCGAGTATTACAGCGCTGCCGCGCCTCACAACCTCGGGTGATTCAGCGAACCTTTCGCGCCCATCGTCAAACCCATCAGAATCCGAACAATCACCGAGATCCAGGCCTCCATTGGACCAGTGTCCTTTCGTTTCCCCAAACCGTCCCCGGGCCGGCACAAGTTCCCAGTCGAGGAAAACAGATTCAACAATTGCAACAACCCGACGAAGAATACGATGTACTCATAGTCGGCGGCGGCGCCACCGGGGCCGGAATTGCCCTCGATGCGGCCTCCCGCGGATTGAAGGTGGCGTGTGTCGAACGCGGCGATTTTGCGTCCGAAACATCGTCGCGGAGTACCAAATTGATTTGGGCCGGCATTAAATATATGGGGAGCGCCATTTCCGGTCTCTTGTCGTGGAAGACGCTCACCCATCCGGTGCAATCATTTCAGAATTTTCACGATGAAATGATGATGGTCTATCATTGTCATGTCGAACGACGCTACATGATGACAAAACAACCGCATCTGTGTCATTGGGTTCCACTCGTTGTACCCTTTTATGCGTGGCATTTGAATCCTCCTCCATTGGGAGAACCACTCTTTGCCTTTTTTTCCCATTCTGGCGCCATTGACTTTTAAAATTTACGACGCCCTTTCCGTGTTTACCTGTCCTTCTTCCTATATCATAACCAAAAACAAGGCCGCGCACTGCTTTCCGCAACTGCAACTGCACGATCTCAAATACGCCTCGGTCTTTTACGAAGCTCAACACAATGATGCCCGCACGAATCTCGCCATTGCCCTGACGGCCGCGGATCGGGGCGCCACGATAGTCAATTATGTCGAAATGATGGATTTTGTGTTTGACGAAAACAAAGTTGTGGGAGCCGTCGTACAAGATCGTATGACGGGAAACGAATGGATCGTTCGCGCCAAACAGGTGGTCTTGGCCGGGGGACCCTTCACGGATGCATTGCGTCAACGCGAAGTAAGGCAAGAATCCAGTGACCCGTTTCAACCCGCCGTCGAAGGAGCCAGTGGTACCCATATCGTTTTGCGGGGTGGTATTGTTCCCGAAAATTTGGGTTTGCTCGATTACCGGACCCGCGATGGACGCTTTCTCTTTATTTTGCCGTGGCAAGGTCATACGTTGGTGGGTACCACCGATCAAAAAGATCCCGCCCAGACGTTACACAATGTCCCGGAAGACGAAATTGAATGGTTATTGGAAGAATCGCAAAAGTATTTGGCGTTACCGGAACCACTGCAACGGTCCGATGTGTTGAGTGCGTGGCGGGGTTGGCGACCTTTGGCCGTCGATCCACACGCACCACCGGATACGGCCGTGAGTCGCGATCACATTATTTCGGAACATCCCGTCACGGGCGTACTGTTCATTGCCGGAGGGAAATGGACGACGTGGCGTCAAATGGCGCAAGATGTGACGGACCGTGTGGTGGCGCGGTTGTCTTTGGACCGAAAGTGTGAAACGTTGGAAATTCCGTTGCACGGTGCGGAGGGATATTCGGAAGGATTGTGGAAACAAGTTATTTCGAAGTATAAGGATATGGATGAAGGAATGGCGAAACATTTGGTGGAAACATACGGTGGATTGGTATGGGAAGTCTTGGCCTGTGGACCCGGAGGAAAATGGGACGAACAACGCTTGGTACCGGGATATCCTTATATTGACGCGGAAGTCATTTACGCGTGTCGCGAATATGCCTGTACGGTGGAAGATGTATTGAGTCGTCGCACACGATTGGCGTTTTTGAACAAGGAAGCGGCCCAATCGGCGATTCGAAGGGTCGCCGATGTGATGGCCCAGGAATTGCAATGGAGTCCCGCCGTAAAAAAACAACAAATTGCAGCAGCGCAAAACTACATTGGGACGTACGGTGGTCCAAAGTCATCTTGAAATTAATGAAGAAGGTTGTAGATACGAAAATAGGGTTGATAGATGTTTGTCGTTTCCGGTTTGTACTATACTTAGGAAACCTAGCTAGAGTACGCCAACTGAACTCGAACGCTAATAAAGAAAATACAACGCACGCAAAAACCGATGCGATCGACCATGACGGTCTTTTTTTTCATTTTCATTTCCTGCATCGTTCGAAAGCAGTTTCTTGTGCATCATGTTCACTGCAACAACCCTATCCGACGATTCTTCATCCCACGCGGTATCTCGATCGGCGGAACTCTTGTCATGCGCCAAAACGGCCGTCAAAATTGCGCAACAACAACATCCTGGTCAAGACGGTTGGTGGTCAACGACGACGTACTTGAGTCTCCATTCTGGTATAACAACGAGTTATCCCCAATTAGAAGAAGGTTTATCGTTACTGAGGACAATGGATGTTGAATTGCAACAACTGGAAAGTTTGGTGCGACGACGAGGCCATACGAATGATCCCACCGAACTCATTGCTTTGTCGGTGAAACGACTCGAAACCGATGCGCAAGAATTAGCTGCACTGATCCAAAAAATGATGCCGGTACATGCGCGAGGACAATTGCACAAACATTGGCAATGTATTCAACAATGGTTTCAATCGACGGCCCAACAGCAAGGAACGCGTCTCAAGAATATTTTGAAAATACGGGCGACCGTCCTCGCGGAACAAGAATTGCGTCGTCAACGATTTTCTGTAAGTGCCGTCAAACCTACTACGTTCAACCACACAAGTCCTCTGTTTATGGATTCTCCCGTGCGGCCTCCGCAACAAAATGCTAACGCTACTGCACAAACTAGTGCCCAGAATGGTGCACATCGAACGTACGGCGGTGCGCCTTCGTATTACGGTGGACCACGACCGACGGGATACGGTGGTGGATACGGCTCTCAAAGTAATACACCATATTATCAAGGACCCCATCATTCCGTGGGAATGCGACAACGTCGCGGCCTGCAACACGACACACAACAACAAGAGACACAACAAGAACAAATGATGCTGCAACAACGTCTCCAACAACGACAAACAAATCAACGATTGCAGGAAGCGCGTCAAGCCGAACGATCCTTGGCGGAATTGGGGACGTTGTTTGGGAAAATGTCTTCGCTCATCACACAACAATCCGAAGTCTTGGACAAGGTCGAAGATGATGTCGAAGCCGCTTATCACGATGTCACGGCGGGGCAACAGGAAATTGTCATTTTGCAAGCTTTGAAAAAGGAAATCGAGCTCTCATTATCAAAGTATTTGCGCTATTGATCTTTTTTATCATATTCATGAGAGTTTATAAGGGTAAATAATAAAGAAGGACTATTCGCTCATCTTCAATCCTCGACTGAATGATTCTCCGCCCAATAATCCAACACTTCCCCCATGACCGTCTGGAACAAATTTCCCGAATTCGTTTTCGCTCCTTCCGTCAAGAGTCGTCGCCACAATACTTCCAAACACTGATCGATTGGTTGATACAAGGCGGGCATATCGTGTTCATCTTTCGCCGACAAAGGTGGACACAATTCACTGGATCGAACATCGACTTTGGGAATCTGAATGGGTTTGCTCCATTGTCGTTTCGGAAAATGTTCGTGTGTAAAAATGCGCAAATCCTTGATTTGCATGCGGGCGATGCGTATCAGATCCTCTTTCTTTGCTTGGTTGTTGTTTTTGGGTTCTTTGCGCGCAACGACTTTTTGGACGGTTTGTGTTTTCTTGCGCACGACTTCGGAGACGTGTTGGACAATTTCGGCGCCTTCTTTCATGGCGACGGACTTTTTGGTCCCTTGCAGCGCCTTCAATTGATTGGTCAATTTTTGACGATGTTCGACGAGGGCCCCTTTGATGGACCCTTCTTTCGCGGCTTGACGAATGGCTCGTAGCATATCCTCCATGAGCATTTGGGCCTTTTCTTCCGTCGGGTCTGTACTCGTGTCATTTGCGGTAGTTGATTCCTCCTCGTTAGTAATAGAATCCTCGTGACTGTTGTCTTCTATTATATGGTCCGGTATCACGACGTGTTTGTCGCACAGAAAGAAATTAAAGAAATTGTGGCGTCGTTCAATGAACACTTGAATGTCAGAAGCGGCGATGGTGTACAAATCGATCGGCAATTCTTCTCTCAATACTAAATTCGAAAACAGGCACTGCATAAAATTCCCCTGCACATAGAACCGCCCCACACGGGCCAAGAGGGGCGCATCCCAATGAAATTGATCGCGGCGGGGCGCGTGCAACACCAAGTTGGAACACCACACTTGACCCCGCAGTACATCGAATTGAAGGTTCCCGATAGTCACGGGCGTCCCATTGAGGGCTTTACTAATTTCGGATTCTGTCAAATACCACAACAGTCGATGCATCCATCCCATGGCAAAGACGATTGTGAAGAACAGTGAAACCACGAGAACGGATTGACTGAATGTGACGAGGATGCGCGAAATGGAGGCGGATATTATAGAGAAGAGCATTGTTGTCTCTCTTGAATGAATACTACATGAATAACGATTGTTCCTGTTGTGAATTGTTGTTTTCGTCATTACTGTTTGGGTATTCAGCAGCTCCGTCTTTTTGTTTGCATCACAAATGTTTTTTTGTCGCGAAGGATGCCCCTACAATAACTTGTTTCGTAATTAGAGTGCTGTTACTGTAACTGTAAGGGTAACTTCTGCTAACGGCAAAATATCGTGTTTTCTTGCAAATTAACGGAAAACCGGTTCGTTTTCAACGGAATTTAAGCGTGAATTACCGTGACACGACAAAAACACACGACAAACATTTTTTCGTCCGCCTGCGAAGACGAACACAGACGAACACTATACGGTCTCATTCACGACACAATCAAGCGGAACAAAAAACGAATTCATTCATTCGATATCTTCTAACCATGACCACGGACACGATACGGTTGTCAGCCAGTCATCACGAAAACTACCAAAGTACAACGGAGGACCGCCCGATGGTCGTAATGCCTCCCCCTGGCGCTGTTCCCCGAATTCTTGCTCGTCATTTCCCCCTTTCGACGACCCATTACCTGGAGTATCATCAATGTATTGTGTATGATATGGTGTTATTTGCTGTTGGATCAATTCGGAGAACCCGGACCCCGCGAAACAGAACACGGGAATGAACTCTATTTGGCGTGGAATTTCTGGACAACCTTTTTGTGGTGCCTGGAAGCGGGTTTGTGTTCGCACTATCATTATTATCATCGACATTCGATGCGACGGCTCGATAGTTTGATGGATGTGGTGCAGTTCGTGGTGGCCGTCTACTTTTTGGTCGATTCCATTCAATTGTATCGCGCATCGCGACGGCCGGGCGAGAAAATTTATGGCGAAGTCACCGATGTCTTTTTGTCGCTGGCGGCCTATCTCGGTGCCTCGATCTATTACATGTCCTTGTATTATCAAGGACGATCGGGACAAGATGAGGTGCCTTCGTGTGAACGAGAAATGACTGGCACTGAAAGTGAAGAAGAAAAACTTTAGTTACGCGAATATTGCCTAATGGAAGAGTCGTCCTACGTTGCTGGATAAATGCCAGGTCGTATGCAAGCTGTTAAAGTCATTGAGCGTGAAGTGGAATGGTCGGAAGCACGTAGCTCTCGAGGACTTTGTCGCAAACTGGAGGAGTTCGACCTCCGTCAGAAAAGCATCGAGAAGTCGGGCGGGGCGTCAAGTCTCTCGAAGTGGTGCAAGTCATGGGTGGCAACACGGCCCGAGTGGGAACGACTGCCATTGTGGAAAGGTCTCGGCCGCACCATCATCCTCGCGGAAGATGGACAGAACGTCAAGCATTTGTTGACGCATCCTATCAACGAATTACTAGCGTATTTAAATAAGAAAGAGCATTGATGGATTCCGTCACTTGTTTCTTGTATATTACAGTTTTAAGATGACGACGACTCTCCCGTGTTTCTCTTAGACTAGACTAAGCTCTCTCTAGTTGCTAAAGGTTAATATTTGGCTCTCTCTCCAGACCCCTCTCGTGAAGAGTGAGTTGCAATCTGCAACATCATCACATCGTACCGGTGTTATCAATTAGACACTGAAATCCTCCAACGGACACTCAACGGTCATGACAGGGGTCTTGCGTCTTGCTTCATGATGACGTTTCCCTCGGCGAGCTTTCTCCGCATTTTCTTCCAACGCCAACAACACTTCGCGTCCTCTCTGTTCAACCAACAACATTATAGTGTTAGCAAACGCAACAACCAATACCACTCTTTCTACTACTAAAATAATCACACACCATGACAGACTACGCGGAACGCATTGAACACGCCATTCCGGCCGAATTTCACATGATCAGTGGTTCGCACGACATGCAAACGAGTGCCGACGTCTTTAATACATCGCAATTCGAATTGCCCAATCCGGCCGGCAAAGCCGGGGTGCTTGCACGAGTGCCTTGTTGCAAGTCCTCTATAAAGACAATCATGCTGCTTCCTCCCAAATGAGTTGGGTGGAATGTTTGCGGAAAATGCGTTCCGAATTGAATCGCATGGGATACGATCAAATTCCGCAACTCACCAGCAGTCGTTTGATTGATGTCAACAAACCGATGACCATTGTACCTCCCGGATCGACGGGACATCGTCGTGCTATATTGATTGGTATCAATTATATTGGACAGAAAGGACAATTGAGTGGTTGTCACAATGATGCCATGAATATTAAGAAGTACTTAATCAACGTGCACGGTTTCAAAGAAAGTGAAATGTTGATTTTAATGGACGACAATAAACATCATCCACCGACACGACGGAATATTGAAGATGCCTTTCAGCGGATTACGCAATACAGTCAAGCGGGGGATGTCGTCTTTGTCCATTATTCCGGGCACGGGAGTCGGATTCCCGATTTGGATGGCGACGAATCGGATGGGTACGACGAGACGCTCGTGCCGGTCGATTTCAAAAGTGCCGGTCAAATTGTCGATGGTACGTGTAACAAAGCAACAATGGTGGTTGTGTAGATGCGCAACTCACTCACTTTCATGATTACAGACGAAATATTGAAATTACTGGTCAAACCAATGAAAGCCGGTGTCACGTGTACCGTTCTCATGGATTGTTGTCATTCGGGGACCGTCCTCGATTTACCCTATCGCTTTTCGGCCGATGATTCGCAAATGCGTTTGGATCCTCGAATGAATTTGGAAAAGTATTTGGGAAAATTCGATGTACAGACCGTCCTTTGTTTGGCCTTGTTGGCGTGTTGTTTGGCGGATCTGTTGAATTAGAGAATTACTACTACTAGTAGTAGTAATAGATTAGTGACTTGGTTCTTCTTTTTATTCTTACTTATGCATTTCTCTTGGGCAAACTGCCATCACCCCCACGGCAATTTGGAGAGGGTGGAATGTGGGTATCTCCCGCATTCCATTGCGTCGGAGATTTTGCAACAATACTCAACGCATGGACCGGGCCTTGCAGTTGTTCCTGTAGTGCGGAATTGATGAGACGATGTCTCTTTACCAAATTCAGCGACTCGAATTGTTCCGACACCACGACGACTTTGAAATGGGTTTCCGAGTGAACGGGTCTGCTTAAAATGATGAGTTGTAATTGTGAAAACAACAATTCATTCGTCTTTCACGTACACATTGTGCATGTGTGATTCATTGATCACATCGAGATGGGGAGGGAGAAAACGCCGCTTGTAATTTTTCCCGAATGGCCGTCGCGACAGGTGTATTACTAACAGAACTCATCGCACGATAAAGAGGAAAAGACCGGCGGCTTATAGAGGATGTTCGAGAAGAAATCATGCCCCTGCTTGAGGGTGATCAGTGAGGATAGAATCAATGAATGATAATAAAAGCAACGTTGTTATTTGCTTGGAGGCAGACGGCGATGTTCCAACAACAAAAAAAAACGCGAAAGTGACGAGACGTTACCGTTGCGACAAACTTGGTATATTTCTGTGCGTCGACCGTAAACATCATAGATCATAGCGATCGCCACTCTCCTCCACACTGACGCACAACAAGGATTTCTTTGGCAACAATAAACCTTGCATCCTTTCATGATTGTATATCATAATCAAGGAAAGGTCTTTCATTTAGAACCACGACAAGAAATTTGAACGGTATTTTATTGAAATCGGAAGGTAATCAGCAGTTTCTTCCTCTCGAGAATGGCTGGGAAACTTTCGTTTTTCATCATGATCTTGTTGCGTATCACGACGGCGTTGGCGCCCCGTCGCACATTCTTTGCTAGATCCAGCAGTATCCTCTTCATGTCAACCACGAAAGAAACGGCACCGCATCAAATGACACCGGCCGTCTTTCCCTTTCAACACGTCGAAGCCAAATGGCAAGCCTATTGGCAGAAACATCAAACCTTTCGGACACCGCAACGCGATTTGTCGAAACCGAAAAAATACGTCTTGGATATGTTTCCGTATCCCTCCGGAGCCGGACTGCACGTCGGACATCCGGAAGGATATACGGCGTCCGATGTCATGGCCCGGTATTGGCGAATGAAAGGATACGATGTCTTGCATCCGATTGGGTGGGATTCCTTTGGTTTGCCGGCCGAACAATACGCCATACAAACGGGCGCCCAACCGGCCGATACGACTGCCGCCAATATTGCCAATTTCAAACGACAATTGCAAATGTTGGGATTCAGTTACGATTGGGATCGGGAATTGGCGACCACTGACGTGGAGTATGTCAAATGGACGCAATGGATCTTCTTGCAACTCTTCCGAAAGGGATTGGCGGAACAATCAGAAGTATCGGTCAATTGGTGTCCCGCTCTCGGGACTGTCTTGGCGAATGAAGAAGTTATTAATGGATTGTCGGAACGGGGAGACCATCCCGTCGAACGTTTGCCCTTGCGTCAATGGGTATTGAAAATTACGCAATATGCCGATCGGCTCGAAGAAGGATTGCAAGGTTTGGAATGGCCCGCGGGGACGTTGTCGGCACAAAAGCAATGGATTGGTCGGAGTGAGGGATGTCGGATTGATTTTGGGATCGAAGGGATGGATACGGAAACAATTACTGTCTTTACGACACGAGCGGATACATTGATGGGGGTCACGTACGTGACTTTGGCACCGGAACATCCCTTGGTTTTGTCGGTGACATCAGAAGAACAGAAGGATGCCGTGAGTGCTTACGTGAATGAAGCGTCGTCACGATCGGATCTGGATCGGACGTCCAGCAAAAGAAAAAGTCGGGGGTATTCACGGGAGGTTACGCATTGCATCCCATTTCCGGCGAGCGTGTCCCTATTTGGGTCGGTGACTATGTCTTGGGATCCTATGGAACTGGTGCGGTGATGGCAGTACCGGCACATGATCAGCGAGATTTTGAGTTTGCACAAAAGTATGGTCTTGATATCAAGTGGGTCGTGGAACCGGCCGACCATGCCGAATTGGACCAGACAGTCGCCTTTACCGAGTACGGAGTAAATGTGAACAGTGGAGAGTTTGATGGATTAACTACCGAGAAAGCGAAGGAGGCTGTCACGAAAAAGTTGGAAGAATTGGAAAAGGGCGGAACGCAGATTAATTACAAGCTCCGTGACTGGGTGTTTTCGAGGCAGCGCTATTGGGGAGAACCTATTCCGATCTACTTCCCGATTGACTTTCCTGAGGGTGTAGACCCGTCACAACAAGACCCGAAACTTGATGACTGTCAGCACACGATTCGATACGATCAACCTATTCCTGTCGATGAAGCCGATCTGCCGCTAAAGCTTCCGGTAATGGAGGATTTCCAGCCGGGTGATAACCCGGCCGGTTGTTCTGGCTCGTGCCAGGGACTGGAGATACTTCCAAAAAGATGGAAAATGGTTTGCTCGTGAAACCAATACGATGCCTCAATGGGCTGGAAGCTGTTGGTACTATTTCCGTTTTCTTGACCCGAAAAATAGTAAAGAGGCATTCAGCAAAAAGGTAGACGAGGAATGGATGCCAGTTGATCTTTACGTCGGTGGAGCGGAACACGCCGTCTTGCATCTTCTCTATGCTCGCTTTTGGCACCAAGTTCTGTTTGATCTCGGCTACACCACACACCCCGAACCATTTCAAAAACTTGTTCACCAAGGTATGATTCTTGGTAGCGATGGAGAAAAAAATGTCCAAGAGTCGCGGCAATGTTGTCAACCCAGATGACATCGTCCAGAGCCAAGGGGCCGATGCTTTGCGCATGTATGAAATGTTCATGGGGCCGCTTGAAGCTGTTAAGCCATGGCAAACAAGCCAAGTTGCTGGGGTTGTACGGTTCATGAATAAAGCATACAATATCGTAGTATCCGCTGCCGCCACGAAACATACCGAGATGGGAGACGAAACCTTGCGGCTGATGAATAAAACCATGAAAAAGGTGACAGAGGATATTGAAAACATGTCTTTCAACACTGCCATTTCGGCGCTGATGGTGTATGCGAATCATCTTCAATCATTAGAAACGATACCGAGAGAAGCGGCCAAGACATTGACACTTATGGTTTCTCCATTCGCTCCCCATTTAGGCGAGGAATGCTGGAACATTTTAGGGCACACGGAATCGTTGGCCTATGAGCCGTGGGTGGTATTCGACGAAGCACTGTGTGTTGATACTACCGTCACAATCGGAGTGCAGGTTAACGGTAAATCACGTGGCGAAATTTCCATAGCAAAAGATGCTGATGAAGCAACAGCTGTGGCTGCTGCTAGTGGTGTCGACAAAGTTCAAGTGCAATTGGAAGGAAAAGAAATCAAAAAGATCATCTACGTTCCTGGTCGAATTCTCAATTTAATAGCAAAGTAAGCGAATCTGATTTAATCCTTGTTTAAACTCTATAATTCAGGTACAAGCGCGAGAATTATTGCCTTGACATCAATCTTCATGGGTCCGTTCGCAATTAAACAAAAATTGACTAGTGCCGTCAACAACCGGTCATGCCCCGCCAAACGTTTTTTCGTTGCTGGTTCAGAAGCCAGGTTCGTCGCAACTTCCAAGGCATATTTCCTCGAATCTTCAAAATCTGGTCCAACAGGTTCAAGTAGAATAGTGATGCAATCCAGAAAAAGCTGTTGAGAAGAGCCAGACAAATCGTGGAACGAGAAATTGTCCATTCGAATACTATCCCGCAAGAACTTGGAAACGACGAGATGAGAGTTTTTCTCATTGTCATGTAGACTAAGTATGGATGATATTCTGGGAAGGAAAATATCCGACAAAGCAGTCAGATCAGGTTCCCATTTCCCTTCTGCGATCATTGTGGATAAAATCTGCAAAACGTTGACAGCTAGTTTCGATTCGACGTTTCTGTCTTCCAAAATTCCTAGGAACGATGCCGCTACGTCGCATTCACGTACACCATTGTCTACGAGAAGCATGCTCCGAACGGCTTGACATGCCTGTACTCGAGTGTCGCTGTCATTGGATTGGTTGGTGGCGAGGGAAGAAAGTACATTCGTGATAATTGTTGCGTCTCCATGGTCCATTATGAACTGCCGCCCCCATGAACAGGATAGCAAACAGCGGATCGTTCTTGTACACCTTCGCCGCAAATCACAATCACTTTCAGCTTGCAGTGTATCGAGAAGTTGGGGAACCAACCAATGTTGTTTTTGGATTAATTTCACACAAGCCGAGTCATTCGTTTCCAAGATAGCAATTGCGACAATGTTACCAAGAATCGACGACCAATGACGAACAATAGCGAGACCATTGTTTCTCCCGGACCATGTTTGTCGTATTCGATGTAACGTGTCCCACACCACGGAATCCATCGCCATGCTTTTGCCAATACCATGTTCCGCGGCCGAGTTCCACAAAGTCGCGGTCATGGCTTCCACTATACTAGATCGTTCGTTTTGGCAGCTGGAGAGAATCTCTTGCTTCAATGAACTGTACAAATACTCTTTGTCGGGTCCCGATGCCCGGAACGTCAAATCTTTAATCAGACCACACACTGTCATCGGATTTGCACACAGAGATGTTTTTATGCATTTCACGACACCGGATCGAATGAGTTTACTTTTAATCTGCGAATCTTTGATTTTCGACCATATTCGAAAAATCGACAACACTTTCTCTACAATATGTGAATCGTCCGAAAAGCATTGCCAGGCATGAACCAACCATGGCAATATGTCGACCAAATCATGAGCCGACTGGATGAGCCGATCTGCTGGACATTGTGTCCATAATAAGTACAAGCATTCCAGAATCAATGCAACGGGTTCTTTGTCTTCGGCATGTTGCGTCAATTGCCACGCCAGCATCCGATCGGCACCTTGATCGAGGGCTTGAATTCCCTGATGGCCCTCCAGCAGCTGCTGCAAACGTCGGAGGGCTTGCCATCGTAACGTTGAATTTCCACCAAACGATATTTCTAAAAAAAGATCAATGAGCACTTCCGCGCGTCAACGATTCAGCTCGATCGATCACGTACCTTGTAACACGTCGCTCAACTTCGGCACGGCCGCCGTTCTCTGAGGAACCAAACGCACACTCTTTGGAAGGGGAGACATGATGTTATTTCCACTTATTCACAAAGTATGGATTCGACCTTCATTGAGTATTGTTTCCGCTTTCGTGAACCTCTGTGGAAAATTCGTGGCCGCCTCTCTCGACGTGGCTGGCGTGCGTGCATCCTTAAACAGTTGGCGCGGCTGGCGTGTTTCGGTTTTGTGTTATGAAAAAGTAATAACTCGTGACTGAGATCGTGGGTCGTGACAGAATGGGATGCGTTTGTTGCGACCAAAAACAAAAAGCCAGCATTGACTTCATTACTTTTCTTTCTTATTTTAAAGGCATAACATAACTAACAAGCGAATATGAGACTGACGTCTAGACGTCCCTGGCTGCGTTTCGCCCGGCGATCGTATCCGTGCATTCTACAAGCCACGTTGGTGGCCTCCTTTCATCCGACACAACCGTTCCTGCTAGCCAAGCCTTTCCGACAATTCTTCTCCACTCGTCATCTCCATAGTGCCCCTACGGCAACCGAAATTCAAATGACACACGATATCAAGACAATAATACATGCCGCCATTGATGCCGTGAGTCCGGTGACGGCCGTTCAGAATCATTTGACCACCACCGATGGCAATACACTCCGTGTCGGTATGCGTGATTATCCTGTACAAGAATACGACCAAATCCTTTTGGTGGCCTTTGGAAAAGCATCGTCGGCTATGGCCACCGCCGTATTGGATCGTTTGGAGGAAATGGAAGGTTTGCCCCCGCTCTCGGGTGTGGTAATTGTCAAAGATGGACATGCCACCGTACCAGAACAAGAACGATTGTCGGCACGAAACGTACGGGTCCGTGAAGCCAGTCATCCGGTACCAGATCAACGTTCCGTCGATGCTTCCAACGAAATCTTGCAATTGGTGCAACAACCCAACGGACTCACGTTGCTCATCACGTGCATCAGTGGAGGAGGATCGGCATTGTTTTGTGCACCATCGCAGGATTTGACGTTGGACGATTTGCAAGCGACCAATACCGCTTTACTGCAATCGGGATGGAACATTCACGACATGAATGTTGTACGAAAGCGATTGGACCAAGGCAAAGGTGGTCGTCTCGCCGCGGCGGCGTATCCTGGTGATGTCCTTTCACTCATATTGAGTGATGTGTTGGGCGATCCACTCGATTTAATTGCCAGTGGACCCACGGTGTGCGATACGAGTCAATGGAAGGATGCCTGGAAGTTGGTCCAGACGCTGCCTCCCCGAAGTCTGCCACCCCGCGTCGAACGTCTCCTGCAACAAGGGGTCGATGGATTGATCGAAGATTCGCCATCGGAAGATCATCCCGTGTTTCAACAATGCGAAAATGTTCTCGTGGGAAACAATGCGCTGGCAGTCGATGCAGCCGCCAAACAAGCAGAAACATTGGGCTATCATCCCATTGTGCTGGGAACGCGATTCGAAGGTGAAGCCACCGAAGTCGCCCGATTTCTCGTCTCCATGGCACAGCATGCAAAAGAGGGTCCGAACACGTATTCATTCGTCACTGATTTTCCGGTCGCACTCATTTTGGGCGGTGAGACGACTGTTTCATTACCACCGCAGTGTACGGGAAAAGGTGGACGGAATCAAGAATTGGCGCTGCAAGCGGCTGTGCTCTGCAACAGTTATCCCTTCGAAATGTGGTACTGGCGAGTGTGGGTACGGATGGCACCGATGGGCCCACGGATGCGGCCGGTGCGATTGTGGATGGAAGTACGATTGAGAGACTTTCCGGCAATGCGGTGGAGTCTCTACGGAACCATGATGCGTACAACTATTTATCGCAGGTAGATAGCCACGGGTTTTCGCCTCTGTTGAAGGTAAGAGAGTTGATTGATACGTTGAACGTTCCTGCTTTAATTTGTGCTTATAATAATCTAAATTTCACTTAGACTGGACCGACAGGGACAAATGTAGCCGATCTCATGGTGGTCCTAATTCACCGCAAAGACTAGCTCACAACGCCTCGCGGATCGATCTTACTTTCGCTACGATAGCATCTCTCTCCACTTGGGCCACAAGTTGATCCACACGATCCGTGCGGCATCGCCAGAGGGTAACCACCATTTTGTGTTGCAGCTCGTCCTCGTAACCATCGAGAATTAGTACAAATGAGCCGATTGACAACTCACGAATTTGGCTTTGTAAATCATCTGAAAAAGCAGCTATCTGAATGAATCTTTCACTTGTCAAGCACTTTTCGAAGTCATCGATGTTGGCAACAAACTTTCGCTTGCTCATATGGGGGACAAGAAAGTGCGCTGCATCTTGACACACACGGTACATGCTTGTACCATCCAGAGTACTGCGAACAAAAGCTTTCAGCCCTGAGCTGATAACGGTTACCTTGTTTTGTATCCCTTTGTCAATTATGTTTTTAATTGGTCTCGAAATGTAGTAAATATTTTTCGACTCGCTACTGGCACGTGTCATTATTAAATCTTTTTGAAAATTTGATTCCGTTAGCCCAAATGTATCAATCAATTCATTCAAAATATTATCTTTAACCGGCACGAAATCATCTTTACCAAGACCTTGAATGGATTTTCCGTTCTCGTCACGAACTTGGTTACCCTTCACCAGTCTTTCACCGGTATCATCTAATCCAGGCCCTTGCTTAGATTCGATCTCTTTTTCTCCTAAGCGAGCGCGCTTGTTTTCAGGTTGTTTAGAATCCAAGTCGTCATGTTGTTGACGGTCTGCAACGCTAATGTCTCCTACCTTGCGAATCAATGCAACGAAAAAAACCTCCGGTATCATTATCGTTGGGCAGACATCTGACGCACCGACGAAGATGGAAAGATGCGATTTCTTCGTCCGTTGGCTTGAAATGCGATGGCCGAACTCTTCCTCGAAATGGTTCAGGTACACCGTCATACGACGGCCAATACTCGAGCCCGGATTTCTTAGCCATTTCAATCAAGTATTCCTCATCCATAGTAGTGGGCTGAAACCTTTCCTTTATTCCATCATCTTTGCTTTCCGACGCCTTTGCTTCTTCATCAACGTCGGGCTCATCCGAGATGGTAGGATTATCAACATCGGTGGAACTTGCTGTAGCGGCAACGATTTCACCATCATCACCCGCTTCAGCTTCTTTCTCCTGCCATTCGCGTCGCTTCGCCATCATCTTGGCACTATTCTTCTTTTGTTTATTCTTGCTTTCACGCTGTGTTTGTGATTCACAGAATACCTTCCACGACGTCCAGCCGGGTCGGGTTTTGAACCCTTCCAGGTTCACTTCGACCAATTCGAGGGCCCCATTCGATTTTCGCAATAACTCGGCAACGACGGCTTCATTTTCCGTGGGATTGTTCGAGCAGGTGGAATAACACATGTAACCGCCCACTTTCAACAGGTTAGCGGCTCCTTTCCACGCGATTTGTAGTTGTAACGTATGCAAGGAAAGAGCCGCGGCTTGCGACCAGGTCTTCCACACCCCAATGTTTTTGCGCGAAGTGCCATCTCCCGAACAAGGCACGTCACACAATATCCGATCGAATTGTAGTATTTTCGAAGGGAAAAACTGTCCATCACAACAGGTCACCAAGACGCTGGGATTCATGTGCATAATGCGTCGGAGCTGCGACACCAGCATGCTGCGTACGAAAACGAGTGTGTGAGTATGCTTCATAATACACATTATTTCCTCCCGACTTCAACAATACTCACTGCGCTCGCTTCGCATTGTTTTCATTCGCAATTAAAGATCCTTCCACACCCAAACGTTCCAGAATCTGACTCGTCTTGGAGCCCGGGGCCGCGCACATATCCAATACACAATCACCCGGTTGTGTCTGGAGGACTACGGGTGGAACCATACTGACGGTTTCTTGTCGTGTAATGAACCCCGCCAGATTCCGCAGTTTGACCCATTCGAAAAAGGCTTTGAGATTGGGATCTTTCCGAATCATGGAACGATCGACGCCGAGCTGATAGGCGTGCGGCAGAAATTGCAATGGTCGCACCACATCGTTTCCGACCACTTGTAACAACTCGTTCATTTCCTTTTCACATTTTTCACGCAAAGTCGACGGAATATCGGCAGCAAACCGAAAGGATGCCGGCAAAATTTGGGTCGCCGAAGCTCTCCAGCGCAGTCGTTCCGCTTCGAATTCACCCCAATTCGAACACGATGTGAGTGTGGCGTTGTCAGTCCATTGGGTGTTATGCAGACCCTGTGCGGCATAATAGGCTTCCATTTTGTAGTTTCCGTGATCGATAATGGTAGCCACATAGGATTCTCCGCCGGCGCGATTTTCGCCGCTCCGTTGACCTTCGGGTTGGTCCTTGTTCTTGCGACGTTTTCCTCTGAATTTTCCCATGATCAAGAGAAATGAGTTTTTGTGTATGCAAAACGAAGAATAAGGTGCTTTTCTTTGCCAACAACACAGTTGTCGCTTTGTGATCCTTCTTTCACAGAAATGGATTTTGTGGATGGATGGTAGAAGCGTCTGTTCTCGGCGGTCAACATAATTTTGAATCTCTAGACTGTGGAAAATAGTGTAGACTCGTGACCCGTTTAAAAATTTAAACCACATCGGCGTGAACGCATACTTATTTGCCACTCTTTGCCTTTTGAAGCTTTGTTAAAGTCTGTTTTGCAAAGCTTATTCTATTTTACAGTCTCATGCCTTCCGAATCGTCTCCTCAAGACGACAGAAATACTGAGCGCAAACGACGGAAATTTTCATCACCCGACGGTCGCAACGTAAAATGGCGATTGTATACTGGAGCCACTACGTTTCGAAAACAAGATCGAGTCTACGTCCGTCCCAAATCGGCACGCGAAAAGGGAGTTGCAGGGCGTTTAATAGAACGTTTGAATGATCGGAAATGGAAGCTACGTTCCGACGATCACAATGAAGTACTTATTGTCTACGAAAATCGCATGATTCCTATTTTATCTTTTCCGAAAACAGAGAATCATGAAAAAGACCCCCTTTCTATCATAATAACGGCCGCAACCAAACATTACCGGCAATTGGCCGCTTCTCAGCTTTGTCCGCAGGATGCTGTTTTGGAAATTGGATGTTCGACGGGTGAGACTTCCGAAATCATTTGGAACCGTGCTTCCTCGTGGATCGGATGGGATACGTCCGCCGAAATGACGGAACGGACCATGTCCAAGCACAGCTCCTCGTGTCACAGAGTATGTCAGAAAATGAATGCCCTTTCCGAACCGGCACTAGCTTATCAAACCGTCCATCAACACCAACCGGCCACCACTGCCGTGTGGATGGACATTGGAGGGAATCGTGACATGAATGGAGTGGCCCGGATGCTGCATTGGATACTGACTTCACCGTTTCCGGCCTTGCGATTGATTGTCGTCAAAAGCGAGGAATTGGTTCGTGAACTATCTTCCGTGCCCGTAAATTCCGAAGGAATTCTGCAAATGGATGGGATGGAGTTTTTGAACCAGAAACGGTTGGAATTTTGTCGCTTGCCGCGTCATCCTCAACAAGCACCCAAAGTCTACAGTCCTACCGATCCATCTCTTCCCATTTGTCGCTATCATAACTATCATAAAAAGGGATGCGGGAAAGGAAGCGATTGTCCTTTGACCATGTGCATTGTCACATGTGCTTGGAGGCTGGTCATGTTGCCATGAACTGCACGAAATTGACGTTTGATTGACATAGATTCATGCGTCTTTCTATTGCAAGCTCGAGTACAGTCTCAATGATCTTCATAATCCGAAACACTACAAAATTGTCTATATTTATTCTCTACATATACACTGCCTCAATCCCAAAAATCATACATCACAATACATCCATCCCCATCGACGGCGTACCCTCCGTAGTGGGATCGAACGACACAACACTCGGATAAGAGTTCTGAACACGGAGCCGATCGACCGGTACTTCGTCAAATCGGTCTTTCATGGTACGCCATTCGACGGAACAGATCTTGCTGGATCCGGCCGTAAATACAACTCGTAGGTTTGCCGACAAGAGGGCAAACTCGTTTTGGCTTTGAATGGACAAATCCACATCCACAGATGCTGTGTGATCCAGACTGAGAGCAACGCGATCGACCGACTTGGAATATGTGAGCAGTGACGTGGCTTGTGGGCCGAAGCGATCTTCGGTGCGACTAATGAGCTTCTCATCGAATCGCCCCATTCCTTGTAAGCCTTGAATTTCCTGTGTATCGCCATTGCCGTCGTAAAACACAAAGGCATCCAAGTCATCTACAATGTGCGTGATTCCACCTTCCGGAAGAGGTGCCGAAGTCGGGGAACGACCCAGCTGGCGCACCATTTGCTCGCGAACATGGAGAAAGTCCACCACCGTTTGTCTTCGGGCTTGATCTAAATGATGCTGTCGTTCAAACTTGTCAAACGCCTCTTCTTTGGCCAAGAGCTCGTCGTACCTAGCCTTCTTGCGGTTTCTGGTACTTCGCGCATGCTCGCGGTTCCTGGTTCGGGTCAACTCGAGACGCTCATCCTCGGTGAGATTCTTGCGCTTCTTGCCTCGTTGAGGCTTCGATTGCAAGGCAGCTTCAATTTGCTCTCTGCGAACAGCTTCGACCCTGGTAGAATCGGGAGATCCCCGAGACGTATCGCAGGAGACTGCCTTAGAGCTCACGTAAAGACCCAAGGGTCCACCCGGCAAGGCCGACGACGGCGCCAAAGAAAAGGCCACAGTCGAGCTGCCACGGGCTAACAGACTAGATGATTCTTGTGGAGATACTGTTTCGGTTTGTCGAAAGTTGTGTAGTCGACTATGAGGCGACGGACAAAGAAGGGAGGTTGAACTCCTAGCCTTTTCCATCATGCGGAGAAGCGCAACACTCTGCTCCCTGTGAAATGTACTTAGTACATCGGGCCATGTTGTTTGATTGATCTCCTTGGAAGGAACATTTTGTTCCGTTTCGCTAAACGCCAAGGCATTTGACTTTGTCTTTGGGTTTCCCTTGATTCCAAGCAATGCCGACGCTAAGAGAGCATCAGTCTCGGTAGGAGAAACTTGATGGGAAGTATGTGCGGAAGATTGGCTCATCCTAACAAAAGACTTCATTGAGTTAGAAGAGATTGTTCTTTCAATGACAGAACCAATGGAGATCCGAGGCAGAACGATTCTGGCCTGAGAAAAAGGAAAACGAAGAATAGAGAGCCAATGAGAAACGAGAGACGACATCAACAAGTTCTGCCTTCTGCGCGCGGCGCATGAGAAATGCTGATCGATAGTAAATCAGTACAACTATGGTCATGACGATGACTGTGACAATGCGGCCCGCCACCGTCGTGCGTACTCGTTGAACTCCAGTACCGGTACGGTTTCGGAAACGAAAGTCATGGAAGTACAACAAAGAGTAGAGAGCCAGCTGGGTAGGGCCAATCGCGTCACGCGCTGATTGGGTTTTTCCAATGGAACGTTGACGATGGTTGACGCAATGAAAAGATGAGCATGATGATTGATGATTCATTCGATGTCGAATCTTTCAATGATGATTGTCGAATGATCGCCGAACGCTCCTTCAACCCAGCTGCGAGCCTTGGAGCATAGATGCATCAAGAGCCGAAGATACAGAACGGTCGAAAATCGATCGGAGACATGAACAAACTCGTATACCCGCAAATTGGAAAGACTTACCAAGCAACGTTTGTTTTGATAAATCGATGGCGATTGCGGGGACGATACTGCAAGCAGCAACGATGCGGTAGTAGAAAGTCTTTTGTTTTTGCGCTTTACGCATTATTAATGCGATGATTCTCAATGGAAAGGACGAAGGCAAACTGCTGGGAATTCTTTCGCACCAAATTTCAACCACCGCGTGGATCTTTTTGGATGATCTTTTTTGTCACGTGGGGAAACGGAATGTCACTGTGCCAAGAGAGTAGAACCGCAAACTGGCCAATTGCATCACAATGTGACGCTTCTTCTTCAACTACCAAACATTACTAAACGTACTACGTAACCTTACCTAATAAACCAGCGTCGCACCGCCGCCGTTCCCTATTTGCGTTCTCTCCTCAGAAAGCGCGGGAAACTTGACGGATTAGACATACACAAAAGAATAATGACGTGTCGATCTGAAAAGACAGCGCATCACTAAAGGAAGCAAGATTCAAAAGTGACTGTATTGAAGAATGTACTCGAGTGCCGCTTGCTCCGTATCTTTCAATCACACGTTCTTCCTTTCTGAAACTACAGTGTACGATTATGTAGTACGTACTTCCAACGTCTCGAATATGAGTCACGAGTAGAATTTGCAACTTGCAATGCTTAGCTAAACAAGCTTTGGCTATCGCAAGCATCAATCAGGTTCATTAAAAATCAAGCCTTTAGCCCAACTAACAAAGTTGTGGTGTAGTTGAAGCTATGCAATGTCGAAAACATAGATATGACTATATGAAAACGCCCCAACCTAAATTGCCATCTTTCATTGTACTCCTTGAACTTTCATGAGCCCACTCTCGGTCTCGTAAAAATGTAGAATTCGGTTTCATACTAGGTAATAAGCTTTTGATCTCGTCAGAATTCAAGACCGGTTTGACGGAATCGAAATCACAAACAGCACGAATTTCGGGATCGGGGTCCAAGAGTCGACGGATGAGGTTCAAGACTGTGGATGGAACTGTTGCCCCAAAGTTCGCCGACGAGAGGTCCCCATTTGCATGGGCGACTACTTTGTCCAGAATCAATGCCTCCGAGTCGGCGTGGAACGGCGATATCCCTGTCCATAACGTGTGCAGCAGACAGCCGAACGACCACACATCAACAGCTCTCGTAGGGGTGAAAATTCCGCGGATGAGTTCCGGGGCAGCGTACTCCGCCGTGCCTCGAAGAAAAACATTTTTATGAATTGAGCCCTCGGATACCGTCGACGTCAATATCGCGGACCCAAAGTCGATAACGACAACCTTGCGTGAGTCTGCTGTCAGGAGAAGATTGTCGGGTTTTAAGTCCGCATGGATGACATGATTCTTATGGATAGTTTCAATTGCTGCAGCGATACCAAGAGCGACATCAACGGCATGACTCAACCATGTCTGATCGTCCATTTTAGGTTTCTGTTCCAAAAAATGAGAGAGCGTTCCTTTCTGAAACAATTCCAACACCAGATATACAAACTGATCATCGTGAAACGCGGCAAGAAGTGTGGCAACGAATGGGCAATCGGCAAGTGTCCGCAACACACGCTGTTCCGTTAAAACGGCGTTCAGCCACTCGGGATGCTTCTGCAACGAAGTCTTGTCGTATAACTTGATGGCGACATCTCGGTCTGTTTCCTTATGAACGCCGTGATAAACGGTTCCAAAACTGCCCTGTCCGATGCACACTCCGACCAAATAATCCTTGAGCGAAGATTCCATGCTGCACAATTGACATTCTGTGTAGCTTTCAACATACCATTGTTTATTATTATTTGCGCTGAACTTCGAAGTCTCTCGATCTCCTTTCTTTCGATGTAAAAAAGGCACTACTGTACCTGGTATGCGCACGGCGCACGGCGGCGGCCGGCGGCCCAACGAGTTACCGGTACCGGTAGGACATCGTAACTGACTAAAATACTCCGTATGTTTAACCTTATTGAAGTTGATGGGAGCAATTTTGTTTACTGCGACGATGTTTCGTTTATTGCTCGAGATTCCAACAGGTAGAGAATAGATCATTACTCTATTTATAAACTTATCCATCTTTCCTCCTTCATCATAGTCGATTTTGTCTCGCTTCAAGGACTTCAAGGCGAAGTAATTGGTTGTACGCCGCAGCCGCTATAGAAATGACGTCTACAATACCTTGGTCCTCCGCATGGAAGACCGTGCTAGCAAGCTTGCCCCTGGCGCTGTGGGCACGAGACTCATTCTTTGGCTTATGCCGTGTCAAGGGCGCCTCGATGGAACCCACGCTGAGAGATGGTGATATCATCTTCGTTCGAAAATGTGACGCGGGGGCACTGGTGGATGCAGTGATGCGCTTTCTTGTATCGTCGGAGGGAGAGACCGAACGCGCCCGCGTACGGCGCTACGAACAATTGCAATCACAATACGTTCCTGCATCCAAAATCTACGAACGCCCTCCGACCGCTCTCGCTGGTCATATCGTTGTTTACAAGGATCCCGAAAAGGCATTTCCGACCGAGTTGGCGGTAAAGCGCGTCGTGGCGTCAGGAGGTCAATGGCTCCGATTGCCTGCTTCAGAGACGAATACGCGAAGATTGCAGAGCTTGCCTGCGTATACGCTCCATGTTGAAGGCGACAACCGTGATAACTCTCGAGACTCTCGGCACGTAGGCCCTATCAGCAAGAATCTTTTGGTTGGCGTTGCTGAATACGTAGTGTGGCCTCCGACTCGGTGGCAGAGAATCCAGAGAAAGGCACTTTTAGATGATAATGACAAACCAAGAGCCTTCTGGCCATGAAAACGAAAACGTTAAAGCAGCGACTCTGTACAGCCAACGAATATAAACTACTAAATCGTTAATAATCATCACTCTGTGACAAAGTCTGGCTTTGCGAGAGAGACATAATGAGACCCTTGGGATCTTTGATACCTTGGTACCCCTGAAATTGGTGATTGCGTCTGTACTGTTTGTGGAGTTTCAATCGAACACGATCGGACTCTTCCGCGATCTTTGACACATTTTCCAAGGCTTGCTGAATTCTAACACATGATAGGGAAATATCTTCGAGCGTTTGGTTCACCTTCTCAATTTCTTCCGTTACTTCCACTTCCTTCGTCGTATCAGCCGTTTGTTCACTTTGTTTGTCTTGTTCTTCCTTCTGCTTTCGCTCCATGTCCTCGATTTCTCGCTCTTGTTGATCCAATTGCTCGGCTGCATCTTTCCACGATTTCTCTTCTTTTTTGTAGCTTGGAGATCTCTGTCATGAGATAGACAATTTCTCTCCACAACTCCTGGTTCTTGGGCAGCTTCTTGATTAATTCTTGTTTTTGCTTATTGCGCGCTATTTCCAGTTCACGTTCGCGCACTTCTTCCGATCGCGCCTTTTCGACCTCCAGCCGCTTCGCTTCTTCTTCTTTTTTTCGCTGCAATTGCTCTCGACACTGAGCATCGCGCTTCGCCCGTGACGCGGACACGGCCTGCATGGCAGCCCCGATGCTGGCCATGACCGTTTTGCGGCAACGTACGACCATATCGGTCTGGTGGGGCAAGTCACGCTGCACTTTCGCTTGCAAGTCTTTCAAAACTTGTAATTCCGAGGAAGCAATCGCTGGCAAAAGAACTTCTTCGAAAGAAAGCACTCCAACATCTGCCAGGGCGGCCTGATCGCTCTCGTCATTGGTCATAGCGTGATCGACAAGAGACTTTACCAGCCCTTTGGAGGGGAAAGGAACATTCGTGGGGTATTCGATTGATTCCAGAGGTAAAGCAGCTTCTTTTGAGGAGTCAATTGGCGTCTGAGTAGGGATTACAGGACTTTTCTACAGGAAAACGCTTGAGGCGTTTTGCGGAGCTTGTCAGGCTTTCGTTACCAGAGACATTTCTCAGCGGAGATCTGCTGAGGGGCGCCGCTTGAGGTAACACGTTAGCAGCTTCCATATTTTATTAAAAGTTGATGCGAAAGGTGGGATTATCTGTGGCTGAAGGTCGACTTTGATATAATCTGTTTCAAACAGCACGTTGTTGCTTCATTGTCATTTTTGTCAACGATTGCGTTTCGGGTCTGCTATTCTAGATAACGGCTATTATTATAAATAAGTAGTAAATTAACCGTAAAACTGGTGAAGACTGCTAAGAACAGAACGTAATAGCAAGAGGTATACCTGGTACAGTATGGGCAATACCTCTTGGCAATTGCGCGTGCAATTCAATAACCCGAGTCCTATTACAATTTACAAATAACGTACTTTAGGCTCAAGGCTCACTAAAGAGCTAGAGGAGCTAGGTATGCTCTCCCTTCGGCTTTCAGCTATGCAATGCACGATCATGATACGGAGTAAAAATATCTAGTCTAAAAGTACCAAGGTATCAAAGTTTATCTAGTAAGCGTCCTAAATTGGACGCTGATCGTATCCTTGTCAAAGGAGACGTTACGGAAGCAATTTACTAATAATATCTTCTGCGAGTTGAGAAGTCGATTGTCAAGACGGGCTAAGACTTTTTTAATTGAGCGTACTTTCCTATTGTAAGTGCAGCCGATAGATGATAGATGAAACTCCTTAATGTCCTAATTCCTAAGTTTGATTTTTATGGTGTGGTATATTCTGAGTGCTGTGATGATTCAATGGGTGTTGAGGTGAAAAGAAACAATGACTGTGGTGAAATGGAAATGGAGCAGCGAAAAGTTCGTCGGCGCCATCAATGAGTGGATGACGACTCCTCACGGCATACGTTTGTCACCACGTCCAGCATAGGCTCTAGAAATTTCAGCATACTTTCCACCCAAGCACATCAAGATGTCAGACCAGAGATCAGCTGCATTGTCTTCTTCTGTAACCACCGCGCCGGCGTATCGAAGGATCAAATCCGACGATACCGCCGCCGTGTACCACACACCTTTCTTGATTTCCCGAGAGAGCTGACCAGGTACCCACGCAGCATGACCCTTCACAAATAGAGCATGATGAGGGTCGAACCGATTGATACGGACTTCGTTCATGAGCTCTTCTGATCCGCCGACATAAACGCCTGGACAAAGTTTCGTAGAACCTTCCACTTCACCAAATCCATGAATGACGGAAAGCTCCTCTTGCAACACCGGTCCACCGTAGGACACGGGTGATTTAGAAAATGCCATCTTTAGTGACAAATCTAGGTTGCAATTAGCCTGCGACGCAACTTTTTGCAAATCACCTTCCAAGGGCCTTTAAAATTGACAGAAACTCACACAAATGAGTATCTCTCTCGACTATTTGTTCTCGACAATTCTACAGAACGGTGTGGAACTTACCTGTTTATCACAATACCAATCGAGCCAGTCTTTTCGTCATGTTGCACAATCAGTACAACGGTCTGATGGAAGACGCCGCCGAGTTTTTCGTTGGCCAGCAACACGCAACCCGGTTCGACGTGAGGAATTTCGTGCGCCCAGCGGTGCTTATTAATCTTGACCTTGGATTTCATGAGCAAAGGAAGTTCAGCCTCAGACACAAAGGGATCATCCGTAACGATTTTATCATCATCGGACAGTCCACCGATGGCGTCGCCATCGAAGATATCCGACGAATGTCGGCGTCCGCTGGCGACACGGCTGGAGTTCTTTTTCTGGAAAATAGAACTAATCGCACCCGCAAACAATTCACCCAGTTGCCCTTGGTGCGCCAGCTTCTCATCGCCGTAATCCTTTGGTTCGGATGACGGTGTGTCGTTCTTGCGTTGATGGGACGCTTCGGCTTGCTCCTTGGCGACTAAATTGGCTCGAAACAAACGCCAATCATTGCCCATCATTTCTTCCAGATTTCTCTCAATGTGTGCACGCTCCGAGTTCTTGCTATTCATAGCAGTATCGATATGGTGCCATTGACGACAGGGAGCGAAGGCAGACGTCGCCATGAGGGGGAAAAGAAGCAGAGTTCGGACTGTCATTGTGTATCTTTCGGAAAATGATGGTGTCAATTCCAAACTCAATTACTGCAGTCGTTCTTGGAAGAAAACGGATCGCTGTTACTGAAACGAAGGTGTTGTAACTCAAGAGAGGGAATGAGGTTGTTTGAATCACCAAAAGAGGGAGATGGTATCCTTCAGGGGGAGAATGGGATTGTAAACTTGATGGCAGAAATCACTGAAGAAAAACCACAATCTTCTTGACACTGCCTTGTGCGAAGGATTTGATGTTGCTTCGGTTGCTTCCAACTTTTTCTTCCTTTGCGGTTCCGATTCTGGCACGCCGGCCTGTTCTCAGTCATTGTACACTATTCCGCACAGTCCGACAGTCACTATCCGTGAGTGAACTTGTCAACAGCTGATACTGTTCTTCGTTTCACAACGATGCGACAAGTGCTGTTCGCAAATCGTATAGTGTCCAGTACCGGATCGTAGCATCCGCGATTGAACTTCAGCTGTTGATAAGTGAGAAAACCGAGGAAGTGCGTAGATTCTACAAGGTTTCTGTTCCTTGGAGCTTCTCTCACCGAAAGACCAAAACCTGACCAAAACGACATGCAGAAAAAATAATGAGCTGTTGCTAAGGATAGACGGAACGACCACCCTCTGCACAGAAGCTAACTACCTTGGCTATTGCGATATAGATAAGACAAGAAAAGCGAAGTGTGACGTGTTCTGGATCCCTTGACTCATTCGTAATTCGTAATAAATGAGAATGCGAGGTAGACTACATGCTGATCGATGCGGTATAGAAAGATCATAATTAAGAGCAGGAGAGTATTATAAACTGGAATAGAAATGGTATTTGATGAACTGATATCAGGTCTAACCCCACATTGTTAACTCAATGTATGTTCCAGATCGCCCCAATAATTGTCGCCTAGTAAGTACTTGTAGTGCTTTCACATATCCACGCCGGAAACTAGGAATCGACTTTTTAAAGTCTCGGAATGGATAGCTCATCATCGTTCACATTGTCATCGTTTACATACATGTCAACATCGTCCTCCATATCGAATAAGCTATCTTTTTCGTCGTCGACGCTCTCCTCGTCATCAAACCAACCCCTACCACAGCAGCTTAGAATGAGGGGCCATAGATCCAGAAAAATTCCTGTTCCCTTGAGCTCCAGATGCTTTCCAACAAGCAGTACTGTTAGTACAGCTTTTCGATCCGCTGGTGTAAACAACATGTGTCTCTCAGCGCTCCAATGCGATTCAGCTTGAGCAATGAGCTCTTTACATTCATCGATAGAACGCTGGGTTAAACAGTTCCAAGGTTTCGATGATGTGATCGGCTGCTGTGGTATCATCGAAAGGAGCAAAGGGGACGATACGGGTGTATTCGTTCGGGGCACTAACGATTCTCTTCGTACGGGCGTTTCAGGACGTGGCGGGCTTCGCGGTTGTGAAGGCGATCGGGATCGTGCGTCTCGGTCTCCGCCATTGCTGCTGGAAGATGGGAACCTTCTTGTTTCCACTTTCACTCCTGCGTGAAGTAGCTCACGTAGCACATTGCTACTTCCCCGCGCCACAGCAACATGAATTGGCAGCCGATCACTCAAGTCAGGAATTTCCATGGCTTTTCTTGCTGTATGATGCCGGAGAAGGACTCGAGCGGCTCGATGAGCATTATAATGAGCGCAATAATGAAGAGGCGTGTACCCACTGAAGCGATTGTGTGGACCGCCTAACTGAGCATCATCACTTCCAGGGCCTGCAGAACAGCGAGCGCCAAGATCTGCTCCCCTGCTAAGTAGTAGCGCGGTAGCGTCGGATGCGTTTTCTTGCGACGCAAAACAAAGGGGTGTAGCGCCACTATTGGCGCGAGCATCCACGTCGGCACCGGCATCAAGCAATAATTCAATTGTTTCCTTTGAGTTACTATACGCAGCATCGTGTAGTGGCGTCCACCCAGACGGATGAGCTCTAGCATTAGGATCAGCATTGAACTTCAATAGCAAAGATACACATTGTGTTTCGTTTTTGAAAGCAGCCCAATGGAGCGGAGTGTTACCATGTCCATCAGATGTACCAGCAGAGTCGCCGCGGCGTGGAAAAGGCCGCCGGGAAAAGCAGTCACTATTCGTTCGGAACCCGCACGATCTCGCCAGCGAAAGCTCCGACTGCTTCGACAACGTCGCATTTTCCATTATAAGCCGGGCCGCAGCTAGCTCGTCTATTGTCCCCGCTTGAACCTGTCTCGACAAATCTCGAAACAGACGGAGTAAAGTCATAAAATCACATTTCGGTTTCGATGCAACCTTATCAAAGTAAATTGAATTCTCGAAATCACTCATGAAAAGCTCCGGGTGAGCTGCATATGTGTATATTGGCGCCAGCGCCTGCGAGCTATCGAGACGACGAGGAATGAATGGAAATCTTGTGTTTCGAATTCGTGACGAAACATCATTTCCTTCATTTTCTGCGTATTGTTGTCCCAGTTCAAGTAGAAGAGTTAGGCACTGGACCGAGCCATTGCATGCTGCCTCATGTATCATTAACCTTCGGAAAGCCGTGTGAGAAGCCCTGGCATCACCACCCATGGCCAAAAGGAAAGCCAACACAAGAGGAATATCCAAGGCGCATGCTAAATGTAAAATACTTCCAGCGCCCCCAGAAGAGCCCCCCGAAGCATCTACCAATGGATGCGGAGGAGTCGCGTTTGCTACACCTCCATCGAAAACAGGTGCAGTCTCATCCTGGGCACCGTCTTCTCGCGACACAGTACGTCCGTCTTCGTATACAACAAAATTGTTTGGGGGTCTCGTCGAAGTAAGAACCGTTGAAGCGTCACGAAATAGACGTTCAGCTTCCGCGCAAACTTCAATGCATGAGTCTGTATGCTGCAATGACTCTCTCGAATCCACCCGATCGGTCAAGAAATACGAGAGTTCGCTCAATAGAAAACAAAAGGATCGCTGCTGCTTCTCGAGAACGGGTTGGGACTCATCTGTTGCCGTATATGTGCCGGGAGACCAGTCCGTATTCATCGTTTCGTCTCTTTTTTCCTCTGAATAAAATCAAAAAACAGTCGTCAGTAATTGCAATAAGAAAACATAGGTGCTCGCAGAAACGGCGTCGTAACGAGAGAACTTTTCTGCATAAGAAGCAAAAGAGAATTGTTGCTGCTCATGAACTGATGTTGTGGCTCAACGCATTTGCTATACAAATACATTCAACGGATTTTCACGCCCGTCGTCATAATAGAATGGGAAATTAGTGCATACTACTTACCATCAGCTGCACTTCGCGCACCCCAACGCCGCCGCATCGTTGAGTACGCGGAAAGAGCATCCAGAGCATTTTGTCCATAGATGCGCAGAAGCGCGTCATGATCACGTTGTGCGACCGCTTCAAACAAAGACTGGGAGAGATTATCCATGGTACAGGCTCTTGTTCTAAAGAAGAGACTCAGAAGAATGAATCCATCGCACGTTTTCGATGAAAACAGGGGCAAAAATTTGGAGAGACTTCCGCCATGCCGCGAAGGGGGCCGGCTTTTAGTATCGCTTACGAAGTACGTGACATGACTTTCTTTTCCAGTCCAACCTACAACAGACAAGAAAGCAGCATCCTGTAGTGTGGAGTGAAGAGTGGCAAGAATTCTCATGACGTCTGAAAGGTCATTTTCGTCAAGAGTCAAGAAGTCTAAGTCCCCTTTTAGAAACGATTACAATACAGTAAGCCAGAGAGTGCAAGCAAGTCCCGGATCCATGCCGATTACCGCTACGATTTTCTAACATTTCGAGGGAGCTATGTGCCACAGCAACCGCTTTAGGTTCCGTGATTTTTTTTATGTTGATGGCGACCATCGTCTCTTTGAAAGCTGCAAAAGGACTGTTAATTGATTTTAAGGTGAAGCTGTAGTAGCTACAAAGTAAAACGGGCTTATCCTTGGACTCTCTAGGTAACTTCTATACTATTGAAAGCCTTCATTGCATTAGCATATTGAATTGTGGCAGCTGCTCAATACATTTCAAACGACTTCAACGAGTTCGAGACTATTAGCGTTTCAAGGAAGGCATTGTAATTGTACTGATACATAAAAGAATTACTCGAGTGAGTCTCATCGTTGTCGTAACCTCATAGGGTAAGTATATCGGCTATCCCAAATAGCGGGAGGCTAACTACATACATAAAAGTACGGCTAAACCACCGTTAATTTCAACTTTTTAATTTTACAATTAAGGAGACTTTTCATCTGCGGCCAACTTAATTGCCCGAGCAAGCTTGTTGCCAGGAGCCTTGATAACGCGAGCCACTTTGGTGGGCACAGCCTTAATGGATCCAGCAATTTTGGCATAAAGTTCTTGTTTGCTCGGAAGTTTTCCAATGGCTTCAACTCCCTTAGTATCATATGAGATACCTTCGGTGACTCCGCCAAGAATAGGGTGAGTGTCTTTTTTACCGCAGTCTTTCAAGAAGCCGTTGTAAGCTTTGATTGTAGCACTGATGTCATCCTCAATAAAGAACCACAGATTGGCGCCAGTCAAAAGACTGGTGGCTACTTCGTAATCAGTTCCTTCTACAGCGCGTTCCATGAGGGTGTTCTTGACAACCTTTACAGTCGTTCCTTCAGGCATAGATCGTCGAAGCTTTTGCATCTCGGCAACGGTAATAGAGCTTGCAGGGATAGTAAAGACCATCTCCGAATCTTGGAGGAGACCTTTTACAGTTTGCACGGTTGATTTCTTTCCCTCTAGAGATGTGGCAACACCACTACCGCCCCCAAACAAGGGTTGCAGTGTACTCGACCGAGTGCTGGAGCCCCATGGTTGGTTGCTGAAAGCAGCGGCAGAGCCAATGAATAGGATGAAGAGAGTTCTATTGATCATGGTGCGTTTTCACGAAGCGCAATGAATATCAATAGTTTGAACGATGAATTCACGCAGCTCCTTTGCTGTCTTCTTGCTTCTTGGCGTTTGCTGATGTGTTGAAGAATTATTTGATGGGCACTTCACAGCCACTCCTCCTTGTCGCTGCTGTTTTGAGGCTGTGGATGCCTGACGTACGCTGGATTACCGTTGACATTTGAGTAGAAGGGCGCCGTATGGCGTAAAGAGTACGAATTAAACCGCGACCGAATACCCGGTTCATTCACTAGTCGCTACGACACTGCGTCGTTATGTACAAAACTTAAAACTTCCGTACTATGGCTTTGTTTGTACGCGACTGTACCAGTACAAAGATACGCGACGAACCGCTCCATAAACATTTCGCGGCAACAAAACCGAGGACAATAACAATAAGCAACAGTCTCGCAACTACTATACTTTATATCCATTTACACCTACGAAATTTAAACAAAACACTGTACCTTATCTCCAGACTTGAACATTCGAAATGAATTTGGAGCTGCTTGACCCGTTCGCTCGTCAAGTGCCGGATCGCGTACATGCCACTTTGGATCTTCCCGGAGCGATGCATTTCCGAAATCATCACGAGGTTAAAGAGGAAAAAAACGCAAAAGTCTCTGTAGAGAATACAGAGTGGAAGTCCGTGTATCATCTGGCTTTCAATCGTAGAGGCACCTATATAGCAGCTGGTTACGGCAGTGGAGCTGTTGCCGTATTCAATGTTTTGAATAGGACGATAAGCGCATTGTATCCGAATCAAAATTCCGACGCCTCTCCTGAAAACCACGGTTTGGGCATATCTAGCGTCTCGTGGAGTAAACGATCCAGGACACTGTTGACAGGCTCGCTGGGAGATTTTGTTATTCGAATGTTCGACACAACACACCCGCTTGGACCAGAGGAAGGCTGCACCGTCCTTCAATCCGATGAGCCGAAGGATGCTGACGAAGAAGCTCACCAGCACCTATCAAAAGAGGGAAATACGAAAGAGGAACGCGTATGTACGCACTCCTTTGACCAAACAAAGAATACGGGTTTCAAAGACATCGATCGTCGGTTTGATTTCGTCAAAGACGACCGACAAATGACAGTACGAGTGTTTAATCCAGGAGACGAAACACAGGCGAAGTGTTTACCCCCAGAAACTGTCCCTTCTGATGCAGTAGCGATGAGAAGGTTTCCATCTATTTCTTTTTCTTTTCCTCACAAAGTGGGAGGGTCGTTACAAGTCCATCCCAGAATAACAACAGCAGGACTCGTCGTGTTAGATAATGGTTCCTTGTGCATCTTCTATATTCACCCCTCCACGTGGCTCCAGTGGGGCGATCCTTATGAAGTTCAGGAACCTATTCTAATTCCCATAGCCAATGGCGACACGCATCACATCACCTGTGCTGCATTTGGCCCTCACGGGGATCGCATCTACGCCGCGACCAAAAACGGCCGTGCGCTTGGCTTTGACGTGTCCCAGCTTTTTGATCTTTTAACATCAAACAACACCGACACAAAGTTACCCATGATTAGTGTTCATTTCGATATTGCAATTTCTGGCGGACAGACTTCGTGGCATCTAATAGCAAGTCGCAACGGAAAGTTCTTCGTAACAAATTCAGCTGATGGAGTGCTTCGACTGTTTTCGACTGAGGAATGTTGGGATCGCCCCGAAGCCGTCATAAAGCCGATGCGAACTTTTCAGGATGTTGTGTCGAAAGTAAAATTTGCGTCTTTTGATTTGTCAGGAGATGGAGAATTTATCGTTGGTGGTGCTAATGGAGCGGATCATAAGTACCAGGTAAGACTGCTTGCTTGATCAATTGCTGCATCAATGGACGTTGACATTTGCCTGTAGCTCTACGTGTGGAACTCTTCCACCGGCGTCCTGATGGACAAACTGATTGGACCCTCGGTGCAACTTTACAGCGTCGCTTGGCATCCAGCAAGATCTTTCATTGCAGCCGCAACGTCTGATGGTCTCATTGATGTTTGGGGGCAACGGTTTGACTTTACCAACTTTGCACCGGACTTTCAGTCACTACCACGGAATGTAGAATACATCGAAGAAGAAGGTGAACTAGATAAGGATGAGATGGATAGGTACATCGTGACGCCGGGAGATCAGTCGCACGTATCAGAAAATGGAAAAGACAAATACATCGATGTTATATCTATCGAAGCTGTGCCTGTTTTTGCATCCGATTCCGAGAATGAGGAGGAAGTCTTTGCTTTTGAAACTAAGATTAAGAACTCAATGGTAGGGAGGAAATCGGTAAAGCCGATACAGCTGGAGGAATGACTTTTAAACATTGTTTTTGTTTTTAAGTTTTTAAGCTCTTCATTTAGCGAAAAGATAAGAGTGTATCCATTTAGGTCTAATTCTGCGCTTAAAAGGCCGATGGGCGCTACCAAGTTTCATGGGCAGTACGTAGTACGTAGTAAAATCATTCGTGAATAAGTTTCACGGGGCCTGAAATGTAGCGCTGTACAAAGTACAAAGTAGCTTCAAGCGATCTCGCCTTTAGAGTACAAGTACCAGGTACGTGTTGCTATGCCGGCGTCATCTTTTTCGTTAGGTGTAGTTTGTAAAAGTACTGTTCGGGGTACCGGTAAGAGATAGGTGCATGTTCCATGTTCGGTTCTCCTTTTCGACGGATTGCACTTTGTAGCTCTTATTGCAACACAAAGGCTTTGAACTTTGCATCACAACAAACGAAGAAACAGAATGATGTTTCAAAAGAAAATAGTAAAGAACATTCTTCAGGTTCCTAATAAACCTCTCATGCAAATGAAAGCTATTGAAGAACTGATGAAGAACTACTCCAAGGAGGAAATTGGTCTTCTAGTTCGAGCATTCGTTGAAGACCTGTCGTTCTGGGAAGCGAGCGCTTCCAAGTCGCCGGAACAAATAAAACTTATCGATCGACTCGCCAGTGATGATTCCAATTTCAAACCAGACACTCGTCGGGGAAAGAAGAACTCACGAAGAAGAAAAAAAGAACGAGATGGATGCTCCTGAATCACCCCTCTCCGAGAATAATATTGAGGAGTGCATCTGGAAAAGTGCTGTTGACCCCGTGACTAAAAAAGTTTATTACTACGACACAATACACAGAAAACCACAATGGGATAAGGTAGGTACCTTTCGAAAATTTTTTGCTGAATTTCATCGGTCGGGTCCTCATCCGTATCTTATGTGCTTAGCCGGAAGAATTGACAATATTTGAAAAGAAGAAAAAACGTGAATTTCGACGAAAGCAAAGGGCATTTTTCAAGCAAATGGAAGCTATACTTTTAGAGAGTCTGGCTCGAGGTGAGGTAATGCCGGGTATTGCTCGAGAAAATGTTGCGAAGGCGGGCCCTCCTAAAGAACCAATCGTTATCACAGCTCGTAACTCCAAAGTGCGTACGATTTCATGCATGAACGAAGAGTTACTGGCGGAGCTTCAAAGAAGAGACGGCGATGATAGTGATATACCCTTTCCAGCTGCGAATATAAGTAGCGGCAACTTGGTAAAAGGAGATGGAAGGAGCCACGGGCGTCCGGCTGCATCTGGTCCGCCACCTTCTTCGCTGGAGGGCCGACCGCCGCTGCCGCATCGTCGACTCGCTTTAGCAGCGTCGCCACCACGCGAGCCGAAATGTTTGTCCTCTGTCAGTACGGAACTGGATTGTATCAAACATGATTCGATGGATCTTTCACCGGAGCAAATTGATTTTAAAACGGATATCAATGCCGTATCTCATTCAATTGACAACGATCTCCTTGAAGGCGAACATCTGCTTGACGAACCACCCCTCGCTGAAACCGACAATAAAATTATCGATACTGATACGGGGACTGCAAAGCAAATAGATTTAAAGAGCAGCACCGAAATTGCGCGGCCCAGCGCAGTCAAGGCTCACAATCGACGCAATACTGGAGGAACCATTTTTGTCAAATCGACCATGGAAAATCCAGATATTGATGCGACGATCAGGTGCATTTGTGGCATTTATAGAGTCCACATCGTAGAATCAACATCGCGACAAAGAGAGACCGAACCTCAAGACGTTCCTCCGTACCAACAACGTGTTGACGTGGATATTTTTCGGCACTACGGCGACCGTTCAAAAGCACATGTTTCAAATCGCCACTTACCATCTTTGGCAGATATTGAGTCTTTCTTCAAACGGTTTTACGAAAAGAGCATGGTAAGCAAAACCAGGTGCAAGTGAGTTGTGATGTTTACGATGTCGCCTTACCAAGTTACCTATTCTTTCTCGATATTATAGATGGAGCACGATACGTTAATTATGAGCTTGATATACGTCGAGCGGCTCATCAAAGAGACGAATGGACGAGTTTCGCCAACGCCAGAGACGTGGGAGTCTATTCTATTTTCTTGCATGGTTCTCGCTTCCAAGGTGTGGGACGATTATTCCATGTGGAACGTTGATTTTTCTACTGTATCAATGACCAACCACAACAGATCACAATTCAACTTGAAAAGGATCAATGAGCTCGAGTTTTCTGTTCTTTCTTGCTTGAATTTCAATGTCAAAGTAACTGCGTCAGAGTACGCAAAGTACTATTATTATATACGGGATATGCTGACAAAGAGCGGACTGACGGAACATGCTGACTCTTTATTGAAGAAACAGCAATCGAAGCTCAAAAACAATCCCAGTGACCGATCCTCTCAGATAGCGCAACCTGACCGAAATCGCGCTCAGAGTTTTGATTTGCATTCCTTACGACCGCAAAAAGAACATATTGGACCGGATTCGGTCTGCTTGGAGCAGCTACTGATATCGATGAAGCGATAATGAAAAGCATTTACAGAGACAGATACGATCAAATTGTACTCATTTAAAAGAAGATTCCTTTTTTCATAACAATAAACACGGACTACGAAAATCTACTACAATGCCACGGTTGAGGCCACTATGATCGGACCGGATCGTGAATCCATATATTAGCAAAGTATTTCTCACCCGCGATAACTGGAAGAGCAGCATGCTGCGTCAGATCATCGAGATTACCGTCTGGGTTTACCATGTAAAATATCATAGCTTTCCCTTTCTCGGGTTTTACTTTCAGGCTCTCGCCAGTTTCAGCATTTCTCCACCTTGGGAAAGAAGTTTCTCCCCCTTCAATAACATTATTTAAGTACAGGCACAAGTTGATTGATCGACCAGGGACATCAAGCGTCTCTTTTGGCATAGAAAAGTCATGATGGGCTTGGTATTCTTGGCCAACATCATAATGCACAATTTGTAAATCCTCGTTAATACGACTGCGAGTAGGGAAGTTTTCGAGTTCATCAGCATCTCGATCACGAAGTAGCGCTTCATTGATACGTAATGCGTCTGCTACACGTCGAAATACGGCATCCACGATGAGGTCGCTGTTGCGAGAGAGCCAAGTTGTCGTGCTAGTCCGCGTAGATGAGAGATGCCCGTTTGTTGTGGATCGTTCTAGTTCTTTTGTTGAACAATATCCAGAATGTGGTCCACCTCGATGTCAGAGAGGAAATTCTTAATCTCAAATGCTCTAGGTGCGCAAGAGAGCGCCTTGATGGTTATATTCATCAGCCCTGGTGATCTGTTCTCCGACAGAGCGATTGATTCATCTTCTCCGCGTCTCATATCAAATCGAGAAAGTTCGTAGATCTCCTCCGCTGGGGGAATTTCAATGAATTGTGTCTCTAATGTTTGGACATAGTGCTCTTGTCCAAAATAATCGGCTCTCCAAATCTTGTGTCGCGGGGGATTTTTTGGATACATGGTCAACCATTCGGAACCGCCAGTAAACTTTTTGTAAACCTCTCCAAATTCAAGATTATAAACGTGTGCGTCATAGTGAGCTCGATCCTCCGCAGATAGCGAGTCGAGTGAGCGTCCTCCACCCTAAAAGCTGCTCCCCTCGTGCGCGAGCATCCGTGTGGAACTCGTAGGGTGGTAGGAATGGATCGCAATAGTAGACTGCCACATCCGGAACGATAGTCATTCTGCAAAGTACCTCGTCTGGTTTTTCGGGCTTTGTAAAAATGAACTTGTGATTGGGAAAGCAGGATGTGCCCCCTGATGTCCACGGTCGGAGTGAATCGTTCAAAACCGGCCCAGAGGGTCCATCCCACCAAAGGTCAACACGCTCTGGACTCATATTGACGAACTTTCCAGCTTGTCCTCTAAAATCAGGTTTCTTCTCTCGACGACTGCCAGGCTCCTTACCATAAAAGGTAGAAATATCAGCTCTCACGTACGCTTTGAAATTGGTTCCTGGGATAAGTTGCAAATTGGGGTCAAGATCGTTATCCTCCTCGGTCTCGGGGACCACTTTCTCTTGGTCATCTTTCAACTGCGAATCAAGATAGCTTTCCAAATCAAACACACACATTTCCGCGTCATCATTGGTACAGTGACCTACAAGTGCTTCTGTCAAGACGGGCTGAGCGGCGACCTTGCGCGTGCCACAAAAGAGCAACGTCAGAGGAACGTTGACAAGAGTTGCGAGCACTGGAAGTGCCAAATAAGCGTTCCTTTTCATGATGCGATCGGGGTTACGCTGTAGGCTTTGATCGCAAAAACAAAACGGGATGAAAGAATAATGTCTGCTTTTGCATTGTTGCGGGTCTTATTTGTTTCTTTCGCTGGTTATACGGTTCGGATTGGTTAGACTGAAATTGTGGAGGGATTCGCTTTTGTGATCGTTGAAAACCTTGTTTTGGCTTGTTTTCGATCTTGTTGGGCCTTTAGTGCAAGTTAACGTCTCTAACGATACATAGGAAATTCGACCCTAGTCAAATGTACGATGAGCCGACTATTTAACGTCCATCACAAAATACGTAGTACAGAAAGGTTACTACGTATGCATCACACCAACAAACAACGTTCATACTACGTACTACGTAGTCCACTAGGGGGTCGGGTCTAGTCTAGTACTCTGATGGAACGCAGACCGAATGAAAAATGAACCGTGCATTTTTTATATAAAAATAAGGAGTAATTTTTTTTGTATTGTCGCAATGCGCCACATCGAGAGAAACATTGAAGAAATTGAATAAGAATAGCGACTGTAATAAGATAGAAGCTGGAATGCAAGACGGTACGGTTGAGTGTATCAGTTCTTTCTCGAACGACATCGAAGAAGAATGTTCGGACACGGAGCAGCAAAAGAAGGGAAAATACAAGCACCGAAAACCAATTTGGTGGACTCCAAATTTCGCGAAAGGGTTCTAAAGCGCAGCGTCGTGCTATCAAAGATATGGCAGATTATTTGCTACCGAGAACTGTCCATGGAACATTCATAGATTGGAATACCTCCTTCGGTCGGGCTGAAACAGAGACTCTGAATATCTGGCTTGAAATAGGATTTGGAGCTGGCGACAATTTACTTCAACTCGCCAAGCAATATCCTGACAAATATTTTGTGGGAGCCGAAATTCACCAGCCTGGGGTCGGTAAGATTATGCAAAAGATTAAGTACGGTACGGAAAACAAATGCTATTGGACGGGTTCTTGTCTATATTCTTCCGAAAACGATTCGAGACGTGCTGATGCGGACAGCGTACGCGGGGAGAATGTGGCAACGGAAAATCCTTATGGAAATGTACGGATTTATCAAGGTGATGGGGTGCAGCTTTTGTCCAGGATTCCGAGTAGAACGTTGGAGGCTGTTCTCGTTACAAATCCGGATCCATTTCCTGATGATGATCAAAGGGAATGGCGACTGTTCCAAGTTCACACGCTTCTCGAAATAAGAAGAGTTTTGGTTCCATCGGGTCGGTTGTATCTCGCTACGGACCACGAAGGGTTCTTCTCGTGGAGTCACGACGTCATGAAGTCAACCAATACACAAGAAGAGGTTTTTCGGGCTATTGACCCTCTCCCCAGTAGACGCCTTTGGCTACCTGTGGTGAGTGAGTATGAGCAAAGAGGATTAGAGAATGGGAGAAAACCGCTTCTATCATGTTGGGAAGCGCTTTAGAGAGTCGGAAGTCGGAAGTGGGTAATTCATGATGCTGATGATGATTCGCGACAAGTGTTAGAGTTAAGGTTAGGGCCTCGATCCTCGATGATTCCCATTCCCATGTGCACACCGGTACGATTCAACTCAAAATCCAACGGTCGGCAAGCTCACATTTTTGACATGTAACAATATCTTCGATGATATTCTCGAGATAGATGAACAAGATGTGGAACCGTCATCATCTTTATGCCACAAAAGCCTCCAACATGGCGTCCTCAGTGACTCGGATAGAGAAATTTTTCGCCGTTTTCGTCATAGCCTTCTTGCTATCCACAGCCGACGCTGGAACAGGTGGAACTGTGAAGGGGGATCGCAAAAGAGAAAAATCAGAAAAGAATGGAAACTCCTCTTCTCGAAAAAAGGAGCGCAGCAGGAAAAGAAAAGGCAAATATTATACGCACGCACCATCACCTGCTCCATCAGCAATTCACGGTGACTTTCAAGGCATTTCTTCTTTGGCAACAGAGACCTTAGCCCCTTCTGAATGGAGTCATATTTTTCCGTCACCACAGCCTTCGCAGACGCCATCTCATGATGGACTTGACGACGAGCCCGTGCGACCTCGGGAATCTGTCGCTATTTCTCTTCCGCGTATGGAGATGGACGTATTGACTGCAACTAATGAGCGCGAAATAAACGTTATGGAATACCACGAAATATTTCACACGTTTTTGACGGAGCATTTCAGCTCGTCACTTTCTGGTACCTTTGATTATCTTGAGCTTGATATGTGGTCCACGAACATAACACGGCATACATTTTTTGGAGATGTCTATGTGTTCACGAAAAACGAATCGACAATGAAAGACAGTATCACAACCAACCTCGTCACCCTTTTTTTCCTTTTGGGGATACGATGAATTGAAGATTGCTCTACGAGAAGCCGGTATAGCAGTATCACAGATCGGTATGCACATAGATGGCACTCCCGTTGTCCCAAATGATGGTCTCTTGGGAGTCACTGATGACAGAAAGGAAGAGCAGCATTCACCTAAACAAGCAGCTCTGATATCCATTGTCGTATTTGCCACTGGGTTCTCAGCTATTGCTTTTGTCTTCTTCCGGACAAAAGGAACACATCGAGAATAGACGAGCTCTTCCTCGAAAGAAGCACAGCTGGAGAGACGGTCGTCGTTCGAATTGGAAACGCTGTTAATGCGTGCGAAGGCCACGATGCATCAATGTCCCTGGAAGACAACGGTTCACTTGCAGCTAGCTACGAATCCATTCCAGTTTACAGATTCGATGAGAGTGCTAATGAAACTGATTCGAGATTACTCGATGTCGTAATTCGGTCTCCGCTGTCTTGTCGATACGATCCGAGACGACTGGATCGCGTAATTTCAAAGGCAAGACGGACAACCGATCAAGATTCATGAAAGGGATAAGGGCAATTTTGTTGTTTGCTTCAGCTGTGTTCTAGTTTCTGTAAAAGTAATTGAAGAGTAGTCTAGACTTACATTGCAATGATTCATAGCCTTACCCTGTACTGTACAACGTACCAACCTAAAGACTGTAGACCTTGTCTTTTTTTATAGAAAAATACAACTGTGAGCTTCGAGTTTTGCCTCGGTTAAAGATTAAGGACGGTTGGGTTTGGGGTTAGGCGTCCGGAATCTGGAATGCAACAACTGACAAAAAACATCGGGGCTCCAACAAACCAAAATAATGGAGAGCGAACTTCGTCGCTCGCTCGTCGTCGCGCTCGCGTCTTGTCGCGTGACACGTGACACACACAGCAAACAGCGCACCGCGCTGTGTTTATTCATTCCTAGTTTTTCGAAGATTTCAGCACCTGCGTTCCTATTCTTATCGCACATTGCCTTGAATCAATAATGTCTAGATCGGTTTTTCTTGCCGGAAGTGCCTTATTCGTCGCCGGGCTGGGCTACAGCCTCCTTTCCTCCAGTAAAGATCGAAGTGCTGATCTTGCAGAAATTGACGAAGATGATTTTATTACGGAAGTAGAAATCGTCGAAATTTTTGACGCTCTGTTCTTGCAAACACAAGATATCCTTTCGAAAATAATGCAGCAAATTCAAGCCCTTCAAATGGCAGGTCAGAGCATCCCCGAAGCGCAGCTGAAGGGGCTGCTAAAGATGGAGATGGAACGTGCTTTGATGGATCGACAGAAGAAGCTACTTGACCAGTTCGGTTTCGATTATGATTGCTTAGAAGAGGCAACTTGGGAATTCCTCGAGGATGAAGAGAAGCACCCCAAAGTTAAGAAAGCTGTTGATCGCTTGCAAAAACTATGGGAGAGTACAACGGGAGAACCAGTAGCGGGATGGAGACCGGGCAAAACCATGCAAAGTGCCATTGCCGCCGAGGACTTGTTGCCTCCTGATAGACTAATCGAAGTCGCAGAGAAATACTTTAGCGCCCTCACGCAATGTATGCGCGAAATAGTTGATCGCTACAAGGCGGAAGGCAAAAGTTTGCAAGATCCGATGGTACAGCAGCTCCTCAACCGCGAATTTGCCGAGAAAGCGAATGATGCAGGTGAAGAAGCAATTGGAAATGAGGGAATTTCGATGAGCGTTTTTGAAGGATCCATCAAGGAGCACTCGAACAACCCGAATGTCGGACGTGCCTTGGGTATGCTTCAGATGCGACAGCAACAGGAGCTTATGTCTTTGGGGCAAGGCTAGGTCAAAGGAGCTTGACTACTGTTCTTCATCTAACAATTGACAAACTAACTTAAAATCTACTTGACCTTTTTATGCGATCCGAATATTTTTTTGATGGGTGCTGCCTGATGCTACGGCTTCACAGCTTCTGCATCGCGTGTGAGAATAAACAAAGTGCCTTTATTCCCACGTCCTATTCTCAAAGAATCGTCGATGTACGTTGTTTCCAACCATCCATTATCCGAAGTTCCTTTCACAGCGGCCAGAACCAAAAATAGAAAACCCAGGTTCAGAGTAATATTTCCACCTAGCAGTTTGATTTCGACAGAATCAAACCCAACGACGGCTCGAATTGGCACGGTAGAAGACTTTCGAAATGTACCCTCGACTTTGATAGAGTTTCCCTTATCGTCTAGTGAAATTAGATTACAAACCCGAGAATTCTTGATATCGAAGATTTGCCGAACGACACGATTAGACGTGTCTACTTTTATTCCAGCAGCATTTACTGAGCCCTCTGCTTTGAAAGACGGTGTCTTAAATTCAGGCTCGTTTGGGGAGCCTCGAGCTGGTTTCCAGCTGTCAGGAAATTTATCGTCATCGCCAACTTGACTAGGACTTGTATACTGGAGGTACCAAACTCCATCAAGTTTTTGAGATTCATTCGGATCGCTCAGAATATTGGTGCTAGCGGGTTTCTCTGTTTCTAGGCTTCTGACGATCGCGAGCACCTTGCTTTGCTGCTCTGGGGTTGCTGTCTTGCCATTGCTCGTGAAGGACGCGGCAGCTAAGAGTTCCGTTTTCTTATACAGCAATAGGAGGAGGAACAGTACATTAGTCACTCAACAAAAGAAAACGTAATAATATCCCTGTAAGGCTGAGCAAGAAAAATCTCTTTGCGACGACAATGAATCTTACTTTCAGCAGCGTTGGTTGTGAAATCCCAAATAATTTTGTCAAATCAAAAGCAAGTGAATGTGCTTTGAGAAGTGTGAAGAATGCGACAAGCAAAGAATACTTTTTCCACCCATGATGCTATTGCGGGTGAAAACCAGTCCAGGGTTTTTTGGACAGAACGAAGGCGGCACCGTTTGTAAGTGACCTGCTGTGAACCTCATACGCCCATGCAAAAGCAAAGGGTGTCGAATGATTGCAATGCCATGCAAACTCTGACTCACATAAAAATAACAACCAACAAAAATGACTACACCCAGTGTGGTTCGAACACACGACCTATTGCGTGTAAGGCAACCGCTCTTCCACTGAGCTATGGGTGCACAAACCATACGGTGGTTTTAATGCTACATCATTGAACAGAGTACTCACGGAAATTCAAGCTGGGGACACTCCGGTACAGGTAATAAGGTAGACCAACTATTCATTCGGTCTCTCTAAGCTTGGCAAGGCCTGCCGTCGTCCTTTGTCGAGTACAGCGTGATTTGATTCCTGCCGTACTGTATGAGGAAATACCCCGGTCGCGGTGTGTTCCCACACCGACTAGTGCTAACCGGGCCTTTGGCTATGTCGTAGATCTGGATTAGTCATGAGTATTAAATCATGAGTGATGTGATCCTCAACTCTATTAGAGAGTATTTATGCGTGCAGCAAGCATACAATGCATAGACAAGCAGACGCGTAGACGATGCTTGAAATTTAAGACTAAGGATAGGAATCTTTAGTGATGAAACACAGACACGGAAACTGTACGTGTTGTACAGTCAGACTATGTCACGTGGCTTCCGCATACCGCGAGCGCTCATGGAACTATGTGTGAACGGATCAAGAGATCTAAGTATAGATTCCATTGGTATGGCACGACGTCGGCCAACGGCGTGCAACGGATAGTCAGTCTTGCAGCGGACAGAACGAATTCTAAATAATAAAATTTCGTGTTGCCAGGCGATCACTTGGGTGAGAGTGTACATAAGGATTTCGTGACTGGAACAAGACTGAGAGTTGAGGAGTATCAGTCCCAACAAATAATTGAGCGAAAAGACTTAGGAGTTCTTTTCTGTTGAGCTACGAGAAAAGACTGACTCAGCAGTTTTTCTTCTTCTACAAGTCATAAGGGTAATTCATTACTAGCTCACAACTTTTACCGTGCGTAACCTTTGCATGTGTTGTTGTCGTCTTTATTTGGAGATCTTTATGTGACCCTTCTGGGACGTCAAGTCCGCAGGAAGGAGCATAGGGCAGGCTAGCATTTCGGCCTCGTGCCGGAGTGGGGGTCCGTCCTTACTGGGGATCGGTTCATTCGGTAATTCGGGCTTGGCTTCCGTTTCAGCGTCTTGGTCTTCTCTTCTTTTCCGCAAAGTACGCACTTATAATTTCCCTTCAAGTTCTAGCGAACAAACAGTTCACCCAACAACATGATATGGACAAATTATTCCAAAAGGAGCATACTTTCACTCAAAAACTATCACCATCCTTCATTTGTATGTTATGAAAAAAGCTTACGATGACAGACCAGCATGGAATTTCGACACGGGATTTATCAATTGACTCATGATCATCCTAGCTCGTTTCTCACTCATGCGCATCGGTACCCAGTCTACTATTCGTTAAATAGCACCCGCTTTGTCTCCGGTATAGGCGAATTCTATCGTGGGCGGTGCATAAATGGCAGCCTCCTAGCCCCCTGGAGCCCCTTAATCCAACCTATTCCGGTGGCATGGTAACATTTCGCCGACGTTTTGCGGGAAAAGGTTGCAGAGTGAGAGTGAGGAGGCCAACTTCCTGTTCGCAAAGGGCCAAATATAAAGAGGCGTAACAAGCTAGCGAGTATCACAAACACAATCCTAAACATTTATTCCTAATTTTCCTAAAGTCCGAATGAATTTTCTCATTCGACTGAATTTCCATCCCGACTCCGATCTGGCACTTTGCCGAGTGAGTTCTACGAATTGAAAGCCCTAGTGCTAGTGGAGGGCAAGTCGAGAACCCGTTTCCCAATGAGGGGGGAAATCGTCTTGGCATTCCTTCTCTTGGATTCCGAAGAAGCATACTAACCGACCGAACCAGAGAAAGACTCATGCGCGCTCTGATGAACTTACAAATCTCTGGGTGAGTTTTTTTTTAAATCAACAAACACAAACTAAATATTTAATTCCTAATTTTCCTAAAATATATTTTGAAATTGCCGTATTTTATTGTAAAGAAGTGTATTTTTTAAAATCCCAACACAATCCTACAATCCTAATTTCCTAAAGTCCGAATAAAAGTTTGACATTCAACCGAATTTTCAACTGTTTTTTACTCTTTTGTCACAAATATTCCTATTCCGATCTGGCACTTTGCCGAGTTAGTTCTTGGACTCGATGGCCTTGGTGCTAGTAGAGGGAGAGTCCGAGGCCCGTTTCGTAATCGAGATCGCCGCTCAAATTGGTCAGAATTAAGAGTGGGGTTGTCAACATTGACTACCTACAGACCTTCATTATGAAATATTAGGAAAAAATATTTAGGATTGTGTGTTCGCATTTGCTTTGGATAGAAAAAGTGCTTTTTGCAGTAAGTCATGCTGGTTATCATAAGTGCCTCGAGAAGAAAATGAAGCCGTTAAACTCACTCATAGCGACGAAAGCATTCATTGATTGGTTTTGGTTGTTGACAAATAAATGGTTTCGATACATCACCAGCGGCGGCGAACGTTACGTTAGTAGATGTTGTCTTTTTAAAATTGAACAAAGGTATCGAAACGATGGTTAGCTGGGATGGTTGGCTTTTCCCAAAGTCGCGTGTTATGGTATTAGACCTTGGTTTCCTATAATAAATTTCAATAATAAAGCAGAAAAGCAGACTGAGTATGCTTTGCAAAATAAGAGTGAAAAAATTCCGACTATCCAGTCAAACGAAAGGCTAGAGAAATAACGAGACATGCTTGATCCAACAGCAGGAAGAACCTCGCCAAAGGTTGCCAGAACTTTTTTTAAGGTTTGATATGTAGTATTATTTAGTTTTTCAGTGCACCTCTCCCATACAATTTCTGAATCGCCGATTAAGTACGCCGGATGAATCCACCAGCTCTACAATCAATATATGTAACGAAGCCACCTTACTCAAAGATTCTACTGCACATGCTATACTTAGTTAATAATATGAGCGAAGCAAGCTAAAAAAATTAATTCTTTTCTAAATTATAACGTCGAATTTCTTTTGCGGCGAAGTGGTGTAGATTGCGCTCATCTCTCACATAGTCCAGCCGCTGCCTGGGTATCGGGGCTCTGTTAGAGTCTCCTAGCCCACGAAAGCCCGCAAGCCAACCAACCATCCGCCCCTATTTTCTTGATTTTTCAGTTGGCAAGCATTTCTTTCGGACTACGCTCAAAGATTCTACTTGACGGTTGAGGCTTGGGATGTATTAACGAGAATGAATACTGATGCATCAATGGATTTTGAAGCGGACATGAGACTTTCCGCATCTTGTCGCTGCACCGGAAACAGCACGACAAGCCCTCATGGTGATTCGTAAACCAGTACCAGTGATTGATCAAAAAGCTTATAAAATTTATATAGGAACACGCTGAATCTATATGCTTTCAAAAAGGAACAGGTGTCGCAGAGAGTCGCAATAAAGTGTTCAACTAAATGAAGGGAAAGAAGCTTCTAGAATTGGAAAATGGTGAAACTAAGTGAGCCGACACAAAATGTACATTGTTCATATATAGCAACCTTTAAACAGATGCCGGAACGTACGGAAATTCTTGATGCATTTAAATATCAGCCGGCTTAAGGGAACAAAGATGCACACACAAGAAAAGAAAGCAAGATTGAAGGGTTGGATCGGTCATGTATTTTAAGTATGAATAATCCGAAAGACTTGTTGCAACAATGACGATCTTCGTCTTTGAAGCTTGGTTTTATTTCTTAATTTCATCATTCAGCGGGTCGACATTATCAAAGTTTCCAAATTCGGTACTTTTAAAGCTATTTTTTTAATTACAATCCAACAAAATGATAAAGTTCAATAGCATATTGATTCGAAGAGTCCTCATCTACGTTTCACTTCATCGTCTTTTACATTCTTCACGTTCTGCCTTAGAAAGTAAAGGGTCACGGGATTCCATTATCGATTCCTTTCATGAATCGTTCTTACATTATTGAGACCTGCATCCCTCTCATTTTTCATCGTAGTCTTTAAAAAGCCATAATAACTTATTTTCATCTTAATCATGTTATGCATTCCTTGTGAAGAGTCAAGTCACTCTGTTTTCAATTTATTAAAAATAGAACTACACCACATCATTTTTTGTTCTTGAAAGATGTACCAGTGTGGAAGTCGGATGACACTACTTCGGAGTTATTGTAGGAGATACAGAGATCATTTTTGTTTCAATCGCGGTCTTGTAGTGTTCGTTTTTTCCCTCGTTTAGACTAAGCTCTTGTTTTGCGTTCACCGTTTTGCAGAAAATGCTCAGAGATTTGTGGGTTCATCAGAGCGCGCATGAGTCTTTCTCTGGTCCGGTCAGTTAGCATGCTTCTCCGGAATCCAAGAGAAGGAATGCCAAGACGATTCCCCCCTAATTGGGAAACGGGCTCTGGACTTGCCCTCTACTAGCACTAGGGCTCTCGAGTCTTAGAACTTACTCAGCAAAGTGCCAGGTCGGAATCGGAATATTTGTGACAAAAAGTGAAAAATACAGTGGAAAATTCCGTTGAATGTCAAAAATGCATTCGAACTTTAGGAAATTAGGAATAAATATTTAGGAATTGGTATAAACCTTGAAAATTGGGTCAGAACTCGAATTATTATCCGAAATTTCGGTCGAATGCGAAGTGGAGTCCTGAGTTTGGGAAAACATCGGGATTGGCTTTTTGGGAATTTGTTTGATCACATAGCTTTGCCTAGTCGAGTTTCGGGTTCAGCCGGCCATTCAGATCGCCGTTTTTAATTACAGTAGGTCACTGTAGAAGGTTCTGGCTTAAGAGGTTTTGCTGCGTAGCAGGGACAACCGCGCTTGGGTGTTTTAACCTTGCAATCGAAACATTGTCTCCGTGACACTGTCTGCATGCTGCATGTTGAAAGTATACCCTGAAAACAACTGCCATGCTTTCGGCCTAAGCAGCGCCAAACTGGCTACGGTTAGCCTAAAAACGCAGACTGCATCGTAGCTCTTAACGCGAAAAAGATTTCAAAAAACACGATATAGTAGATGCGATTATTCTAAAAAAAATAATACAGAGTTCACTTTGCCTTCCGCGTCTTCAAAGTTACTGCATCAGGCAATTCCACCGCCTCGACAGTTTCGGCAGCCATCTTGGCGCGCAACTCATCTTCATTGCCGCTACTGGGTTCGACCTTCACTCGCTTGGCACGACGCTTCTCGCTGCGGGGGCGTCGTGTCTTTCCGCTCTTAGGTTCTGGCGCGTCGTCACTTCGACCCGTCATTTTCTGCCATTTCTTGAAACAGCTAAGACGACTTCGGTTGCCAAGCTTTTTGCTAATAGTGCTCCAGGGAATCTGAATACCTTGTCGGTCGACCATTTTGCCCAAGCTAACCATATCGGCATCTGGCTTCGCATTCAAAAACTCCCGAATATACTTTTGGAGCTCAACCGTCTCCTCGTCTTTCCAACGACCTTTCAAAAATTCCTCGGACATCTCACGGTACTTGTCCCGGCAGGAATCTGCGCTACGATTTAGCTTCGCCTGAATCGCGCTCCATTCTTGCCCATGCGTTGGACCAAGTCTGATAGAAGAGTAGTTTCCTCCTCGGTCCAAGCGCCTCTTTTGAAGGGATGCAACTGTGGCGTTGTTTGATTAGCAACCATGGTGGCGAAGGTGAATCACACAGGGTTCAGTAAACTTACCTTTCGAATTCCGTGTCGATACACCGACTGGACGCTGCGTTCCGGCAAGCACTTCGAAATTTCCATCCAGGCACCTTTCAACTCGGCCTTGTGGTCGCATTCAGAGCAAAGGCGCGCAACAGTGACATCTCTTGTGCGACAGAACTCTTCAATGGCATTGCGAATTTTCTCCGACTCTTCTTTAGAGAACTTGCCTGATTGTTTTATTGCTACAGGAGCACCGAAACCGTTCTTACCCCATTTGCTGGTTCCATCTGCCGAATCGGCGTCGCGTTCCTTGTTGCTCATGTTTGATGGCTTCTAACGAGTGAATGAAAGGAATTCGCAATCACCGGGTGCCGAAACCCGGAGAGTGAAAATTAGGATGTGAAATGCGACAGCAACACACGACACACGACATAATCAGATGAAGGCAGAAAGGGCTACGCAATTTCGCGTAGAAGATGTACTGGTTTTTGGATATTTCCGGGTGTCATCGACGTGAACGAAACGAATGGTCGATGAACAATACGTAGAAAATGTACCAGATGGAACCGTAGAAATGATTACGTAGCATCTCTACGGGCACAGTCTGTACATGGGCCCAATATTTTATGTACTGGTGGGACATCTTATTATTTTTGATCGTTTTGATGGTTTTGACGGTTGGAATTTTTGACGGTTGATTTTTTGATGACACTTGTATTTCGCTTGAGGAGCCAGTTTGTACCGGTACCTGGTGTATTGATCTCACATCTTTAGCAACAAGTCATATCTTATACTTCAGAGAATTAGATTTATGTCAAACGCCGTTACCTCAAACCCCTTACTTGTAGCGAGCTACACGTACATTGCGCTTGTGTGGGGAGTCTCACAAATCGTCTACGTTCCGTTTGTGGCCCATCTGTTGAGCTTGGTAACGGCGATTCTATATGCCTCCTGCCATGCTTCACTGGGACTACTTTTGAAGGACGTAGACGAGGCAAATTCAAGTAGTGAACACAGCTCGAGCACAGATAAAGCGTCCGTCAGCTCTGAAACACTCAAGCAGTCAGATGCGTACCAATTTCCTCTTTTTGGAAGCTTGTCCTTGTTTTCTCTCTATCTGGCTTTCAAATTTCTGGATAAAGAGCTAGTAAATTTGGCGATCGGTGCATATTTCCTTTTTGTCGGATGCTTCGCGTTGACTATGACAGTCGTCCCGCTTGTTGAGAAAGTGACTCCTGAATCTTTCCGTCGGCAGCATCAGCTGACGTTTGTGACAAAGCTCCCAGAATGGATAACGCAAGGAGCATCTGGAGAATACAATTTTGCAGGAATACTTGCATTCCTTGGATCTGCCGGGGTATGTTCACTTTACTTCATGCTAGGCAAGCCATGGTATTTGAACAATGTGTTGGGTATTTCCTTTTGCCTTCAGGGCGTCGAACGCTTCAGCTTAGGAAGCTATAAAATCGGTGCTATTCTTTTGATCGGACTCTTCTTTTACGATATCTTTTGGGTGTTTGGAACTGAAGTCATGGTTACTGTCGCAAAGAATCTCGATGGTCCTATTAAGCTTCTTTTTCCTCGAGGAAGTCTCCTCCCGAAAAATGGTGAGCTCGGTAGCGCTCCAGAGCTATCTCTGCTGGGGCTGGGAGACATTGTCATTCCTGGGTTCTTCTTGGCATTGCTACTCCGTTTTGATGCGCATCGTGCCCAGGTAAAAATCCGTTCTCCGTCGGATGTCTATTTATCCTTTCCGAAACCTTACTTTGTATCAGCATTGATCGCTTACATTCTTGGACTGGCAACCACACTCTTCGTCATGTTCTACTTCAATGCAGCACAACCAGCATTGCTATATCTTGTCCCAGCCTGTCTTCTGAGCTCATTGTTGTGTGCTCTTGTTCGTGGGGAAGTTAAACAGCTTTTCGATTATACCGAGGAGGAGGAGGAAGAAGAAGATGCTGCAAAGGACGGAGCTGCCGATGCGAAGAAGGACAACTAACACGGAGAACATAGTATCATTAATAAACTCAAATTATGCGTTCTTTAACGCGCTTAACTTTTCCTTCGCTTCTTTTTCGAGCTTTCTATTGACTTGATTTCCTCCGATAATCGCTTCGAAGCTTTTCGGCTCTCATTCTCGTGATGATGTGACGCATTGTCGATTTCGTGTTGATTTCCTTTCTCAGATTTGCTTTGTTGTCGTCTCGTCTCGGCTGTTTCCTTTTCTTGTTTCTGCGCTTGCTTCAAAAGGGACCGCATTTGATTCAATTGGGCGCGTAATTCATCATCCGGCTTCTTTCCTCGTAACCGAGCGCCCATGAAGCAAAGTGTCCCTAGTGTCAAGGCAATAGCTGAATTGCATGCAGCACTTCTTTCTTCTTGGCGACGTCGCAAAAACGGTTCGAGTTTCGCTTTGATCTCATCTGTGGACTGACGTACAGCTGCCAAGGCCTCGATCGCTTTGTGGGTTGATTCCATTGTATAATCTGTTGTACCAATGGGATCAATGCTGGTCGTTATCATGTAAAATTGCGTTACGATGATCGCATGAGCCTATTTTACATCACAGAGTGGACAATGGCGCGTTTTGTTCTTCAGTTTTCGTGGTTGCAAAAGGTCGGCCTTTTTTTTTATTACGGAGTACTTCGTACAGTATAATTTTGCGTTTTACTTCTGCAAAATTAGGGTTTTTAGTTAGGGGACTGAGTTTGTGAGCACAACCGTACTGTACGTAGTAACCTTAGTAATCTTATTTTTAGCCTTTAACCTTAGCGGCGAAACGCTTCTCACCCACGACCCATGCCGCGAGGTGCGACGCAAGGATAACAATGAATAGTGAATGCACACAATAACGCGATACCTGGTACCAGGTATAAATAAATCTGATAGATAAGCAACATTCGCATTGTCATAGCCATTTCTCTTATTTCTGAAAATGTCATCCAACAATAAGCAGCGTCTGCTGAGGCACGATCGGGCGTTAGAAGCAGTGCTTCATAAACGAGTGGGAAAGAACACCGAGCAAGCTCGTCGGGCGGCTGAAATGGCTGCTGAACAAATTTGGAAAACACTACAAAATCGATCGCAAAACACTCTCGCAAGTTCACCTTTCGCCGGGATTTCCCCGTCTTTGGATCAGTGCTCAATCGATAGCTTCCAAGAGAGTAACGCAAGTTCCTCTGAGCGAGCCATACGAAGAGGTTGGCGAAGAGGAGCAAGGGAGACCAATGAGGCGGATAGTGTTTTACGTGACGTGCTTGGCGCGGAACTGCCATCCGTGGACGAGACCACAGCTACTTTACTGACTGGAGATATTCTTGCCGAGAGAAAAGTGTTGAAGGGAGGGAAAAGAAATAAGCGAGGACTGTTTCAAAGAGCGTCGAGATCATCGGGATCTACTATTTTTCGAAATCGGAAGCACGAGAGCGATGCTGGTCACGCTTGGATGTGCGGAGTGTGTGGACAAGCATTTGCGACACACGAGGCGGCGGATCAGCACGAATCCAAGCACGTTCAGAATGTGGTGGAGAGTCTTGGTTGGGGTCCAACTCGTAGTACACTCAGAGAAGTTTCCTTTCTTGATACGAGTGACAGTACACATCATCAGCGGCGAATGCAATCGAATATTCAGTCTTCTATCTCTGCTTTAGAACAATGGGGGAAGGAAGATGAAGTTTTGGAGCAGCAAAAAGATCGCGTAGGAGATGAAGGTCTTCCCTCAGATGAAATCTCAATACTAGCATCCATTTTGAAAAGGACTTAGAGTATGATGCCTCATCCTCGATCGACAATGCTCTTGTCCCAAAACGACGAACACGCACATTCTCAGACAATATTCGCTTCAAAACAAATGCTGATCGGCTGTTGGTGGACACACAGTCTAGTTTGAACACGGATCAAAGCAACGTTTTATTGCTATCGAAAAGCGTCCTTAACTCTGCACTTCTTGCGGATGAGGCCTTAATTTCCGTTTGTCGTCAAGCTGAAAAGAGCATACTCAGTGCGAGCGAAATACTTGCAGAGCGCGAGCTTGATTACTTGAGTCAAGATAAAGCATATTATGATAAGTTAGCCGCAATCGCGGCCGCTCGTCAAGCGCGACCAACCGACAAGTACAGGTCAGATGGGGACGGAGTAATCGGGAAAGTCCAAAACAAGCTTCTTGATGCTTATCAAATTATGAAAGAAACGGACCAAGGCGGTGCGAAAACAGGATTAACTTCAACGGATCAATATGACAAGAGGTGGAGGCAACCTGATGGAAACGAGGCTGACGACATCATCCGCCATTCCAACCAGACCATGTAATGCGTGAACGTCATGGTTAGAAACAGTATTGTTGTAGTGAAAAGAGAATTAGAGCGACTTGCCGACAAACGCTGGGAGAAATCAGAGAATAATCAACTGGATCGGTTCGAGCGCTTCCGTGTGTTTGCCCACTTGAACATTGTGAAACTAGCAGGCATTGCTTTGGCGAGTGATTTTACGGTAAGGTGATGTTTCTATGCTCCTGGCTCTGTTGCCCCTGCTCACAATATTTTCACTGTCACAGCCACGAAGAATCGCCGTTCAACTATCGAATGACCTCTACAGATTACTTACACCGAGACTCCAGCGACGGGGAGTAAATATCGAGACTGAAATAGAATATCGCGTCGGACCCTACTTTGTTCTTGCAGTAAATGTGACATCGATCGATTGGATCAGATTAATCAAGGCAACGCACAAGGACGTAGAACTTCGACAGGCTCGATGGAGAAAAGAGAGAAAAAGAACACAACGACGAAAGCGAAGCCTTTGGTCAAGAGCGTCTGCTTACACGTCTTAAAAACTACGGCTCGGGTATCCGGGACAAGTCTCTAAATGATTGGATCGAGCAAAGTTTTTACTTGTTCTACTTCCTGCATTGGAGTATCTACTTACCATTGTGCTACATCGTGTATTACGGCATTTTGGGACGAAGCATTCGAAATTTCATCATTTCCAGTGTGACAGATGAAATTTTCTTTTATGCTGAAAAAAGAGGTATGGAGATGGAAATTCGTATTCGTGAAGCAACGAAACAGACTGCCTTTATGCTCTCTGCTTTGCGTGAGATTCGAGCGGATGGCCGCGCTTTAGCAAAGCGACGGCAGGAGAGTGAAAAGCAAGAGAAGGGCAAACTTTTGGGTCCTTTGTTAGGTCCGGCGATAAAGAGTGATTCTGAACCCGCCATCAAACCCGACGGATTTGTTGTCCCTGACAATTTGGAGTTTATTGGCTTGGAACTCGACCTTCCTGTGGGTTTCAAGCGGCTGCGTTGGGCCTTGCTAAGTAACCAGTCTACCTTTGTTCTCGAGGCATTGTACAAGGAAGAGGCGAAATACGAGAATATATCAGTAGGAAGGTGGGATAAACATGCCGAGCACATCGGATTGCCGGTACTGCCAGACTCGGTCAAAGAAGAAGATTTTATTGGTGCTACGAAAGAAGGTAGTTATCTAATGCCCAAATCCGCGTTCGTGGCTGCTAACACGTAAGTGCAAATCGAGAATTGCGGACCATCTCGCTGTATTCACCATCGAAATCTAACTAATCTTCGCTCTGTCCATTGCAATTTGCTACTTGCAGATGCTACGAGACACATTTCATTGTGGCATATAATGACTACTGCTTCTGTCTCAAAAAAAGAGGTAAGCATACTCAAACTAAATTGACCTTTTCTCATTACCTTTGACTTAATCACGCAAATTGCAGCCCGTAACCCTGAGGCTCCGTTTGGAAAGTCATTCGTCGCATGGACACAGTATCTAGTTGTAAATTTAGGAAACAATTCTTGTCGCTTGGTATGCAGCGTCGAAGCTGAATTTCCAAATGGCGAACCCATGGTGGCTAGACAAATCAGATCAGGAATGCGAGCAGGCACCGGAGATCTTTTCGTTTTAACAGGAGAAACTATTTCGAAGTACGCTGCTGAGTATCCTTAAAACCACGTCCTTCACCTAGCTAATTGATCAAACTAATTACCTTATGAGTATGGACTACTAAGCAGCATTTATTCGTATTCATGACGACAGCCACTTTCGTCCATGGGCCATGGTGCTCGACCAACAACAAACTGTCTCCTTCTAACTGAATACAGCTCTTTGTCGAATGAACCTTGTCGATCACTCTTTTCGATTGCAGCATGCTTGCGTTTGTTAGAGTCGATTGAAGTCGACAAAACTTGTGTGTAAAGGTCTGATTTCTCGACTCGAGAAAGAATCCACCTACCAATAATTGCCCCAGCTGATCTCGAAAGGTGCTGATTGAATTTAATACAGTTCGAATCATGTAAGCATTCAGGACATCCACCGTCATACTCCTTGTCGTCTCCGCAAAGAGGACAATTTTCGAGCAGGTCGATGGCTGCAACAAAAAGCCCTTCTTGTTTAAAGATGTGCTTCCACAAACTCTGACATGCACCAGATCCACCTGCTCTCTCGTCGAACAGCATGACGCATGTAGGGGAAACAAACGAATGATCACATTGCAGATCTGACCGGCATAGTCCTGGACATACACGAGGCGCCACTGCCAGTAGAGCGTGACATAATGCATGGACACCTAAGCCATAACTGTCACCAAGTACAGGCATGAGATGATGCGCTCCAGAGTCAAGCCACAATCCAAAAGTTTCGTACTCCATCGAAGGAAGTGATAGCTCCGTTCGAGAGATTTCTTGTCTTGAAATTAGAGAAAGCCGTTTATAACCGTGGACACTTCTTTTAACGCAAACAGTTCCTCGCCCTCCAATCGACAAAGGAGCTTTTAGTCGTTCTATCGATCCATGCATCTGGACCATCTCCACTTGATTTACAACGGTTATGATTAAATTGCTCAGTGGTCGTGTGTAATATTTTTCTTGACAGGGTTTGGCGAAAGCGGCAAGTTGATGATTGCGTCCTGGGGAGGAGTGATCTGACGAGAATATGGGAGGCCTTGTCATCGATAGTATCTTGTATTTGCGCCCTCGGTGAGTGATAATTGCTCCCGGATGAGCATGGTAAAACACCCTTGAGTACGGTAAAGTGTCGAGGACAGCAGCTTCGTCGTGAACACAATCCATCCTTCCTTGTTGGCCATAGTGCGAAATGTCAACTACGAGGTAGTTGATCGGTTCAATCGATCTTAAAGAAACTGTCAACCATGCTTTTGATAAGCTGCGGTGAGCTCTTAAAACGAATCCAGAGACTACACCAGAAGTGGGCTCCTTCACAAGCGATCCCAGTAACACGAGCGCTTCAGCTGCTTTCAAGTACATCTCTTTCCCGCCGAATAACTCCCAATCACTCACAATGGGCGATGTAGTGTCCGACAAAGCGGTAACGGGGTTCTCACCAGTGAGTGGGAACTCACTAGCTGCACAGATCATGTGACCTTGTAGCAAGGCAATTGTCGTCATCGGAAAAGATGTATTCTCGAGAACAACTGCGGCGTCAACGCCTTTCCCGAGTAGCGTTTTCGGATGACGCCAAATGTATTGCTCTGTGACGGAACCAAAGCAAATCATCACAGAAAGAGATGGTGTCCGATGGAGCCCACGTCCTGCACGCCCCGCTTGCTGCATGAGGCTTGTGTATGAAGATGGATAACCGCAATGTAAAGTAACGTCGATTGCTCCGACGTCCACACCAAGCTCAAGTGCGTTCGTGCTTATCACTCCAAGTAATTGGTTCGAGAATAACTTCCTTTCTATATCCCTGCGTTCTTTTAAAGTATAACCACCACGGTAAGATTCGATCATTTTACAATCTCTCTCCCCTAAGACTTTGCTCGCCTTCTCAAACACCCATTCAACCAAATTTCTTGTCTTGCAGAAAACAATACATCTAACTCCTCTTTGTACCAGTCGTGCGAACAAGAGTGCCGTTTCATCCGCAGCGTGTCGCCTAGTGAAATTGGGTAGCCTTGAACTGCCTTCCTGTTCTCGTTCAACAGGATTGGAGAAATCTGCTTCGCTTATAAACTTATGAGTTTCGTTCACCTCTTCGTTTGTATGTCTCCTGTGAAGCACTGCTTGTACTCGACCATCCATATGGCGCCACAACAAGGGCGGATTCCAAACGAAGAAATGCTTAGCTGCCCTTGGTGAGCCATCGTCTTCAATTATTGTAACTTCATCATCACCCACAGGACAAAGTCTTCGAAAGTGAATTTCTGGCTGGGGCAAAGTCGCCGATGCACATACAAACGTTACGTTTTCACAACGTCCACTGGCAGCGACAACGCGAATCAGCCGCCTCAAGATCATTGCCACGTGTGCACCGAAGACACCATCATATGTATGGGCTTCATCCAGAACCACATACCGCAACCTTGATAACCAACTTTTGAAGACTTTGTCCTTCGAAGAAAGTAAGGATGCATGTATAGTGTCTGGATTCGTGAGCAAGATCTTCGCATTCTCAACTATACTACAACGCCGCGACATCGGCGAGTCTCCATCTAAAGTAGCAGAAGAGACCTGGTTGAGCAGTGATGCATCAAAAGTAGATTGTAGCTTAATCAACTGGTCCTGTGCCAGCGCTTTCGTGGGGAAGATAACAAGACTGGTTTCTCCGCTAGTAACGGCGGCACTCATCACCGGCAACCAAAAAGAAAGAGACTTCCCTGATCCAGTTCCTGTACAGATAGCCGTATGTCGATTGTGCAGAAGTATTGACGCAATAGCTTGTGCCTGATGAGAAAATAGCTTCCGGTTGTTGAGTTGAAAGGAGTTGAGCACGGAAGAAGGTATTTTCTCAAGACATGCGATAGAGAGATCAGCATATACAGCTTCCTGAGCTGGAAAAGACTCAGCCCAAGCAAGCTGGCCCGGTAATATATGCTCGACGACTGGACTAGAGTCTATTGATGGCTTTGACTCTGAATCGGAACTGAGATAATGCAATTGAAAGTGCAGGTGAAAGGCTTCACGTGCTACACGCTGGGAGTCTTGCTCTACCGGTGATACTTGAGGCTCCTGTGCAGACGGAACGGTTTTTTCGACAAGAGCTTGCTCAGTCACTTTACTGGGCTTTGAAGATTGATTCGGTTTCTTTTGTTGACTTTTTCTTTGCCGAGGCGTTTCTTTCTTTGAGTATCTTTTTTAGAGCAGCGACGCGACGTTTGGCAGCCGTTTTGGTACACCCTTGCAAGAGCGGATACTCTGACGAAAACCCCAATTGCCAGCGACAATCGTCCCATTGAGCATCGGCTGTAGAAAAGTCACCATCGTGTTCGTCGGAAGGCTTGAGAAACAAATGAAGAATGCCAATTGATGAAAGCTCTTGAACCAGCTGGAAGGTTTGCTCGTCGAAGCACGCTGCCGGTAACGTCCGACGAACATTCAGTAGTGCTACACTCGTGAAACCGGTAGCCTTTGTTAGAAATTGAATGACTGGATCCAAGAGTCGCAACGTTTTCATCAGAGAGTGCTCCTCGACAGAATTTTCTGTAGCACTTGTTGCGATGGTATCGGGCGGAGGCGAAGTGGATGAAGCCATGATCCGATGGATGCTGCGCTTTAAAGTAAAAAAGTTTTCCAGATAGCCGATATTCGTTTGCATACGCCGAATTTAAATATCTTTTTATCGTACCAGGTATGCTCCTCTCATTCGTTTCATCATCATTCCTCGTCGTCGCGGAATAACGTACAGTATGTGTGAGCGATTGTTGGAGGGAGTTTTAGTACCGGTTCAAAAGCCAGTTAGGGAGGAGGATAATTGAACCCGGAATGAAAACGGAAACCGAAGCAGCAGCGACACCAACCAATTTTCTCATTCATCGCAAGATTCGTTTTACTGTATGCTCCAAAAGTAGTTCCATGCGCAGGTGATCCTCGTGCGCTTTTTTCATTATACCTGGTAATGCTCATCGCAATAACGATAGACAATAACATTGATAGAAAGCTTTCTTTCCTGCTTAGGTATCCACAAACCACATTAACGAGGAGTTTGCATTCCAAGCGCAAAGATGATGGACGCAGCGACGGGTCCGAATTTTACAATAACGGCCGTGGAAGAGGAAGAGCCTGATTACGGGTTAATGGTCGATGAAGAACACCCGATTGAACACGACGAGATTCCAGGTCCACCTTCCTCAAATTCAACCGTCGATATTATGTCAGCTAGCAAGCGAATGGGAATATCTGTCTCGCGATTTCTGTCGAACTCGAATGGTATCTCAACTTCGAACGGCGCCTTGCAGAATTCGACATCATCCGAAACGAAGAAGGGATCCTCTCTTTCCAATTCTTTGAATCCTAAGATGCACAGACGTTTCATTTCAGCTCCTCATTTGAAACAGGTTGAACTACAATCCAAGAAGTTGTCGAGTTCCTCGAAGGATGAAATGGATTTGAGTGACACAGAGCACCGATGGTCCGGACAAGGGATCCTGGCAAGTCGAGCCGATTTGGAACTACCATTTGACCAATTCGCAGCAGGATGCAATCTGTTGCAAGCGGCGGCGAAAGGCTCTTTAGAGGAAGTCAAACTGATTCTTTCTTCGGGGAAAACGCACGTTAACTTTCGAGATTACGATCGTCGAACCGCTTTGCATGTGGCCGCGTCGGAGGGACATTTGCATGTATGTCAGTACTTGGTCGAACAAAAGGAGCTCGAATCAACCGTTCGGATCGTTGGGGTGGAAGCGCTCTGGATGACGCGCACAGGCATCGTCGTTCGGAAATTATTCAGTTTCTTCGAAAGTACGGAGCTACGACGGGTAGCGGCAACCGGTCCGTCAATTTGATTGCGGCTGCTGCTGAAGGAGACGTAGACGAGGTAAAGACTCTGCTACAGATTGGGGGTTCACAGCAAAAGCTCAAGTTAGACATCAACAAGGGCGACTACGACAAAAGAACGGCACTTCATCTCGCGTCCGGGGAAGGACATGTCGAAATAGTCCGTCTTTTGTGTGAAGCGGGGGCCGACGTGAATGTGGAAGACCGTTGGTCTCGACGTCCAATGGATGATGCTATATCAGGCTCACATAAGGAATGCATTCAAATTTTGGAACGTTATGGAGCTGCACGAGGAAGCACGAGGCCTGCACCCGAGGAAGCTATCGACGATTCGGAAAGGCGTGTCGTTGACAACATGGAAGTCAATTTCGACGAGCTCGATTTGATTGATCGAATTGGATCTGGAGCGTTCGGCGAGATTTACAAATGTCGGTGGCGTGGTACTCTGGTTGCGGCAAAGATTATTAAGAGCGCAAAAATCAGGCATGACTGGCTGAACAAGCGGATGTTGGAAGAAATCAAGCAAGGGAATGATGTCAGTACATGCATCAAGGAGATGGACGCCGCTGACCGTGATCTTAATCAATCCGACAAAGATGAAGCGATTGCGGATTTCCGGCGAGAAATCTCGGTGTTGAAGTCCCTCAGACACCCTCACATTGTGCTACTTTTGGCTTATTCTACGACGGCAAATCATGAGTGCCTGATCTCGGAATTGATGAAGTGCTCGTTGCTTGACGTATTCAAAGCTCACATCGTGCAGGGTACAAAAATGCAGCATCGTCAGCAAATTGCTTATGCTACCCAGCTGGCTCTGGGAATGAACTATTTGCACACTTGCAAGCCTCCCATTGTCCACCGTGATTTGAAACCAGGTAAGTGTCGTTAGTTGGTCGTCTAATGGTCAAACAGGTGTTGCCTAATCCTTTCCTGTCGTTATGAATGACGCTTAATTTGTTTCTGTTTCCCATAGCAAATCTTCTCATAGACCACTCCGGCACTTTGAAAATTAGTGACTTTGGACTATCCAAAATTCGACCAGATCCCTCGAAAAAGAAACTGACAAATACGTCATGACAGGAGAGACCGGAAGTTACCGCTTCATGGCACCAGAGTGCTTTCGTCATGAAGAATACAATGAGACAGTCGACGTTTATTCCTTTGCCATGATTCTCTTTTACTTGCTAGTCGGTCGTCCACCTTGGCCAAATCTTTCAGGAATTGACGCGGTCAAACGAGCTTCCGAGGACGGGGACCGGCCCAATATTCCTCGAGATATGGACGTTCGCATGACGAACATGCTGAAGGAGTGTTGGAATGAAAACCCAAACTTAAGGCCTTCTTTTGAACAGATCATTGAATCTTTTTCCGAGTACAATCGGCTCGTTTTTAAGCTGAAGAGCAGCGACACAGTATTATCAACCACAGCTGCAGCAACCTCGACCGCCAATTGCTGCGTTATTTTGTAGACTTTTTCAAATTAATTCAAACCATCATAGGGCGTTATTAGAATGAATAATTCGGAGTGAGTAGTCAGGTTAGTAGACTGTGGAATGAGGAATGGAGGAGTCCCGAGAGGAACGAGGAACGCTTTCTTTGTTAGACTGTAAGCTGAAGTGTACTTGAGCGTCCAATCAATCTTCAGCCAAACAATGGGCAGATGGTTTGTACTTTTGCGTTAGTGTTGCTAGTTGCATAGAAGATGAAGTTTTTGCAAGCTGCAAGCAAACATTCCGATCAAGTCCATCATCCATCATCACTTGGGATTGATGTTGATTGTCAAATAAAGACATTTTCTCGTACATTTATTTAGATGATATTTAAACAGCATGTCACAAGGGTTACTTGGGTCCTTCTGCTGCTTTGGCGCGGAGCTGCACCTTTACTCCAACTCTCGCAGGGATCCGTCGGGACGCTTCGTCGATTCTAAAGTCTTCGAGCACCGCGGACAACTCCGACACCAAAGACGACATGCTGAACGGCCACAGACAGGTCGTGAAAACAATCAAGTCTATTCTCTTTGATAACCTTTACGCCGGAACGACCTTGGACCGCTCTTACGCTCGTTTCTACGCCCTAGAAACAATTGCACGAATGCCTTATTTTGCCTACACGAGCGTTTTGCACTTTTTAGAAACCACAGGAAAGTGGCGCCAAGCGGATCGACTTGCGCTACATTTTGCGGAGACTTGGAACGAACTACACCATCTTCTGATCATGGAAGAATTGCTCACGCAAAGTAAAAATCCGACGCAGGATCAGATTCCTTTCCGTGACCGATTCGTTGCGCAGCATGTAGCTTTCTTTTATTTTTGGTTTGCCGTGGGTTTGTATTTAGTACGACCCGATGCGGCATATAGTCTGAATCAAGCTGTTGAGGAAGAAGCATATGCCACGTACGATGCTTTCTTGAAGGAGCGCGAGGATTATCTGAAGAGTCAGCCGGCTCCTGAAGTTGCCATCAACTACTACAACGGAAGCGGACAGGACATGTTCGATCGCATGTCAAAGGCTTTAGCCATTGGAAAGATCGACTGCGCAACATCCTCGCGTCGAGTTGAGTGCAAGACGTTGTACGATTGCTTCGTTGCGATTCGAGATGATGAACTAGAGCACAGCCAAACGATGGAGCTTTTGAAGCGGGAGCCTTTCGAGCTTGACCAGTCATGATAATTCAGGGTAGTGGGTATTGACCACGATGATTTTCGGCAGGATAAGGTATACTAACTCAAGGAATTGTATTGTAATTACCGAGATATCATTCAATAAGCTAAGTTTGAATATGCAACATCCATAATATTTCATATTGGCAAGGGAACCGGTGCATTGTTTGGCTTAACGAAGGTCAATGTCATCGTCTTCGAGACTCGCCTCGTCATCATCGAAATTAAGAGCATCGAGCTCATCTTGCAAATTGTCCGTATTCTCCACGGCGTGCTCGTCTGCATCATTTTCGTAGCCCGTTTTCTGTTTCAGTAAATCGTTTAGGGATGTCTCCGGAGCTTTCGGTGCTTCGGGCTTTGTCGCTTTCTCCTTTTTAGCTGAAGAGCTACTTTTCGAGGAATTCTTCTTCGAGGGTACTTCGTCTCCAGGCAGCTTCTTTCTTGCTACACCCGACAAACGCAATTCCGTAACTAGAGTGCGCAATGATTCGTGTAGATTAGCCAGAGCCGCACGGTTCGAGCCGGTAGGATCACGAGCTTCTTCAAGAGCATCACCGTCTCTGATCTTTACAGCTCGGAAGAGCTCTTCCGAGAGCTTACACTCTCTGCTAGAAAGATAAGGCGTGTTCTGACAATGTCTGTTCAAAAAGCATTCTTCAGCCCCAACTGGGTCACCCTGCGCTAGCATCAAGATTGTCTCTGTGCAATATGCTCGACCCAGGGATAACGTTGACACACCATCTCGCTCTAATAAAGTCGAGGCTGCTCCAGCGGCATAAAGCGCAGAAGGGTATTCGCCCTGCTGCACAAGCATATGGACTACTTGTTGCAAAGGCTCATGGGAGTAAGACCGGGTCGCAATGTGAGACTCAGCCAATTGTATGCTTTGAGGAGAAGCAGTCTCAACTGTTTCATTATCCGTGATAAATGCCGATCGACCTGTTTGGCGATAGCGTGCGTACGGATTGAATAGATCAGGAACAAAGGCTTCAACAGCTTCTTCAAGGGCAGTGAGTGCATCTTTTGAGATCATAACTGAGGTATCGCCATTCATATTAGTGGTTCCAACAATGGAGAGTGCTGCTTTGATCTGCGTTTCTGCTGCCTTCGCTGTTTCTCCCATTTGCGTCCACGCTTCCGCAGCTTTCTTATACATATCAGAGGCATCGCGTCGCGATTGTTCCACGTCCATATCCTCGTCAGATTCGAGCAAAAGCTCTGCGGCTCTCGTAAAATCACTAGCTGCGGAAGCCCAAGCTTGTACTGTCATATTACATTCTCCAGACTGCACGCGGAAAAGCCGTTCGAGACGAGGTTCTTGAGCTATCTGATAACAGTCAGCGGCACGTTTATAAAAAGTAGAGGCTGCGACTGGATCTGGTGACGTAAAAAAGCCGCTCTCCATGGCTTTGCTGGCCTTCTTTTATAGTCTTCAGCCTCTTTCATTTTCGCCGCCTTCACCTCTTCGGAGATTCTGGGTTTGGCGGTCGCGCTCCGTGCCTGATACCCACGACTCGGGGCAGACGCTGTCGCAACTGTCGGTGCCGATGTGGACGGTGTAGCGGCGGGTTTGGCGCTTCGACTTTTTGGTGCAGGTCCTTTACTAGCGGCACCTCCAAAGAGGGCGTCGCGGTTCGCATTAGCATTCTTTTGTAACTCATTTAAGAAAGGCTCTATAACGAAACAGAATATTGCGGTGTTAAACAAAGTTGTCGTAGGTGAATGAATAATAGACAAACAAACCAAATTTCGAGTATTTGGAAGCAGCTTATTATTCAGTCGTCTTTTTGTGCCCCCATGGTCATTGCACTCGCGTCGCAAAAACAAAAAACGCTCGCGTTGCGTCACGAATGACGAGTCCCGCACAATGAGTTTAACACTTAACACGCGGCTCCTGCTTTAACGTTACAAGAAGTTAACGAGGGTACAGTAACTAAATTAGAACCACATCAACTAATTTCAAGCAAGATTTCAAGGTATTCAACACAACACTGGAAATGAATAATTCTTTTTGATATCGCATAAACCGTATCGAGTATGGTTACGTGCCTGATATGAAAAGTCTATTAGACTACTATACGGAATAAATAAACAGAGGGTGAGGCTAAGGATACAATAGAAATTGAAAACGACCATGTTAATTTCACCTAATAGCCACAAACTTATCGATCTTGTCCTGTGAAATAGCGTGATGTTCACACCCTTCGCAGTCCCAATTCGAGCTAACATCCAAAACTATTGAGTAAGATAATTAGTGAAAATCGAAAGGATTTCCCTTTGGAGATGCTGGAGACTCCATCTGCGTAGGTGGCGACTGCTGGGACTGAAAGCCATTGGGCTGACGTTGAAATTGTTGCTGAACCAACATAGGACCGCCGTGACCTTGAGGCAGCTGATGCTGCATGAACGCATGATTCGGAACTTGACTATTAAAAGGCATTTGCATTTGGGGCATGTTTTGAAAGTGCGGCATTGGTTGCTGTTGAAACTGCGGCTGGAGAGACATTTGATTTGGGTAGGATGGGGCTGACGGCTCGCTCGCTTGCATTACCAGAGTGGCGGGCGACTGAAAGGCATTAGGAGACGGCAGAGAGTCACTATTGAGCTGAACAGTTTCCTTGTTCAGAGTACTTGGACTAGGAATTCCAGCAAAGGCATCAGTAGCATTCGGACCTGCTATGTTTTGCGTCGAAAATGAGGGCGGATGCTGTGTTGCTGGTGGTTGCTGAATAGATGTCGGGTTGCTTGTATGAGTCGCACTTGACGCGGTGCTGTTCGTGTTGCCACCACTAGTGGAAGCGATAGAAGATGACTGAACTGGAACGGCAATAGTAGCAAATGCATCACCGGGAGAATTCTGAGATGACAGACCTTTGGCAAAATTCAATACGTTTTGTAGCTGCTCGGTCGATAGCGTCTTCAACACATCGGTAACTTGGCTCAAAAGTGAGCTGTCACCATCACGAGGATACAAATCAGCGTCAAGATGAGATTCATCCGTTTGCTTCTCTTTTCCGTTCACATGTATAGTGTAGTAAGGCTTTAATTCATCATCAAGATGAACCTTTACAATTTCAGCCTCCCCTGAATAGCTCGAGCTCTTATAGTACACCCTTTGTCCTTCCTTATACTTGCCAAGATCTTTCGTCTCAGCTTTCACACTGTTTCCCACCTGAGGTGACTTTTCTAAGTGGAAGTCCATTGCAGAAATCGCATCGGCAGCCGAAGTAGCGCTCACTGACGGCTGCAAGCCTTGATTCAACTGAGACATATTGAATGACTGATTTTGCTGCTGAAAAGTAGGAACCACATTTGGCTGCATTGGTTGGTTTACGACTTGGTGCTCACCGAAGGCCTGCTGGGGAATCGCGTCTTGTAAAGCATCGGAAAAATCCCCAAATTCTGGCTGACCAGATGACTGATTTATGGCAGCTGCATTTTTGTCCTTGGTATTGTGGCTGAGTGATCTGGTGTGTCATGTAAGGTTGGCTCAAATGTTCAAACTGCGAAACGCTTTGCAAAGCTTGCTGTGGCTGTCCCAGTGGCTGGTTTGGTACCTGTAAGTGCTGCTGTGTCTGACTTGACGGACCGTGCTGCGGTTGCACAGGCGGTTGCACAGGCTGTTGCGCAAATGGGTCTGATGCTTGCGAAGTAGGAACAATTTGTTGAAAGGGATCTGGCTGGCTTTGACGAGCCTGCGCAGAGCCGAAATCTGCCGGAAAAGCCTCTGGCTGTGCCGATGTGGGAGAGGGAAAGTTTGCGAAATTCGCTTCAAACGCAGGTTGTTCTACACTCGGATTAGCGTTGTTGCCAAAAGCGTCCCACTGCTGTTGTTGCGTCGGTTGTTGTTGCTGTTTTCCTGAATCAAAATCCGCAAACAAGTCGACCGCCGCTTGTCGAGAAGGCGTCTTACGTTGAGGAGGCGGGGGATTGTTTGAAGCGGGTATCTGAACCACAGTCGGTTGGGGTTCCGCCGGTCGTTGCTGCCGTCGCTGTGCGGGCGCTGGTTGCGGTGGTTCACTACCGCCTCCTCCATACCACGCACGGTCCTTGTACTTTCGATGAATCCACGCGCGCACCATGTTAGGATCGCGATTATCCATAGGACGCCGCAGTCTTTCCGTTGACGGACTGTACCTCGCCATGTACAAGGCGTTGATCTGATCGTTGTCGGTCGCCTTGAGCTGCTCGGCTTCTTCGGCCGTAAAACTACTGTGCCCGACGCTCTTGATGCGCGCATTCGATTCGCGATGAACACCGGCACAAGTCATGCAGATGAAAGTTCCAACTGTCAAATTGACACACGATGGCAGCTTAGAAGAGCAATCGGCGCATTTCTTATTCGCTGGCACGCGTTGGAGCTGCCGAATGACCTCATCGGGGGAAACGTTGTCCGTCTTGCGGCGGTTAGCGGCTGTGGCTCGGCGAGCTGCCCCGCTCGAACTTCCAGGAGGCGAAAGCATGAAAGGGTTCTTAAGCTAGCTTTATAAATACTGTTGAGATATTTTTTTAAAAATAAAGCTCGCCACCGTCACCCGTGTTATGTTATTTCGAATGAGTTCGACCGCGCCTCATCGTCGCCGCGTCGCGTGCATGATCTCTTGCGATTATTACCCCGGACCCCGGAGTACTATAGTAAAAATGTTTGAACGCTTTGCGACGTAGTGACTTTTTGTACTTAGTCTTGACCGACGGGGGACGGACGGCGGTCGCATTTTCGCAACGCAAAACCATCGGAAACTTTGCAAGCTACAAAAAAAGCAAAACTGACAATGGCGTTCTTCCTAACATTCCAAATCAATGAAAGCGAGGTATAAAACATGGTAAACGGTCAAACTGTAAAAGTATTACCTAAAAAGACCTCATCAAGCCAAAGGCGACCGGTTGTAGTGATAAATAGCGGGCAAGCATTCCCCCTTTCTGCGAAACCCTCGATATCAGTGCGGACGCATGAGAAGCAATCCGCGCCGACCAGCAAGAGTAATAAGACACCCGAATTCGACTTTTCGCAAGCATCACAGGAAATAAGACACTTTGGATCCAAACAATTTGCTGGAAAATCGAAAAAAGAGTACGAGGACGAGCAATACTTCAAATTGACGGGACGAAAACGCAAGAAACATCAAGTCCCCTTGCCGATCGTCCGAGGAATCAAGAAGAAAGCCGCCGAACGAGAGGCCAGGGCCCGCGAAGAAGCGAAGCAAGCTGGAATCGTGCTTCCGCAACCTAAGAAAGCCAAGAAGGAGTATGACAATACGACACGGGTACACGGGCCTGCTCCTAGCGTCGGTTTTATGAAAAAGGTATTCTTCGAGTCAAGGACAAAGTTTGATTGTATGATAATACGATTATATGATCGTACATAAAGATAAGATAAACGATTTTTATTCCACCAAGAATTTTCTATACAGGTAGTTCTGAGACGTATTCTAGATGCATCTATTTCGTCCTCTGCCGTTTTCTATGCTTTTCGCTTGCTACGCTTCCTTCGGTATCATTGTCGTCACAACCATCTGCAGTTCGAAATAATAATGCACCTTCTTCTTCATCTGAAAAATCGTCGTCTTCGGCGTCAGCGCCGTTCTCTATTTCATTGGAACCCTCGTCGTAGTCATCCGAGTACTCACCGTACCCGGACTGCTCTGCTTTTAACATTAGTTCCATCATCTCTTCTTCTTCACTTTCGTCAAGCTCATTTGTTTGGGCATCTTCTTTCATAGCTTCAACGTATTCGAACGCCACTTTATGCCAGTACGTCTTCTCCAATTTGTCCTCCATACTTTTGCAGAGCTCAAAACAAGCTTTTAACATGCTTTTACTCAGCTGAAACCGCTGATGGTAAATAATCAATTGCGCACAGACCAGCAAGAGTCGAATCGAAAATGGTGGCAATCGGGCATCCGTAAAGTATGCCGGGTCCACGTAAGGTTTTTCAAACGAAGGATCGCTACATACGAAAGAGATTGCAGCACGTGGAGTGGCTTCCGGATCTTTAATCGAGCCCCAATGAATGATGCGATGCGTAAATAGAATCGATTGACCCGAGTCTCGCGGCATGGCCCGAATCCTTTGAAATGCTTCTTTATTCGGCAAAGCCAACGACAGCGGGTCCTTTTCGTCTTCATCACCTTTTGTATAACCCGGATCGTGATCTTTCGGAATCATGTAGAGACAGCTATTTGAGGTTGTAGCTGGAGTCAGAGCAATCCAATGCGTCGCAAATTTCGCTTCCCCATCGGGATGAAACGATGATGCCACATCTTCCGGTTGTCGATCACGATGAGGCGAGAATCCACCTTCATCAATATACCAAGCGAGAAGGTCATAGTGAAACGGGTTTGACGTAGATTTTTCCAGTAATCGACGCGAATAACGAGCCAAATGCCATGTTTCATCAAACAGAAATATGAAGGACGCTGGATACGATGCTTCCACCAGCTTCTCGACGCCATCTTTTAGCGCAACAACTATTGCATTAGGCAGAGACTGATCCACTAAAGCATATCCTTTCGACAAAAGATCCGTTTTGTAATTCTGTGAATGAGACCAGAAGGCATCATCGGAGACGTATTTTGCTTCCTGGCTATCATCTTCGACGGAAAGGTGCTCACATATCTTATTCCAATACTCAGGCTTTTCCCATTCCTCTCGATTTTCGCTAGTGAGTTGCTGCATTTGTTTCCCTTGAACGCTGATTTGGATTGTTATAACTTGTTGGATCGACGATGCTGCGTTTGTTGCGCAAAACCGTCGTGTTATTCTTTGTTCGATCTCGTCATCGGGGTCGAGGAATAATTTTGTTGGTGGCATTTTACTGAGTACTAGTGGCTTACAAAAGAGATCATAAAACTGTCATAGCGGCAACCGATTGTGTATATTTTTGATACCAAGCATTTACCGGTGCGATACGTGCGATACGTCTGATTTCCGTATTATTACTCGTATTTTACTGCGATGACACCACCATTATGGTTTGCTAAATCCGAAGCAGCAAACGAAACGCAGCGTGTGTGTTCACTTTTCGTAAACATAGAATGAAGGGCTGGAAAGCAGTTCTAGGATGCTCGTACGAGTCTCTCGCACTCTTCCGTATTTTATTGGGCAGTCTTTTGCTCCTCGAACTCGTTTTACGTTTCCGTTTTCTTCATCCATTTTACAGCGATGAAGGAACATTACCGCTCTCCTTACTTTTAGAAAAAGTTGACAGTCTTTACAAAATAGTCTGCATTCACTGTCATTTCGGGAGCCTGTTCGAACAGCAAGTATTGCTATCAGTGCAAGTCTTGGTCGCATTTCTCTTCACGATCGGATTTCGCACGCAATGGACGTCGATCATTTCTTGGTATCTGTATTTAAGTCTTACACTACGAAACACGTGGATGAGTTACATTTTGGATCGGTATTTCCACTACCTGCTCTTTCTCTCTATCTTTCTACCCATCGGAGAATGTTGGGGTGTATCATCGTCGCGAGGAAAGGCGCCAGCTCAGCGTTTGGTCATCTCTCCCGGAACCGTCGCCTTCAAGGCCCTCGTGGTCTGGATCTATATCGATGCGGGGTATGGAAAGTATTGCGACCCTTTGGGCGGTTGGTTCTACAACGCCGACCCATTGCCTGCATTGGATACTTACGCGAGGCACACCTTGCCAGCGCAGTACCTGTATGCGCTCATTGGACCTCCTGGATTGCGTCTCTTGACCCCGATCGTTTTGTACGTGGAGATTTTTGCAGCTCCTTTAGCAATATTGGGAAGTTTCTTGGGAAGTAAGCGGATTATCTATACCGCCATTGCTCTTATTTGTTCACTGCACATCGGTATTGCCATTACTTTACGAAATGCAGCTCTTCTATCGTTTGTCGCTTGTGTGGCCTGGTGCGCATTCCTGCCGTTAGGCTGGAATAACATCGAGACAGAGGGTCAGTCTCGTGACGATCAAGCCCAGAATACGAAACGGAGCAGTATTTCAGGTTCATCGCTTGCAGGGCAAATCTTCTCTTTATTGTGCATTCTAACAATGGTATGCGGAAATATTTGGCTCGAAACGATCAGCAGAGCTTGCGATCAGAGCGTCAAACACATCTGGAGCACTTTACTACACAATAGATGGAATGTGTTTGTGGGTGCCGAAGAATATGTTACGTGGGAGATTGCACCGGGTCAATTACGCGATGGATCCATTGTGGACGTGTGGGGCAAGAAAATGGAAGTCGATTGGCGACTGCCTGGCTCGGGAGCCCCGTGTACAGCAACAGGACGACCAGGACGATGGCGCTCATTCCCATATCTAGCTGGGTTGGAAGGCGAAGACGGAGATGCTTTATGGAGATACCTTTGTTGGGAGTGGAATAATCAGCACGTGGTGGATGGTCACCATGAAAAGGAATTGTTAAGGTATAATTTCTTTATGCTACAAGCAGATGTGTTGCCAAACATGGGATTCAGCGCCACACGGAAGCGTTTGATTAAATCCTTCGAATGCCTGCCAAGCAGTGAAAACGCCGAATCGATTCCTCTCACGGACGAGGCGGGTGATCCTAGCGCTACAGAACCAAAACAGTTCGATGAGATTCATGAAGAGCTGTGAGATGAATAATACGGAGTATATTAATAACTGGGCGTCTGCCACATTTACCATGTACAATCTCATGTCAGAGCTGCGTTATTGATGAATTTAAGTCGCGAAATACAGACCTTATAGAGTCAAATGATCCCTTTTAACTGTAGGGATAGAAGCATTGTTGCACATCATCTCTGCAAATCTCGCAAATCTCAGTAGTGCCTTCACAAAGGGGACATCGACTAAGCTGGTCTGGCCAAAATGGGTTGGGAACTTGAAAGTCATTAATACATAGACCGCCACCTCGATTGACCACCAAAATGAGCGTTAACATGGCGATACCAAGGAGAATGTTAAGATAACAGCCCATTCCCAGGTACCATGTGAGAGTATTGTCGGTGAGCTGGTCTTGCTTGAGCTGGTAATATTTTTGACGAGCTTCACTGAGCTCACGCGACGGAGCATCGGGGTCTTCCCCGTCTTTAACGCTGCGTCTAATTTGTGTCTTACGACCAACTTCAACAACTTCTTTGTCTCTCAAAAAAGCCTGTCGAATTTTGAGCCGGTATAGAATGTACTCGCAGATGACTGCCGCAGACTCGACGATCCACATTGTTAGCGCTTCTCTCAAAGTATCACTGAAAAACATAGCAAACGTGATGGTAAAGCCGATAATTGGGTTGATCACATTGACTGGTAAACCCTTCTGAACCACAGGGTAAACTTCCATAAATACTAAACCCAAGTAAACGTAGGTTAAGATGCGAATCATTTCCTTCCAGGGTACTGTGCCGGCAATGTTCAAAATAGGATCACCACAACAGTACGTGACATCGGTGAAGGTTGTAATAGCTACAATAGCAGCCACAAAGTCACAAATTAAAGCCATCCATTGAGCCCAAAGTAACCAGTTCTTGAGCTTAAAAAGATCATCAGGATCTTAGCGTTTCAGTATGTTAGCGAATTCTTTTACGAAAAAAAAAACACGGCAAATTATCTCCCAACGCACACTCACCTGCAGGAATACATCGTAGCCAAACCAAGCAACCGGTCATACTCTGTAAACATGGACTAGAAAAGTGTTTTCTATCCTCCTGCCATTGCATAACATCTTCTCGTAACTCTCCATCTGCGTCGACGAAATGCGAGCGCTCGACGGCGATCACTCCGTGCTTGATGCCCTTCGCTCTGAGGTTGGAGTTGACGAACTTGACATCTTTACCGACGCCCATTGTCGATCCTGAGAAATATAACAGAACAAGAAGCGTCTATCAGAAGGCTAGCCACAAATGAATCTTCCTGTTCTTCTTGTCTGGGATGATGATTTTGTTTGTTTTCTTCAAAAAATCGGGCGTTTCGGGGCAGGTCAATGGTCACTGGGCCCAAAGTTTTGTGGCGGCTTATGACTTTCCAAAAATCTCTGTAAAATGTACACTATAAGCCATACAGACACTGGTTTTGGCGTCGTCATTCGTTTGGCGTTATGCCACCGTGTTTGAAGTTTGGGACAAGGTCATTCTGAATCTCCTACAGTTTCTATTGAATGTATATACTACTGTTCTTGACTATAGTTTCTTGAGTAGTTGGAATGACCACATCTTCTAAAATTCAGAATTAATGCAAAGTGCAAAGCGGCAATGAGCGAGATAAGCCGCGTGCTCGTGCTCTCGACTCTGGAGCTAAAGAAGCCGGAAAGCAGTCCTAGTTTAGGGTATTCGAGACCTTCACGTTATTGCGATTCTTCCTCCGCAACACGTAAAGCTGTTCAAATCCTTTGGTCCCGAATACTCGAACAGGAAGAATATTAGCTAAAATCCAATCCCCATTCTCAAGAAAGTCGAAGAACTTGTCATTTGCATTCGCCCCTCCCCTTCCTTCGCCCACGTAAACTACAGTGTCGTTTAACGGCCACGCATTTGTATACTCCTCCAAGGCGTTTACTGCCATATCGGAATCCGGCGAAGGATAAACTAGCAACAATATTCTTCCTCGACATTGCCACTGATTCAAAACTTGATGAATGGACTCACAGGGCTGCACATTATGATAGAAAAAGTCGTGAAATGCCTTTGTTCGAGCATGATACACAGCAGGATTCAAGGGCAATGCACTCATGTCGTCAAATGCTAGACAAAACTCAAACGCTTTTTTCGGTGCTCGTTCCGCGTATTCCGACTCTTGATAGCGATCGTTGAGCACACGAGCCCACTGACCGTTGCCGGCACCAATTTCCACAAAACCGCGAGTCGCCCCCAACCCTAAAAAGCGTTACAATGACCTCCTCAGTCCATCCAGTGCAACCGTATTGCTGTAAAAAGTTCTGCCGATCCACCGGCATCAAATGCGGCCCGTACAAAATTTCGTACGACTTTTCGACCAGTGATGTGATTTCTTTCTGAGGGTTCTTTCCAGGATTTTGCAGTTTTTGCTGCATTTCGGACTGAATTTGCATCAGTTGTTGGTCACATCGGCTTCTTTGACGTTTATGACGCGCTGACAAGGTCAGCGAGGGATCATTCGGTAAGATAGTTCGTGGAATGGAGAGGGACGATATCCTCAAGAACGCTAATGTCCGTTGCATGAAAGACGGCCGAATTTCAGGTGCTTGGGTAGGAGAAGATTGCAGCGATGATTCACACTTGGTTATCGAGTGTACACACCAAGAAATCGATGTTGATGGGTCGTCTTCCGAGGAAGCATGGGCTGACAACCTGTAATAAGCTCCAACGCAAGCCGTTGCAGACACGAAGTGCAGCACCTTGGGATGATTCAGAAATGCGCAATTCATTGTTTCATTAGAGAAAACTGTGACAATTTCTTTAACAGTTGTTGCCACAATAGCGCTAATAATGACGTCTTGCGTGTCATCGAATGACGATGTGTTGATGTTTTTCTTATTCCTCTTGAAAATACGGAGTACCTTACTGTCTCCTGTAGAGTAGAGGAAACGATGATAAGATTAGGGTTAATGACAGACGTAGGAGTCCTAACGCCTAACCCTAAATGATAATCATAGTCCTGAATCGAAATCACGAATGTAATGCGTAAACCTCTTCAGGAGATGATGATACAGCTAAAGCGCATAAATGACTAGAGAATATAATAGAAAAAATGACCGGTGCTTTGAATCTATCGCTTCTAACTAAAAGCTTAAGAGAGAAGTTCCCCGAACTCTAGCAAACATTCTATCGATCGTTGAGGGAGGACAGGAAATCCATAAGCTGGCTCTTTTTCGGCTTCTTCTTCTTGCCAGCTCGCATAGTTTCCTTCATGTCATTGTCATTATTATTCAATTTTCGTTTGGGCAGCTTTCCGATAGAGATAAAGTCATTCTGCTGACTAAATTCTTTCGTACTCTTTTGACACACGACACTCCTTTCTGGTACGATAGCTCTTCCTTTTATTCCTCCCTTCACGACAGTTTGACCTTTAGATGTATTCTTACTCCGAGAGCAACCGGGTAGTGTCAACTTCCACTGACATTGGCATTTAACTACAACCAGATTGCGACTGGCTTGCAGGTCATGACTAATAGAATGCGGCATAGATATTTGTTTTTTAAGGTGCGGATATTCGATAGCCATCACCTTGCCGAGTAAGGAAAGTTCGGAAATGTCTTTTTGGGTATGCTTGGCCTTGGCATGTTTATGAATCAGGGCTGTCTTTCGCGAGAGTCGACGACGCTGTGTCCGCGAAAGAGCTTTTTGTCGGAGAAGACGGATAGAAACTCCTTCGCAACCGGGTTGAACCGGTCCACCACACCGAGGACAAGTTGGTATGCAAGTTCCTTCCATTGAAGAGGATGAGACGCCGTCATCATGCACGGAATGCAAGCCATCGTGGTGGCGTAAAAACGCATTTGAAACGTAGTTGGCGATTCCGAAATCATGTTTCGAAGCAACTGTCAATGCCGCTTGACGGTACCTTCTCGTGTCTTCAGAAATATCGGCGCTCATGATTAATAGCTATTCGTCTTAGTAGCACAGCTTCATCAACTTCCTTTTTAAAAGTTGTTTCGAAAAATAGCAACACCCTATTTTCTTTTCTTTATATTCGCATTGCGTCTCATCGCAAATTCATTTTCTTACAGTAAGGTTTATGGCTAGCGTTAATCGTACAGGTAAATGCGGTTGAAGTTGAAAACTATTTGCTATGGGCTATGGTTACGCGTGAGCAGTAACATGGCAACAAATAGAGTAAGCTGACTTCTCCTCTGTGAGTCGTTGCACTAGATCTAGACTGCCAACGATCTTTCGATATATTTTACAAGCGCTTCCTTGAGCTTCTCTTATTAATAGCTATGTGTTAAATGTAGGCAAGCTAATGGAGATGTTTAGCCACTCTCCAGCTGATTGGTTTCTGCAGGCGACGAAAGAACTTTCTGTCCGCTTTTTGCTTGTTCAAATACTTTAACGACAACCAAACATTGGCAAGCTTAGACCGCTTATGTTGAGGAATGGGTTCGCCATCTTTGGTGTAGCATATGCGGCGGTAACTTTGCAAGAGCGGTCTTGCCGAGTCTAGCAAATTGTAAGAAGGGCATACCTGTGAGGCCAAGCTTTCGAGACACAGGATGTTAATGGTCAAAGTCGCAAAGTTGGCATCAATTCGGACTTGGTGTTTGCGAATGAGAGTAAGCACGCCTCTTAAAACGTGCCCAACGTCTACGTGCGTACCGTACCCTCGACATCTTTCGTCAAATAACGCCGCCATATCGTCGCAAAACGATTCTTCTTGTTCGGCACTCAAATTGTTTTCAAGAGAAAATTGCAAAGCGAACTTGGCTGCCATTCGACCATCTCCCTCGCCCATACTCGACAAGAGGCCCACAAACGTCGAGCTCTCGTCCTCAGTGAGCTGAGCCACCATCCCAGCATCGACCAACGTGACCTTGCCATCAAAACCCGATTTTTTGGAATGAAAATCAAGAAGAATATTCCCAGCATGAAGATCCGCGTGCAGTAGATTGTCCAGAAGTAGCATTTTTAAATAAAGGCCGAGCCCAGTGGTAACGATGAAACTCCTCATCGCAACAGGCATTACGTCATGCCCTTCAATGAATTTAGGTGTCCCCGTCTTTTCAGTTTTCCTCCTTTCGCACACTGTAGATAACCTTGAAAGTTTCCGATATTGATGTAATCGGCTAAATCGTTGTACTGGTCAATGATGGAAGTTACGATCGAGCCCGGCTCGAAAGATTCGATGATACACGCCGCATTTGCATAAAACGGATGGGGAAACTGAACGCGTGGCCAGTTGCGAAAGTTGTGATTCAGGACTTCCAAATGGTGGGCTTCTACGTTGAGGTAAGATTGGGCCGACATGGTGTGACTGAACTGCTCCACCGATTCTCGAATGTGTAGCCAGGACAAGGCGGGGATGTAATCAAATATTCGAGCAAGACCTGCCATAATTCGAAAGTCCATCTCGATTAATCGGGCTACATTGGGATGCCGGATTTTGAGAGCAATTGGCTTGCCCTCCAGTACAGCTTTATGAACTTGTGCGATACTCCCCGAAGCAATAGGCTCCTTTTCAAAGTCATCGAAAACGAGGTCCAGCGACCCTTTCGCCAAACCCAAACTACTTTCTAGAATCGTCTCCGAGTGATCCCACGAATGCGCGGGGGCATTAGCATGCAGTATGGATAATTTGTCACAGAGGGCTTCGGGGAACATGTCGCTACGCGTGCTGCTCCATTGACCCCATTTGATCCAAGCCGCCCCTGAAGATGCGATGCTCGACGTTAGCCAAGAAAACCAGGTATTTTCTCGAAAGGTTGTAGAAAAGACAGCGAGACCGACTGTCAGGTAGCACGGCGCGAACGTAATCGACAATTTCAGTACTCTCATGATAAGTTCCCAATTCTTAATCGATCGCTTTTCTTCCGCTTGCGGACTGATTCCCTTCATAACAGCTCGGAGGACTGTTTTCTGTTGAAAAAATATCTAGATTCATGCGATTTGGGGGGGAATGGGTCATGGCTCTCTTCCGCAACTTTCTGAGGAACCAGTAGCTTCTCTTCTAAAATATAATCGGAATCCACTTGCACTCCGTGCATCGAGTAAATTTTAATATCCCCTTGTTTGGCCCACTTAGCAAAGTCGCGTGTACGCTTTTTTGAATGTACATAATCCATTCGACTTTTTAACACATGTTTGATGTAGTGGGCTCGTTCAGCAGCTAAATCTCCTATAGATGGATAGGGAATGTTGGGAGAGACGAGTGACGGAGGAACGGCACTGCTGGCGGATGCCTTCCAAAGTTGTAGACTTGCGACGATCGTCAAGATCGAAAGATAGTTACGTTCGTGCATAACGTTCGCTTGTAAGCTTCGATACACAGAGCGTGTCGAGGATGATGTGTCGATCCTCTTTTGATGTTGTTGTTGCGACTTTTTGCGACGATTTGTGTGATCCGATGCGCGACGAGATCGTCGTTCTCGCTGCGTTGGGTTTACCATTATTTACTCATGCTGCGTTCGTCGGGTTTATGGTGGTGCGACTTCGAAGAATTTTTTCAGAATAAGATCAGTTCATGATCAGGAACAAAAAAATCGAAGTCCCTCTTCGAGTTCGGGTCGGGTCACATTTTCTGGATCTATGGCTTCGAAAGAACGAAATACCCAGCGACCGTCTTCTAACGAAAACTTACGTACCTAATGGTCACCCATCAAAACGATCCTCAGATTAATCATAAATTTTAAGAAATCACTGACGTTCACCATGAAATCGTTTCTCTCGTTGATCCTCTTTGTCACGTCGGCCACTTCTTCGGGAGCTTTTGGGGTTCCTTCCTCACGTCGAGAGCTCTTCCAGCAAACCGCCGTTGGTACTGCAGCTTTCTTTCTCACTCCAGCTGCTCATGCAATCGAAGCCTGTCCGAAAGGAAGCAAAAATTGCATTGTCACCGTGTGGAGTCCGCCGGAAGGAACAACCAAAAGAGCATGGCCCTTGCCCTTCGATCCGCCATTTACAGCTACCCTAAAAACGGTAAGAAGAGCAGGAATGATACTATTGCAATGAGTAAAGTATATTTATGTTGATCATCCTATTCATTGTGGACTCATACTGTGATCTCAGGACAAGAAAAAGTTGACGTCGGTGGCTACGAAATTGTGCAAGATGATTTGGAAACGCTCGGTACAGCCCGTGTCGAATTCAAATCTGGAGTGGGCAACTTTTCCAAGTTCTTGAACGGAGGAAAGCCGTTTATCGACGATCTAACTTTCGAAATCAACGGAGACCATGTCGAGGTCCGATCTGCTTCGCGTATGGGCGATAACGATTTCGATGTGAACCGCAAGCGTCTTGTTTTCTTGGCCAACACACTCCGATCGGCAGGTTGGTCCGTCGAAGAGCCGACCTACTATAAGTAAGAACGAAATCTTTGATTGATCGATCTAACAAGCAATAGATATGGAGAGCTTATATACAATTTATTGTTTGTTGTAAAAATAACATAGCTAAATACCGTTACGATATTTGGTATTTACTTTGTATTTGTGTGACGTCAGTCACCAGGAGGATGAACTCTCGTTTCTCTTGTGTTTATTAATCGTCTTTTGGATTAATCCATCTCCAGCACCTCTCATTTGAATCTTCCGTAACTGCTTTCCTTTGCAACAAAGTAGCTTCAACATGAGGACGACCGTGTCATTCATTCTCTTGGCCGCGTGCTTCGCTTCGGTGAATGCATACGGTGTCGGATCTTCACGCCGTGAGGTCTTGAAACAAGCTTCGTTCGGTGTCGCTTCCTTGTCTTTCGCGTCCACCGCCAACGCGATCGACGCCTGTCCGAAAGGAAGCAAGAACTGTATCGTTACTACTTGGAATCCTCCGGCAGGAACGAGTAAAGGATATGGCTCTGACAATCAGAGCTGCCATCAATGGATATCCCAAAGAAGGTGAGTGACTTTCGCAATTGCTATCATTCCATTCATCCGAGAACTATCCAACCAATTACATGACCAGGACAAGAAAAAGTAGATCTTGGAGGGTATGAAATTGTTCAGGATGATTTGGAAGCTTCGGGTAAAGCTCGCGTTGAGTTCAAATCCGGTATTGGCAATTTTGCCAAATTTCTGAATGGAGGAAAGCCCTTTGTCGACGATCTCACTGTTGAGATTAATGGAGACCGTGTGGACGTACGATCCGCTTCTCGAGTGGGAGATAGTGACTTTGATGTGAACCGTAAGCGTCTCGTGTTCTTGGCTAATACACTTCGATCGGCTGGCTGGTCCGTCGCCGATCCTACCTATTAAACAGCAATAAGCAGCTGCACCCGGTCCTGAGACCCGAGGCGTAAGCGACAAGTAACATGAATTGATACCTAATTTGATTCGATAATTCACGCATATGCAGATGATTCTCCGATACTGAACTGAAATGTTATGTTTGCGTGTCACGGAGGAGTCGTGTGTTGCTGAACGAGCCGCGTTTTCTTGATCTAGTGAATTTAGTTCCACCATCCTTTCTCTCCGGTACGGAAGTCAGTCTCGGTCCAAGGGCTGAAAAGTATCTTGTCGCTTGCTTCATCCACATCGCAATGGGCCAAAGCCAATGGAAGAGGAGCTGGCCCACGCAAGACGGTACCATCGGGAGCGTACTGAGATGCGTGGCAAGGGCAAATAAACTTGTTGTTGGCAGCCGACCACGGGACAACGCATCCCAAATGAGTGCACACAGCATTCAATCCATAACTTTCGAGTGTTTTATCGTCGTTAACAATCAAGTACGTAGCGTCGCCCTTCAAACCCTGAACTAGCGAGCGATCTCCAGTAGGCTTGGTTGCAACGTATTCCGTGAACAGAATGTCTTTGCCCAAAGCGTCCTTGGCAGCGACACCCCCGTTTCTCCAACAGAACCGGGAGGAACAAAGAAGGCAATGTAGGGTACACCTAGACCCAAAACAGTTAGCCCTCCAGCACCAACCATGAGCATGTTCATAAGAAGACGACGCTCTTCGTTAATATAGAACTCCTCGGGAACCGCCGTACTAGACACAGCCAATTGACTGGGCGTGACCGACGTCGTTGGAACGAAAGCAGTGGCCAAACTTAGGGTAGCAAGGGAAAGGATAGTAGATAAGATCATCATGATGGATGTCAATCGTGAGAAAAGTGAAACTGGAGATAAAAATATTTGTGTTCCTAGCTAGATGGGTAATTATTTTCGGTGTTCGTGTGCATGTGAAAGGTGCTATAGTCATTAGTGTACTGGTGGCCGAGGAAGCCGCAGGAAAGAGCCTTTTGTTGACGCAACACGAACCGCGGAAAAAGGCTCTTATCTTTTCGGTCTTGTGTCTTGTGTCTTGTTCGCCCTACATCAAAATCAATAGTCAACTCAGAAGTTGTGTCTTGACACTTTTCCATAGTAGTAAAGTTTTTATAATCTTATGGGAAATCAAGAAGGCTATTCTTTAACTCCGAAACATTATCGGAGGGCCGCCGTTGACATTCTCATAAATTGCCACGAGCAACAAACACCCATATTTCATTCATTATTTTCCTCAACCTAACCATTTTTATTTAAACAATGTCTATTGAATACTTTACTCCTTTGACTGGAACACTTGGAGGGTTTCTCATTGGTAAGAATAAAACGTTGGTAGTCTTTTCTTTTATAGATCGATGTCTGACTGTTCACGATGACTCAGGAGGCTCCGCGGCCATTTTATTGCTCTTTAACGGAGATATACTCGGTGCGAGCGGCATCGTCTCCACTACTGTTCTAGATCCTGTCAAAGCCTTCACTGACCCTTGCATGACATGGAAACTAGCATTCTTATCCAGTTTCCTTCTGTTCTCAAACCTCGTCTTGGGTACCTATTTAGAAGGCGATGAACGGTTCGGAAAGAATGCCAGCATTCCAGTCCCATCTATCATCGGCTATGTCCTGGCGGGAGGCTTGGTTGGCTTTGGAACTCGACTAGGTAACGGCTGTACTACTGGCCACGGCGTGTGTGGTATGGCTCGTCTCAGTATTCGCTCGATTGCTGCCGTGTGCACATTCATGATTACAGGAATCGCTACGGCCGTACTCACAGCTCCAGATAATCATGTAACTCGTGACTTCACAGAATTCTTGCGCACAAGCGATGTTCCTAAACAACCGATGCAATGGTTGGGTTCGATCATATCCATGTTCATTGTCCTGCCTACCATTCTAGCCATCTTCCGGCTGTTTGCGATGAAAGAAGAGAGCAAGAAAACAGCACCGACCTCTCAACCAAAATCGATCAATCCTAGTGAAGACAAGACAACTCAAAGTGAAGATGACTACGCTTGTGATCCGAATGTTGATCTCAGTGATGATCGACACAAAATCATTCCAGCTGCTACCGGCGGACTCGTGTTCGCATTGGGTCTCGCTGTGTCCGGCATGGTATATCAAGGCAAGGTTCTCGGTTTCCTTAACCTCTATCTCCTTTCCAACGGAACCTACGATCCCACGTTGCTGCTAGTGATGGGCGGCGCGTGCATTGTCAGCTTCGTGGCGTATCAGTTCGTGCGTGGCTGGGGTATTCTTTCCCACTCTTGGATACGTACATGCCCTCTGGCCGCCAAGAAGTTTTCGGTTCCATCGAGTACTATGATTGATACACAATTGCTCCTCGGAGCTGTCTGTTTCGGTGCAGGATGGGGACTCGCTGGTATCTGCCCCGGACCAGCCATCTACTTGGCAGCGATTGGTACACCGTCCGTCATTTCATACTGGTGGCCTGCGTTTTTGATTGGTTCGTTTATTGCGCTTAAAGTCAAAGAACGATCATAGCTTGTAGATATAACATTTAGATCATTTAGGACTTTGTGTCTTGCCCTTCGATTCGACGATACAAATACATAATCGACAAGCGCTAATGCATGGATTTGTGCCATTATTGGAGGTTTTCAACAACATCCTCTCGGAAGCAAATCAAACTATAAAGGTCTTTCCTACCTGTCTTCAGCAGCGCACTTCATAAAACTTACTAAGCGCTTAGTTTCGTTTCTTGCGTGATTTACCCTACGAAATAGAGAGACAAGCCATGCCGCTCGAAATCAGAGCTAAAGTCTGCCAATCCAGCTTTTTTGAGAGAGTGGTACTTCCAAGCGACTGACCGTTCTACGGGAAGTTGAGAGTTTGCTGAGACTGTCCAATCGCTCCATGCCGGTTAGGAGGCAGCAAGCGCAGAATTTTTACCCGGGGATTACTTTTGCAGACAGAGATGTCCTGGGGAGTGATGAAAATAAACTGCCTATGAGACATCTTCGTGAGCGCCAGCTTAATTAACAATTTAATGATCAGTTTCCTGGTAGGTGTATCCAGAAAGACGTCAAATTCATCGAGAATACGGAACGGAATCTCTATCTTTTCACCCAGTGCATAGATGAGGCACACCTGAGTGTAGCTTTTTTCACCACCACTATGCAAGAAGACCGATAAAGTTTAGAGAGACAATCAGATACACGCTGTTAGGTTTCACATTCATTGCTCACCTCAAATTTTTTTACGTCATTGCTCATTGTATTCTTGTCGGAAGTCTTATTGGCATGGATTCTAAGAGTTTCGTTTTCGCCATCGAATGTTACATTTCCGTTGTAGTCGTTCACTCTTAGCAATTCTTTGAACTTCCAATTCGTTGTCTTCTCCAAATGTTCCTGCATATCTTGTTTCAAGTATTTGCGTTCCTGCAGATCATTCTTTAGAATCGTAATCTTAGCTTCTAATTCATCAACCACTTCGCGTTGGCTTGAACAATCATTCAAAGCGCGCGTATACTTTTCGTAGGCTACCACTTTGTCGTCTCGTGAAATGTTGCGGTGTTCTTTTTCTCGCTCAATCTGATTGCGTAAGTTTTCTATCCTAGCATCATAATGTTTTGGTTTTCGAATGTTGATACCTTCGGGTAGCTGAATCGCTTCAAGATCGCCATCCGATGGATCGTGTGGGACATTCCTCGAAAATTCAAGAAGTCGGGCTTGACGTAACGCCGCTTTCACGTCAATCTCTAGCGCTTCCGCCCTCTTGCGGCTTGTGTCGACAGAAGCTCGACTCTTGCTCAACTTTTGCCTTTTCCTTTCAAGTTGATCTTCACGCAGAGATATACTATGCAAGAACTGTGTTAAAGTCTCTTCTGCAGCATTGCTTTTTTGGCACAACTCCTCGATGCTTGTAGAACATTCATTGATTTCGGCTTTGAGGCGGTTCAATCTCTTGTATGATGACACTGGTTTCATCACTAATCTTTTCGTCTTTGATATCGACTTCTTCAAGCTCTCGTTCCAAGTTCATGATATCTTCTTCGTGGTCACCCGTATCCATTTGAAAAGTGGTCGACGCTTCTACCAAGTCTTTGAGTTCGCTTATTTTGTTCGACAACATCTCCGTCTTTTCCGTGTTGGTCCTGAGTCGATGTTGGTGATGATTTTGTTGGCGTTTTTGCTCAGTGCAATCATGCTCCAATCGATCGTGTTCCACGTGGGCTCGCTGAAGTTCGCTCTTCAGCAGCATCGCTTCTTCTTTAGCATGTGCAATAACGTACTTTTGTCGACGCCAAGAGTTTGGAGCATAGTCCTGCCGTCAAGAATATCTGCCTTGTTACCGCCCTTAACTGTCCACTTCCCTCCTTCGGGAAGAAAATAAACATCTTGAATAGGGCTGCGAATCGCATCTCTCCCATTCTTTTCATAATAGAGGAGATTTTCGCTTGAAGCTTTGTCATCACAAAGAGCAACCCTGTCAATGTTAGCGTTGTCTATGAGTACGTTGAAGATTCAATCGTTTTCAACGGTTATTACAGAACACACCCGTTCAACACCAGCAACGTCGAACGGCGCGGTCCTGAATCTTGCGCACTCCTTTGTTTGCATAATGCCACAGTCTGATTTGCAGCCGGCTTCTTCTCTGATAATTTGAAGTAGTTTGCGATCTTCATCTGAATTTACAACGAAGCGATCCAACATGCCGCGTCCCAACGCTTTCTCTGCGACAGCCGCAAATTTCTCTTTACCGGCGACAATTTTGATGTAATGAGCAACTGGGCCTACAACAGGACCCCGAAATTTCCCTTCTGAAATGTGACGTTGAATCTGTCGGGATCAAATCACAAATGAGACTAAAGGTCAAAAATGTGTACCGCGGTTTGATCTGCATCACCATCACTTCTTACCATGTTGTAAACTTTCTTGACGTTTGGGCCAAAAACAAAAAATGAATCTGCAGAGGTAGCCTCTAGCGCACGGATTCGGATGGTAACACTATCTAGTTGGCGTCCAATGGAATGCACTTTAGCACGAGCATCGTCGACATGAAGACTGAGTTCTTCATAGTGGCGCGAAGAGGTGGAAAGAGCTTGCTTAATTTTCGCGATTTCATTTTGCTCTCGGTGTAATTCCTGCTCGGCATTATTTAGCGAGCTAAGTAATTCGGCTTCCTTCGGATCGTTTCTTTCACTCAACTGCTTCCGCGACTCACTGCAGCGGATTTGTGCTAGGTCTAATTGTCGTTTGATTTCAGTTCGGTCCTTTGAAACAATTTGCCCTTCCTTTTCCAGCTGTTTCCTTGCAACCATTTGCTGTCTTAGTTGCAACTCAAGACTTTGCTTCTTTTCCGTTTCTGCAGCTATATTCCGAATAAGCTCGTCGATCGACTGTCTATGCTTGTCCTCTTCGTTCCCTGACGATGCTTGAAGGGCTGTTCTTTCCAGCTCAACTATTTCGATTTCGCGCTGCTTGACTTTTGCTTCATCCTTAGCGAGGACTTCTGTCTCATTCTGGTGTTCATCGACGGCAACCTTGTAAAGCGACCAAGCATACATTATTTCCGCATCCTTCAGTTTCGATTCGAGCTTGTCAAGTTCTTCGTGTTCTTTGACCCTTTTCTTGGCTTCGTTAACAAGAAGTTCTTTTTTAGCTAGAGCATTGGTCATCTGTTCAAGCGTCACCTTCAGCTCTTCAATTTCCTCGAGCGTGGCCGAATACTTTGCATTGATGCGAGACAAATCGTTTGCCTTCTGAAAGAACTCATACTTCTCAGTATCACTTCCAAGAAGGAACTTTTTCGCTTTCTCCTGATCGAGCACGGCCACCGGATTATCGACCTGAATGTTTCTGTTCGATTAATGATCGAGCCATAGAATAATGAGAATGGGTCGCACGAAAACAAATGGCACGGAAAATAGGACTTACAGATGGTCTAGCATCCTGCAAAGATCTTTCTTTTCCTAGAAACCTCACGACCTGCTTCGTCTAAAAGCTTGTAACCGTTGAAGCCTCCACTCCTGGTGATCGTACGCTCAACGGTGATCGTCTTACCATATTTATCAGCCTCGTAAGCGTCTGAGCCTTCGTTTGTCAACGAAACGCGAACAATCGCTTCCGTCGGCTGATTTCTACCACCATCCGCGCGAATCAGATCTTTCAAGTTACCCGCACGATGAGTCGTCCGAGCCCCGGATCCCAAACAAATTTGGATCGCCGCCAAGATGGCTGACTTTCCGGAACCATTTTGACCGGTAATAAAATTCACGTTGCGGCAGAAGTCGATGGTAAACTTGCGATGACACATGAAGTTCTCCACGTAGACCCTCTTAATGATTCCAACATGAATGCTGGGAGCCATCGATGCGTAGTTTGCTCGCGGTCTTTCATCAGCCTCCTCACGCTCCGAACTGATGTCTTTTTGATTTTCTTCTTCAGCGTTGACCGCAAAAGCAGGTATGTGTCGATCAATCGCAACATTGCGCTCCGGACCACGCCGTGCCGGCATTTTTCGATCATCATCCGAGCCTTCGTCACTTTCGACACCGCGCTGGGGGGCGACAACACGTGCCGGCATCTTTTGATCTTCATATAAACTTTCGTCACTTTCAAAGGTCCGGCTTCCGGCTACTTGCTCGTCATCTTGCCCACCGCTGACATCCCACGACTTGTGTTTGTCGACGTACCCAGCCAAAGCAGGCATACCTCGATCGTCATCCCAGCGAATCTCGACTTCGCGCTCCTGATGATCCACTCGTGCCGGCATTTTACGATCATCTTCCGAACCTTCGTCACTTTCGGAATATTGACGCTTGGCTGGTCGCTCACCCTCTTCTTCACTTGAAGGGCTGCCGCGCTTCCACGGATTTGTGTTCGGAGTGAAAGCGACAAACGCCGGCAAATCGTCATCATCCGACCACTCGTGCATCTCGAGGAACCGCTGTTCCTCTTCTTGTCGCTCGGAATCTCTTTCCATGTTAATAGATAATTTAATACAACAAAATTCAATGTATTTTTATTGTTTCATGATGGTATCTGTAGAAGATTCCAGCGAGAGAGATCCTTTCTTCCGGAGACGAAAACGGATTTTTGGCTCGAAATTCGTTCGATATTCCCAAAACATTTCAAGAACTTTTCAAGTACCACCCGACGTACATACATATCTTTCACCCGATAGATATGTACGTACATGATCATTTGGCAAATACAAGGAAGAATGCAAGGCAATTTGCCAAAGATTAGTAACGGTTTGGCATCCTTTGCCAAATGAATGTTTTGTTTCGAGCAAGGAGGTGTGGTTTCGAGTTTTTTTGCGTGCGATGTTGCGAGTGCCGTAGAAGGTACTACCTTGGGTACTACTGTACGTACGTACTACGCAAGGACGTACTGTATAGAGGTTTATGAAAACCATAACTTTAATCGAGTTGTACAGGTTACACTCTTTGTTTTTATTGTACACGTACCATTCGTACCAAGATGATTCCTCGTATGTAGGCTGTAGATCTTACGTACCTCCGGTACCGAACGAGAACTCCGCCGCGGCCCGACCTCGTCGTCGTTCCGTGCGACGACCATGACACAAGCGGAGGAGCGCATGACACACATCAACATCGTCGTCCGCCAAAGAGTGCGAACAGCATTATTGCCGCTTGTTCTATCATTGTTTTACACAATCACAAGGATTTGCGATACACGCCCTCCGGTCGAGCGCGGTGAAGGACAATTTCTTAATCTTCGAAACGAAAAAACTCGTTTCGAAGGGACACAATCATGGCCGACGATGCCGCCGCACGCATGGAAAATAACAATAATCTTATAGGACCCATTCCGCCCCAAATTTCACCACAACCGAGTCGACAATGTTTGACGTGGAATCGCATCGAATCTTCGGGAGTGCCCCCTCCCCGTTCGGGGGCCGCCAGTATTGTCGTCAAGGGCAAATTGTACGTTTTTGGGGGATACGGCGGTGGGACCGGACGATTGGATGATTTTTACAGTTATGATTTTGACAGCAATGAATGGCAAGGAGTCCAAGTATTGTCGGAATATCGACCGGGTTGTCGAGAAAACAACGGAGTGGTGATTTCCGATAGTTCCAGTGAAATATACCTTTTTGGAGGGTACGTCGCTTTGAAGAGAGAGAGGTTTCGTGTGTCAATTCACTCATATTTGTTACGCTTTCTCTTCAGATACAACGGCAACAGCTGGCTGAATGATTTGTGGAAATTTGATATCGAAACGAAATGCTGGACTTGCATCCAAGAATCTTCGGATCCATTCCCCGCCGACGATGATACCGACGCCGCGGTGGGAGATGTCATGATGGGACCGGTGCAGCCCCCGGTCAAGGGAAAGATTCCGTGTCGTCGCTTTGGGTATGTTTCGGTCGTGCATCGTGGAAAATTCATTCTCTTTGGTGGTTTTGATGGTTCGCGCTGGTTGTCCGATATGCACATTTTCGTCTTTGAGACCCGAACTTGGACCGAAGTGCAGCCCAAGGGAAACGCTCCCAGTGCCCGATCGTGTCCCGCGTGGGCCAAGGATGACACGCATTTATGGATCCATGGTGGCTATGATGGTGTAGACCGGAAGGCTGACTTTTTCGCTTTTGACTTGACGACTTATACGTGGACCGAGATTCCCTGTTTGGGTCGTCCTCCTCCTCCACGTTACTTCCATTCCTGCTGTCTGTACGGGAACAAGCTCTATGTATACGGTGGGTACTCCGGGAGTGAACGACTCGGTGATATGTACTGTTTTGATTATGACACGAACCATTGGAGTCAGGTGGACTGCAATCATGGTGAAGTTCCGAGTGGACGATCTTCCCTCGTGGCTCAGGTCCACAACAACTATCTTTACATATTTGGCGGTTACAATGGCTCCAATGTACTCAACGACTTTTACAAATTCCGACTCAAGACGATCGGTGTTCCGCCTCCCGCCTTGGTGGCCGACTTTCGTCGACTTATGAACGATTCTACCTTGGCCGACGTTTGTTTTCTGGTCGAAAATCAAGAAGTGTACGCTCATCGAGCTATTTTAGCTATCCGTTCCGAGTATTTCCGCGTCATGTTGTGCGGTGGCATGCGAGAAAGTAGTACCATCCCTGGAGCAACCTCCCGCCAACCCATTGAACTCCCGGATGTTTCTCACGCGGTGTTCCTCAAGGTTCTCGAGTTTTTGTACACAGATACTTGTGAAGGAGTGTCGTTGGAGACGGGTATACACCTTCTCGTGGCGAGTGAACTGTTCATGTTGGACCGACTGAAAGCTCTTTGCGAAGAAATCATTCGACGTGACATTAATGTGGAGAATGTTGTGGGGATTTTGGTGGCGAGCTATCGACACAATGCCGAAGCCTTGAAAGATATTGCTCTGGAATTTATACTTCGCCATTTAACAGATCCCATCGTCATGGCAGGATTGAGTGATTTACGTGTGGAACCGGATTTGCTATTGGAGATTATTCGGCGGAGTACACAAAACAATGGACCGAATAATGGTCATCAAGAAGGAGCTTCACTGGTGGCCCGTTTCGGGTCATCGTCTCCACTGAGATAGATGCGGCAAAAAAAGTATTTCAGTCGGTTGTTTTAATATATATATTCAATTAAGTTGTAGTAAAGAGTTATTACTCCGTATTCAATTTTTGTTCTATGTTACAAAAAGTTGCCTTAGTCGTCAATCATCCGGTACTAACTTAATCGCTCCGGTACTAGTTTAGTAACAATAGCTTGTGAAGTGTACGCAACGGATTTTTAGTTTCCCGCCATTTCGGACGAAAAATAAATGTTTTGGTTATATTGTTGCCGTCGCACTGAATATTCAAACATAACAAGCAACGATCGCTTCACAATCTCGCATCCGTCAACGATTTAAATTTAATATACGGTATAATGACATCCGCCGGAACTCCATGGGTCGAACTATACCGGCCGAAATCGCTACAAGATGTTTCTCATCAATCGGAAGTCGTTGCTACTTTACAGAATGCTGTAGAAACGGGTCGCATGCCTCATTTGTTGTTTTACGGGCCCCCGGGTAGTGGGAAGGTGTGTTATGTGTTAGCAGCTCTTATTTATGATTTGTTGTTCGAAGCACGCCCTCATTCTTCCTCGTTCCCTCAGACATCGGTAGCATTGGCACTCTGTCGACAATTGTGGCATCCCTCGGACTGGAAACGACGTGTTTTGGAATTAAATGCATCCGATGAACGAGGAATCTCTGTGGTTCGTGAGAAAATCAAAAACTTTGCAAGTCTCGCGGTAGGAAAACCACAAGAAGCATCCTTCTTTTCGAAAAAGAAGAAAAGACGAGGATAGCATGGATGTGGAAGAAAAGAAATATCCGAATCCTCCTTTCAAAATTATCATCTTGGATGAAGCAGATACTGTGACACCTGATGCGCAAGCGGCACTGCGTCGAATCATTGTAAGTGAAGGGAGAAAACCGCCGCTAGCACACCTTCTCTGATATGTCACTCATTGCTACTTCCATTTACCCAAACACAGGAAGCGCATTCGAAAATCACTCGCTTCATCCTCATTTGCAACTACGTGACCCGCGTCATTGAGCCTCTGGCATCCCGTTGTGCGAAATTCCGTTTCCAGGCATTGCCTCCGGCATCGATGCGAGATCGTCTTTTGACCATTGCTGCCGCCGAAGGTTGTTCGGAACAAGAAGTCTCACTCGTGGACGAAATATTGGAGCAAGCGGACGGTGACATGCGTCGTGCCGTCACGACATTGCAGTCGGTTCATTCGTTGGCGGTGGGATCCCAGCCATTGAGCAAGGATATCATTTCCGAGATTGCTGGTTTGCCTCCAGTTGCGGTGATGGATCAATTGTGGAAGACGTTGGGTGCCGATGGCACGGCCGCCACGTATGATAGTATGCAGAAAATGGTCGAGAGCATTTCGGCCGATGGCTATTCGGCAAAATTACTCTTATCCACTTTGTTGACGAGAGTGGTTGTCGATAACACCTTGTCGGAATTGGACAAGGCTGAACTAGCCATTCGCATTGCGGAGGCGGAAAAGTGTATGATGGATGGTGCCGATGAATATTTACAGCTCCTGACCGTTTGCGGTCACGCACTCGGTTGTTTCTCCCGTTCTGCCCAAGGAAGCGCGAGGCAATAAGCAGTAGATGGATGAATATGAGACAAAAGTAATCACAATATTTAAGATACTGTTCGCAACAGAAGCGATTTCACCGCCTACTCCTTAGCTGGAAGTTCTCGAAAGAGAGTCGCTTTTCTTAGCAACATCAATTGAAGATGACAATCCTTTATTTCTTTTACTAAGAACGCTTTTCTTAGCAACATCAATTGAAGATGACAATCCTTTATTTCTTTTACTAAGAAAATTTATACCAACTCCAGAATAGCCATTTTGGCATTGTCACCTTGACGAGCTACAGTTCGCAAAACACGAGTGTATCCACCATTTTGTTCACCATATCGATCGGGAGCAGCTTCAAAGAGAGAATGGACCAAATTTTTGTCGTAGACCCAGGCCATGGCCTGACGACGAGCGTGCAAATCCCCTCGCTTACCGAGTTCAATCATGTGATCGACATGTTTGCGAACCGCCTTGGCACGTACTAGGGTAGTTTTAATACGACCGTGTCGAATGACTTCGGTCGTCAAAGCACGCAACAGTGCCTTTCGTTGATCGGCGGGCTTGCCGAGTGTCTTGAAACCCTTGCGATGACGCATCATGTTGAGTTCCGATCGTCCCGTGTGCACTGATGCGGAAGGAGAAATCACCAAGGCTTGACCGACAAAGGCACTACCGCCGGTGACTGTTGCAAGATAAGAGGAGAAGAGGTAGAAGTAATGAGTCAACACGTCGCAAACGAGCAATAATTCGGGAAAAATAGAAACATCACAATCAGTTTCGATATAACATCCGGTCAAAACTCCCTAAAAAGCTCTAAATTAACACCCCTTTCACAAAAGCAAAACTAAATCAAACCCAATCGCAGAAGTTCGTTGAATGACTACGAAATCAACACAAACATCGTGGAGGAAACGACGGTTTCACTGATTGCACTTTACACTCCGAACATACCGAACGCAGAAGCTCCCACAAGGAGAAGAGAAAGGAGAGCAAGAACTCTCATTGTTGTAAATTCTATGGAATACAGCAGCCGGCCGTTGCTATGATTGCCTCGAAGGGTTGATGGAGTTGAGAGCAGCGAACGACGAGGCTGATGTGTTCTTTGTTGCCATGGTCTATCACAACCGATGGACGGTCGATCGTTTGGATGGAAGTGCGTCAGACATCAAGCTACGGTTCTCGTGGAAAACGCGCGGGAAAAGGTATTATTTGTGGATGGATTCCAGATTCTATTTCGATATGTAATATATATTGTACGGTTCAATGCCGATCAGCATTCGAGTATGTCGTTCACGTTAACCTCTGTCCTTCGACCGTTATTATGCTGTCCGCTCGCGACAGGAACATCACATTGCGCAACACATCAGCCTGCAATAAGACGACAAACGGTAAACAGAGAGAGTGTTGACGTTCCTCGTCTCTTGCAACACTATTATTGATTAAAGAATAGACAACACCATGAAGGTTGCCTTTGTTTGCTCTGCACTGCTTGCTAGTGCCTCTGCGTTCGGTACGTCGATTAGCAACGAAAAAGACGACGCAAGGAGACTGCTTTTTGCACTAGGAAAGCGGTGCTGTTTTCCGTGTCGTTGAAAGCGCATCCCATTTCCGTGATAGGGTCTTCGAAGAGTCAATATTTTCTTTTGCATTATTCTTTCTTGTCTTCTCACGCACATACTCTTGTTTCAGGCATTGCCCCCACCGCCCACCGAACAAGCACAACCCGCCTATCGGCACTTTTGCCCAAGGAAGAAATGGACACGGATCAACTCGAGATTCTTAAAATCACGGAACGATGGAATGAGGTACGATTGCTGTCGAAGGAGGAAGCCGCCAAATTGGAACCCGAATGGAAAGAAGCCTACGAACGATATTATGAAAAGTACGATCGCGACATGTCCATGATGGAAGAGATCGCCACCAAATTGCAGAGCATGATTGAGCCGCCCAATGTTAAGGCCAAGACCAAGGGACAAAGACGTCGTGATGCTTGGGCCAAGAAACAGGCAACGGCGGCGGCGCGTGCGCTTAAGAAGTAAAAGTGAAAATGAATATGACGGACAGGATTCTAACTCTCTTACTCATCGAATTTTTTAGTTAGGCGTGTCTTGTACTCTGAATTGCGAAATTTGTAGTAAACGCAGCAAAGATACAAAGGATGCATATTGTGCTTCAAACTAGACTTTTATTAGTTGATTTTTAGTTCAAAATCCCTTTCATTTCTGTTCTTAGCAATGGAAGAGAGACGCTTTCAGACTCGATAAAGCCAAATGAAGGAATCAATTTCGTTCGATTGTTATGATCTGAATACGCGTCTGATGATCAATAGTTTTTAACCTTCGACCCGTTTTCAGGAATTTCCGTCGCGTTGCTAGTCGATTGATAATGTCCTCTACTGGTCTTTTCGAGGTTCCTCAACCGACGGTTGTGGCAATGCACTGTAGATCAATTTCATACACTTCTGTTTGAGATCCTCCAAATTTTCCTTGCCGGTGACTTTCACCGACGGATGAACCGTTAAAGTAATTACGGGGGCAGACCCACCCCACAGGACATTGAAGGGATACAACGAATTCCATATATCGTGAGGAATTTGTATTGACAAGGGAATTAAACGAGTTTGATTCGTTTGTGCCATGACAAAGGCCCCATTTTTGAAGGGTAATTGCTCCGCCATGCGGCGTGTGCCTTGCGGAAACAAAAACATGGGAATTCCCGCTTGTAAGGCTTGCTTGGATTTCTCAAACAAGGTCGATACACTAGATTGATTTTTTCCGGTACGTCGATCAATCATAACATGTCCTCCCAACCACATGACTTGCCCGACGCCCGGCAAATAATAAACGGATTGTTTGGCAATCCATTTGAACCGCTGATTCAAGTAGTACGCGGCTCCGACATCGAGTTGGCTGGCGTGATTCGCGATGAAAATAGGAGCCGGTACTTCCTTTTGTGTAGGTAAATGCTCTGTGCCTCTAATTTGGACCCGCCCTATTAATAATACAGTACAACACCGAGCCACCCAGTGCTCAACGAAATGATGACAATCGTATTCGAGATCGGATCTTCCAAGCATAAGAATCCATTTCAATGTCACCAAAACAACACCACATAAACACATGAGCATCCAAAGTTGATTGTATACGAAGACTTTAATACAACCCCACAAAGAAAGAGAGGGAAGGGATGCAGGTTTCCAAATCTTTCGTTCTTGTAAAACAGCCACACCCGCCGCTACTGTTGTGACGACAATGACATAACCACCGATTGCTCGAGCAGCGTAATGAACAAGAATACTGCTCATTTCTTCAATTGCAAGCGTTATGACCACTTTTAGTCAAGACAAATGATAAGACGATGCAAACAGAAACAGAAAGGAATGATTAAATCGAAGAAAGAAAAAATGAAAAATGAAAACGCGATGCAGCGAGAAAAACATTTTCTGCCTCTGTCGTCGTACCGGTAATAAAACGCTGTGGTCTTTTGTGACTCAAACTCGTGAATGCCTCTTTTGTACATCGATCGACCGATCCCGATCGACACGTCATTTTTTTTTAATAGTATAAATAATATTATTCCTATTAATTGCCTAACCGTCAGGATGTAATCTTGTCATTCGACTGAATTTTTTTTTTTTTAAAACGAGTAGAATAAAATCCTAAATATTTATTCCTAATTTTCCTGAAATGCGGATGCTTTTTCGACATTTGACTGAATTTTCCACTGGTTTTTCTCTTTTGGCACAAACAATTTATTTTTCATCTCAATTTTTCACATATATTTCAGTCCGACACTTCGTTGAGTAATCTTTGGTTCTAACTCTCTAGCCTTAGTGCGTCATTATTATTTTCGCAATAGAACAATAAAAGTCTCGTCGACGCCGTCGTCGCTTCATTAACTCGTTCATTACATCCTTCAAGAAAGGATAAGAGCTGTTGTAATACTCAATAAGACCGGCATCATTAAGCCTGCACACGATAGGGAGAGCGAAAGCAACGGACAGCTACCTTCCGAAAAATGATACGACTACATTCAATTTTTCTTCTGGCACTTTTTTTGTTCTCCGTTTCTCATGGATTTCATACTATTCACCGACAACCAATCTCTTTTCAAAATGTTAAACAGCGATCTATTGGTTCATCATTGTACATGGGTCCCGAAGAAGCTTGGGCAGCTTACAATACAGCACTACAGACGGATCCTTTGATCACAAAAAGTATTACAGCATCAGTAATTTTAGGAGCCGCGGACTTGACGGGTCAAGCGCTCGAAAATCGATCCAAAATCTCCTCCTCTATCGATTGGGCACGATCGGCTCGATTTGCCTTTTTCGGTCTTGTATTACAAGCGCCTTGGAATCATTTTTATTACTTGTTGTTGGATGGTGTCCTTCCTCCGACCGAAGATCCATTTACGGCCACGAATTTCCTCAAAGTCGTCATTGATCAAGGACTACAAGCTCCTTTATTTACAATTCTGATTTTTGTATTTTTGGGGGCTTTGGAAGGGAAACAATTGGAGGCTATTCAGCAACAATTGCAGAAGGATTACAAAAACACGATGCTGGCCAATTGTAAGTCTTGCATGCATGCTTGGGTGTGATGGAAGAGTTTTCCTCCTTTTCTTACTTCTTGTATTGTTGTTTCTATGTATCGATAGGGAAAGTATTCATTCCAGCCACGGCAATCAACATAGGCTTCGTTCCACCCATCTTTCGAGTGTTATTTCTAAATTTGGTGTTCTTTGGGTGGTCTATCTACCTTTCGCTATTGTTGAACAAGGACGAGAGTGAGCAATCATGAGAAAAGGAGTAATTTACGATACTTATATAGCGCGGCTTCTTTGGTCTGCGACAATGGGAACGTGGCGAAGCGGATATAGTCGGGTCAAGTATAGAACCCTTGTGATCTCTCACGCGGCCGCTATCAGAAAAGAATCATCTAAAACATTTTAGATTAAGAGAGTTTAGGTTTTACCATGAAGTTCTATTTGGTCACCCTCCAAATCAAACGTTTTGAAAATGTGTCGTTTACTTTCCGTTTCCGTGAATTCTGCGGTAATGATCGGACAAAGTAACACTGGAGTGATATGTACAAGAGACACCTTCGTGGGACTGAAAGAAGAAAAACGACGAAAGATCTAAGGAACAAAAAAAAAGAAAAAAATAATAATAAGCGACCATGGCGTCAATGCTGCTGCAAGTGTTGTGATTGTGGTGACAAATCTAATTCAGTTTGTGTTGCTGATACTAACAGCGGACGCTTCGTACCGAGTCATGACTGACACTCGGCGGTAACGACATCGGTTCGATCGACAAAAGAAGAATGATATTCAGAATCGACTGGAAACGCCATGGTCCTTGGAAACGGAAGGAAACGGAAGATAACGACACGATTCAGTTTCATTTTGCAATGCATCAGGGCACCTTTTCTTCTCACAAATTCAAGAGCACGCGAGCAAGAATGTTCCCTTCCCTCTTCAAACGTGTTCGACTGTCCATGCCCATGTATCTCGCTCAAGGTGCACGTGTCGTTCCTGAAAATAACATCCTGGAATACGAGTTGGAGGAGGTTCAAGTCGAGATGTCTTTGGACATCAATGTTGAAGAAATACTGAGTCGCCTCGTGCAGAGTTCATCTCGAGTCGATCGGTGAAGCAAAACTGCATGTGCGCGTCCGTATCGTCTAGCAAAAGCCGATCTCTAGCGAAAATTATTGATCGCTGCAGAAAGTACACCTCGGAGTATAACACATTCTACAACAGCGTTACTTCAATTGTCTTATTGTTGTGATTACGTACGCTTGAAGGTTTGCAAAGCTAATAGATATGCTTTGTTTGTCTTCAAGCTTCTAGCAAGAAACGTTCATAATAAGTACTTGCTGCTTCATTTTGTTACAAGGTAGCCTGATCGTGTTTACCATACTTTCAGTAAATTTCACGTTGCATTAGATTTTAAGCGCGGCGCTTTTCGCGGCGCCTTAGCTTTCAAAACGAACGCGTTACTTATCTGTCTACCGTCTGATTTAGACTGCTACTGTATAGATTTTGGCAAGCGGGACAGGCCAACAACGTGACTGAAGCGAGAGCTCGTTCAAAAACGACGCGCGTCATGCGCGAGTGAGTGACGACGCGAGAACGAAAAAGACGAAGAATGAAAAAATGATGCTGTCGTTTCTATTCGTCATTGTATGGAAGAGCACATAATAAGGAATACGAAGGAATCATCAAACGTTTCAAAAGATGAGTTTTCCTCCAGATGATGCGGAAAATGAATGGGAATACATCAATGGCGAAACAAGGCCTCTTCTTAGAAACGATCGAAAAGTCGCCGTGGGAGGAGACGAATCTGATGCGGCTAGTGAAAACCGTGCTGCCAAAACAAGTCTCTGGGATCGTTACTGCGAATTACTAGAGACTCATCCGCTTTTTGTGAAGAGCGTTACCGCTCTTTTCATCGTTGGTAGCGGTGATCTTTGTGCGCAAGGAGTAGAGCATCTCCGGGGAACGAACCACAGTGCGAGCGTAGATTGGCTTCGGGTCGCTCGATTTGGTGCAATTGGCTTCTTCGGAGCTCCGTGGAGTCATTATTACTTTTCCTTCCTGGACCATTACTTGCCCCCGACTGAAAAACCGTTTACACGAAGAACTTTTGTCAAAGTTTTGATCGATCAATTCATTCAAGCTCCAATTCTCCTCTTGTTGATGATCAGCGGTCTTAGCTTACTGCAGCTAAATGGAATCGAGGGAGTAAAGAAATCAGTCCGAGATACATTTTGGACCAGCTTAGTTGCAAACTGGAAATTCTGGATCACGGCCTCCTTCATTAATTTGGCGTTTGTGAGGCCAGAGTTTCGCGTATTGTTTTTGAACTGTGGGTTCTTGATATGGATAATTATTTTATCCATCATTTTGAATAGTGAATCCACTTAGACTAGATGATTATCGAGAATCAGGGATCAATAATACGTAGTAAGTAATAATTGAATAGAACTGAGTAACCATTGTGCTTGCATGTACTGAACTGCGTGATTAGTTTGGAACAATTGATGATCGGCGACACACAAGATCATAGCTCTCCGGTAATTACAATGATGTCCGAGCTTTTAGAGGCATCTCTGCTGGACCTGGACGGGCTCTATAGACCTAGCTTTTTAATCGCACAGCCTTTAGCCTTAGCTTTAAGTGGTGTTGAAAGAAGGGACGAGGAACGAGGCCCGAAATCTAAAGAGGCCAATTGCTCCATGTTCTTTTTAGGCCCTTCTTTTCCACCTAAATAGCCCCCGATCGAAATCCTGCAATAAATCTTGTTGACTCGAAAGTTCGAGTTCGTAGAAACATTGAGTCATCTCTATGGAAGTCTTCTCATGTTTCATGCATCCTTATTTATCTTCGTTTTGTCGGCGAGCTTACAAATTTCGAGCAGAAACAAACTAGCAGTCAACATGTCTTTCGAAACTATGATGGAACGCGCGAAAAGCGCCGATGGCTTTCTCGCTGCGCTCGATCAAAGCGGTGGAAGCACCCCGAAGGCCTTAAAGATCTACGGCGTCCCCGATGATGTAAGTTGCGACTCGTCTTATAATTCAAAATAGCGTGTGTCCTCAATATAGTATCTTTGTATCTTATCTATCAGGCGTATGTCAGTGGGGAGGAGTCGATGTACGAAATGGTGCACGCCATGCGTAGCCGTATCATCACGGCAAAACCCTTCACAGGAGAAAAGATCCTCGGGGCCATCCTGTTCGAGAACACAATGGATCGCGAGATCGAAGGATCCCCACCGGGCAATATCTCTGGGAGAAGAAAAACATCATTCCTTTCATCAAGATTGATAAGGGTCTAGCAGATGAGGAAAACGGCGTGCAGTTGATGAAGCCCATTCCAGGTCTGGAAGACCTACTCAAACGCGCAAAGGCAAAAGGATTTTTCGGTACCAAGATGAGATCGGTAATCAACAGCGCCAATGAACAGGGAATCAAGGCTATTGTGGACCAACAGTTCGCTATCGGAAAGCAAATCATTTCCTTCGGTTTGGTGCCTATCATTGAGCCCGAAGTCAACATTAAGGCCGACGATAAAGAGCTCTGTGAAGACATCCTCAAAAGTCGTATCATGGAACAACTCGACCAGCTCGGAGATGACGAAAAGGTGATGCTCAAGCTCACGCTCCCGACAAAGGTGAATCACTACAGAGAATGCATTGACCATCCCAAAGTAGTTCGTGTTGTAGCCTTGAGCGGAGGGTACAGTCGTGATGAAGCGAATGAGATCCTGGCAAAACAAAAAGGAATGATCGCTAGTTTTTCGCGTGCTCTAGCGGAGGGATTGGTGTACGGCTCGAGCGATGAAGAGTACGAAAGTGTACTGGCCAAATCAATTGATGCTATCTATGAAGCCTCCAAGTCCGGGTAGAAGGTAGAAGCACCCTTGCTACCAACATAAGTCAACCTGATAGACTTACTTAGCAATGGTTCCATTTATCTTTTTCCATTCTTCCAAATACTTGGCTACCAAATGTATTTGCAGGTCATCTTTGAAGGCCTCTTCATTCAAATCTCGATACCCGGATATTTTCGCAGGTACACCGCTGACAATAGCAAGTGGTGGGACTGGCTTAGTAACAATCGACTTGGCCGTTACAACGGCACCATCACCCACGGGGATGTTTCCTAGAATTGTGCCCCCGTCTTGAACAATTACTCCATTTCCAATTTTGGGGTGCCGATCTCCCCTCTCCTTCCCCGTTCCGCCTAACGTCACACCCTCTGCCAGCGACGTATCATTTCCCACCACAGCAGTTTCTCCAATCACAACCCCGGCGCCGGTACGTAGATAAATCGAGCTTCCCATGGTGCATGCGGGATGAATATCGGCGGAATAGATCCGACTCACCTTCGATTGCATGTAGTAGGCTAGGGCTGTGCGCCCGGCTCGCCACAGTCGAGAACCGAGACGATAGCAAACCAATGCTTGAAAGCCATTGTGGAATAAGATTGCGAGCATAGCACTTTCTACCGAAGGACTTCGTGTAGCGACAGCTTCCAAATCCAGCCGAATACAAGCCTCGTCCTCGGCAAATAAATTTTCCAAGAAAAGGTTTTTGATAGCCGGAGCGGGAATCAATTCGGTTTCGATACGATGCGATATTATTGTGCAAATAGCTTCCAAAAGAGTCGTTTGTGATAATATTCCTTGATAGACTTGAGGTCCAGCTTCGGGTTCTACTTCCAAAACCGCCCTCGCTTCCATTTTGACTTGCTCCCAAAATGGATCGTATTTCTCATTCTTTTCCAACTGCTTACGAGAATAATCTAAAAACTCCTGCCAGTCATGATCGGACGAGAAGATGACTTGCGATCGATAGGGATTCAGCGTCCTACTATTGCGTAATGAAACATTCATGGTCACTGGAGATGTCGGCACTCTTTCGAAATCATCTGCTGTAGTTCCAATGCCTGCTTCGAAAGTAGGAATTGATGAATTGAGTGGTTTAGGAGAAGACCCAGAGATAGAGGATGAAAAGAGCTCCATTCGCTTCAGTTTCAGGTTCCGATGACATCGAGAAGCAGAAATCGGTTGTCGGAGTAGCAGGGAATCGGAACACCGCAATATTGTTAGCAACGCGATCGTAAGAATCGCTTTCCGTAAATGCGTTTTCATGTTAGGCCTCTCACAAACAAAGAATTAATTAGACTTCTGCATTCCCTTGAACGAGTTGTTGTTATTATTGTTCATTTTCGAAAAACAAGGTGATGTTTGCTTGTCTCATTCGCAGCCGCAATTCAAGGCCGCAATTCGCTGCATGATATCCTCTGAAAAGTACTCGCTAGGGTTAGGCTATCTATATAGCTCTAAACCCTTCATTTTTATCACTTTCGGCTGCAACTAAGACATAGCTATCTCGAAACTTCAACATTACTTCTCATTGTTATTTACTGAGCGGCAGCATAAGCGTCAATGACTTCCTGAACGTCGTTTTTGGATCCCATAATGACAGGAACGCGTTGGTGAACCACTTCGGGGGAGATTTCCATGACACGTTCTTTACCCGTAGTTGAAAGTCCTCCCGCTTGCTCGACAATGAAGGACATGGGGGCACCTTCATACAATAAACGCAGCTTTCCGTTGGGATTCTTCTTGTCGCCAGGATATCCAAAGACACCACCGTAAAGAAGGGTTCGGTGAACATCACCGACCATGGATCCAATGTAACGGCTGGAGAATTTCTTTCCGGATTTTCCTTTTCCAGCTTTCCACTTAGCTACCGTCTCTTGGAGAGGCTTGTCCCAGTTGGGTGTGTTGGCCTCATTAAAAGAAATGATCGATGATTCTTCGGGGATCTTAATATCCGGATGACTCAACACAAATTCACCTAGATTCTCATCCAACGTGAATCCATAAGTTCCCGATCCCAGCGTCAAGACCAAGAAAGTCGACGAGGAGTACAGACAGTAAGCCGCCGCTACTAAGTTGGTACCGGGCTGGAGAGTGTTCGCCAAGCACTGGGCTTCCTGCTCGGTGCAGTCTTCACCGACGCAGTCGGGGTCGATGGCACAGTTTTCGTCGTGTTCGTAGATTCCAATAATGGTTCCGGTAGGGATACCGGCATCCACGTTCGAAGATCCATCCAAAGGATCAAAAACCGCCACATATCGTTCGCCTTCATCAATCAGCACACCTTTGTTGGCACCACTCAGATCGACAGGAACGTCCTCTTCTTCCGAAGCCAAAACACCAAGACGACCCGTGAAACGAAGAGCCCGCTTCAAAAGATCGTTTGTGATAACATCCAACTTCTTCTGATCCTCTCCTTGCACATTCACTTCACCCTGATAGCCCAGAGTCTCACTGGAAGGAAGTTGCGATCGCTTGACGAGATTCGAAATGGCTTTGCAGGCCGTCTCGATCGCCCCGAACAAGACCGTCAATTCCGTGATATCTGGGTTGAGCATGGCAACTTCGGACATGAATCGCTTCAACGTGACTCCGGTCGTTTCACAGACTTCATCAAAGACGGGCGCCTTGGTCTTTTGCGGAGCCGACGCGACGTGCAGGGCGGTCGACGATGCACGGAACGGGCGGCTGACCGAGAAAGCCGACAACGTCGAAGTCGTGCTCACCAGGAGAACTGTAAAGAGATTCAATTTCATATTGATGAACACAGCAACAAAGGTTGGGTGATTATCAAATCCAGCAGAGATCTGCTTTCTCACGTTCCTTCGTCGAAATGGCGGACGTATTTGCCAAAAACATTGTGACGGACGTAAGTCAAAATAATGGCATCTGTTTTTTCTATCGTTCAATGTGTACAAAAAATGAAAGAAACGGATGAAGGACAGACGTTATTTAATTCTTTACTTTCTATTTAACAGTCAATGGCATCCGGTAATGGTTCGAGCAAAAGGACGAGAAAAGGATAGCGCAAGTATGTGGCGAGTGTACTTGTATGTCGTCGACAGCTTTCTCGAGTCGCGACGACCTTTTATGATAATGAATAACAATTGCTGTTGTTGTTTGTCTCTCAACAAGTTGCTATAGAGAAGCCTCATCTCGTTTCCTTTCTATTATCGCTATCAACATGAAGTTCAACTTGGTGGTATCGCTTCTCGTATGCACGGCATCTCATGCCTTTGTTTCTCAATCGTCACCCCGACCCTTCGTTCGGGCGTCTTCGCCAGTCTTTGCCACCGTCGAAGCCCCAGTGGCTCGAAAGACCAAGGCACCCGTCTTTGATGAAGTCTGCGAGACTACGGGTGTTACTTTATCGCGCTTCATGAATGAAGTTGCTATGTTGAATCCGGAATTGAAAGAACTCGCCATTTTGTTCGGAGCCATTGATACTGCGTGCAAGGCCATTACCAACCTCGTCAAGCGATCGCAATTGCCTTCCAGTGAGACTCTGGGTTATCAGGGTGAAGTGAATGTGCAAGGAGAGGATCAGAAGAAGTTGGATGTTATCACAAACGATCTTTTGAAGCGGGCTCTTCGTTTCACGGGTCGTCTAGGTGTTTTGGCTTCGGAAGAAGAGGACGTTCCTGTCGATCTGATCGGAAATGATAAGAGCGATAGTCGAGATATTTTGATCGAAGAAGGCGAACGATATGTTGCCGTCTTTGATCCCTTGGATGGATCATCCAACGTGGATGCCGGTATCCCCACAGGAACCATTATCGGAATCTACGAGCACGACGAAAACTGCGTCGTCGATCCGGATGTGAGTGATTGGGAGAACTACCAAGCTTAAGTGTCTTTTGCTTCTCTAACCTTTAGCTGCTTACTTTTGACAGTGCCTTGGAGATGATTGCTCGGAACAGGAAGCCCAGTGCCTGGCGAACACGCTTCAGCCCGGAACGAACTTGGTCGCTGCTGCTTACTGTCTGTACTCCTCGTCGACCATCCTAGCCTTGACTTTAGGAAACGGTGTTTACATGTTTACTTTGGATGAAACCATCGGAGAGTTTGTCCTTTCCAAGCCCAATGTCAAGATCCCCGATGACGCTACGATCTACTCGTTCAACGAGGCCAACTTGGAAATGTGGGACGCTCCGATGCGAAAATGCGTAGAATCGTGGCGCATGGGAACGGGTAAATCCGGTAAGACTTTCTCGAGCCGTTACATTGGATCCATGGTGGGTGATGTGCACCGCACATTGTTGTACGGAGGCGTCTTTGGATACCCGGGGGACACCAAGAACCCCAACGGAAAGCTGCGCCTGTTGTACGAAGGTGCTCCCATGTCTTTCATCATGGAACAGGCGGGAGGCATTTCTACGACGGGAAGAAAGCGCGTGATGGAGATTACCCCCGAAGTGGTTCACCAACGTGTCCCTGTCATCATGGGCTCCAAGAACGTGGTTCAGGAAGTGATTGACGCCTACGCGGCCGAGTAAGATACTTACTTTTAGTAATAATGCATTTCATTACAGGCAGGTTATGTCATTAGCCAGGAACTTGAATACTAATATTTGTTAGCTTACCAGAGGCTATTTTAAAGATGAAGATAGAGAGAGATCGGACCGTCCTCCTAGTTTGTGTGTTTGTGTTTCGTGTTTCGTTGCTGCGAAAATCTGCAGCCAGAAAGGCTTACGTCATTGACCTGCTGTTGTGTGTCGTTTTGTACTGTCGACGATGAGATCCAAAAGACACGACGGTGCGTTGCACGCAAACGTTGTCTACGTATCTTTTGTACTTATGGCGTCTGTCTTTTGCCAGGTTGATGGCAAAAGGACTGACGTCTTGAGAATGCGCGGAGGAGCCTACGTGTTCGTCAGTTTGGTGAAAAATGTCGTCCGTCGGACAAATAAAAAGCAAGAAAGTTTGTTTCGCAGACGCCATTCCTTTGCGACGCACTTTCACACCCCCACCAAGATGAAGTTCGTTGCCGCTCTCTTTCTCTTTGTGAACTCGGCTACTGCTTTCAGCCTGAGTTCTCCTGCTTTCGCTGCACCCAAGACCTCTTCAACGCAACTCATGGGTGAATTCGGTGCTTCCTCCACTTCGTTCTACACCACCACGGAGAAAAAAGATTCTTACGAGAGTTTGGACGATGTTTTGAGCACCAAGTGCAGTGATCCCAAAGTTCGTCATGTCATCAAGGACATGCTCAACGTATGCGCCGAAATCACGGAGGCTTTGCGAACTGCCCTTGTGACTGTGGAAGGTAGCATGAACGATTTCGGAGACGCGCAGCTCAGTGTTGACGTAAGTACTGCAACGCGCTCCGACGTGACAGTTTGGCAGAATACAGTCCCTCACACGCCATATCTTCACTCCTTTTTTACTTATCATAGGTAATTGCCGATAACTTGCTATGGGATGCTGTCAAGCGCTCTTCGGTGGTCCGTGAAGGAGCTTCGGAAGAAGACCCCATTGTTCGTGACGTTGACGAAGGCGGTGAGGGTGAATTCACTGTCTGCTGGGATCCCTTGGATGGTTCTTCGATTGTGGATAACAACTGGGCTGTAGGAACCATGATCGGTATCTGGCCCAAGCGCACTGGACTGATCGGAGCGACGGGCCGTGATCAGGTCACTTCCTTGGTGGCCCTGTACGGTCCCCGAACGACAGTTTTGGTGGCCCTCGACGACGGAACGTATGAATTCAGCTACGGTTGCACACCCGAGGGGTGCCAGCTCCCGGATGGATCTTGGGAACCCTGGATCTGCTCTCGTCACAAAATTCAAATCAAGCCCGACTGCAAGATCTTTTCACCGGCCAACTTGCGTGCGGCACAAGATGTGGCAGGATACAAGAAACTCGTCGATCATTACATGGAAAACCGTTACACTCTTCGTTACTCGGGAGGTTTGGTGCCAGATGTTTACCAACAGTTTACCAAGGAACAGGGTGTCTTCTCCAACCCCACTTCGTCTAGCAGCCCTGCCAAGCTCCGTCTTGCTTTTGAAGCCGCTCCTTTCGGTCTTTTGGTTGAGAAATCCGGCGGAAAGACCTCAGATGGTGTCACTGGTGGATCCATCTTGGATGTTCAGATCAACTCCGTGGACCAGCGTACTGCCCTCTGCATTGGATCGGCCAACGAGGTAAACCGATTCAACGAATTCCTCAGCCTTGGTAACTAAGATGCTGTATGAGTATGAGATATTAATGGATCTCTTTTATTTTACATAAAATTAAAGATTTCACTTTGTCGCTTTTAGCCGTTTGCTGCTCCACCGGTCGTTGCCTACAAAGCGGAATGGCTATTTCAAATAGCAAATTGAGTTTCTAACTGAGTATTTAATCCGCATGAGGGAATGGGAAGCTTCGTCCTGTGCCTCCATCGCCGGGCTCTCCATTCATTGTTCTCATTCGCATAATATCGCGCTCGCGACGGCCTCGGAAGATCCATCGAATAGGGGTAGCTTCAAAGCCATCTAAACTTTCTCGGAATTTGCGATCCAAATACCGCCTGTAGTTATCATTCACGAGCTTAGGGTCGTTGCAAAATACTACGATTGTGGGAGGTCTCGTACTGACTTGGTTGCAATAGTAGATTCTCGCTTGGGAGCCGTTTCGACGAGCCGGCGGTGGCTGCCACAAAATGGCATCTCTCAAGACCTCGTTCAAAATCGACGTACTTATTCTTTTCCTGTGCGCTGCAATTGCTTCATCGATAACACCGTAAATTTTACCTACACGTTGACCGGTAGCGGCTGAGATGAACAGAATCGGAGCCCATCGAATCTGCGGAAGTTCCTCGCGTACATATTTGACAGCCTTGTCGTACGTCAAGGAGTCCTTGTCCACAACGGCGTCCCATTTGTTGCATATTATGGCACATGCTCTGCCATCATCTGATATTTTCTGTGCTAATATGCGATCTTGCTCGGTAACACCAGCAGTGGCATCCAAGATAAGCAAGACCACATCCGCTCGCCGAATCGCTCGAAGCGCCCTGTTGACCATGAAAAACTCAGGCCCAAAATCGACTTTTCCCTTTCTTCGAATGCCGGCGGTATCCACAAAACGGTACAAAGTAGGCTGCTCGTCCGAACCAGGTGGAGCAGGTCGTTCCATCACGGCATCGATGGAGTCCCTGGTGGTTCCGGCAAGATCTGAAACGATGGCCCGTGTGCCGCCAAAGATTGCATTCAATAGGCTCGATTTTCCTACATTGGGGCGTCCTATGATAGCGACATTGATCTCTTCTTGTTGTTCTAACTCATCAAACGCTGCTAGGGCATCCTCATACGCATCCAAAGCATTTTGAGCAGCATCTCCGATTCCATATTTTCGCATCTTGTAGGAGGTCTCATCCTCACCAGGAAGAGGACCTTTGTGCTTCATAATTGCTTTTGCCTCCTGTAACTTCTTCACTTTCGTACCGAATCCATCAATCGCTGTTTTCTTTTGCGCGATCTGCTCAAACATGGACTCTAGAAGATCCGCAGTCCCTACTCCGTGTAATGCGGAAACAGGAAAGGGTTCTCCAAGTCCCAACTGCCAGAACTCGGACGCCGCCATAGCTCCCGTCTTTTCACTCTCACATTTGTTGACAGCCATCAGTACTGGAATATCTTTGACAACTTCCTTCCGCAAGAATTCAGCAATGGCCACATCCATCGGTGAGAGCCCCGCTTGCCCATCCGCTACCAAGATAACTGCCGCGCTTTCTTCAATCGCTATCATGGCCTGTTCACGAATCTCTTTCGCAAACAAAGTATTCTCATCGTCATCAAACACCAACCCTCCCGTATCCACTACAGAGAAATGCTCTCCCAGGAATTCGGCCGGTCGATACGTTCGATCGCGCGTGATACCGGACTCGTCCGCCACAATGGCGCCGCCCGACTGACTCCCGGCAATGCGATTGACGAGTGCCGACTTTCCGACATTCGGGCGACCGACAATAGCAATCAAAGGTACTTTTTTGTTCTTCCGAGCGCGTCGAATGGGTTGTTGCGTCGGATTGTCGGCTTCGATTTTGGTAGAATACAGTAACATGGAAACTGGTTTTGCCGGTAACTTTGTCATGGAAGGACTCAGCCAGCTTTGAGCGGCTTCCATGAGAAACAGTAATGCAATGGTGCTTCTCAATAGAAATATCATGATTAGTTTGTACTCCTTAATAATTTAAATTCTTTGAAACATTACGTTGCCACACATTCGCGGTGAGTTGTTCTGTATTTCCGTCAGAGCAGTTTTTCGTCGGTAAAAAAGGGTGATGATGGGCAAAAGGTTATGAGTCCGTTTATCGGTTGTCATGCGTGACAAATACGTAGTACTTAGATCCTTTGGCTACCGTTCCGACTTTTAAAGATACGAAACTATTAAGTGGAGATTTTCCTTGGGTGGTGCCGGCGCTACCTTCAAACGTCTTGTTCGAATCCCACAGCCCGCACACACGGCATTTTCTCGCATTGATTTTTTGACAACATCTGAACGAGCGTAGTGTTGCTGTTGTTGTTGTAAACATAATCACAAGTAGAAACATTTATCTTTAATCATGGTAAGTCATACATTACTGAGAGGTATCCAACATGTGTTAGTATTGCGAATACCGCACCTGGTTTCTCCGTCAAATTGCGATAAAGAGCAGGACATGACGACAAGAACTCTTCCGTTGCTCCTTTGCTCACAGCCATTCCTCTTTTTTTCGTAACAGGCTGAAACGGGATACGACCCAAAACGTTCCAAAGTGAACAAAGACAAGCTCGATGAGTTTGTGCAGCGCGAAATTAAGGGAGACCTCGAAGAGGTTCCGGGGATCGGGCCGGCCGCCGTGAAAAAGCTGGCGGAACCGGATGCCCAGGGCAATCCCGGTATCACGACAACTTACCAGCTTATTGGAGCTTACTTGTCTTTGAAAAACAGTGAATGCGACCCGGTATCTCACAACGATTACTTCTGGTACTGGTTGAAAGAAAAGGGCATTTCGTCACACCGTTCGGGAATCGTGCAATGCATCGCCAAGAAATGCAACAGTTTCATGCCCGGATTGTATGATCCTTCCATGTACGAATCGGATGACGAAGAGGAATAGACTCAACAATGCATATCTCTTTTCGACTAGACGGTCTCCTGCGATTGATGCGCTCTCGCCTTTCCTTTGAGCAGCTTGTAGTACAATTTCACCCTTGTCTAATGTCACAAGTTGCGTTTGTATACGAGTCTCTTTCTCCATTATTAATTAATACTGCATACATAATACGTAAGTAGCTATCGTAAGGCTTCTTGCTAGTGGTTCTCTTACAAGCGTGTATAGTGTCGCAATAAAAGGCCGCGAAGTTCTAGCCAAAGATTGTGCAAGTCAAAATGCCAATCACAAAGAAAACCCCCAAGCGAACTCCAGTGACGGCAACGGTACCCGCCGCGATTCGAGTCGGCTGCTCTCGAATATCCTCTAGATAAAGGTCCAAATTTGGTCGCAAGAGAAAGAATTCTACCAATGCGTACGCAATAACAATCGTCGGAATCTGATCAACCACATTCAAAAAGCGAGCCGACCATTCGACTTGCGCCGCAAACGCCTCTGGTGTTTCCGCCGGCAAGCCCATGACGTGTGTTGGTAAAATACCCCGTGTCGGTGAAAATCCTGGCAAAAGCGTCTGTGCGTGTATGGCAGCGCCATCCACATCGGCAATGCCCAAATCCGCCAATGCCTTGGCCGAGGGAGCAATGGACTTTCCTGCTGATAAGTAGGGATCGGGAGGGCCCCATAAGGGCTGCGTGTGTTCGGTAGCAGGCTTGAGTAGTGCTACATTGAAAGAAGATAATGGAGATGCCTGTAAAAAAGAATGCGATCTTTGATTTTGAAGATGAAGAAATGCGCTAGTTTCCGCCAATGTGAACCATAGCATCCACAGAGCTCTTAAAGTCGTGGGTTTTGTAAAGTAGTATTGCGTCGACATGTTCCGTGGTGATAGGGAGTTGTTACCTTTCTAACATAAAGCGAACTGGAAAACGACAGATAATGCGCGCCCGTATGCGATGTCGAAGAAACTTTAGTCTTCGATTCAACGTTGCGAAGCGAGTCAATTCGAATAGTTAGAATCGATCAGTTTTTAGAAATCAATTATACGGAGTCCGGAGTAATAAACATCAACGTTGATCAATGAGGGCGAACCGACAAGCGACGCAATAAAGCAGTGTGTCAAAAGGATGAAAAAGTAAAACCCGCCCCGAAGCTACGGCCAGACGGTTCTATGTTCGTGCTTGAAGCGTCAATCATCACGAATAATCGCGGATCATCACCTTGCAACAAACTTAGGTTGCCTGGTATCTGGAACGTAAATCAAATGCTAAGTACTGACTATTAGATGCAATGTCAAGCGTTGCAATATACCGTGCCCAGAGATATTTAGAGCGAGGGTGTCGCAAGGACCTAGTTTCGATGGTGTTGTTGCTGGTGTCTCGAAAAATCTTACACGAGAAAAAAAAAAATAGATCGGAAACGCATAAGGTTACCTCGTGTTTATTTAGGCAAAATAGTCTAAGTTTCCCTTCTTCTTTGCTGCAACAACAGTAATTGCTTCAACGAAATCTTCGTGCATGATTTCAGTCCTCTCCTGTCTCAGTGCCAACATGCCCGCTTCCACGCAAATAGCTTTCAATTGTGCTCCGTTGAAATCTTCGCATGATCTCGCTAACTCCTCAAAAACAACGGTGCTGCTTACATTCATCTTTCGAGAATGAATCTTCATGATTTTACTGCGCGCTTCTTCGTTTGGATGCGGTAATTCAATTTTTCGGTCCAACCGTCCCGATCGTAAGAGGGCAGGATCCAAGACATCAGGTCGATTCGTGGCGGCAATAACTTTGATCATTTCGTTGCTACTGAAGCCATCCAACTGACTCAACAATTCAAGCATCGTTCGTTGTACTTCTCGGTCCCCGCTTTGATCTCCACCGAATCGCTTTGTTCCGATTGCATCGATTTCATCAATGAACAAGATAGCCCCCGCCGATGTTCCTTGCTTGATCTTGGTTTTGGCTAGTTCAAAAGCGTCGCGGATAAGCTTGGCACCATCTCCAATGAACATTTGCACTAATTGTGGACCTGCCAGTTTCAAGAAGATGGCGTTGGTTTGATTGGCGCAGGCACGGGCTAAGAGCGTTTTTCCGGTTCCAGGAGGTCCATGCAGCAACACTCCTTTGGGTGGCTTAATACCGATCGTCTGAAACATATCGCGGTGCGTCATTGGTAACACAACTGCCTCAATCAATTCTTGAATTTGCTGATCCGCACCACCAATATCCGAGTATTCTTCCGTAGGACGTTCATCTACCTCCATTGCCTGCACACGCGAGTCAAATTCTTCCGGTAGCTTCTCCAAAATAAGGTACGAGTCTTTGTTCGTTCCCACAAGATCACTCGGCTTGAGCTCATCGGGATTGACAAGTCCAGGGAGAGGTAAGAAAATAGTTTGGCGAGTACTGGTACGGACTACAGCGGATCGCGTTTTACGATTAGCATCCACATCGGTAGCATCTCCTGCTTCCTTTTCTTCCTCATCAAGTCCTAAATTTTTTGGAATCAAAATCGAAAGTTGCAAAGAAAGAATAAAGGGTAAGACATAATGAAAAATCGTGGCCCTACCGAAGAAACTGTAGAGTTATGACACAAACTCACCATCTTCCGCATCAGGCTCCAGTACTTCTACAACATTGGCTACCAAGTATGGCAATTGCTTGTTGAGTTTGACCTTTTCTTGGTTTTCTTTGATACGCTCCCGTTGTCCCCTACTTTCGTGATTAATGCGTTGCACATCCGATTTCATCACCCGAATGTCATTGTTGATTAAATGAATGCGTTGACGCAGTTCCGATATAGACATGTGTCGCGTGTCATCGTCATCTAACGTATCCGGCTCCTCTTGCTTAACTTCTTCGTTCTGCGAGGGCGGCCGGCGCTTCGCCCCAAATATCTTCTCCTTCCAAATCGTCGGCGCTCATTCGTCAAAAATGTTCCTTCAACCGCTTTCTCTCTTCACAACGATGTTAAAAACGACGCAACCTGTGCTGGTATTGCTCAAGAATATTGTAAAAACACAAAAGGCGTGCTTTTGATTTTTGTCGATTGTCATCGTCGTCGCGACGACTTCGTCGAAACGCAACGATGGAGATCGAAACGCTGGAGTCCAGCATCCTCGTGACTGAAAAGAGTGATGCCAGGTGAGCGGAAGACGGACTGACTTACTTTTGTGTCGATACTACTCCAAACGGGGTGTCTCAAACGCGCGCCACCACGAAATTTTTTCTGTCCGGGCCACCATGATGTTCGGGACGTCCCATCAACAGGCGGGTTCCCAAGCAATAACTCACACTCAAATCATTTCATCTGAAACGTTTCTGTCGCTGTAGTGTGATTACGGGCTTGCTTCTGAAATCAATTTCATGATGGTCACGTTATCTTCCGTCGTATCGACTCTACTGACCATCGGCATTTGCCGACATGCGGCCGGCTTCGGTGTACCATTGGCAGTTCGAACGAATGCAGCATCCTTTACTACTTGGATGCGGTCGACACAAAACGATGAAGAAGAATTTGCATACAGTCGTCGTCGAAAACGGGGAAGAAGAACGGATGAAGTCGACGGTATGGAAGAAGATTCACTTTATAAAAGCAAAGAACAAGATGCCTATTTCGAAGACGATGAATTTGATCATTATGATACACAAGATGAATTCGACGATGAAGACGAGGACGACGATGACGATCTTTGGGACGACGATGAGGAAGATTACGATTTACTGGGGAATGACATTATCCCGAATCCGATCCTAGATAACATGGATCCAGATGGTGCCGCTGAACGATTCCCTGAACTTGCTCGAGATCCCAGATTTTGGTTCGACATGCTATTGTTTGTTACGTTTCTTGACTTGCTATCGATTATTGGACCACGAGACCCTTCCATCCCTTGGGTGTAAATGCCACTACGAAAGAAGGAAATCGTCGTTCCAACGAAGAACAATCGCACGCAGAGCGAGAAGAATGCCAACCAATTCAAACAGAGGAAAAACATTGTTAGCTACAAGCTAACGGTGCAAACAATAATACGTTCTGACGTGGGTCTATCCATCCGAAGCTATCTTACACTACCGCGAGCTGATCGAAGTGCCACGTATATTACAATAATTTGTTGCTATAAGGGCTACCGTAAATACAACACGAACGAAAGCTGAAAGTAGCTCTAGTTTAAGGAAGCAAAACATAATTAAAAATTAGTATCTTTAGAATTATGAGAGTTTGCCGTCGCTAAATCAGGCTTGAGGGGCAGACTGGTACGCGGTAAGCATACTGGTGACTTCATGAAGCGCCGACAGTGAAGGAGTGTAAAGGATATTATTGCCTTGTGCCAAAATCTGGGCGGCATCGCCGATAACCGCTCGCGCATCGAGGGGATTGCACATTTCATGATACAAGCTTCCAACCATTAGAAGCGAACAAACAACCTGCTCAATGGTAGAAATGTGCTCGTTGCGATCGAACGCATCATCTTGAACGTCGTCAGATAGCGTTAGACGAAGTGTTTCCACGCTTTTCTGAGCTGCATTCATTGCTGCCTCAATATCGCCAAGTATATGGTGCAATTCTGCAATGGTTCGAAGGGTGATACCGATGCTCTTCTTTCTCATGGGGCCATCATAATCGGGGGATTGCTCTTGAATAGTTTGAACTTCATGCATGATTTCTAATGAGGCAATAATGTTCCCTTTCTCCTTCTGGGACATGGAAAGCTTCTCTAAGGTTGTGACGACGTGTCTGTCATTCAGCTGACCACTGGATCCTTTCCGTCGGACACGAAGTGCCTCGCTGAAACACGCAGATGCTTCATCCAGCTGCTGTCGCTCCATGCGAAGGACTCCAATGTTGTACAACAAACATGCAATGTCCGGGTGATCCGCTCCCAGCATGGCACGGCGTAGTTCAAGAGACATCTCGAAGGCGAAAATTGCTTCTTCGTAGGCAGCAAGCTTATCTTGAATCAAACCAAGGTTGTACCAAACTGTGCTGTACAAATTAGAGGGAAGACGAAGACGCGTTTGCTCGGCCGCGAGCAGTAATTTTTATCTTCTTCGCGGTCTTCGAACAAGTAGAAAGCCTGCCAATATCGCCATACTCAGATCTCAGCGACCGATGATAATAGGCGATGGCATCATGGTACTGTCCCATTTCTTGATAGATGCGGCCAATGTTATTACACGTAACGCTCGTGGAGATATTCTCGGCCCCGTCGGCTAAATCAATTTCCAGTCTGAGCTCTTCTTTGAAAAACAGTAAGGAATTCTGGTAGTCCTTCTGGTGAAAAAGCACCGTGCCAATATAATTTAAAGTCGAAGCAGCCTCTGAACTTTTCGGCCCGAACTCCTGGCGTTTTTCTTGCAACGAATTAAGACCACGAGCCAGCTCGATCGAACCTTTATCTTCTTTCTCGTCGTTTTGAATCAGCATGAGATATATCAAACCCGGAACCGGGTCAAGGTCATCATAGCCCGCTTTTGATCTGGCACTGCAAATGTGTAGATACTTGAAAATGTGGTTGAGAGCGCTTGTGTTACATTGCCTGGCATACTCAGCCATTGCAAGATTGTAATGCGTAGCAGCAACATTGGGATGATCCCTGTTCAACAAGTTTGATCTTATTCGAAGAACTTCATTCAAGTTGTCGAATAGCAACTGATTTATCTTCCCTGACATCCACGACACTCTACACACATTCGAAAGAACGTCCGCTAGTTCCAGATCGTACGCTGTTGACAAAGTGCATAGACTCCTGGCGAATAGAAGCGCTGACTGGAAACTGGACAGAGCCATTTCTTCCTCGCCTTCGCAGTAGTTAATGAAGCCAATATTGTTTTCAGCGCGCATGCCCAGCTCCATCAACACTTCGGTATGTGGACCGATGGGCGATGCAAGCATCCCATGAACCCAAGACCTAACCAAATTGTAAGCGCTCTTTGCATCGGAGTATTTACATAGTTTGTGGTAAGTGGAAGCTTTATTAAAAAGAATTGACGCCTCGACAGTGGGATAACTGAAACATTGCGAAGCGCAGGGCGTGACAAACTTCTTGAGTACTATTGGCCCGCTGTCGCATTCGTCTTCTAGATACAAGTCGGCATCATTATCATCCAAGCAATTTGAAGCAGGCTTCTTCAATGGAAAATCCGAGGAATTGTAATGGCCATAGCTTCGTTGAAGAAGTTTCAGAGCAACACTCCAAACCTCTGCAGTAGGAAATTTTGTCAACGAGTAGGCGGCGTCGAGTAAGTAGAGGGCCTCATCATTTAAATCGCTCTCAAAGTAAACGGCCGATAATCGTTGAAGCGATTCGATAAGTATCTCAACTGACGAAGCATAATCATAGATCGGATTGTTTGCTTTACCAATAGCCGCATACATCGCGTTGTGTTGCCTCATTGCGCTCGCCATGGTTGCTGTGATTTTGCTATACTTTCTCCGTATTTATTTGTTACTATGCAGAAGCATCGTATGGCATTGATGTTGATTGTTGATCCGTGGCGGAGATCTATCGTGAACCACGGCAGCAAATAAATAATGAGAAACAGTTCGAATTTCGAAACAGGTGGCCGTCGTGGCAGCTGACCAGGTGGCAGAAGCGGAAGGCGAAAAAACGACAACGACGAATGAAAAAATTCAATATGTCTTTCGTAAATGCTTGGCGCTTCTGTTATACTGTAAACTGTATACTGGTATATGGTATGCGATTCTGCTTCCGCTTTCCGCTTCCGCTAAGCGCTAAACGCTAAACGCTAAACACTACTGTAAACAGCTGGTCATTGGTCATTGGTCATTGGTCATTCACACACTTACTGTATACAGTACTTACTGTAAGTAGAACAGAACGAAGAATAAGTATAGGGATAAGGGATCAGATACTACTAGTACGTATAGACGTATAGGTAAAAGGCATAAGTGCAATCTACGGTAGATTTTGTTCGTTGTTCCCTTGTTCTTTGTTCTTACTACGTACGACATCGGTTGTTTTTTGTTGTCCAAGTATCAACTCTATCTAGAGTTCAAGGTTCAAGCTGACTTCCTGTACACTCAATGCAATACAGACTTTCCCTCATTTACATCTGACGTCAGTGAACATGTGGCATTCGTTTTGAACTTTAGAGTAACCTTACTTTATTGCATCTTGCATCTTGCTGACGTGTTTGAGTTTCGAGTTCTGCGGCACTTACATCACATCACATCACATCTTGCCACGTGCACGTGCCATGCCACCTGCCACTGCCACGTCTACGAAAAAAACTGAGCTAAGGTTATTCCTAGTCCGGTCCCCGGGTTAAGCTAGTCTGATGGCTCCTCTTGGCCAGACTAAGAACTAAAATTTAGGACAAGCTTGAAAGACAATGTCGGCTGACTTTTTTTTGCTTAAATCTTTACGTGATCACCTCATTTCGCATTCGCACTTGACCCTCACACCTCACACCTCACACCTCACATCATTATCTATCTATGTAGAGTCCCTACCCTCTTTGCAATGTACAAATAGGAATACGTGACAAGTAGTCGTGGCATTCAAAAACTTTCTTAATTTTTAAAGAAGTTAGAAGATTTTGTCTTGACAATCGCGTAGGACATCAGGAGCCATCGTGACTTGTAGCGCACCTTACACTAGCGTCCTGCCTTCATTCATAAGCTAACCCACTCACGGATGCGAGAAACATTCGTCCTCAATCATTCAGAGTTGCACGGCGCAGCATTTTAACGGCGTTATGCGTTGCTTTTCATATTGGGGTGTAATTGTTAAACATAATGGAGTTCACTCCACAGCTCCATGATTTACTTGTGATTGGGCATCTGTAAAAACGACATTATAGGTTGTGTTTACTTTCTCTTGTTTAGGTATAACGGAGAACGTTTTTGTTAGGCCCATCAAGATCAAGAGAGTTTCGGATAAGGCTCTAGCTAGAGAGGCTAGAGCTAGAGGGCTATCGTGTTAGTACAGTGTTGTCTTGCCCCACAACTTACACGTGTATATTCATTATTCGGTCACGAAACATCGTGTAGTACTTTGCATTTGATAGCGGAGTGATGATGAGACTTTTGTCAGTCACGCGTCACCCTCGGAAACCGTGATCGATTGAATGATGTTAGATGTTTTGTTGTTTCCATTTATTCTTGTCCATAAACTCAATCATTCAATTCGAATGCAAATTGTAATCTCTGCGTTGACTAATGAAAGATGAAACAATATAGACTGGTTTGTTCAGAAATTTTGGTGGTCAGCGGCGCTTTTTCACTTCTCTTTGGGCCGCAAATTTATGCATTCCAATTGTCTCCTCGACTCTCATGCGCGTCGTCGGTGCGTCTACAAAGGAAATTGTTTTCTTCCATTGGTGGAAACGGTAAACCACCCGAAGGTCGAGATGACAATCCATGGAGCGATTTTCTCGATCCGAACAAGGAGGAATCCGAGAATTTGAAGAAGGCCCGTGAATTTCTTAGCGAAAACAGTCTGCCGATTTCCTACGACAAGATGGAGGACAATTCGATTTACAGCAAGGATGGTAGTAACAGCGACGCGGAGCCACCGCAACCTACTGATGACGAGGAGCTATCGGGTGGGCTTTCGCTTTTGCGCGGTCAAGGAGAACTCCTTCCTGGGACTCCGACGCAGAAACAATTAGAAAATAACCCCTACATGGCTGTGGTAACAAACCTGTCTCCGTCGGAGCTCATATCCAAATTCACCTCCACAACTCCTCCTCGAGTTCAAAATGCGGTCAAGTCGACAATTTTAGGGCTCATTGGAGGTCTTCCGAAAATGGCGTTTGATACGACGACCATCACGTCAGGGCAGCGGCTCGCTTCTCTCATGTTCCAGTTACAGGTATGTATTTCATATTTTTAAGTCAATTCGAATGTATTTGACCTGTTGCTCATCGTTTTTTCAGATGACTGGCTACATGTTCAAAAACGCGGAATACAAACTGAGTTTATCGCAAGCGATTGATGATGGCGATAAGGGTAAGTTTCTTTTGAACGGAGTCGAAAACGATAATGAAGAAGCGAATCCTCTGCAAGGCAAAGTTCGTGGAAAGTTGCGCGTGAAATACGTTAGGAAGGAGAATTCAGAAGCTAGTGTGGTAGATGATAGCACGGGAGGGATAGAAGTTGACGCCGAGGCCTATATGTCCGAGTTGCGATCGGAAGTGGAAAAGCTTCGAGATGAGCTGACTGTCGCTCGAAAAACAAAAGAGGAGACGATTCGAAAAGATTTGCTTTTATACATTCGGACACTTCCGGAGAAAGAGCTTCGATCGCTAACAAGCACGATGAGTGAAGATGTCCTCGTTGCGATGAAGGGGTTGGTGAATGCCGTTTTGTCCGGAATAGGCGATGGTCAAATTGGCCCGACGACAATCACTGAACAGTCCGGTGAAGCCATGGCGCAGCTGTGCTTGTGGCAGCTGGCGATTGGTTACAACCTTCGTTCCTTAGAAGTAAGAGAAGAAATGAAAAAGTCTTTGGCTGGGATACCAGTTAAGAAGGCCGATGATTTGGACGAAGAAGGTGGTATCATTGATGAACCTGGGTCATTACAGTAAAGTATAGACTTCATTTTTTTGCGAAATTGCTTGGAGTATTTCGACTTATAAAAAAAATAGCATCAACATGAACGCAGGTTTCGAGCCGTCACGACAGTGACGTCACATGCTTCGTAGGTGAGTGCCGGTAGGGCAGTTGGCTAGTGTGATCTTTTGTGTATTTGGTGCGAGCTTGTGGTTGCGAATGGAGATCATCGCAACAGCGCCGCTCGTCGTCGAGAAGGTAACAAAAGAGCTGTAGTTGTTGGCATTTGACCTGATCTTGAATAATAATCTAAATCTGTAAGTTTCTTTTGTCTAATCGCTGTCATCGGTATCTTGGTTCTTTCCGGCTTGAAGGTTGGTTAAGGAATCGAAATTTAAACTCACAAAAATCTTGTGATTCGTCCGTGCTGCTTTCTCCGCCGTTGTATGTTGTATCCATTGTATCTTGATGCGGCGCTATTCACTGCAAAAGAACCCATTAAAGTGATAAACTATCGTACAGCTTTGGCTTGGCGGTGCTTAACTTGGGAAAAAACGACTTGGATAATTTTCTTACACTTTCATAAATCTTCCGCTTCAGATTGCATCATCATGTTTTCTTCAGTCCGCCTTGCTGCATCACGCCTCGCTCTTCGCGCAACAACAAAGACAGCTTTGTCGGGTCTTCGCGCACAACCTCAAGTATCCGTTTATGCTGTTCGACACTTTTCGGCTCCTCCGGTGAGTTCCAGAGATTCTAATTGAATTTTGACTAATGCGTATCCTAACACTCCATGTTTTAAAGGCTTTTCTTGATGCTAAAGAAGTAACTGACCGCATTATCACGGTGGTGAAGAACTTTGATCAAGTTGATCCATCCAAAGTGACCCCAGATGTTTCTTTCGCAAAGGATCTAGGTCTTGACAGTCTCGATATTGTTGAGGTCGTTATGGCAATTGAGGATGAATTCGCAATTGAAATTCCTGATCAAGAAGCGGATAAAATTACCACTATCGCCCAGGCCATTGATTACATTTCTTCGCATCCCATGGCCAAGTAAATGATCATCCTCGTAGATAGGCAATGTGGCGAGCCGCGAGACTATCACATGTAAAAGATCAAAAGTACTCTCTAATTTACCATTGCGTCTTTACGTCTTTAATTGCTGTCTAGGACCACGTGCTGGATCGTTTTGACGGCCCGGCTGAGTACAATAAGTTGTCGGCCAATTTGAACATTGTGAATACACCGCCAACCGTAGCCATCAGCCGAATAAGAAGATGCGTCAAGGGCACTTTGTTCTTTCTAATTTGTACCTCGAAAGGATAGATTTCGTAAATGAAAAAGACACCCGGTAAGACTGCATTGCGGACGTCATGATTGCTTGTTTTGGCCTTGTGAGCATGCCCCGCCTGAACTGCAACAATTCGTTTCCCATTTTCGTCAGTCTCGTCTTCATCCTCATAATCGTCCTCCGCAATATATTCTTTCATGAGCGGTCGAAAACGCTCAGTGAAGAAATAGCCGTTCGTCGCTATTCTCACTCCTGAGTCTGTGATGTAGGATGTAGGAACGACTTTTATGAAATACTGGAAAAGTCCCGTAGTACCATGTTGGCGGGTGACGATCTTGCTGACACCATTCAACGTTTTTTGCGGTTCCTCTCCGAAACCGACTTTTGTACCGCTAGCACCGAAACTCAAGTCATGGATGATATGAGATGCATTGAAATTGGGCGTATCTTCGGGGTTAAAGGTATGGATATGCTTGCCGTCTCTTTCGATGCCTTCTCCCATAGCAATGTGAAAGTTACCCGCAACGCGGTTGACTTCCAGATATCCTGACAGGTTACATCCCTCGCCTCGTTTCATCCTTTTCGGCTCTTTCTTATCTCGACCCTCACGCATACATTGCTCCGACGTGTATTGCACAATATCAGTTCTCCATTTCTTGGCAATGTAGGCCTCCAGCAATTCGTCGCATGTATTGCAGCATTGGTTTTCATCATCATTGGCCCCGTAGCATGGGCCGCAATAGTTTTCGGGGAGCTTCTCTTTTAAAAGTCTCAGCTTCTCTTCTTGTCGCTGCTGATTAGCGTTGGCTTCGGCCTTGAGTACGTCATTGCCTATCGGTCTCCCCGATCGAGAGAGTCTCTTTTGACCAACGTATCAAAAATATCCAACTGCGAGTCACCCGCGACATCCATGACATCCACATGAAGGTCTTCGCAAGCGAGGTTGGGAAATGTTATGTTCATATTCACTCTCATTTTTCGCCCCAAACTTGTGTCAACCGCAATTTGCTCGAGCGTTTGAGCATTTTGGTTCATCCAGCTGATTGTTTCTGCCAACGACAGGATAGCTATTAAAATGTAGGCAATCAGCGAAAAATATCCCCCGCCATCTGTCTTTACTGTGTATTCTTGATCAACTTTGGGGAACATAAAATCAAGTCGTTTGACGACGTTCGCCTTTGTAGAACGGTCACCCTCTCCAAACGTCATTCTTTTCTTTGGTGACGAAAACGAGTGTTCAGCTGTATTCAAATTTCGTCGTCGCAGATCCATTCCAGAGGTATCCGCCCCCGCATATCCTCCGTACTGCGATGTTGCGTAATTAGGAGCGTGCGACATGACCTTTTTCAAAACAGGCAACGGCTCAACGTTTTTGTGACGGTAAAATCCACGATCTTTTATCGCCCCACCTGATCGCTGCGAGATACAATATACTCCGTATCTCTTAGCTATGCCTTTTCAATGAGAATATTCGGATCAAAAAGTTATTAATGAGGGTCATCAATTAGCTCAATAAGCTCTCGCAATACGACCACCAAAAAAAAGGCGACGAGTGAATCAATCCAGATGTGTTAGGGACAGGGATGGATCGGTAGTGCCACGTCACCGTGCATTTATGCCTTAAGGTTACATCGGTTCCACCTTGACATTATCCCTTCTATTCGGTCACGGATGCATAAGCTATGCATAACACTTGCAAGTGAGTGACCTAATGGGTGATCTAGCGGTTAAGCTAGATCATGAAAGCGTGAACAGAGACGTCGAGCAGGAATTGGAGATGCAAGAGCATTCCATCATTTCGACTAGTTTAGAGCTCATAGTTTTGAGCCCGGTAAAATAGATGCTCATTACGGCTTGTAATCAGTACTTCTAGACTTATTCAGTTTATCAACGACCCAGCTTTAACCAAGATGGATTCCTTTGGGAGATTGATGGAACGGCGATTGAACGGATTGCGGCAGGGCATCCTCCACCCTCGGATTGCGATTGGTCAGCCAAATCCCGAGGCAGATTCGCCCTCATATTCCAACCCAGTATCGCATTCCAGGCGGATTTCCAAATCCACCACCCGAGGCCCCGCTCAATGGAACCGCGGGCTTGAGATTGGTCTTAGCACAGTGTGGGTTAACTGATGCACAGACGACGTCTCTCATGGGAAATAACATCACGTGTCTTGAAGATTTCGGCGAACTTGGCGAAGAAGAAGTCGAAGAGCACCTAAAGATACTTGCTCGTACTTCCGAAGAAAGAGGAGGTATGGTGCTTGGACTTGGAGTGGTGCCGAAAGTCAAGGCACTTTCTACACTTTTGCATGAACTTGCAAGATCGGGAGATGGCGTTCTCGATGCATACAAGGTGACAATTCCGTATCTTCGGGAATGGCAAAGCAAATCGAAAGTGGTTGTCAAAGGTAATGACAAACTCGAAGTTTCGATGCCCGAGAAGTTTGATTATAAGGATTGGGTTTCGTTCAAGGATGGAATCGAGAACTACTTCCGTCAGACGAAAGGAACTCGGATGATCCCGTTATACTACATAATTCGCGAGTGATACACCTCCGACTGGCATCATGAGTTTCGCAGAGGCTCGTTTGTGGAACGCGCGTCATGATGGTCCCGAGTACGAAGATGATAATGCACGCGTCTACCAGCAGTTGGTACAAGTCTTTCGTGGTACCGACGGATGGGCTTATGTGGCAATGGCAAAGCCCCAAGATGGACGTGCAGCATGGAAACGCTTGTGTCATCATTATGACGGTCCTCACGCTGTGGAGAAGCTGTATTGCTTGGGCAAAGTCGGAGATAACCAACACGGTCTACGCATCCGAAGCACGTTTTCCGCTTGAACGCTACGTCACAAAGCTAACGGATTGTTTCCGTATCTTGGAACAAAACGGTGCTGCAAGAGTGAACGCGAAAGTCGATGCTTTCTACCGGCCTGAAAAGTACAAATGAAGATTTCAAGTCACTTGTTACTTTCATTTTCAACAACATTGAAGTGCGGAATAATTACCAAGCAACTGCCGATGCTCTACTGGAATCAAGTTATCGCATGGCGCCGATCACTCAGAGAGAATCTACTAGTGCTCGAAAAGTGGCGAAGGCGAATGCCAAGCGCGACGGAAAATCTGGTAATGGCAATTCGAACAAGAAAAAGGCCAAAAGTAATGATGGTCAGAGCGGACCACCGACGGGAACTTATGTTCTTGATGAGAAGAACGGGAAGAAGCTTTGTAATGGGATTGACGTTACGAATCCAAAGCGAAACTTTACCAACGAAGAATGGGGAAAGATGGGCGATTACGTTTCTATCCTGAAGGCGGAACGTAAGATTGCGGCAGCCAACACGAACAATTCTTCCGGGAATGGCAGTCGTTTTGGAACTGGCGGTCAAGGCAGCTGAGGACGTGGCGGTAGGACTAGTGGTCAAGATAGGAAAGTATCTGTGCTTCGAGTAACACAGATGCGTAAGCTAAGCTTATTACATCTACACCACATCCCACGACGCCAGATCATAGAGCAAACTGCGAACTCGACTCGCATGCCGATACAACATGTTTCGGTTCCAATTTCGCACCATTTGGATTCACCGACATGACATGTACCGTCTTTCCATATAGCGAAGACTACGATGCCAAGCAAGATGTTCCGATAGTACATGCCGCAACAGCCTACGATGATCCAGTAACGGGTCACACTACATTATTGTGTTTCTACCACGGACTATGGTTTGGGAATACATTGAATGGAAGTCTCATCAATCCAAATCAATGCCGTGCTTATGGTATCGATATATGTGATGATCCATGGGACAAATATCGTGGCCTACGACTTCGAATACCTGATGAAGGATTCGAGATACCTTTCTCTTATTCGGGTAACGTCGTTTCATTCGAGACAAGAGTCCCAACGCCAGAGGAGTTGAATGATTGTCCAAAATATGACATGACTTCAAAGGTTGCTTGGGATCCTGCAACAATTGGAGCACCACAGTTGTCGCAGGAAGAGGAGGCACGGAAGCGATTAATTGGTCAAGTTAAGATTGAATCAAATATTGTGGACAGGGAGTCCGCGCTACTCCGTCAAGGGGAGCCCGAATTTGATGTTTTATTGAATGATTGCAGTTCGGTGTTTTCAGAGAAAGTGTTTACACAGAAACTCATTGCAGCGGTCAAGATTGCGAGTCCTTATGATCCACCATCGATAGAGGAGTTTCGTTCAGAGGAGCAATCGGATGCAAAGATCAACGCAATTGGGAGTGGCACTCGACATTCAAGAGCAACACCAGAAGAAATTTCGAAGAAATTTGGTTGTGGGTTGGAAACAGCGGCAAAGACGCTGAAAGCTACAACGAATTATGGTGTAAGAACTGCAACAGGTCCATTAATTCGAAGGTATCGAACCGACATTATGCAATCGACACATCGGCGAATTCGTGCAACCGTTTTTAACGACACCATGTTTGCGAAGACGAAAAGTCTGCGAGGTAATAAGAGTGCAGAAGTTTTCACGGATGGACATTTCGTGACAGTCAAGCCAACTACAAACAAAACTGGTGAAACGGTAGCGAATGCATTGCGAATTGATCCAAGAGGTGGGGATACCTCAGAAGATCGTTACCGATGATGCTAAGGAGAAGCTCGGTCCGAATACGAAGTGGATGGAACACATTCGACATTTTAAAATGGATTGGGGCAACACGGAACCTTATTCGCATTGGCAGAATAGAGCCGAAGATGCGATTCGTGAAGTAAGACGAAGGTGGAAGCTTTTACAACATCGACGGCGATTCGAACAGACTTTGGGACTACGGATTGACGCATATAGCCGAGATAATGTCCAGAACAGTCAGAGTCGGATCAGATCGTACACCATACGAGATACTAACTGGTGATACCCGACATTTCTGAGTACATCGACTTCGATTTCTACGATTGGGTATGGTTCTATAACAATCCGAACGATAAAGAAGCTCCACCCGAAATCGGGAAGATGGCTTGGGGTCTCGCATCGCGTTGGCGCTTCTATGTGCTACTTCGTTTTGACTCAGAAAGGGGTCGTTTTGTCGAGATCGTCAGTACAACCAATTAATCTACAGGAGGAACTGTCCGATGAGGTACGATCACGGATGGAGAAGTTCGATGTAGAAATTAATGGGAGGTTGGCCGATGACAAGTTCATCAGTGACGATATTACGACAGGAATCATCTACCTTGAAGACGACGATCCAGTCGCTGAAGGAGAGGAAAAGAGTCCAATCCTGGAAGCCGATGACGTTTGGGATGTCAATGCATACGATCATTATCTCAATGCGGAAATATTACTCCCAGTTGGTGACGGCAGGATCGCCGGAACCGTCATTGAAAGGAAAACGAGACTCGGATGGCAAGCCGATTGGTGTGAGACATCAAGTGCCAATGATGGATACAAGGTTGTACAGAGTCAAACTTGCTGACGAACGGTTAGGGAACTTTTCGCCGAATAACATCGCCGAATGTATGTTCTCTGAAGTTGACAGTGAGGGACGCTCGTATCGACTACTGAAGGAAATATCAGACCATCGAAAGGATAAAACGGCGATCAATAAAGCGGATGGCATATTCGTTTTCAACAAACGAGAATACAAGAAGAAGACGACGCGTGGTTGGTACCTTCTAGTCGAATGGATGGAAGGGTATTCCGACTGGGTTCCGTTGAAAGATTTGAAAGAAGCGTATCCAGTGCAAGTAGCAGAATATGCGAAAGCAAACAACATCCATGACGAACCGGCATTTGCATGGTGGGTAGGAGATGTTCTTCAGAAACGAAACACTATCCTAGCAAAAGTTAAGTCGAGATACTGGAAAACGACACACAAGTTTGGCATTCGAATTCCGAAAACTGTGCAGGAAGCTCTTCAAATTGACAAGGATACCGGAACTGATTTTTGGCGTCGGGCAATTGAAAAGGAAATGGGAAAAATCAGCGCTATGGGCACATTCGAAAGATGGAATGGCGGCTCGGCAGAAGATATTCGGAGCGGCAAAGTCAAACTACCGGGATTTCGAGAAATAAAGTGTCACATGATATTTGACATCAAAATGGATGGCAAGTTTACACGAAAGGCAAGATTCGTGGCTGATGGTAACATGACTGGCGAATTGCCAGCTTACATGACATACTCGACAGTCGTCGAGAGAAAGTGTCCGCATTGCATTTCTGTACGCGCAGCTCAATGATTTGGATATCTTGGGTTGCGACGTAACAAATGCGTATCTCAACGCACCATGTCAGGAGAAGATATGGGTTGCAGCAGGTCTCGAATTTGGAGATGATTTGAGAGGAGCTTGCATGATTATTCGAAAAGCGTTGTATGGTCTCAAGACTTCAGGATCGAGTTGAAGCAAAACACTTTCCGAGACCTTAAATGACATGAAGTACGTTTCGACGATGGCGGACCCCGATGTCTACCGACTGAAGTATCAAGAAGAACGGTGATCACTACTACAAATTCGTTTTGACTTATGTCGACGATATTTTATGCGTGAGTGAAAACCGAAAGCTACGATGGATATACTCAGTAAGGTTTATGCACTGAGAGACGGCCGAGGAACCCGACAGGTATCTTGGCGCCAATGTAGCGAAAGCACAATTGAATGATGGACGCACCGCATGGTCTTTATCAAGTGATGATTATGTCAAGGGTGCGATCGATATTGTGAAAGGCATGCTCGCTAAGGACAAAAGTTACTTAAAGACAAGAGGTAACGAGCGGCCAATGCCAGAGAACTACCGTCCAGAGGAGGATACAACACGCGAATTGACGCCAGAACTAGCGACAAGATATCAACAACTTATCGGGATGTTGCGATGGGCATGTGAACTTGGAAGAGTGGACATTTTGCTTGAAGTGTCGTTACTTTCACATCATTTGTGTTTGCCAAGAGAAGGACATCTCGAAGCAGTTTACAAGATCTTCGCTTATTTGGACAACCACAACAAATCCAACAGGGTCTTTGATCCCAAAGTAATACATCTTGATGAGAGTGCATTTCCAAAGACAGATTGGAAAGACTCGATCTACGGTGAGGTGACAGAGGAGCTACCCCCGAATGCACCCGAACCACTCGGTAAGCCTGTGTACATGACATGTTTTGTTGATGCTAATCATGCAGGAGAAACTACAACACGACGTTCGCAAACAGGGTATTTAATTTATTTGAATAATGCTCCCATCGACTGGTTCTCCAAGAAGCAGAACACCGTGGAATCATCAACGTTTGGATCTGAGTTTGTGGCCATGCGAATTGCAGTCGAGAAGATTCGAGCACTGCGATACAAGTTACGCATGTTTGGGATTCCAATTGAAGGTCCGACATCCGTCTTGGGCGACAATGAAAGCGTTGTTAATAGCGTTTCCAAAATGGAAGCTCGGCTTAACAAGAAGCACAATGCTATCTGCTTTCATGCAGTTCGGGAAGCATGCTGCCGGTTGGATTCGAGTTGGAAAGGAGCCAACAGCAACGAATGTCGCTGACCTTTTCACAAAGATGTTGCCAACGGCAAAGCGGCGCGAGCATCTTGTCAAGATATTCATCAAGAAGGTCAAGATGATCTTCAGGAAGAATCAAAAGAGCTAATGAAGCTCTACCCCAGCGCGAGGTATCGAGTGATCCCTCCTGGACATCCAAAATGGATGGGCTTAAATACAAGTCCAGGTAAAGGCAGGTCGTATTTGAGCCACAGAAGGATTGAGGAATAACTTGCGTATCAACGAAACTGAGGCACTTTGTTGACACGAGAGGAGTGAATCAATCCAGATGTGTTAGGGACAGGGATGGATCGGTAGTGCCACGTCACCGTGCATTTATGCCTTAAGGTTACATCGGTTCCACCTTGACATTATCCCTTCTATTCGGTCACGGATGCATAAGCTATGCATAACACTTGCAAGTGAGTGACCTAATGGGTGATCTAGCCGGTTAAGCTAGATCATGAAAGCGTGAACAGAGACGTCGAGCAGGAATTGGAGATGCAAGAGCATTCCATCATTTCGACTAGTTTAGAGCTCATAGTTTTGAGCCCGGTAAAATAGATGCTCATTACGGCTTGTAATCAGTACTTCTAGACTTATTCACGAGTTCGCACGCGAGCGGCCTTTTTTCGAGAAAGGTCGAGCGACCGATTTAAAAGCGTTAGAGATAAGGATCATTAGTAACGTGACTCGTGACTCGTGACCTATTTAGTGCGGAAATAGGGTTGCCTAAGATGTACACAATCAATGAGAGTACTCCTACGATGGCTGTTCATTATTTAGGAAAAGAAATACCGAATGTCACAAATAGCTTTTAACTTAAGAAATATATTTATTCAAATATACATGATATACCGCGCCGGGCCAACCGACAGATACGGTAGGTGTGAGCTTGCTTGAGGCAAGAATGCGAAACCAACATCACAAATATCCGACAAACATAACAAACTCCAAAACATAGGGTATCACCGGATCATTGTCGTTCTTGTCATCTTTCTCCTAGCTAACAAGTAATTGACTCCCACGTGAAACGCTTCCCGACTCGCGATTCGCAACGCTTTGCAACACAACAATGTTCCGCCCAAAAAAGACGCACGTGAGACGAAGGGTGGAAGACGTGGAATACTGGCGCAAACGCGCAGGTTGGTTTGATGATGATACCTCAATGCAAAGCTACAACAACGGGGTATACGATGCCTATTATCAAGCGGATGACGACGGATCCCACAAAAATAGGAACGCCCACAATGCGAAGAAGGCAGCAAAAGCTGCGAGAGCGGAGAAGATGAAGAAGGCTGTCAAAGTATTGACCGTTTTGATTTCGGTCGTGCTTATATTTTTCATGTTTAGGCTGATTTGCCGGCGCATGGCAGATGCAAAAAAAGACAAAAAGAAGAAATCTGACAGCAAATCCGTCGATGGAAGTAAGCCACGGAGCAGAAGTCGTTCGCGCTCGAGGAAAGGAGAGTATGATCTGTTGCAAGACGACAAAAGTGAGGCGCGAGGCAAGCGGAGCAGAAGCAAGAGTCGAACAAGAACTAAAAGCCGTAGTAGAACAAGGACGCGTTCGACTTCTCGCTCTCGTAAAGAGAAACCTATTGTAGTATGATCAAACCAAAACTAAGCTTATTTCCTCAACAATTATCGGATATAAGCAACGACACAATGGTTGACTCTTTTCACATTCAAGATAAATGATTACTAAGGCCTATGTTGCTATTCAGCTATCGCTAAGCTGTGAATTTTTCGAGGTTAATGTTAAGTGGTAAAGAAATGTTCGTCTTAGACTTGAATAATTGATTATGGTTTACGCTTTAACTTGGTGATAAGCCCACTTGAGCCAAGGCATTAGTGCTTCCACATCTGCTTGCTCAACGGTAGAGCCGCACCAGATACGAATAGAAGGCGGCGCGTCACGGTAACCTCCGATGTCCAACGCCACTCCCTCTTTCTCGAGAAGTGAAACAAACGCTTTGATTTGTTCGGCGGTGAGATCAAGAGTGCAGCACACCGAAGTAGACGAGCGGATAGCGGGGTCCTTTGCTAGGAAATCAATCCAGTCGTTTTCCGCAACAAATTTTTCAATCACGGCAAGATTGTTCAAACTAAGCTTCTTCAATCCAGGAACGCCACCGATAGAGTCAGCCCACTGAAGGGCGTCGATGTAATCTTCAACAGCCAACATACTGGGGGTGTTGATAGTAGAACCCTTAAAAATGGAGGTGTCAACCTTTCCTTTCTTCGTCATACGGAAAATTTTCGGAAGAGGACGGTTTTCGGGAACATATGTTTCCAAGCGTTCGACGGCGCGCGGGCTGAGAATGAGGACACCATGGCCACCTTCTCCACCAAGGACCTTTTGCCAAGAATACGTAGTGACATCGAGCTTCTCCCAGGGCATGTCCATCGCAAAGCAAGCTGAAGTTGCGTCACAGAAGGTCAAACCCTTACGGTCGTCAGAAATAAAGTCACATCCGTCAGGAACTCGAACACCCGAAGTAGTTCCGTTGAAAGTGAAGCAAATATCATGGTCAGGGTTTGTCTTAGAAAGGTCAGGAAGCTGACCATAGTCAGCCGAAAACTCATTGACTTCTACCAAGTCTTTCAGTTTCAAGTGAGAGACGGCATCCCCGTACCATCCCTTGCCAAAAGATTCCCAGTAGCAAATATCCACATTTCGAGCTCCTAGCATGTTCCACATTGCCATTTCGTAAGCGCCAGTATCAGAGGCAGGCACGATTCCGAGCAGGTAGTCATCCGGGAGTCCCAAGATGCGCTTTGACTCGTCAATGGCCAGTGCGAGGCGTTCCTTTCCGATTTTTGAGCGATGACTTCGGCCCAAGATTCGCTTGTCGAGTGCATCGACGTTGTAACCTGGTCGTTTCTTGCACGGTCCCGACGAAAACTCAGGGTTGACAGGCTAAAGAGCAGGAGACAACCTGAATTAGATTTCAAAGTAAAGGTCACAAGATCCGAACAAAATCGGCGAACACGCACCTTGGCGGCAGGAGGAGCCATGCTCATCATCCGAACCGACACTCGAGGGAGGAATGTTGGCTGCTTGTGAGCGAAAGCCAAGAAACGTGAGGAAGTTAAGCGCAACATGGTGAGTTTTTCTGGGTTTTAGCTCAATTGAAGATAATTGTGACCAGTTGGGGCTGTGTGTCCGACGTTGTTGATGGGCGAAAGCGAAAAAGCGATGATGGAGTGACGAGCCGCGTTCATCGCGAAGGTTTCCAACCAACGTGCAAATTTATTCATTGTGAACGTGCGGGAGGGAAGAGGGAACGAACGTGCAGCCCACCATCCGACACTTTTGATTGGTCAGCCCGTCTGTAAGACGCTCGCTTCGTCGGATCTTAGCCAACCAACCAACCCTCGTTTCTCGTTCTTGTTCCTCGTCCCGCGTCCCGTTCTGCGGAGTATTTTTTATGCCTCTAGGTATGGGTACCGCTAAGCGATTACGGTATCAAACACTTAAATGAGAAACGGCCATCGGACCGTTGGATGTCTAAGTATCACTCTTTGTTCAGTCAGTCGTGCGTATGATCTTTTCTTTTCTGACCACAAACGCTTCTACTATAGTTTAAAGTGTAGGGCTATTTTGAGGCTCTGAACTTTGGTGCACTAAAGTGAAGGTTTCCGCGTTTCCGTATCTTTTCGCTTTTTGCGCGCCAAAAGCCACAGACCACGGACCACGGACCACGGATCCATGTTCCTTGAAAAGAAAAAAAATCTCAAACGATCGGAATCCAACAGCACAGTCACAGGAAGTTCTTCCCTTCCAAATTGTCCTCGTATCTTATTACTGCAATAGCGTTGCTTCATTTAGAAAAGGTTAGTTTCACGTGCAGCTGTTGAAATGAAAACGAAGCATTCGCCAAAGCGTATACATCGTTTGTTTTTCCGATAAATATCGTACTTCCGAGGGTGTTGTAAGAATGTAAACGGGGCGGCTTTCACGTGTCGATCACATTTGTAGAAGTGAAATATAGTCAAGAGTGCTGAATAACTACATCCTCATCCAGACCTTTCATTGTCGTCGGTCTTCTAACATACCAATCACCAGTCGTTGATCGTGATGATCATTATTTTTCATCCTTCAACAAGGCTTTTGCGCTTTCAGATTTCCAGCATCTTCCAACTTCCGGTTGATGGAATTACGTCATCTGATCAGAATGCGCTGTCCGCAAATCGTCTCGCTTCTACTAAACAGTCCATAGTTCGAGTCCCGGTTTCGGATTTTCCAGCCTTGACTTCACCGCTTGCGTCAGCATGTGTACATGTTATCCGATAGCAAATTAGAAAGTTAATTGATCCCAACAAGACTTCTTTCGTTTTGTTTCTTCCAAGGTTTTAGATTTTAGATGTTCTGTTCTTTGCTCTTCGTTCATGCACGTCATTTGTTGGTGTCTGTCGTTCTTACTTTTTGACGGATAGTAATACTCATCCCGAATCTGTTTCTACTGTTTTTCTCTGACTCCTGATGTCTCACATCTCAATCTTTGATCAGTCTGGCGCGACTGTATCCGCGGGCAATTCCGTCAAAAACATCAAACGAAAGGATCGGAAATTCTTTTCAAAGCAAAAGTGATCTTTGGCAAAAGTCTTTGAAGACAAAAAAACATCCATCAAAGCTTCATAAAGTAATTTGATCACCAATTACAATCGCAGGATAGAGAAGACAATCATGCACGCTACCGTATCAAAGCGACGATCGAGCTTCAAGCCTAGCTCGATTCATCGCAACGGAAACTCTCCGCTGGATCCGTCATGGACATTATCTTTTCGGGAAACTGTCTCGAAGGAGCTGGAGGTCAGAGAAAGCCTTGAATCGTCAGAAGTTCCCATAGTGTCGGGAGCTGAAATGTTGTGTTTAGAGCGTGAAAAATTGAACGAAGCCTCGCAGGTTACATCTGTGGACGATACGAATTCACCTCTCCGAAAGCGCAAGAGGATTGCGAGTCCACATTTGAGTCTTTTCTCTCTTTCGCCGTCCTGAAAATACAGTTCGCTTGACGAAGTGCGATCTGTCGAGGAAGCTGGACGTCGAGTATGATTGCCAAGGAAAAGACTGCCGTGTCCTAGGACACGGAGCGTTTTCTACCGTAAGATCGGCTATCCGAAGACACGATGGAATGAAGGTGGCAATCAAGAGTATTTCAAAGCATGATGCGCTGAAAGCTAGAAGACTTCGTATCAGTGGACGGACTTATGTAGAGGAGTGGGAGATATTGAAGCAGCTCAGTGAAAACCAACATGTCGTTTCGCTACTGGACATTTTCGAAACGAGTTATGAGATTCAGCTTGTTCTTGAATATTGTCCCGGCGGTGAACTATTTGACGCTATCCAGAGGAAGCAAAGTACGACATTGACGAAACATCAATACAAAGAAGAAGACGCTTCTTTGATTACTCGACAACTTCTACACGCACTTCAGGATATCCATAAGCGGGGGATCGCTCACAAAGATATCAAACCGGAAAACATTTTGCTATTCAGTACTGAAGAAAGTTGCTCAATTCATGTGAAACTCTGTGATTTTGGGATGGCGCGAGTGATCTGTCAAGATAGTGATGACAATCTGTCCTGCGACGGAGATGCTTCTCCGGCCACTCCAAGTCGAACGCAGTCGTTTCAGTTGTTCGCATCGGACTACTACACCGCTCCCGAGTTACAACTAGGCTGTGGCCTGTACGATACGGCTGTGGATATGTTTTCTCTTGGTGTTACAGTCTACATTCTGCTTTGTGGATTTCCACCTGTCTTTGAGGGTGATGATTCTGCCTGTGTGACCTTTCCTTTACTATACTGGAAGAATATTTCCGAGGAAGCCAAAGATTTCGTACGAAGCTTGCTTGCGTTTGAACCAGCGTACCGCATCAGCGCGGAACGAGCTATGAAGCATCCTTGGATTCGGAAAGGCGATCGCTGTTCTCTTACTAAATCGGGGTTGACGACAGGTGATATGCGCATGGCATTGCTTAAGCGACGACTGTACCAATGCCTCAAGCACCCAAAGACTTCGTCAAGTCGCGACAAAGACAAATATAGACAGTATCGAAAGCGGCCTCGAAGAGCTAGAGTCATACGAGTGAGTTTGGCCGAACTATGCGCAACAGGTGTGACAGCCGCGCCGTCAGTTGAAGCGATTGCTTCTCCGTCCCCGTAGAATGAGGGTTATGTATTAGTGATGATATTAGATGACTATTGATGATTCTTTTGATCTACTTTTAAAGTGGTGTCTAGAAGTTCCTATGTAGCAGTAAGGGTAAAGATTATAAAAATTGTCAGTTAGAAACGGGTAACGATACGACATTCCTTCAAGTGGTCATTGCGACGGTCACGAAAAAATGATTGCGAACGCGCGATGAACCATGAAAAATCGCAATGCAGTTTTAACACTTGGCAGTATTAGTCACCATGGCCCCGAAAGTTGTCGATTCTACGACAGGAATCACCACAGCTGTGGATAGCAGTGCCGTTGCCGGGACGCCGGTGCCTCCCGCGGAAGGGGGGAAATGGGAAAATTTTTGTATCGGTGGTCAGTTATCGAGGTACGAATCAATGAACAGGAAGTCCATAGATGCAGAACTAAAACCATTTTTTCTGACTTTTTTTATAATTCGTTAGACGGGGAACGGTGCGGGGAAACGTTAAAGTCAATATTCGAAAATGCCAAGGATCCGAACCGTGTTGTGATCGGTTTGATCGAACAAAATGAGGCTCAAGATAAGTTTTGCATGGAGGAATACTGCAAAGCATATGGTGCGTAATCGATGAGGAAAATGGCTTTTGCAACAAGCAATCTGATTCACTTTTCTCGTTTGTCTCTAGGTGTCACCACCATAGATCGCAGGAATATACGGGAAGGGATGACGAAGGTTGTCGCGAATCCAGAAGAGCTCAAAAAGTGTCCGCATGCCAATCAAGTCAACTACGGTGCGATTTTTCACATTAATGCAAAGGGACCGATCTTTGCTCGTAGTTTGACTCGCAAAATTCTCGGGAACGAAGAATTCTGTATGCAAGTCGATGCGCACACATCGTTTGCGAAGGATTGGGATGAAATGGTTGTAGAAGAGTGGCGCAACACAGAAAACGAGTTTGGTGTGATCACATCCGTACCACCGGCGAAGAGCGAGCAAGAAAGCTACACCGTCGGTGGTAGCAAAGGGAACAGGGTTCCTAGACAGTGCAAGATCGATTTTCGTGAGAATCATTTTCCTGTGAGTGATGCTAGTTGTGCTATCTCAGATTATTGCAAGTACGAGCTTTGCTGACAACATTTTAATTGCAACAGGATTTCGAATCTCCCGCGGATGGTTATGCAGAAGATCTGGTAAAGCCCCTACTGTCACATGGCTGGTCAGCGGCTTTTTCCCTTTGCCAAATGTCATCTGGAAGAAAGTGCTCCGTACGATCCGTTCCTTCATTATGCTCTGCCGATTGAACAATTTTCTAGATATGTTCGCTTCTGGACGCGAGGGTAAGCCTTTTCCGCGTAGTAAAGTGTTTCTTGTTGTCCATTTCATGTGCTCACACGCTTTGCTCAAGTTATGATACCTATACGCCTACTCGTAATATTGTTTTTCACGATTATGGACCTCAGCCAAATGGTCACGGCAACAATGAATGGTTCAAACGACAGCGAGATCGATTTCGCAAAGCTTCGATACAGCGAGTTCAAACAGCACTACAGATTGAAGGAGGTGAGACGGAAGAGAAGGCACAAGCCAATTTGGGCATCTATGGACTTGGCAAGCGACGAACACTACAACAATTCCAAAAATTCGCCAATATGGACTTCAAAACATTGAAAGGAAATTCGGGGCCAAATCAACGATGCAGTGGAGCTCAATGGGTCCCCTATGATGCGAGTATTTCACCTGTCGACAATTTATTTGACAATCCGGACAATTTAGACCCGCAACCCGAATTTCCTCTACGGTCTGAAATGGTGTTTTATGAACAGGTTGTTTTGAAATCGCCTCATGCGGCCTATAATCCTCCTCGAACAGAATACCATCCTGTTTCAGTTTCAGTTCCTGTCAACGATACGCAGTCCTCGCTGCCGTCGCTACCGGTGCTTTTCATTCTTTGGGTTTTGGGATTAGTTTTCTGGTGCCTGTTCTGCATGAAACCATCAAATAGAAAAACGCGGCCGAAGAAAAAGAAGTCATTGGATCTTGATGAGTCTGCTGCCTATAAAGACGTGTAAGAGACAAGGTAACTTAACTGTGGAATACGTCGTGCTTAACAATATTGATTAGGATAGCCACTTTCAATGAATTTCAAGTTAAAAGTTATCATCAAGTGCTCATATTGATCTCAGCTTGTGTATGAAAATTACCGCTGCAACACGTAGTCATCGACGACATATGGCTGGTATCAAAGTCTCATTCAAGAAAAAATTGCATTTTCCTTGAAGCTGAAAAGAATGTGTACAAGGCAATAAAGTCAAATCACTTGCACTCAGCCTTTCGGAGCAGCCTTGTAAATGACATCAGTAGACGTACAAGACAAAAAAATGATGTGAGATTGTAGTTTCGGGATTCGTCCGTTCAGGGCGTCTTTGATGATATAGTGGGTTCCGATTGCTTTTGCGGTCCTCCTCCTGATCTGCGATAGATGAAGCCTTGCGTGGTGTTTTTAATGGCTACACGATTGGCAGGGTTGTCCAGATACGTCAATATGGAGCTTTTAACAACATGATCCAGCCTTGGCTGCTGCGACGGAATCAACGACAGCACGGATGACAGAGCCAGCGGGAAAATCGGCCCCATGGGCAATCCGATGACCAGAGGCAAAACAGCTTTCTGCATCGTTTCTGACGGCAAGAAATCGACCGCGAGCTTGGAAAACTGAACATGTCCCATGGCAGTGGGGTCGTACGGAATATCCGCAACCAAGATGTTTCGATGCCATATCGGTCGTTCTCGCTCTTTTTCGCGTTCTGATTTTCTCCAGTTGGCATACTCCGTTCCAACGAGATAGTTATCACGCTGCCATTGAATCGCTTTGTATGCAGATTGGAACAATTTCGTTTTTCGAATCATGTTCGGTTCTGTGGGTATGTGATCGTCAATGCGTATAGCTGCCATAACTTGGTCCGCATAGCCGCCTTCGTTCTCTTTTTTCGGGTTCCTTTACATCGACGTTCTCTTCTGTATTATCGACGGGAGCTATTCCGTAGAATATTGAGTTTAGTAGGCTTTTTACATGCTGAATAGCTGGATTGTCTTGCTGTTTGGAATGCTTCTGATTGCTGGAAGGTTCCTCATCGACCTGTGAGCGAGAGCTTTCTCCGCTTCGACCCATAACTCAGGCATCTAAATAAGCGGCGGATGTTAAGACACTCGTCCGATATATGGCGGTATATCTGATGTGATGATAATATCTATGCTCTCATTGCTTCTCATCAACAAAAATATCGTCTTCGCCTTTTTCGTCGCAATTGCGGTATAGCAACTAAACTATTAGTCTAAGGAAGCGGTAGAACCGGTACTCGAAAATTATATCCTATTATTTCTGAAACGTCTACCTCGAAATTGATAGCGTCACATAATGAACTTTTCGCGCCATTTTCCCACGTTTTTTTAATCTGCCTTTGGTTATTATTCCGTGACATTCGCCGCATCCATCAAGGATCGCGCATGACATCGGTGAAATCATTCTCGCTGTTGATGTCACATAGAGAAAGTTGAGAACAAATCCTAAGTTGAGAACAAATCCTAAGTGCAACTATCTTGCTTTCCTATTTCTATAATCAAAGACGAGAGAAGAATGCGAAAGATAAATCGGGCGTCGAGAATAGGATTCATCTCCGCTCTTACGCTGCTTTTTCGTTGCGATGGATTCACTGCACGCGTTTCACCTTGGAGTTCGTTGAAGAGAGGAAACACTTTGAGTCTTTTTCGACAAGCTACTGCTGATAACACTGTTGTGGTAAGTGAATCATTCTTGTTGGGGTGCTCCATTGAATTCTAAGTTTCACTCTTTATGCTTTCAAGGAATGGAATGTTTATGTGGATCAATCCAAAGCCTCCTTAGAGAAACGCGCCAACACGGCGCTCGATGCATTTCTAGCTTTAGCTCCCTCGTCGGTGGAGGTGACACCGGCTGTCTTCAAAAGTAAAGCCAAGGGAGGGATGATACGTTGCATTTCAAGTAAAAAGAACAAAACATTTGAAGTCAGTAACGTTGATTCGGTAGATAAGGTTTACCGGATACTGACCAAACACATGGAGTTGGTAGGTAATGCTAGTCACAAATCTCACTAGCGTGTAAATTGTGTAAGCTGACGCATGTTTTGGTTGCAGAAAGTCAGCACAAAAGTGTGCGATTGTCTCAAATGGAAATACAAAGGAAATGGTCACCTGGAAGCAGGTCAAATTGATCTCGCTATTGATGCGTACGACAAAGCAATCGAAACAGGAGTTACTCAGCAAGAAGGTATTGTTTTGTTAATGCGATCAACAGCTTATTTGCAAAGAGCCATCACGCATAGAACGACTTTGAAGGAGATTGTGAATGAGCTAATCGGGATGGTTCCATCGGCTCTCCCTTTTGTTTTCGATGAGGCCATCCGTCATCCCAGTCTTGCCAATGCCATTTTTCGAAAGTTTGTCGAGCAAACAGAGCGACAAGACAAACATTTTCGAAAAACACAGTATCGACATGGGCTCTATCAGTACGCCTTACTCAAAGCAGCGCAAGATGCCATACGCGCCACACAATTACTGCCTTACTATGAAGTAGCCTGGTTACGGGCCGGTGAGATTCTTTCGGAGCTTTGGCGGCTGAAAGAGAGCGCGCAGTATTACGAAAAAGCTATCGATCTCGATTCGTCATTGGAGCCCTCACTCCGACCTGTGATTGAACGGCTTCGTCTTCGACAAGAGCTGCTGGACACGGCTAGAGCGTACGGTTGGACCGAAGATATTCTCCGGTTAGCATTAGACTATCAGCGGGCCTAATCCAGCTGTACTCTACAGTCAATCGACGTTAGATATCGTGGAGACGGCATGTGAAACAACGAATCCCATACTACTGAACTCTTTTTTCGGCATTATACTTTGTGTAATATCGGTAGTATCTCGCATATAACGTTTGATTTATGATGGAAAAGGAGCAAAGATAGCTTACACTTCTTTGGGGCAATATAAGTAAGTGGCTTTTAACCCATGCAAAGGATGGGACGGATTGTTTTCGATCTCCTGGAAATCTCTGCAAGTCCAATAATATTCACTGTTGATGTTGCGACAATCATATATTTTGCAAAAGTTGTCATCCGCTGTAGCGAGGTTGCACTCAACGCCATTGATTTTTAAAACACTTAACTGAGTTTCGGCACCCCAAACGTAAAGACTTGGATAATCTTGGTCGATGCCTTCCACAGCGAAAATCATATCGAATGATTTCTCTTCCACGACATTCCAGGAGCCGCTGTCCGCCCCGCTGGACGTTACGTTAATAAAAGCCTGATTTATTTGGTAGTACCCAATCCCGTCTTCATCCTTGCTTGAAGGTAATGATAAGTAATAGGTAGTTATGCTGCTGTCAATGCAGGCGTCTTTACCTTCGAATGCACCGCACCCGCTGCAGCTTTCACAGGTAATGGTCAGGGAGCCAAAACACAAGTTACACTCGCACGAGGATCCATCATAATAAGCAAGGGCGGAGGTGATTAGCTTGTGGTCCTCATTGCATAGATCATTTGAACCTCGACACGGGTCGGTTGGAGCAGCTGTGGGTGGTGGTGGAACGTCCTCTTCACTGTCACGATCATCATTTCGTCCCAACCAATCACATGCTTCGATCCAGCGTTCCGGTGACGACGATTCAGCTTGAACATTGTTTTCAAGCGAGATCAAGGCGACCCATCCCATCCAGAAGGTCTTCATGATGAAAGTGACCGGCTGTTTGTTTGTGGCTTTTATGATTTATGATGATGCGAAAGCGGAAAGCGGTAAAGAGTGGGCGGTGGGCGACCAACCGTGACCGGGACTGAATGAATTACTACTTACTTACATTGAGGGCATCGGTAATCGGTACTGGTAACCATTCTCTCCACACCTAATCGTAGATCGTATGATCGTAGGTAGTCACACCATTTTAACTTTACATAGTACTCAGTACTCCTTTTAATGAAATGTGACCATTGATGACTGCGATTGTGACTATGACCTGTGACCCATGCAGAAAACACTTACTAACTACTAACAGAACTGCGTACTGCGCACTGCACTCGCTCGCGCTTTTTCCGTTCAAATTTGATTAGTTACGCATACGTCATGAACGAACCTTATTTACAAGGTAAATTTCTAAGTAACTCAACGAAGACGTTTTTATGACGTTATGACGTAGCAACAGCCAATCAGGACGCGCTCAGGCAAAAACGGTACCCAACACCCAACTGACGGCGGCTCGGCGGCTCGGCTCTCTCTCTGGCTGGAGCTCTATAGAGAGACTCGAGAGGCCTCTCTCTAATAGAGAGTGAGTAGAGACAAGTAGATAGAGCTCATGTTGTTATTATTGTCCTCGTCGGGAAAAAAAGTGAACATGGCATTCGTCGTGGGCGAGGTCAAAAGTTGCAACCTCAGAGAAAGCAAATTATCGTAGATTGGTTTGATTCTTCGTGAAAGGAAAATTTTAAATTTACAGAGGAATCATCATCATGGTAGAGCCCGCTCGAGAAATAATAACATTCGACGATGAAGATGATGACGCTGAACTTCAGAGAGCTCTAGCTTTGTCTCTCAAAGAGCACAGCCATGTTACATTTGGACAAGTGAATATAGCTGGTGAAGACGATGATGATCTCAAACAAGCTTTGGCCCTATCTCTTCGAGATGAGTTTTCTAAACAGAGGCAATCGGATTTACGCTCGGTTGAAGGCGTTAGTGCTGCTGTCGTTTCATCTGCCACCGATACAAATGTTTCGCTACCGGAACAGCTACCGTCCTTGGTGTTAAACATGGAAGTCATTGACGCGTACTATAGCGAAACCGAGCCTTTCGATATAGAGTCGTTTCGCTCTATCATGTGGGATGAAAATTTAACGACTGAGAATGATAAGCGTCGGTGGATCGAGCAACCAATAACGATGCGCAGTGATGACATTGCAAATCAAGATTCGCCTGAGCCTGTCGGTGATGATGAAATAACGCGACTGGATCAACTGGCGAAATCGCATGTTCCTTGGGGATTAGTACAACAACACGGTGGGCCGTGTGGCGTTCTAGCAGCGGTGCAAGCAGAAATGTTACGATATTTGATATGGGGACCGCTGCCGTCTTCATCATTTCTATCGGCTGATGCTTTGTTAGAAGCCCTGGCTAGAGCCCTTGGAACCATACTTGCTCGTGTAGCCTTAGCGGACGCCGTGGAAATACCTTCCGATTGCGATGTGCAAGGCTGTGAGGGGACAGATAGCTGTTCGGGCAAAGAAAAGGAGATAGCTGTAAAGCTTGTTTTGCCGTGTCTAGACGGTAAAAACATTGACCGTCCACTGACATGGGAAGACTTCGAACCGTGGCAGGGTGCTGCTACAGTCAACGGTCCCGACAATACATCGAGCGCTTCCTCTGTCCCCTCGTCATTCATAACATATACTATTACGTCAACGTCGGCTTCTGCCGACTCCAGTCAGAACAAAAGTTGCAAAAGGCGGAAGACCGGCAGTTCTGAACCTGGAAACATCCTGGATAGCCAAGAGAAAGAAGAGCAGGAACTGTTGCTTCTTCATGAGATCGATAGATTAGCACGGCACGTTTCCGCATTTTTACTTCAAGCACGAGATGGCGGAATTTCTCCGATAAATCGTTTTCGTCACGCAGGGGGAGTACTTTTATTGGTGATGTCTTTAGTTGCATCTCGCGGTCATGCAAAGCTCCGAGCTGAGTTTGACGATCCTATCGGAACTCGTCTTACCGGTCAATTTGGCCATTGCAGCCAGGAACTTATCAACGCTCTTCTCACCGGACAGGCTGTATCGAATGTATTCGATAACGTTCTAAAGCCATCGGGTGATATGATCTGCAGGGGAATATGCGCAAAACCTGTTGTCGGATATCTTACTCAACTCGAAGCTCTTCAGTATTGTTCGGTGGGGTCGTACTTCAAGTCCCCTCGTATCCCTGTTTGGATCATTGCGTCGAGTAGTCACTTTTCAGTCTTATTTGGTTCCAAAAAAGCCATTCAGGAAAGTGCGAGCGACATGTTACTGGAGAAATGCCGTAGAGCTTTCAAAAGTGTAGAAGGGGGAGAAGAGAACGGATTTATTCCTACCGAGTCGCTCTCATTTGTGTTGTCTGCGCTTGATTACAGTTTGGATCCCCCCAAATTATCTGCTTTAAGAGCTGCACTGGAAGTAACAGGCGCAGGTATAATACTGTGGGATGACTTTTGGAAGGCGATCAGTAGGCTAATGACAGGGGCAGCGATTGAGACAGTTCTCGGTGGTCAAGTCGCTTCTGACAATTCCCCCCGTATCACAAGCCGAAAGTCGTAAGACAGGGCAGTACCCCACGCCCCCCTTCATCCACCAGAATCTCGTAGCTCAGGATGCGGTTCTCAGTGACGATGTAAACACGTCAAATTCGAACAGCTTGAAACCAGCATTTGAGACACGTGTCGACCAAGTAGAAACCGACGAGGAAATGGCGAGAAGATTAGCTGGTGAGTGGGGTAGTGAAGACGCAAATAGTGTCGGCGCTGTGAACGGTGGATCCCCCATTACTGTCCCTTTGCCGACCAGGAGGACGACGAAGTTGACACTGGCGACTCAAAACTTGCGGCCAAAGGATCTACAGGCGTCTTTGATTTTTGGAAACATATGGGCATACATTTTCCTTGTACCATTACAATGGACTTCGAGGGGTGTTCTTTCGCCTTTTCGAGTCACAAGATTAACCCCTGAAGAGGCTGTTGGCGCAAGTATTGCCCTTAGTCATGCTAATGGTGCATCGGCGCAAAGCACTGATTTAGAGGAAGTCATCAGAACGAAATGGCCTTCCTGTGCATTTAACTTTCTTGGGCAGCCACCCCCTTTGATTGACTAGATTGCTTATAATCGTTTTCAAAAGAAACTCGGGCTTTGATCGTCTATGTACAGTTAAACGCTAAGTCTAGTCAGCCATTATTTTCAACTCAACTCCTCATGAGACGGTGGAGCTCTTATAGCCTTATAGCAGTATACGCTCGGGTATGCTCCAATTCTTAGCAAAACAAAGTTTGAGCACAAATTTAAAAACAGTCCATTTGAATCAAAAACAACTATCCAACTTACCACAAACCCTCTGCAGTTTATCGACTGGCAATTGCAAGGAATTCTTTTTTCCAGGTCTTCCTCTGAAGACGAATCAACATGTAAAGCAAGAGATGGTTTGTAGTCGTAAGTAATCTCATCGTGAATTTGGATATCCTTTAGCGCAACAAAGAAAATTCTCTCTCGGCACTTTTTGCAAGGCGGTTTTACAAAGTTCATAGAGCAGTTGGGGAGACAGCTGTGGTTTAAAAAACGCGCCGGTCCGCCCTTCGTGGTAGCGTCTATGGCGAATTCATCGTTGATGCGAAGGATAAAACTCGGTTTACTCTTTTCAAAATACTCTTCTTCTCGACGGGCGACGGTCTCTTTCTCAATGTACTCGCCAATATACTCGGCGACTATTTGGCCCTTTTTAAAATGTTGATCCGCAAACAGACCAAAACCGTGTATTCTGCTTGGTCGAACCGAGAGGCAAGAGGGAACATCTCCCGCAAGCTCTTCATCATTGATTTCACTCCAGTACAACGCTTCTTTACGGTTAGAAGTGCTTGCGAGTCCAGTCGTCGATTCGCATCGTGAAATGCTAATTTTGTGGTGTATATTATCCCCTCGCTTTCTTCTCTCGTCAAGCTGGACATGAATCTCTTTTATGGCATCAAATGGAAGGCAGCGAGAGCAAATGTTTTCTGGATGCGATTTTCGCTCAATCCTCCTCTTTTGCATCTTACGCAGTAAATTCAATATTAGCTCCTCCTTTTGACTCGGCGTCTGATGGAAGTCAATTAGTTGACCAGCCCTGGTAACCTCGTTGTCTACGAAGATTCGCAATTTCCTATCAAAGGTCGCGTCCCTCCCAACAACCAACGCGTGTTCACGTGTACTGTCAGGGTTGGGTGCAAGCGTGGCCGATGCAGCCACAGCGATTCTTTTCACGACTAGGGCTCCGTAGTAAGCTTGTTCGTTCTCGATCGTACGCATAATACAGGCCTCGATTTGATTGCGAAGCGCTTCTTCGTCTTCTAACATTTCAACCGCCTCAGGCCACACTTCTCTGAGTTCCACAAATGGCTCCTTTTCATAAAGTTGGTCATCTGACTGAAATGATTCTGCATCGCTGCTTGGGTCATGAGTCCCTGCGCACATCTGATATGCAGTTAGCACTGCGTTCATCCAATCTGCAGTTCGACTTGCTGCAATAGGAAGTGCGCTTTGTATGTCTTTCGCGTATCTGCACACTGAAGCTTGACATGGGTAGAACGAAATAATGGCCGTGCACATTGATTCGATATCCTTTACAAGATCTCCTACACTTTCATAGGACTGATCAAGTACGTTGTCTTTAATCGTACCGATGTCTATGAAATCTCGAAACGCTGCTGTAAATCCTTGGTCCTTTACGGTCCGTGCGACAAGTCTCAGCGGGTCGCGACGAAGGGAAGCTAGCAAAATACCATAACAGGATATTGCCTTGCATCGGGATTTGAATGCATCAATCCTTTCCCTTTTTCTCATCAGCTTCTGTCGGTCAGGATCGCTATAATCCTTGTTCGACGTGGATGATACAAGAAGTCTAGTGGGCGGCTGTCGATTTCTAATCCGGCATCTCCCCAGAGTGTTTTCTTCGTCAGGAGCTATGTCAATGGTAGCTTCCGGCACGAGTTCATCCTCACGTCCAATACTCGCTGTTTCAGCGTATCGATCACGGTCGTCTACATCGTCTAAGCCAATAACTTTTTCGTCACCTTCATCTTCATCGCAATCAAAAGTCCTCGTTTTGGAAGGCGCAAGAAGTACCTGTGGAGGTAAAATCGTCAGAGGTGCCCATCTGCTCTTTAATATTCTATTTGACACCTGGTGCTCGCCCTTAGACCGGGTGTCATCAAATCCATCTTTTCCTTGAATACGACCAAGCATGATAGTTTGAACTCTCAAATTATTTCCATCCGCTTCAGTCCTATCAGTAGAATCAAAACCAGCAGGCTGTTTCTTCGACAAATTACAAACCAACTGTGCTCTCCTACAACGAATACAACCAGCCTTATCTTCAGTATATGCCCCGCAGCGACCGCAAATGAAAAGAGATGCTCTGCTTGCTTTAGTATTTCCGTTGGACGCAAAATGATTGGAATTCATCGTCGTGACATCGTCGATGAAAACAGCAACATCATCGAAGCGATCTAAAGCCTCTCCAAGACTACTACTGGGTAGCAAGGGAAGACTTTGTAGTTTAATCCAGTCACTGGATGGAGTACAAGAAATCGGCTGAATGTGGTCCAACTCAAAATCGACCAAGTCCTCGTCGACCATTTGACCGCGATCGACGCGAGGTCGCAGACCAAGTCCAACCCTAGTTGCTATGAGTGAGCTCATAGGGGTTGCAACTTCGCGCGAGGCTCAACAGCGGGTAGTTTTCTCCCTAAAACGTGACAGTAATGTTTCCAGCCTCTAGTACAGCCAAGGCATTCGTCACCAATGCTCGTCGAAAGCGGGCCGTGGACTTCAAAGTACGGAATCAGTGACTTCGCGTGATCATCCATAACTAGTGTGCTTTTATCACGACTGGCCTCAACCATTGGGAATTTCCCGAATCGCAAATCATGGAGAAGCTCATACGCAATCTTATTCTGAGTGTCATCTAGTTCGTCAGCAACTGGTTTTGTTCCAACGCAGGCATCGTCTAAACGTTTGCGGCGGTTCAAGTCCTTACGATCTCCATTTCCGACCACAGTTTCAATTTCATCATCCGACGAGTTGCTTTCTTGCTCATCTATAGCTTTTAAGTCAACGATTTCCCGAAGACTCTTCTCTTCCTTCCATTCGACAGTACGGGCCTCGAAATCACGCATTGACATTGTCATATAGCGACGGTGGTCGACCGGACGTAATTTGACCCACCACATCGCTGCTTCTCTCGCAACAAGTTCGTTTCTCTCGTCGCCTTTCGGTAAACGGTTGAAAGTTCTGTGCTTTCGGGCCAAAACCCGCTCAATCTTCCATCGGTTCTCGGCTAGGTAGAAATAGAAAGCCGGTGTTGCTCTCACTAAGTCCGAGAAATGGCTTTCTTCTTGACAAAAAGACTCTCGTTCGTCCTCGTTCCCGCAATGATTTAAATTGTTTATGGAAAAATTCTCTTGATCATTTGTGTCTCTGTTTTTCTTCAAACCTTTCTGCTTCTTCTTCGTTTTCACCTTTACTTCGTCTGCTTGCTTGTCAGAAACGACAGAATCAGCCCGCCGCCGCTTTCGCAAATTACGCTGTCCGCCATCAACCTCCTCCTTACTTTCTTTTTCATCTTGCTCAATGTCGCAATCTTTACCTTTTTCAACATCACCATTGATGTTATCCCCAGGATAGCTCGCGCAGTGCCGTCGGCTTTTCCTGGTTGCCGTAGCGTTTTCTTCTTCCAGATTATTTTCTCCAACAGTTTCAACAGCGGCCTGGCAAGCACTGCATCTTCCATTTCCTAATTTTTCAAAAGTTTTAAATGCGAAGGACTCTTCAACCTTCTTTCCACAGTCCTCGCAAAAGGGCACGCACCATCGTCCGAGTCCTCGAGAGAAGCTTTAGATGGAGAAATGTCTGGGTCAGAAAATGTGGTGGGGACACTATCGTCAATACATTCTGGACAGTACCACGGGTCTTCATCTCGATCAAGCGATGTGCGAGCTGCGTTGTCGAGCGGAATGCACTCCTTGTGATAAACACGGGGGCATCCATCGCAACAAACAACATCCCCAAACTCATGACACACCTGGCACCAAAATTGGTTGCCATCGTTTCCCAGCTGGGGCATTTCAGGAACGTCTCCAGGGATGAGAGAAGTAAACGGAGAGCCTTCGAGAAATATCTTCACTGTTGTAGTTGTATTTCGCCCTTCTTCTGTAGCATAAAGGACGGAACCGCCCGGCGGAATAGAGTCGTTGCCCTGCTGTCTTTGCCCAGGAGAAGCCGATGCAACAGAACCTGAACTACGCTTCTTTTCCGGTGCGTCTTGATGAGAATCAATTTGGGTGTGTCTTCGAGTAGACCCTCGTTTGTTCACAATCTCCGGTTCGTTCATCTGTCCAGCTGTGCCCATCGGTTCCGTATGCGCGTCGTGCTCCGGCGACGCTTGTAAAGACGTCTCAGCGGCGACAGCGTCCAAAACCAAATTGCGAGGAATATGTGATTGACCTTGTAAAGTATCGGCCTGATTTTGCTTTTCATGTTTGTTTACTAGAGAAGCTTCTTGCAATTTCGATGCATCAGTTTGAGTTCTGCGGGGGCGGTACTCCCACTTTGTGAGACCTTTGACCCCTTCATGACGCCCACTAATCAAGCTCAAAGATGATTTAATTGAGATTGAACAGCGTCCGTGAGAAACTGTATTACTTAGCTTAATAATAAGCAGCTCACAAGATGAACAGCAACTGGCAGATTTTTGTGAGGATAGACCCTGTCTTGCGGGTTGCCGCGCATAAAACGCGGGGACACTACTTTTTGTCTCGGTTGAGGAGTGGGATGTTCAACACGATTACATAAAACAGTACTGTACTGCAAAGGTCCTGCGTTGAACAGACTGTAGAAAAATGAGAGCCCAGAGCGCAGTTCATAGTTCGACGAAAAGTCACAAACGTTTATGCCAAAACATGTCGCACGTGAACTCACACTAAACGCGAAATGTATAACTTCTTCAATAGAAGACTGTAGAAGTACTTTTCCTCTGATACGCCACTCTCGGCTAAATTTATCGAAATGACTATTGATATTTTCGCTTAGATGACACTATTATGTACACTACATTTTACTGAAAAAGTGGAAACGACGTTAAAATTTAAAATTCTGCCTCGCCGTAGGCTCTACGTAGAAACTTGTACTGGGAGGCAGAATTTTAACGTCCTTCCCTCTGAAAAAGCTTGATCGAGAAGAAGATTGGTCCGGATCCATGTGTACTACGTACCTGGTACCTGGTACCGTGTACAGTACCGTTACGATTTCTAAATTCTAAATACACTTTTGTGCTTTTGAGTTGTTGCGCGTTGCGCACTGCGAGTGTTGTGAATAAAACCACTTAGTGTACAGTGTACAGTAGCAAAATTCAAGCCCGATGAGACGCGAATGACGGATTTGGACTGGAAATACTTTCGAGCAGCAAGATGCAAATACAGTACAATAGGTATGAGTATAAGGATTAAAGTACTGCTCGACAGTCGGAGTATCCGTTCGCGCCATTTGCTCAACGCCACGTTTCAACCAAGCTTCGCTTCTGATCGGTTTGTTGCAATAAAACAACAAGCGAGCAGTTTATAAAAAAGACCACATCCTGCTTTATCGACTGAAAGAAAATCCTTTGTTATCTAAAGTTTACCTAGAGTAAAAAAGGACATGATGCACGCCAACAAAAGCCGAACCATGAAATTCGCAGATGAAAGCTGTAACGGAACTGAGTCATCGTCAATGGCTTCGTCCTTTGACGAATCGGATACGGATACTTCAAACGAAGACCGCTGGCTTGTTTCATCTTCGAAGACAAACCCATTACTGTCAAATCATAGCGAATCATCACGATCAGGGAGTATGTCAGTAACGGCTGGGGAAAGGGCGACCCGTCATATCAGATCAAATGACTATTCAAGTGGGAATGCGATTCGGTCGCGCCTGTTAAACAAACTCGGATTCGAGCCAGCGGCCTCAAAAAGACCAATAAGTACCACAATATCCCACACTCCAAGTTTTCACGAGAGCAACGTTTTTTTGTCGACTTGAAGGGCGACTACGGAGTCCCAGACAAGAGCTCGGTTTCCAAACATGATCGAAGTCTGAACTCGAAACGACGGATTGTATTTAATCCTGAAGTTAAAGTTCAGACAATTCCTTCCCACACTGATTTTTCTGATCGCATTCGTCGTGTTATGTGGACGGACGCCGTGGAGATGGACGAAAACGCTGCTCGAAATTGCCTCGAATACACTGCCGAAGGTTGGGATTGGCGGAATGTGCTCGATGACGAAGATATGATCGTAATAAATGGAGAAAAGATTCATCCAGTGCATTTTTCGGATGAAGAATGCAATTTGAATCGAGAGTTATCAGGTATCTTGTCATCGCATCTACAGTAGACGAAAGTCGTAAGGCAACCTTATGAGCCTAGACGGAAAATCTTTTTCTGTTTCAGGAGTCGACATGTTAATAATGATAGAACTAGATTACAGAGTTACGATTAGTCGAAGGATGAATGTAAATGAGAGTAATTTTCAAAGACTTCAGCTAAAACGATGGCACCCGGAAGGCTCAATCATGCCCCGATTTAGAATAAGATGCCACTTGCCCCTTGATCGACTGTTTTAAAAAAATCTTACGCTCGTAATTTGACAATATATATGTGCGATACATCACGAGCGACAATGTATCGCGTGGCTTGAAAACTAACTGTCATCCGGCTCAAGGAATCGAGCTTTAGGCTTCCTGCTTCTACCAGCATTTGGTACAGCAAAGCACAATCTTTCTCACTCAGTGGACCACGAAGCAGATTGCCTTGTAAATCTAGAACGGCACTAGCTTGCTGTCCTGGAACAGGAGAGGCCTCGAGATCAAGGGCAGCGAAGTTTTCGCTGTTATTCGATCGATCCATACTTTGTAAAAGCTGGGTGTGTTGTTGACGTCCAGCGGCAAACTCCTGGACCACCTTCTCTTCTTCTTAAAGACTCTTTAAGACTCTTAGTCAGCTATTGTTGAATCAAACCTGTTGAGATGATAATTTATCTATAGTGCATTTTGTTTTTTGTTGTTGTTGTACAGTACGGAGTACCCCGGAGTAATAAAAATGCAAAATGCACAAGCCAATTTTACGTAGTCCCTGACAGACGACACGACTTGCAGAATCAATCTTGGTTAGCAGGTCGCGCTATAGGGTTATACAGGAAACGCAAACCTTGGCGGCTAGCTAACGAAACATTGAATGCTGTTTGCTAGCAAGCCGATCACAGTCGTATTTGTTACTTTGACCAATTACCAACGAATATACTCGTATCTCTTTCAAATGCAAACATCCTCGGTCAGGCGAGGGAGACAGGACTATTACTTCCATTTCATTCGAGATTATAGCTAAGAAAATCCTCTTCTATATAATTTGCAAGAATGCTGCCGACTATCTTAAAGAAAAAGATTCATCCATTTTCTCCAAATCATAACGATACCCGTACGCCGTATCCAACTTGTCTAATCCTTTCAAACGAGCCGCTTGTTCCAGCACCGCTACTCGCTGGAACCCAAGTGATTCCCAGAGCGCTACGGACGCCTCATTAGATTGAAAGACGAGATTGAAATAAGCCGATTTGTATCCCAGCTGGTGAGCCGCTTTCAGAAAGACTTTTCCCATGAGATGCGCTACGCCGCGTCGACGATAATCGGGATGTGTAATGAATCCGCCATTGCAGATGTGGGAACATCGGCCGGGAAAATTGGGCTTGATGTAGAAACAACCCGCCACTTCCTTGGTTTCCAGACATCGCACCACGAACGCGGCGTGCGAAAGAAAATATCCTCGATACGCTTCTAGCGTTTCAAATTCCGATTCGAACGGCCATGATCGTCCCTCTTGAATGACATGATTCATCAATGTCATGCCGGCATTCCATTCTGATTCTTCAAATGGACCTACTTGAACGGGTGTCTCATCACGAAGTGTTGTATCGAAAGGAATCCAGTCTTTTAACAGAGATAATCCGGCATTACCATCCCCCGGTTCACCGGAATACGCTGTCGTCATCCATCGCCGTTTTAGGCCATGAAAATAGCCGGTTTTGGGTGCACGAGTTAGAATTCGAGGGACGTTTCGTTCGATGACCGAGAAAACGGTGGGAGCTATCATTCGAGTTATCTATCACACTACGGGGGAAGGCGTTTACAGTGAATAGAGGACAAAATTGTGATACGGCTGAAACTGCAGTGATGATTGATGATAACCATGTAAACACACGCGCCATGGCGGATGCCGATGCCTTTTTGCCTTTTTTGCGGACGACGAGCACGGCGAACCGAACGCGTTGCGACACTCCGCATAGTCAATAAAGGTGACGTCGAAAGCGCGAATACCAGTACGTAGTAATAAGGTGGCTGCGCGTTTTGTTTTGTTGAGAAAAAGAACTCTTTTTGTTGCCAGTTGCCACACTCACTCCTCAAATAGGTCTAGTTTCTTTTTTTAATCTTTAGCTTTGCTAGAAATTCTGTTGTTCTTCTCACTGGTGACAAGCCTTTAGGCTCGGATAAGGTAAGCTAACAAACATGCTGAAATGTCTCTGGATCGGAACACTACTTGCTTTCACAATCGACAGTGTGCAAGCGTTTTGCATTCCTCGAAGCACCAAAAGAAAATCATCTCTTTCCATGTGCATTTGCATTGACTGTGCACGTGTGACCGACTGTGCAGCATACCATTTTGTCGAAAGCAAACATGAGCAACCGCATATGAACGAAAATCCGCAATTCACACCCCGCGACGGAAGTCCGACCATTCATGTCAATGTACGAACGCACCGCAACGATGAGGAGATCCAGCGTATATGGAAGGAGCACAAAGAGGAAACGAGACGGGCGGAAGCTAAAGCTGGAGACGCGCAAGGAGAATTACGCGGTGAGACGGTGTATAACATGTCGCCTTCCACCACCATCGAGTACGATGTCGTAAAATGCGCAGATTTTGTGGAGGATAAGGGATGTTGGGTCCGGAATATGCCAGAAGAAATAAGGAAAGCCAATCCGCATTTCGTTCCGACTTAAGTTGTGCGGAAAAGAATCATAGACACACTAAAACGGTCGTCAGGATACGCTTTGTCTTTGCAAACATACACTATTTTAGTGTTTCTCTCTTGTGCTTTAGTTTTTGTTTTTCATTCTACGCTCAACTTAGATATCATCAAAATCAATACCAATATCATCATCATCCGCATCACCCGCCATAGCCATGTCCACTGCCGTTTCATTGATTCGGGCCGTCTCGGGGAGTTCTCCATACTGTTTCAGGTTACGCGCTTCATCGGCCGAATACTTGTGTATAATGTCCACCTTTTCGTCTTGAAAGTCACGTTTCGCTACTAGTACAATATCACCGGCTGTGATCCATACCTTCTTTCGCATCTTGCCACGAATATGGCCCAGACGAGTCACACCATCAAAGCAGAAACATTCACAACGTCCATTTCCCAACATTTTGACTACTTGCGCGTACTCTTGGCCTGAAGAAGTGTCAGAAGTCAGGCGGATGAAAAAGGAAAGAAAAACATGAAATAGGGGAGCAGAATGATTGACACCTACCATCTTCCTTGAATTCAAGCTCTCGCTTGCTTTCTTCTCCGTCACCTTTTCCCCTTCGTCGATTCTTTCCTCCGTTTCCTGTTGGTTAGAGAATCAAAATGTGTTGTTCGTCAGTGATTTTCGTTCCTTACAAACGAAGACACGCGCGATGCTCTTTACAAACGAAAAGGAGGTGTCGCATCAGGAACAATGCTCTCGTCACGCACCTTTCGGTTTCGGCATATTTTCTGTCTATACTACGAGCAAATCAAAAGATGAGCCCCAACTATTGATTTCCTTTGCGACAAGCAATATCCTTTCTTCGGTTCTGGTGCCCTTCAGAGTTAGACAGATGATCTTCTCTATTATCAAGTCGACGAGCGCCTTCGAACTCGAACGCCGCACACGTCTTGACGTTCTCGGCCGCATTTGGTGGGAAAAACACAAACCGCATCTCCGTCGCGCCTTGGTTTGCGCGTTGCGTTGGGAAGAGCGGGCGAAGGACGTACGCCGTCTGACCATCGTTAAAATATTGTACTTTCTGAATCTATAGTTTCGTGTACAAACAGTAGACACACACGTCCGCCTCACCAAACTCCTTACCTCGTTACTAAAAACAGAAGCTACGGCAGACCAAGGCGAGAGGGCCGAGGGAAACAATTGAAAGCAATCATCAACAACGTCGCGGAGCACCGTTGAGAATCCAATCAGTTTGTTTGTATCCAGTTGTTCATTAATTGCTAAATAAAGAAGAAGAGCCATGGGTATTACACGAGAAGGCCGCCACAAGCGTCGCGAAACCGGTGGACGTCGCGAAAAGTTCCGCAAGAAGCGCAAGTTCGAACTCGGTCGCCAACCCGCCATGACCAAGATCGGTGAGGCCCGCATCCACCAAGTTCGTGGACGCGGAGGTAACCCCAAGTTCCGAGCACTCCGATTGGACAGTGGTAATTTTTCGTGGGGTACCGAAGTGTGCACACGAAAAGTCCGTGTCTTGGACGTTTCGTACAACGCCTCAAATAACGAGTTGGTCCGCACCAAGACTTTGGTCAAGGGATCTATCATCGTGGTGGATGCTCACCCTTTCAAGGACTGGTATGAGTCACACTATGGTGTGAAGATTGGCTTAAAGAAGAAGAGCGAAGAAGCTGCCACTGTCGATCTTTCCGGAAAGTCGGAGAAGACCGCCGCCAAGCTCAAGGCTCGTCAAGCCAACCGCACTTTGGAGCCGGCTTTGGATCACCAGTTCGCATCTGGTCGTCTTTACGCCAAGATTACCAGCCGACCGGGTCAAACTGGACGCTGCGATGGATATATTCTTGAGGGCCCTGAACTTGCCTTCTACATGAAGCAAATGACGAAGAAATAAAGTTCCAAATAAAAATTAGCAGTTTGTTTTTAACTACTCATTTCACACATTCGCTGCATCGGTGTATTCTTGCGGTCCGACTAATGTCTAAACCGATCTAAAACTTTGTCATCCCTCGCAGCGAGGTCACGGTGAGGTGATGAAACTAACTATAGCAGTGTACTTGTAGTACTAAGGTCAACGTTACTGTAATGATGATGATTCATGATAACTCATGATTAACTTGAGTCCCGCTATAAAGAAAATTGCGTCACGCTATAATATTTAGTCACGGTCACGAGCTGAACCCAGAACAAAAAAAGTTCAAAACAGCACACGCAAAATGGGCCATGGAATGATTCGATTCGTATACGCAATCACAATAATCAAGATACGACGAATAACACGGATCACCGCTCATTGACAATCAGCGACCAAAAATCGAGCTGATCGTACAAAGTTTACCTCTTATTATTGACGGAACCCGAAATTCTGTCTCGGCCGGTAATTGTTTCTGTTGTTGACATTTTTACCGCAAACATTCGAGCGTTCGACGATGACTTCGGAATCTGGAACCGTAATGGGAAAGTTGCGTGGCTGGCGAGAGTATATGGCGCCTACTTTGAAAAAGACGGCGTTCCTTGAGAGAGGGGTATTGACGCCAGAGGAGGTAAGAACACGAACCGTTATAGTCGATGAAAAGTAGGCTATCGCGTCTTTCTCATTTCATTCCGCTCGCATCTAGTTTGTTCGTGCGGGAGACGAGTTGGTATTTCGGTGCCCAGCTTGGAGTTGGGAACGAGGGTCAAATCCTCCCAAATCGTATTTACCCGAGGACAAGCAGTTTTTGGTAACTCGCAATGTCCCCTGTCCCACCCGCGTCTCCGACATGGAAGCACAGCTGGGTCTCATTCAGCAACAAGCGCAAAACAATGACGACGACGACGATGACTGGCTTGTGTCTACTCTGGTGAAGCAAAATACTCATTCACTGGAAGATGAATTTGATATTCTAGACGAAGAGGGAGAAGTCGTGAAAAGTCATCCGAATGAGGAGGAAGAAAAGCCTGCAGAGGAGGAGGAGGGCGACGAGTATGCAGATATGGCGGATTATGAAGACAACAATGTGCTAGTGGATGACGATGCTGCCGCTCCATCGACAGCTGGTGATACGAATTTGTTAAAAGTGAGAACCTACGATCTCAGTATCACCTACGATAAATACTATCAGACGCCCCGCGTGTGGATGGTCGGTCGTTCGGCCGAAGGTCAGCCATTGACTGGAAAAGAAATGATGGAAGATGTTATGACGGACTACGCCAACAAGACGGTCACAATCGAAGTGCATCCTCACGTCAGTGGCCCTCATGCCTCCATACACCCCTGCAAACACGGAAAAGTGATGAAAACAATTGTTGACAATCTAATGGCTGCACAGCAGCAGACGGATGGAAATGAAGAAGCAGGGCCGTCGATTGAGATGTATTTGTTTATCTTTCTCAAGTTTGTGAGCAGTATCATTCCGACGATTGCTTACGACTTTACCATGGAGGTGAACACGGGAAAGAAGTAGTTATTCCATGGTAGCTAGTTGATGACACATTAAGTTGATATTAGTTGTTAGCAGTGCGTCTGGTCAGAATGTATAAACGAGATGCTCTAACTTTAGCTCGGATGTTCTTCGCTTGCTTCGCATTAGTTGCATCTTCATACCGGTACCCATTTACAGAGTTGAAAACGTGTTATGTGAGAAATTTGTTTTTTCGCGTATAGCCTTTTATCAACATGACCATGACGACATGCGACGATGGTGCGCACAAACGAAGTGTAAGCATAGTCATTCACTTTTCACCTACCAATCCACGCCCGCGGATGAGATATATCAGAGAGAAGCTTTTTCGCCTTCATGATTGTATGAGTCAGCTTTTACCTTATCTACAACACTGATTCGACAAACAAAGTCTTTCATTCTTCATGTGGCTGAGGTGGGTCGTCTTTCTCATATTTCCCTCCTCAACGCTAGTCAAATCCTTTCTTTTAATTCGGGGACACAGATACGCTCATACAAGAACAGTTGCTCTAGAAGAGCAACTACAGAAGACACATCACAAAATACCCGCACGAACCACAAGGTTCGTGGTTTACTCGATCATGTTCTAAATCGATTGCATCAAGAATGGGATGAAACAAAATGGTCTCGATTGCGTAATTACTTGTATCGCAGTCAAGAAAAGTTGACCGAAGAGCAAGTCAAGAACGTGTTGGATTTTTTGTTGCAGCATTTGGACGAAACAGATGCAGCTCTTGTTTTGCAACAATCTCCGAGAATATTGCGTAAGAACGCCAAGACAAGCCTAGAACCGACCTATCAGTTCCTGAAGGACCTCTACGGTGAATCGTTACTTTCTGTGGCTTTGAAACGAAACCCAGATCTTCTCCTTACTCGTGGAGCTGGTTATGACGGGGGAGTCTTGGAGCTAGTAGAAGTTTTTCTGGCGGAAGAGTTAGCTTTGAGTCAACGACAAATCGCGACCATCAAAAAAGACTTTCCCGTCCTTTTTCAAACACCAGTGTCGAAATTGCTTTCAACAGTTTACTTGTTTCGCACTCGAATGGAACATCAAACGCACGAACAAGCCACTGTGGCAATCGCTAAAATGATGCTGCTTCATCCTCAAATATTCATTTTGTCAGTCGAGAGCATAGAGCATCGCATTGAATTCCTCGTCAAAGAGTGCGGTTTAGACACGGACTCTATCGTTCGAAATGCGGGGTTCCTGTTGGGCCTGTCAATCGAGGAGAATTTGGAACCGAAATTGAAGTTGCTTTCGGCCTACATTCCCAACCGAGAAATGTTAGCCACTGCTTTGAAATCTCATCCGCAGATTCTTGGCTTAGCGCAAGATACTTTGCAGGCAAAGTTCTCGTACTTTGATCGAATTGATGCGGATTGTTTCGGAACGAATTCAGTTCTCACAGCTGACGACTCTTTAGCCAGCCGCATTCTTTTGAGAGCTACACCAGTTCTTTCTCTTAGCCTGGAAAAGAATATTATACCGAAGATTGAGTTTCTTGCTAAAGTTTGGGGCATTGAGTCGTTAGATACATCCCCTCGTTCGCCCAGATTGTCGCTTTCCGAACAACTTCGACAATACCCTAGTATACTCAGCCTAAGCCTGGGTGGGAACATACGGCCCACAGTTGAGTTTTACAATCGAACGAGTTACATTGAACTGGACAGTAGCTGGCGGTTGCAGCCGTGGTCCATTTCTCTCAGGGGTCGCGACTTGGCCGCATCGCTATCCAACCGCTTACTGCCTCGATGGCATTTCTTCCACTCGAAACTATTTTCAAAAGAAGACAGCAATGCACAGCGTGCAATGCAAAAAGGTCTTCCATTGCATATTCTCGTGTCGGCCACGGACACGACTTTCTGCGATGAATTCAATTTTGATGCGACGGAATATAGCGTATTCAAGCGAGAGGCTATTCCGCGCTTGAAGTTCAGCTCCCAGTTCGACACGTGGGTAAAGACAGGGCGACCCATAGATGTATAAGCCTGTTTGCTTTTTCCTGCAACAACATGAATAATAAATTTGCGCGGATTCAATGAACCTAAATAGGCGACAGGAAAGCCTAGCCTACCAAGTTTTTTTGCTTACCTCAAAACCAAACACCAGTACCACAGCGACGTTTTTGAATTTTGTCGTCACATTGAAATAAAAGTTCTGCCGTCGCGATCCGCAGAACATGACAACATTAATGACCATGTATCATGGTGGCTCTGAAGATTGTGCTGATAACATACGAGTTTACATATAGCCCGTTCAGTGGAAACGGCATCCTTTCACGCAGCTTGGTGCAGTCCCTCGAAGCGACTGGAGCTGAGATTACTGTTTGGTGTTGTCGTCCACATGCCGATGACCGCCAAGTTCTAGAAGAATCAACGTCGAGCTGGACAGCCATTCCACTCACCCTCCCAGCCGACGTGCAATGGAAACGAGTAGACCATGAGTCAGGCTGGAAGCATTTCGTATTCACCAATCTTTCAACTGAATTACAGAAACAACTTCTGCAAGCCGTCAACCGTGCCGATATCATCGCTTCTGTTGACTGGACTGGAGCTTACGCGCTGAGATCCTTACCAACCCCGAAAGTCAAGCCAGCAATCTACTTTAATTATAGGGTTTTTGCTCAGGGGGTAAAGGATTCTCAACTGCAGGAGTGGTATAATCAAATGGAAACCGAAGCTTTGCAATCAGCAGACCTAGTCGTCGCGCTTTCGCACCGTGACAAGATGTCTTTGATGAAGCTGGTGAGCAGCAGGGAGGTCGTAGTTTTGTTACCTCCCCTTCGTCAAGATATGGCTGCATTGACGGCACGAGATGAACCGGCACCATTACCTCCAGAGCTTGCGTGGGTTCGATCGATGTGCTTAGTAACATGCGTCGTTCGACTTTCGCCTGAGAAAGACGTCATGCGCTTCGTTCGATTCCTTAAATCGATTCAAGACTTGTTACAACAAGAAAAATGGACTGTAGTTCTTGCTGGGGCTCGAGCGGATCCGAGTTATGCAGATGAAGTGGAGTCCAGATTACGGATAGTCTGTCCCAACGCAGTTATTTTGACTCATTCGTTTCTCTCCCCGGCAACAATGGTATCTATTTACCAGCGATCAGTTTTGAATTTCCACCCCTGTGCATATGACGCCTATGGGATGACCATCATTGAGGCGGGGGCTTGTGGAGTTCCGTCGGTCGTCTCGTCTGAAGGTGTAGGGGCATTGGACCTATTAGGAGAGAGCTGCATTCGAGTTGAGATGACTCAGCATGATGGGCTCAGCCTAGAATCAATAAGGAAGATAAGGCGTGTCCTTGCGGATGCATCAGAGCTGGAACGTATTGGGACGTCGGCAAAGAGCAAGGCTTTGGAGTGGGATGAGCAAGCATATGGTCAAGCACTATTGTCACACATGAAGCTCAGAAACCCAAATGATTCGTAAATAAGAACCTTACTTGAATGATAGAGAGTAAAGATGGAGGAATGCGAACAGTGAATATAAAAGTTGTGTGTTCTCTTTAGTGACTTATGGATAATATGTGTACTTGGCAGCTCCAAGGGATAGTAAAAGAAAAACATCTCAGCGACTGGATGTTCGATTGTCAGTGATGAGGGTGGCAGTTTCGTCGAATGAATACTGGGATGAGCCGTGATACGGTGACGATTGCTCTGGTGAGTCCCCATCTTCAGCCCCAGACCACGACTGCTCTGAGCCCGAGCCGTACGAATCATCGTCTTCGTCGTCGCTGTTTTCAGGCGTCTCCTGGATGGTAGCCATTTCCGGTACGCCACTCAAAAGCGCCTTTCGCTTCTTTTTTTCTACGTCGTCGACGAGCGGTCTGACCAGTCGATGGGACAGTCTTGGCTGGACGCGTTCCAGGAGGTAAAGGCGGCAACAAAGTGTCACTGGACTGCGTGTTGTCTCCGGCGGTCGCTACTTCAAACGGATTTTTCGCTCCGACGGGCGTGAGAGTGCTCGCAGCCGTAGCGAGTGCAAGAACTGCAGGATTTTGAAGCATTACCGAGTCAGTCTCGTTGCTACTATCCATCAGCATCGGTGCATCTGACCCGACCTCTTCCATCGAACCACTTTCAACGTCATCAAATATCGAGTCGGCAGATAGAGTCGGCGATGGGTTTTCTTCATCTTCTGACTTTTCGGAAGAGTCCGTCTCGGCCAGCATAGGCTGGCTCTTGGTCGAAAGAGGCACTTGGCCATTTCGACTATCGAAGTCAGCGTTTTCCGAATCCACTTGCTGGCTGTTGAGTTCTGAAGAGTCCGACTGGCGCCTTCGTCGTGTGACGAATAAACCGACCGCTACAATCAAAGCCAAAGCGATCGGAATCATTAGAACGAGAGGCAGCATGCCAGATGAACTGTCGCTACTCTCAGGGTTCTCGGTTTCTCTGTCCTCATCTTCCGCTACAAGATTGTAAGGATTATCCGTACTTTTTCCCACGAAATAGGTTTGATAAATAGAGCCCACTAAGGCGTTTTGAGAGTCGAGCTCGACGCGTAAGTGGTACATCATGTAGTCTTCAATGACGCTTGCACTGGGTCCTGTGTAAAAGACGTCCATTTTACCACTCATCGCAAAACATATCAGGTTGTCCTCAAGGCTTTTAATGTATTGACACTCTCCTGTTAAATAGTGGTCATGAGGCAAACGTACAGAAGTATCTTTAAACGAAGAAGAAAAATTACCTACCGACAGGATGAAGCGTATCTTTCTCTCCGCTGGTCAAGCCGACCACTTTATGAAGGCCCGATCCACCACTCTGAAGCCAGGGATCTTCCGATTGCACCGACAAGTCACAGCTCCCAACTCCAGTAACTTCGTTCATACGCCGCAACATTCCGTATTCTACATCTGGTAAATCCTGCCATTGTACCTCTGGAAAAGGTTCTCCCGGGTCAGGCAAGGCAAACTCATAATCGAATTCCAACGAGAGCTTTTTGACGTCTTGGGAGCTGTCCTCGCACAAGACGCTATAAAGGCGGCCATCGCGGTATTCCTCCGCGGCGGGCAGCGATACCGACATGCTATTGAACTCAAACGGGTTAATTGTCTTTCGATGAGATCACTTTTTCTTAAACTGTGTGATCAACAACACAAAAGAAGTTTCCGCGTCGTTATTGTGCAAGATTGATCAAATAATGCGAAACGAGACGTTGCGAAAGAGGAAAAACTCGGAGGATCGACTTTGTGTGCAACGGCTTCGCGGCATTTCCCCATGTGACGAAACGCGTCGCATTTTATTTAGGGAATCTGAGTACATTAAACGATAGTGTCGCTTGGAATTCGCTAAACACGTCGATCATAACCTCTCGCCTATAGCACACAATGTATGGATCCACGCGAGCCGGCTCGAAACACAACGAATAACGCTCTATGGCGAATATAGCCTATTTAGTACGTGGTCAGCTGGATTGCATTTCAACGTATCGTGTCTGGGCGATCCTGGATCAGTCCCACTAACTGTAAACATGGTCATAGTGTGCACCGCTAACAGATCTAACTCCGCCCCTTCCTGATTGATGCCAGGCTATTGCAGCTTTTGTTTGTTCTAATTTGTGTTTTAAATTAATACCAATTTAATCAGTTGCAATAGGCAAGTCAATACCTATTTTCAAGTATCCAATACTTCGATGGAAATTGTTCGCAGCGGGTACCATATCTATGCCGCATTAGTTGCGTTCCCAGCTTATCTTTTATCGTCGTAAATAATAGCTATATCCCGAAGACAACATCTCTCTTACGAATTGTAAGATAAGGCATTTGCATTATCTAATGAATGTAGCACGTAGGAGCTTCCGGCCAAAGTCTCATATTTTCAGCTTTCTCTGCATTCGACTTACCGCTTTCATTGAGGATAGGATCCATAGCTAGGCTTCTGTCTTTTTTAGAAGTAAACCTTCTTTCCATGTCTCGAACTCTAGCTAGAGGTAAAAGGGCTTCGTTCCTTTTCGACGTAGAACGTAAAGGTTGATATGCAACAAGGATAGAGTTTTAGTGTGTGTGAATGAAGAAAATGGCGCTGCGAGCAAGCTGCGCGGCGAGCGCGGACGAGGTTTCACTTATTTTTTTTTTTCAAACAAAACAAGCGAACCATTTGCTCCTTGCGATGATCGATTCGGCACCTTACCTTTGCGCTTGACATTGATACAGCCTTTACATTCACCATGAGGGTTAAGCTCGTGCACTATTTATGTACGGTCATTCTGTGCGGCGCATCGAACGGGTTCCTCGTCGCTCATACGTCGCGTCTCAATAATCGAATCGAGTTGTCCGCCATTCGAGGGCCGCCGATGGAAACCAAACCCGACTACGATGCCATCGTTGGACCACTGGGTCGGGCGGTCGACAATTTATTTCTAGATTTGTTTCGTCAAAAGCTGGAAGAAAATGTTGGCTTTCAAACAAATGAAACTGGATATGCCGCCATCATAGATTTGACATCCAAGCTTAATGCCCGATATTCCGATCGAGAAGAGATTCGACGACGTGCGCAGAAAACATTAAGTGACTTGTTTCCTTCCTGGTTACCGGGCTCTTATGCAATTCTCTTTTCAAAGCCTTTCCCAAGGGTAAGCCTCTAGTAAGTGTTTTACTGATTTTTGGAGGAGCCGACTCACTTTCTCGTACTCCAGTTCTCCGCGAGAATGAACGCTTGGGCGACATGGTGGGCCGGAACGTGGTTGATGGGAGAATGTGAAATCAATGATATCACCGCGGATGGAAGAGAGCCCGGTCCAGCGCAAGGATTACTCGTCAAACGCTGTCGGTTTCTCGAAGAAGCCGGCTGTGCCTCCGTATGTGTCAACAGTTGCAAAATTCCTACGCAAAACTTTTTTCTGCAAGAAATGGGACTGCCGTTGACAATGGAACCAAACTATGAAACATTCGAATGTCAATTTTCGTTTGGGAAGACACCAACGCCCGAGACAGAATTGGATGCCGTGGGAACTCCCTGTCTCATGCGATGCCCTACAGCTGGTGCGCTCCGTGAATTTCATTCCAGATCACTGAATGATTCCGAAACAACGAGTCAATGTCATTTGATGTAGCTTAGAAAAAAAAAGAAAATAATAATATAGACTGATAGACTTCTATAGAATGAAGCCAAGGGCCGATATCATTCTCAAAAATTCTAATAATCTAATTGAATGTTTTGAAGATCAATCCATGTCAAATGCAAGCTCTGCATCCGGATTCGAGTCATGAGAAGGCTGTAGCGGGTCGGTGAGCTGTGAATCGTGCGTATAGTTGATGTCGTTTGAATGCGGGTACGAAGCAAGTTGCAACGGTGGAACAGCCTCGCCCCTGAGATTCGAATGGTTTGCGTTCGGTCGCATAAGACTCGGGCTGTGCTCTGGATTGGGATCGGAAAGTGATCGGGGCAATAGAGTATTGTTACCAAGTTCGTCTGTAGGTAGCTTGTCGAGGTCAGCAAACGCCATTTTCAGTGCATGGGATGGTTGAACTGACGCGCCAGCAGTCCCACGAAACCCTGCTTGTAAAACTTCCAGACCAGTAAGTGAAGTAGAGAGCATATCAGAGGGTCTGTCTCTCGTAAAGTCTTCATCATAAAACGTGACAGTTCGGTTCTTTGTTTGCTGTGTTGTGTCCTCCGCTGGTTGCATAGGACTGCTAATTGTGGAATTATCGGTTGACGCTTCCATGAGCGCGGATAATGACGAAGGCTGATGGTTATCCTGAGACGAAGCGCTCTCTTTTCGTTTTAACCGTGACTGCATGATGCGTTCCCCTATCGACAACGATGCCGGTAGCGATTGCGACATATTTTTACTTCTATAGCGGACTCGGTGTTCCAGCGCCCGAATATCACCGGTATTTCTATCTCGATAACTACTGGGACCATCCAGAAATATCCCCCGACTGTTGGAATCTCGCAGTGAACCATACGACGTTCGATCTTCGGTCTCGCCCAGAGGATTTTTCTGCGGACGCCATAGCAGGCGGCAGCATTGCTGGGTATTGTAAAGCCTGTTTGTTGTCACTATCTGATATAGCCGTAAGTCGAGGTGCTCGGAGAAGATGATTCGGTAAAGAAGAAGAGGTGTAAACGCTTCGCGAGTTCTCTGTAGCAATGCTAAGGGCATCTAGCTCTAAATGAATTGTATCAATATCATCGTCGTCATCGCCCAGCTCATCGTCACTCGATTCGGGATACGGGTCGTTATCATTTCTGACAATAGCAATCGGGTTGGATCGAATTCCGTTATTTTGTCGAAGCTGCGGCAAGGCAATAGGGCGACCGCCCAAAGACTGAGAAATGGGAGCATGCATCGTCCACCTTTCCGGTGAATCATCGTCGGCCGCTCCTCCTTCTGCTTCGTTTACAAAATTGTGCGACGACATCGCTTTCATTACTATCTCGTCTGTCTCTATCAATAAGGCTCGACAACACCAAGGATAAATATACAAAAATGACAAAGGAACACCTTCATTGTGAGAGCACTGCGGCAAGAATGACAGTTGCCGCAGTTTTTATAATGCATTCGTATTACAGAGATTACAGTACGGTACCAGTACAGAGTACTGTACCACCTCGTTTTCGTTGGTGTGTCACTTTTAGTACACTTCACTGCACAATAGATCGACTCTATCGAAATCTTAAATATATTACGGAGTATAACAGTATTTGTAAAGCTGACAGTCGCATAGCGTATGAGATCTATTTCTCATTAATTCATTCGTCTGTTTTCGACCGCATGAAAACACGCCCATTTTTCTCCTTTTTGTGAAAAATCTCCACGAAAAGCGCAACCATTTCAAATAAGCATGTCAATGAATTAAATGCTTTTTTCCTAATCCTTCACACAAAAGGGTACAAGAAAGAGCATGCAGTGGAAAAAGATCTCGTTTGGGTACTTACTAGCCGGTGCTCTATGCCTGCAAGCAGCCGCAACATCTCGTCACATGCGGGCCGTCGAGTCACGAACTTTTCAAAGTCGACTGAATCATTTTCGAGGAGGAAGACTGAGTTCTTCTGATTTCGAAAGCCAGAAATCATCCGATTATTCACCCGAGTACTATCAAGATGTCGAACCGCCTACTCATGAAACAACTGTTCAAGATAATATTGACACGTGGAGAGCGCAACAACGACAACGTGCGGAAGCGACACAACATTCAATGCGTGATGATCAGGGGCGCGTAAAATTGCTGACATCCGTCGGAAAAGGTTCTCGTGCTCTTATTTTCTTTGTGTTGATGTTGCGTGATATACATCTCTATGAAGTAGCTGACGCCTCTCGCAAAGGTCTTGCCCGATTACTGTGTGTGACACCTTTGATCGCTCTTTTTCTCTCCAACATGGTGGGTGCGTTTGCTTCGCTCGCAAGCCCAACTCATGCGACCAAGAAACGACTCAAGGCGATATTGAATCTTGACAAGGCTCTCGAGGTTGTTTTGATGGTATTTTATTTGTTACGGTTAACAATATTTCCTCCGGCGCACATCCCCCGAGAGACTTTCATTGCGAATATTTTCCACTCGGTGTTTTTCATCCTACAAGCCCAAACTTACACCCGTTTGTCTTGGGATGAAACGGCGGCTCCATCAATCAATAGTTATGCCGTCCCAAACAACCAACTTCGGCAGTTTTCTGCTTCATCTTATAACACTTATGGCAATCAACCAGAGGCGCAAACGTTCCAGCCGACTCAACTCGGGAAAGAATCTTCGGAAACTTCAAACTATCCATAAAATGATAAAGGGCGATACATCAACTTTTTCTCATTTAAAAGGGTTTAATCCTCTTTAGTAGAATCGTCTGTTTCGTGTGTGGCTGTATGCACATGCACTCCATCGTTTTCTTCCAGTGAGTTGCAATCTTTGTGCAACCGCGATAGACCCGCTACAACCAGAAGTGACAGAAGGGCTACAAATCGCGACAATGGCGGAAACGGATCCACAATAAACAAAAAGGCACACACCAGTAAAGTTCCCTTGGCCACATATTCAAAGGGCACGTACGACAGTAATGCTAAACCTGCTGCCAACGGAACATGCCTTCCTCCTCCGAGGGTGCTCATGATAATATGACCCTTTTAATTACTCCGTACTCCGGATTTTGATTAGAAAAGGAGTGGAAGACGAATGAAAAAAGCAACGTGTGCAACTAATAGTTTTCACATATGTACATTTTGTCACATAGTAGAAAAGTGCCCCTTTCCGCGAGACCGATGATCGGCGCGTTTCGGCGCGCACTTCTTCGGCCGAAGAATTTTTGTAAAGAGTAAAGAATAACAAAACAATAAACGAGACGAACGAGTCAAACATCAGTATGTCACCAAGAACAACAACAGAATCAATTATCCCGCTCTTATTCTATGTTCTTCTTTTCGTACAAACCGTCGCTTCGTCTTTTGCCGTGGGGCGACATCAATGTCATTGTCGTGACCGATGTACATTCCTGGGTCGCCGGTCAGCGGCATTTGTTTTCACAAGCCGCCGATTATGGGGATGTGCTTTCCTTTTACGAACAACTGCCGCACGAAGAGCAAGATATATTCTTTGTTATGAATGGTGACTTCATGGACGGCACGGGTCTATCGACAATTCCCCCGACGCATTTATTGCCGATTCTGGAGCACATGCCGTGGGATGTGGTGAACATGGGGAATCATGAGTTGTATCATAGCGAAACCGTCGAGTACATGAAGACTTCGGGATTTATTGATCACTGGAAGGGGAACTATTTGACTTCCAATGTCGTATGGTCGTCCTCGGGAAAACCCATCGGAAATCGATACACGATCCTACACGCAGCCCACAATCGTGCGAAAATACTCACGTTCGGTTTTTTGTACAATTTTCAAGGAAACTGCAACACTACTCAAGTTATTCTGGTACAGGACGCTGTAAAGGAGGATTGGTTTCGTTCGGTGCTGCGACACGAAGACTACGATGCTATTCTTGTTTTGGCTCATATGGATTACGAAGATGAACTCGTGTCGGTGGTTCATCAGGCAATTCGAAATATTGTCGGTCCCAGCATGCCGATTCAGTTTATCAACGGCCATTCTCATCGTCGTGGTTCCGCTCAACTCGATAATAGCAGTGCAGCCATGGAAGCCGGGCACTTTCTGGATACGGTCGGATTTGTGAGTTTCCCCGTAAAACAAACGGTACTATCTTCCGATGCCACCTTGTCGCTCTTTCAAAATACATTCGTCGATGCGGCTGTACCCGACTTGGCGCAAGCCTTGGAGCAAACGTCGCTTCCTAGTACCGACGCGGGTGAAGCTCTTTCCTCGCTCATTCGTCAAACAAGGGATTCGCTACGACTCGAGCAACCGGTCGGTTGTGCTCCCCAGACATTTCGGCTGGGTCTGTCATTGGATGACCCCAATTCGCTGTGGGGACTTTACATGGACCATGTTGTAAAAATGGAGCTCTTACGGCAGAATGAATCCTTGGTGTACATACAAGGCACAGGCTTGTTACGCTATGATTTATATGCAGGGCCCATTACAGTCGATGACATAATAGCAGTGACCCCATTTAACGATTCGATCTACAGTGTCGTCGAAAATGTGGACGGTGAGATTCTAAGGACGATTTTGCAAGCCTTGGAGAACTCTTCTTCAGCAGTCGGGACTGCCTTGCCTCCATTTGTCAGCACTTTGTCCTCCTACGACGTCGTTGCGACAAATCGATACAAACTACTCAGTTCGGACTACGACGCGCCTCGAATATGCCGGTTGATTTCTTTGATAGTACCTGAAATCAAGTCATCTTGTCGCCCTTCTCTCTATTTATATACGCCAACGGATGCTTTGATGATTGACTTATGGATTGCTTATATCCAGTCTCAATGGAGTTGCGAGTGGCATCAAGACGAAGAAGCGCCAAGTGCCGTCTTTTTCCTTGCCATGCTCGTTCTCTTTGCCGCATTCGCGTTCTTATTTTATCACTTTTTCGCCCCTAGAACCGTTCGAACCAAAGGGTTTACCCCACGTGAGACGTTAGATGACGAAAGAACGCCAATAATCCGGAACCGATACTCAGGATCATCGTGTGACCAAGACCAACGGAGTGATAATACTAGTGGACATAAGAAAGCGGCGTCCCTCATGTTACCACAACATGTGTTGGTGTCCGTTTTTGAAAAAGACTCAACTGTAATTTAATTACGTATCTGTAAAATATTTTGCGATATTGTTTGTTAAGTATGTCAATGGAGTCCGCAACCTTTTGGTGGGCCTAGTTTTCTCAAAGAGTAAGGTTATGATTTAGTGGAATGCGTCTTCACATCGCACAGGGTTTAAAAATTGTATCCCGCAACCCCTGAAGAGAAGCGAGTCCTGGTTGAAGTTCACGAGGATGATGCTTGATGACGATGGGGCGATGAAAGTGTTTGCAATGGCAAGCAAATAATAATTCAAAACACAACCAGTAATCCAAAATATTCTACATCTTTCTTTGATCGAGATACAAAGCAAAAATGGCGATGAATAATCTAATGCTAGCGCAAATGATGAAGGATATGCAGGTAAATGATGAATGTCGACGAGTTACAGGATGTTAATGGGGTCCAGTCTATACTCAATCCGTTTCTTTTTCTCACGCAAGGATCCTGAAATGATGCGAGAAGCTCAGAAGTTGATGCAGGATCCCGCTTTCCAGGCCCACATGAAAAAGATGATGCAGTCGGCAGGCTTCCAGCAAGCGATGGCTCAGACGAAGCAAAGTCTGCAAGATCCGGAAAAAGCCAAAGAATTGGAAGAAAAGGCCAAGAAAGCTTTGGAGGAAGGAAATAAGGAATTAGAGAAAAATCGAACAAGTGCGAAAAGAACTGGCGGAAAAGCAGTCGGAAGGAGAGGATAAGGATAAAGAAGATGAGGCTGAGGACAAAAGAAAGCAGCCGTCGAGGAGCAGGAAGATATCCCTGATATTCCGTCACTCAACCTCAACTAACGCTTTCAATTTACGCAACACATCAATAACAAGAGGAAACTTTGTGTGTGTGTGTGTGTGTGTACGTTCTAATAATTTATTGTTCGACTGTCAGTAGCTCTGTGGACTTTGTGGTAGAATAACTCTCAAGTCGTTTTGTGATCTTTCACCCATACGTCAACGCCATCTCGCAGACGTTTCAGAATTGTTTCTTCACTAATTTCCTTGATGACAGTATCATCAGCGTAATTGCATCGTTTCGCTCGAACTCGCAGTTTATTCTCTCGGGTAATTTCGACCATTACTTGTATGCCGCCCTCCTTTGTTTGCGTGCGACGTGGTGCAGTCGATGATTTCTCCGTTCCGCGTTGCTTCTCCTCCCTCGCGACTCACGTAGTTCTTTCCCGTCGAAGTTGGCAAGAATAGAAGTTGCACCCCTTGCGAATGTTGAATGCCGGACTTTGAAATGGGGTCGACTACAGGTACAGCTCGAATTGGGGTCGTCAATCCTTTTCCCGATTCGGCGAGCAGCTCAGCCCATTCTCGGATATATTCTACCAAAGATGCATAATTTTTCGTTACTTCTGTTTCTGCCAGCTCCTGTCGCCAAAGTTCGGGGCCGTCCAACTTTAAGAAGAAGTCATCGAGCAAATCGTTTAGCTCCTCTTCGTTCCGTGTAACGGGCAACTTCCCCTACACATGACAATGTTGCATTTCTGGCAGCAGGTTGATACCCAATAGCTTGCGTCAAAATGGTGATGGCTGTATCGGGATCCGTTGATCCATCTACTACGTCACCGGGTTCGAATGCGAAGGCATCCTTTGATTCCTTCAGTTCGCCGAATTTGCACACAGTGTAATCCATCGCCGGTTCTACCACTCGGTTCCGTACGGTGTTGATGATAGCTTCTTCGATCTGTCGACGTTTATCAAGCTTCGCACCCATCATATTTTGCATTGTGTAAGGCATCTTATTTGTCCGCTCGGTTCCCACGGTTGATACTGCAATCAGCTGACTTGGTGGCGAGCCGAGCGAGCCATTTGGTTGCAACGTCTTCCGTAAAAGCCGGTCAAAAGCATTGTAAAGAGCCGATTTGTCACTCCAGCTCGTACAGAATACCACGACGCAAGCCGCATTATCAGCTCCAATAGGCATGGTAGCAGTGGGCTTATAAACATCCACATTCAAGCCAGGAAGCATCTTTTTCAATGAATCGGTTAAATCAGGAACCAGCCGTTTCGCGTAAGGATCCGAACTGGTGTCCGCCAAGATCAAAACTCGCTGTTGAGATCGATCGGTTGCTACAGGAGAGTCTTTCTCCGATGCTGCACTCATTCGGTTCTTTTCCTCTTGTTGAGCTTGATCGACGCTGCCGATCAACGAAGACGACGACAAGCCGACTGTAGCTCCACGAATCGTCCCCCATGCACCCCAATCCAGTCCACGACCACCTTCCATAGAGCGATCCGCTGCAGCAGCTAATTTCGTCGACTGTCGTTGACTTTCCGTCTCTTTCAAAAAGGCAGCCGTAAGAGTATCGATTTTTTCGAGCAATTTCGTCGATTCACGTTTCGCGTTCAATTCCGATTGCACTGCCATGGTTTCTCGCTTCTTGGCGAATTCGGCATTCATGCGAGCACGCAGAGTCTCGATTTCATCGATCCCTTCCGCAATCGCGTCATTAATCACTTCAGCGGCGGCGGCCTTGAGTTCGTTCGCTTCTTGTTCCGTCAAGGGCTCCAACATACTGCCCAAGTCAATACCAAGTTTCTTGCGATTTTCGCTGGGAGTATCTCCGAGATTGAAAAAGAAAGGTATTTGTTTGTCTTCATCGTCGTCCTGTTTGGCGAATAACGAGACGGCGTGAATCGTTCGCGTGTCGGTCGGTGGAAGCCAGCCGTGAACCACGCGTGACGACACTATTGCGCAAATAATGCCCCCAACTTGAAAGCGCATTCTTCAGCTTCTATTACCAGGTTTTTCAGCAGAATGGGCGAGTCGCCAGCCTTCTAGTTCGAAGTACTGTACACGCAGTTTATTGCAAACGCATGATAATGAGAATGAGAACACAAAGTCAAGAATGCGTCGCGAAGAGAAAGATACGCGGAAGAATGTTCCACGTACGTTAAGGCTAAGGATCTCGACGCATGCAGTTTCGAAGATCCGAAACTCAGTCACGCAGAGACTCCAAGAAAGGTAAGAATCGGAGCCCCAACGGACAAACATTTACTCAACGGCTCATAGTATACTGCGATCCGGGACTAGTAAATTTTTGTTTTGAGTTTTGACAGCTGCTCGGCTCGAGATCATCGCAAATGCAATCCATCGCATTCATTACTTTCATTAACCTAACTTCTTACCAGTAATCTCTTCTCGTTACCGTTGCAGTCAGGCGAAATAATGAAGATAACAGTTTTCTTCTTTCTGATGTCACATGTTCGGTCTTTTCAACGGCCACCTCGATTACAACATTTTCATCTGTCGAGCAATCTCCAGTCGTTCAACAATAAAAAGCCAGATGCAGATGATGCCCTATCCATTCCGTATATTCCTTTAACCTACGAATCTATTGAAGAAACTTATTCTTCCGAAGAGTCGGAAAAGGAACTCGACATCCGATCCACAATGAACGTAGTTTTACCGTTCCTGTTTCCCTTTTTTGCCTTTGAAACGTACGATGAAGTGGCCGCCTTGTGGGAATTTTGCGTTGAAACGCTCTTCACGAAATCATGGGTCACGGTCGACGGAGGTGCTTATCAAGCCCGGATCATCGCTCCGGCAGTCAATGGAGTGGTGGTTCCGGCCATGGCGGTGTTATTTGCGACCTTGACATCCACGACGATCAGTTCGTTACGGGATCGTCAGCATACGGTCCATCGCAGTATTAACCTGGAAGCGGGAGAACTGCGCGCTCTGGAATGTGTGCTGGAAGAATTTCCTACCGGGAATTTGAAACGAAGTGCGCGCAATTATCTGGTTCAATACACGTCCCGATTGATTTCGGAAAGCAGTCCCCGCGAAAGCCTGGATCATGATTTTACGAATCCTAGACGGAACATGGACTCGGAACTCAATGGTCTTATTAGTTTACTCAATCGGCATGTACGAGAACAAGATCAGAAGCAGACCACCGAAACGATTCCTCCGCACATTCTTTCGGAAGTTTATTCATCTGTGACGAAATTACGAGATCATCGTCACAACCGCATCACTGCGCTTCAATCATACTTCCCGCCCTTGCACTACGCAGTGCTGGGTGTTTTGGCTCTTTCGGAATGCATAGCCTTTCTCATGGAAACGAATCAGGAGATTTTGGTATTTTTGAATGCATTTCAGTTGAGAATTTTGTGGAGTATGCTGACGAGCACATTTGTGGCTTGCTTTGCGCTATTTAGTGACCTAAATTCTCCGTTTTCGGGCTCTTACTCGATCGCAACGAGCGCCGACCAGTTGCGTACAATTCGTATTACATTGAACGCTTCCGCACGACAGGAAGAGCGAGAAACCGAGAAAAATGGCAAGGAGCATACTACGGTAAAGACCCAACAGATTTTTACTCAGCAAGTGAAAAATATCACGATGTCTGGGACAGGCACAAACGGAATTGAAGAATGAGACACAAGCGCGGGATGGATGACAAGCGCCAACTACGGTGGCATCGAATGGTGTGCGTTTTTGAGTAAGACATGATGTAGAGAGAGTAAATAGATTAGAAGGCGTCGAATACCCATAACACTTTGCATATGTTAAACTCTTATATTGTTTATGTCATTGTAAGGGTTACGCCTTGGTTGTTTTCGTCGTCATCAACGGCGGAAGGCGGTGCTGCCATGTCGTCTCCCTCGACGTCTTCGCTAGGTAGCGGAGCGTGAGCACCTTGTGACTGCGAATTTCCTGCAGGGTCTTCACCATATAAAATCGCATCAGCGGCTTTTATGGCTCTCGGTCCGTCCCAAAGATCTTTCAACTCTCCTTGTCGCCATCCAATGTAGCTCATCGTCCCGAGACAGCTTGGTACAAGATAAAGTAGAGCTGGCTGCCCCATCTCCATCAAGTATACTGCCGCGTTCGCCATGAACAAACCAATTGCGTATGCAATCACAAGTGGACCAAAGTATCCACGAAAACATAGACAGCTTGACAAAAGCCTTTGCTCCGGACAAGTTGTTGCTATTCTACCACTACCTCCGCCCATGATACCAACCAAAGATTTGGCCGCATCGTATCGTGCAGCAAAACTGAGAAGGAGACCTGGAAGAACAATATCGCCAAGACCCAGCAAACTTGCTCCTCCTTGGTAATCAAAGAATCGCGGAATCGTCAGAAGCATGGGCAACGGGTTGCCCCCTTGGCAGTTCGCATCGTCAGGGTATTTTTCGCACCATGAAGCATCTGCCGTGGGCGGTCCACCACTAGTTGCAACTGTAATCATGATTGACTTCTTAAAGATATAAGGTGTAATGAACACAAAGAAGATATCATAGAAGAATGCCACAACCAAAAGTATCGACGCTACTTCGATGCTGTTCAGCCGGATAGTCTTCAGAAACATGATGCACATACAAGATCCAAAAATGTTCTGGGTAATCCAGAAAAACGTTCTTGCTTCGGCGTTTCGGTCTGTGAATGCGATCACAAGCCACGCCAGTGCTATTACGTAAGCGATCAAGAACGACAGCATCTGGGAGACTCGGATATCTCCAAAATCTTCCGTGCCTGTTCTCCACGCGATGGGATCACTCGTACCGAGATGCTTACGAATCCTGTTCAACGACGGTTGGAGGATCACTTGCGCTAGTGCATTGCTGCAACCCTGGGTAAGTAATGTTGAAGCGAGTGACGATGTGAGGAGCAAGTTTTCGAGCATTCACAATCACAGATTTACTTACAAATGCGTACATAACTTTGACGACTCCATAAATTTTGAAGTAAAAGAGAATCATTAAGCTGGAGGATGCCATAATGATGAAGCCCAAGGCATGCATGGGCGTCAATTCTAACGTTTCATCGGGGTGAGTTGTAGGTCGATGAGCGGGTCTCGGTTGACGCCCTGGCTCAGGTGATTCGCGCTGGCGTGTTTGCGCTCGTACAATTTTGTTTGAGAGCTTGCGGTAGTCATCGGCCGTAAGGTACGCGGCCAGAGCAGCGACAAACACACCGAGCGCCCAAATAACACCCGATGAAATATTCCATTCGGGCTTCCAACGGGCATACAACCTCACATGTTGCAATTCTTCTCCCCCAAATAACCAAAGAGTTGATCGGCTTGTTCCATTGTGACGTACGCGGCCGGGATCGTCGTTTCCTCTTCAATGGAACGATCATCATACAGCCAAATGGGTAAATCCCAAGCACAACATGCTTCTCGATTTGAACCACTCTCTTTGCCCGTCAGTAAGCAAGATTTAGAAGGGCAGTTCATCAGCTTGTCATCGGATAGCTTCTGGCACAGGTTCGTGTCCGAGTCACCCGACAGCAGGAGATTGTTTTGCATGGCATTGTAAGGAAGCGGATCAAATGATAGTGCACTGGAAGGAATCATGGCTTGACCCATGGAACAATCATAATCCAATTTATCTGCAGGATAGACGATGTCATTCATTGTGTATTGATAGTCTGTTTCATTGGTGATATTGAGCTGATAGCGCCCTTCTAATGCCCCGTAAATCAACACGGCACTCGCTCCCATTTTCTGGGCATTACAAACTTTCGTCTTGAAGGAACAGACACCACGAGGAATCATGATGATGCTGTTTAATGGGTAAGTTGTCGACTCGACGACCTCACACAGAAAGTGGTGCTCATTGCTGGCGGGTATGGGTCCGATCAGTTGCAACCGGGGACTCTCTTCCTCTTTCATTGAAGGGATCGGGGGAAAGAATGCTTGTGAAGCAAGCATCGTAACTGGATCATCGTTTTTGAAGCTAATGTCCAAAACGAGTGTCTGTAAAACACATTCCGTTGCTTTTGTAAAAAATAATAGAAAAAGAAGAAAGATTTTCTTTGCGTAGCCGCCGTTTGAGCTCATCGTCGAATCAAATTCTTCTTGGCGAAGCGTATTATGAAAAATAGAGGTTCTCTTGTGGATCTGTGAACGTGAAACTGCTTTCGTCGACCGATTCGGAAGGATCAAGCAATATATTGAATTTCAGAACTATGAACGAAAAGGACTAGCAAAACTACAACAAGCTTTTTATCCTCATACCAGGTAACTGATCATCATCGTCGTTGTCGCGATGATTCGCGATCGACGACGCGGAGGCGCGGAGGAGCCGTTTCGATCAAGCAAAATCAGACTCACTATGTACAGAACGTCATCGGACATACATCATACATGAAATATCATACCCTTGATTTACTCTATGACTCGATATGATCCATTTTTTTCTCAACGGTAAACCTTAGTACCGGTGCCTGGTACTGCTGGTATGTGACATGTGACACACACACGTACTCGTATTTGACACGGGCAATTAGCAATCACCAATCACCAATCACGCGAGGATAGGCGCGGTGACCTATCATCACGAATATCATTTTGATCAGCTATCATCCAAGATCAAGAGGAATCTATCATCGTTTTTGAAAAAACTTTATACGAGCGCGAGAGCTTGTATAGAATGCACCGCCAATGAAGCACGCTTTCTAGACAAGATACAATCAATTACAAGAGAGGCACACAACTAAAAAAGAGCCAACAAATCGATGCGACTAAAGATGATTCTTATTGCGCGAAATAAACTACCGGTACTAATGATATGATATGCATGTGTACAGAGTGGAAATCGGCTCACAATCTCGACCGTGTATTTAGGCAGCGAGCTTGGCTGTGATGGTAGCAAAGTGCTTTCCATGATTCTCGCAAATCGACAACTCCAATTCTGAAGGCATGCGAGAGCCGTCACCCTGTTGACAAACAAATCAAATGAGAACTTGACTTTCATCAAAAACACAAAATAAGTACAAACTAATGATCTTACATTCGCAAAAGTTCCCGATCCGTAGGGCGAAGCACCGTGGATCTCTTCCAAATTGAAGACTTGCGGGTCCGTGTATCCCAAAGGCACAAAGCACATGCCCTGGTGAGAGAAGAAACTGAAGCAGCTCATGTTGACCGACTCTTGTCCGCCACCCAAAGTAGCGACACTGGTAAAGGTACCGGCGGCCTTGCCCGTCATGGCTCCCCTTTGCCAGAGGCCACCGCAAGAGTCCATAAAGGTCTTGATCTGCGCCGGCATGGCTCCGAAGCGTCCACTGAGACCGAACAGGACACCATCATACTCGGCCATCTTGTCGGGAGTGATGATGGGGTGATCTTGTTTCGGAGGAGCACCCATCTTGCCCAAGATCTCGTCGGACAAGGTCTCGGCGACTTGATAAATGTCGCACGTGGCTCCGGCGGCTTCGACGCCTTTGGCGACCGACTTGGCCATGGTAGCCACGTGGCCGTAGAGGGAGTAGTAGACGATGGCGATTTTGGCGGGCATGGTTGCTTTGTCTGGTGCTGATGGACGAGCGGCGAGTTGCGGTGTTCGGTTGTGTTTTATGAAACGACGAGCCATCAAAAAGCAATCGAAACGAACCGGAAAGAAAGTCACGTCATTCCGAGTCTCCATCATCTTGGCCGCAATAACGCCGCACCCGTAGCCTTTCTACACAAACTCTACGAGACGCGAATACGAAGCTCTTTTATTGAATGTTCGGCGATGTTCAGTGACGCATATCTCCGCATGTGACGTGGAAAGTGGGACTTGGCTCTCAATGTCGTCACTGACTTCATCCCCGATGCGACCCTTGAGAGAGAATGCCCTTTTGAGTCACGACCTTGCAGTCACGCAGACACTGGGGCCGCGGACGCGATCTTTCGCGTGTCGAAGAACGCGTTTACTCCCACACGTCCATTTGTCATCGTCCTCGCTTAGATGATAATAAAAACGTTTGCTGTGTTTGACAAAGCCTAATTCAAACGAACTCTTCAGCAACAAAAATAGGACAAAGCGAAAAATGGAGGGCGTTTCGTTGAACGCGGACGAAATCGCTGCCGGACGTAATTGGAGTGAGGTTCTTCAAAATCCGACCGAGCCGTCGAACGGGGAAGAAACGAATCCGCAGGTAGCAGAACCTCTTGAAATGATTCAAGAAAACGAAACAAACCAAAGAAATCTACGAAAGCCGGCTGTCAGGACCAACTACGGCGAAGATTATCCCGATTTCAGCGAACACGACGATACGGCGGTAGGAATGAAAACGAGGAGTGCTCGACGAGGCAGCCAAGCTACGGTAATTCCAGCCAAGAAGAACGACAAACCGAAAGCTAGCATTTCTTCTTTGGTTACCAGCAACGATGAAATCATCACCCTCTCACCAACTGTAAAAACGGCGCGGATCAAGAAGAACAAAGACCAGCCACCCGTCGAGCAACCACCCGATTCTACCCCCGCCACCAAGAGTGCCAGAAAACCGAAAGGACGTCCAGCCCCCAACAGGACCGTTGTGAGCGTTCTCGAACGCGTGGACCAGTGCGAGGAAATAGGATGGGAGAAACCGACGAGTCGTCGACGAAAATCCTTTGGTTCGTTCCAAGAGACGACACCGTTCCGGGTGACGAAGGAACAGAAAAGAACGCTGGAAGGCCCAGTGGTTGAGCCCGCAGTCAAGAAGACGAAACGTGTCTATCCAAAGAAAGCGCCGAAAGCGACGATTCAACTAGAAATGGGGACGGTTGTGGAAGAAATAAAACCGCGTGCTGAGCAGATTGAACAAACCGAAGCAAAATCGAACAGTCAAGCTAGTGTTGCATTATTAAAAATGACGATGGAGGAACCGAAAGGTTTGGCGCTCGTAAAGACTGACGATGCGCTGGCCCGAGGAAGCTTTTACATGGCGAACGACGCCATGACGTTGATTCATGGCATAGGTAACGATGCGCGGCGACAGGACATGCAAGAAACGCCGATTCAGCTTCTGGATACTACTTTAATTGCTGACGAAAAAGAAAAACAAGAGACTGAATCGTCATCTCTTGACGACACCGGTGCTGAGTCTAGCCGAGTGGAGAGTGAACTTGCTGTCAACCGAACGGTGCTGCCGGAACAGACGCACGAAAATGGACCGGAATTTGAAGCACCCGCGAAGGGACGTCAAGATAAGAAAGCTCTCCGAGGGAAGAAAAAACAAGCACGTCGAATTTCTAAATCGTCGCGAATGACACAGGAGAATGATTTAGACGCTACGACGCCTAAAGAGACGAGCGCTACGCCAACTCGAGAAAGCGCGTTCTGTTCGGACGACACCGCTACGTTGAACCATGCAACAGCGAACGGTGCTCAGCAGCAGATGGTACAAGAAGCTTCGGACAAGTCGGGCAAGAGCTCTCCGACTGTCGAAGGAAAGTCCGAAGAAGAACAACATGAATTGAGTGCTTTCAAAACCATGGATGGCCAGCCGAGCCAGTTGGAAAGCGAACCCGCAATAAGCCAAGCGACGTCGCCGAAACCGACACAGGAGAATGGATCAGAGATCAAAGCATCTTTGAAAGGGCGGCGAGGCAAACAAACTAGCCGAGGACTGGCGAATCAAGTACCTCGAACAAGATCATCGTCACGATTGGCAATAAAGAAACACGCAGAAGAATTGACGGTTTTTAATATCAGCGATGCACAAGGCTCCGAAAAGTATTGCGCTTCGAACGGTGCTAAGATTCATGCAACAGCGAACGATGCTCAGCTACAAAATTCGCAAGAAACACCGATCAAGTTGGTTGAGACTACTTCGAGTGTTGACGGAAAGTCCGAAGAAGAACAATCCGTATTGAATACTTCCAAAGTTAGTCAAGTGGACAGTGAATTCGCAGTCAATGTAACGGTACTGCCGGGACCGACACTCGGAACTGAACAACAACTTGACGCAAATAAGAAGGGAAGCCAAGATAGTCAACCTTCTTGGGTACAGAGAAGCCAAGTTCATCCAAGAAGATCTGCATCGTCGCGCACGAAAACTGAGAACGAACCAGACGCTGCTACGTTCATAGAGACGAACAATACGCATTGTTCGGACACACCTGATATGATGAACCATGCAACAGCGAGCGACAATCAGTTACAAGTTGCGCAAGAAACGCCGGTCAAGCCGGTCGAGACTGTTTCGATTGCTGACGAAAAGTCCGAAGAAACGCAATATGAATTAAGTTCTTTAAAAACTATTGATGTTGAGCCGAGCCAATTGGAGACTGGACTGACAGTCAGCCAACCGATTTTTGTGGAGTCGACGCATGAAAGTGAACCAAAGATTAAAGCACCTTTGAAAAGGCGCCGACGTACACTATCCAACCGAGGAAAGACAAAACGTGAGCGTCAAAAACGATCTTCTTTGACGCGGACGGAAGAGAAAGATACGACAACTTTAACGGCTGGCGAGGCAAGTGGTATTCATGCAACAGGAAACGATACACAGAGACAAGGGACGCGAAAAGCGTTGGTCAGGGCGACTGAGAATGCTGAGGTAGCTGACAAGGAACCCAAAAATGCTCAACAACATGAATTAAGTCCTTTTAAAGCCATGGATGCCCAACATGGCCAGCGGGAGAACGAGCCTTCTCTCACGTTGCCGGAATCGACGCTTGAAAGGGCTGAGGGGTCCGTACTGGACTTTTCAGAAAAGGAACATGAATATGAGCAACCGTGCCAAGGAAACACGAGACAAGGGCGTCGAACCACAAAGAAGGTACATGAAACTTCTGAGTTTCTAGAGCCGAGCGATAGTCGAACGGAATCATGCTCTTTCCCTTCGATCGACGCTAAGGAGTTTAACCATTTAGATAGTCAACGACAAGAAGCGGGACACGCGTCGTGCCAGGGAAATCAGTCTTTCATTCCTAGAACAGACGAAGCGACTAAAGAACGTGGTCGAAGAACATCTTCGAGAGTCGGTCGGCAGGAAAACGAACGTGCACAAAAGAGACCGCGCCGAACAAGTCAAAGTGGATCACTGAAAACAATACCACGTACGGAAGCGGAAGCGTTGGCACCTGCCGATACGGGCGCTGCTCCTACAGCAAATGAAGACGACGACATCTCACGCAAAACAAAAGCAAGAACATCTTTATCAGCATCTAGACGTCTGGCGGGCATGAAAGCTTCCGCATCAATCTTCCCCAGATCCAAGAAGTTGAGTTCTTCGCAAACAAAAGGAACGCCGATCCGATCATCAGCTACAACGGTTGCAACTCATTTAGAACCAAAGTACAATAAGAACTCAGGATCGGAAGATATGTCTAACGAGGACAATGAACGCTTTCACAAACCCCAGAGGATGAATGCTAAAAGAAGTGCTGTTACACTTGGACGGCGTAGTCTCGCTCCTTTGAAGAGTCCTCCGCCTCTACCACAACCACCAGAAGGATTGAAAGGCAAGTGGACGTACACAGACGAAACTCGAATGTTCCTTGCAGACTTCAGGGATCTTGCACAAGTCCCAGAGGAGGACATGAAGTTTTTACTAGAGCTCATGGCCAGAGACGATCTTGTGGTGGTCTCTGAAGGGCTTTGGAATCCCGCCTTTGAGAAACTTTTACGGCTTGAGTATTTGGAGGCCGCTTTCGGAAATCAAATCCAGCATAAATTTCGCATGTTTTCAAAGAAGAAGGAAGGTGGTTATGCTGAGAAACCAGAAGGATTGTCCATGTGTGCAAAGGACTTTTTCCAATATTTAAAAATGAAAGTAGGGAAGGAAGGTGTCAGCAGGAGATTTGCATTCACGGACTTCAAAGGAAAACGCCACGAAATCGACGTCGATGAGGTCTCCATATACTTGATTGATTGCGATTTACCAAAGATTTTACCTTTGTTCTATGACAAGTACCTCGACCACTGCAAGATACCTGAGATCTTGCCGGGAGGAGAGATGTGTATGATGAATGCTGTGAGTTTCGTTTGAGAGTCGTTTATACATGATTGTGCTGCCCTCACCACTTTCCCTTTTCTCCAGATGAATCGTGAGGGACGACCATTCATGGGGCCCAATCTGTACATTGCACCAGGTGGAGGATTTACAAGTCTGCATCAAGACGGGGAGGTGCGTACCATCGCCAATGCTGACTAATGCGATACAGGCATTTTCACAATTGTATGAATTTGTACAGGGGACTGTGGATTCTGGCCATTCATGTATCACCGGATATAATGAAGTTGTAATGCTTCGGCGAATGCCAGAAGAACATAAGCATTTCGCCGCCGAACAGCTTGGGTATGATGGGGTGCATCGTTTGCCCCATGATGTTGGCACGAAGTACGAAAACATTTGGCCAAAAAAGTCTGTCATTAAGAAGTGGGAAGAAATGAAGTAAGTAGTTGTAGCTGCAGTCACATAGCAAATTCTATCGCTCACCGCCACGTCAAAGTTACTGTCCTTCTGTATTTGTACTCCGGCCTGGTCAGCATTTGCATATTAACAAAGGCCGTCTTCACACCTTCCGCAAAGTCAATTCGGAACCCCTCGAAGAAGATGACTGCCACTATGAACTTAGAAAGGATCTTCTAGTTGGTGGCATTTCTAGGCGAGATGAGCTTTGTATCAGCATAGCTTTTGATTGGTAAGTGAGCAAACGATTAGGTACATCGACCTATTTCCATCTGACTCTAAATGATCCCCACGCTAGGATGTTTCTTGGCCATTCGCGGGAGGCCATCGACGAGGAGCTTAAAACGGCTTTGCAGTGTGCAGATATTTGCAGGAAAGTGGGCACTTCATCTCTTGGAATTCCAGAAACGTGCTTGCTGAAGATAGCTAAGCTTTTATCGCATGACGCCGGAACGATTTGTAATGAGCTTCTACATCCAATTCGCAATGCGGCATGCCAAGGAATTTTACCCCACCTTCAAGCTATTGTACAACGTGAAATCGAATCAGGGACCGGCATCTCAAACAAGGCAAAAATAGCTGATAATCAACAGGATCCAGATTCCTATAGTATCGATCCCTTCGGCGCCGACTATTTTTGTCAGACTTGCAAAAAGGAACTGGCAAATACCTACTTCCACTGTTTAGGATGTGAACGCCTTCTACAAAAAGACTTGAACATTTGCAGGATGTGCCTAGAGGAGAAGAAGTATGGGACAAACATACGTATGGGTGTCGCGTGCAAAAGTCGTAATAGCGACATCATTCATGCTGGAATGCTGAATAAGAATAGCAACACGAAAGGATGCTCGTGTCGTCAAGGCATTTGTAGGGAATGTGGTTTTTGCAAAAGCTGCTCCTGTCGCTGCCATCATGAGTTTCAACTTCATTATCGTTTTTTTACGGCTGATGAATTGAAAGATATGGTTAAGCGTGTTGGAGAATTGGCTAAAGCAAGCGATGGGCACTTGCAATCTTTTGCTGAGACACCTCAGCTGACAGCCGAAGCGGGAAATCTCAGCGTCAAACATATTAAGAGAAAGGCCGTCCTTCCAGTTTGCGACACTGACATTCAAAAGAACTGTGGTGAGGCCGAACCTTGTGTACAGCAAGTGCTGCCACTGCCGGTCGACGGCACAGATACAGTCACGAGCGATATTGTGAGACATGATACACCCTCGATTGGTGCTGCCGGGATTTCCTCAAATCGTTCTTCCTCCCCTGATACGGACGAGACACCCACATTGGAACCACTGACGCAACAGGACAACCAAACCGATAACCACGGCGCGACACAAGGTGCAATTTCTGCCTCACCACATCTAGTTACTCCAAAAGACCTTTCTCTTGATGGGAAGGCCTATCAACCGCTTTACCAGGATGTCAAAAACAATGTTTTCACAAGCCCTTTTTGAGCTCGGATCGTTTGCGGTTACGATAATTATCTATGGATTAAAGCTGTAAAATATAGTGGTAGTCTTCTACGATTTTTGGGCTACTAGTGACGGATCATTTTGCAGTAATGAATGTGGACCATGAGGCATGATACCCGGGCTGCAATTATGATTCGATTCGAAAGAACCGTGAGCATGAAAGAAGAAAAGAATGAATGTCCATGAATGCAGCAGAACCAAGTAACACACTGATACGGGGCAGGGTAAGAAGGTGTGTTTTGACGAACTTCCGTCGTGTTGTTATAAACTTACCGAAAAATAGTCTTGCAATCGGATTATAACGTAGAACATTTCCACTTTGCGAAAGTATTGTGTCCACCGCATCTAGACTTTTGCCAAGTTTCGTACTTCCGTCGTTAGGATTTGAGTTTAAGAATAAAGCCGAACTCATCGAGGTTTGGAAGCCGCTTGCTGGCTTCCTTCTTGTCCGACCACGCAACCGCACCTTAGTACCTATTTCAATGTCATCGGCACCATCAGAGGACGTACGCGACCTTTCAAGCGTATCTTCGGCCTTCTCCGCTCGGCTGATGGCGGCTTTAAGACGGCTCTTCAAAGTAGCAATCTCGCTCTTGCAGCTGGTGACTAACTCACGTTGTCGAAAAAGGTCCTCTGAGAGCGCTTTCGATTCACTTGCGTCATTCAGACCCAGATTCTTTCCAGAGTCCAACCTCTTTGCTTCATCGAGGTCACGCTTTAATGAAATGATTTCATTGCTCATTTCTTGAAGTTTGCGATCGGACTCGACATGTCGTGTAGCCGATGTTGATATTTCGTCGGCGCGTTCTCTTGTCAAAGATCGAACTTCCCGCTGCAGCATATCGCATTTCTGTTTTTCAAGTGTCAATTGAGCTTCCAAGGCTTCTATTTCATTTGAGAGATCGTGTTGAAAACCTGATGTATCCATGGTTTGTTCCTTCGCCAATCGAGCATTCACAGATGATTTCGCTTCCACCAAAGCAGCCCCAAGCTCCGCAACGGTCTTCTCCAATTCCGCCTCCCTATGATTCCGTTGACTTATTTGTCGGGCGTGCAGCGAAAGAGCCTGATCTAATCTGTCTTCCGCCTCGCGCTCTCTGGCCATGGCATTGTCTGCCGTTTGTGTCAAGGATTCCAACCTACTTCCAAGAGCTTCTTGTTGCGCCTGTAAGGTCCCAATCTGCGTTAAAAATGTCGTCTTCTCATCTTCGAGCAGCGCAATCTTTTGCATCAATTCCTGTTCGCGTTGCACAGCGTCTGACAATTCTCTATTCATATCGCCGCCCTCTTGCATACGGCGCTGCTCCAGTTCATGAAATTGTCGTCGTGCTTCCTCTAATTGCGCATTGGATCTACTCTTTGCATCTTCCAAGGCTTGTTCGTGCTTCGCCTTCAACAATTGCACTTCATCGGCATGTCGCTTCTTTTCCGCCTCTTTCTCTTGCTGATACCGAGTCCGATCCTTTTCGATCCGTTCCGCGGCTCGTTCGAGCTCCTCACGTTGCGCTTGTATTTCTGTTTCGGCTTGTTCCAGCTGTGAATTGAGTTTCACTACGTGTCGTTTCAGTGTCTTCACTTCTTTTGCAGTTCGCGCGATGATGCAGACTCGTCCGGTTGTGATGACGGCTCCACCACTTTCAAGTGACTTTTTAAATTGCTGAAAAGGGCCCCGCCCGCCACTCGAAACGGTGTCATATTGAATTGGGAGGATTGCTGCGTTTCGGATTGTATTTCGCTGTCCACCGGGATATTGACGGATTCCGCATGTTCAGCGAAAGGTTGTTTCAACGGAGTCTCGTCGATCGGAAGAGTAGCCGCCGTTTGAATATCGTTCTCCGTCGTCTCTGGAGTAAATTTCTCGATACTGCTCGCTTCCTGAGTCTGCTGTAGATCTAATACAGATCGCACTGGTGTTCTGCTTCGTCGTTGACCGACTCGGAGAGGGATTGTTCAGGCCAAGCATTCGGATCAAATTTTTCCTCTAATTCAATCTTTACAGGTACTTCTTCCTCCTTTCCTTCCAAAGCAATCTCTTCTTCCTGCGCGGCTTCTTTCAATTGACCTGCCTCATCGTCATCATCATCATCCTGTTGCAGACCACGAGCGGCCAAAATACTGGCAATATCCTTACGATCCTCGGACTGCAATCGTTCGTCAGCGACTTTTTCGGCTTGATCATCTAATTTTTCTAAGAATTGCCCCACATTTTGCAGCCACTGTGACATTTTTAATCCTTTCCTTCAATGGTAATGTTAATGAAACGGTGTTTGTTGATTTTAATAACAATATCTTCGCACAAGGCACTTCGACATCGACAACAACAGAAAATGTCGCGTTTTGCCGTTTGTCACAAACCTGCGGTCACAATGCAAATTATGTGTCTTACCGTGACCCACAACCCGTACTTTTGTAACGAATGTACGATTCAGAACCCGGATGCTGTCACGCTATCATCGGTGATTTTTGCATGGATGAGAAATTCCGACCGCCTATTATTGTTCCTTCACTGACATTGCTTATCCCTCACAAATTTCCATTATACTTGAGAACAAAAGCATGAGTTCTGTATTCGATAATTGCAACGATTCTTGTGGCTGGGTGGCGGGTATTCTGGCCGCCATCGCGTACGGTTGCTTTGGTGTGCCCATCAAGGAAACCGCTCATGTGGAGGTTCATCCGCTGATTTTACAGTCCTACAAAACCGGAACCATGTTCGTTTGCTGTTGGTGGGTCATGGCCATGGGAGTGGATGTTGCCTTCACGCCGTGGGGAATATTGTCCGGATTCTTGTGGGTTTTGGGAGGAACGGGCGGTATCTATGCCATACGTTTGGCGGGGATGGCGGTGAGTGTCGGAACATGGGCGTCGGTCATGATTTGTGTCAATTTTGTTTGGGGCATCTTGATCTTTCGGGAGCCTGTGGCGAGTATTTACGGCACGATGGGTGCTTTTGCCCTTCTCGGGTGCGGATTGGTCGGTATGAGCTGGAATGCATCACCTCCCCAGCGATTGTCGGAGCGTTCACAACTGATTCCGAGTACATCCACCGAACTACTCAAAGCAGAGGAAGCTACCGCATCCGGAGCTGTACCAAAGCGAAGGCAGGTTGATAAACGTAGGATAGAATTGGCAGGTACAGCAGACCAAGCTGCCACAGAGGAAGCTCATCAGGCGTTGACGCGAAGCAACTCCCACAACTCAGTTCAGGAAGGCATGAACAAAGATGATGCCGACGACGATAATAATAACGACATACCGAGCCCTTCATCGCGAGTCATGCTGCTTGGCGTGAATATGACGAGACATCAGGCGGGACTTTGTGGAGCTGTATTCAATGGCATCATGTCGGGAAGCTCACTACTTCCCCCTCCATTTTGCGAAAAAGGAAGGTTTTGGCGGGGCCCGTTACATGATAAGCTACGCTACGGGAGCATTACTTTCCAACGGCTTCATATGGTGCTGCTTTGTTGGCTTCAAATTGAGGCAGGTATCGGCGACGAACGATTCTGGTTCGGTGGTACTGCAAACGTACGCCAGTCTACCTAGCTGGCACTGTAGAAAACTGTGGTTACCAGGAGTTACAGCAGGTTGGTTTCCCAGACGTCGCTTGCTGTGTTGTCATGGACTTTCGTCTTCTCACTATTTTCTCTCCCAGGTTTACTACTAACGATCGCCATGTTTGGCACTATCCTATCTACCACATATCTCGGTCAAGGTATAGGCAATAGTATCGTGCAGTCGAAGATATTAATAAGGTACGAACATGTTGTCGGTTTCAAGGTCGAGTACAAGGTTATCTGACTTCTTTGCAGTGGGCTATGGGGGATATTTTGGTACAAAGAAGTATCTGGACTAGAAAAAATAGTGAAATGGTTTATTTCTGCGACGCTAACAGTCTTGGGCATCATCTGCCTCAGCTACGAGCGACTTCATGCTATTCATAAGGAAGGATAGAAAAAAATTTGTATAAAGTGGAACGATCTGCTATTGCAGCGTAATAAGAGCATAGGAAGCTTGAATTCTATATTGAGTAATTCATCAACTTTCTTTGTGGCTATCATCCAGAATATGACGAACTTTCTTCTTGGCTGGTTCGTCAACTTGGTTTGTGTCGACAACATTGATGCGGCGCTTCTCAACAACGTGCTCCGTACTGCTTGTAGCAGGTCTAGTTGCTTCCCATTCGTGGTCAGAAGTAGCGGCAGTAACGTTGCTCTTTTCGACCTGTCCTTCCAAATCGGTATGCGCAGTACGATCATCATCGCTGGAACCATGTTGCGTGGCTTCAAGCACATTCTCAAGTGAAGTGGCGTGTGAGTCCGCTGCTTCATTTGTTGCTCCTAATGCTTGTTGCTGGGTTTCCTCTTCGTCGTCGCTTGCTGGCTCAAAAGCGTTGCAGACATCATCTGAATTTGACTTGACTTCGTTGGTCAATGATTGCTCTTCCTCATATTTCATTTCATCATCGGTGGATCCCTGTTGTGAACTTTGTTCAAGAACATTCTCGGAAGCGGTAGTCGACTGGAGTTCGCCTTCGAATACTGCATGCGACGCGGAATCCTTGCTTGCTGCTCTTTCCTGTTCAAGCTCCGATTTGTCCTTGTCATGTCTTGGATCGCAGACGTTTTCATAACTGGCTGATTCATATTTCGCTTCCATGACCGTGTTTTCCTTATAGTTTTCGTCTTCCTCGTCGGAATCATCATCATCAATCGATCGCGTTTGTCGTTTCGGACTGCTTTCAACCTTGGTAATTGCTTCACTATGCTTTTCAGATGTAGCTGTATTTGAATTGGCTTCTTTCAGCGTAACCTGCTCCCCTTTAAACTCCATTTCTTCATCAGAATCGTCATCAATGGAGCGCTTCTGAGTTGTTCGTTTCGGACTGCTTCCAACAGTATTTGTCACTTGACGCTCGTTTTCAGAAGTTGGTAAATCTCCGATGGCTTCTGTCGACGTGCCCTGTTCCCCTTCAAAATCCATTTCTTCATCGGAATCATCATTAATGGAGCGTCGCGGAAATATTTGTTTCCGACTATTTTCAGCATTGTCCTTCGCTTCGAGCTCGTTTTCAGAAGTTGCCGAACTCGCCTCAGCTGCTTTCAACGTGAACTCTTCACCTTCAAACTCCATTTCTTCGTCAGAATCATCATCGATGACACGTTTTCGAGAGAGTCTTGTGGGATTGTCGCTGTTGCTTCCATTTGCGCCTGAACGATTTTCTTCGTTCGCTCCTGCACCTCGTGGGATACCCGAAGCCCCACCACGCTCAGTATCGTCATCAAACTCAGGTTCGTCGTCTTCCTCGTCCTCGTTGGCAAGTGCTTCAGAGTACTGACGCTCAAAGAACTCCTGCCTTTCAAGAAGAAGTTCGCGGTCGGCCAACATCCTGAGCTCTTCCGTGACGTACATATTGGTAACATGATCACAGAACTTATGTGATAGCGGGTGCTTGAAAAGAGCTTCAACGAATAGCAACGGGTTCTCAGAAGCTAATTTTGCGAAATTCCCAACGGTCGTGACGCAAAAGTTCAAAACTGGTGTGAAGTCCTTGTCCTTGTACACACTTTTATCGTTGAGAATGGTATTAGCGACGTTCAGAAAATGATAATTGTAAAGCAAAGGTTCGAGCGTCACTTTCTTCGTGGCCAACAAATTCTGCGGGAGCCCTTCAGTTTCGTCCGGAGACGGTGCCTCAGGGACAGCTAATTTGACTTGCGCCAACCGAAGGAAGAACGACACAATCCGGTGATTCACTTGGGGAGCATTCACGTGATATTGAGACAGCAACTGCGTATACATATGTACGGACTGGTTCGACACTATCTTCTTTGTAAAGTAGGCCATGACGTCGAAGCTAGCAGCAGCCGCTTTGAGCTTGTTAACGGTATCCTTTTGTCCTGAACGGTCTGGTTTCGAGAGGCCTTAGCGCTCAATTCGAGAAGCTTCATGGTCATGTGAATGATTTCCACAATATCGCAAAGATGCTCCCGTGTGTTTGTCCCTGGAGCCCATTTTGAAATAAGCTTCGGCAGACGATCTAAAGGGTCTCCGTTGTAAAACAAGCGATCCATTAAACCAACAGCCATAAGATGCTCCGTAGAATCCTCCGACTGATACATGATATGGAGGAGATGCATCATTTCACTGAGCAATGCGACGGTCGGAACCATACGTCTGTGCTTCTTGTGCTGGTGAAACGTGTCGATAGCATTGAAGACCATGTTGAACGTAAAGATATCCAGCGTAAAAATGAGCTGTCCCAAAACCTCTTTGGTCGAATCACTGCTGTCAGCTGTAATTGATTTGCGTCCCCCCGATCTCCACCACTGAGTTAAGAACCACACGATATGGAAGAAGACGACTCGGTCATTATCTTCCAACCGAACCGAGTCCCTTCGGAATTCGTTTTTCAAACTCTTCATCACCGGGCCATAGCACTCTTTCATAAAGCGCTGACAGAATTCGTCCAGGGTGCGGTGCGCGCGCTTGGAAATGGGACCGATCGTCAATCGACAACCCGATCGCGCGTGTACCTGCAGTGTAACAGAATTTCCCACAAAGCAATCCAACTTTTTACTTTTGCGTCGATTCACAATGAGTGCTGTAGCGTTGGTACTGGCAAACAATCCTGCGGATGTACTGACATATTTCCCCTTTTCTCCGTGACGTCCTTTTAACTGGAGCGTCCCACCAAAGTTCGAATGTCGACTGGATACGGTCACCGCCAAAGCCTGTTTCTCGCGAGCGAGCTGTGCTTGCAGGGAACCGGGTTGACCCCGTCGCTGTTCCGGAACCGCCGGTCCCATGGATGCTTTCGCGACGGCCATGGGATCTTGGTTGCGAAAGAGATGGTGCAGCAATTCCATGAGTAACAAGTTGTACGGAGCGTTCTCTCGTTGCTCCAAATCAGCACAGAGTACATGAATAATATCCAAGAAAAGCTCACGTTCAATCAAGTTGATGAACTCGTGATGCAGCTGTTCGGATTCTTGCGCTTGATCGGCGGAAGCCAGCACCAGTGGCTCGGCTTGCAACAGGTTGCGAAAGAGATGCAGCACAAGCTCTATGGTCAGATGATCGTTTTCCGTACGACTGGTTCCTTGTTTCGCGAGAGGCTCCGCCAGAAGAGAAACGAAGACCGATAAAACGCCTCCTTCATCATTTTGATTCGACTTGATGTGCGAAGGATGATAGCAAAAGGCGCGTTTGTAGTCCATCAGCGTCTCCGCCTGCTTGAGTGCATTTTCTCGGAGTTTAATTTGCTCTTGTACAAAGCTGTGAAGACACGAAGAGTGAGTTGCGTAATATCCGATAGTATATTCATTACCACATCACGATCACACTCACAGGGTGCCTTTGTTCTTGCCACTACTATTAATTTCCATCCTCCCCGCCCGCACCGTATTTTCCGCCAGCGGTTTCGTGAGAATCACCAGAATCTTACAAATGGTCAACACCAACGCCGTATCGTATCGACACGAGATCACGAGCGGCAATAGTTTTGTTCCACAACTTTGAGATCGCCCAAAAAGAGCGAAATGGGTCGATAGAGATCATCATCGCGACGCAAGGCCCGTTGCAAATCCTGTAACCAATTCAAACAATCTTCGACCGGCACCATTTGACCTTCATCGGCGGTTCCCAAAACACCACACACGAGCAACAATTCTTCTACGACATTCTTATCGACCGTCATGCGCTTTTTTGAGGGAATCATGGTCGGGAGAAATTACACGGGCGGTGTTCTTGGCCCCTGCTGTCCTTGGAATGGCCGGTGGACGCGCGTTCCGATTCGCTGTTGACATTATGAAGAACGAAATAAGTCTTTTAGCACCTGCGAAGGTTCTTGAGTGACTACTGTTATAAAGTTCTTTCTTTCTTTAGGGTAAACGATGAAAGCAATGCGAATCGATTGATGTTGTTGCATCGAAACAAAGGTGGAGGGAAAAATGAAAAAGCACGGCCCACCCGCGCGCCCGCCTACCACACGGGTCGGCGCGCGACCTCTGATAGCGAGAGGTCACTCTGCGACAGCATATACCCGTGTGACACCATGCATTGCGAACTACATTTCCGCTCTTTTTATCGCATTCAGATTAAACCCATTTTCGAAAGTAAATGAAAATTGCTATACATATTTTATCCTCTCGGCCACCTATTGTTGAAACAGGAAGTGAATCATGTCCTTAGTTGAAGATTTCAGTGAAGGCGACGACGATGATACAAGTGAGAACAACAGAAAACACACGAGCAACGAGTCATCATCGAGTATCCTTCCACCTCGCGCACACACTTACTTACCCACATCGCATCCGTTATATACTGCGCTGCAAACGTCAGCAGCTCGTGCCTCCAATATACAAGAGCTGGCCGTACTGGAATTACCGGGAATTGTTTTGTTTCCGGGATCGGTATTTCCCCCTGCGATTGTCTGATGCGGCTTGGGTGAATTATTTAGGGAAACAAATCACCATCAGTCGACAATGTCCCAGTCAAGCGGGAGACGTGCGACTAGGTATTTTGACCACCAAGAAGGAGCAGTCGCTAGATCGACGTTCATGGACGCGACAAGCATTTGGGCCGGATCGATTGCGGCGGCTTTCGATGCAATTGATACAAGAGTTGGGAAATTTGGATGATCTGAGTGACGATGAAAGCAATGAAACGGATGAACCAATGATATCCCTGAATAATCAATTAGGCGATACTTCATCGACAGTTGATCCGCCGCCATCGTCTCTTCGTCAGCAACAAGATCGATGTGGTTACGTTGGTCGAGTAGGAACAATCGTGACGGTCATGAACACGCACGGAGATGAAGATGGCAACCACAACACGAGCGATTCGGCATCCGTATGGCGGAGTGTCAACGAAGATGGTCAACTAGTCCTCACAACACTGGCCATGAGTCGCTTTCGTATTCTGGGCTATTGTAGCGCCGACGATGAAGCTATCATGTACCAACGAGTTATACTTCAGCGTTCCTTTCGGAGATCCTTTTCGACGAATGTTCCGACCTTTGTCGTCGAAGTCATGGACGAAAGGCAAGTTGAGATTCCCACTATCATACAAAGACCTATTGTGTCCTCTCATAGGTCAAAGCGAAAGAGGACACGGGACGGCGACATTATTTCATCTCTTGCGATGATTAGCCCCTTTCCTGAGTTCATCTACCGAAGAGTGTGGCCGTGGAGGCTCGTTTCACTGATTCAAGAGAAAATGGCGGCGAGTCCTACGTTTCAAGCCTTCCTCCAGTGTCTGCCACGACATGGCGACAGTGTCAGTAAAGAGCATACTGACTCAAATGATGCTTTGTGGGGAACATTCAACGAAGTAGTAGAAGAAAACGACCCGATTAAGTTGAGCTTCTGGCTGTCCTCCAATCTCCCTTTTTCTGAAAATGATAAGTATCGATTGCTGGAAATGAACAGTGCCGTGCAACGCCTCGAATATATTTATCACAAAATCAAAGAACGGACCGAACCCCTTCTTTGCTGTCAGTGCTGTGGGTTGCCTTTATCGCGGGCGTCCTCTATGTTTACTGTAGGAGGCGCCGAGGGGACGACAGGAGCCTACGTGAATGAACACGGCTTTGTGCACCAGACTGTCACAGTTCGACGGCTGCTATCGTTGAATCAACGCTCAGTGGCGAGTCCCGATGGTACCGAGGAGGCTGATGTTGTTTCCTTTTCGGGTGGACCACAAACGAGAGACTCTTGGTTCCCGGGGTATTCTTGGACGATAATGTCGTGTGCATTGTGCGACTCCCATTTGGGATGGAAGTTTCGTCTCGTCCAGAGTTTACAAAGGGAGAAAGAGTCCCTGGAGCGCCCTGATGTATTTTACGGATTGAGCGGCGCTAGTGTTACCATTGCTATACCTCAATAAGAAGTCGACATTTGACGGAGATGCATACTTTGCTTGGAGTGCCTTGCTATACCTGGTACAATAATCGTTTTTAAGAAAATAGATAGTTTAGATGTTGTAATACTATGAACGACCCATTGACTCTAAAATTCCAAACAACTCGTAGTGAGAGTTCACTCACATTCATCTTCTGCTTCTCCTTCGTTCTCTGCAATTGCATCATAGTTATTGCCTGTCGTGAATGGGTCCATTATAAGTTCATCGAGATCCGTGTCATTCGTGTTGCGGTACAGCCAATAATGCTGTACGATGAAAATGATATCAAAGATAATGGATATTATACCAAGACAGAGTTTAGCAGGATTTCCAGTAATTCCAGCCCAATCTTTCATGTCCATCGAGTCCAAGACTAATTGCAGATCATTGAGTACGCCTCCATTGAGATCCAGAAGGATTTGCCAGATGGAAAAGCCAATCGTAGATTTTCTTCGGAGATTCAAAATGACTTGCGGGATGTATTTCGTTAAAGTGACAAGGATCTTGACGAAGGATAGCATGTAAAGATATTGGAGCCACGTTCCAAACTTCATCCCAACCAACTGGAGCAAAGGATAGGCCACGGCCAAGACAGAAACGACCGCAATGAAATAGAGAATGATTCGAGACGGTTGTTGCTGCGAACGCAAACCGTCAAAGTAAACAATTTGAAGAAACGTGATGGAAGCGAGTACGAACGAGTGCATGGCGAACGCCACATCGTTGCTTTGCACGGTGATCGGGGCACCATCGTGTTGTTCTCGGTATTCTTTTGCACTTCGGCGGAATAGAAAAGGGAAAGGTTGTAGATGGCATAGCAGGCAAAACCAAGGACATTCAAGCCGCAAAAGTCGGCACTCAAACCGAGCGTCGTTCGTCGTTTGAGATTGTTAATTACTTGTGGGTAGAAACTCACGCCCCACGCCACAAAGCACGTGTATCCAATCATGGACGAAATGATGCGATAGAACGGTGTAGGCAGCGACTCGTTCTTGGGCATGAGGAGACCCAATAGACTCCCGCACACGGTCACGAATAAGAGACCGAAGAAAATAGACGGTAGAGAGTCTTGATGATCGGTGATCGGCGACAGCATCCTTTCGACCCGCTGTCGAAACGCACTGCTTCTGTGTTCTTCCTGCCGCTGCCGCAGCTCTTCATCAACTAGGAAAGGCGTCGATGAAGTCGTCGGGGCCTCGTGAGTTGCCATTTTTCACGGTGTAATTGCTCTTGAAATGTTAATGTTCTGTGTCTTCGTCGAAAACCTGGTTGTTGCTTCTTTTTGTGCGTTGGAGGGAGTTTAATGTGACAGTACCGGTACGATTCATAGAAAATTAAATGCTGACGAAAGCATGTTTCGTGATTAAAGTGAAAGGAAACCGTGTTTGAACCACCATCTTGTCAGCGAAGGATTGTATGGGATGAAAAGTAGACGGAATCGATTCCATCCTGCATAGCGCTGTTGACTATAGTTTATTGAGTAGTGAGCGTTTCGGATGGCGTGGTTTGCCTTCCGTCTCTCTTTTTTTGCCAAGAGCCGTCCGCCTTCAAGACAGCGAGATATTTCTTTTCTTTCATTACGAAGCAAAGTTTGGACAACAAGAACAAAGAAAAGAAAAAATGGTAACCGAATCCATTAAAATCGATCAGAACAGGCTTCCCAGAACGCCGTCTCGTGACTTGCTTTCCAAGTCTCTCGACTATTCGAGCTATTTGACCCAGCAACCGCGGTACGTGCAACGACACTTTCAGTTGCACCGCATCACAGAATAATTCTCACTTTTAATATTTTCGTTAGAAAACGGCCTTATGCCCATCATGTCAGCGAGTTGTCCAGCATATCTCATGCAGGATATTTGCTGAAACGCAGCAATCGTCCGTATAAAATTGTGAACCCGTTTCCACGCGACGACCAAGAAGTCAATTTCAAATACGGAGGTCCTCGATTAAAACCGATTCTGTCGTCGCGGATCGAACTATCGGCCATTGACGATACCCTACCGCGACAGTTACTACTGATACCGCACGAAGAGAATACAGTGCCGCATTTGTCAGAGACAAATGAAACTGAAAAACAGAAATGTTTCTACGAACAATCCACATGATGCCTTGGACCAAACACTACAATTCGCTGCATCCTTTTTCGGTATACCGTTTGATCTTTTACCGAAGAATCAAGCAAAGGACGTGGACTTTGACGATGATGATTTGACATCACCGTTCGGAGATCCTTCATCCCCTCCAACAACCCGCAGCATACCGATCCGAACGAAGAATCATCCCGAACCCGATACTGAACGACCGAGTCCGTTTCGTTTTTCATTTAGTTCATCACAGTCCGAAGAACTGAAACATTTGGAGCACCGATCTCTCTCCGATTGCAGTCACCCGGGCGATTTTGTTGAAGACGATGGTCATATTTGGCGGGCGAGGTACTGCATTTTAGAGGATGGAGTTTTGTACTTTTACCGACATCAGCAAGATGCCGAATCACCGGAAGCTCGCTTGGAGCGTCAACAAAAGAAAGGAGGGGACGAAGCATCAAAACCATTGCCTTTGGGGTACAGCCCTATTCCCACAGTATATGCAAAAAGACCGGGAGGACACACAGGGTTCAAATTTGTGGGAAAAGCGTGTTGCTCTCAACTGTGTTGGAGCAGTACGTTCGGCAGAGTTTGAATACGGCAAAAATTCGTTCGAGCTCGCCGCGGTGGATGACGAAGGGGAAGAAAACGACACGAAACTTGTTTTGCGCGCTCAGAGCAAAGAGGAAATGAATCAGTGGATGTTTCAGTTTCACTGCTCTATTCAGACGTATATTATGGGCATTATGGATCATGTGGCTCCCTCACTAGGCGACATTCATCACCCATCTTTGTCGATATTAAAGGGGAAAGGTAGTAGTGATGCGAAAGGGGATGAATCGCCCAAGCGATACTCCAGCTCTGCCTCCGTAGCACTCAGTCCGCATTCCCGGTGCAGCACAGGAGTTGGAAGTCTACCTCCACTGTCACACGGTCATGGACGAAACTCAATGCATCGACGCCGTGCAAGGGATAAAGAGAGCGATCACATCAATATTGCCTCTTCCGTTCCCAATACGCCACTGTTGGCATCGATTCTCAGTCAACACAAACGATCACTCGGTGAAGAGCCTAACCTTTCTCAGACAAGCCGACTTGTGACTCCCAGTCCTGTGACAGCGTCCCCGCTGCCAGCAAGGATTCCTTTGGAGAGCAGCTCACCTGAGCTCTCAGCGCCACAGACTGCTTGCCCGGAAACAGAGCATCCAATACCGAGTAAAAAATACGTTCCGCCACATTTGCGCAATCAAACAGATTCAAATAAATACGTTCCGCCTCATTTGCGAAATAGAGATGAAGCTGTCCCTAACCGTAACGAAACGAGAAGGCCACAGTCGAAGGACTACGTGCCACGGCATCTTCGGAAGACGCCGGTTGATGTCGAGCACACTACTGTGTGCTTGTCTCTGGAGGACCGTGCAGCTAGTCTTTCCATCGCCGTGCCAGATGATAACGTAAAAGCAAGTGTTTTTGCTTTTGAGGCCAAAAATATCGCGCAAAGTTTTCAGCGTGATTTTAAATTGGGCGGATGCGCGGACCCATCCGTCATCGCCGGCTCCATTTTAGATGGCGAGTTCATACCGCGAAAGGCCTCGCGGCTTGGGAAAGTTCATACGGCTCCCTACGGTTGCACTTCGAAATCGAGCACATATTCTTCGCCTACAGCCCCTGGACTTCGTTGGGAAATAGGCGCCGTGTCGGAATGCGGTGTCAGAGACTCCAACGAGGATTCGTATCTGATTGTCAGTGATGTACTCGAGGCGTTTAAGGTTCTTTCATCAACCGAAGAAACTATCTGGGGTGAATTTGGAGATCATATTCCGGGGCTTTTTGCTATCTTTGATGGTCACTGCGGCAACCACGCTGCTCGTTATTCAGCTGAAAAGCTCATAGAAAACATTCACAGAAAGTCGATAAGGGTTTCAGCTCAAGATGCCAGTCAATTGTCGGAAGTCATAAGTGGAATCATTGAAGAAGCAATTTTTTGTCTCGACGATGACTTTTGTAATACTTGCGTCCAGGACGGAAGAGAATGGGATTCAGGTGCTACGGCGGTGATTGCTGCAGTCATCAACCAGAATTTAGTCGTGGCTAACCTAGGCGATGCCCGTGGTGTAATGAGTCGATCTGTTGATAGCAACGACAAAGCCAAAGATCTTTACCAAGAAGGATGGAATGAGATTCCAATCCCTGACCAGTTGTGCAGCAGACGCTGTTTTTGGAAAGATGTCACAGACACGCACAGTCCAGATCGAAACGACGAGAGGCTGAGAATCCAGCAAGCCAACGGGTGGGTTACAACCGAGCAAGAAATTCCCATTTCCCAGCTTAAGCGTTTGGTGCTTGACGATCAAGATGTCGTTGACATTTTGAAACGATGCTTTGCTGATCGCTTTCAACCGTCCCCAAGAGCAGCTGCACCCCAAAGAATCATTCGAATAGCAAGAGTGTGTGGTGAATTGGCTATATCTCGCGCCATCGGAGACCGGGATTTCAAAGCCCGTTACAATAGCACAGGCAAAGACAATCAAACCTGGGATGGATCCATGTTTTTGCCCTACCCGGATGACCATAACAGATCTTTCACTGGAGATTTGGTGAGCAACCAGCCTGAATTTCAGTCGTTTCGTCTGGGCCAAGAAGGAATACATGATGAATTCTTGCTCCTGGCCTGCGACGGACTGTGGGATGTAATAGATTCGGATGATGTAAGTACCGAGTGCTAGGGGTATAGCTTATGAAGATGACAGCTCAATTCTCACTCTGCATCTTGTTTTTCAGGCCATCCGAGTCACTCATGATTTGTTGTTCGAAAAGAAGTGGCCCGCAAAGAAGGCAGCCGCCCGTTTGGCGGAGCTCGCAATCCACCTTGGATCCTCGGACAACATCACTGTCATTGTTGTACGCTTTTTCCATGGTCCTGACCGATATTCAGACAATCATGATTCATAACGATCAGAGTATATTTTGTGTTATTGTGTATTTCTTGTTTTACCAATTTCGTGGCCTTCTGCCCTATGTCAGCGGCTCCATAATCTAGTCTAGAGATTTTTGGAAATGGCTGCACTAAAGAGAGTAAGTCGCGTAGATTGGATTATGGTTAGACCGTTGAGGCAAAGCTCACGAGGATTGAGTCTTGACCTTCCGGGACTGGAGCTACAGGTCTTCATGGTTTAAAACCGAGAATCTCTGTTCGTATGAAAGACTTCATGCGAGGGGCCATAAAGAAACGTAGTAAGTTTTTAGATCATGGCTTACCAGTAGCACTTATCGATCATCAAATCACAACAAACGTGTTCATGTTGGTTCATAGACTAGTTCATAGCTCATAGCATCCATCGGTGCACGTACCAACACTGGGCAACCACTCCATGCTGGTGGACCTTTTTGGATTTTTATTGCTCGCGAGCGAAGCGAGCATGGGCAGACGCCGAAAGGCGTCTTTTCTCAATAAATTTTCGCATTTCGTCGCGTTCGCACAAAACTGCGTTTCTCAATAAATTCTTTCATCGCCATCGACAACAAACTAGCGTTTTTAATTGAATTTCGCGAAACTATAGCTCTTTTTCAGCTCAAAACTCTTTCGTATGGATATGCGGTTTATACATGAGCCGTTTCTTGACGATCCTTGAGGGTAAGAGTGTTGATTTGTCGATTTTTAGGTCTTGCCGGCGATCGGAAAATCACTATCGATGGACAAAACATTGCCGGCAAAAGCTCTCCGAACGCCGGGAAACATATTGTCGCAATTTTATGACAATCTTCAAAAGCCTGTTGCTTCGCTCTCACCGTTCTCGCAAGAAAAGGCTTCTTTATCGTCTCATTCTTGCAATTCGATTTTCGCATCAACATTTTCTTTCTCCTGGCGTCGAAGCACCAACTTCGCACGAGCATCGGAACCGCTTAAATTCGATTATGTATGTCTCCATAGTGAAAAATATTGAATATTAAGTATCTATTAGCAAAAGATCATCTATGTTTCCTCTGATAAATCATTGTCGGGACCAAACTAAGGATTGACTTTCTACGCGAAAATCGCTTCATGCCTTGCGGAATCGACTTCAACTGCACGCTCGCCGGATTTAAGTTTCCATTCAGAGTTCTTAATTTTAAGACCAGAGATTTTGCGGAGGTTTAAGGCAAGCTACAGGCCGAGAAAAAAAAAATAAAGGGCAACCCGGCCAATTCCGAAAAGATACCGCCGCTGTCTTTCCATGAAGCTTTTTTGATCGCTGCGTACGCGGTTAAGACATGAACTACTATTGCTCTTCATTTGAATCCACAGAATATGAAAATCGCTGGTTTTTGCAACAATAGCTTGATCCAAAAAGTGACGATGGATCCTCATTTTTGACCCGCCCGCCCGGATCGCGTACAGACGCTCTAAAAGTCGCTTTTGGATAACGCATTCTGATTGGTTGGAGCTTTTGGACTTTTTTGGATGAAAGCCATCTGATTGGCTGCATCCAAAAAGTTTTTTGGATGGCATGTCGCTTTGGTATGTCTGCTTCCTAAGTAAATCCAACGACGGACGGTCCAAAAGGTCCACCAGCATGGAGTGGTTGCATGACCCGGGCAACCACTCCATGCTGGTGGACCTTTTGGATTTTTATTGCTCGCGAGCGAAGCGAGCAATAGACAGACGCCGAAAGGCGTCTTTTCTCAATAAATTTTCGCATTTCGTCGCGTTCGCACAAAACTGCGTTTCTCAATAAATTCTTTCATCGCCATCGACAACAAACTAGCGTTTTTAATTGAATTTCGCGAAACTATAGCTCTTTTTCAGCTCAAAACTCTTTCGTATGGATATGCGGTTTATACATGAGCCGTTTCTTGACGATCCTTGAGGGTAAGAGTGTTGATTTGTCGATTTTTAGGTCTTGCCGGCGATCGGAAAATCACTATCGATGGACAAAACATTGCCGGCAAAAGCTCTCCGAACGCCGGGAAACATATTGTCGCAATTTTATGACAATCTTCAAAAGCCTGTTGCTTCGCTCTCACCGTTCTCGCAAGAAAAGGCTTCTTTATCGTCTCATTCTTGCAATTCGATTTTCGCATCAACATTTTCTTTCTCCTGGCGTCGAAGCACCAACTTCGCACGAGCATCGGAACCGCTTAAATTCGATTATGTATGTCTCCATAGTGAAAAATATTGAATATTAAGTATCTATTAGCAAAAGATCATCTATGTTTCCTCTGATAAATCATTGTCGGGACCAAACTAAGGATTGACTTTCTACGCGAAAATCGCTTCATGCCTTGCGGAATCGACTTCAACTGCACGCTCGCCGGATTTAAGTTTCCATTCAGAGTTCTTAATTTTAAGACCAGAGATTTTGCGGAGGTTTAAGGCAAGCTACAGGCCGAGAAAAAAAAAATAAAGGGCAACCCGGCCAATTCCGAAAAGATACCGCCGCTGTCTTTCCATGAAGCTTTTTTGATCGCTGCGTACGCGGTTAAGACATGAACTACTATTGCTCTTCATTTGAATCCACAGAATATGAAAATCGCTGGTTTTTGCAACAATAGCTTGATCCAAAAAGTGACGATGGATCCTCATTTTTGACCCGCCCGCCCGGATCGCGTACAGACGCTCTAAAAGTCGCTTTTGGATAACGCATTCTGATTGGTTGGAGCTTTTGGACTTTTTGGATGAAAGCCATCTGATTGGCTGCATCCAAAAAGTTTTTGGATGGCATGTCGCTTTGGTATGTCTGCTTCCTAAGTAAATCCAACGACGGACGGTCCAAAAAGGTCCACCAGCATGGAGTGGTTGCATGACCCGATTTCTTTCCCCGCTGCCCGCGCAAAAGCCGCAGCTCAATTATTATTGTTTGCGATCGCTGCATTACATTTTCTTTTGATCGAATTGCTAGTCCTCGACACAATTAAAGCGGGCACTCTGAAGGATGGCGTCGAAAGCAATGGAGACCGAGAGCCCCGAGAAGCAAGATAAGCCTCCTACTGTATCAGAACACGCACCGAATTTGGCTGGTTCGGTGATAACAGCAGACGCTTTGGGTGACGAAAAAATCGGTAAGTTCGATAACGGCTGCTCGTCATTCAAGAGTTTTGAAGTAATCTCACACTTTATTTCTCTGTGTTTGTATTTTAGTCATTCGCATTCAAAATATTGCTTCCACCGTCAATCTTGGTGTTCGGCTGGATTTGAAGAAGATTGCCCTCAAATGCCGCAACACCGAATTCAACCCACGGCGCTTTGGTGCCGTCATTATGCGATTGCGAGAACCCCGAGCCACCGCTCTCATTTTGCGACAGGGAAAATGGTAGTGACGGGCGTTCGATCGACCCACAATGCGGAATTAGCGAGCAAAAAGTTTGCGTACATTATCGAGCGTGTGGGTTTCAAACCGACGGATACATTTGAATTCAAAGTACGCAATATCGTGGGTACGGCGGATGTTGGTTTCCCTATACGTTTGGAAGGGTTAGTTTATGCGCACTCGGCGTTTGCTTCCTACGAACCGGAGCTCTTTCCAGGCTTAATTTATCGATTGGTGGCACCCGAAAAAGTGGTTCTACTAATTTTTGTATCCGGAAAGATTGTGATCACCGGCGCAAAGAAAGAATCCGAAATATCCGCAGCCGTGACTAAGATATATCCTACTCTGTTGGAATTTCGAAAAGCACACGTCGCAGCTCCCTTGATTCCTCCCGAACCGCCTGCCGCACAAGCAGCAGCTCTGGCGGACGATGAAACGCTCAAACAAACGAGCACGTTATAGAAAAAGGATAAAGTGAAAGTGTTCCTGAGTTAATAATCATTTTTTATTGATAAAGCTACTTCACATCAAATCCCTCTGCTCTTAAGCATTCTTTGTGCGCTTCGATTAGTTTTATGCAGTCGGGGTGCTCTTCTCCTTTTAATACAATGCATTCGTCTCGTGGTTTCTTTGTGTCGGGGCAGCAGCAACAAATCGGTTCTCCAGTTTTGATGCCGAGCTTTTGTTTCGGCTTATCCTAAAAAAGTGAACGTGAGTGCAAGAGTTGTTTCGAACGACGTCGAAAAATGGGCACGATAGGGCGTATACGCACCACTGGTACTTCGACAGCAGGAACTGATGAGCCTTGTCCCATTATTAATCTTAAAAAAGTGATTATCTTGAGTGAGGGTTGTAAAGAGATGCAATCGTGTCGACAACCTTACTGTTGCGTTTTTTTATGATGCCAATACGAACGAAACTGCCAAAAAGAGAAGGCACGCCAACACAGCGAGAAAAACGAGGCGAGAACCATAGGTGCCGCTAAGACATGAAGAGATTTCTTGAGCATTACTTTTGTCGATCCCGGTAGAACTACCTGGTAGTCTAGGTACAATCTCCTCATCTTTACTCATCGAATAAATCGATAAGGAATACTCCGTTATAATAATAATCTTCAGTTTATTGCTTCTTATCGCACTTATCTCGGGCAATATCCATATCTGGACGTATCTGCCTAATTTGTGCTACGATCTCTTCGATCTCGGTCCCACTAGCGTTTCCACCAATGACAAGAGAGCGTAATCGTGAAGGACCTTCAGATTCTCTTTTCAAGATTGCTTTCAACAAGGATACAACCGCGTTGATGTCGGCATTGTTTCCAGCAAGATCCAAGTTTTCCAGTTGGGGAGCCACAGCGCTGTCTTGGATGAGCTCTGAGATTGCTAAGAATCCTTCCGAACCCAATTGGTTGTTGAATAAGCGCAAGGAAACTACCTTGCTTTGCGTCAAGACAGTGCAAGCACCTTGTATTCCGCAATGTGTCTCGCTCAAATCGAGAAATTGCAGAGAGTTGTTCGAGCACTTGGCAAGTCCTTGGTTGGCCAGCAAACAAACACCTTCCTCAGACAACGGGTTACTGGACAAGTCGAGCTTTTGAAGGTTACGCAATGTACCCAATTGTTCATTTTCTTCTTGCAGGCAAGCAATCAAACTGGGGATACCTTCGAAACTGATGTTGTTTCGCGAAAGATCTAACGACACGATAGCCGACGACCCGAACGATGATAAAACTTCCATTCCCTCATTTCCGATACTAGTGTTGGAGAGGTTGAGAGTACAAATATTCCCCATGAGTGGTTCCAGCGATCGTAACCCCCCTGGACCGAGTGGATTGTTCGAAAGAACCAGTGTGCGTTTTACGCGAGAGGGAGCGAGTTTTGCAAACAAATCGGAAGCAAATGAATGAGTGATTCCACAATCGGAGAGATCGAGTTCCTCTACTTTATCGAATAAAGACGAAGTCGTAATTTTTGTTGCGTCAAGCCCAAGGAGAGGGTTTCGAGACACATTCAAACTCTGGAGCGTCGGTGATACTCCCAGTGTCTCGAGAACCGACTGAAAGCCCGCTGTAGTCATGTTTTTGTAGCTCAAATCAATCGCTCTCAATCGGTGTTGCCGACCCAGCGCACGGCACAACGCCGAGACACCTTCATCTCCCATGGAACGATCACCGATCGACAGAGAACCAAGGGGCGTCGAGATATTGGCGGCAATGGATTGCCCAAATTGTTGCAGCAATGTGACGGATACAACATGCCCCGATGCACTCAACGACGTCCAATGCGTGTTCGAGTTGCTGTCCAGGACGGCACAAAGACGATGAACTTCATCGGCACCAAACTGTTTGGTGGGCAGAATCACGAGATCTTTGAGAGTCGGATCATTCTGTTCGATGCGTTGAATGAGAGAATCACAAGATCGGAAGGTCGACGATGCGCCCCAAGCTGGCATTCTGGAAGGGTTCGATTTTGAATAGTATGAATGATGGTTCCTTGTATTTATATTCTTTTGTTATAAGCCTTTGGTCCGCGCTTTTCGCTTCTGCGAGAATTTTGTTGGAAGATGTGAGACGACCGCGCGCTTTCGCGCGACACGGCTGTATCTTTTCGCGCCCTTTTTCTTTATTCCAAAAGGCGCAACTTCAAAGAAAATAAAGCCTCCATTTCCTACCGTACCGGTACCTTATACCATGTATTGAAAGCGGGAAAGGTCGTTTGCTCGATAAATTTAAACAAAAACGTCCGCATCTTAGAAGGAAATGAAATCCAGGTTGAGCGCACTTCTACTAGGGCTTTTCGTCGACACTTCCGTCAGTTTTGTGCCCCGGATAGATCCTCGACGGTCAGTGACATATTTAGAAAGCAACGAGGATGCCATCCTCGAATGCAAAACGTTCGATACACAAGAGCTGTTGAAACAAAATCTCTTACGACTGGCCGCCTCGTATGACCGAGGTTTTGGGGCGAGCAATAAAGCTAGAGAAGAAGCCAATCAGATCATTCAAGACTTGGAACGCTGCAATACAGAACAACAAGCATCACGAGGTATGGATGGGACGGGCCGGTCACCACTGAGAGGGACTTGGCGAATGATTTGGACGACCGCATCGGATGTTTTGATTCTGGCGGCGTCGCCGGTGGCGGCTCCGGGTGCCATCTATCAGGTCTTTGAACCGCCTCTTGTCACCAACGTGATCGATTTTTTACCTCGCGTTCAAGCGATATTTCCTATCGGGCCTAGCACTGTACTACGAGCCAATGTACAAACTAGAGCGGCGATTCGACCTGAAAATTCCAATCGAGTGGGATTGGTGTTTGAAAAGGTGAACTTTCAGCCACTGCAGTTGTTCGGGCAATCCATCGATGTGTTCCCTCCGCTGGGATTCGATTTACCCAAACTTCCTGGTACTAGTGACGCTTCCAGTGGACCGGGATATTTTGTTGTGACTTATTTGGATGCTGACTTGCTGATAATACGACAAAACGCACCGGGTGGTCTTTTGCACTGATCAAGGTAGATTCCACCGATGTCTAAGGTGTGGGCCTCTGACGCTCTACAATTGTTGAGAGAACAATTGTTGATATTAATTGCTATGTACTAGTTAATCTTCTCGGGGATCTAAAATGAGTGCAGCAGCCACTTGTCGATCTTCGCCGTTCAAAATATTGAATGTGCCCATCGCGTTCGTTAAAGATACCTTCTCCACAAACGTATTCTGAGCCCGGAATCTTCTACGAATTCGTTCCATTTCCGCCGGTGGTATTTCTCCTTGATCTGCGCCGATAAATAGGTACTCCAACCGTGGTTGATGCAGCAAAGCCGGCGATAAGGATTCGAGCGTGATGTCCTCGGCGCGCGAAACATTCCAGAAGAAGCATCCGAACGGAAACGCCATAATCGATCCGTTCATGTGCAAGGTTCCCGATTCGACAGAATCATTGGGGTCGACTTTCTTAATTACATTCAGTACATCGAATCCAGTGGGCGCGTGGCCTTCAAGCACAATTTTCGGTTTACTGCCGTGAGTCAAGCTGTCGTGTAGTAAATCATGACCTCGTGCCGTCCAATCGGAAAAAGGTCTTGAGCCACATACTGCCTTTACATGCAACCTAAAAAAATTTCGGGCGGCGAAGCCTCGGGACATGCAATGAGGTATTAACATGCTTATTATTTGTCCTTTCAAGTTGTCGTAAATCGTTGCCCTGCGCGCGTTTTTTACTCGGCGGCGAAAAAACGATTACGGAGTATAAAGAGACGAGGAGACGAAAAAATGAAATTAAATCCTCAGGGTTAAGCGTTAAACATCTTGGTCACGATTAAGTGGCGGTGCGATAGCCAATAAAATGTGCATGTTGAGAATAATTTATTTACAATTTGCCTTAGTGTCGCCTTTACACAACAGAATAATGTACAATTGACTCCAGAACTCAGAATGTAGAGAACTCCATCCTTTGGTTCAACGCGATGACCCACGCCCACACAAACGACGGGCTTTATTCTGAGGTATCTTTAAACCTTACCTTATTCCGCCTATCTTTTTCTCGCTTATCGCCTTTGCGGCACATCTTCCTCGCCGACTGAATAACGTATTCCATTCAAATCTCATAGACGCAATACGAACCCAATTTCACATCGTCTAATCGTGGAGATTAGTTTGGTCTACCTCTTATTCGGATCAAAATCTGTCGCCTTTCTCACTCAACAAGCTGCCATGTCCGAGGAAAAACCCGAACCGCAAATTTTCGCGATCATGCGCAACGGCCATGAGGTCATCCGAGGAGGCATGCTCGATATGAAGGAAGCCATCGACAACGATGACATTCAAACGGCAAAGGAGGTTTGGCAGAAGCTACACAAGTGGACCGAAATGCACAAACGCATGGAAGAAGGAAAAGAACCGGAACCAGAAGGCTGTGGATGCTTTCAGTGAGTACTTGCTCTCGTTTTTCATTTTCTTATTGGACCCAAAACTCACTTTTCATCTTTTTTCATCATCCAGGTCTTTATGCGGAGGGTCAAAAGTAAAGGAGCCTTCACCATGTGGATTCTTCAAGTAAGTAATCAATCTTTCGCTGCGTGTGACAGCTTAATGATGAACGTTACTAATGCGCTTTCCTCGACTCTTTTGGAACAAAAAGAGTTCTAGACGAAAAGAGAGATGGAATTGTGACGAAGAATGGGTTGCACGGACTTCATGCTGAATTAGATAAGGTCGAGAAGGCCGTAGACGTAGCTTGCAAGAAATCAGATTTAAAAGCGCTTAAGGAAGCGTTCCCTAAGTTCCAAGAGATGAATGAAAGTCATTTGAAAAAGGAAGAAGATGTTATGATGCCGAATGTCATGGAAATGAAGAAAGCCGGTGAACCGATGAAGAAGATCATGACTCAAGACATTCTTCCCCTCGTTTCGGAAACGCCGGACTACGAGTTTTTTGTCAAGTATGCCAATCTAGTGTTGGAAAAGCACCATGGAGGATTACCGCGCGCTCGGGTGTTCGACCATGCACTCTGGGCTGCATCCACACCGGAGGAATGGAAGAAAGTGGATGGGTGGATTAAAGAGACGTTACAGGAGTCAACTTACAAGCAGCTCCAAGCCGTGCTGTAATCATCGATGTAGCAGCAATCTCGTCAGATATTGAGCTTTACCAAGAACATCGTGAGTCGGTAGCGATAAAATTAGAAATGGATTAGGGTCTCTCGTCGTCTCGCATCTCTAGAGGGCAATTTGTGAAGATGTCACATAGGTATCCATCCGACATTTTCCGCTCTGGAACGACGAACAAACGACCTGCTTTTACTAGGTACCGGTACGATACATTCGTTCGCTGCACACGGGACCTCTGTCCTCATCTCGGACAGCCAAAAAGATGAAAAACGTGCGTGTGTGATTTGATTATGAATGTTGATGGCAATCAAACCAATCAGAATCAATACTTTCAAAAAGAACTCGTCTTGCTTCAAGGCTGAATCCCCGTCATTCACACATTTTGTCCAAGACACGTTGCGCGGGAAGTTCAAGGGCGACTAGCGATTACCATCCGAATTGTGTACAGAATGAGCCCGATGCAGGAAAGTCAAAAGTCGAGTCATTTCTCGTCAATTGAACGTGTCGCGTTATCGCGTTATCGTGTCTCTCGCAAGTCCAAAGAATTTCGGTACAGTCATTCCTATAGTTCCTATCCAAGTAATATGTTTCGGGAGCAACAGCCAGGCCATATGGGAATAATCATCGTTGGCTTTCATTTCATTTTTCGCTCACCAACATCAAAAGCTTTCTCATTATTTCTCATCCTTTCGCAAAAGCACAACCACTTTTAAATCATCAACATTGTAAGCATGGTTGCTTTGATGAACAACATTTTCAATCAAATCAAAAGCGAGTGCGAGTGCGAGCCTGACGAGCAACTCTCCTCGGTAGACAACAAGACGCCTGGTCGCGCTCGAATCGATAACAGCGACACGGATTGCCACAGTCATGCTATTCCTGTTGAGGTACAAAGCAGCACCCATGAAATTGGCGAAACAGAGGCACAGGAAGAAGCATCACATGCTGCCGACGAGCATTATCAAGACACGCAGAGCTCGCTACCCGAATTCGAATACCTCACCAACGACGGCTTTTTTGATCACAATGAACCACTACCAAAAGACACCAACGAGGAGGCAAATGATAATGACAACCCGGTAGCCGTTTTGTACAAGAAAAAGATATTCAACTCATCGTTCATCTGCGCGAAGCGCGTCGCGAAATTGACCCCGAGCGATCGAACGCGCCTCCGTGCACTGGTCAAATTGAAAGCCGATGATCTGCCAAAGGCCATGTTGCATGTGAACATCCCGCCGTTCCCGACGGCGGCCGAAATGGCGGAGAAAATAGCGATGAAGTCGACCCGCAAACGTTCTTCCGATCCTGTGTCGCGATCCAAACGACCACGGAGAGGATCTTCTTTACCGAGTAGTTCGACACAGTATAATCAAAAGATAGCCCCAAAGGCCTCGCGGACGGAAGAACCGATCCCCGCTACAACCATGAGCAGCTAAAAGAGTCCGGCCTGTGAATTCTGACGAAACGCCGTGCTTTGCGGTACGCCCTGGGTTTATTATGAGATGAAACATTGCCGCTAGCGTGTACGCTACTTTAAAAGTTTTAACATATATAGTACAAATTTGATGCATGACAACTCTGCAAGAGATCGCCGCCATGGTTAAAGTCGATAAGCGCGAGACGAGAGGCTGCGCGGCCGTCGTCTTCATCGTTCATCGTTCATCGTCGCTTTCCGCTGTGCATTATTTTTCCTTCTGCTTTCTCAAAACAAGAAAGTGTCGTATCAATATTTAATGTGTACAAGCAAGTTTATAGTCATCTCAAGTCGGTAATACATTGCTGCTGTTTTATGTACAAGCCTAAGTACCGGATAGAAAACTAGCCGGTGTAACACTTCGTCACGCAAAAAAATGAGTTCGAAATTCTTTAACGAAGCAAAGAGTATCACACTCCACCGTGGAAAGGAAGTCCAAGAATCAAAAGAAGTTAACGAAAAACAGCGGAAAGAAAGCTTTACTTGAAGTATTCATTAGCACTGCATCCCTTTTGGTAAAAAATATTCCTCTTCGCTTCTTTATTTCGTCCGAGTGCCCTCCACAAGCTAGCCGCGGCCCATGGGCTTCTTAGAAAAACTCTTTCATTTTGGCAACAGCCATCAACAAGGTGAAAAGGGCGGTGACTATCACAATCACTGCCCCATTGTGACCTTATTCTTTGATACAACCAACCGCCGGACGATCGCCGTCTTGTCGAAACGCAAGGAAAGCTTGGACGTTTATTTCATGTGTCGTGTAGCACAAGGAACTGCTTATGAGAAATCACCCTTTACTACGAACTCCATGGTTATATTCGAGAGAATCTGGTGAAAATTTGTCGCCATGAAGGCTTCTTTCCGGAAGCGATTGCTATCGCTGTGGGGGCGCTGGCCGCCTCGGATGCTTCGCAGAAAGAGGAATTGACGCGGCTTCGTACAGAACAAATGCGATCGAAACACCAACAGCATTATGACGAGGCTCTTTTCGAGAACGCTTTGGAAATAGCACGACTGCATCGACTTTCCAGCGATCTGGATGTTTTGGATGTGTACTGTATGCGGCAAGCGAGTAAAGTTCTCGGACGAGTCGCTGCGCGGATCGCTAGGAGCAAAATGCTTTCGTTGAAGTTACATGTCACCCCTTTCGTAGACGGTGTGCTTCTTTCTGGATACTCTACGTTTATGAGATCTCCTCATGCGTCGCTGATACGAGTTTCAGAGACGGGGAGATTAATGGAATATCAAAGATGCAGCGATATTCATCTGGAATCGACAGAAACCGATGGGTCGTTCTCACCATCGACATCCAATTCGAGCTTTTCGTGGAAGTGTGAGGAAATTGCCTTGGCGAATCTTCACAAATGGTGGGGTGATATTGTTGTACGTGACTACGTGGGTCATAAACTGGTTGTTTCTTGGACATTGGACCCGTTGTCGGCCGATGCCTCGAACATCAAGCCCCAGACCATTGCAATCGCGACGGTCCGGATCGATGATTGTCCTGGACACGGTAGACATCACTATAAGGCACCGCATGTAGATGTAGCATTGGACATTCGCGGCACGACCAAGGAGGAATTCGGCGTAGCCTTTTCCACCGAAGGAACATCGGTCTTGACAAGAGTGGATCTGAGTTTTTGGCCTTGGTACGAGTATCGGCTCGGTCCGTCGTGACTCAACTGGAGCAATCGTACAATCAACAACTTTTACGACCCCTTCTCGATCACGAAGTCCAGTATCTTGAAACGATCAAGGCCGCTTGTGCACTGTAGAGCACGCAATTAACAATAGATAGAAATGATCTGACTAAGAAAAGAATCAGGTTTTTTCTCGTTATTATTTACAATAGTATACAAGATTCACGATCCTGCCGGTCGATCCGCTCCAACCGTGCTCGCGCTACGGCCACCCAATCGGTGTGCCAGACTTCGGGAAAGTCCCCCACCGGGATGTAACGGACTTGATCCGGCAAGATCCGCCAATGCGTGAAATTCCCACACAATCCGTGACACGCCCAGGTCACGGTCCCAAATTGCATTGGGGAGGATTGATACCGATACATGGGATGCGGAATTCGTTGGGTTGTATGACAATTCAGGCATTCGTACAGCAAGGCACATTGACGACCCAAGAAACAGGCATCACAGATGGCATCTTCCTCGACGAGATGGTCTTTGATTTGATGACAAATCCGACAGGTTCCGGCTGCCGATACGGTCGTAATGACTTCTGCTTTGATCACCAACCAAGACCGACAACGAGGGCACTTTCCGACACGGGATGTCCCATCGGAAGTAGGATGCGACAGCAGTAGGATACAGGATGTACAAATTTGCACCGTGCTGGTAGCTTTGTCACAACACGGTAATCTGGCAAAGACAACGTCTTCTTCTAAGCAAACTGCGCAAGACGATGTATTCTTCTCGGCGTGAGGACTGGTAGGATTATTCGGTATTGTGTTGGCGCCTTTCGGGGACATCTTTCTGCCACTGGGAATGTCATTTTCCGTTCCGCACAAGTTCAAATAATCCAATTCTTGCGGTAATGCAATGAGCGATTGCTGCTGTTCCTCATATTGTGAATGGACGCCTTCCACATAATTGACACAACCATCCATCGAATCCAGTAAAGCATCGTTGCAATCAACCAAATGTTCGGGGACGACTAACGCATCGTCATTGGTGGCTGGAGTAATAGTAGCATCATTATTGATAGGATCTTGATGACTCTGCGGTTGTTCCTCGTGTGGCTCGTCTGACATTGTCGTAATTTCTTGCTAGGTCTAGAGATGTCTTGATAGAAAAACAAAAACAGTTACTTTGAGTGACGGGGATCGCTTCGCTTTTCGTTTTGTTGGGGTGTCAATGACACGTGCTATCGTGCTGTTGAGGAGGAGGGATCTCGTCCGTTGTCGCGCCGGAAGTGGACGAAACGAGGAGGCGGGCGCGCGCGTGCGGCAGCCAATTCCCGCCAGCGCGCGCGGCTGCGAAGGATGGAGGAAAAACAATTGAAGGAGAAAAAAAAAAAGATCATTGCAGCTCGCATCATTCTATTTTTGACATTGCCTTTCGATCTTTATTGTGAAGCAAATCGTCTTTTATAGTCTTTTTCACTTCACAGAAGGAAAGAAGAGAAGGCCTTGCTTTTGCGTAAACCTTTTTCAAACTGCATTTTGATCATGTCATCGAAACCGTTGAAACAAGGAACGCTCTTTTCGTTTTTCAATAAACCCCAACCTCCTGCCGCACCCGCAGTACCCGCAGTACCGAAACCCAAGGAAGCACCAGTCGCTACAAAAGCGGTGAAAATAGGAGATCGTATTGAAGTATACTGGAAAGACGATCAAGAATATTACGCCGCGACGGTCACACAACAACGTCAGGCTTCCTTCTTTCTCGAGTACGACGATGGTCAAACGGAATGGTTGGATTTAGCACAGGAACAATTTCGCGTTTTTCCTCCTTCAAAACAACGAAGATCGATTCGAGATGATGACGAAGAAGCGGAATTTGATGGGACTTTGGAAGAAGAATCCGACGATGGATCGGTTTACGAAGACAAAGAGGATCCGAAAGATGATCTATCCGAAGAAGACAAATGGCTCGTTTCGGATGAAGAAGAAGAAGAGCGGCCCAAAAAGAAACTCAAAGTGACGAAACATAAAGCAACTCCCGAGTTGAAAACACCTTCGGCACGCAAAACGACGGCTTTGAGTCAATTTGGGCACACACCCAAGAGTGTCATTACACCGTCTTCCCAATTCTCTCCTCCAGTCGTACCTACACCTCTGGCAGCAACGACCACTACTACTGCAAACAAAACCGCGGCAACTTCTACGACGAACGAAAACAACAAAGTCACGCCCTTTGTGAAAGACGCGGTCAACCCCGCGGGGAGTCATGTGCACAATCATTTGCCCTTTTGCAGAATCCGCGTGATTTGCAAAAGCGATCCACGGACGACCCTCAGTACGATCCGCGAACTTTGCTCGTGGTCGAGCGGGATTGGGTCAAAGTCATGGGCAAGGAAATGACGGACGCGGTGAAACAATGGTGGGACTTGAAATCGCAATACTTTGATACCGTTCTGTTGTTCAAAACCGGTAAGTCGTTCGGGGGTCTTGTTTGAAGAAAATGGTCGTCCGTCTCACGCTCCTCGAAAACAGGCAAATTTTATGAAATGTTTCACATGGGTAAGTGTTAATGGGGAGGTCGCTGACAGGACGTTCCGTGTTGAATACTGATCCTTTCCTTTTCATATATTCTTCTAGACGCGGACGTCGGTGTCCAGGTGCTCGGATTGCTGTACATGAAAGGTATCGTGGCGCATGCGGGGTTCCCCGAAATTTCCTACGGGACCATGGCGGACAAATTAGTCCGTGCGGGGTACAAAGTAGCCCGTGTGGAACAAACCGAGACCCCGGAGCAATTGAAAGTTCGCAAGTCGCAACACAAGAAGACCAATGGTCCGTCCCCCAAAGTTGTCAACCGTGAGGTATGCTCGGTGATGACTTTGGGCACTCGTACGTTTTGCTACCTTGATGACGGAAAGGATGTCCTGGACGAAGGCGGCGCGGTCGGGCCGTTGCTCGCCATTCGTGAGATTTTGATCGATCATGACGTGGAGGGGGAGACCGATGAGGTCCGACCTGTTTGCGAGTATGGTATTACCGCGATTGATGCTGTACGTGGTGTGGTAACCATTGGTCAGTTCGCGGATGACGTTCTGCGAAGTCGTATGAATACACTTTTGGCCGCGCTGGCTCCGTCTGAGGTGCTTTTGCAAGCCGGCGCAGATGGAGCCTCTCCTGTACTGGAGTCACTGATCAAAACGCATCAAAGCATGTGCCCGCATCCATTTCGAGTGGAGAAAATCAGGGCAGAGGAAAGCTTCCCCAAGTCAACTGCACTCAGCCCGGAAGTGCGCCAAGCCATGGATCGAGGAAGCGGACGATTTGTGGGTGCGGTTCATCCTTGGGACGTAGAAGAAACAGTTCAGGAATTGCATCGCCGTCGCTACTTCCCCCAGGCATCGAAAGTGTCTGCTGATCGGTTCAGCGTGTCCCGTTGGCCTCATGTCTTACGCGCAGCAGTGGAAGGAAAAGCCGATTTGGCCATGAGTAGTTTCGGTGCAGCTCTCTTCTACCTACAACGTAGCTTGATCGATACCGAGATCCTCACCATGGGTATTGTGAAGGCCTATGTCCCACCGTCTTCGGCAAATACTGACGCTGAGGTTCGTGAGACGATGCAAGTGCTTGCAACGCAAGAAAGTCACACATCCATCGAGGGGGCGATAGCAAATCCTGCTAATATACCCGCACAGGAAGAAGGACGCGAAGTTGCCAATTCTCTTCTGGCTGAAAGCTTGATCGATCACATGCAGTTAGACGGGACGACGTTGCACAATCTAGAGATTCTTACAAATTCCGTCGACTACAAGGTGGCTGGGAGCGTCTGGTCCAAAATCAACTACACGAAGACTCCACATGGGGCGCGCCTTCTCCGAGCTTGGCTTCTAAGGCCTCTATTTCGGAAAGCGGATATCGACAGGCGAGCAGATGCAGTTCAAGAGCTGGTGTCTGGTGCTGCTGCGGTGGCGCTGACTGAAGCCTCAGCAGTCCTTTCAAAATGCGGTGATATCGAGCGTTTGCTAAGTCGTATTCATAGTATGAGTGGTAGTACTGGCCTAGAACAGGATGATGACAACGAAGGTATTCATCCTAGCAATCGAGCCGTTTTGTACGAAGTAGGAACCTACACAAAGCGAAAAGTCGGGGACTTCTCGAAAATTTTGAATGGTTTGCAGCATGCAGCCCAGATTCCTGAAATTTTTCAAGGAATAAACCTTGAAAGTGGTCTTTTACAAAAGATTGTGCGTTCAGTCGATCAAGGTGGATGTTTTCCGAATATGTGCGATCAATTGGATTGGTTCATTTCGAACTTTGATTGCGACAAAGCAGCCAAGGGTCTTTTCGAGCCTAATAGAGGTATTGATGCAGCGTACGATGAAGCTTGTGAGACTATTGATCGCATACAAGCTGATTTAACGGAATACAAGAAAGTTATGTGCGACACTGTTTTAAAGCCACGATCGTTGGCGACTTCATCGTGGAAGTATGTGAATGTCAACCCGGAATCAAAAGACAAATACTTAATCGAACTTCCTGCGTCGATTGCTGTCCCGGACGACTTTATTATGAAGGGGAAGAGAGGAAGTGGTCCAAAACAAGTCAATAAATACCAAACCGCAGCCGTCCAAGAGTTAGTAGATGAACTAGAGCACGCTTATGAAATTCAGAAGGAACGGAAGTCGAAAGGTCTACAGCTCATATTCGGGAAATTCGATGCGTCGAGGAATGTTTGGGCGGCGGCTGCTCAAGCAACGGCTCTGCTCGACGCCCTTGGATCCCTAGCCCGTGTTGCTTCAAAGGCTGGATACATTAGACCAACTATTCTAGAGTGTTTTCCAGACGACTCGCCGAGAATAAATATTGTACAAGGCCGACATCCTTGTGTTGAGAATAACACGGGGTCTACTGGTTTCATTCCCAACGATCTATCGTTGGGTCTTGAAAACAGAAGATGGCGTAAGCCCTCGTGTTCTTCTCCTCTCCGGTCCGAACATGGGTGGGAAGTCTGTAAGTCATGTCTAATTGATCGAAGAGCTTTATTTCTTATTACTCGATGGCAGGCGCTCTAACCAGTACCATCCTTTTTACGCAGACTTTGCTCCGCCAGACATGTTTGATCACAATTTTAGCTCAGATTGGAAGTTTTGTCCCCGCCGAGAAATGTGAGATCACTCCAGTCGATCGCATATTCACACGGCTTGGTGCTTCGGACCGATTGCTTTTGGGTCAATCGACTTTCTTTGTTGAGGTAAGCGTTTTTGTTATACAATCACTCATATCTATTTAAGAGCAACAAACTGATTACCATGGATTTCTTAGCTCGCGGAAACTGCAGCAGCGCTTCGGGGTGCAACTCGTAGGAGCTTGGTCATCATGGACGAACTAGGGCGTGGTACGAGTACTTTTGACGGTACGGCGATCGCCAGTTCCACCGTTAAACATTTTGTTGAAAGAAGTAAATGCCTTCTGCTTTTCGCGACGCACTATCATTCCTTGTTGGAGGATTGGAAAAACAAACCAAGTGTTATTCTTGGGCATATGGAATGCATCGTCGGCAATGGTTCCTCTGAAAATGAGAACAGCGGAAACGACAATTCCATCACTTTTTTATACACTCTCGGGTCGGGTGTCTGTCCCAAAAGCTTTGGCATCAATGTTGCCAGACTCGCCGGGATACCGGAAGATGTTCTAATGAAAGCAAAGCGTATCAGCTTGGATTTTGAAAAGGAGTTGCAAGGAAACGACGACAATCTTCGCGTTGTCACGGCCAAAAATGCACCTACTTTGCAAGCGAAGGTAAAGGATTCTATTGGGAGAAAAGATTGGGAAGCACTATCTACAATCTGGAAACAATTACAGCATTAACGCTACAAAATGTGAATTAAAGTTCATATTGCCTAACAATCAAATCGAATCTTCGTGAATATTAATGCAGCGCGTTACGAGTGTCTTCCAACTTTTTCATAATATCCCCAGGACTTCGTTCCAGCTCTGCCGCAATTTTAGCTTGCTTATCATGAGGCAAAGAATTGAAAGCTTCACACAATTCACCGTCAATGACGTGCAATGCTGGGGCATAGTAAGACCTATACGACTGAGGATCGCGGCCTGTAGGGCGAAGAACTTCAGTTCGCAAAGCCGTCTCAAGTTGCGTGAAGAATTCGACATCAGCACGGGAAGAGAACGGAACCAAAGCACCGATACGACCGCATGCAGTGACGTAAATGATTGACTCCGCGCCACCTGCGACCAGCGAGGAACGAGTCATTGCCGTCACAACCTCCCCAACATAGTACTGGCAAAGAAGTTCCAGTTTAGGGGTTGAATCAGTTCTAGACGAATCCCACAAAGCTCGCTGCCCGGACATATCGATTGCACCCGCCTCTGCACCTCTCGGCATCCGGAGAATCGATATGTTGCCGAATTTATCGCTTACTGCAACTGTATTGAAGTCAAGCAGCTCTTGGGAAACGATTGGACGGGGACTTGGATCTATTGCTAAAGTAACAAAGCGATTCGCCATTGCATCGTAACGAAAAACTTGTATAGACTGCATCATATCACCGACAAAGGCACGGTCGCCAACAGTTTGAATGGTCTTCACGAAAGTAGGGAGCCCGCGCTGCTCACACTTTCGCAGCAGCTGCCTCTTGCCCATTTCAAAAAGGCGGAGTGATTTACCAATCCCTGCAAGCAATCGACCTTGGAAATGAGCCAACGCAAGCACCGGTCCATCCTCTACAGCAGTCCTGTGCAGCAACTGCAAGCGCCCGCCATCAACTATTCGATATAGAACAATGTGGCTTGCAACCTGCTTAAGAGGATTCATAGTCATTCCAGTAACTGTGCCTACTGCAAGGAGGGGTTCGCCGCCTTTCGAATGAAAGCGAACAGAAGCGCAACAAAGTGCAGCTTCATTTCGTCCCATTTCGATACAATCTAGAGTCGAGCAGTTGGCCGATGGGTCTAAGAGTCGGACACAAGACCCCCATGTTCCCGGCTTCGAGGGCAAAGGGCCACGGACAGGCGTTTTTCGTGCATCCTTTTCCTCTTCATCTTCATCGCCATCACCTTCAGGTAAATCCTTCTTTTCTCCTTCATCATCACTATCTTCGTCCATGTCCATTGCGTCAGCATCGTCACCCTTAGATGACACTTTTGCAGTCGGATCAAAGCCCATGGCCTTCTTCTCTTCCAAACCATACTCGTTGCAATCACTTTCCACGACAACAAGAACAACCTTTCTTTGATCAGTTGTATTACTGACGGACACCAGGGTCATTTGGCGTGGTGTGTATCGTAGGTCGGCTTTATTGGTATTAAAAGCTTCATCATCGCCCCCGCCCATGCCATCCGTGTCTACTGATAAAATTCGCAACGTTTTCCCTGCAGTTGCAACTATGCCTTCGGGAATGGCATCAGAGCGAAAAAGAGCATCCGTGGTCTAAAGGAACATACGATAAAGGTGCCATTAGATGCTTTCCCGTCGATTCATCACGTCTACTGATCCAAGGTCTAGATGACAAAAGGAGCGTGGACTTTTGACCATTGAGTTCAATACGCGAGACAGAAACAGGAATTGCTCCAAGAAAGCGGCGCGAAGGGCTTGCTTCAACGGACCCAGTGACTGGATCTAGGAAGACTCGAAGTGAGCTTCCGTCGTCTAAACCAATATTCAATGTCAAGTCATCCAGTCCGTTTGGTTTGCCTTCCATATCTACCCCTTTGACGCTTTGAATAACGACGGAATGCGGCCTAGATTTCAAAGCCAAGCTGCTTTTTGAGTCAGCAATTGCCCCGGTTCCAAGCTTACAATACGAACTGTTTGATCACGACACCCAATTGCCGCGAACAAACTTCGACTCTTTCCAGTATCAATGGTTCCGATATCCAGACAGCAAACATCAGCTCCCATATCCTTCGTGGAGCTTTCCGTGAGGTTACCGCTAATGGCGTCGAGTTCAAAGTAGATGATTTCTCCACCGGCCAACGCAATGAGAACCTGGCTGGTATTAGCACTGGCGAACTCAATTCGCTTCAATCCAGGGCAATGCCATTGCCGTGCTTGGCCTTTCTGAATGTGGCGAACTCCGGCTGGATGAACTTGACAGACAGATCCATCTTGACCTAGTGCAGAGCAGGCTAGCGTCGGGGCGGTAATCAAAAAGCCAGACTCCTTACCCACCTCTTCGACCGATTCACCCACGCTCAAAACAAGAGTGGCGTCAGCGAAGCTGACTACAATGTACTGATCTTTTTCCCCGGAAGCGTCCGCTACTGTAAAAATTCCACCTGGTACTCCGGGGAGGTCACTCACCGCCAATTCGGTAACAGCAGCACCATGTCGCATGGTTCGGATGGTGCTATGAGGACCACGGCCTGTTAGGGTATAAATCTGGGGACTAACTTCGTTCCCGGCCAACTCCCCCACCAAGATTTGGTTCGTGGGCGCTGCATTATCTAATGACCAAATCTTACGCAGATTCTGCAGTCGACTGACGGGAGCGAATGTCTTGGCCAGCGACACAGCCTTGGCAGTAGTCAATTCCGTTTCCTCCACAGATGTATTCGACGGCGCATCGGGCACATCAATTCGCTCGAATTGGTACAGCGCATGGTCCCCGAATTCCGCCGCAACGAACAGTAACCCTAATTTACTAACATTCAATGTATTGGCTGTGGGTAATGTATCGAGAAACGAAACTTCCAAGCCGGACACGGCGGACTTGTCCTCGTTGAGCACAATCGAAACCTTATACACATCCCCCAGTTCCGACTGTGCCAAGGCGAAGAATTTGGCCTTTTTCTGACGATGTACCGTCACTGTCGTGATCAAAATACCCTTGGAAGTATGCATTTCCCGGCGCGGAATGGGACACACGATGCGATTCTTTTCGTGCACATAGTACAACCAATCCTCCGCCCCCATCAAGACACCACCGGGTCCGTCGGCTCCGCCCGGCAACGCCGCCAAACAACAGGCGGTTTGAGGGACGGGAGTCGCCCATCGCCGACTGACGTGATTCAATCCCAAATCGAGTTCATAATACGCCAATTGCAGTTCCGGTTCGATGTTGGTTTCCGTTTCTTCCGGATATTGCAATTCGAGCGTCGCAAACAGGGGATTGTCGTAACCATTGTCGAGTCCGACGGTGGCCAAAATCAAGTTGCGCGTCCGATGCGCTTCGAGGGGACTCGACAACGTCGTTTTCCCGTCCGCCGTGCGATTCAACACGTACACCAATTGGCGTTTCTCGACGGCCGAAACCATGACGGCGCGTCCTTTCGGATCAGCCGCCAAATACTGACCGGGCGTCGCTCGACGACAACCCGTTTTCCCAAAAGTAACATTGTGCAGTACGGCAAAGGGTTGGAATTGTAGAACGGACAAGGCACCGCTGTCGGATGTCACCACCAAGACATCGTGAGAGGTTCCCGGAAACCGGACGGCGACGCCGTGACGCAAAATCGAACGCGTTTCGACCCTTGTCACTAAATGCAATTTTTCGTCCGACAACTTGTACAATTCAATGACACCACTGGTTTTGAGGAGCGCCAATTCGTGGGGTCCGGTGAATTCCCCCAAAACGGATTGCACAATGGCAGTCGATGGTTGTAAACGAAGATCGAGCAGTTTCATGGCCACCGCATGAACCGGTTGGGCCTCGATTTCGTCTGTCATGGCATTTGGGGGCATGCTAATTGTTTAATAGTGTTGTAAAGATAAATAATGATCGACAATACTACAATCAAACGGAGGTATGCGAAGATACAGCATGCATCTCGCGATCTCGTCGTCCGCCGCCTGAAACATGCGTGAAAAGTGAAAAAACGCCACACTGCAACGGAAGGCGGACGAACAACGCTCCGAACGGTAGAGGTTTCTACCGATACGACATTGTTCATTCACGACGATGGTCTCATTCACGACCAGGATACAGCTCGTCCCTATCTACAGAACTACCTGGTATGATTATCATATGATATGATAAAAAAATACAATGACTATTATTTCTTATTCCACCATGACCTGAAATAATGCCGGTTGAGGCCATTCTTTTCCCGAAATCAAGTCCACAACCACACAGCCATCGACGGTCAGCAGTCCGGTATCCCTCGCCAACAAACGACCTGTGACTACGGTCGAACCACCCCGGGGAGCGAGTTCTCCGAGCGATTGGAAATGACGTCCACACGCCAACGAACTGCGCAATTGCCACTGGACCGACAAGGATTGTTCGGCGTGATTGACGACGAGGAATTGGACTTTTGCGGGACATTGAGGACGAGTTTGGGGGGAGGATCGATGGGTTCGACCGTCACCGGGAATCGATCCAAAAGTTCTTGACGGTCGGGTCGGGTGGATACCGTCGCGGCGGCCGCTGCCAAGTCCACGGAAAGTCCGGACCGATTCATGATCGATGTATCGACGGGAGGACAAATCGCTGGGGAGGACGAACATTCGCCGGTTTCTCCCATGGCTTTTCTCCACCGAAACACCGCCTTGCCTAGGACATCGTCTGCCGATATGCCCCGAAGAATGGCTTCGGGCGTGACCGCTTCGACACGAAATAAATACCGAAGGCACGAACCTTTATTGAGAATTGTACACTGATCAAACAAGGAAAGTGCTGTTACGCTCTCATTAATGGAGGAGGGGTGTATCCGCACGGCCTCCAAACCATCCGAGGGCACAAAGGATGCATCACTAATGACCAGAGGTGTTTCGCTCGCCGGCTTGTTTTCCGACGACGACGACGACAAATTGTACTCGACATCGATCGTCACAAAACAGCAACTATCGCCGCAACGAAAGATGGATTGTCGTATTTCGAGAGGAGCCGTTACCTGGAATCGGTAAAATTTCCGGAACGTTTTGGATCCGCCATCGGCAGTCATGTAGGCTACTTCGACTCGCAGAATATGCTGACCGGGTTCCTCGATCAAATGTGACACAATGGCATCTTTTCCCGAAAGCGGCTCAATGTCTATGCCTCCCGTAACATTATCTAATCGCGAAGGCAGCTGCCATCGTTGACTGGGCGTTTGCAATTGTGCTGAAACCCGCAAGCGACGAATCGGCCAATTCGACGACGTATTGAGAATGCCCAAATACGCCGTAAAGCACTCTCCGACATAGACGGCCAGAGAATCTGGCAAGCAGAGTGATCGTTCGAGTAATGAATATCCTTCTAACGTCCCGGCGACGGACTGATGTAATTCCGGCGACTGCAGCCTCATCACACGAAGGGTCGGTACAGCGGTCTCTTGATCGAGAGTAGACGAAGAATGAACCTCGGTCATTATATTCTATTTTGATTGAATAATGCGACACCGTAGACTCTGTATCCGCTAAATCTAATCTGAATTACTGAGAAAAGAAATACAAAATGAGGGAATAAACTGTAAACTAGATATTGCACATCATCCAACTTGGTCACTCTTCTTTTTGCAAAGCAACATCGTCGTGTTCGATGTTCGATCCTCCGCCTCGCAAATACCGTTGCGTCTGCATTGACGTTTTCGTCAGTTGTTTAGTCTCCGTTGGAAGACAAATCCGCGACCCGTTGTCCGTTATCGGTCGGGTGCCAAACGGCCCGATCGGCTATGACGCACTGGCACAAAATGTACTTTAGGAGCTACGGTTAACGACAAACGGCATGCTAACGTTTTGCGACAGTGCGCAGCGATTTCGAGGCGTTACATCACCGTTACTCGTTATCCGCCAATACTTCTCATCCGACAGTCCAAGGAGCGGATGGCTTTCCCAGGATCAGTCTTGCTCGCGCGCTGCCATTCTGAAAGCTTATAGAAGTAATTCGTCTACCAATGCTATTTAGAGGGAGCATGCGGCCAGCTCTTTAAGTATTCTTATGGCGGCGAGGGGGGCCGCAAAATTACTTAGACGGCCTTTCCGTAGGCAGGTAGCCGTTGACGGAAAATCACAACTTTGCTCTCTCGTGGGCGAGACAGAAAGGAGCGAGCAGCTTGGCAACCATTTGTTATCTTTGGATTTCGTCACAAGATTATTTTATTTTATCCTTCGAGTGAGGTAAGAACAGCATCAAGGCGTTTGAAGCCAAGCAAAAGATTGCAATGAAGTCAATTTATTCGATCGTTTGGTTGCGGAGATCTTTGCTTTATTTTTCGTGGCGATGGTTCGACTTTCTGCGATACACCGCTTGTCTTTGTCTGGATGAAGAGATACGATATTGCAAACCTCGAAATCAAGTTTTGGCTTCTTCTTCACGTCTGCACTAATTCTAAACCTTTTTCTTTTCTTTGATATTCATTTCGCAGGTCAAATTAGCAAATGATCTCTGATATTGCCAAGCCCTCCCGGGCGAAAAAGGTCTCGTCCCTACGAAAATGGGGACCGGCGATGCTCGCCATCGGTCTGGTGATTGCCCTTAACACGGTTTTGTTTAGCGGCGGAACGCCGAGCTTTCGGAACGTGCGCAACGCAAACTGGCTCTCTCCCAAGAACGAACGGCCGCGGTCGAGAGTATGGAAGCGACATCGTTCGATGTCCGCAGTGGATTTGGATCTCGAAATTTGAGTGAGGAGGAAGGAGGTGTTATGGAGTACACGCGTCGTCGTCATCGTTATCTTGGTGATTACGTCCACATTGACAAATCTGCTGAATTTTCGAGCTTTGGAAAATGGTCGACGTCTCTGATCTACTTTGCGTTTTGGGTCTTTCTCATGTTCCCCAACTGGTTCCTTCCCATCGGGCGACCTGGTATCGCCTTGGGTGGAGGTCTCATGATGGTTGTTTGGCGATACATCCTTCTCCGGATTGGACATGGACCGGCTTTCGATGCAGAACGTGTCATCATTATGGAGCCTCTCTTTCTTCTTTTCGGACTTATGCTTACCACTATCTACATTGAAAAGATGGAGCGTGGAGGACTTTTCGATAAGTTGCGTGACTCGCTGGACGATCCTGTAAACTGGAAGCGTTCGGCAAAGATCATGGCTATGTCAACGATTGGTTCGGCCGCCGTCATGAACGACTCCGTTGTCCTTATCTTCTCGGGGGTTGTCGTAGATTTGTGCGTTCGCCACAAGGTCGCCAACTCGCTTCCGTACCTCTTGTCCTTGGCAACGACCGCCAACATTGGCTCTGCTTTGACTCTCACTGGTAATCCGCAGAACATTCTAATCGTTTCCCTTGCCTACGATGACATTGGATGGATCGAGTTTGCCAGCAACATGGCTATCCCTGTGCTGGCTGCTTCGCTCATCAACGCCTTTATGATGTTCGTGTACTACGGTTCCGAGTTGTTCCCCGGTTCATCTGGTTTCTTCGAGAACTTTGGCATTATGTTTTTCGGAAACCGCACTCCCGAAATGCTTGCCCAGGAGCACGCCTTTTACGCTCGTCAGGCCGCGGCACAAGAAGAGAAAGTTGGAGAGTCGAACAGCTGGACGGTTTGGTCTCGCATTCAGCTCATAATCGTCATCGTCTTCTTATTCTTCTTTGCTGCTGGATACGATGTCTGCGTTGTTTCAATTACTGCCGGAGCCGTTCTAATGGTCATTTCGGCATACAAGAGACAGCACTACGATCCCAGACCCATCAATGCTCAATACGATGAAGATGGAAACCCGCTTCCTCCTAAGAAGACCTACGATATGGATGGAAATGAAATTGAGCCCGAAGAAGAGGAGCTCGTCACCGAGTCCGAAACAACCCTTACTGAAGTCGATTACGGTCTCCTTATGCTTTTCATTGGACAATTCCTTCTTATCGGCTCGTTCGATGATACTGGTGTTCCCCAGGCATTCTTCAACTTCACCATGGGAGGATGTGCTGCCCAAATGGCGGAAGGCCTATGTGTATACTGGTTTGTCATGATTGTCACAGTCCTGTCCAATATCGCCTCCAACGTCCCCGTCTGCCAGATGCTTGCCGCTACCTTCCCATACGCGACTCCTTATGAATGGATGCAAGTTTCATTCTCCGCCACCATTGCTGGTAACTTGACCATGCTTGGATCCGCCGCCAATATGATTGTTGCATTCCAAGCCGCCAAGGTTGGCGATCGCACGTTCACTTCCGAACGTCATGCTCCATTCGGTATCCCCAGTACGCTCCTTTGCCTGTACGCCGGAACCTTTTTGTTGGCCACCTTCCACACGGCCAAGGAGTGCTCCGAACGACTGAATCAATGCTAATCTGTGACCCAAAGTTCTTCGGTTAAAGTCGATATATTCTATAATATTTACTGTTTACAACGAGTTTGACTTTTTTAGATTAACGAAGAAGAGGCTTGTTTGACTTAATATCATCCGTTTAGGCTAAGGTGGTCTCTTGGCTCTTTAGCTTTAGAGGGACACAGGGCATCAGTCCCGAATTCAACGTAAAAGGTTGTTGTCGTAGTCTATTCTTTTTTATACTATTTGAGAATATACGCGAATACCGGTGCATATGTCAATACCGTTTTGAAGCGATCGCTGAACGTGGAGTTTCGCAATGACCGCGGTTGTAGATCGTGTTTCTCTTTCGTCGGTATTCGCATACGTAGTACATTCAGCTTTATACTCGCGTCCCAATCATGTGTCACACATAAAGAGTCTTAGTTTTATTTAAAGCTGAGGAATTTTCGCAGGGCTGCCACGCGTGATTTTGTCAACAATTTAGGGAATTCGCTACTATCTCTATCTAAGTATCGTTCACAAATTTATCGAACGGCATTCTGGTTTAACGGTTCCACGATAATCGTCTATGTAAAAATGGTGATCGGCGCTCGCCACCTTTTTCCCTTTGCTCGAGCTGGAAACGAACTGAACGAAACAACCAAGAGTTTTCTCCGGCTCACAGTCCCTTCCGAGTCATCGTGTCTTGTCCATGGTGGCGGTCTATTTCCACGCTGAGCATCCACGTTCACTGTTTCTCTCCATTATTTTTTAGTTAAGCACGTAAAGGCAAAATCGGTTGAGAGTGTCTTGTAGCGTCGAGAGGGTGCGAGTCGATCTATCTTCATTGCTTTTTGAAAGTTTGAAGGTATCCCTATAAATCTCCAAATTCAACCATCGGTGTTTCTCTTATAAAGTCAGGTTATAATGAATATCAACATGAGATCACGAATGACGCGTATTCTCCGTGGCAAGTCTCGTTTCCGCAAACCCGATCCGGAAGATGATCTTACCGTCGAAACAGACATGCTGGAAGCGGAAGTCTCGTCTACCAGCTCCGGAACAGGGAGCCAGTTTGACGATGATGCCACCGCTTATGGCTCCTCCGGAGATCCATATGCGGATGTTCGTGACCGTATGGAAACACTAGCCGCTAGTGATAAGGCTCAATTCGCCCTGCGCTCAAGCGACAGTGAGCATTTGCACACCGAACCACAAATCCCTCTCTTTATTGCGTACACGGTATACATGTCTTATGCCGTTCTGATCATTATTGGCCATATAAGGGATTTTCTGGCGTTGGTGTTCAAGAACGGTCGCTATATTCGCAAGGAAACGGGATTTCCGAGTGATGAGCGTGATTCTTTCGCACCTCTGTTGAAGAGCTGGGAGCATTTTTACACAAGGCGCTTGTACACGCGTGTGCAAGATTGCTTTAACCGGCCCATTGCCTCCAATCCGGGAGCTCATATTGATGTCGTCGAGCGTTGCAGTTACGATCAACAGAAATCGATGAAGGTTCTGGGATCGCTTGATAACTTAGAGAACGATGCGCAGCGTCAGGAGTACAGACAGGGAGAATACTTTGTGGAATCGGAGAACGGATCCGCCGTCCGCAGGTGCGTGAACTTAGGCAGTTACAATTACCTTGGATTTGCTGATGATTGGCAGGTCAGTTGCGCGAAAGAGGTAAAGGCGTCTCTAGATAATCTCGCTGTCTCTACTTCCTCTTGTCGCAACGAATACGGCACCAGCAGCATCCACCGACAGGTAGAGAAGACTGTTGCAAGATTTCTGGGCAAAGAAGATGCGCTCGTACTGAACATGGGATTCAATACCAACGCAACCACCATCCCTGCTTTAGTAGGACGGGGCGACTTGATCATTAGTGACGAGCTGAATCACACTAGTATCGTCAATGGTGCTCGTGCTTCCGGCGCCGCTATTCGTATTTTCCGACACAACGATACCAGCAACCTAGAAGTGATCTTACGCGATGCTATCATCAAGGGCCGCCCGCGAACACGTCGACCTTGGAACAAGATTTTAGTGGTTGTGGAAGGTATCTACTCAATGGAAGGAGAGTATTGCGACCTGCGAAATGTTGTTCGGGTATGCAAGAAGTATGGTGCTTATGTCTATCTCGATGAAGCTCACTCGATCGGTGCCATGGGGCCCACCGGTAGAGGTTGCGCTGAGTACACTGGTGTCGACACGGCAGATATTGATATCGTGATGGGCACCTTTACTAAGAGCTTCGGTGGTATGGGCGGGTACATTGCAGCTTCAAAAGAGACAATTGCTTTCCTTCGTCAGCGATGTGCTGGAAGCGTGTACCACAACTCGCTGAGTCCTGTTGTCTGTCAGCAAGTGCTGACTTCGTTCAAGGTGAGTGACCGGTGAATTTTACGGTGAACTTGCTATTGCAATATACCCTTGTCTAACCGCCGGTTATCTTCAGGTCATCATGGGCGAAGACGGAACAACCATCGGAAAGCAAAAGCTTCAAGCATTGCGAGATAACTCAAATTACTGCCGTATGCGTCTCCAAGAAATGGGTTTGCAAGTGCTTGGTCATTACGACTCGCCCATCATGCCGGTGATGTTGTACAACCCATGCAAGATCTCTGCCTTTTCCAGAGAATGCTTGAAGCGTGGAGTGGCAGTTGTAGTGGTTGGATTCCCAGCGGTTCCAATTCTGATGTCAAGGGCGCGTTTCTGCATCTCTGCAGGACACACTCGTGAAGATCTTGATAGGGCACTCAAGGAAATTGACGAGATCGCGGATATCTGCAATTTAAGATATGCTCGCTCTATGTTCGGCTAATCTGCAAAGTCGATATTCTACTGCTTTTGCAACCGAAAAGCAGTTGTTGAGAAAAAGGGTGACAGGCTATTTGTTAATTGTGAAATTGTGAACTAAATAGAAGTATTTCATACGCCATCGCCGCGCGGATCGTGCAAGAATGAACCCGCTTGAAGCATCGGCACTGGTACATAACACACAACGAGGTTTAAATCGCTTTATATGACATGCCTTTACTCCGTAGTCAAGCTCTTTCTCTTATAATCGCTTCCGGTTTTCAATAGAGGTCTCTCCATAATTCGCAGTTCGCATCGTTAATTTGTCGATCGGTCGATGGCAAGACGAAGGTGCATCACTCTCCAAAAGAATTCGGACTGTAGCTCTTGGTGTACGGATCTTTCCCGGACCTCAACCAAAATTTGGATCGAAGAATTTTGAGCCGGCGGGCTATTGACAACTATTGTTCTGTGCAAGTCCTCTGCTGATTCAAACGCCAAGGAGAGTACATTCTTGTAAGTAACGCACCAATTAAAGACAGAATGATTCATCCACGCGATAAAATGGAGCCGGAAATGGGAGAAACGACGACGAAGAAGAGAGTTGACAATAGTGCGGATGAGTTGGGTTCTACGACTACGACCGATTCCTCGAGCTTCTCCGGCGAAGAGAATTTTTTCGAAGCGCTGGGGTCCGACTTTCGTCTCCTTGCTGCCTCCTTTCGTGAGACGGCGGGAGGAGTCGCCAGTTTCGTGCAGCGTTCCGCTATGACAGTTGCGGCGGAATTGTCGCGCTTGGAAGAGAGTGAGCTGACTGGAGAATGTGAGTCTGGCGAAATCATCCCGCTCAATTTGCCGTGGGTCATTAAAGTCGACGAGGACAGCGACGATCAAGAAATTCTGGTTTTGAAAGAACGAATTATGGCGTTGAGTCGAGAAGACAGCACGTTTCTTCGATCGCACGCGACTTCTGATTCACCTCCTTTTAGCCTGGACGAGCCGAGGATTCAACTGATCCGGCGTCTTTTGGAGCTCGACGAAAACTTAGCGACGTCGCATGCTAGATTATCGGGTAGAGTGGACGTAAAAGAGACTGAGTTTTGGAAAAATTACTTTGATCGGTGCCGACAAGAAGTAGAGAACTATCTGAGTCAACAAGACAAGACGAATGACCTACAATATCAAGCCAAAATCGATGCACCGATCCAACAATTTGAAGGAAACGATGTAGATTGTAGTATTGCCTCGGGCTCCCCCAATTCCCTCGTGAGAGCCGATACACCTCCTGAACCGGATGTCGATTTTGTCTTGGCGAGTCCTCCGATGAGTGGGAGCTCCATCGGCGGAAAGAGTGTGGATAGCTTTGTTATCATTGACAAGTTCTCGCAGAGGTAAAACATTATTCCACGGTATGTTAACAGCTATCACATCGTTTCTTTTTTTGCCGAGTAGAAATTCCCATGTTAAGTTACGGAAAGTATTGCAACCCGAGGCACCTTCTAGCATTTTATTTATATTAGAACTCGTCGATAAGTTTCTCTTTAGGACGGAGATGGATTTTTGGCCGGTGTAGATGGAAGTACAAGCAGTGAAAAGGCGTTCCTATCAATGTTTGCGTCTCATCTTACTTCCTTTTATTGAGATAATACAGATTCTTTAGAGCGCTAATTAACCTCGGTTATTTTCGTGCACATTATCACGACAAGACCTGACGGATGAGCCACAACTCACTAAGTCAGACTCATCAGCTCTCGCATCAGTACTTCGTCTTCTTTCTTCACGAAACGCCCTTTCACACGAAGTCTACTATTGGCGAAGTTCTTTCTAACATCGTATTTGACAGTTTTGGCCCAGACACGGTGATTGCGCTTTTGCATGAAACGATCAATTCGTACTCGCCTACTATCCGGAGAGTAGGCTCCAACCCAACCTTCGGGTCGCTCGACTTGTTGCAGCCCATCGGCATCATACGATGTCCGAATGTTGGGATCGCTGAAAGATCGTGGTCGTCCTGATCCTGGGACGTGTTCCACTTTTTCGGCTTCCTCGGTTTCTTTCTTCTCGCGTCCCTTCTTTTCTTTACGTTCCAATTTGGCTTTCTCTTTCTGTTCTTTTTTAGCCTCTTTTCAATCCTCTTCCGTTCAGCTTCTAATAAACTGGCACCGATACCGCTGCTAGTGGCTTCGTCCTGTTGAGGAACGACCGGTTTCTTAGAAATGAAATTGCGTCGGTCCATCCACTTTCCATATTGATTATCTTGAGACGTGGGTTGAGATGTGTTGTTACTCGAAGTTTTTGGGTCGTTCAAAAGGGCGGAGAAAAGAGAATTAGACCGTATTCGCTGCTCATATTCGGACATATTGCTTGCTTCACCGGGCGAATTAGCGACGGACGCATGTTTGGAGTCATACTCTTGGAACTGCATAAAGTCGGACTGATCTGACATCAGATCCCCGGCAAATTCCAAGTCTCCAATGCCATCATAGCTAGGGGTTACCATCCCCATGTTGGATTTCCTTGCAGTGTCCTGTTGTATGCCCCCACTTTCCTCTGATGCTGGAAACGCAATGTTGGCGACTGTAGAAAGAGTCGGGGATGACCTCGTTGTGTCGATATTCGAAGTCATGTCCGCACCGATGCCATCGCTCATTGTTAAGAAGTCAAAATCAAGATCTCCAAGTAGGTCAATATCATTCGGCAAACGGTTTTGTAAAGCTCCGCTTTGAATCATTTCCTCCAACTTCGATGGGTCGCCAGCTTCGTAAAAATCTATAGCACTCTGAAGTTCTTCATCTCCAATAATGATAAGATCTTGCAATATACCTTTAGTATTTCTGTCAAGTAATCCCTTCCGCTCCAGATATTCGGATGCAGATCGTAAACGGCCCGAAACACTTCCCGCTCTCGCTCGCTTTCCGAAGTGAGATACTTCGTACGAAGACGCCATATTGGGAGGTGTGTGTGATAGCGGTAACTGGGGATTTAACATACTGCTGAGAAAAGCGGAACCGGAACTTCCCTGTGAACTCGGCAAGGATTGCGGTTGAAAAGGATGCGATTGCTGCGGAATTGCTTCTTGCGGAATACGAATAGGCTTTCCCTTCATTGATGCGAACGATGTAGATTCCATATGCACGGCAACATCTCGTTTATCCTCTTCGTTTCCCCGGACTAACGCATCGCCGTCCCCCGCATCTTCCGAGTGGTTTGAATCTAAAAGAAAGTCAATATCCACCGACTGCGCACCACCCTCCACGTCAATATTTCCTCCGCCCTCATCTTCGCTTATCTGCTTGGCGTTCCTTGCGCTCATTGTAGCATGTACTTTTGCTAGAAGCTAGAAAATCCAATTATTGGTTTGTTTAGAGGCTACTTGTGTTTTGTTTATTGTGTCAGCGTGATGATGGGGCAAAATCACGAACAGCCGAATTCAGAAGATTTTCTATCGCGAGTATAGCTCTTTGAGTAGATCACCATCGTGAGGATTATGTGACGAGAAGCTTACATTTTTGAGTCCACGTACGCAAGACTCGCGAAGCGATCCTTGCGACGACGACTCGTATCGGTAGTCTACTATGACATGAAATGTATGCGACCTTTTCTCCGACTCCTTTAGATCTCAGTCCCGTCTAGAGTAATCTGCAAAAGGATCGCAGGCGAGGGCACATTGTAGGCGTATAACATGGTGGGTAAAAATCATAATGACAATGAAGGCATTTATTTGTTGTCCTAGTTGATGATTCTGTAAGGATGTAAGCTAGTTTCAAGAGCGTCTCTTATCTCTCCGCCTCAATTGGTTTCAATCTCGACAAGTGTTGGCGGGTTTACAGCATCTCTTTTCACGTAGTTATGCAATTACCCAGATAGTCCGTGAAAATATATTTTCTGCTCAACGCATTGTTGCTGAGCATTAAATCATTGCGATGAAATGGCAAGTCCAGCGTGTGTATTGAGATAGCTTTTGCTATTGATTTACGAGGACGAGGGACGGCTGGGTGTCTAGCTAAAAGCAAAAAAAAGAATTGTCTTTGTTGGCTTTCATTATTGGTTTAATACGAGAGCTAGGGTTCATTCTGGTCTGCCTGCAACACTCCGATGATTCACTTCAAAGCAGACGATCGTACACACGGGGCAACATCCGAGACTCGGCAACCTCTCCATCTTCATCACAGACAGTAAAGACCCTTGGGAGATTGAGAATTCTTTTTTTACTACTCGTCACATTCTCCAAGCTAACGTTTCTCTCTCTCGAAGAAAGCAAAGGTGCACGACAAAAGATCGTCATCCTTTTCCAGCGCACAAGATTACAGGTCGCATCAACGCGAAGGAGCACTCGCGCGGCTCATGGTGCCGATCCCCATGCACTTATCCAAATGTGGAGCGAATCGAAGAGTGTTGACCAGTCGCTTGCAAAGGGGACAGTCGATCATCGTCTCGGGTTCTTTGTTTGGCAAACGACCCCATATATCCACTTGCGTCTGTTGTCGCGTCATAATGCCGTCACTCTCGGTCGTGGGTTCTGTGACTTCCGTAGAATCGATATTGTATTGGATAGGGGTGTCACGCTTGACATATTCGACTCCATTGGCAACTAAATCGTCTTTGAGTTCGTCCACTGATTTGTACAAGCCAGGATACAATGCCATTCGTTCAAGAAGAATAGATTCTTCGACTGATACACTGCTCTTCTTGTCTTCTTCAATCATTTTGTATTTATCTTCTTGCTATCTGCCCTGCAAAGCTGTACTTTCATGCTCGTTCGAAACAATGGCATCGTTCGAGGTGCGATGCACTATGCATAACAAAACACTCGTTGGTTTGCCAAAAATTGCTTGACATCGTAACGGTACTTGAGTAAGTTGTACATTGTACATACCATTTCAATACCGGTGCGTGGTAATTGAAAAGTGAATCTCTTGTATAATGTAGCATGATAGCATGTACGGTACCACAATAATTTATATACAATCCGTCATGGGCACCGGCGGGTTTTTGAGTGCGCGGCGGGGAAAATGCTTTGACGTGCAAAATGAAAAACACATCATCTTCTTTCGTATCATGTGATTCTGATCAATGAGTGTAAATCTTTTCAATTGAAAGACGCTGTTTAAAACTTTATACACAATGAATTCGCTTCGTGGCAGTCCAGACGTTGTGGATTTGACGGCGGATTACGGGATCGCGAATAATGCGGGTCGAACACAGTTCGCCCTCCGACAGGCTTTTGAAAGGAACGAAGTGATCGCCATAGACGACGAACCAAGACGAGAACCGACTCAGCGGTTCACAATGAAAGCGAAAAAACGAAAGCGACCGGCGGAGCCACACGGTCGATACGATGTCGTCGCACTTCCACAGCCCCTTCATCCGCCATCGGAGGTTGTTGACCTCAGTGGGGGAATGGCTTATTTGCCTCCCGCGGCTGCTTCGATCCCTACATCTGCGAGTGATGATACGTATTTCAACCAGGTTCTCCAAGTTTTCCCTGACGTGGAGCATGCCTACTTGAGAAAATTACTGACGGAGAACGGTAACAGCGTTGCTGTGGTAGTATCTTTCTTGGCGGATCAGTCCTCGTATCCGAAAGCCGACCATCGAAAACCCCCTCCTTCCGATGCTCCTCTTGTTGCAGTGGAAGGAAAAAAGTGGACGTATGACTTTATGTCGACGGAGAGCTTCGAGCCGAATGGATATTACCATCAGCAAGCTCAAGTGCAATTGCTGATTGACTGTAAGTATCATCAGAGACATACGCTTCTTTGCAACGTGACTATCCTCACCGTTGTTCTCTAAGTTCCGTATCTTTCCAAGGCTGGAGCACTCGCCTTTCTGATGCAGGCAAAACACCACTACGCCGTCGCTCATGACCGCATTCTGCAACTTGTGAAAGGGAAAGGGGGGTTGCAAGAGCAATATACCCGAATCCAAAGCGGGATGTTTCCACCCACGATCATTGGCAACGGGTTGTCGCCCAAACATGTCATCCGGCGGCCGCGAAAAAAGTCGGCTATTTACCACACGTCGATCCTAGATGGAGTCCTCGCGGAAGAATGTCAATACGTACAAGGCAAATTGTCCGAGTGGAAGCAGCAAACCGCCAAAGAGTTGCTTCGCATGAAACAAAAGGAAGTTTGTGATCGGGAAGGCACGGGTGTGGAATGCTTGTGCTGTTGTGACTCGTATCCGATTGAGGACATGGTTCAGTGCAATGACGAAGGTCATTTGTTTTGTTGTGATTGCTTGAAGCAGCAAACCGAAACTCTCATATTCGGCACGGGGAATCTGGGTGTGGACCGCTCGACCAAGAAATTAGCGACAGAACTACAATGCTTTCAAGGAGACTGCACGTCCACCTTTTCGAGGAAGTGCTTGGAGAAGGCATTGCCTCACAAGACGATGGTGAAGTATGACAAGGTGCAATTTGAAGTATGGTACGTGCGCTCTGTGTAATCGTTTTAGTTTAAAAATCTCCAGCGTATTTACTAATTCCTTCACAAAGTGTTCAGCAAGCTGGTGTCGAAAATATGGCTGTCTGTCCGAAATGCAATTATCAAGTCGTGTTGTCATCGGCAGATCAGCGTGTCTTCGAATGCCCTGTCACAACCTGTCGTTACGAATCATGGTAAGCTTTTTTTATGTCAGGGCCGTCGACCTATTCTTGTGTACGATGCGCTAACTCGTACGTCCTGACAATAGCGTTCTCTGTGGGGAGGCGTCGCATATCCCTTTAAGATGCGAGGAGGTCGAAAAAGAAAAAAAAGAAACCAGTGGCCGCTTGACTGTCGAGGAAGCTATTTCCGCCGCCAAGATTCGTCACTGTCCGAAGTGTCGTAAACCATTCATAAAAAGCGACGGATGGTGAGTCATACAAAGCCTGCAGTTGTCGCTCCTTTTGTTTGTATCTTACTTCTTGCTGTCTCGTTCGTACTTCTATTTCGAAAAGCAACAAAATTGTATGCGGCTGCGGTGCGAAAATTTGTTATGTCTGTAGAAGTTTGATCACTAGCCCGACTCCTTACACACATTTTTGCCAAACTCCCCACTGCCAACATCAACGGTGCAACTTGTGTCCCTTGTATACAAAGGATGCAGAGGATGATGCACGTGCGATGCGAGAAGCTGGTTTTCAAGCCGCAGAGCAGATACGAGAGAAATTGAAGCAAGATACAAGCGCTGCAGGGCGCAAGCCTTTGGATGTAAATATTGACGTTGATGCTATTCTGAGAAACCCCAATCAGCGCCCATAAATAAAAGCGGAACTCTTCAGATATATGCGTAAATGATTGAGATAGTAATGGATAATATTTACAGCCATGTTTGTTTCTTCAATTTCTTCGCCGCCATTCTATCCACCACAAGCACAGTAACCAACAAAGCAGCGACAACCAGGGATAGTAAGGGACGGTTAAAACTGTCTGGGAGCAGGTCGAAGCCTCTAGCTGGCGAAGTTCGAGCAAAGAAAATGTCGGGGCCACCGAAAGCCAAAACTAAAGACTGCGACTCCAAATCAGTTGGGGCGCTGATTACGGTGTGCACAGACTCGACCGTTTGATTGTAGTTGATCGTCATGTAGGGAACAATAGGGATGAGTTCGGTATACGGACGCAATCCTTCTTTCTTCTCTGAGTCTTTTAACTGACCCAAAGGCCGTCGTGGGTCTACCAACTTTCTATCCACACCTGTAATTTGCCCATCAACAGTTGCCAACAGTAGTCTTCGACTGCTAATTCCACTTCTCGACGTTGTGACCCCGAGAGCAGACACTGGCTTAGCCAAGCTATAAAGCTTCGAAAGGACGACAGGCTTGGAATCGCGGGCATCAAGACTTGAAAACGTTGACGAATGTTCTGGTGAGGTAAATGCAGTTACTCCCTTACTGCCAATCATCCCCTCGTACTTTTACAAAGTAAAATGTGAGTGCTATAGATCAAGTACAAGAACAAACGACGAAAAGAGCAGTAAGATAATCTTACCAAGGATAGAACACCAAGCTCAGATCTTCGGGTTTTGGAGTTTCCGAAGGTATAGTAAATCCAGTTTTCCGAAATGACGGCCTGAGGCTTCGGAAAGCCGGCCGCATTAACGTGACTTATACGGTACAAAACTTGACCAGATACGGTGTCGACCACATTGATAAACAAATTAGGTTTTGTACTAACCGCACTGACCTCCATGTTATCAGATTCGTCTGTGGCCCCAACTGGTTTTCGGTTGACCTGAAACATTGCCGACACCATTTCATCATCCTTATAGCTTGAAACCTTCTCAGTGATGAAAACCGCTAAATGCGGATTCAGATATTTCAGTAAAAGAGAGTCGTCCCCCATGACTGAACAAGGGGATTGCACCGACTCGTGTCGCGGAGGATACGCTAAGCTAATAATCTTTTCTCCGTCAAAAACAGTCGAACCAATCGTAAGTCGGGTGCTGCCTCGAAGCAACAAGGTCTTAAGGGAGTTTTCCGTATCCACTACGTGTGTATAGAGCCCCGATTCTGGGAAAGTGACTTCGTCGCTACTTGGAATAGAGTAGATGCTCTGATCTTGAGTTAAAACGAACGCCCCTTGACGACAATCAGTTGAACTGGTCTCAACTGGGATAATTTGCGCGACAGGTGATTTCAGCTGGATGGCGCCCTTTGCAAAACCTTGCCCGTGGGCCCATCCCAGCAAATCCACTCGAGTTGTTCGTTGCGAATGTTCGATAAAGCCAAGTAATCACCGTGATCACCGTGATAGCCGGTCCAAGGACCACCATGGACTAATCGGTGCCAATTTGCTTCAGGTAAGTCAATTTGGTAACGAATATTCCGATCAATCGTATCTAAAGCCCAGATTCGATTCGCCGACGTCGACATAAGGATCGCGATCTTGACAAACCCAAAGAGATGGTTTCGTCGGTCGCTGCGTTCGGTGGTGAAAATCGAGGTGATGGCGCTCCACTGGGATTGCAATCGATTCGGCAGCGAAATCAAGTCGTGCGATGTACCTTCCCCACCCACATAGTGGCTCGCATCTACCAAAGAACCCACTGAAATACTTGACAGTGATTCTTCCGCTTGCCAAAGAGTTGTAATTTTCTTCTCTTCAATGGCAATCACCTTCGTGGAACCGCGTTGTGTGGATATCAATGCCTTTACTGAGGCTGAACATTTCAATAAAGTTACATGAGCAATCGGATCATTCTCGGAGGACGCTTCCCATTCCACTGCGAGAGAGTCTTGATTTCCGTTCGCAGAATCCCACACTTTCAAGACGGATCCCTCAAAATTCAGTAAAAGCTTTGCCTCCGCACAGAACGTTGCAGGTTTCACGTCACTGATTCGTCCAGATATTTCTGGAGCCAGCGCACCTGTTGGCATGTGAAACACAGACTTGCTGTTTCCTCCACAACTAGCTACGACATACTCTTCATTCTTTTCAGTGACGACCCCCAAGCGCGGGATGCAATTCGGAGAATGAACGACTGCATCCCATACCAGAAGCCCATTTTCCGCATGCCACGCCCGCAAAATTCCACCATCATCTAATGTCGCCACGTACTGCACTCCTACCGTCATCGCGTGACCTTTACCGGTGGTAGATGAACAAACATTGTGCCGCCAGAGTAGCGAGCCGTCACGAATGTTACGGCTGGCCGTGTAACAAGAGTCGGGGTTACTGGTAATGACAGCATCGTGAATCGCGTACGCTACTTGAACAGGTCCGTGACCTGTTGTGGCGATATGGAAGTCGAGTTGACCGGCCTCTTCTTCAAACAATGCCGAAGAGAAAGGGGCGAACGCCAACAGGAAAGTCCAAAATTTCATCACAAAAATTAAGTGGAGAAATTAGTGTAGCTGCAAGCTTCAGAGAAGTGATGTAAGCAGAAACCCTTCTATGGAGAATCTATCAAGTTAGCAAGGAAGCGAGCAGGCTCTTTGCTTTTGCTGCACGCAACAACTTGGCAAATGAATGATATCTATCTCTCATCATCGCCATCGTCGTCGTTGACCGTCGTCGCTTTGTAAAAAATCTCGTCCAGCCGCGAGCGGAGGACAGACGTTAATTGCTCGTGACTCATGACTTGCTCATCCACGAAGCATCGTCTGTGCGTCGTCACAACACATCAAACACACTGGCGCCAAGAAAAAGATACCGGTACCGGAGTAGTCTAGTCTAAACGAAAAATAAATCCGACAAAAATCAAAAATCGCGACATGAGCATCCGACTTCTAATCGAACCCCACGAAAAATAGCTTGACGGATCCCCAAAAGTTTGCAATCAAATAGACTAGATAATGACAAGAAAGAGGAAAGCAGCCGGGTTGAGCGGCACGCAGCAGACGGGAACGAGTACAAACCGTGACGACAGTAACGAGAATTCTTCCTGTTGTATCCGAGTCACATCGAATAAAAATGATGATGACGAAGAATCTCTTTGCAACAACTATTAGGGCCGTTATCCAAAGACTTATTCATGTCAAAGTATTTTCGTGCCAAAGCAGTGCACGTGAAGTCTTCTGTCGCACGCTTTCAAGGTTTAACGGAGGAATTGTCCGATGCGGAACGGATTCTACAAGAAACGTCATCAGAATCGATCTTCGTATGGCTGCCTTCGAACAAGTCTTCAAAAGAGTCTCACATCAAATCGATTGAAGTTTCGGATCCCGGAGCAGCGTATGCCCTACTGCAAGCCGGACATGCTACGTACTGCCGAGCGCCTCCGCACATTGAAGAACATTTAGTGCGTCGACTCTTACAAGATACGCAAATTGGTTGCGGGTGTCAACATTCTGCTTTGGCGAGAGGAGAAGTTGAAGTCTTTATTGGAGCTACTTCTGGGCAGGTCACAGGATGGCACATGGATTTTCAAGAAAATTTCACCCTACAACTGACCGGGAAAAAGCAATGGGATCTAAAAGCGAGCACCGTCCAACATCCGTTACGAGGCGTGACTCCTCATTATGCATCTCCCGAAATGGTGGAACCACAGCTCAAGGCGGCTCGACTGGCGGATCCCAGCTTCCAGTTTGATCATCCCAGCGAGAGTAACAGTGTCGGTGAAATCGAAACGGTAGTCGTGGGGCCGGGTGATGTGTTGTATCATCCAGCGGGGATCTGGCATCGAGTCAAAGTTCTCGAACCGGGTATTTCGATCAACATATCACTCATGGCATCAAATTATGCAACGTTGGTTTGTCAGTCCCTACAGCAGTATCTATTGCAACGTCCGGCTTGGCGACAACTGATACAGGGTCCGGCGCCGCTGGACGGTTTGCTCGCGGAGCTGCCCGATATTATCCATCAGTTCATTCGCGAAACAGGAACCAACGGTATACTTCCACCAGTGATTCAAGAGGGCGGGATAAAAACGGCTGAAGACGATGGTGACAACGATGAAATGAGCGGTAATGATAGTGAGGCGTCGAGTGCTGCTGCTGTTGACGACGAAATTGTAGATGCAGACTCCTTTCCGGTGCATTACAGTTTGGAAGATTTCAAGAGGCTTGTCTTAACAATTAATCCTTTAGCATCCATGCTCGACCAGAACGAGGTTCGGAAGTATTACCACGGAAAGCCAGAGACCACTACGACTGAAAGCATCAAAATATTGAACGTCAACTTTGCGGGAAACGAGAATCACGAGAGCCTAGTGCGAGTTACGTTTCGGACTAAACATTACGATGTAGTAGACGAGTATTTGACGAAAACAGACGGAGTTCTATTGCCACGAGAAACCGTTCCGTTGTCGAATTTCTTGATTCACTACGGATACATCATCGGAACACCGACAGCGGAGATGAAGCGATAAAAATAAATGACAGAATTAATCATATGAAACATTGGCTCTTGTAGAATCTAACCTAATTTCGTCTTGGGTAGCTTCAAATACGACTCCAAGTCACAGACATTCGTGACTCCAAGTAGCGACACGCACGAGACACGGGGAGAAGCATTTTTGCAAACAACGCGTGTGTGCCTAGCTTGAACGACGAATCTTGCAACTCATTATTTATCTCTTCCTTGCATTAAGATAAATTAAAACAAATCATCTTACTGTTTATCATGCCTAGTTTCGTTCCTCGAGTGGCGACGTTGCTGTGTCTGCCGCTTCTTCAGCCAGCCGCGTCGTTCCACGTACCTGGCTTTACGAGACCTCATCGACCTCATACCTATCTTCGAGTATCCGAGAATTTTCTCAGTTTTGAAGACGGTACCAACAGTCAAATTGCACAGCATGCGGATGATCCGATTGTGGGAGAGCTGGTTCCTGAGCACGATGGAGCGAATGGCGAGTCGGATCTATTGACGACCCTCCCTCGTCATTCGAATCCTCGTGTGACCGAGATTCTGATCAAGACAGAGCAGCTGCTGCAGCAGTTTCACAAAGCGGCACAAAAAATGAAATTAGAGGAAGTCGCAGCTGATAAAGAATCAGAAGAACGGGAAGAAAGTATTTTTGCAAATAATTACGTGGACCTGGGAAAAATCGATACTATCGGCTTCGATTACGATTATACACTTGTGACGTACACAGACGATCTTCTCGACCTCATTTACGAAAAAGCCCTCGCCCGCTTGGTGAGCGATCGTCAGTATCCGTCCGAAATGCTTGAAGCGGGGCTCAAATACGATCCTTTCTTTTCCATTCGAGGCTTGGCGGTCGATAAGGAGACCGGATGGATTACTCATTTATCATACACTCACAAAGTCGCTGTTGCATGGGAGGGCAGAACGAAGCTTCCCACATCACGTTTACTACAAGAATATCGCATGAAGCGAGCTCTCGACCCCGCTGGTCGTAAAAAGCGCTTAAAACCCCTGAATGATCTGTTTTCAATGTCAGAGTGTTGCCTGATTGCTGACACCATTCAATTCTTCAAAGATCGCAATATAGCGTACAGTCCAAAAAACGTCGTCAACGACGTGCTCAAGGCAGTGACTGAAACCCATTTATCCGGAGAATTTCACCGACTTGTTGCAGCTCACCCAGAACGATATTTCCGACCAACCCCACACCTTTCTCAGGTTTTGAGCAATTTCAAAGCTGCTGGAAAGCGCCTTATTTTCGTTTCCAACTCTCCTTTTTGGTATGTTGATGCCGGGATGAAATATATTTTTGGTCACGACTGGCTGAAGGAGTGGGATGCTATTATTACAAGTAAGTAATGCGAAATGAAAAGATTTTGTGCTCGTGTTGAAAACGATGTACTAATTCATTCCATTCCTTTCAGGTGCCGGTAAACCCAATTTTTATACAGATACGTCGCGGCCCTTTCGAGAGGTTTGCCTTGAAACGGGTCGTCTGCTTTTTCGCGAAGTCGATAGCTTCGAAGCAGGAAAAGTCTATACTGAAGGTTGTTTGAATGAACTAATGAGATTGATGGATTGGTCACCAAAGCACAACACAGACTATGAATTGAACCTTGTGAGCGGCTCGCACGAGGTCGCCACTGCCAATGTACTGTACATTGGCGATTCTCTCTTGCCGATTTAGTGGATGCAAAGCGCCAGTATGGCTGGACAACTGCAGCAGTAACGCCCGAGGTCGGATACGAAATGGATGTGCAAAACAAAGCGGATTTTGTCATGTCGCAGCAATCGATCGAACTTCTCTTAAATGCCTTGCGGATGGTTCAAGATCAGTTGGGGATTACCATGAGAACAAGAGAGGATAAGAAGGTCCTCAACGAGCTGGAAAGGCTTGTTTCCCTGTGGCGTGACCGCGAGACCAGCATATTGGGTAATCCATTTGGAAGTGTGTTCAGAGCGCGATACCAGCCTTCTTTGTTCGCTCATTCGTTGCGAAGATACTGTGACCTTTACATGACATCAGTAAGCAGCCTTCGTTTCTATAGTCCCGAACATCGGTTTTACCCAGAACAAACACACCGCCTTTTGGCGCACGAAATTCAAGATGGTCCTACGTGCTTCGATTTTGACAGCTTGATGAGTGAAGAAGCTTCTTGAACTAGTTAGACTGCTAGCTGTGAAAGAAAGATCAATTTCTAAAGCTTCTTGGCCCATCAAAGAGAGACATGGATGTGTCGATACGCCATGCGTTGCGCACCTTATACACACCAATTAACAATTTGTTGTCTTACTATTATGTCTGTTTGGTATTGTTAGAACGAAAGTGCGCTCGCAGTCAATCATCGTCGTTAACCCGTGATGAAGCGATGAAACAGCAAAGTACACATGGTTGGTACAAAGGTAGAAAGTTTCAATGAAGCTAACGCTTTTGAAGTCTCGCGTGATTCTGTGTAATTGATCACCCCGAGGTTTTGACTAGGCGGTTCGCTTGTTAATCCGTCGCAAACATAGTTCTTCGGAATACTTTTTGAGTTTTGACACAAGACGAGCTGAATCCAAGGGTACATCGAAGACACCGTGACGCTAAGCAGAGCCAGGGCAGGAGAACTACAGTCGATTGGACTAGCAATAACAGCAACTTGCAGAGCAGAACCTTCGGAATTCAGTAGAAAGGGCGCACCAGCGTCTCCGCTGCAGACTGAAGATCTTTTGCTGTGAGGTATCGAACAAAACGAGTGTTCAATAATATCGTCACGATAATAAATCGTCTCGTTGGGCTTCTGCCCCCATGATGCGATACAGGCGCCGTCCGGCACGTACGTGTACGTAGCTGTGACAAGCTGATCTGAAATGTGAGAAGTATTCCAACCGGCGGCAACTAGATCAGCAGAACTCTGTGGAATCAGTGGCTTGTCGTTTAGTTGAACGGGTAGTTTCGCTCTCTCGCCAGAGTCGAAAAAGATCAAACCAACGTTATAGGGGTCTACGCTGACACCTCCACTTGAACTTGGATCTCGCCCAGTGTACTCAGGATGCTTTACTGCTTTCCTAATTGGGTGCGTTTCGTTCGATCCGGTGCCTACTTGTACAACAATTTTTAAGCAATGGGCGGCCGTGAGGACTGTGTCGTGGGCGATTAGTGTCCCACCACACTTATGATTTCCATCTTCGTCTTTCAAGGTTACCATGAAGGTGAACCTGTCATCAAGGACCATTTTACCATTAAAAATAAGGGAACGATCAAGTAAACCAGTTGTCTGGTATAAACTAGCCACCAGCGCACAAAGTTTCACTTGGGCCATCATCATGACTGGTGTATTTGAGGACTTGAGTTGTTTAGTGGCAAACTTCGCCGTCATGCTGATCAAATATGGTATTTCACACGAAAACCTCGCGGACCACCGTTTCGCAATTTAACCGTCGGTTTCACACAATGAATTTCCCTTTAAAAGTGCTATGTACTCACGACAATAAATGTCACCTGCCACCTCAACGCTAACGAACTTATGATAAACATAAAAAAACTAGTTTAATGAAACTATAACTGCATGAGACAGGAACATCTGTCTTGGAAAACAAGTAAGCTCACTTTTGTTGTGGACTTCTAGCCATCGCAAGGTTCACGACGACGACGACTCAATTTGCACGATAGTCAAGTTTCTTGAGCCCCACGAAAGTTAAAACACGTGTCGTGACGACCAGCACAACCAGATACAAAATATTCCAGGGGATGCTGTCTACAGACCAATCCGAGAACGAACTCTGCACCCAACCTTCCGCAGTGCCTACGCAGATCTCTTCTGCGTTTGTGCAACCGAGAGAAATAAAGAAGGGGCTTCCGGGCGATGCTTCGATTGGGGTGTTGTCATTTTCGTACTGACTCATGAAGATTCCTTCAAATATGTAGTGACCAGGTGTCACCCAATACATGAAAATCCAAAAGATAGGGATCTCACTGGGTCTTGTCATTATACCCGAAAACATAGCTGTTGTACTAACAAGAACTCCACCAATAACTTGAGCCGTCTCCGCGTCACGCAACAGGCTCACAAACATCTGACCCAGAAATGTAAACGAGCAAAAGCCTAGCGTAACAAAGAGATAGAAAAGGAAAAACTTCCCGGCATCGACATCGAACCCCATAATGAAATAAAATGGAATGACGTACATGGTAGACGTCATTAAGACGAATGGGATTTCACAAAAGTGAAGGCCATTGCGACCGCTGATGGACGATACATCCCCGCGGCTTTGTGACGATAGTACATGTTCCGTTCAAATTCAAATACAGCCAGGACAGTGTTTTGAGCATTGACGCACAGGAAGAGAGTCGCTATGAAGACGGAGTTGACACGCGAGTTCATATCGCTCTCGCTCTTGGGTACCCTTTGGGATGCGTAGACACTGGCGAACAACATCGCCACCAGAAACGACACCATGACTCTGGTCAAATTATACGCTGGCGAGCGGAAGTAAATTCTGAAAGCCCGCTTGAAAACAGCTCTTGCTTGAGTGTCTCTAGATGTCGCATATCGTGAAGAATATGTCACCTGGTTTGCGTCGCTTTTCTCGTTAGCGAGCTCTTGAATTCGTTGGAGACATTTTTTGTGTAAATCAGATTGTGCGTAACATCCCGCAAAATCAAATGGCCTCCCAGCAGTGGCGTGGCTTCCCGCACCGATCGCTGTCAACATCCAGGTCGCAGGGTTTTCACCAGGCTGAATTCGTGGAGTGGCGTCGTATCGTTCAAAATAACGAATCAAATTTTCGGAATTTTGGCCAAGGTCCCCATGGAACACAACTTCACCGCCACGCTTTAGCAAAAGAAGACTGTCGAAGTCATTAAAGATAGCAACGGAAGGTTGGTGAATTGTTGCGCAGACGGCACGGCCTTCGGACGCAATACGCTTCATGCCTCGCATGACTATTGCGGCCGCCCGAGCGTCCTGAAAGAAGAGGTGTATAAAGTGCGTACCTATTAGATACAATTGAGGTACTACTAAAAAAGGTTTTTGAACGTACCAGTCCACTGGTCGGCTCGTCCAGAAACAAAATAGATGGGTTAGCAGCAACTTCCACCGCGATACTCAACCGCTTGCGTTGCTCAAAGGACAATCCTCCCTCTTCGTCTGAACCAACTTGCAAATCTTGCAAATTCGTCAGTTCCAACATGTAGAGAACCTGGTCAACGAACTTGGGAATACTCTCTGATAGTGTCGTATTCTCGTCCAACCGCAATTGCGCACTGAACTCTACCGTCTCTCTGATAGTTAACTGAGGAGACTGTGTATCGAATTGCTCGACATATCCAGTGCACCGTCGAAACGACTTCTCTTCTTGGGGATGCCCGTTCATCAAAATCTTTCCCGAAACATCTCCCGTAGACTTACGAAGGGCAAGGACGTCCATGAGAGTCGTCTTACCAGCTCCTGAGGAACCCATCAACTTTGAAGAGACGAATATATAGTTAGGATTGAAGCGACATGAGGTCAGGGGGTCTGCAGTGTGCACTTAACAGCCCTCTGCGGGCCTGAACCGCTTCGTGACTTACCGCTGTCATTTTCCCTGCCTCTATTACGCCATCTACCCCCTTCAGCAACTCCAATTTCTCGTTCGTTATACTTGATTGAACGACATAATGCACATTTTCAAAAGTCAGGCTGACACGCGGAAATGGAATCTGAACATTTTCCTGGGGCACCTCCATCTCCTCGTCACCATGGTCTGTCACTAGAGATTGTCCCGTAGCAAATCGGACGTTATTGAGAAAGTAGGTCGTTAGCATGACTGCTACCGACGCGCTTCCTGTTGCGAACAGAAGTGCATACCAAGCCCACTCTCTAGTATACGGGTCGCCACTTTCATCGGTAAATCCAAATCGCACCAAGGCCATCTGCCCCTCCGTGAAATTAGTCCCAGGGACAATAGAATCATACTTTCCCGAGTCGAATTCGTTGACAACAAGGCCTCGGAGGGCCCATGCAGTGAAGTTTAGGTAATACAACCAGATGTAGTAGTTCGGTATGACATCCGGTTGGACAGTGAAGCCCGAAAATAGAACAAACAAGATCGCTGTTAATGCCATACAAGCCTGAGAAGGTGCGTGTGAGGGATTGGAGTTACAAGACATTCGAAGTGGTCGCTGTCGACGGATCGACACTCACCTGAGCAACTGTCAGTGTTTGTACACCAGCAGAAAAGAATCCGAAGAACAATCCGCTTGTCAAACTCATTGTAAAGAGTAACAACCAAAATAAGAAAAAATTTCCGATCGTTGCTCCATCATTGTGCGCTAATCCAGCCAAGAAATAAACTGCCGTTCCGTAGATGGTTGCGTCCATCAACGCATTGGGAATCGAAGCTAGACTGCGCCCAGCAATATAACACCAAGTAGGAAAGAAATTAGCGTCTTGCTGCTTGTAGAAGATACTTCTGGCTGGAAACTGTTTTATCACCGAGGTCATACCACCGACAATAACAAAGAACACGCTTTGGAATAGAACGCCCACCACACTCTGAATGTCGCTCAACTGAAAGTAAAGTGTACCAACGATGGTCCCCATAATAACTGTCTGCATGATCTTGGCCTTGATTTGATACTTGTCTCTCCACCACAAAGTGAATTCGCGGTCTATCAACAACTTGAGAGACTGAAACGAAGTACTTCGGTAGCGTATGGTTGCCATGGTTTGGACAACCGGAGGCGTTTCGTGCTGTTGCTCAATGTTTTCGAGGATCGCTTTACCCATTTCACTGGAGTAGAACTTTTCGTGGAATTGCTGAGTCGTCAAGTGTTTCTGCTTCTGATTTGGATCCTTCAGGTACATCGATCCATCTTTCGGAAGAGCCTGCAGCCAGTCCGCCGCATCCATTCGTTCAGGAATTTCGTAACCCAACTCTTCGAAATAAGGAATAGCGCGGTCGACCGGGCCGCAATAAATAATTTGACCTTCACTGAGCAAAATGAGCTCGTCGAAATTAGCGACTGTTTCTGGTGGGGGCTGCAACAAACTCACGATTCTCACACTGGAAGTCACACGGCTAGCTGCCGCCATGTCGCGAGTAATATCGTACGTTGTAGCCGCATCCAACCCAGTGCTGATTTCGTCCATGCAACACACCGGGGTGGACAACACCATCATCTCCGCAACAGTAACACGCTTCCTTTCGCCACCGCTGACACCGCGCACTTTTTGGGAGTCTCCGACAAACGTGTCTTTGACGCGAGCCAAACCCAGCAGCTCGAGGACACGCTTCACGACAAAGAAATCTTGGTCCATTTGAGCCACCATGGCTTCGACATCGGCTCCTTCGCCAAACAGTTCTCTGTGATGCGTTCCACCAGAACGGCACAGCCAGGCAAACTTGCATGTCTCTTCGACAGTCAAAAACGGATGCAAACGATCAATCTGGTCAATGTAACCCACCAAGTTCGTCCATACAATGTCTTTTGTAGGCTCGATGCCACATACGCTCACTTTTCCTTCAAATTCATGGTTCTTGGAGAGATGCAGGCCCTGTGAGATCATTTTGAGCAACGTGCTCTTTCCACTACCCGGAGAACCGAGCACCAAGTAAAGCTTTCCTGCTTCCAAATACAGATTGGCATTCTGGAAGATGACCTTTTCGACTTTTTTCGGTTCGATTGCCACGCAACCATTGTATGACTTTGTTGAGCGGAGATTCCGTGCTGACGGTGCGGATCTTTTGCTTGGCGCGGCGGTGCCCGCTATGATCCATTTCGTCCGGAGATGCTTCCCTCGAGACGAAATTGGTTACCTTGTAATTGCCATTTTTGAGAACGACGTTATATTCTGGTTGTGTCGCCTTGAGTTTGGCCAGTAGCTCACGGATCTCGCTCGCAATGGCCACGTCTTCTTTCAATAACTCGAGTTGCAGCTTTTCATGGTGGGCCGCCATCGCATCGGCTTGTCCGGACATGCGACGACACACCGATGGATCCAGCAATGTCTCTTTTAAACGCTCCGGAACTTCCACATTGTTACTGCGAGTGTTTTGTGTGAGCGCCGATGGTAATGAAAAGAAACACGCCGTACTCCGCTTTTGTTTACTTACGAGGCACACAAATCCAGCAACTCCTGGATGCCGAGTCGGAGACGCTCAATACGAGCTGCCGCTTCCTCTTCCTCATTCATCTTGTTCGCGGTCAGACACCTTCTAAGATGTTTTAACTGCTTCGAAGCAAGAGAGATGATGAACTAATAGAGGAAACAAAGTAATGAAAAGGTGAATAAGTGCGGAATGGGGTTCGGGTTGGCCGTTTCGGAAAAGATGCGGTTTTTGAAAGATGATTTCGCGCGTTTTCTCGCGTCGTCATAATGACCGTGACTGCACGACGGATCGAGTCGTAGAATGTATAATGCGCATGGCGCGTGGCGCGTACCGGTACCGTGTACAGTTAGTATTGGATATTGGATGTCTTTGCGCGCACGGTCATAATGGACCTTCGCTCCCGATGCTTAGGGCAAAAGAGTACAAAGTAAACAGTCATACGTCACACTACAATCTGCACCTTCAAGGCAGAAGGATGGCCACCTACATTTTACACTTATTGTCCAAAGAAATCATGAGGAGCTTTCGTACACTACAGTATCGAGGAGACAACGCATTCAAAAGGGAGTGCCGGACGCCGGACGCCGGACCGCCCTGCCGAACAACTTTGGGGAACAAAGGAACACGAGCCATCAAAAACATCACTCCCATTCTTTTGCATTGTTGATTGCCCAATTTCGACTTCCGAGCACATAAAACACACCCGAAGATTGTTGACAACGTCTGAAATCGCATCGCACATTCATAGAACCAGACTATCGACATTGTTCAGAAAAGCGAAGAAATGACAACTCGAATAATACATACCGACGATCCGGAGGAAAATGCCACGCAACCACGCGATAGCCTTTCCACGTCTACGATGAGAAAAACCTTTTCGGTCGACTTTACGCAGCTACGACGGCCCGCGTCGCTCGCAGATAAACACATGGCTTCTCAATTCAGTCTCCGTGCTGCCAGAGGCAGCTTTAGTTCCGGGTAAGTCATGGTCGATGTCACGGTGTTATTGATGCTGCCGAACGGTGTCGACATAACCTCATCCATAATGTGCGAATAACTGTGACGTGTTGTTTCGCCTTCCACTCGTTTTTCTCGAGGATGACGCCGAAACGAAAAGGTGTCATCACCACTTTTTCGATGATTATTATTTGTTGTTTCTCCCTCCCAACATGCCGACTGCAGCTCCGATGAATCACTTGTGTCGAAAGTATTCGTTTCGAATACTGGTTCTGCAACAACCAGATGAACTGCCTATTAATCTTTCAAAGTAGCCCCTCATTCATCTGATACTGATCTGTTATTTATCCTCCTTTTTTCCTTTACAGAATGTTTCAACTCGAAGAAAACTCACTCGACGAGCCCTCTAAACTATTTTCCACTGAAATAATGGCCTGTCGGTTTGCACCGAGAACGACCTCAATGCGTACTTCCGCTTCTTGGGAAAATTTACCCCCATCAAATACGAGTGAAACCTTGTTGTGGGGAGATGTTTTACGACGTGCTGCACCGAAAATATCCGTCTTTCTCCTGCTGTTGGGGAGTCTGACATCCCAATTCGAAATGAGTCCATCGCGGGGATCTTCGATCAGTCTCGGGTCTGCTGCTATATCCTCCGTGACGGATATTCTGTCGCCCATTCTACCCTTTGCCGGTGGGTTGGATTTGCGACGAGAAGACTATCAATTTTGGTCTACGGGTAACTGGTGGGAGCGCCTACAAGATGTGGTGGAGCAAGTGAAGGACGCTTTTGAATCAGCAAACGGAGAGCTGGATGATGATGCTACTGGAGATATAAGGCAAAAAGCAAAAGACCTCAGTCTGAAGAAAACAACACAGTACAACACTGTGATATCATCACCGACGATGTTTGTCAGCTTGGATATGATCAGCCAGTTGACTCTGGGAGAAGTAGCACAAACTTTCAAGTATGCTGTGGAAAGCGGTCAATCCAGTTTCTCGGAACAGCAATTCGTGAGCGGTTTGTCTTCGCGCTTGAAACCCGTCATTGCGGCCATGCAAAGCGCCGTCGAGAAGTCCAGGATGGGTGCTAGTAATAGGATTTTATCTGTCGGTGGCAACAATGGCCAGGTCGATGCTCTCAAGTTTGCCGCAGCTATGCGCATTTTTGCGGAGTGGCGATTGTTACGGCAAGTTCCCGAAGGGTACAAGGGTTACGCGGTCGGTATGAGCCTGGGACACAAAGACGTCGTACAGAATGTTGCCAAGATCGAATTGGCTTCTCAACAATGGCTTGACTATCAAGAAGGACTGCGCATGCTGGAAGGGACAGCCTCTTGTTCGTTCGGTGACAGCGAAGATCTTTACAGTCCAACACTATTCGACCTTTTGAACTTTGAAGTGGAACTGGATGTTCATCCTGCCCTTCCACGATTGAAAGAAAAGTCCGCAGCCATGGGCTTGCTGTGGGTGAAGCGTCAGCTGTTTTATCAGTCCAGTATTTTTGAGAATATTGTGCAAGTGCCATCGCGGTACGAGTCCGCAAAAGACGCCGTCGATGCGGCCTACACTCGAGTTTACGGCAAGTACCACGGATGGGCTGTTCAGAAGATCTTCAAGTATTCATTCCAAGCAGCTCCCGAAACGGAAAAGATTTTCCGCCACATGAATCCGCTTCGGTTGAACGAAGCAAGAGCCGAGGCTTTTCGAGCATTTCGAACGACTGACATGAACAACAACTCCGACGATGATATAGATTTGCAACGCGAGGATGAAATGTCCGACAACCCGTTCGTCGCGTTTTTGATCACATTGGTGGGGAATGGGACAAGTTTGCCCACCACGTCGCTGGAGAATGGGACAAATTTGCTCGCCATGTCGTTGAAATCTTTGATAACAAGTCGAGTAATGGTAATGAAATGGTGGGACAACTTGATGGCTCCGCGCTGAGTGAAGAAATGGAGACACTTGTGACGGAGTTGATGATCCAGGACGCCCGCACCCAGATTGCGTCTTTTTGACCATTGTCAACCCCTTACTGACGGACTTGGAGCTCCTTTTCGACAAGCTCAACATGGATGACCCGACAAAAGTCTAATAACTGTATAAATTGGAGACTCGGGTCCAATGCTAGTTCATATAATTAATAACAACATCACAACAAACACAAAAGCTTGCTATTATTATCGAAACTTTAATACGACGATAGGATTCGCTCACAAATGAGGCTAAGATTGTTGCAGAAGTTCGTCCCTTTCAAAACGTGGGTTCGACATACACGTCAAAAGTAAGATGTTTTTGAAATAGCATCGGAAGTTCATCACCATGAGCCATAGCTCAGTCTCTAGAGACGTTGACATTCGGGATTCGATAATGTGGTTGACGACGAACGACGGACTGATGTCGGGGTGTCAGAAATTGATTGGCACTCGAAAGAACTCTCGCTATGCGCTGTAGGATGAAAGTGTAGGCGTTTCATGTGTGAGAGTACATTATCGAGTCCCGCGGACATTTCTCATTCTACCCAGAGTACTTTCGGTCACAGTCTTTGCAATTGCGTCAGATCACATCATGAAATCTCGAACCGAGAACAGCATCTTCCACATCAACCATCAACCAGCTTTTACCGGCTATGTCTCCAAAATGCTGCTTCAACGTTTTATGCAAACAAAGTTCATTTGAAGTGCCTAAACAATTTGATTCATCATTGAGGACTCGCTTAAGTACTTGCTGTAGCTGCAGAAATGTGTATATCCATGAATAACCTCGGAAGCGACTGCCAACTGCGGACACAAGCGTGCCGCACGCGTTCTCGTGAAAGTATGTCGGTCAAATCCTTTACCAACCGTGGACGTGAAATTGCCTTGGCGATACTTTCTCTGGCTCTTTTGCAAATAATGTAGAAGAATGGCTCTTATTGAAAAATGAGCAGAGACGTCACATTCGCCATCGCTGGTAGTTGCTTTGATTCTACTTTTCGCGGTGAAGATAAAAGTCGTTCGAACTTGGATGAATCAAGTATCCAAGACAACGACATCGGCACTATCGAGTGTCACTTCACTGGAGACATTGTCAAGGATCCGAAGTTCCGTCAATCGATCGATGAATTCGTCTTCGATGCGTCTTTTTACACTGGCGTCCAAATGTTCACCCTTTCATGCGAATGATCGTAAACATTGCCTGTCTACAGGGGATTGCTTCCTTTCACATGATGATACCGGAAAGCTATTATTATCAGATATCAAAGAAGTATTCCTATTCTCAGCGATGCTGAATCGAGCCCAGACCGATAAAAGCTCGTCGGGGCGTCGTGCTTGCGTACAAAAGGCCCTCGACTCGGTGGAGGCTGCCATTGCATTTTCCCGAGGACCGAATGCGAGAACCGCGCTTTTACAAAACGACAACAACACTCTTACATTTGGCGACATGGATGCTCTAGCCTTTATTGCGGCGTGTCGGATCTTTGCGGAATGGAGGAGCATACGTTTAGTACCCGACGGATACCCACGATACGCCATGGGGATGGGCGTGGCGCGCCGTGATTTACTGCAAAACTTGGGAAAGGTAGAGAAAGCAATTCATGATTATATGGAGAAAAACTCGAGCACTGATAACGTCGGTAGAACACCGACGTTGCGCCAGCTGATGCGCCACGAAATTAGTCGGAATATGCACTCGAAGCTTCCGCGTCTTACCGACCGATCCGGAGCCAACGGGCTTTTATGGACCATTCGACAAGTTAGATACCAGACTCTGATTTTCTCTAATCTACGACAGACTCCTTTTCTTTTCCAGACTCCAAAGCCGCAAATCAAGCAGCTTATCATGCAACATACGACAAGTACCACGGCTTTTTCACACGCCAAGTCTTTCAAGCCACCTTCGATGTGGCTCCACACGCCGACATTGTCATGGAGCATATGAATTTAAGCGCTCCGGAAGATCTTTTCTGTGTTGAAAGCGCTACCCAAGCAGAATCGATGGAGGCCGAGTCTATCAACGAGAACGGCAATGAACCTGAAGATACATGGATCCACCTGGATCTCGAAACGACAGAGCGACAACCCAACACGGACGATGATTTAGAGCCACATCGTTTTGTAGATGTACCGACAAGGACGAAACCTCAGCACCCTTTGGAGCGTTTCGGAAATCACTTACAAGTTGAGTGGAACCGAATGATCAGCCAATGTGCAGGAATGACGGAACAACCTGGTCTGAATGACTCGCTTCATCCGTCGGTAATTGTCGATGCACCACTGCGCCGAGAAGCTTCCTTCAAGCTTGCGGATGTGCAGTTTTGTTCTTTTATCGACTTTATGCAGCCTCTCCTCCATGATTTAGACAATATGATGGAGGAACTGAACATGAACGACCCGAGTCGAGTCTAAATTGTACAACATACCGAAAACTTGATCACTAGACATAAACAAGAATAAAAAGAGTATAACTCTAGTCATTCTATTGCCTACGTTTGCTCAGAATATCTCACACAACCTAAGCTTCTTGACTTTTTCGTTTTTGACGGTCCATCATCACTTGTTGCCATTTTTCCATTTTGCGCATTTGATGTTCTTCTTTTTCTTTCGCACGACGTTGCATCCAACCCACCAATCCATTCGACTCGACTTCGTCCGGTGCCTTTCCGGCAATATCCTTGGCCGTCAATTGTACGGGACGGGTGACGGTAGTACTGCTCACCGCCTCGGCGGGCAATTCCGGTGCCGGCAATTGATTCCGGGGCGCCAAGCCCCCAATCCGCGACTGGATTGTTGCAGACGATCGTAACGAATCAAATTGATGCGTCGTTCAATTTCGTCGGCAATCTGATCGGAATCCATCCCGTGATATTGTCGCAATAGCGTAGGAATGTCACCGTAATTTTCCCGCGCAATTTCAATCAAGAAGGGTGTAATGCGTTCCAACGCATTGTCGGTGCGATCGGACGGATCCGTGTAGGGTTTGATGGGAATGACATTGTAGGGATGGAATTGAACTTCTTCGGGATCATCGTCGAGAACGACAATGCGATTGACGTTCCGATTCAATCGATCCAAGTCTTTGATGTAAACACCGTTTTTGTAGACCGTAGCGTCTCGATAAAGCCGATGCATGATACAACCTTCTTTGTCTAACGATGTGACGACCGGATCGGCCATGCCGTCGATGCTGGGCGAAAAGAGGACAATTTCGTAATACATGGCCATCGTCCTTAAAAATTGATCGACTCCGGGTCGTTTGGCGTGACGATAGCCGTATTTACGATCCCACGTAGAACTGACCAAGGTATTGTCAAGATCAATCACCAGTGTATGCGGGACGGGAATATCGTGTGGCACATTCGGCATCTGGAGAACGAGTGTGAGGTACATGGCTATTGGGGATGACAGCTGTTGTTACAGCCTTTTCCGGCTACCATTTAAATAAGACTTACTTGTGACCAGTCGGGCAATAACTTGTCGTATTGTGGGACCGCCATTTCTTCGAATTTGTTCCGGATCCAACCGGCCAATCCCATCGCTTCGGCCAACCGCGCCGGAGGACTGTCTTCGTCTTGGACGGCCCACGTGATGATGGCAGTCGGCACCAACAAACCAACATACCACAGCCAACGTGATCCCGCCACGCGATTGTGCCATTTCGTTGTTTCCACTTGTTGTGTAGTGGATTGTTCTTGCTGTTGCAACAATTGACGCCCGCGTTCGCGACGAGCGGCGCGGAGTGCGGCTCGTTCGGCGGCGGTAATGTTGGTAGGACGCGTAATGGCGGTCGTGAACTGCGCGCGGCTCACTCTTGTAAAAGATAACATTGCTTACACTGAATGAAGTATGAGAGGAGTGATGGAATGGGATATAAGAATATGCCTTTCTTTCGAAGGAATGAGAAGCAGAGGATGAGTTTTTGTGTTTGTCGTTCTGTTAATTGCGGACGGAGGACGGGCGAACGCTGGAGGAAAGCGCGATTGTCCGAAATCTTGAAGGTTGGCGAATGTATTCACTCTTCACTCCGAGATTAGATAATTCACTTATGTTAACATGATCAAATGAAGTCATGAATAGGTTGCAAATAGCTAGCCAAACAAACCAAGCTATCAGTCTGGCGCGGCCGGCAAAATATTGATTCATGACTGAAATCCAGTCGTGGCGAAAAGTAATCTACATTAAGGGCTATAGTAAAATAAAGGACCATGGTTTTGCCAAGGATTTCGGACACAAGGAACCGAGGCAGTCGTTGCACATGCTGGTAAATATGAAATAATATTCTGATGTATTAATTAAAAGCTACCAAGGCCAGCAGAACAAGCGTGTAAGGTAGCCGTTTTCCAAATAATACAAAGCACAATCACAATTCGTGACTGCACTTTCATGGGATTCATCGATAACCGTTCCGACGCAGTCTCTTTCGATCCGGTTCGGGTGAAATCTTTTGCTCTGTCTGTCACACGCACGGGCGACGACCATGACGGGAAAAATAAGCGCGTTGCATTCTTTACTTTTGTGCTTGTGCTTTGCATTATTCATTCTCTATCTAAACCATGGCACGACGTTACGATTCATCGACAACTACATTCTCACCGGAAGGTCGTCTTCATCAGGTGAGCGAACGCGCGAAAGGTTGCAAATTATCCTAATGTTCTTCTCACTCTTCGGGTGATTCAGGTCGAATACGCCATTGAAACCATCAATAACTCCGGCGCCTGCGTCGGATTACTCGCCAAAGATGGGATTGTCATGGCCAGTGAACGTCGTTTGACTTCGGGATTGTTGGCACCGGCCAAACGGTCCGACAAGACGTTTTGTTTGGCGTCGCACGCCGCGTGCAATGTCGCGGGCTTGACGGCGGATGCCAATTTACTCATGGACGAAGCCCGGTATCAAGCCGGCTATTATCAATACACGTACCAAGAACCGATTCCCATTGAACAATTGGTCGAAATTGTGTGCAATTACAAGCAGTATTACACGCAACGGGGTGGTTTGCGTCCGTTCGGTGTCGCCTTTTGTTTGGTGGGTACGATGAATTTCACGGTTTTCAATTGTATCAAACGGATCCCAGTGGCAATTACAGTGGATGGAAAGCTACCGTGATTGGTGCAAACAATCAGGCGGGCAAGTCGTTGTTGAAGAGTGAATACGGAAAAGCGGGAGACGACATGAATGACGAGGAAGAGCGTCTGCCCACGGTCCAAGAAGCCTTGCAACTCGCGGTCAAGGTACTCAATAAGACGATGGATGGGACTGGTGCGGCGGCCGTGGAGAAGATGGAATTGTTTACCATGACCTTGGATGCGGATCAAAACGTCGTGCATCATATTTTGACCAAGGCGGAGACCCAAGCCGTCATTGATTCGGTCGAACAAGAGACCGCCGCTGCGGGTGATGCTTAAACTAGATGACGCATTTCTTTGTTTGGAGCTTTTTGATTGTGTTTTCTATGTATTTTGATTTTTGTGTATGTGCTGTGTAGCGCGATCTTTTTGTTTTATTTACTCATCGTCCCGAACATCCGCATCATTCATACGACCATCTTCATCATCACCGACAGCAACAGAGGAACGACGTCCTATCAAAATGGGTTCGTGGGGGTCCTCGACGGATCCTCGTGACGTTATCCCGACCTCACCACCCGACGGATACCGCACACATAGGATACCTTGAATCAAACCCAGTGTCAATCCCAACCCATTGGGGACATAAATCATCGGATCATTGCGCACAAATCCACCGTACAGAATCCAGAAACTGGTATTGACATAATTCATAAACAAAGTCGGTCGATGAATGGAGTCAGATCGTTTTGTTAACAAGACGGTCTGGAGACTTTGCAACGGAGCACTGTAAAAGACGACCAAATTCAAATTGACCAACAAACCAATCACCGTCGCGGGTGCCGCCAACTTCCAACCACCCATCCATTGCATCACCACAATGGTACAAGCCCATACAATAACAATGCGCAAAAGTTGCGTTCAATCGGAACCAAGATCATTTCGTTCTCACATTCACTGGCTTGTACGATTGTGTCATCGCTCACATGGTTCCTGCTTTCCGCAGTACGATGTCGCATACGTTCCGCATATTGCAACTTGGCGGCACCCATATTGAGCCATAAACTCAATACCAAACCGGGAACATTGGCGGCCAAGACAAAGGGATCGTTCGTATAGTGTGCGTACACGACCCAACCCAAACAGTTTCCCGTCATGAACGGCCACGGAAAGGGATTCAACGTTTTGAGTGATCCGGCTTGTAGTGCCGTCCGTAAATCACGAATGGGGGCTATAAGTATCAAACCACATGGATGAGTGATTGATATTATTAAAAAAAAAGAGAACAGAAAGATACTCAGAGGGTAATAGGTGAAACTCACCCGCAAACATCAGCGTCGCCATCAAGACGCCCATGCAGGGCGAGAAATATTGAAGAAAGTAGTAAGCGAAGGAATGAGGCATTATGAGATAGTTAAAGTGATGGAAGATGTTTAACAAAGTATAATGAAGAGAAAGAAAAAACGAATGAGGGAGCGCGCACTTATTGAGTTTGTTTTTTGTGACTTTTTTTTCGAAATGTTTCTTTTCACGTTTTGAAAATGTCGCAGTGTGCACTGCGCTAGGTCTGCCATCGCACAAAGATTTCGAAGTTATCCTTTAGCCCCCGCGCGCTCCCGACGACCAATCCGATTGTCCTTTCCAGATCATGTAATCTTCGACACAGGCACCCGGAACGCGCAATTCACGGCAGCACGGTTGGCACAACAACCGATGGCCCAAGGATTCTTCACAGGTGGTCGAAGTCACGACGGTGGCCGTTTGATTGCGACAGGCCTCGCAGTCCACCGCTAAAGCAAACGATGGACTCCAAATATCATGAAGGAGCGGGTATGGTAAAGGCTGTTTGGGACTAATCTTGCGATCCACTAAATACATGGAGCATTCGACGTCACCGTGACACACATGAACGTAGCGTACTCCCAATCGCAATTCCAAGTCTTGCAAAGCAACCGCTTGCATGGGTCTCGCGTAGATTGGGACATCCGTCAAACCCAAAAACGTTCGTCGGGCTACCGACTCGGGTTCGGAGAAGAGCCATGCTAAAATGGGGGTAATGTAATCAACCTGTCCTACTCCATAAAACGTTCCTTCCAGAAAGAAAAAAGCCCGAATCAACCGCTTCTGATCGCGCACGATTCCATAAACGATCGTCCGCTAACTCTATAATAGCTCGATGTACATCAAATAATGTTTGTGTGCCCAAAAATTCCATCACCATACGGTTCGGTTCCACCGCACCGAATCGTCCCGGAAGTCTTCGCCAACATTCCAGGCATACCGTAGAAACGTGTTGCGCAGAGTCCGAAGGACGTAAACCATGACGATCTTTTCTTCGCAATCGAGCTAAAGCGTGTCCATCAATTCGCGAGTAGTCTCGAAATCCTTGACGGATTTCTTGCAGAACGTGTTGTGTCCGGGAAAGCGCATGGTCGCGTCGTGTCACTTCGGAAGCACGAGGCACTGCCGCAAACAATTCCCACAACGCGCGTTCGTACGACAAATGCACGGACGGATCTTCCAACGACACGACTCGATCTCCTGGGTCGTCGTCGTCGTCGTCGTCGTCGTCGTCGTCGGAGTAGGGATTCTGTGGATGCGTGGTGGTGTAATCGAAATGATCCGGCAAACGAACGTGATTCTCGTACCAAGTCGGATTTGTTTCGTGGGATACTTTGCGTTCTTCCAATTGTTCCCACTTCTGCAAAGCTTCCGCAACAACTTGTTCGGCGACGACCGGCAACGGTGGTATCGCAATATTCGAACAATCAAATGGATCATCCTCGTCGTTTGTGTTTTGTGTCGTTGGATAACTGGCTTGTCGTTGCAATAAAAGTTGCCACTCCTGTTCGAATTGCTTTAAGGATATCTTTTCGTTCATGATGGTATTGTCATGGTTGCGTTCCTTTCATTGCTCAGGATACGAAAGAGTCGACCTGTAATGACGCTGCTCACAAACAACTCCGTTCGACGTGTACCGAAAATTGCGCGTAAAGCCCACTGATCAGGTGATGATACCAGCGAGTTGCAAGTAATAAAGAGACAAAATGTCAAAACGCTTTCAAGGTTTTGTCAATGAAATGCAAAAGTTGAAGAATTCAATGGAAGCACAAGAAGCAAAAAAAATTGAAGGGATGTCATTCGTCCTTCGTTGACGGACGGTGTGCAGTCGCTCCGAAGCTCGACCCATTTTACCGTTGTTGAACGGTTATGTGTCACCAATAGAGAGCCAATGATTTCGCTAAATAGAAATCTCAACGGTTAAGAAATTAGTCTTTTGATAGATTATAGTACATCGGGATTTGTTCGTTTCATCTAAGACCGAAAACAGAAGAAATGTACTCCGACCAGCCGTACGCGCGCACGGTACACACCAAGCCAGACCGTTTTCTGCACTCTGTACTTTAAAGTACTATTTGAATGCGAAGCTCGGAACGGGCCATGTGAACGGGACTGACACGATGCATGGAAGACGGAGAACGTTTTGGCCACGCGATGAGGCTTTTTTTACAACACTGTTTCTCGAAGAGATCGTTTCAATTTATTCATTCATACATAACATCCTCGGGAAAAGAATTTACTTACTGAATAACAACATGTCAACAGAAGAAGAAACAACCGCAAAGAGCGTTTCCATAGCGGAGGACGCTACGCAACCGACCGCAGCCAAGAAGCCGCTCGAAATGCGACGATTGTCGACAATTTCGCGACGTTATGACCGTGACGGCAAGGGATATTTAGACGAAACCGAGCAAGCTTTGCGTCGAATGGATACACAGAATCAAGGGTTCTTGGGGATGGATAAAATCTACGGCATTGTGGAGGAACTGCACGCACAAGAACAGCGTAATTCCGCGCTCATTGAGGATTTGCGGACCGAGGCCAAGGCGAATTCGAGTTTGCGAAAAGGAATCTTTTGTTGTGTGTTTTCACCGTCTTTTGACCATATCGAACATTGGAACCAGTTTGGCGGCGGCCAGGTTAGCGAAAGACACGCAGGTTTCCTACTACAACGATTTGCAAAGCTCGGAGAGTGGCGTGCGATTGGGAACGACTCCGAAAGACGTCATGGTTCAGATGAATCCGGTTTCCGAGGAGCTCCGCATGCGCCGTAGCCGACATTTACAAGCCGCGTCGGACGTGATGTGCCCCAACGTTACCGCAGCGAATGCTGCCATCCATAATTCTACCATTCATTGCGAGCTCAGCGGAACGATGGGTTCGGCGGAAGCGGCGCGACTGTACGAACTCTTCTGCCCCGGGTACAAGACCAGCGGGTACTGCACAGGAAATGGCGTCAGTAAGATCAATTTGAACTGCCAGGGTCACCTGTCCACCCTCTTTGGTGGGTCACAGCTTCCCCCTACTCCTCCCGTTTCGTTTGATGGTATGACTGCCTACCCAACCAGCGGAAAGGGATACGTGGGAGAGGCAGCTGTCTTCTTGTTCGGGCGTTTACTTCCATGCATTCAGGAGTTTTCTGTTGGTCTTTACTGCCCAGATGAGCCGGTGGTTATGGACAGCGGTGAACTTAACGATGACTGCATGATGTTCCTGTCTTGGGAACCAGGAACATGTCTTGGAACAGTAGAGCTCTGCGGAGAACCTTCAGATAGCTCTGTTTAGAAGGCTAAAACATTCAGCTACATTAGTATGCATCTCAATCCGCTTAGAGTGCGGTATCTAAAGATGATCCCTCGAGTAATTCACTTTGGAATCAACTACATATAAAATATTCAAGAACTAAGCCTCTAGATTATAGAATATTGAGCTACTTGGAAGAAGTTATATTAAAAAATGAAGCATGTAGCTATGGTCGGAAGCCGGAATGGATTTATTTTTATCCTTATACTCCTTAGTTTCTTTGGTGACGTCACAATTCTTTGCCGATCATTTTTTGCCACCGCCAAAAATTTGACGATTCTTCTTCGTTCATCGTCATTCTTTCATAACAACAAGCTCAGCAAACGCAGCCAAAGACTTTCGCCGCTCTAGCATATTACATTGCCTTAATATTACAAGGAGCATGCTGCAACCGCTCGATTCCGAAAAAGCGAAAAAGGAAAAAGAGGAGTCTCACGAGGATGATGCGCTTCGTCGTAAGCGTCGGGCGGACGAATTCCGTAGAACCTTTTCCGTGTGGAAATTTGTAGACCCGAAACAACCGTGGATATTGGTGGAGAATGGCTCTTTTTTAGGGTTTTTCGACTGGCTGCCAGAACACTTCCGGATCGGACCTTGGTCGATTTCGGCGTTAGCTCTCTTATTCACGATCGCGTACCTCATACTCTTAGCCGGAGTCTATTTTACAACCCCGCACAGTCAGCCTTGGTTTCCGAATAGCGACATTTATCACGGATCCGTTGTTGACATGTACCCAGATGCCTGGTCAGCACCGTGGTATTATCACTCGTTCGGCTTGCTTTGGATGATCTTCATAATTTATGTGATTTATACCGGCCCGACTGGTCCTCGTGCTTGGTGCACGTACACCGTGCAGTCTTGGACGCTGTTGACGTTTCGACATGGATTATGTGTCCTGGCACCTTGGTCGTCGACCGCCGCCAGTGTGGCGGAGTGGACCCGTTTTCCGGCGGCTTGTTCCGCCACCGTCACCTTCTTTGTCTGGAATTTTGCGGTGTTCCCTTCCGTATACCTTTTCTTCCTCAAAGACCCTGAGCACAAGAGAAATTTCTTTAAGTTCTGCACAAGCTTCCGGATGCTCAACATTCATTTTGCCAATATTGTGCTTGCTGCAATCAATTGTGGGCCTTGGGCATCCCCGCGCCGTCGATTGGTATGGATGGATCTTTATGTGTCGATGGTGTCGATTCTAATCTACATGGGGCTTTACTTGCTGATATTCGATCGTCTGGGGATTCACATGTATCCTTTGTTTTCGCCGAGGACCAGCATGGTTCTTCCGGCTTGGACTTCTCTTCTGGGTGTGTACCTCCTCACTTTTTTACGCATGGAGATGGATAGTGGATATTGTATAGTTCTCAGAGGTTATATTGCGTTCAGTCAGTCATTGCATTTTCGTACCAGTAGGCGACGAGCTTGTTTTATTATGAATGGATGAAAGGAATGAACTATTCAATATAGTTTTGCCGGATTGGATCTTTTAGGATCGGGGAAAGAATTTGAGTCACGAGGAAGCAGAAACGTGATCCACCGATAGATCGAAAGCGTCAATCTTCCTCGATTCTGATTGGCTGAAAAACGGCGAATCACGGTGAAGTAGACATCATTTGAACGTTCCACGTTCCATTCCTGGGAAATTTTCCGTGTCCACTACAGTTTAATCAATAGTCAGGAGTTTGACTATACTCAAGACAAAGAACCCCCAGATGCCGGTGGCAAATCTTCTTCGTGTCTTTCGCTCTTCGGTTTTCTCACAAGTCCGATTGTTCGTAAAGCCACACATTTGTAGTGAGAATATCACCAATTCACGTTGCAGTTTCATGACAATGGTCACAGACGATAGCCTCTCTTCCAAACGCTCCAGCTCGTCGCTAGATGGAGAATGTTCATCCGATTCGATGGATGAGCGAGAGGACGAGAAAACGATTCCATTTTTGAGGTAAGATAGCAAGTTTGCCTCGTCCGCGCGATGTGAATGCGATAAGGCCGCCTTTGGCCGTTCCGAGTGATTCCTATTAAGTCATTCGTATGATGAATGGTTATATTGATGCAGAAAGATGAATCGGGATTGTTTTTGCCCCCAAAAGACTCGAAGTCGATGTGATGGATCGCTCCCATCACTCGCATCCGCAAAACGAGAAAGAGAAAGCATTCCGAGCCTCATAACCTGATGTTGATGTTTTCGGCACTGTTTCGACGATACAACATCACGAGTACCGCATTATTTTCAAATTCTTTCGCCCCGCCGACGCTTTCGTCTCCTCCTCACATCATGACTTCTTACCATTTCGAACCTTTTTTTATCACACAGACGCCTCCGTGATATGTTAGTTGAAAACAAGGATTCTATTACGTTTCAACCTGGTCGTAAGTAGTGCGATCTATACCTGATATCATGTCCATGCACCATCAACTCATGATAATTATTTGTTCTTTCTTACTATCACAGAACGGAATCAAGGTGGAAAAAATGTGCTTGGAAAGATTATTGTTCAAGATCGGGTGACGGTTGAAGCAAAAGTTCTTCCAAAGTACTTCAACCACTCTTCGTTTGCTTCGCTTCGCCGTCAACTCAATTACTTTAGCTTTGTTCGTCTCGGGAAAGGACGACAACGGCAGTCTTCCTACGTCAACGAGAGCGTGTATGTGCTGGATGATATCTTGCTGTTGAAGCGCCGCCCAACGGGAGCAAACGCTGTACCTTCGAATGACCTCATCTTCCCCGTACTACAAACACCGGTCCCCTCTAGCGTTGAAACCGATATTTTTACCTCGAGTGTTTTTGATGAGGTGGTGCTTTCCAAGCGAACCACGAAACGGCGTCGCCTTGTGTCAAAGGGACACCTCTACTCCACGCAAAGCGTTCCATTGTGCCAGCAGGGAATTGTGTCAGCGAAGACGAACACTCAGAACCGAAATATCTGCTGGATCTGACTACTCCCGTAGAGAGCGCCGACAATGATGTTCTGGCAGGGTGCAGCGCCCTTTGCGATTGTCTTCTCAAACTTGGTTGTAAAAGCTTTTTGGAGTCGCTGCCTTCTGTACATAATATATAACTAGTTTATCCTATTGTAGCAAAATGTAGAGGTGTCTGTATGGATAGCATCGTTTTAGTCTCGTCACAAGAGAGTCAGCGCCGCTTAGCTCAGTGGAACAACAGGGCTGTCAATCACGTTGCAAATTCACGGCAGTCACGTGAGGTTTCCCGCCCTTTTCGTGCGTCTCCGAAGGTGAACTTGGGGATCCTAGCTTGTCGAAGAATCACTACTGCGCGCGATGCTTCGGTGATTTGCTTCCCGCTCATGGGATTGTGTGCATTCAGTCGGTGATACAAACTAGTCCTACCCGCAATGCGAGTCAGTGAAGTAGCTGGAACGGGAATTCCAGGTGAAACAATTAGACGACCTTCCAACAATTCTCTAGTGAATCCGGTCCAGCTTTATGACGTCAGTTTGACCATCACGGCTCGTTTCTATCCAACGGATTGTACTCTCCGTGAGTCGCGGGTGAAACACCTTCCACTGGAACCGTTCGAAAAGTCCTCAAGTCCCAAACCGTCCAAAATGAAACCCAGTGAACGATTTTGGCGGACCCAAACAGGATTTCGTTGTATGTGTAGCATTTGTTTATGCCCTTATGACTCAATAAGCGTTGGGGTACACAAAAGTGGTGCGCAGTACACTTTCATTCATAATAAAAAGTTCGCAGACATTCCAGTAATAGTACTCTCCTATGGGGACTCGAGAATGTCAACCGGGGGCGCGCTGGTAAGACTTGAAATAAATTCAACGCCCGGGTGAATTTTTGCGGGCGCGGATTAAACGCTTTTCATCACGTTGTCGCATTTCTTTGCCTTGCAACGAAACACCATGGCACCGCGAGAGGCGACGGGACACTTCCCGGATCAATATATTGCTTTTGATTATGAAACAGCCTTACCCGTAGGTCTTCCACCGCAACATGATATTGCTCCGCTGGACGGTGACGAAAATAATGACCTCGACATGCTGCCGCAGTCGTTGAATCACGTAGACTCTGGTACCCCATCTGCGACGGACCCGCATCGTCCGAGTTCAGGGTCTCCCATTGATCCTCTTTCCATTGATCCTACTTCTATGGATCAATCAACGCAAACGGCCGATCCCAACATGAATTTGGAATCGTATTTCGCCAACAGCGGACGACCTTTCTCGTCCCTGTCCGTTGGGTCTTCCATGGCAACGTCTCATCCGTCCTCATCACCCTTGAGTACCGGCTCGAGTATTTTACATACAACAACAGCCCCCAATTCTCCCTCTATCTAGTGGTGATGCTGTAAGAAGAAGAACGCAACAACATCAACGGTCGGTCTTGGACTCGCTTGGTTCGAACGAAATGGAGGAAGATGACCCGGTTCCTTCGTTAGAACAAACGTTTGATTCGAGTACCAGCTTTTCCGCAGTCGGAAGTAGTTACATTCGACAGGTATCGGTGACAGAACATTCCGAGACGGAACCCATTTCGCCCGCTTCATCGGAAGATTCACAAGAATCGATGCGGATGCTTTATCGGAATACGGCATTTGAGGATGGCGAGGCACCGCCATCACCATCACGAAATCAATCGCAGGATGAATCCAACATTCCATCGTCACCCAACTCCATTATGCTCACGTTTGGTCCCAACACGACCGTGGCGGATCTCAAATACTTTGCCGAACGAGGTTGTATTGTGGCGCTATTGCAAGCGTTGAATACACCTCGGCTCATTACATTGGGAACCCGCATGTTGGCCGATTATGCCAAAATGTCCCATCGAAGAGTGGCGGTGGCGTCGAATCGACGAATTTTGGAATTCATTCAAAAGACGATGTTGCAGGAATGCGATTTGCCCGATGGGTTGGGACGTGAATACGCGGTGGAAACCGTACGAAGTCTGACGGCGACCGAAGAAAGTGATCGGTTTCTTATGAATACGCCGGACTTGCTCAACACCTTGGCTCTCGTGGCACGTGGCGGACCCTTTGTCACCGAAAATGGTGTTCCACATTCCTTGGCCTCGGAGAAAGCGCAGCTTCATGCTTGTATCGCCATTATGAATCTGAGTTGTGGGAAAGCGAACAAGATAGAGATTGCGAAAATCCCGGCGGTTCTGGAAGCGATGCGTGATGTGATGATGAGTCCATCGGAGGAAGCTCGACTCAAAGCCACGACTTGCGTGAAGAATCTGAGTAATGCCGACGCCAATGATACCGCTTTGCTGGGGACTCCGGGGTTGCTGGAAGCGCTCGGGCATGTCGCTGTAACAACGTGTTCTCCGTTTGCCGGAGCTACGCCATGTACAACAAACGCATGTCTAGCTTTAATGAACTTGTCCATTTCCAAGACCAATAAGCATCGAGTCTTTCGTACGCCAGGGGTTATGGATGCTCTTATGACAGTGCTAGAGCGTACTACTGCGCAGGGGTCTTCGACGGACGCTCGTATCAAAGCTTGCTCTGCTCTATCGAACTTGGCCATTGGTTACGACAACAAGATTCCTATGTTCAACTACCCAGGATTTGTTGAGTCGATTCTAAATGTTATTCAAACTGACACAGGAGAAGCGCGAACGAAAGCTTGCTCTATTTTGTGGAGCTTTGCCGCCGAAATGAAGAACCAAGTGCCGGTCGTTCAACGAGGTGACATTCTTCCGGTGCTGGTGAAAGTTGCCGAAGAAGATGTGACAACAGAGGCCCGTTTCAAATGCGTTGCGGCGTTGACGCTACTTGCTGAATCGCTCGAAAACGCAATTCCTCTGTTGGAGGCGGGTTCCCTCCCTCCTCTCATGGACATTTTGCACGACGCGGGCCCTGATCCCACCCAGTGGAAAGGTCAAACGGCATCGTGGTGCGTCGGTTTTCTTATGAACATTGCTCAGAGCGACGACGCTGTTCTAGCTTTGCGAGAAGCTGGCGTGGTTGAATTGTTGGCACCCCTTTGACGCTGGATCACTATCAAAGCCTCAAAGCGGCAATGGCTGTCACATTTTGCTGTCGCTTTGACGAAGGCGACGAGTGTTACGATCTTCTTCGGAAGACAGAGAATGTGATTCCGAAGATCGTGAGTCTGTTGCACAACACTTTGTCTGGACGCGGAGGCAATGGATACAAATATGGGGTTTTCACACTCAGATCGTCTGTCGGCTGTATCTCCGCTCTTGCTTCAGGTCCTGAATTTATGAAGGAGCGAATAGCTACCAGCCCAGTATTTGAGAGTCTGCTTCGCGTTGTGACCGACTTTTGCGTGGATGGCGGCTCACCGGGTGCTATTGTTGGAGGTGGTCGAGACGACGGCATAAGTGCAACACTTGCCATCCGCGCTCTCCAATCATTAACTGCTCATCTCATTCCTATTGCCGGTAGCAGCTCACTCCCTTTCGACCAGTCGATGGAAGATCGACTGATTGTTGCTTTTGAATCATTTGAACAGACGGTGCATCCCGACATTGCACCCAAGACTATACAGCTTGCTACCGACGCAAAGATTCGTGTCCAAGGCGGACGTAGATCGGCGCGTAGACTCGCACATTGTACATTTATGCAAGATACCGATGATTTCGACATGGCAGATGTTGCTTCCATGGCAAGCCATTGCTGTGGTCTCGACACAATCCCTGGTTTTGGAGAGCACTTGCTGCAAGCGTTGGCTTTGCCCTCTTTGAATAAGGATCCGATGAAGACGATCGCGCGAACCCCCAGTATCGTTGAAAGCGACTCGTCTGATTCGAAAACGGCCGTTCGTACCTTTCTGTTAACGGACACCAAAACAGGTCGTCGATTTGTCGTCCCTACTGATCCCAGTGGAGGCAGGACCTTCAACGACTCGAGGGTATGGTGTTATCGCCGGGGTCGATTTTGCACGTCCGACGAGCAACCCGATCCTACTTACATCTGGACCGAAGACTTGCAGCATGCTTACGAAGCGGCGCTTGCAGGGGAACAAGATTTGAACAATCTATCAAGTAGTGGCTCCTATTGTGGTCCAATCGCCTAGATGATTTGACTTTTGCAATTATTAATCGCTTATAAAAAGCTTATTAGGCAATGCATACTGAGTTACTTTAGCTTTCACGTACTATACGCTTTGTAAAAGTAATTTGAATTGGTTTTTGAGAATATTTGCTCTATTCTAGAATAATGCATTTAACTGGCATCAAGACGTTGTGGTCGAAGAGGCGCGCTTTTTCCGTTTCGACTTCTTGGCAACCTTCGAGTTCAGTCTCTCCATTAGAACTTTGGTGACCGATTTTGGAACCCCGCATTTAAGAGCCTCGGTAAGGACACTGTTTCCATTCCAAGCTACATCTATAGTTTTCGGTGCCGCTTTTAAAAGAGCCTTTACTACACCAGCGTTGGCGTCGGGGCCCATGTTCAAGGCGTGATGAAGCGCTATCATACCATTTCTGCTAGTCGTCAAACTCTCCGGATACGCGCGGCACAACACCTTTACAACATCAACTGATACATCGGAATTTTGCACAGCAACGACAAGCGGGGTTCTTCCTTCGTTATCAACAATGGAGCATGCTCCTGTCTTTGAAGAAAGAAACTGTATGAAATCAACCATTTCAGAGACCTGCTCGCTTCTGCACGCAAGATGTAATGCGCAGGAACCATCATCGGTCTTCAAACTGTCAGACTCGTTCACAAGAGATGACTCCAGCAGGATCTTCGTTAACACAGACGGCACCCCGAAAAGAGCGCATACATGGAGCGGTGTCAAACCTTCCTTATTTTGAGTCAACATGGGACTCGACACACTTTTATCTCCATGTTCTAGCTCTTCTTTTCACCCAAAAGGAACTCGGTCACATCTATCAAGTTTTGATCATCATTCGCATTCTGCCGCTGCGTGGAACTAACTAGCTGTAAATGAAGCGGTGTATCTCCATTCTTATCCTGCTGTGAAATGCTGTCGGGGTATGCTTTGATAAGCTCTTCGATAAAAGACGCAGCTATTAATGGAGCTCCAGCAATATAGTGCAGAGGTATCATACCTCGATTGTCAGCGTCCATCGCACACGCAGGAGCTAGTCGAAGAAGCTGACTGAGTACTCCCCGATGGACCTGATTCGCGATGGCGATGTGCAACAAATTGAGACCCTTCATGTTCTTGCATGACGACAAGGCTTCGGTTCCTACTTTCGTAAAAACATTCTCGGATAGTTCTTCAATAGCACTTACGTCCTTGCACTCCACCGTTTGCGTCATTGAAAAAGCGTCGCTAGCGATCAAAAGATGCAAGCAAGTGTCACCGTAGGAGTTGGGCTTACTCAGAATGCCAATATCCCGCATCAACGTATCCTTCACAATTGAAAAGTCCACACAGTCGCCACTCAGGTTCGCACACAGAAGATGAAAAGGTGTATTGCCATCTTTGTCCTCCAGCGAGAGACAAGTTGTTCGGTCGACTTCGGGTAATATACTGACCATTATGTGAAAAAAGCCCAGGAGGTGCTTTCCAGGCTGCGATATGCAAGATCGATTCACCCTCACTATCGTCTCTTTTCGTCAAAACGCGGGAAATATCTTGCAAACTTCCGTACTTTTGTAAACGGCTAAGTTGGCGTTTCACTTCGAGCCACTGACTCTCGTTCAAAAGCGGTAACAAGTCGATTGCAGATGCGCGATACTTGACTTTCTTGTTTTCGCCCAGTGATGACGTTGAACTGCCTCCGTACGGATCAGAGCTCAACGAAGACTCCTGCAATGAAATTTGTTCCATCGATTGCTGAAACGAGTTCACATCCGCGTCGCTGCTGACTCGAAACGCGACATCGAAATCACAATCCGGAAACATGTCGCTCGCCGTGCTGCTGACTTCGGGAGGTTCCTCAGCGATCGAGACTTTCGGCGATTTCTTCGGTGCGCGCTTAAATCTTTTCCGAAATACTCTGAATATGAATGACATTGAAATAAAGCTTTATTGCGTTTTATAGAGTCCTCAAAGCGATTGAATCATCTTACTGAGTTGTTACGAGCCGAACGCGATCGAGAAATCGTGGCGACGACTTCGGTGCAATAACTTCCTATTATTGCAAAAAAATTATTTTATCTTGAATTTTCTTCCACCCGCAACCCCCTCTCTTCTTACCGGTACTCCAACGGATGCTGAGAATAAGAAAACGCTATCCACGAAACAACAAGCACAAAGCACAAAAGGATGTAAAAACGAGGTGCAGAAAATTGGCAGCGCGCGTTGAATGAAATTAATTGTTAAATGCTTTCGATTTCAACGCAAACAAAGCCACGGTAGCTGCTATTCTTGTTAACATCCTAATCAATAACATACCGTAATTTATTTTAGTCTTCGTTGCGGCCTGGTCGTGCTGAATGAGAAGATAAAATGGATCCGCTTATTTCTGTCATCAGTTGATCCAAACTACGGTTCACACAACGATGATGGTCAACTGATGAAAGAATGAGTTATAGTTATGGTCGATCAGCGAAAGAGCTAACAATTGAGCACGGTTCCTTATGCATTTGAAAATGCACGCTCTCAATTTCCATACCAGGTTCGTAACATTCATACTTGATCGACGAGAAAGTATCAGGAAACAATCATAGTCGGATTCGTTGAGGTTGGGATTGGAAAGGGCGCGTTATCTTGGGACCTGCCTCCACGAAATCGAAGACGCTCGAAAGTTCCTGACGTACAAGACACACACACACAAGAACTTCCTACATCGCTTTCACAAAACCGAATGTAAATAACAGTGTGCAAGCATCTCTGCCCAGCAGTTCAGTTTTTGTTTTGTGGTTTGTTGCTCTGCCCTTTCGACCGAACGGAAAAGACAAGGAAGCCTAGAGACAACAGCAAAATGATCTGTATTGACGGCGGGAGACAGCAAGCTGTTCATTCATCGCCCTTTTGTTAATCTTGGCCATAGGTTCAACGACTTTTGCCAAGCTCATCATCTTGGTTCCTCGTCTAGCTAGTCTTACTTCTTGATGGCTCCGACACTTTGTCACAGTCCTAGTCGCGTCATGTCCCGCACGTTCGGGTCACAGTTCAACGCATGAGCAGTTTTAGATTTTAGAGGCGTGATGAAAGCTAAAATAATGACGATCGATGATGCCATCATGTTCCGCCTTGCGTCATGGCATTTCCTACCTGTCCCGTGCGGTTTTTCTTCGTGTCCTTCGTATGATGACTAATGACTGCCGATGACACAGGAAGACGTCACAGTTGTCATCTTACAAGATGTAAGATTCGTAAGTACACGGTTCGTCGTACGGTTGAGGGTTGCGTTAAAGGTATTTTGAAGTTTGAACGTGTCTTGTTCGAAGTGTGATTGTATTAATGTCATCTTCGATTGAAGATACGGAGTACGGAGTCGTTTTCCGGTTTTTCGTCGTTTCTCTCCAGGCTCCGGGTCTTGAACTTCGACACGCGAGGTAGGAATGAGGAATGCGTCATCGGTCATTGAATTGTTGTTCATGATTTTTGTTGTCGTTGTCATTGAGTCAACGATCAGCGAGAAGAATGGAACACTATGACTGGCCAACCCAGACGGTGACACCGAACACCGTACTGCGCATCTCGAACTCGAATCATATCGAATCTCGAATCTCGACTCGCGACCATGCGCGACGCTGCGACGCTCGACGTCCACCTTGCACAGAGCATAGAGCTGCATAGAACAGGTACCGTAGCAGCGGTAGCTAAAGCCTTAAGCTAGGGAGGTTCTTAAACCAAACCGCAGGTTTCGGGAATAGAATTATTCAGGTTGCTCGAGTTTAAAGTCCCAGTTTAAAAATTCCAGCTGCCACGTTTGTGGTGTACTCTATGATGTAGTCTACCTTAGGTTCTGCCTTCTGCCATTTGCGTTCTTGGTTCTGGGCTCTGGGCCTTGCGTCATTCGGGTAAGGCACTTACTGTATTAACATTATGAAAACGGACTCAAGGCAACTGACCGAACTACAATAGAAGGCAAAGTACTATTTATGGGCAAACAAGAAACAAGCATCATCATGATGTCATAGCTATGCCCCATGTCCATGTCCACGGATGACGTCGTATGTCGTATCTCGTACCGTTTTCTGGGATCTGTGGAACTCTGAACTCTTCAGTAGCACTCAGTACTTCGTACTTTGATTTGCTCTTCGTAAGCGGTAATTAGGACATCGTGGTTGCAGTTCCATCACGACTACGGTGTCCCACGTAGAAGGGGGCCACAGAGCAGGACAAAATAATAAACCTTCTTCCCGTCGCTCCCACGGCAGTTTGGATCTCTGTGTTTGGCCAAAAGCAGGATGCCAACATCGGCTTTCTTGCTTTGCTAAGTCCAACCGTCATAAAATACAGACATCAAAATGATTTATCACACACTGCAAGAAAACGATATCTTGTTTGGCAGAGGCAATGGCGTCGCTTTCTTCCCTGGTAACATCAAATTTCGCTCCATCGCCTGGACGTTTCGCGATGAATACTCGCAGGTAATCAAAGCGGAAAGGAAAGCTTTGGCGCACAAGGTCATGAAGGTTCTCACTAATCTCGAGCCGCCGTGTCGGTTCTTGGAACCAACGGAGGTCGGTTATCGCGAAGTGTCCAAATCGCGAGTTCTCGAGAAGATTTGCCAGACTCTACGTGAGAAGAAGTTTCAACAACCGAAACCGGAAGACTCGAAGCGAGTGGTGAAAAGTTTTCATTATCTTACAAGTCTCAAGAAGGGCAAGAATTCATGCTGCGAGATGGTGCCCGTGAAGGCCAAAGCAGGCAACGAGTACGAAAAGGTAACGTCGACGAAGAAGAAGGTGGTCACTATCGAGCGCGGAGGAAAAGCCAAGCATTTGCTATCTTCACCGGGCGTCTCGCGCACTTCCAAGCCGAAGTTGGTGAGTCCCGACACCAAGATCGCAAGGTATTCTAGCAAGGGCGACAAGAACAACGATCTGGCTTGCCCCATCTTCACCGAGGAAGATGAAACGGATCGCAGCTCTTCCGACTGGCACCTTCAGCCGAGAGTTCTCTTTCCCGAAGAGGACCACGAGGACGATGTTGATGATCAGCTTGATGTGTTCGGTCGCACCACGAGCTTTCTTCCCAAGCTGGAACCCGCTCACTCTGAGACGAACGGAGGTGCTTTGACTCAGACATTGGAGGATGAGTTGTTCGAGCCTCTCTTTGCGGACGAGTTTTATCCCCACTTCGATCCGCTGGGAGACGAGCACAACGAACCGATGTCATTCGAGGTTCCTCCGTCTCTCGTCTCCTTCTTTTCGGGGTTTTCGAAGAAGGCACCGACTTTCTCGACGAGTCCTACCACCGTTCTTGATGCACACGGCGGATGTCACTTGATTTCGGATCACGAGGACGACGAAAGAGTCATGGGGTGGGTTGAAGGCGGCACCTTCTTCTAAAATTTGACGGTCTTCAACAGAAGATACATCAGATGAGAAAGTTTTGAAGGATCTTCAATTTTGCATACAATTTAGTTTCGCTATAATTAATCAAAAATAGAAAAACATACATAAACTCTATCGCATTCAACCAATGCTTCCGTCGCTTTTGGCTGCAATCTTTTCCGCTGCGAGAAAAGTAGTTGCACCGCACGCTATCCGTGATTAAATAATCCGGACCATGCACGCTGCACGCGCAAAGAATTCGTGACTGCTGCTCTTGGTACTCTGTGTAGTTCTGTGTAGTTCTTGGATATCAACGGAAAATGAAGTTTTTCATAGTTTCCGTTGGTCCAATTACTTAGAGATGATCCTTTAAGCGATGCATTAATTTTCGTTCACTTATTGTTCGACGGTTAAAAACATTGTCGACTATAACTCAGTTTGTACCGCACTCCATACGGCGCTCGCTCTTCGCTTTTTTGCGCTCGTCCCAGCGACGGCTTCTGTTCTGGGTTGCTGAATTTTGTTTCGGCCATGCAAAAAGGATTTCATTGAGATTACTTTTACATCCAAAAATTGAAATAACTGCCTTTTGTCGTCGCAATTCAGACATCAATATTATTATCATGTGTAACGATTTAGGAGAAGGTTCACGGTGCTGCGCATTCTACTCATTTACTGGCTTTCTGTTCACTGTAAGTTCCTCGCTGGTCCGAAGATAAGCATTAGGCAGGAATTGATGCGCGCTGGGGGCAAGGATTTGCGAAAAAACAGCTTTAGGATGCAAAGCACATGCCGAATGTGTTCCATTTCGTTTTTCTAACCCCTTCCTGTTTTCAAAAATCCTAGTTATGGGTCGGAGTCATGGTACACAGTCAACCGTTTTTCATTGCCGGAATTGAAGATGCCGAGGAAGCCCGAGCGAACGCGTTTGGTGCCATGGGAATGTTTTTGGTAACCTTTTTCGCTTCCATTGCGGGTATTTGGTATGATTCGAAAAACAAAGAGTCGGTAGCGGCGGCTGGAGAATCTGGATATTATTTGAGTCACGGCGATATACCAACAACCTACGGAACATCGGCATAAAACAAACTATCTTGTATGAATGTGACTTAGCGATTCGTCGAAAATCTCGGTATTCCATGTTACCCTTTATCGAGAACTCGTGGCTGTACGAAATACAATTTGAAATAAGATAAATATGGCTTAAGAAAGCAAAAGCCGTTTGTCATCACGTTATGTTATACCTGCTATGCCTTGATATAATGAAGCTCTCGAGTTGTACGATAGCTAAGATTACATTGCAATCTAGCGAATGGTGGACGAAGAGCTTGAGCAAATGTGACGTTTGGACTCCTCGGTTGCACAACTTTACTCATTGCCGTGATGGATCGTTTCGTGTAGCACTAAAGCTCTAGAACTCTAGTACTCCGTAAAGTGCTTATTGTGACAACAAGGAACAAAAACATCACTTTCCAGCTAGAGAGGACTTTACAAGAGTGATTACTAGAGCCCAAAAGACCCACAATGCTTAACTCGTGACTCGTTGTCCTTGACTGGTCGTGTGTATGTGTGTACGTCGTTGGAAATCACTATCTGTACGTCAACCGATCAACGATTCGCGTCGAACCGGCAAGAAAAGATCGTCCGCGTCGTTGTGCTGTTGCATTGCAATGAAGCAACAATTGTTTCGTCCCTTCGTTTGCAACGTATTTCGTCGCTGTTTAATATTTTCTTAACAATCTATTTAAAATCTCTTTATTATGAGCCGCGATTCGTAAGTTACTGACTGAAACTGCTGCCTCTCCCTCTTCCTTGACTTTTTGTCCTCAACGTTTTAAATTACAGCAATTATGATCACCACATTGCCATCTTTTCTCCACAAGGTCGCTTGTACCAAATGGAATACTGCTACAAAGCCGCTCAATCCGGTTTAACGGTCGTCGCAGTCCGCGGCAGTGATTCGACCGCGGTCGTCACACAAAAGAAAGTCCCCGATCGACTCATGGAACCGGAATCCGTCACCCATTTGTTTCAAATAACGGACAAAATAGGATGTTGCGTGACCGGCACCAGTGCTGATGGAAAATCGTACGTCCAACGAGCGCGGTACGAAGCGGGAAAATGGGCATTTGATCACGGTTATTCGTGTCCGGTCTCCGTTTTGGCCAAGCGCATGGCGGATTTGGCACAGCTGGATACGCAATATGCGGGAATGCGTCCATTGGCGGTCATTGCCGTCTTCATTGGTGTCGATGATGAAACGGGTCCGACCATATATAAGGTCGATTGTGCTGGACATTATTTGCCGTACTTTGCCACCGCGGCGGGTCCGAAGGAGCAAGAAGCGATGAATTTCCTAGAAAAACGCGTCGACGATATGAAAACAATGGATAGTGACAATGTCGTTCGAACAGCAATCACTTGTTTGGGGCATGTTTTGGGAAGTGACTTTCGCGGGAGTGAGATTGAAGTAGCTCAGGTTGTCACGAAAAAGGGAAAGGTTCATATGCTGAATGAGGATGAAATTGAGGCTCATTTGAATGCGATCGCCGATGACGCAGATGCCTAATCTACCGATAATAACTTTATTTTACTGTCTCTAGCTTCAGCATTGTGTCAAGTGAATTCGTCGGAAACAAAAATGACTTTTATTAACGAACATCGTATCCTCTAAGATCAACCTGCAAAACGGATATACAACTCCATGCACAAGCTCAACACGATATGGAAAGGAAAAACGATGCTTCCAGTTGCGAGCCACATTCACCAACCAAATCAAAGATCTTCTTTTCGCAAAAAACCCAACAACACAAAAACAACAAAACATTATTCTTTATCAGGAACACTCGAACACCAATTCAACAATCACAAACTTACCAGAATCGGCGCCCAATCCTCACCATATTTATCTTTCGGCCGACGGACCAAACCACACTCTCTACTCTGAATCAGATGGCAGCCCCCTTGTTTGTTCACTGCTCCGGCGGTGACCTGACACCTGTGCGGGATCTAGGAAACCCTAGAGTAATGGATTATGATTCTGTCATAGGATAAGTACGATAAACTCTCAATTTTTATTTTATTTACTCAAAGCTAAAGTTCATTCATCAAGAATTAAAGTGACTCAATAGAAGGCAATCCAGTTCTCTTTCGGAGACGCTCCGCTACCAAGAAAGCCAATTCCAAGGCTTGCTTGCCATTGAGGCGGGGATCGCAGTACGTGTTGTAGCGGTCGCTCAATGACTGCTCCGTGACACCACTCACACCACCCGTGCACTCGGTGACATCTTCACCGGTCATTTCCAAATGAACACCTCCGGGGTGGCTGCCCATCTCATCGTGAACATCAAAAAATGCACGAAGTTCGGCTCGGATGGCTTCGAAACTTCGGGTCTTGATGCCGTCTTCCGTTTTGTACGTGTTTCCGTGCACCGGGTCCGAAATCCACAAAACTGACTTTCCTTCACGCTGCACGGCGCGGATCAATCCCGGAAGATTCTTCCGCAACTTGTCGGCACCCATTCGTACGATGATGGTCAAACGTCCGGGAATATTTTGCGGGTTCATTGTTTCAATGATGCGGATGAGCTCTTCCGGACTGCATTTGTCGCTGATCTTCACACCGAGCGGATTGCCAATACCGCGGACAAACTCCAAGTGCGCACCGTCGAGTTCGCGCGTACGCTCTCCGACCCAGAGCATGTGTCCCGAGCAATCATACCAGCGTCCGGTCGTCGAATCTTGTCGTGTCAAAGCCTGTTCGTACGGCAACAATAAGCATTCGTGTGCGGTGTAGAAATCGGTTTTGGTGAAAATAGGCGAACTGGTGTCAACACCGATAGCTTTCATGAAACGCAGAGATTCGTCGACCTTGGTCGCAAACTGACGGTAGCTAGAATCGGAACCGCGATGAGGATCAACTAAAAATACACCAGCAAACAGTCACAACCAGACAACTTACCGACTACCTTCTTCGGTTTCTTCCACAAAATCCAAATTCCACGCATGCAAACGACTCATATCGGCATAACCTCCCGTCGAAAAGGCCCGCAATATGTTGAGCGTCTGTGCCGACTGATGGTACGCCGCAATCATGTTGGCTGGATTGTGACGACGCGCTTCGGGATGAAATTCTTCCGTATTGATAATGTCACCACGGTACGACGGCAACGCCACACCATCCCGGACTTCATCGGGTTCACTGCGCGGTTTGGCAAACTGCCCCGCCATCCGACCCACTTTGATAATGGGCATGGCCGCACCGAACGTCAAGACCAAGGACATTTGTAACATGACCCGAAACGTATCACGGACATGATCTACGTTGAATTCATTAAAGGCTTCCGCACAATCCCCACCCATGAGCAAAAACCCTTGACCACTGCACGCACGGGCCAAGGATTCGTGCAGCGAACGGACTTCACCGGCAAACACCAAGGGTGAACATTTTTTCAGTGTATTCACGGCGCGATCGAGTTCCTCGGGGTCCTCATAATTGGGACCTTGTGAGACTTTTTTGGTTTTCCAAGATTCCGGCGACCAATCGGCGGTGGGTGCGCCCGGCTTGGAAGGAGGCGACGTTGCCACCATGGACAATCTGGAAGCAGGTCTGCGCAAATTAAAAAGGTTTCGTTCATTTAGATCATTGTAAATATCACATGATTTTCAGCGTCAAATGCAACGAGATGTGTGAAAATGAAAACAAGGTATAGAATGCTTTTCCGATGGGCGTACCTGCTGGTCGACGGATGCACAAAGGCATGAGCCGATGAAAGAGCGATCAGTCCCAAGGAAAGTTTCATTCTACTTTTATTCTAAAAAAGGAATGTTGAATGATGATACTAGATTGAAAATAGATCGAATCCTTTTTAGTTATACATTCAGCTGTTTGTTTTGTTGCAGCTGTGTTGATTTCGCCGACTGCAACAAAAGCCGTCGCCCATCGGGAGAAGGCGAAGAAGATTTTGCATGGTTCTCCGGCACTGGATCGTCTCTTCTACTATTAAGTGCATAGTACATCGAAGGTACTGCACGACTGGCGGGTAGACGGTTGGACGAGGTCGAGCTGTATGAATCATAAATGCTACGTCATCCAACTGGGATTGAAGTTGTGGTCGAGCAACGCCTTGAAATTTGAAATTCCAAATTCCCTCCATCGTCGAACCGTTAGAATGTCCGCGACGATCGAGAAAAAACCGTCACAATGATGTTGCTCCGCCTTGCGACCGTTTGGTTGTTGAATTATTATATCGTACAAACCATCACGCATTATTCTTTTGATATCACTAGACTCATTCATCTACTATAGCCGACGAAGCATTCATGTGTTCCGACTTGACAACAGCATCACAGGCGTGTGCACTGTTTTCCGCCACCGGTATATTATTCATGGTAAGACGGAATGCGATGATAAACGACCGTTTGGTGCGCTGGTAAACAAACCTATACTGCTCGAATGCAGGCATGCTTGGAAGAGAATCCTCTGGATGTTCTTGGTTTAGCATGAAGCTCATCGAACGGGGGTCTCTTGAAAGAGGCGACGCGTCTTTTGCCACGACTCGAGACGACGGTTTTATGGTGTACCGTCGTTTCTTTGCCCAATTCTTCCAATTTTGTTCTTCTTACACTATAATATTCTCTTTCATGCTCTCTTGAATGTAGTCATGGATCGGGATTCTTCTCATGAAACAACCACTTTACATTTTGGGTGTCGAAGACTTGGAGCAGGCCAAAAGCAGTGCGTTTGGGGCCGCGGGGACGTTCTTTTTTACCTTTGTCGTGAGTATTGTGTATTTGATTCGAGATTCGAAACACGAGGTAAACTTCTCGGCGGTAACAACAAGGCGTATGGGCAGTGGTTATGGTCAAGTTCCGCTGTCGGAAATGGACTTGGATGAGCCCGATGAGTTTGTGGGGACGTTGTCATAGAACCGCGGAACGAGATACCTGCGGGTGCAATGGGGGTCTTAACCGTCGTTCATTGATTGTACAATAGCCAATATGAATAGAACTTTTTCACACATAGGACACGCACTGATGAAGACATCAGCTCAAGCGCGATGATTCCACATCGAGACGAATTATAGAGGGCTTGCACGGTACGGTTTAACATTGCAAGTTAGCAGCGAACACGTTATAAATCTGTTACATACAAATTAGCTTCCGAGATGTCTGTAAACAGTCCCCATTGCTGATCCCATGTCAAACCCCCCGTAGCAACCTCAAGCACAAATTGTGTCAGAAGCGCCAACATGGCCAGTCGCCCATTCTCTAACTCAATGCGGAGCTTCCATTCGTTTCGACCTTTATCCCTTCGACCAAAGTAACCAGTCCCATAATCTCCAGGCATATCTTTGGGGTCTTTTTGTGTGAAAATGAATATTTCCAGGACACCGCACGTCACTACTACTTTCAGGAAATCGGATAAACTTAAGGCTCGTATTCGGGAAAGCATGTCGCCATAATAGAGCGATCGACCATTGTTCGTTGGATCCATGTTCCAAGCCAGCGGGCTGAAGGGCAAGAGTATTCGTTCCGTCATGGCCAGCATGGCGATTCGACCGTGTTTCAGCTCGGCTTCGCGCAATCGCGGAAAGTTTGTATCCGATGCAATACCAAGAGGATCAAAATAGACGAGCTTGTCTTTCTGGTAATTCTCAATTCCTTGCATCAAAATGGTGAGAGTAGGACTGCAGCCCAATTCTTCCGACAAGGAGGGAGGCCGAAAGGCGTGTGCTACGGAAAAGTTGCACTGTATCATCCACAAAAATGATAGAATGACTGGGATATATGGGACTGCTTTATTCATCATCTTGGGAAGGAGCTAAAGTTGCTCAATGAAGTATTACAATATCCGCAGCTATGCTATCATTCGCAGCGGACGGAATGTTTTTGTGTCATTTGTCATGAAAAAAAAAAAAAATTTGACTTCATCTCGTTACCGGTAAGACAAGTCATCTTCCAGTTTGACGTCATCGGTCATGAGTACAAACAGTATCAATCAAATCCACGTCAGACAAAGGGCTTAGGGCCGCTTCCACATTCCAGCTCTATAGTGCAAGGGTCATTCAAGTTCTGATCTTAAAGCGGAAGTTTGATTTCCATGAAAAGATCAAGGATCCTTGTACACTTTTAGAGAGACTCAAGTGCCGATCGAGTTCTTTGAAGGGGGAGATCGAGACGACGGAAGACTTTTTGATCTTCGGCATCTCAGACATTCTCGATAACACGATGTTTGTCAACAACATCCATTCTCATTCAAGCCTATTGCTTCTGTTTGTATGCCCAGGGGCCAACACGTTCTTTTGTATCTGTTTTGATTGTTGTTGGAGCAAGTTTTTACATAATGAGCGCACCCAGGACTTACCCGCAACCTCCTGTTACAAACTTCACACAATTCGATGAAGATTACGAGGATTCGAGTGATTATGACAGTGATGAAGACGACTATTCGGATGACTACGAGTCGGAAGAAGAAAACCGACAAGTAGCAGTCGCACCACCGCCGCCGCCGGCTCCTGTCATCGCACCAGCAGCTCCGTTACCTCAGCCAGTTCCTGTCCTCCAAGAAACAGCCCCTCCTCCCATCACGGTCACCGACAATCACGCGACAGGTAATCACTCTGAAAATCATGACATGACCGAGTATTCCAACTACGATGCGCCTCATATTGTTCCAGTCTCCCCCAAGAATGTAAAAAGTGAACAAAACACCGTTGAGACTCTTCCAGTGGAGGCACCCGCAGTTGCTTCCCCAACAGCAGACGCGGCACACAGTGTTCCTTCCGCCTTGATGAGCACACCGTATGCTCGTGGGTTGCAAGTAGCTGTTGCACTAGCATTGCATGCTGGCAAGAACCTCAAGGCCGGCGGTGAAGATGAGCGCCATATCGTGGAGGGTCTCGCGAAAGCCTTTCCTCAACACCGCGTGATCGGGAAAGAAGCGGTGGGCAAATCGATGGTGCCCATGTTAACGCAAGTGTACCCGACCTGGTTTGTCGATGCTTCGAACGGTGCCGGCCCTCTTCGTAGCCCCATGGCCTGCGTGAGCATCGGCATGTGCCTCAAAGGCCAGCCCGTCATCGGTATTGTCTTCAATCCATTCACCGACGAGCTTTTCCTGGCGGCCGATGGCTTCGGCGCCTTTTTGAATGGAGAAAAGATCCGCGTCAGCCAATCGGCATTGGGTTTGGCTGCTGCGGTGATCGGATACGAGTTTGGAAAGGGCAAAGAAAAGTACAAAATGCTCAATGCCGTCGGCCGCATCATGGAACACGGCTGTGCGGCCACTCGCTCACTGGGTTCCGTACCCATGAATCTGTGCTACGTGGCGAGTGGTCGCATGCACGGAACCTACGCCGGGATCGTTCCCAGTGAAGGGTGGAAGCCGTGGGACTTTTGCGCCGGACTAGTTATCGCCAAAGAAGCCGGGTGTCACGTTAGTGCCATTCGTAACTATGGAAACAAGGAAGAGTACGATATGTACTGCGGCTCAATTATTTGCGCCGTGAATGCATCGCTCGTCTCGGAGATTCAGCATTGTGTCTCTCAGTGATGAGATTACACAACAAGGGAAATATATCTGTTTATTGCTTTTATTCTTTAAAATAAAAACTAACTAGCCGTCTGCTATACATCATGGGCGTTTCTATCTGATTCTGGTCACCTCTATGCATAGCCAACGATCCAGGTTAAATGTTAAAAATTTAAACGAAAACAATAACGTAGACTAATGTTGTTAACAGAATACCTGGAAGGTCGTGTAGTTTCGATTCGTGACTGTAGAGTCGTGTGACTGGTGTGGCGCAGCAAAAATGAAACACGCCCAATTTTTGCGGAAGGGCGAGCTTTTTATTTGGTGTGAAAGCTTATAATCATACGGAGTATTTTTATCTCGTAAAGTAGAGTTTTAATAACATTGCAAATCGTACGGAAATGAAGAATAGCAGAGAAACAAGCGCGTGGTTGCTTCCGATGGTCGGCGTCGGTGTTGGGATGTATATTGTCGACAGGATGATGATTCGAAGGAAACAAAATCCAAAATACGAGATTCCTGCCGAGATTCGCCAGTCACCTTTGGCTTGTGAAGCGCAGGTGGCTGTGACTTTGGCATTGAAAGCGGGACGGAACATGGTTTCTTACTGTGACGAGAAAGGAACCGAGGCGGAACTTAATCACAATCTCGGCATTTCCGAAAAGGGGCAACCCGAAGACTTTTGTACGGTTATTGACGTGGAGAATGAACGACTCGTCATGCACGGTCTTCTGGAAGCCTTCCCAACGCACAAACTAATTGGAGAAGAAACTACAGGGACGGAAGACATTCCTCCGCTATCCAAAGAACATCCGACCTGGATCATTGACCCGATTGATGGTACCACCAATTTCGTCTCGGGACTGCCGTTGACCTGTGTCAGTATTGGCTTGTGTGTGGAGGGAAAGCCCGTATTAGGAGTGGTGTATGCACCCATGACCGATGAACTGTATATAGCTGTATCCGGGCATGGTGCCTACCGAAACGGAGTTCGATTGCGAAAGCAACAACCAGTGAAACGAATGGTCGACGCTGTCGTTGGATTTGAGTTTGGATACGCGCGAGGGAAGGAAAAAAGTGATAAAATGCTGGCGGCACTGGGAAGGATCATGGAAAACGGTTGCCGGACCACGCGGTCGTTGGGGTCGGGTGTTCTCGATCTTGTCTACGTTGCGACAGGAAGACTGGTACGTTTTGATTGACGGAACTCAGGTTTTGCTACGCTTTCTCACAGTCGTCGCGTTACAGGACGTTATTTATTCAGGTATAACGACAGAAGGCTGGAAGCCATGGGACTACTGTGCGGGAGTAATTATTGCTAGAGAAACGGGCTGCGTCGTGGAAGCGATTGATCAAACGAGTGGGGCCGACTTTGATTTGTATTCAAAAGTATTATCTGTGCAGGCAGCGAAGCACTTCTCCAGGAAACGCGTGCACTCATAAGCTAAATAGTTAACATAAGTTAATAAAAATCTTTGTTTCTAGTCTATTAGAATGCAAAATAGGGAAATGTTTTATTGCAAATCTGGTTTTCCGAGCTTATGAAAGAAAATTTGCTCGCGCACGCTTCTTGGGACTCGTCAATTTGTGGCTTTTGAAACCGGGCGTTGATGAATTGTTGCTTCTTCCGCGCATGGCCTGTTCCTCTGCGTAGAACGCATCCTCCGATGCAGCGACAGGTTGATACGCAATGGACGATTGGGCAGAAAGTACGTTCCCCTGAACATAGTGATAACAGGTGATGGCTGCGCTCCATAATGTTAGCACGACCAAAATCATGGTGCTGATGATAGTAGATATTCGAAGAATGATATAAAGCGTCGCCATGTGCGGGCTCTGAGGTCCAAACATGTTAATTTGATCATCAATAGTTGTGCTGATCGTCCAAGCAAGCACCAGAATGTCGTCATAGGGACGAAAGTTGTCGCTAAGGAGTGGGGCGAAGACGGTGTCAATATTCGAGTCGGTAAGCGTTCGCTTAATTTCCTCCGCAAATTGTACCATGAACTCGTCATCGCGAAGAATCTGCTTGATTTGCAAAGCAAGCTTTGCAGCAGCAAATGTGGCGTCAGGATCGCAATTGACATTCGTGGGATTTCTTGCTGTATGGTGAAGAGGTTTCGTTAAATATTCGAGGTCAGATTGTGATTGCGTTGCTTCTGCGAAAACGGCTATCTCGGCAACAATCCGAAATCCGGCTACTTCTACTTCTGTCTGCTTTGCTTTGCGTTCCAGATCATTGTCGTCGTCGTACCAAGGAAGAGCTGTAAGAACGTTTATATCGCCTTCTTCAAATAGAATTGATCCAGTTTTATTCCTCATGACGGCGACTAGGATTTTCGAAAACATTTCCTGAGATTCTTCAGTCCAAGTTGATAGTGTAGCTCCTCGAATACCAACAACAGTGTGAACAACGTAAGGCACGCGACAAGAGTCAAATTCGGCACACGCATGGATGTGACAATTCCTCGTCTCGCGATCAACTTCATGACAGGTTCCATCAGAAAAAGCGACGGCTTTGATCCGAGCTTGTTTACAATTTACATCACAAGCACCCCATGAACTGTCTCCGCAACGGTATTGTGACTGTCTCTCTTCGGGTAAAGGTTTGACTTCCATGGCTCGAGCCAGTTCAGCACAGGTAAGCTGACATGGTCGTTCCTCTTCACAGACGCCCTCTCCCAGGCACCTTACTACAGGGTGGTCGCGGGGGTCACTATGACTTAGAGCAGCCGCGGCTCGATTACATGTCACAGATTCCTGATTTTCTGCAGCGAAACCGGAATGTTCCACAACAGAAGTCCACCGCTCAGTTCCAAGCAAAGCGATACTGGTCAAATTGTTTTCACACAACTCCTTGTCGACGGACTCTAAACAAGGTCGAGTAAGAACAGGGTCACTAACCACGCAGTCACCCGAATGCTCAACATCACGGGAAGCTTCGGGGGCATACTTTTGTCGTATGTGCAGGATGATTCCGCAAAACCAACCCTTCCGTTTTCCCAATCGAAGACAACATTGTGACCTTGCATTGCGTTCGATCCTAATACAGATCCTGCACTCTCCGTAAAGTACAGCCTGCTCATGTATCTTCCGGTGATCGGAGAGAAATCCATGTAACTTGTTGCTGGAATAGCTAAAAGCAAATCATTCGGTGACGACGGGTCCAAACTTCCCGTGTATCCCGGTATGCCGTCATAGTTTTCGATTGAAGGGTCTTTGGCTGCAGAGAATGCCTGGCATTGAATCAGAATCGTTGGAAGCATATTGAGCTGTTCTTTCGTAAGCGTTATCGGCATATTCGAATACGAACTCCCGGTAATTTTTATCCAGGCCTTGTTGAATTCTTTGGCTACTTGTTGATTGAGATAAGTGTCCGTAGTACCCGAATCGACAATCACGCCTTTTCCACTGTTAAAAGCCGCTACATCCATCCTCACTTTCACAATTTTCTGCGAGCCACTGGATAGCGTCGAAGATCCTCCTCCGGAGCGAATGTATATATTCTTCACATACACGGTGAACCATCCGAACTTGACGATATTTTGCGCATAAATAACAGGGCCGCTGTCCAACGACGTGGAAACGCCACCGAGAGTCATAGATCCAGCATGAACACCTCGTTTACTCGTTCCCAGTTCACGACGGTAGCACAACGCAAACATGTTGTGTTCCAGTTTACCCTTATCAAACATTTGTTTTGGTAGAGTTGCCGGGTGCGCCGACATGCCGATAATGCCATCGGCCAATTGTGTCACGAACAATCCGGACATGGTCGTTTGACAACCAAACATGAAATCAATGGCGTATCGTTCGTGCCGAGCATCCGCCGCATCGAGAGCATCGGAACCACTGCAAAATACACGATCTCGTACTTGAATGGCTTCCCAGGTACTACCTTCCGTGTACGCCTGCTCAAACAAGCAGACATCTTTTTGACAAATAATGCCATCCCGACATTCATCGCATTGCAATCGATGAAAGGTTTTGCTTTTTCGGGGATCAAAATAGGGATCGGTATGAAAGGAATCACCACAATTTTGGCAGCCGACACAGGGAAAGGCCATGTAATGAGAGCCGGTATCGACGATCAGTGTTTTGCGTTGCGGATGCGGGGATCCGATCCAAAGATTCGCATAATGTGTACCGTATCCTTGACTCAAGGGGACCGCTTGATAATGCTGAAACGAGGGCGCACGCTTCGGCAGTAGCCATCGATGGTGAGAAGCATTCGTCCCGTCATACGTGCCGTCCCAATCGAGTTGCAAATCCATGCCGTTTTGTTGACGATACTGTATTTCATAACGACTGAGATGCCGATGTCGATGAAAGTGTTGCAGGTCGTCATCTTCCGCGTGTTGGGGATCATCGGGATCCGGGATGGTCGCATACACGGCGGGTCTTTGCCTCCAGGAAATGGGAAACGTTGCATTGTTGTCCAGCAGATGCCGCCGTTGATACAACAACGCTCCGGCAGGTTGTAAATCAAATGTAATTGGCATGGGCTTCGAAAGGTAAGCAGCAGCGAAGGATGATTGCATAAGAAGTTCGCAGAAACGAATGATGAGAATGACAGCGATGGGGTCCATCGCCGGCGGCCGCTCATGATTTTGGAGAATGTCATCGTCGTTCGTCGTTGCGCATCCGTAAAATTTCCTTCCTTTCCTTCAAAGGCGTTCCTGAATCACAAATGCGCCAGTCAAATGAAAGAGGCGGCTTGTTTAAGACAAACAAGAGCTTATTAATAACGGGGTGTTATGTTAGCTCCTATTTGCCCTGGTCATCATTATTATTTTGTCTTTTTTCATTTTCATTTTTCGCGTCATCACCAACATCAAAAAGTACTATAAATACAAAGTGTAATTTAATAACGACTGAATATTTCAGTCACGAGGCACTTATTTTATGCGTTTCTTTGAAATATAGCATTTTGTGACTGACACTCATCAATCACATAAAGATGATTCAGTTTGTAGTTTGATCGTTCAGATACTTTGCGAATTTCCGTTTTACAGTCTGACAAATATATCGAATGCCTACTTCCACGCGCAAACTTCGAAACGCTCTCCAGAGCGATGCTTGGGTACAAGTACGCGACAGACCTGTCATGTAGCACGATCTTGCATCGATGGAGGCTTAGGCGCCGCGTGGTTTGAACTTTGCTGATAAATTCAGTCTACTTATTTTTAACTGGTTGTTCACGTCGGAACCTTGCAAAACATCGTCTTTCAAATTTGACTATACTTCCAAAGTGTAGATTACTTTTATCACGACTGCATTCCAGTCATGAATCGTGAGGCGATCGCATCGGCGGATACCAGGTATCGTCGTCGCGCCATTTTTTCATCACACCAAAAAGATCACAACAGAACAGTTATACAATAGTTAAAGACTCGAAAACCATCCACATGCTTTATGACTGAAGTATGGGAAAGAAATCGAAACCGCTCGATGGAGCCGTGCCGAACATGCCCATCGCGTCAGCGGTTGAGCGAAAGGACACCATCGCGATGCAATCCATTCTACTTCAAGCCTTACCCGTAGCACGATCGGTCGAAGATGTCGTCATTGAAACAACGTCCGGAAAGGCATTTACCGGAGGTCGATCCACGCCAGTGTATAAAGTCTCTGGAACCGTTCGCAAGGAAAACGGCACAGCAGTGCGTCGATCCTTTGTCGTAAAATGGGTGCGACTTCCCGACGACAAATCCGAAAAAACCATGACTCGACGAGAATCGTATGCCGTCGAACGACGATTTTATGAGAATGCCGCCATTCAGGAGCGTTTGCGGAATGCTGCGTTGACGATCCCCAAAGTACTGGCCAGTGATCGTGGATCCTCGTTTTGTATTTTAATGAATGATCTGACGGCAAACTATCCTCGGCATCCCGATCGCATGTCCCTGCCAGAAGCTGCTGGTGCATTGCGATGGATTGCCACCTTTCATGCCTGTTTCTGGGGTGATTCCTTTCCTCACGTATTGTGGGATCGGGGTGCTTTCTGGACTCAAACCTGTTCCGTACAAGGCATCGCCGTGGCGTGGGTGGCGACACACCAATTCATCGAATCGAAATACTCACAATATGTGACATCTCGTACGAGGACGGTCGGACATCGGTTGCAAACAGCGGGCCCGGCGATCGCTCATTTTCTCACCGAATATGCTCATAATCGAAACTACCGAACCGTGATACACGGGGATTACAAGGCCGCCAATCTCTTCTTTGACGCCGAGAATGCGGCCGCCATTGATTTTCAATACGCAGGCGGAGGGGTTGGAGCCGAAGATGTGGCTTATTTGATATATCCCGATGCATTTGGTGACTGGTTTGGTCACGAAGAAATGCTCCTACAAATTTATCATGAAACACTGGTGACGCAACTGGTACTCCAACGCAAGGGAGGTCCTTCTACATTACCATTTGAGACATTTCTCAAATTTTATGAACTCGCTCGTCTAGATATGACGCGACATTGGCTCTGTCAAGGGTGGATTGCCAGTACGGAAGGAGAGGCCAAGTTGGTCGGTGCGCTGGAGAGAGCACTGGACGAAATCGATGGTGGATCCGTGTTGTTCAATGGAGACGATGATTACAAAGCAGCTCTGCATCGATTTGTTTTTGGTTCGTGAAAAGTTAGGAAAACAATAGGAAACCGTAGAAATGGTGGGTGACTCTTGAGCATCTACCAATTTTTGAGAAAAAGGTTGGATGCCTTAGCTGTCTTTTTTTAGTACCGGTGTGAATGTTCACTCAGTGAATAAATTTGAAAAGTACTGGTGGTACCGGTACCAGAACCGTACCTTATTCCGAATTCCGACGACGAAGAATGAATATGATGCAAAAAGAGATGAAATATAATGACGAAGGCGAGATGCAAACCTTTCAGATTTCATTCATCAAACAATAACGATTCCATTTGCAATGAACCTGATAGCATTTCTGCTCTAGATTCCGTCAATGCTGTCATATCCTTCACTAATATTTCTTTTTGCGGCTGTGATTCCTACAGATGCCTTCATTTTACTTAGACGAAAAGGCATTCACATAATTTGTCGGGCCACAGAAGATCCGAGCGGTTTATTCCGTTCCGGTCCCTACGTACCATCCGGTCTTACTGCCGAAGAATATCAGGAATTGAAAGAAAAGGAAGCAGAGAAAATGCGCAAAATGGACTTTTGGGGCATGGGGACCACGATTCAAGCGATCCGATCGTCCCGACGGTGATTGGTTGTTGCAACCTGCGCTGTGGAAGATGGGATTTGCGGTCAACGATGATCCATCTATCGCGACAGCGAATCCATTTACCGAGAAAATCAAAAACTTCAAAACGGCTTGGAGGAAAAATCGACTGCCGTTTACTTTATTGGTCGTTTGCCTTCATGCTCTGTGCTCGGTCGTCCGCGTGACACGATCGGCATCTATTACGTTGCGCGCATCGGCTTTGATTCATTTGACTTGGCGTCCCCTCCAATCTGCTTGTATACTTGGAGTATCGAGTATTCTTTCGCCTTTTCTTGGAAGATGGCTCGATTGGTACAGTCGCCGCCGTTTATGGACAACGCGACGCACGGCGGTCGTAACGGGGTCGCTAACGTTGTTGGCTGTGACGATCGGGTCGGCGGTTGTCGTATACATGCGCGTTTTATTTTTGAGGTGATACAATCTAAGGACTTATAACATTTTCATTATAGCGATCATGTCAGTTTTTAGAACAGCGGTAAGAAGTTGACGGCAGCCGAACCAGCAACAACGCCAAACAGAGCTAAACCGAACGGATACAACTTCTGCTTGTTGTTTATGAAAGCACTGTCGGAAGACGAACCAATAGTATCTTTGGCAAACGCCAAAATGGCATCCGCCGTTTGATCGGGCTGTTCCAAGTGCGGTACGTGTCCACATTCTTCAATCCATTGCAGTCGAGCATCCTGTAGTGACTCCAAAAACTTGGGAGCAAACTCGGCACCATCCAGAATACCATCTTGTCTTCCCCACAGTACCAGTGTCGGCGCTTGAATCTTGGGAATTTTTGACGAAGGCGAAAATCCACCCGATTGCATGAACGAAACCAAAGCATCCGACCAGCCGTCTTGTAGCAGTGGACACGCCCGACAATGACAGCTTCGTCGGTCGCGTACGTGGCCTTATCGTAATAGGACATTTGATTCGCCGAGCTACGGAGTGGAATACTTTTCAAAACTCCCACACCCAACTTGGCAATGGGTTTGGGCATGGCCGCCATGGGTCCGATACCGTCAACGAAACCTTGCGCATCAATAAGAACGAGTCCCCGACAAGACTCGCTGATGGAAGCCACTTCAATGGCCGCCGCACCACCCAAACTGGCTCCTGCCAGGATATAGTCTTTTCCTACTACCGTTTCCAGAAACGACTGCAGTGCTTCGATTTTGGCTTGCGCCGAAAAGTTGGTGCCATCCAATTGCGTGAATCCCCATCCCAACAAATCCACCGCGTACGTATCGATGCCTCGTTCAGCCAATCGAGCACCCAAACGACGATACTCTAAACAAGATGAATCAAATCCATGTATCATGACGACGGGAGGCAAGACGGAACGTTGAGGACTCGGCCAGAACGCGTACGATATTCCCACTTGACCTTCAGGATGAATGTCGGTCGAAACGGGCACGGGTGTGCGTACCATACGACGCGCTGTATCCAAACACGCCGGTTCCTGAATTCCGGTCATCTCTGGATTGACTGGGACCGTAGTAGTGGGTGGAGCGATGGTGGTCGCCAAGAAAAGTGAGGACGATTTCGAAGAGTGTATTGTCGGAATAAATGCGTCCGTGAACACAGCAGAAGCGCTGAGAAGAGCAATCATGGAGACCTTCATGGTTGCTTCGTTGAAAATTCAATTTTAGGACGAAGGATAGTTTTTAGAGCCTTTCTTAGATGTTGCGTTCTATTTTAGCCATTTTCGTTTTCGTCATCGTCATCCTTTTTTTCTTTTTCTCGCTCGTGCCGATGATGATATTCTCATTGTTTGTCGGACCGTAATTCAGAATGTACATAAGAGAGCTATACTATAAGAAACCCCATCCCAAACCACTCAAACCGAAACAGTCACGAATGAAAGCGAGTGACGAATGACGTAGATCCATCGCTTCCAAAAAAAGCAACCGAATGCGCGAGCTTCTTTCTCCAAGTTCAACTTCCGCGTCCTACCTTTGTCACTGCTGTTGTTATTATTTACATTCAGACAAGCAATTTCAGAAATGAAATTTTACACTGCCACTCTTTTCGTTTCCGGCGTGACCGCCTTTGCCCCGGCGCCGTATTTCGGAAAACTCTGCACGGCCCTGTACGCCGAAATCCGACCTCCGACCGAAAAGGCCGAAACACTCCGTTTTGGTTGGGATGGAACGACCGCGCTCGGGGGTGCCGTCGAAGTCGCCAAACCGGCGCGGATGCTGGATGAGAATTCGTGCGTCCGGAGAAATGATTCCGGACGAATGTGAAGTCTTCAATGCGAACGTCGAAATGAATGCGGACGATCTCAAATTCGAAGACGTGATTGCGATGATCGATACTTACTATGAAAGTCAAATTTTGGAGTTCAAGAATGGTGATATGGTCAATAAGCCGGGTGAAAATGAGGGATCCGCCAAAGTTCTTTCGTATGCGGCCTTGAGTGGCTTGGACAAGGAAACGACATTGAAATTGTGGGGTCAGTATTACCGAGAGGTGTTGGCCGACCCCAAAGGAGATTCGCACCAGAATATTCGTAATTTTATGAAGTATGGATGGGAGGGTGTCCCCTTTGAGAATGGGATCGCTTTGACTCGTAAGCAAGTCGGTGAAGGTGAATGGGACTGGGTGAGTGAATGTGTGATGTTCTCGCTATTGAGGTGATGTTTGTGTTTTGTTTCTTGTTGAGACTCGTTCTAACTACTTGTTTTTTGTGACACAGGATGCCGAATCGTGGATTCCTTAAAGATATTTTTCAATAGGAAAATAGGTCGATCTTTTGATTCTGTTCATGTCGCGTCTACAGTCTACAGCGTCTTCGATGTGTGTTGTCGTTTTGCACTTTCGTACGCTAAGCACGACAACAATGAAAAATTGTTATACACCTGATTGCGTATTTTAAGTCAGTTGTTGTTTATTGAATTAATGTGATTGAGTCCGGACCAGGTTTTACCTTGCCAGCCTTGTACAAGTTTGCGACAGCTCGTTTAAATGAATTTTTACTCACTCCAGGAAATTCTCGGGCAACCACTTCCGGCGGTGATTTGTCTCCTACTTCCAAAACTCCTCCATTGGCGCGTTGCAGACGCTCTAAGATTTGCTGTGACACCTCATCCGCCTTGGCTTGTCCTCCATAGGCTCTCAACGAAATATCAATTCGTCCATTGTCACGAACGCGTTCGACATAAGCGGGTAAAATTTCTCCTCGTACGACGTCTACATTTTGTCTACCTTCTCGGAAGAATGCAATTTCTTTTGCAAAATCAGTCCTCTTCCCAGCGCTGGTTGATCGTCCGATATAAGATCGTCTTGACCATGTCCGCGGCCGATCACTTCGACACTCGCACCCAAAGGCCCAAAACTGATAACTTCGACTTGAATTTTTTCTCCTGATTGAAACGATGGAGTATTTTGTGTTGTGTCGTTACTGAAATATAATCGACTGATAGGAAGAATTGGCCGTCGTTGGATGGCAATTGTCGCATACGGGAGCCTCGTCAGTGACTTTCGTGCAGTAAATGCTAGACACCGGGGACTAGCGAGAGCGATTGCTATGCAGGTTGTCATAGTCTTCATCGCGTACGAATGATGTGCTTGAGCAATTCTAAGAACAGGAACGTTTCTTTCGCTGTCAATGCAATAAACAAATATCCAAAAAATGGAGGGCTTTGGGTTGCGGCGCGCACGGCGTTCACACTCCGGCGAAAAGTAGGATTTACGTACGACGGACAGTACACTGTTTACATCTTCGAATGAAATGACCAATGACCGTGACATTCTAGTGTGTAACACATAGTAGGACATCAACCCTTCTTATTAAGTATAGAATATGCTTGAGTACCTCTCAGTCAGAATTCTACTGTACTTATGTGTGTACAGTATCTATCAGTGTGTTCTGAAATTCTGTTGACGTCTGTCCGTACGCTCGTCCGTTTACCGGTTGGGCTGTTGCGCTGCGTGCTGCGCATCTGCCATTGACCTTGATAGAGTGTCGTCTGGAATTAATTTTGACAATAAACATCGACTCATCTTCTTTTTCCTGTTCGTTTTCTACCTTGAAAGTCGGTTGATAATCAAAAATTAAAGACGGCAGCTGATTCGGTCGGAGTGGAGAATAAGTGTCGTATGCTGTGCGTTCCTTGGGGGTCTTTTTTCATCCTTTTCGGTTTTGAGCGCTCGAGCCGCCTCCTTTATTCAAACGAACCATGAATAATAGGGATTACAAGTACACGTGGCATCTCTCACTCCGAACGGATCGACCGGTGGAGGGATGTGTCATGAAACCGCACGCGTACATGTACGGAAAGAAGTTAGATGAGCGCGATATGGACAAGCCGCTGGCTCCGCATTCGAAAAAGATGCGAGAGCCACCACCGCAGCATGAGTTTTCGTACCGATGGTTCAGAGGACCCCTTCACGAAGCATGTGCGTATGAAGGTTGCCCGAGGAGAACGTCGTTCTTACCGCACGACTGGTCAAAACATGCTTTGGGCGGAACGGACTGCACCTTGCAATGCGTGTCAACGCAGAGCTCATTGTACAAGGCTATCTTTTGTAATTCAAACTGTTTTGTGAATGCTTGGAAAACGCAGTATACGGTCCCGAAAGAAGCTGTGAGTAGTAGAAACAATACACCCATGAGATCGCGCTCTACTTCCGCCGGAAGTATGGACGAAGACTACATGAACTTTGATGATGCGGAGAGCACGAGATCGAGTGGATCGAAAAGTCCTACGTACTACGCACAAAATGAAATCAACAATAATCACGGAACACCTAGAGGATTCTTAGGTGGATATACTGGATCGAACCACAATCCTTACAACAACAATCCCGCCGGTGACTTCTTGAGTGGGGATGATTGGATCGAAATTTCGCGAGACCAGCTGTACGTTCCAGGTCCGGATGATGTTGGAAGAAAGCTCAAACTTGAAGCAGCAGCGTATTCACTTGATACAGGAGAGCTTTTGATGTCGCGAGTGGTAAAAACCGACGTGGTTTTGGCGCGGGCGCCGGATCCGGCGAAACGAAATTTGGTGACGGCCAAGGCCATGAGCGGAGGAGGACCTCGATTCCGTGTAGTATCTTACAATGTATTGGCAGAAATCTACGCAACTCAACAGCAGTACCCATACTGCGACTTCTGGGCTCTTTCTTGGGACTATCGATTCCAGAATATTTTGCGAGAGATTCTGGACGCTGCACCAGAAGTTATATGTCTTCAAGAAATCCAGGCGGACCATTACGAGAATCATGTTTATGCCGCGATGAGTGATGCTGGGTTTGAGGGTGTGTTTAAACAAAAGACCAGACAGTCAATGGGCTTGGCTGGTAAGGTTGATGGATGCGCTTTGTTTTGGCGCAGAAGTAAGTTCCATTTGGTGGAGTCCTACAGCATTGAATTCAATGAAGTTGCACAACGACAAGCTACACAAGTCTTGGGTCTCAACCCACGCAGCGAGGAAGGTGCTGCATTTATAAACCGTTTATCGAAAGATAATATCGCTCAGCTAGTCGTGTTGGAATTCATTCAGAATACCTCACGACCCAGCAGAGAGATCAATCAGATCTGCATTGCTAACACGCACTTATACAGCAACAAAGATTTCCCAGATGTGAAGCTTTGGCAGATTTGGCAGCTGCTGCAGGAACTTGAGTCATTTATCATGAGTAGAGGGTCGAATCTCCCCCTCGTTATCTGTGGCGATTTCAACTCTACTCCCGATACAGCTGTCTATGATTTACTTTCCCGTCAGTCTGTGCATCCTGGTCACCCTGATTTGAATATGGCGAACAGCGAGGACATCCCTAATGTTCTCCCAGATGCTATGAATATAAATCATTCGTTTCAGCTTGGTAGCGCGTACCAGACCATTCTGGGTGATGAGCCATGGGTGACGAACTACACAGTCAACTTTAAAGGCACTCTTGATTACATCTGGTACTCCGCTCAAAACTTGCGGCCACTTTCGGCTGCTCCGGTTCCAGATGAAGAGAGGTTAACGTTGCATGGGGAGGCATTACCGTCGACTGAGTTCAGCTCAGACCATATTATGCTGATCTCGGACATGCAAATTATAGGTGGCGGTACAAGGTAAAAATAACAGAAAAGGAGTTTTCTAAATTCAAGTCTGTCGTCCCAACAGGCTGCTGTAGTCGTATCCCCCTTCCGTCTCCAGTGTTTCGACAACTTTCAAAAAGTCTTTCAACAGGAGCATGTGCTCAGGGCCGATTCCAGTATATACTAGCTTTGTTCTCCCGCTTGGACTTCTTTCAGAGTTGGCAGTAATAACTGGATTTCCATTCAGGAGCACTCGAACAACGTATGCGCTGTCATATTCTGCAGGATCCATGTCTTCATGATCACTTATCCGAACGAGCTCGAAAATAAGGTGGCTACCGTATTTTGGCCAAAATCTCCATTGCGACTTCTCGTCATCGGCAAGAAAATCAGCTCCAATGCCATACAATAGACCGAGAATGGTAATATCATGACAACTGTAGACAACAAAGGGTGCTTTTGCCTTCCCCGTAGGTCCGGAGTCGCCGCAATCTGATCGGCGATTTCTCTCAGTGGCGGTGCCGCAATAACGGCCAGCAGCTTTTTATTCTTGTACCATTGTCGAAACCTCCATGCTAAATGCGTGAGTGTCTGATGCGCCATGGCCGCCAGTGTCTGCTCGACTTGATCGTCGTGTTCAAACTCGGTAAACTTGGAGAGCCGAACGCCATGTGCTGCTCTACAAATGAAATGATCCGCTGCTTCTATCCAATTTATACCACTGGGCGACAGCGTGCTAAAGTCTTTGACATTGCGGCGGGCCAGGCCGGGGATGTAATTGGCCAAACGCGCTGCCAATGGAGCTGCACTGGAATCTCGCTTAAAGAATTCTTCACATTTCATCACCTCCGCTACCAAATCCGCAATAATGTCTGGGTTCCGATCGAACGCATTCAACGGATCATTGCTGACATCGCGGACCTGTATTTTGACTAACGGCGTTTCGCTGTCCGATTTCCATGAGTGATTTGGCACCCGTCTCTCCTTCGTAACTTTGCTATCGAATTCTCGCAACTTTCCCCCAATCTTGAGCAGGCCTGTCCCTAATAACCCATCCAGAAAGCTCTGGACTGATAGTATGGTCCTCAAATAGTTGGTCGAATACGCGGAGACATCCCAAACGGACAAGAAGTCCGTTGCGACCCCTCTTCTCCATTCTTTCATATCCGGAAAGTGGTGACCATGCTTGTTGTATCGATCAAATATTTTTCGCCCATTCTCATTCAATTGTTCTAAACCACTCTGCGTCAGAAACCCGAATGGATTCCGTGACGTGTCAATGAATTTTCCTTGATTGAAACCGGGATGAATATCGATCGGAAAGCATTTCGAAAACGATTCGAACGCGGCCGCCGTATCCGGAGAACACGGCATGCGTGTCATCCAAAATGCAGCTTCATCGTTCACCTTGTGTTCCGGAGACAAGCAACGGCCCGGAACACGGTCACCATGACGCGTAAAAATCCACACTCCTTCTACCACACCGTCGGTGTGCAAGTAATCCTTGTCGGGATACCCGTACGACGAAAGATACCGAACGCGCGGTGGACGCAGACGAATTCGAAAGTGAAATCGGCTTCGTGGTATCATTTGTGTGTAATCAAAGATAGAATATTGTTGATTACGTTTCCGAGTTGGCCTTGTTTCGATGCTGAATAGGAAAGAGTCGACAAAAGAACAAAGAACAAGAAGAATAATGCAACAAGAAAGAATCGTCTCGAGTGCTCTGTCAAAAGGTGCAATAAAACACGTTTTGTAGAATCAAAAATGAACGTCGCACTAGCACTTCTAGGATCTAGGGTTGCTAAGGTTAATTGCTCTTCAGAAATAATGTTCTTAGCTAGACCTATAACGCACAAAATCCTTCAAAAAAGCTATCAAATTTATTACCATTCAAACAATTCTAGTCTCCACGGCGACCTGATTGGACGTTGACGAGGACGAACTGCCACCTTCTGAGTCTCGTCGATTCGGAGAAGCCTCCATTTCTGTCGCATCATGTTGCTGCTGTTCTTCGCGACGTTCCACAGCATAATACACGGACTTGGGTTTGAAATAAATGGCCGCCAACCAGCCAAACAGGTACGGAATTATCGAAAAGATCAAAATTGGGAACCAGCGACGATTGGAGTGAATTTTTACCGTCACAGCTTGCGTGCTGGTCGGATTCCTATTCTTGTCGGCCTGTATCAGTAAGCAGCTTCCCTTGTCGGGTCGTCGAACAATACAAGGTTGACTTTCACTGAGCTTGTTGCATTGAGGATCGTATTTCTTCAAATCGTAGGTGGTCATCACGACGTCATATTGTGTCGACAAATCGGAAGGATTGGTAGCAGATGGGTTGTCGTAAACAAGCGTATAAACGTCGCTTTGTTTAACTGTGTACGATACAGTGGCGTTTTCTCCTTCCGTGACAGAGGCCTCCTCCACACTGTCAATACCAAAAGGGTCATCTTCCGGTCCAGGACTTTGCAGTCGTCTCAGAGCATTTTTACCTTCTAAAATATACAGCGTGGTAGATCCCTGTTTCTGTGTGGAGTTCATGGAGATCGAAGACCCCGTGTTGAGGTAAAAGTAATCGTATTGATACTCTTCGGGACTCAAATGAAAAACGCGGGAGTCTCTCACCACCAGCGGAGGCCCAGTAAGAGGTGGACAGGATGCCAAGGAATACACCACCGCATTCAATGGAAGTCGAGACGTGCTGCGCATAGCTTTGACCGTAATTTGACGACTCAAAATGGGCGTTTCGATGCGCCTTGTTTCGCCAGCGTTCAACGTCCACGTCGTGTTGATTCCCGACAAAGCCAGCAATATGATCATCACGATAATAGACATGCAGAGACCGATGCACCTAAAATTTGCGGTTCGTCTCTGCTTGCTTGCTGGAATATCATGATCCACATTCGATGAGATATTGAACGAAAAGATGCGATCGAATCCTTCATCGTCGTCATCGTCAAAATTGTGTTGACTCACGCGGCGCCCCCGCAACAAAAAATTGTCATCAGCAAAATCCCGCGTGAAAGTTGGATTTGATGTTTCGCCGCTGTAACTAGAGTCCTCACTGCGGGCTCGTCGTTGACGTCCGGGTACAGGCGATGAATGCTCCGCGATCTCATCACTGCTGTGGCTCTGATTGTAAGTTGGTCGGCGTTGATGTTTCCTCGACATGCTCTTCGTGATAAAGTCGTTTGCTTATTGTTTAACGTAATTTGATAATGGTATGGTGAGCATAGATAATGTTTGAAAGGATAATACGAATGACGTAGTATAAAACAAATGATGCATTTATTGTGCTTGATTGAAAGACGGCCGTTGCAAAACTCGAGCAAAATGCCGCCGCCTTTAAAAACGTGATGCTGTCGCACTGTTAAGTCTTTTACGGCTCACTTCATACCAACACGCTCTCGTTTCAATTTAGGATTTTGCCTAACTCATTCGTCACCCTAGTCTACAGATCTCAGATCTCATCGTAACATCAATCACTCTGGTTCATCCTTTTCACGTGATCAATATCGTAGCGGTTCGTTGCCATTAAGGTGATGCGAAACAAGCGATCTCGAAGAAGATTAAAATTGAGCTTAAACCCGAGCTTCGAACACAATTGCTACAAATCAAAATACTTTCTAAAGCCTTACTATGTTACTTGAAAGTGGCGTCTATTCGTCTGTCGATACTGGGTTGATTTGCAGGCTCCCCCTTCTTATAAATATATCTCGTACACCTTCCAATCGTGGCCCAGTATGTCGTACAATGCGCAGGTCCCCGTCTAAATACGTTGTATCAATGGCATGGTCGGCGGGGTCGAACATTTCTTTCGGCATCGCGCGGTGTAACAATCCCACCAGGGCGGGTACGTCTTTGGGAATCTTGGTTCCTTTCGCTGGCTTTAAAATGTGCTCGTCGAGGCTCAGTATCATCCTAGCTCCTTGATTTATTTTGTAGCTACAATCCACCGTAAATGTCCCCGAGCATTCAAAATTTCCATCCCCCTGTTCGGCCAAATCCCAAGTAGCCTCATTGATCAATTTCCCTTCCAACTTATGGCGCTCGATTCGCTGAAAAAGCTCCCTCAGTCGAAATTTCGCAGGATTCGGTGTACCGGAAAGGTTCGTGCTGAAAAGGAGTTGCCATTCTCCCTGCAAAATAAGATTCAAAAGTCCAAGGTCTGCGCCGGTTGATAATTCGCTTCCAAATTGTTGACCAGCGCTTCGACGGTACGGAATTCTTCTTCTTTTCCAGTCATGCGGGGAAGTAAGTCGAGTAATTTTTCTTTGGATTGTGCGACGGATAATGTCGACCAGTCGACCGCATTCTTTTTCTCTACCGTCACTCCGAAACCTTGGGTGGCGGCACGTTGTTGTGACAGGTTGCTGCGGGAGGATCGGCCCTGCTGTACAAAAGCACTTGACGCATTGCTCCATAGAAGAGCACAAGCAGTGAAATAAATGATTTTCATTTTTGTTGTGTTATTATATATATCTTGCTTGTCCATCGATGTTTTGCAAAGAACACGTCGTTGCGCTTTTTCTGTCGTTGTTCGGAAGGTAAAAAGTAAGTTTGATGGTTGCTCATTTCGTACTCTCTGTTGTAGAGTCGTTTCCGTTTGTACGCTATGACGCGATATCAACACGTAAGCGAAGCCGATCGGTCGACTGTCTGACCAGGGAAGACTTACCACTTACCAACGATGATAAGGGGTTCGGCAAGGAGTAAAGATAGCTCTCTAGCTGAGAGCTGTAGAACGTCGCCTGTCTTTTGCTATTGGGACATTGAGATGCAATTGACAAAAATGCGGATCATGAAAGTTACTTCGAAAAGTTGATGGAATTTTGGTATGGCCTTTTTCTGGATCTCTCCACTTAAATCAAATCATATCCTCAGTCTTCCGCGGGACTCATTTTCTTTCTTGCGTGCGCAAGTACAAGGTAGGAGGAGTCAAGGGATCGCACGATTCATAGTTTGTTCCCATGGTCAAAAGTCGAATTCTGTTCCGACGCGGAGTTGTACAGTACGGGAGCGTCGGAGTGCACGTTTTCGAAGGACAAATTCGTTAGGGATTCAATAGATTAGGGACTCAGTAAAAGTGCGTAAAAACAAGTGTAGTTTAAAGTTCAAAGTGACAACTTTCTTACTTATTCTCAATGGCAACGATTGGCCGTTGTGAGCTCAACGGATTACAGTTGTTTATCAACGACATTTTTCAAACAAAAATAATAATAATCATCGACGTGACGAATGACGTGGACGTGCTTTTCATTACTCCGGTATTATTACGGAGTGTTATTTTTGACGACTACTAAGGGATCTTTTCTGACCTAGCTACAATTTGTAGTTATAGTAAAAGGTTACTTACTCGTATATTGAGTACACTTTGTGCTATTGTGTTGTAATACACAGCCCCGCGCCGCTCGCAATTGACGACATCACGGATCATGTTTTTTGGCAACGAGAGCACCGATTCCTTTCCATTCCTTTGACTGCAAGGGGAGATCAAGATTTCGAACGATAGTGACACACAAAATGCAGCTCTCCGTCACAAACATGTGGAACATTCAACGCAATCTATCCGAGTCATCTCTCATTGAGAAGATGGTATTCATAAGACACCGCAGTCGAAAGCATTCTTCTTGTTCAATTTCTTCGTCCGGATCGAGTGCTCCAGGGATCGAGCACAGTGATTCAGAATCGGAGGATGGGTCTCTTCGAGACCAATTGCTCACGCCGACCGATCACTCTAGACCGTCCTGCAAACCATACGTTGGGTTTCTGTCACAGTTAATGATAGCAACTCTTGTCATTGGTGGAAATGCGTTGCTTCTTTTCGGAACGCTGTTTCGCCCTCAGATCATCGGTCTCTATGTTGTCCTGCCGTATTACATTTGCATTACTCTGATCAGCTCCCCGCAGAGGGACTTGGGATGGGCATGGAAGCGGTTTTCGCAAAACTTTTTTGTGCTCGTAGTTCTTCGGAAATTCCTGGGAATACGGCTGATGATCAACGAGTCCCTCGCGGAAGCGCAAGCCAAAGACAAGGCGCAATTCGTGTTTGCCGTGTTTCCGCATGGCGCCAACGCCGACTACAGTAGTGTCATCAATGGAATGCTGTATGATTCGCTTCCCAACATTGCCGCCCGAACAAGGACGCTTGTGGCAACTATACTATTTCGTATCCCCATGGTGCGCGAGATCTCACTCTGGATGGGATGTGTCGATGCCCGTCGGGATGTAGCCGATCGGCTATTAGAAAAGAACTACTCCCTGGTGATTTTACCGGGAGGGCAAGTAGAGCAAATCCGGACTACTCATGGTCGCGAGAGAATCTTTTTGAAGCGTCGCAAAGGCTTCATAAGGCTAGCCTTGAAGCATGGAGTCCCGGTGGTTCCTGTGTATGCCTTCGGCGTGTCGGACTACTATCATACCTCTCATTTTGCCATGGGTTTCCGTCTTTGGTTACTCAAAAAGCTGGGAATGTCGATTCCCATTGCTCGGGGCCTTTACGGAACGTTAATCAGCCCACTCCCTGTCCCTACCACCGTTGTTTTTGGTGAACCCATTTACTTCAGCATCATGAAACCGGGTTCTCCGACACCCGAAGAAATTGAAATGGCGCATGCTGTCTATTGTGAAGGTCTAGTGGATCTGTTTGAGACGCACAAAACTGCTTTAGGCTACGGTGATCGGGTTTTGGAGATTGAGTGAGACGATAGAAACGTTTTTGCACACACAAAAGACCTTCCTCTTCCACTTCGACAACGTTGACGTTATCATTCGCTTTGAGCTCTCTCGTCAGTTACGATTGTACGAGCACCGAACGATGGGTCGGAAATCCGACATTCATCACGATAGAATGCCCAATTCGCATTTTGAGCCTGTCCACGTTAACCGTGACAACAAACCCACAACGTGTCGGTGGAACTCGCTATAAAATACAATACACTTCATTTCTTCTATAAATTTATGGCTAATCCTTCTTAAGATTGCTAGTTGCTTAATTCTTAGACACTGTTGTGTTGCGGCGACCTTAGCTCAACAAAATCCTAGCGGTACTCGTCATGCTAACCGAGGCTGATACTGTACAAATTATACGGAGTATTACATTCATTTCATTTTTGAACTTTTCATCGTATTCGGCGCTTCGAAAAGACATTTCTTGTCATCTGATACAATGCAACAATCACCACCAAGGCAGATTACCCCAGCGAGGTCCGACGAAGGCTGCAGCGAGCTTTATGGCTTTCTGGCAGTGAGTCTTATCGCTGTGCCTGTCATTGGTTTCAATCTCTTGCTCCTGCTGGCCTTTTACTTGTATCCCAAGTACGTGGGTCTCTTTATCATTCTCCCGTACTACTCATATATCTTGGTTCTGAGCCGGCCGGAACGAAAATATTCGGCGCGATGGGAATGGTTTTCACGGTACTTTCCGCTGTTACAAATCTTTCGACGATACCTTCGCATGAATGTGATTGTTAATTACAAATTGAAGGATGCGCAAAGTAAAGAACACGCTCAATTCTTATTCGCTGTGTTTCCTCATGGGTGCAATTCGGACTATCGCATAGCTCTGGACGGTAGGCTGTTTGATGCTCTACCGAATGTAGCTAGGAACGTTACGTCATTGGCGGCCACTGTGCTCTTTCGAATACCGCTGGTCCGCGAGCTAGCACTTTGGACCAATTGTGTCGACGCCAGTCGAAGTGTAGCGGATAATCTTCTGCACAAGGGGAAATCGATCCTTGTTTTGCCGGGCGGACAAGCCGAGCAGATCCGTACTGTCTATGGACGAGAGATTGTATATTTGAAGAAACGAAAAGGATTTATTAAACTCGCCATGACGCATGGGGTTCCTGTCGTACCGGGGTATGTTTTCGGGGCATCGGATTACTTTTATACATCGTCTTTCGCTCTTCACTTTCGTTTGTGGTTGGTCAAAACCTTTGGAATTTCCATTCCACTGGCGTTTGGTCAGTATTTTACGCCTCTGTGCCCAAGAGCGGTAGCTACTACCATCGTATTTGGCGATCCTATTCGCTTTGAAGCAAAGATCGATCGACAGCCAAGTGTTGAAGAGGTTGACCAAGCTCACGCACAATTCTGTACGGCGTTGACTTGCCTTTTCGATCATCACAAAAAAGAATTTGGTTACGGTGACCGCGTGTTGGAAATCTGCTAGCCAATTTAACATGCATCATTGAGGAATTGATATGCGAACCGATGCGTGTGCGCTGCTACGACCAGTGATTATGTTAGACGAATATTGTTAGCAAAGCAGACATCACACGAAATATCATTTGAGTTCATCGCGCTCATGCTCTATCTCTATACTGGTACCGGTACGTAGCATTTCCGCACAACTATGCGAACTGATGATTCATTCGGGTCAGGAGTGCTGTAAATTATTTCAAGAAAAACAGTTATCCTCGTCAGAAGGCAACTTTGCGACTTCAGTCGTGTACGCTGAGCTCCATTATGAGGAGCAACATTTCGACTGCACTTGTTTTTATCTTCCCGGGCGTTTGGTTTCATGCGTTATCCTAGCGTCTAGGGGGTATAGAGTGGAGCAGTATCTTTCTCGGGACTCCATAATATTCAGTCATTAGTCGCCATACACCTCCTTTGTACACCTTGTATTACTCCGTATTATTATTTCAGTTTTTGTTGATTTTACCAGGTAATATTGTGACGAATGAAGCGGAACGAGCCTGTGATACTGATTGCTCTTTCGATCTTTGGGTACGTTCGGCCAACTGACTCCTTCGTTATACAAGTCCAGAAGCCGATTCCCTTTGAATTTTCAAAGATTGATAGAAAGATGGGAGTCGATACTGACCCATTTGACGTCTTTGACGAAAGTGACGGCGAGAGAGAGGAAACGGCAAGAGAAGCGCCAGTTCTTCGCGATCCGGAAAATGGAGTGCTGATGTTTCACGGGGGCACAGAAAGGGCTCTGCTGGTTTTTGTAAAGAATAATTTGTCAAGAGAACAGCTGGCTTTGCCTCCTTCCGATAAACTAGTTCTGCTGATTGATCTGATTGATCGGTTTTGTTACGAGAGACATTGGGTAAGATTGCCGCTTGCTTCGAAACTACGTTGACTAGTCTGTCATTGTGTCCTTAACTCTTTCGACGAACTTCAACAAGATGATGAACATTGGACCCGAAAAGGAAAAACGCTTGAACAGTTTCTCGGGGAATGTTTAGAAGCAAATCGAGCAAAGACACGCGATCCATTTACATTTGTCGAGCTTGGAACGTATTGTGGTTATTCGTGTCTACGTTTCTTGCATCGGATTCTACAAGTTCGGGAAGTGGGTCAGTTTCATATCTTTACGGTCGATATAGAAATTGAAAGGATCCAGATTGCGAAGGAATTCGTAGCAATGGCTGGATTGCAAGACTGCGTAACGTTCCTCCAAGTATCGGGTGCTCATCTGCCAGGCGACACTCAGGCACTTTCCGGTCTGATTTTAAATGCCATGCAAAAGCGGCTTCGGTCGCGAACGGAATCCGTACCGCGAATTGATTTTCTATTCATTGACCACGAGAAGGCTGCATATCTGTCAGATTTCCAACAACTACAGTCGAATCATTTCATTCAAGAGGGAACCTATGTCGCAGCGGATAATGTTCTATTTCATGGGATCGATGACTACAGGTCCTACATAGCATATTTGGTCAAGGAAGGCGTTGTGACTTCACGGCTGGTGGAAGGTTCGCTCGAGTACGTGAATGAACTTACCCTTCAACAGGAGCGTCATTTGTTAAAAGTCCGCGATGGTATAGGTAAGCATGCGGAAGTCTACTTCGGTACATGATATGTTACAATGTTATTCCTTTTACACTCACAGCATTGATAGAGTTGACAGTTTTCCAAAAGACTCCAAGCCTAGACTGATAAATAATCAAGGCTACTTGCTGTTCGGTCCTACTAACTACCAAAATGCGTTTTCTAATCTAGGTATGTTTTTGCCATCTAATAAAATGCTTTTGCTATTTGATCTTAGACTAGTTTTCAATGGAGAACTCGAGAAAATATGATCGTAGCTAAAATACAGTCGACGAGAAGTCAAAGACACTCTTTGCATGATTACCGGTAGTCCCAAGTCTTGAAACAGGGCGTGATGCTTCCATCAATTTGCATCCCGGCAATACAAAGTTTAGCTTTGTGTTTCGCCGAAAGGTTTAGCTTGATGAAAAACTATGTTTTCGCATTAACTGAATCTCCTTCTGGGGATCCATTATGGATTAAGCATCCGACTGACTCTCTAGATATGAAGCAATCGTTTTCAAAGAATCAGCGCTGCTGACTTCCGTAAAACATGTTACATCACTCTTTGCTCGTTTACGGTGGTCCGGTCTCAAAACCCAAACATCCAGACATGTCTTGCTCTTATTTTGTCCCTGTAGCATGTATCCTACTAACTTCTGGATGATCTCCGGAAGATTTCGCTTTCTTATTTTCTCATACCTGTCAATCAAATTCGACAGGAGACGATCTTGATCTCTCCCCGCGCAGCAGAAGTAACAGTCTTCTAAACCACCACCAGGGTCCGTTCGAAACAAACGCGACGGGCCTACGGTCTCACCGTGCAATGGGTCTCTTCCCAAAACAATGGCCGTGCATCCCAATGGCCTAGCTCCCCCAAATCGCGTTAATGTGTGCTGAATGGCCGCCGATTGCTGAGCCGCATCCTCCACGGTCATGGGCTCACCATACGATAACTTGTGCTGTCGAGCCGAGGATCGTAAATGCGCGGCCAGAGTCCTGGCGTCCCCGGATAAACCCGCAGTGAAGAGCCATAAGTGATCATCGATGCGGTGGACTTTGGCGGAACGAGTGGGTCTCTCCTTGGGCTGAGCGACTAACACAACAATGCTTCCGTCATCCGCCAAAAAAGCCATAATATTCTCCCCACGCTTGGTTGCCTCAATGCTGTATTCTACTTGAAGTAAACGACCGGAAGGATCAAAGGTAGTAATCGATCTATCGTAGCGTTGTTGACTGTTTGTATTTCTGGATACTTCGATTCGCCGGCGCGAGTGGGCGGCTTGAACATTCTGTACTATCAAAATGAAGAAGATACAAAAATGCTTCCAGCAAGTTAATCTTTCAAGTGATCTTTTCATTCTATTACGCTACTCTATGACTTGTTTATGAAGGATTTATGAAGGATGCAGAATGCAGCAGTTTCATAGTTGTCGCAAAAGGTCATGGTTGCCACAAAGGTCGGGATAGAAAATGTATTTAGGGTTAACATTACAGTATGTACCGCCGTCACGCGTCACGCGCATGGCGATGCATGGCGAACAATCGCTCTGTCTGTCGACCGGACATGCGAAAGTCGAGTATACGCTATACGCTACGCAAAGCTATACCTTGAAAGGACGTTAAAATTCTGCCTCTCAGTACAAAATTCTACGTAGAGCCCACGGCGAGGCAGAATTTTAACGTCGTTTCCAGGTAAGGCACAGTCGCAGTCGCAGAGTGACGTTTTTCTTTCGGCCATTTTTTGCCGTTCGACGGCGAGAAAGCAGCGTCATCGCGCCCATTCAAACGACTGCTGGTTGTTGTGAATGAATCGACAATCGACTGTCTCCTTCAACTTGGAATTTATGCCAAGTAGGTTTCCGAAGTAATTGAGGCGATAGAGCACAAGACAATAACACACATCCGCCAAGCTGTAATCGTTAAATAGGGGCTGTCGACTACCATGAAACAGTGTTTTCTGCTGCAGGTTTTCGCTATCGGAATTCTCCAGTTTACCCCTGCCTGTATAGGCTTCCTGATCCCAACAATACAAGGTTTTTCAGTTCGAAGAAAGTATGATTTGTTCGCAGCCGAACACGATGTTATCGATCCATTAATTAAAAACCAGTCGCTGTACGAAAAATTAGAAAGTGTCGAAATAACACCCTCGCCCGATCTTCCCGAGTCCCCTCCGCTCTCCTACGACAAATTCCTCACGATGCAAGACAAGAGGGTCGTAGTCACAATTCGATACTCACAAGGTGCCGGCTTACGACCCTATTTTCTCACTGTGGCCAAGAAAATCAAATCGTCGCACCCGGATGTTGTTCTAGAGCGTCTCATATTACCCGGTGTTTTGGATGCCGATGAGGAGGCCACCTTCGAAGTGCTGGTAGATGGTCGTGTCGTCGTCGGAAAGGGAAGATCTTCCAAACAAAAGGTCGGTCTGGTAGATATGACCCACGCCCGTAGCGTTTTTGTTTCCATGAAAGAGCTCGATGTGGCAATCGCACGATCTCGACGCAAACGACGACCATCGACAGCCTACGGGGGTGAGAAGTCTCCCAGTGGAGTTGCTCGTAAAGAAATGTTACGGCGGCTCAAAGAAGGGATGCAAGGCAAAGGTGAATAGCAGAAAAAGATGTTCGTACGGAATGGCTTGTCGATCTTTTTGAAGGTAGCTTTATTAGGTGTCAACAGCAGCCTAAATGTGTCACTAGGAACTCAGGTTATATGATGCTTTAATGCGGTTGGTTGTTGAAAAACAATATCGAGTGATTTCCTTGAAGGGTACAACCGAAACTATGTAGAAGTCGTGATCAATATCTGGACGACTCTTTAGCATAGATGTTCACTGTTGACTCCTTTTCGCTCGTGCTTTGTCTTTATCACATCGTTAGATAATAGCGATAAAACTATCCGCATAAGGATCACGCACCCTCTAGCTAGGTCGTATTTTTGGCGTCGCCTGTCGCCTGACGATGGAGTATTAAGGTTCAAGGTTTTGAAACATGGTTTCCGAAAGTCCGAAAGGAGAAAGGAGTTATGGTGAACCTACACGGAAACAGTTAAATAATATCAGAAAGCAAGAGATCGTTTCCAAAATTCTAGTGTATCTGTTTACTCAAAATGGTATACTGCTGAATTATATAGGTCGGCCGTTATTTTCGTGTATGATTAGCCGATAGTGCAAACCACAGATGCTGCCTGCTGTTTGGATTTTCAAGTAGTAATTTTTTTGGTTTCTGTTCAAAAAATTGCAACCGCTTCCGTTTTACCATTGGCCATCGCCAGGACGCTTGTTTTGCGCTTGTTGCCTCAACAAACAAACATATGCTTTTATAATTTCATTGAATACATAGCATTCATTTCATTCATAGAAAAGTTGCAGCACAACTGGTGCGTACAGATAGCGGAAACGAGCTCTTCGCATCAGAAATGTCGAAAGAACGCTTTTTTCAATGGAGGGAGCCGGAAGACGTACGCTCTCAAGACTCGGAGCGGAGTGACCACTTGGATCGAGGATATTCTAGCAATGCTGCGCAGCTCATGAACCCAGAAACCAATTACTCTGCATCCATGTCATCTGCTATGTCATGTGTCTCGGAAACTCAGCGAAGCGATCTAGCAACGGTCTGTTCCAACAGCATTGCCGAAGACATTGAAGTGGAGAGTGTACTTTCGCAGGAAGATCAACATACGGCTCTGGTTGCTCAGCACTCTCCAGTGGGTTCTCGACGGGTCACACGAGCGCGGCTGGTAGAATTCACCGCCACTGCCGCAATTATGAGTCACCAACTTTTACCGAATGCAGCCTTGGCGTCGGCGGAAGGAACCTCGTCTTTTCACAACATGGGGCCTCCGCTGAGTCGCTCGCTATTACAACAAAAAGTAGAAGCCTCGCATATGCGGATCAGCTCGACGAGTTCCGTGAAATCCACGAGTTCCGTCAAGTCATTCGGATCACATACCGGTAGCGAAGTCATGTCGAAATTGCGTTTGGATGATTGCAATGGATCGATAGAAGACGAAATGATTAGTTCCAAAGCAGCCCTGACCAGCTCGAGACCCAGTTCTGTGAAATCCTTTGGCTCGGCGGGAACGGATGATTGCAGTGGTTCCCTTGATGTTGAAACGCATTCCATTGAAACGAAATCCGTGCACAGTCAGGAAGATACGTTCAACGCTGATCCGGACGCTAGTAAAGAAAGTGAACCAGACGAGTCCAAAATGAGTGGTGTCGTTGCGGAAGATGTATCAACAAATGAAGGTCGAATGAGTCCTGGAGGCACCTTGTACAAGGGTAAAGGTTCATTTCGATATAAAGGACGTTTCATGCATCTTCCTTTGATGAGATTTCATCATGGAGGTGTCCATTTGGATATGGATCAAGAGGATGGGAACGCTCGGCAGATAACGTGGATGAGTGATAATGAGCCCGGCAGGCGTAATGCAAGAAGCAGTCCATTCTGTGAAGAATCGCATGCCATGCACGATCCAAGACGTGATGCGGAACTCGTGGCCCGTTATCATGGGATCCACGATCGAGTGAGAAACAATCTAAACGCACGCGGAGGTGCCTACATGACCCGGGCCCGCAGTCGAAGTCGTAGCCGAAGCCGAAGTCCAAGCCCAACAAAAAATGAGCAAAGACCTTTCGAATCGGACCGGGCAACTCTGCAACCAATTTTGTCAGGACCCTCCGATTCTCGCAGAGACGGAATTTCTCGTACGAAATTAAATTAAGTGTTAAGAGAGTAAAAAATTTATGCATTCACATCATGTGTGCTTCTGCAAAAGGCAGGACGTTCGCTTGTGACGCGAATGTTTGTGATAGCAGCTCATAATATTGTTTGATGTTGAGTTTACTTTTTAAGCTATCTTTATAATGAACTCAGTAAAGGCGCTTCTGGTAACTATGGAGACTATGAACTCCTCCTTCAGACTGAGCCGCGGGGGATCGGATTTCAAATCTCAATTTATCGGCATACAACTTCTCTTGAGCCTCCGCAACGCTGGCGCATCCTGCATCTTGTAGACCATGGCGGAGACCCTGCATTAGGTAAGGAATGTAACGACGAAGAGTACCCTTGTCTTGAACAGCCCCACTGACGCCCTGAGCAACTTTAATGGCGGTCGTTGTGTTCTCCCAAACATATCGTTTCTCAGACCCTTTCTCCATGGCTTCAAGACTACCCATACCACGGTATCGCTTCAGGCGAACACCGTCTTGGTAAAAATACTCGCCAGGAGACTCGTCTGTCCCAGCCAACATACCACCCATCATCACACATCCTGCTCCCAAACAAAGAGCTTTAGCAATATGACCTGTCGACTTGATACCACCGTCAGCAACAATCGGGATTCCGTGGCGTTTGGCAAACTTTGCCACGTGGTAAACAGCACTCGCTTGAGCACGCCCAACAGCACAAACTTCTTGCGTAGTACAGATACTTCCGATTCCCATACCTACACGGAGACCATCTACTCCAGCTTCAATCAAATGTAAAGCCTGTGAAGGTGTGACAACATTACCACCAATCACGTCAACTTTCGGGAATTCGGCTTTCAAATAGCGGATAATATCAAGTTGATACACAGAGTCCCCTTGACTCGAGTCAACCACAATAACATCGACACCGGCGTCTACCAACGCCTTGGCGCGATCGCGATCTTCGGGTCGCGTTCCAATCGAGGCACCTACTAAGAGCTGTTTGTTCACATTGTCTTTGGAGGCCAAAGGGTAGTCGATGTTTTTCTGCAGATCCGTGCGCGCAATCAAGGCAACGAGTTCATCCTTCTCATTGACGACAGGCAGCTTTCCTTTCTTGGATTTTTTCAAAATATCATTTGCTTCGATGAGAGAAACACCTTCTTTGGCGGAAACCAACTTATCACGGGGCGTCATAAAGTCGCTGACAGGAACGTTGGGGTCTTCGATGAACGACGTGTCTCGATTCGAAATGATTCCCAACAACTTTCCTCCGAGTCTTCCACATTCCGTAACAGGAAAGGACGAGAATCCCAACTTATCCTTCGTTCGCCAGACTTGTTCCAGCGTCATATCGGGTGATAGACAAACGGGGTCGGTGATGAAACCATTCTTAAACTTTTTCACTTTAAGTACTTCGGCTGCTTGGTCTTCAATACTCATGTTCGAATGAATAATCCCGATCCCTCCCTGCAACGCCATCATGATTGCCATCTTATGTTCTGTGACAGTGTCCATCGGACTGGAAACGAATGGGGCTTGGAGACGAATATTCTTGGTCAGCTGAGAAGAAATGTCAATTTCGTTGAGACCGAACCCAATATGACCAGGCATCAAAATCAAGTCATCATACGTGTAAGCAATACAGGATGTGTTGCGAACAAATATCTGAGAAGGAGTGAAGCTGAATAGGGAAAAGATTTGTGAGATGTCGGATGACCAGGCCATTTTTTTGGTAGAACAAAAATCGTACCCTTCGGCACCCGAGTTGAGAGTCTCCTCATCGATCTCGGAAAGCTTTTGTCGTTTGTTTCCATTTTCTCCGCTCATTTTTTTTCTTATTTCTAGAAAGCCTTGACTGCGTTAAAAGTGAATGGTGTGGATTATTATGTGTTTGATTCTTCGTCGGCAGAACATGAATTGTCGTGCCAAAAAGCTTATTGGTTGGAAGAGGCCGAACGGAAAAGAAAAAGGTGCGCCGATGACTGAACATTTTGGTTGGATGTCAGACGTCGGGGGTGATCGTACAGAGGACAGACACGCGTGACTGATGTTAGTTATCAACACGGGACTCGGACACTCGGACAGACGCCGGTGAAATATTCCAACGACTTCCGACAAAAAATCAACGGTCGAATCGATCAAAACACAAAAGCAACTTGATGTTTCTGCAAAGCAGATCCTTATATCATTTGCGAGTCAATTCTTTCCTTCCATAGTGTAGCTTTGCACCTTTATATCACGAAGGATGTTAGCTTTAATTTTCGCTCCGGTCAAGGAGCTTTTGCCGGATTGGCCCGAATGGTAATGAACAATGACGAGAGTTCGCAAGTCAAAAGGTTGTTTTTCTGACTTCTCCCATTCATATTGTATCCCTCAGGTCACTGGATATTTTAATCACAATGGCGTTCTTGCTGCTTGTGTGTGGAGGTCTTACCCAGGCGTTCGCACAGGAGGAAAATGATTCGTCTCTGAATCAATCGAAACATGACGATGCCGCGAAACTCCCTAAGTTTTATCAGTTCCGAAGGAAATATATTTCCGTATATTTGGTGATTATGCTTGCCGACTGGATGCAAGGGACGCACATGTAAGCAACTTCTTACAGTAGTTCTTGATTTCGTGGACACCCGAGAATTCTGACACATTCCTTAGGTACACGCTGTATCTTTCGTATGGAGTCAATATTTCGGCACTCTTTTTGACGGGCTTTCTTTCCGGAGCCATCTTTGCACCATTCCTCGGATCCTTGGTGGATAAGTTTGGGCGGAAGCGCAGTTGCATTGTGTACTGTCTTTTGGAAATCGTCATCAATATTCTCGAACATTACGACAGTTTCACCATTCTCATTGTCGGACGTGTTTTGGGCGGTATTTCCACCAACTTGTTGTTTTCGGCCTTTGAAAGTTGGATGACCACGGAACATCGGAAAAGGGATTTCCGGAGGAATGGCTTTCCAAGACGTATTCGGTTTGTTCCATTGGCAATGGTACTATGGCGGTGTTCGCGGGAATCGTCGCACAAGTTTTGGAGGACTACCTTGGTCAGATTGGACCGTTCCAAGGTGCCGTAGGCTTGACGTCTCTTGCGTTACTCCTTGTGCTTGGGTGGGAAGAGAATTATGGAGAGGAACATGCTGGGGATCATACTTCATCCTCCGTTTCGCATCAGTTCTACGAGGGGTGGAAAACAACCTTCTCTGACTCGAGGATTATGCGTATCGGATTGACGCAAGCTCTTAGTGAAGGAGCTATGTACACGTGGGTTTTTACGTGGGTCCCTTCACTGCTTTCCTTGAACCCTCCTGGAGGAGTTCCGACAGGGTGTGTATTCTCCTCACTCATGATTGCGGTCACGATTGGAGGAATTCTGTATCAGCCGATCCAAAATTTTGTGAAGAACAGATTGTCGCCGCTCAGGTCTGTGTCTGCTGAGATGTTTGCATCGCTAATATACCTGCTGGCGGCAGCTGCCACGGCGGTTCCGGTAATGTGCCTGGGAAGCGAAGGCAAACCGAGTGTACTTGCGTCGGCTCATCCAGCAATGTGCTTGAACATTATCATGGCGAGTTTCTTAGTCTTTGAACTATGCGTTGGCATGTTTATGCCGGTCGCGGGTACCCTGCGATCCAAGTACGTCCCCGATGCGCTACAGGGTGGAATTTTGAACATCTTCCGATTACCTCTAAATGCAATTGTAGTGTCGGGAACCTACGCTACAGATTATCTGGAAGCGGCATTGGTATATAAGCTTATCAGCGCTTGTTTGCTATTAAGTGCTTTTCTGCAGGCAACAATGATGATTCACACAAAGGATGAGTCCTCAGCGAAAAAGAAGACTCAATAAAATATTTGCGAAGTTACGAGGTTCATAGGATATCGGATACAAACAATTACAGTTATTATTGACATTGCTCTTCATCTTCTGCTGTTAGCTTGAATTGCTTTTCTTCACGAAAGTCGGCTTGATGCCCTTTCTCTTCATCTTGATCTTCTTCGGTTAGCTCGCATGACTGCTCGTCACAAGATTCTGGACGATGCACTTCCGTTTCCTTTTGATCCTCTTCCATTATCTTGCATGACTGTTCGTCGCTAAAGTCTGGCTGATGCACTTTCTTTTCTCTAGCAGAACGTGCAAAAAGCCGACAATGCAGAAATAATGATGAACGAAAAATGAACAGAAAAGGTGCAAGGGCCACCGAAGTCACGACTTGAACAGGCCAAACCAGAACTCGAATCAACGTTCGAAAACTCGCCAGGAGATACCGTCGCAAAAGAATGGCACAAATGACACCAAGAAGAACTCCGAGCAACTTCAAAAAGATTACAGACGTTTTCTCTGGATCAAGACACAAAGACTTCAAATGAATCCTAGAGCCTTGAACCAATCCGGGATCTGCATGCTTTTCGACGGTGTCCAGTAGCAAGGAAAGTCGAGGACAAATTTCAGCAAAGCGAATGACAACTTTCTCAACGAGAAAACCCACTGCCAAACGCATCTTGGTTTGTAGCACTTTCCATTCCCTGTCGATTTCCTTGAAAAGCGGAATGGCGACGTCGTCGTAAGTAGCCCTTCCAGAGTCGAGTAGTTGATCAACATAATGCTTCAAATGCTCAGTATAAAGTTGAAAAATATGAGTGGCGACCCGACTGCAGGTATCCCTTCCGACATCGAGTGCTTCTTTAACATTGTGCTTCAAATGTGCATCATAGAATTGGTGAAGCTGTTCAACGAGGAGGGCCGCCATTCCTTGTATACGACGCACCAAATCTAAAACGAAGGGAATCGCTGATCTCACGAATTCTTCGGCAGTGCCAAGCAGTACCTCAATATTCTTTGTAGCTTCCTTAACAGCAAACCCCGTATCTTCCCTAATATGCGTTATATTCACATATTGTCGTCGCTCATAGACTTCACGCCAGTATGCAGCGTCCTGTCAAAAAAGAAGTAAATTCGTCAGCCAGAAACAGCAAAATTTTTAACTCAACCCTCTTAGAGCACTCACTCTTGTTACTTGCGCTAGCTCCTGTTGAATCTCATGTAGTTGCTCGTCTAGCATGTCTGCTTCCTTTATCAGTTCAGCGTTATGAGTACGTAATCCGGTCAAAATTTCGTTCATTTGAACTTTATTGGCGAGTAATAGTTCCATTTCTTCCGTTGCGGTAGCAAAGGCTATCTCGGCCTTCTGTTGTTGCTGTGCTGCGTGTCGAAGATCTAGCGTCAAATTTCTGGCAAGGGCAATGTAGTCAGATTCTTGTTCGTCCAGCCTTCGCTGACAAGTCTCGTGTAATTCAATCGTTTTGCTGCGTAATTTCTCATCCGAATATTCATAGCAAATTTGAAGCGCTTCCTCAGTTTGTAGTAGGAGAGCTCTACTTTTGTCCTCTAAATCCTGAAACTTTCTTTTCCACTCAACGGTTCTTTGCTCAATGGCAGCTTGGAGATGGTGTTCATTATACACTTGACTTTCATGACCAAAGAACGACCAGAACTTCTGGGACACAGAATACTCCACCACAGTTTTGATCTCGTATCCATCGCTTTTGTTCAGCATTGATGTACATGACTGTGAGAACTCATTGAGTTTTTCACGACAACTTTCTCGTTCCGCATTTATTTCCGCATCTTTTTCCTGCTCTATGTCCCTAATTGCATTCTGGTATTTCCTTTCCATCTCGTCATGCTGCGTTACCGCAGCAGCTCTCATACTTTTAAACATTTCTTCTTTCTGTGACAGTTGAACTAGCATTTCAATGGCTTCCCTTTGTTTCTGTTGGAAATTGGCATCCAGTATTACCATCTCTTCGCTCACTTTGGCGACAGCGCTATTGAGTCGCGTTATTTCAGACTGGGCGTACGTCATCTCTTCTGAGCACAATTGAAACTTTAGCAACGCCGAGTCTTTAGATTCCTCCAAGCTTTGCAGCTTGACTTCATTACTGTTCTCGACCCATGAAAGCTTTTGAATGCACGAGTCTTCCAAATCTCGAATTCGATCCGCTGTAGCGACCGTGTCTATTTCCAGCTGAAGAGTAAGCTGTTCTACCTGTTTATCTTTACGAAGTAACTCAGCTTTTACGAACTCCAGTTCAGCCGACAACGAATGCTGAACTTCAGCCGCTCTTTCGTCCACAATAGTTTGGAATTTCGACAAGCCTTGGGCTGCAACAGACAAACGATCAAGGTCGCGTCGACAATCAGATAGAAGCTGATCAGCTTTTTCTGCGGCCTTATCAAAGTCCGACATTGCGGAAGTTTGATGTGCAACCATCTCTTGTTCCAGCGATACCTTTATGCTCTCCACTTCGGTTTTGCAGTTTTGTTGGCTGGTCACGAGCAAACTGTTGCACAAATTTTCGGACTTGTTCAGTAAGTTGCGACAGCTGAGTAACTCACTGGCGCTGGCTTCTATTTTCTCCGTCGCTGATGCTTCGATGTCGGCGACTTTCACTTTAAATTGCTCTGCAGAATCGGCAAGTTGGCCCTGGCACTGGTCATATAGTTTAGAAAACATATTGGATGTTTCAGCGAACTGAGCCGATTCCAGTCGACAATGATCCAAACTCTCCCGAAGCTCTGTATTGACAAGAGTAGTCGCCTCAAGAGTGCTGATTGTCTCTCTCAGCGTTTCCTGGGTTTCGTCGAAGGCTTCAGCTTTCTGGTATCTTGTTTGACAGTCCCTTTTCACCTGAATTAAACTGTGTTGCCATTCTGCGGCAGCTTCGAATGCAGCTTTCTCAACGAGCATTTCTGTCTCATCAATCTTTTCTCCTAGAGTGGTTTGTAGAAGAGCAAGATCCTCATTCTTTTCATTTAAAATCGCCTTGAGATCGTCGACCTCGGAAATCGCTTCTTGTAGAAGGCGTTTGTGCTGGTTGTCTGAATCAGCTTTTTCAAGTGTTATTGCTTTCAAAGAGGTGGAACAGCTCATCAACTGACTATCTTGGCTAGCGAGCTTAGCTTCCATGAACTTGTTCTGTTCCGTCACACGATATAATTCTTCATATGCATGACGGAGATCTTGCTGGGCAGCATCGATGGCAATCATGGTGGCGTTACTTGCAGCTGCGATTTGGCTATGACTTTTGTTTTCGCAATCTAGAACAGCTTTCTTGCATTTTTCAATTGATTCGGATGCCTGATCAAGCAAACGGGCATCGCATTCTTTCGAGATGATGCTTAGCCGCTGATTTAGCCCTGCAAGATGCTCTTCTTTCTGAGTGAGGAGATCTTGTGTTTCGGAGACGCGACGAGTCAGGTAGTCGATTTGTCTTTCTGCACTGCTTTTGAAGTCTTCGTGAGCACGAGCAAAGCTTTCGGTACCAGAAGACAAAAGTAAAATTTCGTTATGCCGTTCGTCTAATTGGGCCACAAGCCGATCATTCTCTGCTCGAAGCCTTGCGATTTCTGAACTCATAATTTTGATATCCCGGTTAAGGTTGTCAATTTCCTCTTTCTTAGTTGAGAGAATATTCTTGTCTTTCTGATTCCGAACCGATGATAATTGCTTCCACCACTTGTCTTCCGCTTCCAAAACCCGACTCTTGACTGCCGCCTGGTACTCCGTTGTTTTCGCTTCCAGCATCTTCCTTAACTTTCTCACATTCTGCTCCAGCTCTTTATTCCGCTCCATTAGTCCAGCGTGCTTACTCGACGTTTCTGCCTCGAAGTCTTTTTGAAGTTTCGCTAAGCTGGATGCTGCGTCGGCGATCTGACCGACTTCTTTTTCGCGCTGATCAGCGAGATTTTGTAAACTTTCCACTTGCTTACGCATCGCACCGAGGAGCTGATTGGCAAGCACCAGCTCATTTTGTGCGTTCTTCCGTCCGACCCACGCATTTTCCAGAGCTTTACTTTTGATCGCGTCCACCGTCATCGACTCTCCGAGGGTGTTGTTGAGTTCTTCTCGAAGAATATTATTGTCAGCATGAACTTGATGCAACTCGGTCATGATGGTGGATTGATGCTGCAAAAGTTTCGAATAATCCCTTCTCCATTTGTTAATTTCGTTCTCGAAACTCCTTCGAAGCTCCAACTTTTCAGCCTCCTTTTCCAGCCGGAGCGTGTCAGCGAGTCGTTGTACGACTTCAAGCTCATCGATCGTTTCCTGCAACACAATCGATGCATTTTCCAGAGCTTCGTCTTTCGCGCTATCTGTTATGAAGGCGTTTCCTCGGAGACTCTCCAATTCTTCCATCAAGGCGTGCTGCTTTTCCTTAAGTTCCGTGAGCTCCGATTCTGCGTTTTGTCGTCCAATCCAAGCATTTTCTAGAGCCTTGTTCTTTGCTGCATCAACAACATTGTGAAGACTCTCCAGCTCTTGTTCCAGGTGGTGTACTTCTCGCAGGTTAGTTTGCATGTCTTCCATTTCCTGCCTGAGTTTAGCATTCTCCTGTTTGACTTGCTCCAACGACGCCGCTTTCACACTCTGCTCCTTCAATAAGCGACTGTATTTCGCACGCCATTCATCCGCCTCAACTTGGACTTGAACTTGGATTTCGGCCTGCGTACTTTGTTGTTGGTGCTGTAATTGCTGAAGAGCCGTCTCCAGATTGCGATTCGCTTCGTCGAGTAGTTTTTTTAGTACCTGCTCTCTTTCTTTCGCTTCTGCTTGAAATTTGCTGACATGTAACTCACAATTTTCGACCCCTATTAGTCGTCCTGCGTCCTTTGCCTTGGCGTGTTGATAAATTGTTTTGTGTTGGTCCATTAACGCGGATTGAACGTCGATAATGACACGTCGGCGAAACGAGTTGAGTTTTTGCAAAACATCACTTATGGGCTGATCGGCTTCGACAATGCTCACAATGTATAGCAGAATCATCAGCAGTATGCTGCTTTGATATCGTTTCCACGACATGACGAAATAGGAAGGAGCAATGCGTTCGTCACGCAATCACGAAATAATGACCCACTCCCTGTCGCAGATTGATTCCTTAAATAGCACTGAACGCTAAGCTCTCTACAATGCTTCTTTAAAAGTACTCTTTATTCTGCTTTAGTCGGCAAAACTATGAGCTTGGATTACTTTTCATGCCCATTCTTGTTGAGCTTTTTTGGTCATGTCGCCGCGCTGCAAATAAGCGTTCGCACTTTTGTGTTGTGCACCCTCATTCATTGCAATTGCGCCGATCGGTTAAGGAGGAGGATACCTCTATTTTTACTATAGTCCAAAGTGTTGTATGTATCAACTTATCCACGACTGCATTTCAGTCATGAATCCAATTTTTCCGAGTGACAATGCTGCCTAGACTACACACCTCGTTCCTTTAGCAAAATTTTCTTAAGCTCCATTTGTCGTTGTTGCAATGCGATAGTCCTTAGCAGCGTTTGCATTACACGCCTTGATATTTGTACGTCATAAAGCCTACGAAACGTTGTCTTACTACGGACGGAAATAATGTTATCCGTATTTGGCCACGACTGCACTTCAGTCATGAAGAACTTTCGGTCTGTAACCTTTAACCTTATACTGCATCCGCGGCGGAGAAAACAAGGGGACCCTTGCGAAAAAATCTTTCTGCAAATACGGAGATATACGATTAGCAAGGACAATAAGAAGATGATAAGATCATCACAAGACCTCAAAAGAAGCACCGAGGTCTCTCTAAGAGGAAAGCAATATTTCAACAATGCCAGCGTTCGATCTTTTTCAGCTGCTAGCGAGCTTAAGCCCAGAACAACGGGTGGTGGGTGAGCTTAACACGGAAATGCTCAACGATCAAATCGATGGTTCTTTGCTAGACGACAAGCCGATGTACGAAGGAAAGAATCCCTTTTTGCAAAAAGAGCCTTGGTGCGCGAACTGTCACAGTCGACCCGATGCGGGCTTGTTGCTTTGTTCGCACTGTAGTACGGCGTGGTACTGCAACAAGACTTGCCAGAAGATACATTTCAGAGCCCATCATAAAAGTATTTGCAAGGATATATCGAAGCATCAGCACTCTGTCAAACAAGAGGCGCAACGCTTACGTAAAACACCGTTCGGCACCGATCGTGCGCGGCAGAACGTGTTCGAAACGCAAGCTGGATACTTTAGTCAAGGCGAGCAAACCGACCACTACATGAGTGCTCGTGAATCGCTGACGCAGTCGTACTTTGATGCCGCCCTCGACGTTCACATTCAAAGCGTCTGGGAGAAAGCTCTGTTTGAAGCGCTGGCCACGTTCCGGTTGGATGTGGCGGCGGACGCGGAAGAGATTTGGTTTATCATCCCTTACATCCTTCTTTACTTGGACCGAGATGACGATGTGCTTGCCTTCATTCGGCATTTGACACAAGTAGATGCCGAACAAAACATGGAAGAGTTAGTGCGCCGTCATATTGAAAGTCACGAAGGCGAATGGATCTTTCCGAGCGAGAAGGATTGCCGTTTCCTGGACATTTTTGAACAAAGGTCGAATGCAAACGATTATAGTCTCCCTATCCATATTCTGGTTCCCCTCCTTCTTATCAAACTTCGCCTTGTTGCAACTTATGATTCGATTAAGAAAGCTATTGAGGTAGTTTTCGAAACTACTGGCGGGCAGCGCATACAGGTAGTCCGAGATAGAGTAACGGACATGCTCATGGAAAGAAGTTTACAGAATCTAAACATTGACGCTCAACGAGAACAAATTGATCATTTGATGGAAGTTATCGACATGGTGAATCCTGCTGTACTCCCGACGATGGTTGATCCAGATCCGCTTATGGATCGGTTTGAATCGCAAAGGGAAATGCCAGCTCATCTTTTGGAGGCACTGGAAAATATTCCACGCTGTAATCCCTGTTTCAACCGCATACCCGGAGCGCGGCGGGTACTCGCTAGGCACTTAGACCGAAAGAAGTAATGAGGCCGAATGCATGAGCGTGAATAGGATACATTCTAATGTTTCATGCTGACTTTCGCATCTTGATTGGCGACGTGGGTTGAAACGTAAACTTTAGCAACTAAGTCACTAACAGATGACGCCTTTGAACGTCATGTTTCTCTGAGTTCAACAGAAGATACTTTCCGATAAATTTATTCAGCTATGTTTCGGCCGCGAACCTGTTACTCATGTTATTCCCTTGGCATCTTGTCAAACCAGAGCAACTTGAACAATTAAGACTATCTAAAATAAAATATGGATTTACTCATCTACTTCATACACAATGGTTGTTATTTTCTCTGGCAACACTCACATGATACGACGACATCGAAATCAGCCCATTTCCCTTCACGCTGGATTCGAAGCGTTTCTTTCAATTCCTCAACTTCCTCTTTGCAACAGTGAGCCGATTTAGATGTTAAACACTTGATCAAGCCAACAAGTGCCCATGGGTTGTTTGGATGTAATTTAAGATCTTCACGATACAGCATTTCAGACTCGTCCAGTTGCCCCTGTTCCAAGAGCAAACCAGCAAGAGCATGGCGTATCGGTTGCATCTTACCCCAAGGCTCATCGTAGTTCAACTTGTCCTGCATAGCCACAGCTTTTCGCAAAAGGTCGAAGGCGATCTCATGCTGACCTTCTCGGTACGCTATTTCACCGCGCAGCATGACAGAGTCTACAGCCAGCAGGTCTTTGACAGTGTTGTTGTACAAAATTCGAAATTCAGCGTCAGGATCCTTTCTCAACTCTTCGAAATGGTCTGCTTCTTCTTTCGCCTTCTCAACATTATGCAACGCAGCCAAAGCGAGGCCCCGTGCATAGCGAACGGACGCAGTTCTGTGAAGCATCAACTTCGAGTCTTTTGGAAGTTGCAACTGAAGGAGGTCCTCCCATCGACCAAACCGTGTCATAACGTGAATATCAAGGGCGGAATAAGTTTCCAGGTAGGAAGTTAGACTAGGATACTTTTCGAACATCGCTTCGTTCACCAAAGTATTCAGCTCTTTTGCAACTTCCATTCCTTTATCCTCCATTCCTCCAAGAATAGCTCCATAAACAGCCATGTGATAATTATGAACAACATAATTAAAGTAGAAGCTTTCCTTTCCGGCTGTAGAAGGACTGGCTTTCATTGCGAATTGGTCTGCTTTGATCGCCAGACAATTATATTCAATGCATGACTCGTAATCTCCCACCAAAACGTCAATGTGTGTAGGCATGTGCACGAGGTGTCCTGCAAAGGGACAAGCTACTCGAAGATAGTCACATGCTCCAAGAGCCGAAGCTGGATCGGGCGACATCTCCAAAAGGTGCACATACAAATGGCACAGTCCAACGTGCTGCGGGTGAACTTTTAGGGCCCGCTCGAGTATTTCACGGATCTCGATCGTATCCGGGCCGGTTGGCTCGCCTGAGGGATACTTGTAGAGATTCCATGCATTCAAGACCATCAAGGAATCAACAAGGAAGTAAGCAATTTCAGGGTCCTCTGGATACTTCTCGTACACTTTCCTCATCTCACGTGCGTACGCTCGTCCAACGATTTCATCGCTTTGATCAGGGTCAACACCAGGGACACACGTCAAAACGCGAATCGCTTCTAGCAATCGCACTTCTGGATCTGGAAACCAGATAGCCCTGCTTAATCTGTTCGCTGTCCTCCTTGTATTTGTCTTCATCAAGCTGTGACCCGTCTTCTTTCCCTTCGTTCTCCTCCTCGCCGCATTTCAGATCAGTTGCTTTCTTCAGCTCCTCAATTTTCTCAATGGCTAGTTTGCTATGACGATCTGCAACCTGTTGACTTGGAAAGATACACGACAAATCATGCTGATCAACGTCATCCGGATGATTCGTCGATTCGCAGTAAGCTTTGCCTTTGAAATTGTAATTTGGAGCGTGACACAAGGCAACAAAACCATGTGCCAAAACACAGTAAGGGCTCAAAGCAAGGCAAGCCATAAATGCTTTGGCAGCCAATTCATGATGATAACTCAGCATCAACTTTAATCCGAAATCAAAGTATGCGCGAGCTTCGGGGTTCTGATCTAGATTCGAAACATTCATGCGTTGATAATTTCCCAAATCGAAAGCCTCCATTACTTCTCGCTCGATAGGCGAGAAAGTATCACAACCATCCAGGTACTCTCGTTGTGATGTTTCAACACCCTGTTCAAACGACATGGCCACTTAGAATAAATGGGAACGTCGCAGAAAGATGCGTATCACAGAGGAGGTTTCGTACCTGGTAATGCCAAACAGGCAACTTGTGGACCTCATTACCATCCGCCAGCTTTGCAGCTTCTTCATCTTCAACCATGATGAGTCTTTGTATCTTAGTTTTCGGGTAGCTTCAAAGATCACACGCGTCTTTTACTTTTGCTCTCTCGTTCTCATTTTAAAAATGCAACATGCAAAGATCTTTTTTTGTTTTTTTCAAGGAACAATCGACATTCGCGGACGCGCACTTGTTGAATGATGCATAATCAGACGCGCATGTACTATTAAAAGGAAAGTACGAGAGCCCGGAAAGACACAAAGACATGTGAATCAAAAAATCGTTCCCGGTTAGATTGTTGTTTCGCTATACTTTAGAGAGACAGGACCCACAATATTGTCACATAGACCGATATAAGTCCAAACCCAAAAAAGTCTAGTTGTGCTCTTTGCCCGTCCCGTAACGATGCGCTCATGAGCATTTGGAAAGCGAGCTCTGCAAATCTTCACTCATGTTTTTCAAAGCTTCTTGTGCTGCAGATAGTTCACCGAAAAGTGAGGTCATTTCCCGTTTACAAAGCGCTCCTTGCTCCAATAACTGTTCTTGATAGCTAAGTACTTCAAGATCCATTTTCTTTTGAGCCTCCGTTCGGAAAGCATCCAAAGCGCGCTTCGTTGTTTGTTCAGCTTCAGCAAGCAGATCGTTAGTTCTTGCCTCGAGGCTTTCAAATTTCTGCTTCCATTCACTCGAAATAAGTTTCGTCTTCTCTTGTAAAACCTGATCGAAATGTTGTTCCGAGTACAGCTCGGCAGCTTTGTCCATCACATTTAGAACTTCATCGTATTTGCCTTCAAGGCTATTCAGCTCATTTTTGAGTCTCCCATTTTCTGCCGTGTATAATGTGACTATGCTCTCCAACTCGGAAACGACCCCTTGCTGTTCGCTGATCCTCAGTTGACATTCCTGTTCGATCTTTCTTGTAATAGCATTGGATTCGTTCTGGACTTGCTCGTGGACTATAGCATTCTTTTCTGTATTTTCAAGTAACGTAGCCAGTTTCATTTGAAGCTCTTCCTTTTCTGTTTGAAGCCCTGCATACTGCTCAAGGAGAGACGCGTGGTCTTCGGCTAATTTGATCTCTCTTCCATAAGCTTGCTTACTCTCTTGGACCTGAATTAAAGCATTTTGTTCAAGCTTTTCCAGCAATAAGGCATTCTCTTTCAGCAGTTGGTCTTTTCCGACTCCACAAGGCTTTTCCATTGGGCATCCAGCTCTTTCAACTTTCTCTCGGTCTCCTTTTCTGAAACCAGTGCATCAGCCTGTAGCCGTCGTAGCAAATTATCTTTTGACGAAGAACCTGGACAGTTTCGTGTCGGTAAGACTCGATTCCCGACAAGCGCTTCTCGACAGAATGTAGCGTCGACTGCAGAAGACCAGAAAAGTCAGTAATTTGCGCTGACAAAGCATGATCCTCTCCTAGCGCGGCATGACAATCGCCCAGCAGTTTATTTATCTCCTCTTTCCTTCCCAGCAGTTCAAGTCCATCCTTCGTCTCTAAACTAGCCCCCAACAATTTGACGCGCTCCGTTTCGATGAAGGTGACATGGAGCTCTTGCGACAACTCGTCGGCGCCCACCGGCGACGGTAACTCACTGGCTTCCTGCAATTCCCCGATTTCTAAATCTGAAATTTTGACTTGTCGTTGCAAATCTTCGACGGTACGAATCAAATCTTCCACTTCCTTCTTATATCGATTCTCGACCAGCAACATGTGTTCACTGCACATATCATCTAGGCCCACCGTGTTCTCTCCCGACGCGTTCGCTTTGTTTCTCATTAAAGCTTGTAATTTCTCAATTTCTAGTGTAGATTCTTGAAGTTGTGTCTCCAATTGCTTCGTATCGGAGATAGACCGTAACTTGTCATCGAGATCGGACTGAATCTTTTCTAGTCGCTGCGGTAAAGCAGCAGCGGCTAAATTCCATTGTTCGCGTTGTTCGGCCAAGGATTGTACGATTTCGTCTACATCCGTTAATAATGCAACGCTAGTTGCTGCGCTGACCAAGGGTATAGCCGACAGCGAGAATAGGAAAACGAGCGCTGCGAGAACGGTGTATCTGCTCGGCCCGCCTGTGGTCATCGAATATGATTTTCTCATTTCGAATTCTTCTTTCGTAAGTGCTCAAGAGATGCAATATATCAGCTTATTGTTGATCTAGACCCTACAGTATCCATCGCTACAAAGCTTTTATGTCTTCTTTTTGCTCGCGACGATGATCTTCATGTTTCATCATCTCATCTTGAGATCACGCGCTTCTCCCTCCATCCTAAGTCCCGCTTTGAAAGTACTTTTTCTCGTATCCTTGGCAGTCACGAGTCACGAGTGTCTTTTGCATTATTTTGCATCCACGTGGATGCCTGAAGCGACTTTTGCTGCTAAGGCTATGAAGCTAAGCCAAACTTCTAGAAGCGACTATCCAATCAACATCAGAGTAGGTAGCGATCTTTACAGCGCCATTGGTAAAGGATTTTATATTGGAATTATAATCTTGCTTGAATACTGGTTTCATTGCTTGGCAATGTCGACATCGGGCCATTCGCGCCACAAATGACATACGCCGCGAACGTCTTTTACGTCCTTGACGCCCTTCAAAAAGGCAGCGATCTGGTCCAATTCTCGGTCTTTGGGGTCGTCAATAAAGGACGAGCAATCGATAGCATTTTCCGGGTGGAATGAATAGGAGCTGGGAGAGTTATCGATAATGATAGCCTGAGAAAGATCCCGGTCGAGTAGCGACAAGTCTTTGACATAGTTTCCCTCGTAGTAAACACAAGACTCGCGGAATAGGCGTGTTCGAATGACTCGTTCTGGGTCCAGAAGATCTAGAAGAGGGTCGGCGTACTTGTTCAAGCTTGCCGTGTATATTACAATTTCGTAGTGCTTGGCCATTTCAACAAGAAACTCGTCAACACCGGGGCGTTTCATAACATATACAAAGTGCACAACGTCTTCAATCTGAGAAAGGGAACGTGAGACAAGCCTCTGAGACTGGGATGAAAGAGCGCAACTACAACTCACCTGTACAGGAATGACAAAATCGGCGCCAGGGACAGCGCGGAAACTGGAGTGAACGAGAGTCTCGTCCAAGTCCAGAACCAAACACTTCTTCCCGGTATCATCCGGATGAATATCAGGGAGTAGTCCAGCACGACCACAATCGATAATAGAATCCTTGCTTTTCGCGGGTTCCATAGAGGATTGTACTGTCTCCCTATCGTCGGTGTCGGAAAGAAGACAGCAGCACATGGACCGAAAGCTGTCGAGGAACGCGTCAGTGCAACTATCTACAGATTCTGGCTCTTCTGTAAGTTTTCCGTCCTTATTGATGTGCAGATTGGGCTTCATACCGCTGGGGTGTTCCAGACGAGCATTCTTGACAGCCGTGGCAGACCGAGGTGTTGAAGCGTTTCCGTAACGATCCGTCTGAGTGATAAAGTCTGGAATGGGTGCTTCTTCTGCACTATCTTTCGGCACCACAATAGGAGATTTTCGTTGACCAGGTGAACGTAAGTCGCCATTGCTGCGCACTCCGTATTGAGGAGACGGAGTCGAAGCCGCAGTTCGTGGGGTGTTGTTGTATTCATCCTCTCCGAGTTTCGTATCCACCTGCAAATTACGTTTGCTCATTTTTGATGTTCCATGTCCAGAACTATTCCGAGACACCATATTCCGGTCAGGACGTTCGGATTCCGGAGCAATACGGCGCTGCGTACGCGAACGAACGGCTCTGGACCCCGATTCTTGCGGATCGATTTTTTCCGTTCGGTAACTGCGGCTCGAGCGAGCGGAAGACGCGTTCTCCTTGTAGTGACGCACTCTTTCTGTCGTTTGATCAGCTGCTAAACGAAAGGACATTAAGGTGAAAGCAACAAGAAAAGGTGAGCACTTAGATTGAAAAGGAACCGAGAAAAAGTATCACAAGCGTTGGGCGGTTGTTTTTGTTTCGAAGAGCGGTGAAGTGAAAAGTGTCACGGTCACGGTGTACGGACGACATCGGCGCGAAGTATTTAGTACTGTCGAACGGATTCAACTGATACTAAATAGTACAAAACTCGCCGTTGGACGAGCCCGTCTACCTCACCGTTCAAAACACCCTCCGTTTCCGTTGGCGTTCACCCTCCGCAACACGAGTTGCCGAATAATAGCGACAATGGCGATGGACCGAATATCTTGTCAAGAAACATCGAGACAACACTTCTTACTATAGATAATCAATGATCATCAACGATTTGAATGTTCTGCACTAAGCGCGCTCCGAACGATGCGTGGTAGGTTGTATTTCTCACCTGTCATGATAAATTGGCTCGACGCGCTGTTCAATTCAATTCTAGCAAACTATCTCCAAATCCAATTCTTTGCTCGACAAACCAAACCCGTCAATACAATTTTTGATGGGAAAATAAATGGACGAATGATCTTTCCTTCTCCTTCGGACTTCACGCTATACTATGTGGGAACAGCAAGTGACTGAATGAGGTTTCGAAATCGTCCACCTGAATAATTTTCTCGGTTGACTTTTTCGTTTAGCAGTTGGGGTGGATGAACGTTGAACGCTCCGGCGTACTCCAAAGCGCATGCCCAACTGTCCAAGTCCATTTTCAAATACGAAATTTAGGCGTTGAAAATTTTCTATTTAGGCGATTTGTTTGTAGTATCGGTAAAACTGGTGCTTATTCTCCTAAATACTAAAAACTGTTTGCCGTTGAACAGATTGTGACCGATTTATTTAGACTGTCACGTTTCAAACACGAGCTGCACCTGCACCATCGTAGCGATCGTCTGTCTTGCACCCGGACCTTGTGTTGCTGTTGTCAACAATAAACGCTCTCCTTAATCTAGAGTTTCTCCGCGAAATAGGGCGAACTCAATGCTATTGCTCTCTAAATCTGCATAACATAATATGAAGAGATACCTCCGCTAGCAGTTACTCCTAGAAATTTATTCAATGAATCACTTTTGAAAGCTTCACGGATGTTTCTCACGTTCCTGTGGGTTCGTCGAATTGTCATGGTTGCAAATTCGACCTTCGCTACCGTTATTTCAAAAACATCGAAAGTGGAAGCCATCGCTGTCTGGGATACCCAAAGTTGTCGGTAATGCTATAATTACCTTTTCACAAAATCATAACTCATTACTCGCTTCTGCCCGTTTCAATACCAATTTCGGTGTCAAACTGACCGCTTCATGCCCCGTGGCCCACCCCGCCCAGACCACGATTTCATCGCTATTTCCGTCCACTTGCAGAGTGACCGGTGTATCATGCCGCGCCGCATGAGCCCGACGACCTTCACACATGTTGGCGGGAACGAACCGAGCCCCTGCGGATACTTCCATGACGTACTGCACATTTTGCAACGAATCATCCGGAACGTGCAATCGCAATTGAAATGTCTGTTCATTCTCAAAGGTCAGACTCTCCCGAATCCATTCGTCAGTCCCCGACTCTCGACCCATGATTTCTACCCCCGGTACTTTGGCCTGTTCGGGTGGAAGCACATCGTAATTCATGATGATCTCGTCCGTGTCGAGCTCGACGTAACACTTGAGCCACGCCGCAAAGCCCGCCGCTGGCACGAACCACACGCTCAAGAATAGTAATATTCTCATGTGCGGAAGAATCATATATTTCCAATGGCCAATCTTTAAGGTGGATCCGAAACGCCGCCCCAACGAAACGAATAATTGCACCAAAATCCGAAAGTGGCATTCGCTTTCGTTTTGCGGTCATCGATATTAGTATGAACCACACAGTACAAGTTCCAAGTGTAGCGTTTAGAGTGGGGAACGACATTACCGTTGCGTCTCTTGCGTCGGAGGCATCGGCGCGGCTCGACGTTGAGACTGCTTTCATTGCAACACGTTGATGACGGTGATTAGATAACGTTCCTCTTCATTCTTGCCTTTTCAATTAATCACAATGGAAGGTGCTTGGGATGTTACGCAGTTAGAAGAAATAGCCGGAGCACGGTTATCCTTCCATTGCTGGCCTTCGACGCGATTGGAAGCGACGCGCAGCATTGCGCCGTTCGGAGCCCTTTACACTCCGCTGAAAAAGCTGCCACCGCAATGTGCTCCTCCGACGGCTCTTCCGTACGATCCGATTCGTTGTGTGACTACCACCTGTCACGCCGTATTGAATCCGTACTGTCAGGTCGACTTTCATTCCAAATTGTGGATTTGTCCGTTCTGTATGGCCCGCAACCACTTTCCGCCGCATTATGCGGAGAACATTACGGAGACCAACTTGCCGGCGGAGCTCATTCCGCAGTATGCGACCTGTGAGTATGAACTACAAACCGTCCCCGATCAAGGCGCGCCTTGCTTTCTCTTTGTGATCGACACGTGTACGACCGCCAAAGAGGAGCTCGCGGAATTGGCGGACAGTTTGCAGCAAGCTATGAATTTGTTGCCGCCGGATAGTTTGGTCGGATTGATTGTGTACGGTACCAATATATCGGTCTACGAACTGGCGAGTGAAAACATATCCAAGGCTTACATCTTTCGTGGCAACAAGGAGTACTCTCCCGCGCGCGTGGCCGAGCTGCTCGGATGCAGCCGAGGACGGGCCCCGGCGGCAGCCCCCGGAGGAGCACCGGGACAGCCGCAGCAGCAACCGCCGAATGCACCCAACATGATGGGCGGTCCGTCACAGGAAGTACTGAGTCGCTTCCTGTTGCCCGTGTCGGAGTGCTCCTTCGTGGTGGAATCCATCTTGGACGACTTGCGTCGCGATCCCTGGACGGTCCCCGTCGACAAGCGCCCGGCGCGAGCGACCGGTTGTGCCCTTTCGGTGGCGACCTCGTTGCTGCATTTGGCCATTCCACGCCGCGGGGCCCGTGTCATGCTGTTTACCTCGGGGCCTTGCACGATTGGCCCCGGCGCGATCGTCTCGCGGATGCGCGATGAAGATATTCGTTCACGTGCGGATTTAGCCAAGAACGCCGAGCCGTTGTTCAAGCCGGCTTGCGAGTTTTACGCGAGTTTGGCCTATCCGGGTCAACAGACGGAAGGCACCAAGAAGAAGAACGCCAAGTTCCAGCCGACGTCGGCTCCGTATCATACCGTAGATGTCTTTGCGTGCAGTCTCGATCAAGTTGGTATGCTGGAAATGTCAGGATTGGTAGAAGCAACGGGTGGACTTATGGTGCTCGGAGACTCGTTTGGGCAGTCCGTCTTCAAGGAGTCGCTACGTCGTGTATTCAGTCGTTACCCGGACGATGTCCCACAGGATGGCGGGCAAATGGAAATGGCGTTTGGTGCATCTTTGGAAGTTCTCACCAGCCGCGAATTCAAGGTCTCGGGTGCTATTGGTCCCGTGTCGAGTTTGAATAAGGCGGGTCCCAACGTGTCGGAGCTGGAGGTCGGGAAGGGAGGTACGAATGTGTGGGGATTGGGAGGCATTTTTCCCACGACTACGGTGGCCGTTTACTTTGATATTAGCAACACTGCGGCACTTCCGGAAAACAAACGTCCTTTTATGCAGTTCTTGACCAAGTATCAAACTGCTTTGGGTCGGACACGAATCAGGGCGACAACCCTGTGTGCTGGATGGTACAATCCTCCTCAAATTCCTCGCGAGGACCCTGTAGCCGAACGGCAGGCGATGATGAACAGTCCCGTCAAAGGAGGCTTTGATCAAGAAGCGGCTGCCGTCTTGACAGCTCGGATGGCAGTCCATCAGACGGAATCGGATGAAGTGGGCGATGTTTTGCGCTGGGTTGATCGCAGCTTGATTCGCTTGTGCGCTAAGTTTGCGGAATATCAGCCGGATGATCCCAACTCGTTCCGCCTCTCTCCACAATTCTCGTTGTATCCTCAGGTAAGTTACTCGACTTGCTTCATCTTGACCTAAATAATTGCACTTTCTCACCGCAATGATTAGTTCATGTTTCACTTGAGACGTTCTCAATTCCTACAAGTGTTCAACTCGAGTCCCGACGAGGCCGCTTATTACCGATACATTTTGACACGCGAAAACACTACCAACTCGCTTGTCATGATCCAACCCACCCTGTTGTCATACTCGTTTAACGGTCCACCCCAAGCGGCCTTGTTGGATGCAGAGAGTGTTCGCGCCGATACGATTTTACTGCTTGACACTTTCTTCCACGTTGTCGTCTTCCACGGTGAAACAATTGCCGCGTGGCGTGAGCAAGGCTATCATGAACAGGAGGAGCATGCCGCATTCCGCTCGTTGCTGGAAGCTCCACAATCCGATGCTCAGCTCATCATGGATGCCCGATTCCCGGTGCCTCGATACATTGTCTGCGATCAGCACAAATCCGAAGCACGTTTCCTTATGGCTAAATTGAACCCTTCTGTGACTCACAACTCCAACCTAGACGGCGGTGGAGGCGGAGCACAGGTCAACACAGATGACGTATCGCTTCGTGTTTTCATGGAGCATTTGATGAAATTGGCGGTGCAATCGTAAAATTGAAAACACGAGCTGGTTGTAACGAGCTTAAGGATAGCAACTTCTTACTATTACGTCTGTAACTCATTTTTGAGCGAGCTGCATACCAATTCTAGAGGAGAATTATCGTTGTGTACTAGACAGATTGATAGCCACGCCGCCGAATGCTGTTCCACGACCTTGTGAAAGCCACAGCCATAGAAAAGAAAACAACAACCAGTAACAAGGGGAGAATTTGGACGAGGAAGGACATTGGCAATGAAGTACCGTCTCCCAATACAGAAGCCGCCAAAGCGGTTGCCGGCATTGCATTCAAATCACCAAAGACGAGACGCTGTGTCCAAGTTCTGGTTTCACCTGGAGCCAAATGCAACAAAAACTGGGGTTCCGGCGAAAGTGTACCTCGTTCCACGTACAAATTGTAGGCATACATTTCGTTGTTCTGCAGTTCATGCAAGGTTGACTCGATAGTAGTACCACACGCTTCCAGACGAAAAGCGCCCGTCGTCTTCCCGTCATTGAGAAACTCGGACTTTATCCGCGGTCCGGGTGGAATGGCATCTTGCCATTCGATGCGAATGGATCTGACTTTTTTGATGACACGAGCATAGGTTCGCAGAGGCGTCGACCATGACCAAGTTCCCGGTTCTTCATACACCGGGTCACGGTTCTCACCCGCTAAATCCATTTCAAGGGCATATCCAGGTCCGACCGCATCTCCGTCGCACGTAAAAAAGTTATGGGAATACCAAACCGTCGAAAACGCATCTTGCCCCAAATTGGTCAAACTCGTCGTGACCGCCAAAGTACTCCCCGTCAAGGATATTTCCTTGAGTAACTTATACCCATACTGTCTCAATCGAATTTCTTGCTTCATTTTGACGGATGTCGGACCCGCCGCTTCCATTTTCCATTGCGGTTCTTCCGCAAATAAGTACGGGCTGTTGAATTTGTAATCCCCCGCGGAATCACATTCGGGACACGTCCCTTTCACCAATACTCCTACACCAATTTTAAGAAAGGGTTCTCCCAGTTTGGCTTCCGTATATCCCAATACACCATTCGTTATATCACTCCCCTGTTGCCAACCACAATGAAAGAAACAAAAGGCTCCATTGTCTCCGACCCCAAATTCGGCCGCCAATCCGACCCCACTTTCGGGCCAGTGTTCATTGTGCGGAATTCTCCACAAATCGGTGCCAAACAATGTATGATGTCGACCGTCGGGCGTGGTGCGTTGGATGGAGCCAATCATGGAGGAATGATCAAAGCGACTGCCAGCGTAAAACGAAGTATCTTTCAAATCGGTCCGGAGACTTTCGGGAAGATACACGACCACCGAAAGCTCTCCCGTGTCTAATGTCAGATTGGCATAATGCATTATTCACGAAATATATAAAGAAGGAAGAAACGGATGGAGCAATGTGTTAATTTTGTGTTATTGGAGTTCTTTTTGGTTATGATTTTCAAAAAGATACAATGGTATCATCGCGATGAGAAGAAGGTTCTTCGGCGGAGCAGGCTTTTTTCGCGGACATTTGGAGGAGGGTCATAGTAAAAATGTAGGAGCGTTGTGCGAAAAGATTCTGTGCATCGTAGCCAAAGACAGACGCTAAAGCTGTATGTCCGGTGTCCGTATAACTCTAACTCTAACACAAAGGTATGATGGACTACGTCACGCGCGCGGAACGCAAAAGTAAAAAAAACGCGACAACAACGATAACGACCATGAAAATAAAAAAAAAATAGACTAAATGTTATGAAACAAGATGGTCTTCCTTAAATCGATGTCCCTTGTCTTTTTTATTGCTGCTATCAAGTCAAATAATAGAAGCATGGCTGCATCAAGCCAGGTCACAAACAAATGATTTTATTCGCTCTTCCTCTTCTCGCACGCGAACCCTCATGGCGTCCTCGCCCAGAGACGACAACGGCGAAGAATCCAACAATAATAACAAACTAGATCCAGCGAAACTCGGCTTTGATGCTCGAAAAAACAGTCACTCAACGACCGCTCCACCGTCCGTACTCGCGCGTTTTACATCCCCCCGCATTGACGATCCCTATTTGCCCCTTTCCGATGTTTTGATTTCTCAAATTGTCGCCCCCGGTCTACAAGTGGTATGGCTCAGTATCAATCACGCACCGTCTCCTTCCTGGATCAAGCCGTTCTTTGGATACGCCGGTCCTGGTCTCTTTTGGCTCCGACGTTGGTGCACGGAGCGGCAATGGCGACGTGTTTTGTCGTCGGAGCGCTGGCCGCCAAGGCGTACGAGTTGGAGGCCATTGTGCCGCGAAAAATTAACGAAACGGCCTGGGATTATACCAACGTGATTGCCCGCGTTTTACAAGCCGGTGCATTTGCGAGTGGTGTCTTGATATTAGGGACACAATTCGATTTGTATACGCATTACGGATATGTGCAACTGGGCGATTCGCCCGAGACCGATTTCCGCCTACAAGTGGCTGTTGTAGAATTAACGAACGATATTGTTTTTGAAGCGGTGTGCTTGTTGGGATGGCGACTGTATTTAGCAAAACAAGGAGAGAGATAGTATATTGAAGTTTTCTTGAAAAACCAATAGACTAGTTTCATAAATGAGAGGCCTGCTCCATCTAGACTACAGAGGTTGTTCAGATTAGAATTACGGAGTATTATACAGTAAAGGGTTAATCTGTTTTGGTCGGAATCCGATCAATCACATCAATACGCAAGTCGTTGACTAATTCTAAGGATGCGAGTATCAAATCGAGCTGAGTCTACGATGTGCTAACCGCACATGACACCCATCATTTACACTCGTGCAATTATTTAGCGAATAGTCTAGGTCAGTTTGTTCTACATTATAGTGTTTTCATTCTATCAAAAAGTCGTAAGCTCTGCTTACTTCAGACGACGAAGTTGTTTTCGAGCGTTCAGGAGTTGCTCCGCCTCACGAAACTGTTTCCATTTGAGCACGGGTCGAAGGTTCGGGTCTAACTCAATCGCCCTGCGCACAATATGGAGGCTCTTCAACGTATTTCCTTGCTTCATTTCAAAGAGCGCAAATGCTTGCAGCACTTTCGCGGAACAAGCGCATTCGTCATCCGTGTGCAGGACCAAGCGGAAAAAGGAAAGAAAAGACTTCACGAGTCTTGGTGGCTGGGTACCCTTCGCGCTGTAAATGTAGTGCGAGCAATAGAGTCGTAACGGCAAGTTTCGCATGTCCGCACTCTTCGTCGGCTTCGGCGGCCACCAGATCATCGATGATACGACGATAGATGATCTCCGCGTGCGCGGGCTTGCCGTCTTTGATCTTTCGTAAGGCAAAGTAGTGTTTATTGGCCAAGTCAACGTAATTATCGGGGTCCTCTTGCATTTGCTGACCCAGAGCTCGCCGTCTTTCTTCACGCATGACTTTGGAATAGTAGAGAATAGCTTGATCAATCCATTCCTTTCTTTGTTGCTCTCGTCTCGATTCCTGTAAACGAGGAGCTGAACTCTCACGAATTTCAGCTAGCTCGCCGTCATTTGCGAAGCGTAGGGGTGTTCGGGCAGGAGCCATTGCCGGATATGCTTGTGAAGGTGCAAATGCAGATGCGAACAGTGGAACCGAAGAAAAGGCCAAGAGAAGTTGGACCGTCGCAAACATTGACAGAAAAGACTTCCGAGAAAGGTTAAAGTGAATCATCTCTGAAGTTGTAATGAACGAGGAAAGAGCTTGCAGATAAAAGCAAGGACTTGGAGGTCGTTGGCGTCTTGAAAAAGTGATTAGAACGATCAGAACGGGAAAACATCTGTCATTTCGTGCAAAAAGAATTTTCCCAAAGAAGTTCAAGCGAATGCAAAGCATTCGAGCCTGTGAAACGTGTACTCCGAGCGCGTGTTGGCTGACATTTTTATTCAAACGGTCGAGAGTCATGAGGTCAGTATGGCTCATAAAGTAGGAATAGCAGAACCGGTACGAATGGACATTGCGCCGGTCGCACCCAACCGCGAGATTGACACGCGATGGCGGTGCGTTTCTGTTGGCGCGGCACGAGTCGGGCCTGTTGCCACGCATTACCACGGACGACTTGCGAATGGCATGCGCCCAACGCAGCTATGGTGAAAGGACCACATCGAATCATCATTACAAGTAGCATTGAATCTAACAACAATTTACATTCAGATGAAGGTGAATGAAAGAATTAGCAGCCAAAATAGAACGATCCCATGTCTCCAACACACAGCTGACGCCGGCTCGGGAAATCCTCGGGGTAGTACCAAAGCAAGGTCTTCGATAAAGCTATCAAATGAAGTGATTTCATTGATTATTAATTCTAAAAACATCAGGCATTAGTACATGTTCAGTAAGAATCAGTGCCAAGACGTAAGTACCCGTGACTAAATGAAGTTGAGTCGTCGAAAAGTCGTCAATACCAGTTACTGCCCCGTCACTGCATTGCTTATAGTAAGAAAACTGTTCCTGTACTACTGGAGCTATAGTTTGTACGGATGTTGTTCCGTATGTCATTCTGTGCCATGTCCGCAAAAATTGTGACGTATGACGGCTATTGTTGTGTTGGCGTGTCCATCGAACGGAATCCGACACGATGGCATATTTCCAAGACTACAGTATTTGTTATAGTATCCAGTGTAAAAGGGAGCATTTACTTATTTCGAAATTCCTTGTGCCGACACGTACGTTTCAACAGCTCTCTTTCGAGAGCAACAACAATAACATCACCTTGGCTTCGGGTTTTAGAGACGCCCTATTGAGCTAGTAACTTGCAATCGCTACCAACTGATACCTTTTAACTGTGCATAAACCACCATGAAGTTCTCTTGCGCAACATCCTTCTTGCTCGTTGCTTCGGCAGCTGCATTTGCTCCTTCCAGCATCTCCAGCAGACCGGTAGGTTTTTCGTAGGCATCCGAAACACTTTACAATTAATTGACAATCCTCGTTATTATCGATCTTTCCAGAGGCTACGATTCTTTGTAAACAAGTTTATTTGCGTTGTTGTTCATTTTATTCTAACATGTGTGTTTTTAGGCAACTGCCATCTTCGGCGATCCCAACCAAAATCCTTTCGGCAACCAACCATCGATCCAATGGGGTGGCAATGATAGCGATCCAAATGCCAAGACCATTCGTCTTCGTGAACGTCTCAATGAGGCCGACACCGAGCGTCGTAAGGCAGAGGAAGAGGCTCTCCAACGTGAACGTGCTGCGGAAATCCGACGCGAGGAACGAATGAGAAAGATTGCGTACATGCAACAAATGCCGGACAATCAGCCGGCTGGTACCGGTGAGTACGCGCGTGCCCTTATTAATCATTCCTGTAAGATAATAGTCTAACATTCCCCTGCTTTTGTTCAGTCGAGGAATTCATGTTCAAAGAGGGTGTCCAAGATCAGCTCGATAAACTGGACCGTGAGTTGGTCGGCTTGCTCCCCGTCAAGAAGCGTGTCAAGGAAATCGCCGCTTTGCTTGTTTTGGATAAGATGCGCCGTAAGTTGGGCTTCGAAACGTCGGTTCCTTCTCTGCACATGTGCTTCACCGGAGCCCCGGGAACCGGAAAGACCACCGTTGCCGTTCGAATGGGACAAATTCTGGCAAAGATGGGTTACTCTCGCCAGGGACACGTTGTGCTAGCGACTCGTGATGATCTGGTGGGTCAGTATGTCGGTCACACCGCGCCCAAGACCAAGGAAATGATCAAGAAGGCTATGGGTGGTGTTCTTCTTGTCGATGAAGCTTATTACCTATACAACGCAGCGAACGATCGCGATTACGGTCAAGAATCCATTGAGATTTTGCTCAACGTGATGGAGACGCAGCAAGATGATCTTGTGGTCGCCTTGGCTGGTTACAAGGACCGTATGGATAAGTTCTTCTCGTACATTCCGGGTATGATGTCTCGTATCGGTAACCACATTGACTTTCCGAACTATTCGGCGGAGGAGTTGGTCCAGATTGCGTCGGTCATGGCTGGGCAGCTCGAGTATGATATTGACAACAACGCGTACAATACATTCTACCACTACATTCAAAAGCGCATGGAGCTTCCTTATTTCTCGAATGCCCGTACTGTGCGAAACGCCATGGACCGTGCTCGAATGAACTCTGCTATCCGAACGTTCGATCGTTTCGCTATTCGTGGTGAAAATGGAGGTGTATGCACGGTCCAAGACTTAAAGAGCATTACTTCAGAAGATTTCCAGGTTCTTTTGGACGACATCCTCTATGCGGATGCCGACAAACGTATTTTCGCGTAAATCTAGCCATTAGTTGGTAATCGTTTTCCTTAGTGATAACCCGTTTCATTAAGTTAGGCAAAACTCGAGTTTCAGCGTTTCTTACTTCTTTTCTTCGCTGATTGATGATTGTTTTGCCTGGCATATCCCTTGCTTTCCCCCCTGTTCATGTGCTGCAAGCTATATTGAATACGTTGGAAAGCATCATTCCTGCCCTGTGAAACTGGAGACTGGGCCGGCGTTTTCTTTACTTTCTTTTCTAAGGAAATCATATCAAAGTTAGCACCATTCTTACAATCATCGTGTTCGTGTCAGTCGTAGACATACCTTTCCTTGATCCAGCATGGCATCCCAACGGTCAGGAAACATCTTCCTCTTTCTGGATGAATCCCTCCGATCAAGTTGTTGCAAAAGGCTGTGGCGATTTTCCTCCACTTGAAGTGCTCTCTTCGAAGACGCACTGACTTCACTGCGTACTGTTTCCTCGGCACCGTCGTCATCCCAGCCACCAACTGGTTTGTTTCCCAATAATGAGAATTCGGCCTGTTTGTTTCGAATTGTTGTAGCCGGCTTCCAGGCCTTTTTCTTGGCACGAGGTCCAAGCATCACCTCAACCTTTCCACGACCGGGACCGCGATCCAACACAATTTTTGTTTTCTTCTCCGATTTTGGGAGCTTTTCCGTGACAGAGGATGCCGTACTTGACTCGACAATGCTATTGGTAGGTGTCACCATAGGGCTAGCAAGCGCTCTCGTCGAATCCAAGCTATTGTTGTTTCTGGAGTCGTCGTCATCGTTCATCACACTATCTGAACGAGATCCGCTGTCCGACGAATCCGACGAATCATCCGAACCACTAGTGCTATCATCGCTGTCGGTGCTATCATCGCTGTCGGTGCTATCTGGAGAAACTTTCACTTTATCATCGTTTCTCCCATTCTTGATTTCTTCAGAGACTGGCTGTGAAGTAGACGACGACGACGACGATGATGATGATGATGAAGAGGAAGAGGAAGACGGCGACGAAACGGAGGTTGATGCCGATGACATAGAAGCGTCATCTTCTTTTCTCGCCAGATTTTCGTTTATTGAATTTTCTTTTTGAATCTGAGGCAAAATGTTTCGGTGTGGCAACTATCGGCTTTGTAATTTGAGGTGACTGCGGAAGTGTTGCTTGCGGAGTTGACTCGATCATTTCACTGAAACTACCAGAGCGGGTTCTCTCCCGTGCTTTCGCATGCTCGATGGCCTCCTCCGTCGACATCGATTTCATAGAACGCGGCGGAGGTTTCAAGGGCGGGGTTGGAAATTCAATCTTAACTTCTCTTCTTGAATAGAAGAGAAGGTATGCGCCTTCTGTTTGTTGCAGAACATGACGCTCTGAGACGGTTTCTACGTAGGAATCGTCCATATGGAACCAATTATCACCGTTTGGATTCTTCACACAAGCTGTATAATGCCCCGAGCTAGCACTGCCACCGACATGGATCACAACGCCAGTCAAAACGTACGGGCACGACCTGTCATCGCTTAAGGAAAGATCCATCATGGCTGGAAACTTGATACTTCTCGTGATTTTCTTTCCAGACCCAAAGCGTCCGTTCAGACCCGGCGAAAACCCATGGAAACCACTAAATGAGAATCGTTTTAATTGAACACAGAGTGAAAGCGGTGGTCGGAAAATAGTAAGCTGCTTTTGTGCACAAATGAGCTTATTGCATTTTGAACACTTCCATTTATTCTCCCGGTCAAGTATTTCTTTCCGTGTATACTCCTGAAAAGCGTCCGAAAGGGTTTGGCATGACTTTTTACTGACCTCCAACGAGATGTCGAGGAACGGATCGTACGTATTACTGCAATATCCACAATTTGTACATTTGACTTGGCTGCGCAAATAACCACCGAATATCCGGTGTACAAAGGTTGTCTCATCTAGACGAGCAATGGGCAAACGATCCCGCCACCCTCTGGCATGCTGGTTAATTCCGGCACCTCGAAGCTCACCGTCGTTCATCGCATCAAGTAAGTGGACTAAAAATTCATGCGCGTCTTCTTGACGACCCGGTCGAAATTTGTAACCCTGACGACTACCACAGGCACTTAACGACGGCACCGCCTTGACGATGGAACGAGGGGATATGGAAGTAACGCCGTTCACCCCACCGTGCATCTGTTGAAAAAGCTTACTGATAATAGCCGTAATTCGCTTTCCTTGATTTTCTTTCTTTGAATGGAATGTATCCTGCATCATAGGTGGCATCGATAAGAGTGACTGCGAAAACGGTGGAAGATAGGCCAAACACTGAATGGTGCTGTTCAAGAAACACTGATATCAATACTCGGGTTAGACTACAGTCCATATCCTCAATCGATAGAGTCACATTCATTGACTTACGGTGTTTCCCAAGTTTGTCAGACCCAGTGCTTTGGACGATTTCCGTTGCTTCAAGTAAGTCGAGCTCCATTGATACTTGGTCAACACAGTCCTCTCGTCACACAATCCTCGTTGAGGAAGAGCCAATTCTCCGTCGGTCGAATTGGCTCTCGGCCGACAACCGACCTTATCCTTCACTACTTCTTCAATCGATTTGCCTGACAGGTGTCCCATGGGCGGTTCACTTTCTCGTGAAGCATCATCATCGGCCTGTGATGATGATACTACGGAGGGTGTCGACTCAGAATCGAATTTCGTTTCGCTGGATCTTCCATTCAAAATATCATCGATCGACAATTTGCTGAGATTATTGTCTCCATTTTCTGGTACGCTGGCATGACTTGGCGAGGATTCGTTCGTTGTTGTGTGCCCATTCGTCAGATGCTTTCCAAATATGTAGGCAGAGATATTTCCTCTCTTGTCTTTCGGATACACAAAGTCTACAACCGCCAAATGATTTTTGCGAATGGATCCGAATGTATCGACCGCCTTTCGATGCTCTACGGATGCTTCCACCCTATTGTGGCCATTCAATTTTTGTTTGTTTTTCTTTTTCTTGGAGCGGTGTTTCCCCATATTTCGTCGCTAGTTGAAATGCAGCAGCCCTTCTCTGACAAACAAGGAAAAACCTATCTTTAGGAACAAAGGTCAGGGCGAAGAAGGGAAGTTGCTGTTAGTCAATCAGATGATGATCATCATCGTCTCACTTCGATTGATGCCTTCCAATGGCTCCCAACGCGAGCGATGAGCGATCACACCCAAATAATTTGGAATCTTCCGCCTACTGTTTGCGAAATACTAGAAAACTTCATTTGAAACGCGTTACGATCTAAACACGAATTATCAAGCACGATTTGAAAATCGCATCGGCGGCAAAAAACGTAAAACGCCATATGATGTCAAAATGTTGTTGATGCAATAAAAGCTACAAATTACTCTGTATGCGTGTTGTGACGATGAAGAGTATAGACTCGTTTCAATAACAAACAGTCGATCGACTCCGGTGCGCGGAAAATGGCTCCTTCCATGATTGACCAAGTCTTTGAGCTCCTCGCTCTCGCCGATACCCTCGAAGAGAAGAAGAGTCGCATTGAGGCTGCGACCAAGTACTACGAAGCCGTCTATTTGATGAGGCGCTATTTATTAAAGAAAGAAGACAAGGATCGAGATATACGGCAATTACTGGAAGAAAAAGTACGTCACTACGAGCAGGTGGCGGCCACACTCATGGCGGATGATGCGAGTACTTGGACAAAGTACTCGCAAGATGATTTCAGCCTCACTCCCTTGCATCCACCGCCACCGCCTACGGCGCTCCATCCACTCGCTTCGCAGTCTTCGAAATTGCTGAATCATCAACAAGTCAATTTGCAAAAATTAGTAGGGTTGGGGAATCAAAAACTGTCTCAAGCCCTCGACCTCGATGAAGCCGCACAGACCGATGCTGCCATTTCGACTTACATGGAAGCAGCCGAACATTATCTGGAGGGACTACGATTGGCCGAACGAGACGATAAGGGCAGTCCTGCCGCAATTATGGTCAAACGTCGATTGCAGAGTACACTGGATCGTGTGGAAGTACTCAAATCGGTCGCACCCACCCGGCCTTCTTTGGGAAAAGTCGTTCTACCACAAAAACGAATGGCCGACCATCCGCCATCATGTATTTCACCACACAAACTTTCTGCGGAAGAAGTCAATATACTGAAAGCATCTTCACTCATTGCGAGTGGTGTATTCTTGCCGTGGTCCGATGAGGATGCCCGCATTTTACGAACCGAAAAAACAACGCATGTACACGGACCCCCACGGCTTTTTGGCGTTGTCCGACTCACAGAAACAAGTATTCCATCGTTGGGCCCGACCATCGGAGATTGCACGATTACGGTATCAGCAAGGAATCTCCAAGACGCTACAAGAGATTGTCATTGCCAAGGTGATTACTCCTTTCACGATCCGGCAAAAATACGTGACCGATTGTTCTTTTGTGGCTAGTCTGTGCATTTGCGCCAACTTCGAACGTCGGTTTAAGAAAAGGCTTATTACTTCAATTCTGTATCCACAAACTGAACAGGGAGATTTAGTGCATAACCCGGCCGGCAAGTATATTGTGAAACTTTGGCTCAACGGGGTTGCCCGTTGCGTAGTGATCGATGACTATTTCCCCATTGACAAGTACGGCAACTTATTGTGCTCGCATACGAGTAGCAGCAGTGCTTCCTGTTTGGAACTATGGGTGTGTTTGATTGAAAAGGCATTCCTCAAACTTTCCGGTGGTGGATATGGCTTTCCGGGCTCCAATAGTGCTGTCGATATGTTCTCATTGACAGGATGGATACCAGAGTCGATCCTTTTGCTAAAGAAACAGAACAAGTTCGAGATTTTGAGACACCGCCGGAACGGGCTTGGGAAAGAATTATGAGTGCTTCCTCTTTCGGTGATTGTCTTATAACTGTCTCCTCAGAACTCGACATTTCCGAGGAGGAAGCTGAAGCCGTGGGACTGGTTACGGGACATGCTTACGCCGTCTTGAATGTTATTGAGACCAAAAACGGAACCCGTCTTTTGCAGTTAAAAAACCCGTGGGCTCACAAAGGATGGAAAGGGCGATTCTCAACAAAAGATCTTGCTTCATGGAATGATTTGCCTTTCCAGGCAGAAGTCGGTTACGACCCCCAAAAGGCCGCCATGTGCGATGATGGGGTGTTCTGGATTTGTTGGGACGATGTTTTGCGATACTTCCAAAACTTTCATCTTTCATGGAACCCTGACTTGTTTTCGCATAGAACGGCAGTACATGGTTTGTGGCCGGAGTCACAAGGTCCAATTCAAGATTCTTTTCAAATCGGCGAGAACCCTCAGTACGTGGTCGAATTTTCTGATTCGGCAGTGGACACAAATCCATCATTATGGATCCTTCTGTCGCGGCATGTAACAAAGGAGGAGCAGCTGGAAGGAAAGGTATGTTTTCGTTAATAGTCGCATCTATATCCCTGCCCCTTCCTTAATTTTTCGTTTTTCCATAGATCGACGACTACCTGACAATTCACCTACACAAAAACAACGAGAAAAAGCAAAGAAAATGGTACCCTGGTCGGGCTGGTGATTGTATTGTAATGAGCGCTTATACGAACTCGCCACATGTACTCGTTCGGTACGATATCTCGGGCAGACAAGACAAGTATCTTTCACTTGTGCTGTCACAGTTCAACAAAGTGCGGGATATTCCTTACACACTCTCTGTCTTTTGTACGGGTCACTTTTTGCTTTCCCGTCCACCGAAAGATCTGGACTATTGTGTCGCACTAAAGGCATCATGGTCGAACCGTAGTGCAGGGCAAAGCGTAGAGGACAACCACATCATGTTCGCCGTACTCGTAGAGGCCACGTGTTACGTGGAGTTTCGAGTTTCCACCAATACGAATATTGCCTCCAATATTATGTTGATTCCGGTCCAACAATACGGCGATGGATTGCGACAGACGAACAGCAAACCAATATTAGATAGCGGACGCTACCGCCACGGGTTTGCTGTTGCAGGGCCCAAGTCTATTAAGCCGGGTCCGTACCTTCTTCTCGTCAGTCGTTTTCATGATCGACAAGAAGGCGATTTTCAGCTCAAAGCCTTTTCGTCACGAAGGTTGAAAATAGAAAAGAAATAATACCATAACAATCTTGTTGCAAGCTAGCTAGTCTAGGCGTGGACGTTTATTATCACGAAAAAGTGAGGATACACGCAAAGAACGTTCAGCTTATCTTCACTTGGATCTTCTGTTGTCCGTTGAATCATTGCCGGTACTTGTAATTAGATCATTTTTGTCGAGACATACATACTGATGATACCGGTACGATAATGGTCTCCTATTTCATTGGAGTTCAAAAATTTTGCTCTAAACAAAAACCGTAAATGACAAGATTTGAATTCCGCCGGCTAATTTTAGCGCCATTATCCAACAAAGACAGTTCCTCGCGTCTCTTGCGAGCTTTCCAGCAACAATCGCAAGGAAAAAGTTAAAACTTTTTCCAGCAAAACGCTCAGAAACTCAGCGCTCTGATTTGCTGTGAATGTAAAAGCTTTATTTGAAAGGAAGGAGCACGTTAAGAATGGGAAATTGTCAGAGCGATTACTCTCGTCACCATGTGCGGATAGAAAACCCAGGGGTCAGAAAATTGGCTCCCTCGTTGCGCCGAACGAGGAAAATTGTAATCAGCTATGATGATCCAGATGGCATATATTTTGATGAATTCTTTGAGCAGACAATGCCATTGTCGCCCGACGCCACCACCCTCACAACTACGTCCTCCTTTTCTACGCCTCTCGATCCTTATGAAAGCCCTTGTCCTCTTTCTCTCTTGAGGCCGAGCAGCGATGACAGTGACACAGCACTTCCTTCACCCTCAAGTATTCGTGTTCTCGATGTGTCACCTCGACAATCAGCACAAAAATCTCGTAAAGGAAGAGAGAGTTCTTCATCATCAACATGGAGTCGTTACGACCAAACTCGAAAGAACTTTTCGAGTGCGTTGAGAGCACGATTGGAACGCTCTACGTTCAAGCAGGCGTCTGTGATATCACCAAGTAATAAAGAGACGTATCAAGAAAGTGAAATTCCTTTCTTTTCATGGGATATTTGCGGGACGAACTTAAACTCGAGATTCTCCGAAGAAGAAGAGGTGCCAGAACAAAAGGAGTGCAGTCAGTACAGCGAGGATGAAGCCAACATTTGGACCGAGATCGAAACAGATGCGAACGTCACCGCGGTGTCCATGTTTCGTCATATAGCGGATCATAGTCGCATCAATCTTGCCGTGGTATTGGAGAACGGAAGAGTGGTTGTACATGAAGTTCAAGCGGACTGCGATGCCTGTCATTCTCCCAAACTTGATCTTGTGTTCACCCTAAATCACGGGAGTAGAATACGTTCTATTGATTTTTCATCGGATGGGAGATTCTGTGCAGTTGGCGACGACAATTGCAGGTGTACAATCTATCGTCTGGTGTATGAAGAGGACGCACTTTGTGGAGCTTCCGTTGTAACAACGGTCGAGCGCGTCGACCGAGTGTGCGTAGTCCATTTCAACCCTCATCAGCCGCTACTGGCGATAGGAGGGTTCGACGGGAAAGTGACTCTCTTCTCTACAGAAAGTTTGGATCTAGGAAACGAGCTTGACGCGGTATTTGAGTACAGCCTGGATGGACTTGTGTTCGCTTTGGATTGGAGTCCAGATGGACAGTTCCTGGCTTTTGGAGGCAGCGATAAGAAATGCACTATTCTAGACAGTACTGACGGATGGAAAGTCAAAACAGAGATCTTTCGATTCGCCCCTGTTCATTCAATTAAATGGTCACCCTCCAACAATGGAGATCTGGCGATCGGATCTTCCGACACGACCATCTACGATTTTAAAAGTATCTCTGTCCGACGTAGAATCGCTCTGAACACAGAAACGATTTCTATGCGTCATTTGAACCGCAAATGTACGATGTGTTGGAGTCCCAATGGAAGCTGTAAGTGCTTTGAGTTTGGTTTGTGCTCTTTTTCCTATTGCACAGTCATGTTCACATTTATGGTTTTTGCCCTCAAGTCCTCGTCATATGTGATTCTCTGGGTGATTGTACGATGTTTGAGACCAAAACTTTTGCCAAAGTGCAAGATATTCATCGACATGGATCGCTCAACGCTGTATGCTGGACAAAGAGTTATGGTGATATTCATTCTCGACATGAATTGCTCATTATTGGTGGAGACGACAAGAATTTAGCGGTCATCAAAGCAGGGAACGAGACCAACACATCACAACAGCAATGTCATCAGTCATTAGAGTGGGTATTTGATGAAAAGGCTTTCAAAGAAGTTGACGACAACGAAGAAGCTTCGAACTCTCCGATCGTAAAAACATTGTCAGGTAACGTCGTGGCGATTGCGTTTTCAAAAGGGAGTACGACGCGTCCTAGCCCTTTCATGGCATACTCGACTGATGATAACCGAGTGACTGTGCTATCGACGTCCGACTGGAGTCTTATAGCAGAGATTTCTTTCCCCCAGCCAGCAACAGCCCTCGCTTTCACTAACGGAAGCAAGTACTTGGCGTACGGTTGCCTAGATTCTAGACTGTACGTTTCAGAAACATACCCGAATTGGTCTCTCGTGGCCAACATAGAGTTGCCATCACCGGTTCACAGCAGCCTTATCTATAGCCATAGCAACCGATTGCTTGGTGCAGGGCTTTACGATGGCTCGTTCAAACTATTCGATCCGGAGCATAAACACGCAATCTGTGGGTCTATTGACATGAATGAGTCACCAATTACCACTGCTGATTGGAGTTCAAAAGCGGTAGCAATCGGAAAAGAGGACGGGACGGTGAAGCTTTATGACCCCGAGAAGCTTCAGTCTGGAATCATTGAAGCAATTGCTACTATTAGTAAAAGGACGACAATCAGGAATGTAGCTTTCGGATTAAATGGACGTTTTCTAGCAATTGGGACTTCAGACGGCTTTGTGAGTATATACAGCGAAAAGGGTGGATGGGTTTTATGTCACCAGCTGCAAGCTCTAAAGGGCGGAGTGACATCCTTGTCATGGTGTCCTACAAGTCGCCATTTGGCTGTTGGAGATGATCGGGGATCAGTGAAAATGATGGATACCGTGTTTTGGGCGGACGTGGAAGAAGCCGTGCACGCCTTTCACTCCGCTGAAGACACAATCGTATCAAGCTCGAAACCAGCGCTTACGTTTAGCCAAAATGGGAACCTAATGGCATTTGCTACCAGTAATCAAGGATTACGTGTCGCAGATTGCTCCCGTTGGAGATTGCAGCTTTGCTTGGAACACGCTGACAAAGACGCATCGGATGTTGCATCAGCAGAAAACTATGAATGACTCGACTAGGACTGAATGCACTGACTAAAACTGTTTATAATGGAAAAGCTATATATCTAGTCTGCATCATAATCAATTCAATTTTCAAAGATCAGGCATCCCGAGCAACTGAGCGAATTTCCGTAGCTCCGCTTCATTCTTGAAAATCGATTCGCCCTTTTGAAGACGCTCCATGATGGCGACATCCTCGGCCATGTGTTTTAAATTGGTGGTACCATCCAGTGGTTTTGGATAACCCAACGACATGAGGAAGGCATACATAAGTGTTTGGGGCGTCAGATTCAAAGAGTCAGCCCAATCGCGTACTTCCTTGGACGCAAGGGCCTCTCGATTGGCCGTCAAGGTCCAAAAGGACTGATACCAGATATTTTTTTCTTTACAGAATTGTCGTAGTTCAGTATCGAAATTCGAGTCTGCATAAAATCGATTCTGCAGGACAGCTGGCTTGATTCTCGCCCTTTCGTATATAGAAACAAACATGGCATAGTCGTAGCAATTGCTCACCCCCAATTGTCGAACCTTCCCGGCATCGACAAAATTCTCGAATTCACTCCAGACTTCCATTGTTTGTTCTACGGTCGGCAGCGGCGAATGTAGAACCAGGGAATCGATATAATCTGTTCTCAAGTTCTGCAATGACACCGCCAGACTCTGTCGTACCTGCTCCGTTAAAGAAGCATCCTTATCGTACGGAACATTGTTCGGATCTTGACCCGGATACGGTGTATACTTGGTTTGCAAGAACAAATCACTCCGTTCTAGTCCGAGTTCCGACGCCGCCGCCGTCCATCCCGCACCCACTCCGGCTTCATTGTAATGTTTGGGTTGACACGCGGTATCAATAAAACGGAAACCGGTTCGAATGGCCTGTTGCACATATTTGGCGGTTTCTTCCTTTTTCCACGCCGTCCCGTACATTAAGAACGGCTTGTGCGTGGCAATGATCCGCGATACGGGAAGTGCTGATACCATCATTATTTGTCGTTCTTCGACGTTGGCAAGAAAAAATGTATAAGGTAACAATGAGTCCCAAAACCGAAAGAATGGACAAGTGAATGAGATGTGCGGAAAAGTAGCGATTGTTGCGTTGTATCCCGTATACGGAACGCGAACTGCGATTGATTTTCACCATCGTTATGAGAGCTCTTTCGATAGAACGGTGCTTTGCAATACGTCTTTCCTTCTTTCGCAACGCAAAGGATCGTAAAATAATGGCGATCTTTTCGGTTTATATCCTCTTTCGGATTGTCAAAACACCTACTGTAGCCCGTAGTGTAAGCGACGTTCACCATGACTGCATTTCAGTCATGAATCATGGTCCGTTCGAGCACAACAACTGTGATTGAATCTCCATTCGTTCTGCTCGCTCAGATACGACCAATTGTTCTTCTCACATTGAACTTATTATCTGCAGTATTTGCAAGGCTCTTCGGTATTAATTGTTGTCTATAATCAATGTGAATAGTTGTATGCCATAATTACTATAGATCTACTGTGTTGGTTCTCGCACGACTGCATTTGAGTCCTGAGTCATGGAATCAATATTATAAAAAAATGGCTAGAATTTATTATGCTTACGTCCTATCCCTACAAGAGAACCGAATCCCTACTCGAGTTAGAGAAACACAACTGACCCAATGGACAATGAATGAAATCCACCGAACACCGAACCGCTGCCAGGTCAAACATGTGAAACATGCGAACAGAGGGGCTCCTATCTGATTCAGACACGACCGGGGACCACCGATCGTCTCAAGACTCTCATCTACGGCGCTGGGCGCCAAGATCGACCAACCACCGTATCGAACCTCGCCACTCCGGTTTCGTCAACCGGAGAGTAACCAACTGTGCTACTCAGTCGGTGGAATCAATATTACTTTTCGTGACGATTGCCTTCCAATCTATGTTCATCGTGCTAACTTGGTAAGGTGCAGGAATCTCAACACAATTGAACCACTTCCAGCCTTATCTGTACTTCACCTCTTGATGTCTTGATGCCGACAATCCTTGCCAAATCATTCGAACGTATTTACTATAGTTCCAGATGAATCTCCGTTGATTCTGCTAGCTTGACTACGCAACAATTGTCATCCCAACAATGAGATTGCCTTCAGCAGTATTTCCAGGCTTTTCTTTGTTCTCCTTGTCGAAAATCTGTGTCTTTCAATGCATTCCAAAATTACTCTACTAGGCTCGAAATGTCGGCGACCTTTTACCACGACCGCAGTTCAGTCACGAACTAGAGTTTTTCGCTACACGAGCGAAGAAAGGACGATAGCGCCCACCGACCACTAACCTTACTCAATTTACTCTCGCAACAAAAGAGGCCCACAACCACAACACGACGAACGAGGGAACAAACAATAAACGGGGTTTTCTTGAAAAGACTGCATTCCTTATGATTAGTAGTTCAACTGCTATTATTGCGTACGACTAGTCCAGGGACCAGAATATATTGTTTTTTTTTAACGGAGCAGCAACAAAGATTTTCATTTGTTGTGAAAACAAGGCGTATTAATTAATAAAACGACAATATTATTCAAAAAAAAAAACAAGCAAGCAAATGGTCGAACCGCGAGGACCGCGGGAGCGGAGCGTCGAGACACAAGAGGAGGACGCCATGGTGCAACGAATCTTGGAAATGCGTCGCAAGGATTGTGAATTACTGGAACAGAATGTTCTGGAGGAATTGGTTCGCGAAAAATGGCAACAACTGAAACCCCTATCCAAAGAGACGGACGCGAAAGAGCAATTTATCGTTTTGTTGCAAGTGTGTTTTCAGCGCGCCGCCGACGAAAGCCTGTCGGTGAAAAAGCGACGTGTGGCTATTGAATCGATCAAGTCGCTGTTAGAGAAACTAGAATCACAGGTCGCCACGAAGAGAAAAAAATCGACGGGAGGAAGAAGAAGACGAAGCAATCAGCCGTCAATCGTCGGGTGATTCTCCCGTTCCGTCGGTAGTCCAGGGCATTCCGCAACCCACAGCGAAACCACCGAGTGCGGTGCATCAACCAAAGCCGAAGCGGTCGAATGCCGTCGAGCTCTCGAACCGCACACAATCGAATCATCGAACGACCGCGCCACCGCAAATAGGATGGTCTCAAACGAATCAAACGCGCGCTTCTGCACCATCCAACGTGTTCTATCAGCCGTCACGGAACGTACCCGAAAATGTAGACAGACATCCGTTGAAACAAAATGGTAGTTCGTTAGCAGCAAGTAGTTCAATATCACAGAATGATTCGTCGCAACCTTTGTCCGTGGGGAGGATAGCTCGGACTACCGATTCTTCTCAGCCCTTGACAGCGCTACAAAATGGAAATTCATCTATGTCAATAGCGGCTACTTCGAGGAGGATATCTCGGTTCGATATGGAGCCTCTACCTTTGTCGAATTTGCAAAATACTGATGGAAACTCATCGTTGTCAGCAGCATCTACCTCACAGACAGATTTCGAGCCTCTTCCTTTTTCGGTCTTACCACAACAAAATGGCAATTCATCCATGTTTTCTTCGACACGAATATCACAGTCAGATTTGGAGCCCATTCCTCTGTCGGCTTTACCGCAGTCGAATGTGCCAATGTCAGGACGACTTGCTGGAATGCCTCATGGAAATACCTTCCAAAGACAGAATGGGAATTTTTCAGCGCCGAATGCTAGTTATGCTTCCATGGCTAGAATAGGATGGTCCGCGGCGCCAAATAATATGCAGCATGTCGGACGCACTCACGGACTTCATCCAAGGATGCCTTTCCCCGTTCGGCCACCGGCCCCCATGCAGCCTCCTCGAAATAATCCTGTAAGGTCACCAGTACCAGAAAATGCAACCTCGCCATCTGCTTACGATAACAGAACATTGACGGCGAGCACGACGCTACCTGCAGCGTCTTCGGCACATTCTCACGGACAACCGACAGCCTCGGAACACGTGGTTCCCGCGGCTGCTTCAAATAATACTTCCACCACGGAATCGACGATGTTGGTAACTGCTACGGAACCGCCGGCCGATAAGGGTACTCAGGAAAATCTGTCGGCTTTAGCAAAGACAAATGTACCGGCTATGGCCTCGGAACTACCGTCTCAAGAGAATCCCCAGGAAATATTGCCGCCCGCGGCAAACACAAACGCTTTCGTGGCGGCTTCGACACCATCTGCTACAGGAGCGAATGAGAAGCCATTAGTGCAACGCTTCATGGAAACTTTGGAAAAGAATACAACTCCGAAAGTCCAAACAATTCACTTTCCTCCTGATCTCGGAGTACCCATTGGGCAGAAACTGAAAACTCGATCAGGTTTGTTAGAAACCCGAATCAATAGCCTCAAAATCACGTGTCACCCGAAACCGATTACTAAAGTGATGACACAGATCATTGACAGGCGAATTCGAGAGTGGGAACCGTACAGAAATCCATTTGCGTATGTTGCTATGGGTTTGACTTCAGCGGTGGAGACTTGTCTGCCGGAAGGGAACTTTGCTCGAACTGCCTTTAGTACTCAGATAGATTTGTCGAAAGCAAAATTTCACAATGCTGGGAAATATCCGATAACGCTTGCGAACTACCCTGGAATGCACTGGGGGACAAAAGTCGAGAATAATTTGGAGTTGTCGCTGGTTATGTTTCCGTTGAAGCGGAATGAGAAAGATCAAAGCAAACGAGCCGATGGGCACTTATGGCCCAAGGGTTCGTTCCTCGTCGTTCAAAACAATCCTCAGGAGTTGCAGCAGCGACGACAAGAAAGTCACGACCCAAGGTTGTGGAAAGGATGCTCCGCCCCGCTGGACTTGGTACCGCTCATTAAAGATCCGAAGCGCCCCATCAAGATTGATCTCTGCAGCTATGATGAAGATTCTTATTTTTATTGTGTGATGCTGTGCTCGATTCAAACCCCGATGCACTCTATCGCCAACTGACGGAACCAGGACCATTTGCGCTGGAACGAATCAACCGAGGTCAGGCTATGGAACTGGCAGCGAATATTGCGCGACGACAAGTGGTGCAACTCGATTGTGACGATGACGCGGAAAAGGAAAAAGGCAAGCTGATATTCTCACTGCTATGTCCCTTGTCCAAGACGGTGATGGAAACGCCGGTACGGTCTAGCAAATGCAATCACTGGCAGTGTTTTGATTTGAAATTTTTCCTGGAAACCAACCAGTACATTAGCGGCGCACGATGGCGCTGTGGTGCGTGCGATCCGCGGTTTGTCTCACCCAGGGAACTTCGAATATGCGGTTTGACGGCAGATATGATTCGGGAATACAAAGATGAAATTTCCGCGCTCCGCAATCGCGTGGAACTGTCGGAAGATGGAGCTTACCGTTTGTTGGAGGAGAAGAAGGTCCGACACCGCGGCGTCAAACGGGCTCCATCCGCTGACGGAAACGAGGTCAAGCCGAAACGAAATCCAATAGAGGAAGCAATTATTATAGATTAAGCATCCTATTAATTTTGCTTTGACAAGCCAAGGGTGGTTTATAGCTGTATTAGATGACGAAACGACCTCACATTATCTTTCTAGGAACCGACTAATTCCGCGCATTTGACCATCCCCATTCCACTGCTTCCTTAGGATACACGGTAGCTTGAAAGGATGGCCGGGCAAAGAGGTTGGTCATGTATTGCGACAAATGAACGTACTCGGCCAAGTCAATTTGTTTGTGAAAGGCGTCAATCCCACATTGCAAATGATAGAGCTGTGGCGCTAATTTACAATCCACCTGCGTAAAGACATCCCCATTCCAGAATTGTTTTCCCACCAAATGATCGTCGAGTTGCTGGAGAGTGATTTTCAAATTGTCACGCAATTCTAGATCCGTATCATCATTGTCGGGTGTATGCTTCAAATACTTGGCCACCGCCGGGAATAGCCCACCGACGATTTCGTTACTACTGCTGATTTGACTGAGTTCTTTGTTTTTTCCGAAAAAGAAGAGAAGATAATCGACAATCACCGAACTTTCGGTATAACATTCCTTCCGATGTCGTAACGCTGGCATTTTCCCTTCATAATGATCCACCAACCATTTCGGTTTCGTTTCCGATGTTGTGGGAAGTACTTCGTATTCGAGATTGAGCTCTTCCAATACGATTCGTACGAAATGACAAAAGGGCAATCGCCGATGGCTTGTCCGTCGGGTCCAGCTTTGCAATACAAGATCATGCCTCCCTCTAAGAAAAAGACAGTAAGTTATACCGAAATGAAACAAAATACACATCACCTGAATTAATCTGACATACCGGTCGGCGTAGCACCTTCTTGTCGAACTTCCAAGCCTCGATTGGATACCGAAAGCGCCGTGAACCGTCGCGCAACGAATGGAATTTGCCAGCCCGAAGCGACTGCGACCCACAAGAAAAGAAATAATTGGAAGAAACAACTACCCTCTGTCATTCTCATTGCTATAAATGTCTGTGAATGTGAAAAAAGTAAATACTCCGGAGTATTGATAATAAAGTCACAAGATCTTGACGATTGATCGGCGTTTGTGAAAATTGTGTGATGTGTTTTTTCTTTCTTGCAAAACTCCATCCACATCCACTCATCGAAATAATGAAGCAGAGGACATACAGAAATTCTGAGTGAGTTGCAAATATCACTACCAGTTGTTTTTCACACATACAGAACTCTGGGAAGTTCCAGAAATATCGGACTAGTTGTACGTAGTATTTCAATTAAACAGAAAATCTGGACAATCCAGAAAATCTGGGGGTTCTTGAAATTCTGGACCAGTTGTATTTCATTCATACAGAAAATCTGGGGCGTTCCAGAAATTCTGGACCTCACAGATAATCTGGGCAGTCCAGAAATTCTGCACCAGTTATATTTCATTCATACCTGGTACAGAAAATCTCGGTCAATCCAGAAATTCTGGACCAGATGTATTTCATTCATACAGAAATTCTGTGGCTTTCCAGAATTTTTGGATCAGTTGTATTTCATTCATCCTTAAAGCATGATGTTGACGATTGATCGGCGTTTGTAAAAGATGTGAGATGTGTGATGAGTTTTTTTTCTCGCAATTCCATCTTCATCCACTCATCGAAAAATAATGCAGTAGAGGAGATCGCACTCGTGACTCCTTATTGTGCAAATCATACTCCCGCTAGGTAAGGCTGCTACTTTCTATAATGCTTTGCATTATATAAGAAAGTTTGAAAGAGCATGATTTACTAGTACATTAGTAATCAAATAAATTCAAAGAAAGACCTTTTATGGCAAACTCTTCTCGCACGAGTCTTGCTACCCCCAATCAAGCGATTGATTAGCAACATCAGGGGGAGGCGTCAGTATCTATCCAAAAGCGCATGGGGCCACTTACATCGAGAACAAATCTACGTTCTCATTATTTTGTTTCGAATCCTTTTGAGATTCTTCTTCGAGCAGCAAGCTCTGGTCGCACGGCTCGTCCGAGCGGACCGTAACCCAAAAGAACCCTTGCCAACGCGGCAACGAAATACATGCCCAATCTCATGGTAAATGTTCCAAAGACAAAACTCAAGGAATCACATCGTGTCTTGAGAAGCAAAAATTGCGGAAGAAAAGTCCCCATTCCCATGGTCAACAAGAACCCAAAGTCACGACTTGCCAACATAGCACCATCCGCTGCAACACTGAGAATGGAAGCGGTCACGGCCAGAAAGACCGAAAGGGCGGCTTGTTTTGCCAACAATTGCACCGCAGGATCCGAAGTAAACCAACCAGATCCGAAATTTATGGCCGAGACGGTAGTGGCTCCGATTCCCAAGGCAGTGATGACTGCTAGGACTCCGACGGATTTCAAATTCCCCCGGATCGTTTTCGCTGTCGCCTTTGTCGAGCAAAGGAGGCAACTGTGTTTGAGAGAGTTGACTGAGTGGTTCTCCGAACAGGAGGAAAAAGACCAGCAGATTCAGACACAACTGATACGCCGCCAAAGGCTGTACACCCAACGCCATGGCACTCGTTTGCATGGCGACCAGACCGCCCAGTCGCGTTAACGTCACCGCCAGTAAAGGACCGGTGTAAGAGAGCAACGACATGAATTCGTTCTTTTGCGGCAAACGAAGCTTCGGTAACAGTCGCTTGGTATGCAAGGACTTCATCATGACGAGTGAACTGAACACGGTGGCCGCCGCCGTGGCAATGGCGGCACCTGTGACACCCATCCGCAGGGGCCAAGCACACAACAAGGCGTCGCCGATGATATTTAACACCGACGCCAAAGCGACAATCTTCAGAGGTGTCATGACATCCCGTGTCGCCATGAGGACACTCAGACATATCGACTGCGCCAACGCAAAGGAAGAGATGGCCCCACGCCAGTGAATGTACGAGGTAGCACTTTGTCTCAAAGAAGGATGGACGTTGAGTGAGGAAAGAAGGGAAGGCGTTCCGACCGCGTAGAATAGACACAGAACAACACCTGCCATTAACGAAACCGTCAGTGGCGCGGCTGCGGCTTCGCGTGCGGCGTCGACGTTTCCTTCGGAGCTCTCCGCCGTCGCCCCGTACGCACTGGCCACCAAACCCGTGGTGGCGCGCGAAAGAAAGGTAAACAAATACAGCATCTGATCAATGCAAAGCGTCGCCGGAGACAGCGCCGCCAAACCTTTCGTGCCGACTAGTTTGCCGACAAAGGCATTGTCGATATTGGATAAGAGAGGATTCGACAAGTAGATGCCCAAGGCAGGAAGGGCGAATTTGAGCATACTTCGTTTACTGGTTTGTTTCGCCGGCTTTGTTGGCTCGCTCCGTGATACAAAGACTTCATCGGACGACAGATCCGCGGGTGACTTGAAAAGTGCATCGGAGTCAAGCCCGGATGGACTTTGAGCTCCGAGAATGGAGGATGTGCTTCTCGGAACCAGCTGGAATGAGTGAGACGCATGTCGGAACTGGATCAAGGCGCTTGAGTATTCAAATTTCACTAACAATGCAGTGAGCGCTGCTACTTTCAGCGCTGGGCGCATCTTGTATTGAGAAGCTAAGGAGAAAGAAGATGATTTTATGAATCCATCACCTTAAATAAAGATGCCGAGGCTCTTGATTGTGTGCTGCTTTTTGATGCTTTTTTGTCGTTTTACTTTTCATCAAAAAAGAACACGAAAGAAGTGACAGCAAAAAAATCAAAATCCTTAAGGTTTTCGTGTACCAGGTACTCCGTACATTTCTGTACAAGGAGAAGTATCCCTAACCGGCTATCAGTCGTGTGTCACTTGCGGTTGCGGGTCTGCGCGATCTTTTTCCTCATCTCCCCAACATTGAAAACACTATTTGACTCTAGCCTCTCTAGACGATCTCGACGTGCTCCAAGTCACACTTTTGCCAGATTTAGCAATGCTGCGGACTTGGAATGAAATCACTATTGCTGATCGCGGAGGGAAATCACGACTTGACTTGTTGTAAACCTAATTGTCTCATCCCGGCAATGGCGAGTACGGAACCCAGGAAACCATTTCCTACGCGAATGAGAAAGATGAGCGCACCATGCAGGATCGGGAAACGATGAAACCATCGACCCACGAGAGGTTCGATCAATCCCTGCAGGACTTGGTAGCGAATGTTGCTGACGACGGCCATGAAGACACCTGTATAGAGAGATGCATACAAAACATTCACATTTTGTGTGCTGGCTTCAAACGAAGGCAATAGGAAGGTTCGAATCAAAATCATGATTCGCACAACACCGTATCCGACACTGCTAGCAATAAAACCTGCTCGAAACAAAGGGACCACAGGGACTATGAATGCAGCGAGGCGTTGGTAGAGTTTGGGTTTAGTAACCCCATCCAGCATGGTGGCTTGAAAAGCGTTTGTTGGAACTTTGATTTGAAACAATTGAACATCACCTTCGCTCTTCTTCTTGTTGTGAAAAGGACCAGCTTGCGTCGGGGCTACCTTCCACATGCTATAGTATTTCCCGAACACCGCCGTCAATATACCCGCCAGAACAAAATCAAATTGGACTAAAATTTGATCACTGCCTCGTCGTTCAATTTCTGCGGTCAACTGAGTCGTCGCAGCCAAGAAAAGCTCGGCCACAGATTTTTTGCGGAAAGGCCGGATCGGCGGCCACACGTTGTTGGTATCCATTTTGGATGCTTGCCACCAGTTTGCGAGTCGGGCTTTCCGTGAGTTGCAATGCGTGACATCTACATGAGACAAATGCAAATATAGAGGGAAGGAGAAGAGAGATAGAGGGAGATCGCATTTTCTAATAAATAAAGTCAACGAATAATGAACACCATCTTTTTATCATGTCAATTATGCGCCGGTCGCAAACTCGATCCCTGACTTAAAAATTGCACTATCGCTCTAAGTGTAGTCGTATCAAGACCGGATTTCAGTCTTGAGTCGTCTGTCTTCTTAGCTTGTGCTGTGTCGCTCGAAGAATCAGCGATGGCCGAAGGCCATACTTTTATTCTTGGAATCACATTACAAATGTCCTTATTAGGGTTGTCTCGCATTTATTAATGTCGCTATAGAGACGAGCAATACTACCGAAGTACGAGGCAGCACAATCGAAAACCAAATAATGAAGCCTGATATGACTTCACGTTCATCTAATTCGCATCATGGGTAAGTAAGGCTGCACTTAAATTGGGTAGCTTTTATTTTAACTTGCACTAAAGCTTTGTGTTTTTTACTTGTCGAAAAGTTTGCTTGTATAAACGTGACTCCATGGGGTGGAATTTTCACTGTAGTTTTAGAGTGTTGTCCGTTTGTGATCACGACTGGATGTCAGTCATGATTTCATGGCCTGCATGAGGTATGAATTATTTAGGGTTTGTTTTTGTTTTAGCTCGACTTTAACGAGTTGAAAGTAACCTTACTGTCAAAGTTAACTCTAACGCAGGATCGCTACAGTACCGACAACTTCTTCCTTGCTGAAAAAAGTCGGAAGGGCCTTGTCGCATTTTTCACACCACCGAAAGCACAAACACGTCAGGAAATGCTCACAATCAACAAGCACAAGACCTTCTTCATCTTTATCGTCATCCGTTATGTGCCGATGAAAATTGTTATTCCTGATCAAGCTTTGCCATCCTAATCAAAGAAGAGCTAGAAGTTGTTATCAGAACCACCTGTTGTCAGTAGGCAGATGAAGCCCACCGGATCGGTTGCATTATTGGCTTGTAGCCATCTGTTGATGGCCTCTGGTTTCACAACATCGCCTCATTTATCTCTTAGTTCAAGAATTTATCGACGATTTGGTGACTCGGTTACAAATCCAGCAAGATTCGAGGTACAACGCACCCAGCATGGTCTCTCCGCGACACCATTTGAGTTTCCGAAAAATCCTTCACCATTTTCGGCCATCAAAAATGGGATACAGAAATGGACCCATCGGCTGAGAAATGAAGAAGTTTTGCAATGGCGAGCGCTCGCGTTTTCGTTCTTTTCTTCGCTTTTCCTGTTCCGCCGCTCCATCGATGTCAAGCTAGCTAGTCTATGGGCTTATTTGACGACCTCTTCATCATTGATACCCCGAATCTTTCGCACAGACTCATACGAGTGGGTATTGGCTGTCACTGCATTCTTTTTCTACATTCACTTTTTCTGGTACGCCGATGTGAGCGTTCGGAAGGCATCGGAACAAGGAAAGATTCATCCGTGGCGTAAATACCGTCTGCAAGACCGATTTGAAGCGGATAAACATCGACGATCCGTCGAGCGCAAGCTTCGAAGGAACGGCGAAACACCTTTCAAAATGAAGTTGTCACGGACTACAGTGAGGTCACAAAGCAAGCAGGGTGGAACTGGAAGGCTTGGACCTGTGAAGTCTGGGTGTACGTTGTCCCTTTGTTAACATGGGATATATTGAGCCCTCGTCGTCACCGTCGCCTTGCGGCATTCGGTGCGCCCACCACAATCCAAGTCCTTCGTGACATAACTTGTGGTCTGCTTCTGTACGACATTCTCTTTTCACTGGTCATATTCTCATGCACAAGATTCCCCTTATCTACCGCACCATCCACGCCAAACACCACCAGGAACCAGAAGTTCGCGCCGGTGATGTGGTCCGACTCTCCATGGTCGAAGAAGTACTGGAAGTTGGTTTCTCGATCATTGCTCTCAACGCGCTTGGCGCCCACCCAATTTCGAGGAGTATTTACAATCTCATCATCACATTTTTACTCACCGAGCTTCACTGCGGTTTCGATTTTCCTTGGACACCGCAGAATGTAGTGCCTTTTGGTCTCGCTACCGGAAGTCGTCGTCATCATTTCCACCATCGCAATGGGAAGCATTACTACCAAAAGTTCTTTTCCATGTAGACAGGTTGTTTGGATACTTTCAAAAGACGATGGCAGTCTTCATGGTGATTCGGTGAAGCCGAATCCTCACATTCCACCTGCATGGCAGTAGACATAAAATGGTGCGAAAGTGAAAGCTCAGGATAGCGTGTATTACTAAAAGAAACAGTTAAAGCTATTTTCACCATATGTTGAATGTTTTATTGATGATGTAATCAGCTTTCATGTGATGATCCGTGTGACGAGACGGACGATTGTTCAGAGGATTGTTCTGGAAGGGTATCGGAGCTCGCATCACTCTCTACTGGAGTAGCGTTGCTCTCAGCTCGTGTAATTGTCTTTGGCTTCTTGCTATACGTTTTTCTGTAAAAATGCATGAATAGCACAAATAGACTGACCATTTCGAAGACTTGCACGTAAATAGCAGTATAATTCTTCCATGTGGCTCCCTCGGGCATCCATAGACACGAGAATCCAGAGTAGACAACGACAGAAACAAACTGGATGAGTTGCGCCATCGTTAAATACCGCTTCCACGGGCAGGGGATCTTGAGCAAACTCATCGTGTAGTACGAATACATCATAACATGAATCCACGAGTTGATCAGAGCCCCAAAGTAAATGTCACCACCCGAATGTAATTCTAGACCGAGCCACCAAGCCCATGCAATAGAAAAATGGTGGTAGACATGAAGGAAGGAAACCTATGGGTACATTCGATGATGGACGGCAAAAGTGAGAGTGACCGCCAACTGAAGCGCCTCATTTCATTGATCGCATCGAGTGCCTTACCTGATCCATCCTGCCCCTGAGAACCATAAAGTAAGTGTCGAAAAACTCCAGATATTTGTCACAATAATGTACCCATACAGCGTATGTTGCTCCTGTATCTACTAGATCAAAAGGCCCGCTTATGAACGGATGACCTCGCATGACAAGGGCATGTAGAATTCGACATACCATCCAAAAATTTAGCACCACTTGGGCTGCATTGTATAAAACCATAGATTCGCGAAGGAGTACCTTCACATTAATTTTGTTTTCCAAGTAGCGAGTCGAGAACATCCTCAACAAGGGGGAGACTGCAAAGGTAAAAGGTCGTGAGTCCCAACGTCAGGGACCAGTGGTGAAGTTTCGCTTGCGCTCCGGGTATCTGTGACTCATCTACAAATGTCAGTTTCCCCCAGACGGCGAAGATACCCATTAGTATAGAAATACATGTATAACGCGCTGCGAGCGAAGGAGGCGATAGCACCGTTTCTACGGGCGGAGCAGAATCTGCCTTTGTATTCATAAAAGCTGTCTCTTTCGACGACGGTGATACGCAAACTTCGGAACTCGCCATTGTATAAGAAATGCTCGAATTGAAAGTATCGTCTATGAAATTTAGAGCAAAGCGATGTTGAGATGACTACGAACCACCATCTCCAACATCGGCTTTTTTCTTGGGCGAAAAATCGTGAATGGCTCAATTGTTGGTCTGTCACTTGTTTTGCTGACGTGAAGAGAAAAAAGGTGAAGGATCGGCAAATCTGTTGGAAACGCTGTACCACCAATGATTCCCAAGACTACACTGCTATTCATACTATTATTACCAAATCAGGAACTTCTCAAGGCTAAACCTTTGCCGTCATGACGAAGCGTGAAAGTGAACGTGGTCTATGACGCACTAAAGTGCTACGTAAAATTTACGTTTGAAACGCTACTGTAGGCCATCCTACACGTTTCAGTGCCACTTTGTCGCGCTACGACAGAAAAGACTTGCGGAAATATTAGGGATCAACACATAATAACACACAACAACTTTTCGTCACCTTGCTGATGAATGTTTTAAAATATAATTATCGCCACACATTACTAATAATAAACGACAACCATTTACTTGGGCTTGACGATGTTGTCGATGATGGAGTAGAGGAACACACCTGCAGGATGGAAAGACGCAAAGTACGCGATGAGACAGACGTCAGGAAACAAAAGAAAACAAACAAAAAATGATCAGTACTCACCTCCAATACCAATAGTGCAACCAATCAACTTGATGGGGGAAAGAGATTCACCCAAAACCAAGGCGACACCAACAATGACAATGACACGCTTGGCCGTGTTGGCGACGGACTGGGTGACGGCTCCCGTCTTCTTGAGTGTCATGGTCGCCAACTCGTTGTATCCGTAAAAGTAAAGAGCCGAAGCCACCAAGTTTTGCCAAACAGCCGGAGTAGTCTTGGCGATTTGCACGAACTCGCCGAAACGGTTTCCTTCCTTGATGATAATGAGAGGAATGCTCAACAAGAAACCCAAGATACTGGTGAGGGCGAACTGGTTACCGATGGATCCGATGCGGTCCTTGAGTCCGGGAGTCTCCATGAGCTTCTTGTTTTCGTTACCACGCACCGCAGCGAACATGTTGGCAATGCAGGCCGAGATGAGGGCAGACCAGGCAAAGTCGAGTTCCTTGACGGAAGCCAAGATGACACCACCAATGACGACGGGCAAGCAGAGCCACTTGGCCTTGGAGACTTTCTTGCCGTAGACGAACTGAGAAAGCACAGCCGCGAACGCGGGTTCCGCGGCCTTGACAATCTGAGCGAAGGAGACGGCTCCCATTCCCATGGCGAACACGGAAGCCGCATGGGCGCCCATGAAGCAAAGAGACACCGGAAGCATCTTTTTGATATCGTCGAGGGTGACGGTGGGTGCCTTACGAGCATCGGGTGCCAACCAGAGGAAGATACCGTAGAGGCATCCAATACCCAACTGAAGACTGGAGATGGTCATGGGGAATCCGGTCTTACCACCCGCAGCGTTCAAGGCAAGCTTGTTGGTGATATTGTACCAGTAGTTACCAAGGTACCAGAGACCGAAGTAGATCAAAAGACCAAAGTCGATGGATCCAGCGATTCCGCCTCCGCGGGGTGCTTTTTCGGCCGACGAAGAAGCGGCTTCTTTTAGTTGCTGTCATAACGAAGCGATTGTCAGAACGAAAGAATTTATGAAAAGGATTATCCATCGGCATCAGCCTTGTGCCTCGAATGATAGACACGCCAATGAAAATCAATATTTGCGAAAAAAACGTCGAAAAGAGAAAAAACCCGCCGCCGATCATCTCATCGTCTGCGCTACTCACCGTAAGAGGTCGGCCTTGCACGTCAACAGCCTGTACCATCGGTGATTCCGATCGGCTGCGGGCAAAGCCCATTTTCTTGGTCGCACTCGACGTGCTAACGCCATGGAGCCCAAAGGCTGATGCACAGAGCAGGTGAGCAAGGAAAACAGTAGAAAGAATCTTCATGTTAGTCGATGATTGCAATGGAAGAGAGATGTCAACTGATTTGCAATCGCTATTTTTTGAAGCAGCCGATCGGTAATATGTTCGAGACACGATATCTTGCGAAGATCGCAAAGGTTTGATTTACAGTCGGTGATAGTGTACTCGGATTTCAGGCCCTTTCCGTCGTCGGAAGATTGTTGTCTGATTGTTGATTGGACACCACAAATTCAAAACATAATTCAGACATTTCCCACTATCAGTTGAAGAGATCATTCTTACGTGGTGTTTACGTGGCCTACGTCAGACCAAGTACGTCACCTTGGGACCTCGAGACGAGGACGGCGCGCGACAGTGCGACTGGCGTGCGCTTCGCATTTTGCAACTCTGTCGCAAACAACGTTCGGGTTTTTGGATGTCGCAGATCTCGCGCACTCGAAAGACTTAGGAGTAAAGTAGAAACCCCTATTATGCGAAAGATACGATTTTGGAATTCTGTGAAAGGTGGAGTCGAGCCATCACATGACACGGAATTGCGAAGCAGATACATTCTTTCGAATAACAAGCTCTCCGCTCTCCTTGTGAACAACGAATAAGCGCCCTCTTTGCGATTCAATTCAACTTTACAAATCTTCATTCTACAAAAGCAACAATGTCGCTCTCAACGGTGAACTACTACTTTGCAGAAACGACGGTGAGCATCCCTCTTGTCCACGAGTCGCTCCGTGTTATTGTGTATTTCGACTCACACGCTCACGATACGCAAAAGGGACTTCGTGTCCCCTTTATGATCGTGGCGGTACTTTTGTTCTATGTCTTGTATCGATGGGATACGAAGATTACGGACCAGAATAATGATGCAATGGCTGTGCTGGAAAACATCGAACACGATGCCCGGAAACAAGAATATCGCGCCAAGAATATGGCGAGTCGACAAGAAGTAAATGCCAGTAAACGGAAGCAACTCAATAATATGAGCACACAGACGGCGCATATTGCAAAAACATTATTCATCAGCCCGACAAAAGTAAGAAGAGTCGTTAAACAGAACGATACTAGTCTTTGATATGTTGACGTGAGTCTTCACCGAACTGTATTGCTGCACACGTCTATCCGTAAACAACTACTCCGTACAAAATACTAGCTCTATACATGCTTTTCTATAACTTTAGCTCTGCTTTGTCTCCTTCCTTGGCAGATATGCCCTGTTCGAACGCGACTTTACATTTTCCGGCCTTTCCAAAGGCACCGACGATACTTCCCTCCTCTTGTGTGCTCGGTATAAACACTTTTGTGCCAACTTTTTCCTTTATATTGATCTCGGGAGCGAAGAACCCCGAAACGATCGCCATGGAATGCTTGCCGTTCTCCAGCACGTCGCCTTTGATGGATGCTACTTCTCCTATAAGGTTCACACCTTTTTCTCGAGGTTTCTTCTTGTTAGCTTCTTTCTTCGGCTTTTCCACCTCGAGTCGTGCTCCGGGGCGAGAGGGTGGTAATACCGTGGATTGCTGCATGGATTTAGTAGGGTCGTGCATGAATCGCTTAAAGCGGAGGTACAGTGGCTCACCCTCTTGAACTTCGGTTCCACCCGGAAAATACACTCGAAACTTGCCCGACGTTCCGTACGATGATTTGATCTCCCCAATGTCCCCTTGCTCGGTTTCCATTTTCATACCGATGAACAGTTTCATATTCGTTTCCTTCTTGAACAAATCGTCGCCAAAGACTTCATAGCACACGACTTTCTGGTCATCAAAGCGCTTGTGTGGGTCGCCTAATTTCGAGACCACACCAACTTTTTGTTTCTCAGTGTAAAGACGTATCTGTGTCATGGCCGTACTGGGTTCGACTCGTTCGATCAATCGACCGGAAAAGGCTAATCGACAGGACGAAGCCCCGCCATCCGTGTCAACAGCCACATCAAGCCGTGACCCGATGACAAGACTATGTGCTGGACAATAAACAGGCGTTTGAAAGTCTAGTAAGGCCCAATGTAAAGGGTTTCTTGCGGATTCCCGGGCGAAGTATCCAGAGCTTCCAACAAAGACTCTTGAAAAACAAAGTCTTGTTGAAAATCGAATGGTATTTTTGGCAATCCAGCAAGGTCCGCATCACCTCCCAGCCACGACGACATGAGCTTATTGCTTGAAGCATCTTTCTTAGCTTCGGCTGCTTGATGTGCCAATTCCCTCGCTCCCCAGAACGTTAATGTTGCCATTACAGTTGTGTGGCCTACGGAAATATGAAACTTGGAGTTGCACATGAGCTTTCCGGAGGTGTAATACGGAACTTTTCGCACAAGAGCGATCGCCCCCTTCCACAACGGCACAGCTCCAGGGGCCGCCACAATACCGCGTTCTAAGAGTTTCGCATCTAAGTTACTGACACAAATTCCCGCCCGATCTCCTTGTTGAATGTGTTGCACTTGTCGTTTAAACATTTGAATCGATTTGATTTTTCGATCCATACCGAGTGAGGGAAATTCGATGCCGTCGTTGACGGCAGCAAAGCCCGATAAGACTGTTCCTGTCAACACTGTGCCGCGTCCGCGAATGGGGAAGCAGTGGTCGACGGAAAAATAAAAAGGCTGCTCTTTGGCTTCATTCGTCACACTTCGTCGTGGCGGTGGAAGTTTGGCTTTCAGCAGATCAACTAACAGATCCATCTGATATGTCTCGTGGAGGACCGATGATTTGGTTTCTTCCGCATTGGCTGCGGCTTTTTCTCCTCCCACGCAAGCAGCCACCCCGACCATGGGGGCATCCGCAAAGCGCGTGCCTATCAGTCTTTGCCTTACTTTTGATTTTGCTGCTTCCAACTGTTTTTCACGTTCGTTCGGCTCAAACATATCAGCCTTATTCAATGCGACTAATAAGTGCGGACTGGTCAACTGAGCAAGTACCAAGCATTCTGTTGTCTGTGCCTGCCATCCTTTCACCTGCATTCGAACGACAAGTCAGTCATCACAGGATAATACAGACTAATTTCTTCCGCCCACATAAAAAACAGGCAATAGATCGTGCGACTTACTGCATCAACAATCAACAATACCATGTCAATAATCTGAGCTCCACCAATGATGGTGCGAATCAAACTAGCGTGACCTGGACAATCGACAAGAGTGATCTGTAACTTCTTCTTGTCGGGGAAATGCTGCTGTAAGTGCTCCGGCAAGTCGAGAAAGAAGCAACTAAAACCGAGATCGAGAGTCATCCCTCGTTCCCTCGACTCTTTACTTTTGTCGAGAGCAGCTGTCGATAAAAGTGTCGACAGCGCTTTGACCAGGGATGTCTTTCCTGTGTTTCCAAGTCACGATTATGAAGGATGTGAGCAAAGAGGCGACTTAACCCATTACAGTAAGATAGTGCGACGTTCTTACCGCTATCAACATGGCCTAAAATTCGATAAGAAAAAGGAAAAACAGATACAGAGAGTATGTCAGAGAAGCTCAGAAGCGCCTTTGAAGACCCCTCTAGCAAAGGGCGTCGACGGATGCCTCTCACCTAGAACTCCTACGTTTACATTGAGGATCTCTTGCGGGTCGTACTGTTGCTCCGCTGTTTTTACTTCTGGCATTATGATTGGTAGATAATATACAGTCGATTTTGTGCAATACTTTGGGAAGGCTAAGACAGCAACGCCAGGAGCGTCAAAAAATAATAAAATCAAATAAAACAAAAGAATCATCCTCTCCGCATTTTGTAGTGTGACTGGACGATGCGTGAGTGCAAGTGGATGATGCACCAAGACTGCGGGAAAATTCTGGACCAGGTGCATTTCATTCATACAGAAAATCTGGGAATTTCCAGAAATTCTGGACCAGTTGTATTTCATTCATACAGAAAATCTGGGGCATTCCAGAAATTTTGGAACAGTTGTACTTCATTCATACAGAAAATCTGGGGGGATTTCACCAGGTGAAATTTCATTCATACAGAAAATCTTGGGCATTCTAGAATTTCTAAACCAGGTGAAATTTTCATGCATACAGAAATTCTGGGGCGGTCCAGAAATTCAGGACCAGTTGTATTTCGTTCATACAGAAAATCTGGGGAGGTCCAGAAATTCTGGACCAGTTGTATTTCAAATCATTCTTCAGAAAATCTTGTGCATTCCAGAAATTCTGGAATGCGCCGCCCGATAAAAGAACACACACACCTTGAAAATATGGCACAAAACGTTGACCATGGCGGCGTGTCTACCTCTTCGAATACTTTGTTTGCATGACTCCCATTCCAATGCCGAGCACCTAAAGACGGAACTAGATGTGTTAGGAAAGCGATTGTTTGTAAAACATGGGGGAATTGATCTTGTATACGTCAATAGCCCAATTGCCTTGCATGTAGAAACGGAACGGGTCTGGTGGGAGGCGGTGAAGCAGTTACCAGCTCTTTCGTCGCAGCAAAAACAACATCAGGAGGATCTTGTCTTTGACAGTGATAACGACGACGAAGAAGAGAATGATGAGAATGGTTCCATTGATTCATCTCAAGATCGGGAACTGTCCCTTCAGCCAGCATCCGAAACAGAAGGTATACCCGAAATGGATGATCTTGCTGTACCATACTACCGAGGCTTGGACGCTTCGTTGCAACTACTACGTCAGATTTGGATGTCTCAACCATTCTGGGGAATTCTCGGCGTGGGGCAGGGTGCAGCAGTGGCAGCCTTATTAACTTTGATTTTACAATCATCCGAAGACCCAGTTCCGCCGCCGTCCTTTGCTATTTTCGTCCGAGGTCAAACATTGTTGCCCGAACCGGAGTGCCTGATTAATCAATTCCCATGTTTGCATATTCTAGATACCCACGATACTTTACACCGTGAAGGAACCCTGTTGTCACAGCAGTTTGCGGGGACGATTGCATCAGTGCTGTTACCAGATCAAAGATTGGGAAAGGACGCGTTCAATGTCATGGGAAAGTTTATTTTAGATCAAAAGAAAACAGCCATGGGCAGTGGTCGAGACCTTGTATTGCTGCAGAACGCGCTTTATTTTACGGAGCAGCAAGCGGCAGACAAGATCGCGTTAGAAATCGCCAAGAACCCACCGGCTCCTCTTATGGCCATTATTCGCCCGCAGCATGTCGCTGGTTGGCAAGGAAACAAGCGTCGACAACCGGGGGAAGAAGGAGGAGGTGCACCGTGTCCGTCGGAGTTCTTATTGAAGCGAGACAAGCGCCCCAATCAACACAAGACAGGTGGTGGAGGCGTGAGCCGTGTGCATCCGAACCAGCGAGCCGAAGGAGAAAGCAGCTCATCAGTAGAAAACAGCACAGAGAGCTAAAATGTGAAATAATATGCACTAGTGATTACCTTCGATAATGTGAAGAACGCCTCAGTTGTTCGCTTAAGACCGGTAGACGGAATTCAATTCATTGGATCAACATCTAGTCCGTTTCCTGTTAAGCTGCAATATTCGCGGCAATAGGAAGGGAGATTTCTTTGCAGTCGATCACGGTTGATGTGGGCCTCACTGGACATATCTATAGTAGCAAGGGAGCCATTGGGGCAGTCGAGCTCTAATTTCAGAGCGCCGTCCGTGGTAACAAGCTCAGCCGTAACCCGTCCGCAATCATCACAATACCACCACTTCGCATCATCGCTACCCCACGGAGGAAAAGGGACACAAGAGAGCCACGTACAACTAGGGCACGGTGTAGTCGGTTCGCCACCTCCGCTTTGGAGAAGGATGACGAGAATTATTACAAACAAAGCCACCGTGAGAATCAATCCGCAAAACTTCATAAGAAAATGCTTTGTGCGCGTCAACAAGCTTTCCTCCATGCCAAAGAAATCAGCAGAGAGACGCTGAATTGTGGAAAATCCGCACATAAAACCAAAGACCATGCCGCCAAGATCTGATCAGATTTCGTTAGAACAAGTTGGCTAGTGATGTGATAGGTAGGGAAGTGATGCACTCAGACTTACGTGTGAAATTATCAACGAACGGTGTCAAGCCAATAATGCAATTCAGCACAATATCAAAAAGCAGGGCGATAACAACCATAACGTGATGATGCTTTTTCCCATTCTCAGTGACAAAGTCACAAAACAATAATTTCCAATTCATGATTATGTCAGCAATGCATGCTCCGATGAACCCGAATATGCCTCCTGATGCTCCAACGGTGATAAATTCTGGTAAGAAGATTGCACTCAAAATTGTTCCACCAACCGCGGATAGCATGAAGATGATCATAGCCGCAAACCAGCCATGAGTCGATTCAATTGCGGCTCCAACGAACCACAGAGCCATCATATTGATGAAATAATGAACCAAACCAGCATGAAGGATTGTCGATGAAAGTAAGCGCCAACCCTCGTCGTGATTGACAATCAGGTCAGTATCTTTTGCGCCCATTTTGATGAGTGTTGCCGCACTCGGGCCAATCATTGGGTTCTCAGATAAGTTCTCTACTTCCCAACCATTCACTCCGATTGAAGCAATCATAAGCATTGTACACACAAATAGAAGTGTATAGGTGAACCACGGGCGATTCGCGCTTCCTTTCTTGCTTTCTTCAAAGTCCGCCCAAGATAAATAGGGATCACCATTTGCACGTCTTACAGCAGCATTTTCCGCCCATTCCACGTCGATACGGATAGATGAAAGGTGGTCGTAAAGACCCAAAATTCCGAATGGTCTTTCGTCACCGTATTTTTTACGTCGCTTTTCTTGTGCAAATTGAAAGTCTCTGATTCGTCGCGCTAATGTGGGAGCAATAAAATCGGCAGCTCCCCAACCAGCAGATAATGTTCCTGCTAGCAAACGAAGTTGATCGATGTCCTCTTGTTTGTGTTCGATCTGAGGGTGGATATCACAGGGCTCAAGGAACTCTGGATTTCGTTCGAACTCCTCTTCGTCGCTGAAGTATTCATCCACGAAAGAGTAATCCTCGCTATCATTATCAAAGCTCATGAACCTTCGGCGTTGAAAGGGCTTAGCTATGACATGATCTAAAAAAATCTGGTCATTTGAGGTCCGTTCGGACTCACCTCTCATCTTGCTCCGACGCGTTACTGTGGTATCTGGAAGACTTCTCCTCTCGGGATTCGTAATAATCATCAGGGTTCGCCTGCTGTGATTTCTGAAGTTGACCATTTGCAGTGTAGAATTCTTGAAATTGGTCTTCCGAGTGACGACTCCTCTTCGGCGCCATGGCGAATGCTGGCGACGTCTCAGCTTGTGCTTCCGTTCCCCGGAGTCTTGTTTGTCTCTCCATTTTTTCAAACTTCTTTCCGTTAACACCTCCTTCTTTTGTTGATACCAGGGAGTACTTTGTATGTCATGAATATTATTTGTGATTTATTTGTGTGTCTATAAATTGTTCTTGTTCATCTCGAGATGGTGCTACCTGGTAAGTCTTACTGTAAATTCAAAGCCTCTGCCCGCTCGCACCATGGAAAAATAATATATCTTTTAGCTAACCACGAAACGACTTAAAAGCGATGAATATTTGGACTTAGCTCATAAATTATCTTTGTGACGCCCGTCAGGTTTAATATTACACATTAAGTCATACCGTCTGGTCGCGGTGTTCCTCATGCTTAAGTACAAATCAACTTGCTGCTCAATCAGACTACGTGCGACGGACAGTCGATCACGGAGTTTTGCTATCACGTTGTGACATCTGGTGTGTCAATTGTGACCATTCGTTCTAACCCAGTAGGCCAAATACGTAGAATTCTACGTCGTCAACCAGTATCACAAATGCACCCTCATTGAGCCTTGACTTTTCTGACACCTTCCTTCCGCACTCGTAGAGTTTGTACCGAAGCCAACGGCGTCACAACAAGTTCTCTCGGCCGAGCTGTTTCAAAACACCGAAAACTTCATCACAACGATAAAAGAAACAAATCTTCTTTATCATCTCTTATTTTTTCTAGTAACATGAAATCGACTTTCGGTGGTATCTTGCTTGCCCTCCTTATCGGAGCGGCCGTTGCGTTCATTCGTCCGGCTCAACCCTTCCAGGTCGAGAACACTGTGCCTCCTGGCGTTCTTTCCTTCAAGGTCGTTGACGAACTCGACAACTCCAACATTGCCTCGGACAACAACATTCACCCCGCTCGCAAGTGTAAGTGATTGAAGCTCTTCAATGTTCCTTTGGTTCTACTTGTTACTTATCCAAGTTTCTTTCCGCAACTTGTGTCATCATTCAGGCGGTTTCTGCATGGGAGTAAGTGGTTCAAGTTTATTGCTCAAAATAGGTTTCTCGTGCTTATCTAAACAATCACCTTCCTTCTTCTTTACAGTGAGCCGGGCAGACGAACTGTCCTGTTAGCGGCCTTTAGGCTGCGGCAAGCGTTCGTCGTATAAGGAGCTTGATGGTAACACGCTCGTAAGAAATCAACTCAGAGATCAAGAGTGATTTTTTTGAGGAAAGACAACGCGTGTTGCCATTAAGCCTACATAGACCGCGAGGGGATCGATGTTGGCCGATTTAGATGGTGCTGCTTCCGACGGAATGATGAATCATTACTCGTAAAATGAATGGGGAATAGATTCTGATAAGGCTTGGAAGTTTCTCATTATTGAGTCCAACTGAAATTCTTTCAAAACCAGGCTATCATGTTTGATTGACATTCAAGTGTGTGGGTAGGAAATGTAAATTAAATATGGTAGTTCCTTTACAAATTAAGCCTAAAGATCATGACGAAAACAAGCGGCGGATCTCCGCGAAGTCCATCCAAACGAGTTCAAAGAGTGAAGTTTATTGAAAGGCATCGTTTTGCAGCTTCTGGTCGGCAGGAGTGTAGCCTTTCAGGTTGGTGGCGAGATCGTATTCAACTAAGGTACCAATCATGTCAGCGAGCGGTTTCAGCTGCTTTTCGTAGCGCTTCCATGATTTCATACCGTCCTTGTATAGTCCTTTGCGCACTTGTGTGGTGGAAAGTGTGTTCACAGCGTGCTTTTTCTTGTGAAAGTCTAAAACGGTTTCATTCCAAGGAAGCTCAGCTGCTTCAATTATCTTTTTTGCTACGCCTGGCATGTCGATCACCATATCCTCGTACCGGATGTGTGTCACACGCCCTGGCAAAACCTTGTCCCAGTGCTCCATTATCTCTCGGTATGCGCGATACAATTCGGCAAGGCTTTCGAAATCACAAGTATAGTCTAGCGTCCCGGAAGGAAACTCATGCTTGTAGGCAGAAAAAAGCGTATCCATCGGTTCACGGACAACGTGAAGAATAAGAGCATGAGGATAGAGCATCTGAATGAATCCAATGTCTGAGCATCATGCGAAAAGGAGAGAGAATAGAAATTAGACGACAGTAAAATCATCAATAAGCGATCGTCTTGTGTACGTACTGTTGTAGTTGGTCAACATCTTGTCGACAAAACGGGCAGGTTCATTATCAGCGTCTTCGACTCCATTCGCTTCCTTTAGAGCGTCCCACCTCTCCTTCATTTCAAGCACTACTTTATCTGCTAGATCTCGCGTTACATCGCCCAAAATTTCGGGAGATTCCATACTAACACGTACGATCTCATTCCGAATTTCAGGGAGACGACCATTGAATACCGAGTTCTCTCCCGTCCCAGCAATTCGCGGATGTGAATCCAAGACACGTTCAAGCAACGTCGAACCACTTCTCACAAAACCGACAATGAAAATGGGAATTCTTGATTCACTGCCCACGTAAGAGGGCCAAAATCCGGATGTAAAGATATTCTTCGTTTGTCTGATCCTTGCCAGCTCCGAGCCCTTCTGCCATGGCGGCAATATCGACATTTTGTGTTTATAGGCTGTCCTCAAGTGTTCAAAGGCCGTACTCGCATCCTTTGTCTTTGCGTCGTGGTAAAGAAACATAGAATGATGAAGACGGGTCAACACAGCCGCGTAAGCAGGCTTGCTATGCGCCGGTGCTGACGCGAATTGCCCCTCAAGTTTAGGTAGCAAGTTCTCCACTGGCTCCACCAGCGTCCCCCAACCTCCGATAACGGCTTCCTCTTGTGTTTGTAAAATACGCGCGAGGCCTTGATACGAATCTGAAAAACCGAGCGTATCATCTTCGCGTGTGACTTGCACAAGATCGCGAGCGGCATCGCTGTATCGACCTAATATCAGTAGAGCTGATCCACGCGAGTTGACTGCGTCGAGGTAACCTGGCTCAATTTCCAAACAGGACGAGTAGCTCTCCACTGCGCGTTCAAACATATTGGCCATGAAATAAACCTTGCCTTGAGCCGTGTAGAATGGCACACAAGAGCCCATCGATGCTCTTGTCACGATTATTGAGTGATATTTCATCTTTAACTGAATTGACAGACGGATTGTTGGATTTCTTCGTTGACTGATTGTTAAGTAGCGCTTCTCTTTTGCGCTCCAACGCCATCTCAACAATCTTTTCAAACATCTGGATCGTTTTCTTCTCGTACGTTCCGCCCTCATGATATCGCAGCTCGTAAAAGCGCATGGCATCCGCAAAGTCCAAAGCAGCAAACAAATCATCCGGTTTGCTCTTATACACCTCTTTTAGGGCATTGATTTGATCAATAAGCCTCAATCGCGCGTCATCATCAGCTCCTCTCGACGACGCGCAGTGCGCTTATCCGTATTCGTTTGTGAGTTCGTATTGGCTGACGACGACTCGGATTCGGAGGGGCGCCGCGGGGCCACACTCTCAGAATCCATCTCAATACGGCGTCTCCTCGACTGTATGGTGGATAATACATTTTGGTAGTCGGTAGGCCAACTGGAAGGTGCGGACTCTAAAGGAATAGGCGCGGGAGGCGGCGCCGACAAATTGTCTTGAATAGGGCGACGCTGCCATCCCGCCGGTTTTCGTCGTTCAAACTCGAGAGGCTCGTATCCCTTCAACTCGATCGGCTTTACAGCGGTATCTACTGTCAGGCGACTGAATAGCGAGAACAAAAGAACCGGAATCACCAAGAAGACGAAAAGTGAAACCGTCATTGATGGCTCGTCGTCATTGTTGTCACCCGTTTCAATCGGCTGTGCATCCGCTGTCGTCGCTTCTTTCTCTTCTGATCCCATGCTCCGCACACGTTTTAGTTTGTCTAAAGGAAATGTTGGATTAAAGGCTAAATAATGCGGAGTGATACAATAAATAGCATGCCTTGTCTTTATCGATTTTTTATTGTTCGGCTATGTTGCCAGACATGTCGCTTTCAAACATTTACTATAGCCTCGAGTGTATATTACCATTTCCAAGAATGCATTTTAGTCATGAATCCTTATTATCCAGCCGGTGTGCCGGTGCGCACCACTTCCGCATGTTCTTTGAACAATGCTAAACAAAAAGCATAAGCAGCATGCAATTGTCTCACTTTTGTATTGAATGCGAAGGATTACGGAGTATTATTTTACTTGTCGAGTTACGTAAAGGTTGTAAGTTGTGAGGACTTACGTCTCGACCAATCAAAACGGATAAGGTTGGTTGAAGATAGTACAAAGTATTGAGTGTTGGCCTTAACAAGTACGTAGTACCAGGTAGCAACTCCATTGTCACACGGTACCAAATTAGTAGGTTCTACTTATAGTAGCTGAATATTAATGTCGCAGAGAGATGGATGTCATGAAGAACAAATGCCGCGTCAGCAAAGCTGACGTTGCTCACTTCTCGTGACAACATTCAGACTGTAGTATAGTGCAGAAAGTAGAATGTCAGATGCGTTTCTTCCACAAGTGATTGAGAGCGATCACAAGCGATGCGTGGGTCTCACTCGTTTTTTCTTTCTCTTCTCATCAACGATCTTCATTCATTTGTATCCAAGCAATTCATCTCCCAATACTCGCACGGAGACCGATGTTAAAAAGCTCTTGACAATCATGAAGATCACTAGTTCACATTCATCGATAACATCCTGTTTGAAGGTTTTGCAATCGAGCAGAGTGCCAGCAAATCTTAGATTTGCTGCTTTTTCTCAATCGGAAAGATTTGCGTCTAGCATTGCTTTTCAACCCTTTGCAGAGTCAGAGACGACGATGGGCGAAGAATTTTATAAGTATCGGCAATACGGCTATCGCGCGGCTTCTCCGCGTCGTCGTTATGCCACTTCAGCAGCAAAGATACCTGTCGAACCCCAATCTTTACTATCGTTGGCAAATACTTCGGCGATGAAATATCCCGATGAATACTCCTTTATCATGGCATCACGATGCCCTGTTTCGTCAGAGCAGTGTGACAAAGTTCGTTTAGAGATTTCATCGAATCAGAAAGAAATGCCTTTGGAGGTCACGAAGAACTCGGTGGCCAAAAGACTTTGATACATGTTTGATGATTTGATGATATGCGAATGCTTTGCCATTGAAAGCTCTTTCATTTTATTCAAGGTTATTTCCTATACAGTCCAGCTACAAAACATCATGTGATAGATAAATACGTATAGACATTTAGATTAATCCGTGCAATGATGTTTAAATATTCTCTATAAAAAGTTGCACCGCCACGAAAGGGAAGAGAGAACACCAACGCGAGTGACATCTGAACTAATTTCTTGATAAGATAAACAGTGAAAGGCGATTGAATTTGGTATGATTTGTTGCGACACAAGTTGAAAGTGATTTCAATAGCGAGAAACTAATGCTTAATGTTCTCATCTAATACTAGGTATTTCGTACATGACCATGTACGCCGTTTCTCGAGAGTTTTCCAATGCTTCTGTCGATGATATGGACGAAACATAGGAGTCGTTAAAGCGCGTCCATCTTCTCTCCTTGTCGTCTTCGTACCAGCGACGCGAGTCAGCGGTGTAATGGCCACAACTTGCGGATGATCCTATATGATTCACAACGCTTCGAATAGAATAGACATCCGCGGAGACGTCCGGTTTCACACAGTCCGTAGCCATAAATTCCGTCAAAACACTGAGATGATCGTGAAGCGACAGTTCTTCCTCAAATAGCACTGGGGAACGATTCTTGCGATACGTAACCGATGAATAGTCTTCGCTGACATCGACGATGAAGCGCTTGAAGTGAAGTAACAGAGCACGAGGAAGTCGAACAATTTCTGAGGTTTGTGTCGCACTGGAGCAAAAGCACTTTTCGCACTTGATTTCGCGCTTTTCTGGGGCGAAAAACCGCCTCAAACCTTCATCGACACTCCCGCTGTCGGCCCCGATCTCCAGCGACAAGTGCCAAAACTTCTCTTTGTGTGTTCTTGAAAACTTGCAAGAGTCGCAAGTTAAGCGAATGCGCACCTCCGTGGTAAAATACTCCGCCAATGGGGACTCTGGCTGCGACGGTCCTTCGTTCGACGTTTCCATGGATGAATGGTCCACTTCCGGTGCCGCAAGTGCGGATTTCTGTTCATCTAAGGGGTCATTTTCCTCCGTGTATCGAGTCAAGATCATTTCGGCAGTATTCATTCGACCACCGATCAGTTTACACCTTGGCTCGGATGCTGTCAGGAGACCGGGGAACGCGACAAGTGGCGATGACTGCGCATCGACACAAGAATGCGTTTCGTGCAGCAGCTTACCAATGTCCTCAACACCCAGTTTTGAAAATGAGAACGGCATTTGATCTGTAAAGAAAGCTTTCAACTCTCCAGTTCTTGGCCGCTTGCTCGACGTCGGTGATATTAGGTCCAATTCTTCCAATTGAGTGCCTAGCGCAGAACCACCCGAAAGAAACTCCCCGCGGCTTCTTTCTCGTCGCTCTGATGGCTGTGGAAATGAGTTTTCGGGGCGTTCTTTGTAGTCTTCGTCTAATAAATCCAGTAAGGTGGTCAAAAACTCGTGGGCGTCCTGTTGACGAAATCCCACAAACAAAGACGATCTCGAGTCAATGGCAGTCTTAAAATCATGCGGTTGCACAGTTTTTCCTTCTCTTAACAATCTCATCAACTTGAGAAACTCAGTTCGAAGGCCATTCCCATTCTCGTTTACTGTCTGCGATTCGAACTTGTCGTTTTCCAATGCATCAACAAAATTATCCAAACTCGCCAGCATTTGCAATGCCGAAGCCATGTAACACGTATTTCCAAGGTTATGTAAGCCACCGAAGACGCCATTCGACGGAAGACTTGTGCTCCAGTCCATTAGCTCAGGGGCTTCCGGCTCGCTGGAAGCCGTGTCGTTCAAGAGTTCGTCAATGGCATTGTCCATCGAAATATCGTTCAAATCACTAATTTCTGCCGTTTCAGGCCGTGAATTTTGATCTTTGTTTATCATTTCATGATCGCAACATGTAAATCGCGCACCACTGTCACTTTGGGATGTCGTAACATCGGCAATGTCTTCCACACGATCGCCAATACGTTCCGTTGCTAGCATTTGTCGGCTTTCGTGCTGATTCATGGATGAATCATCCTCGGCGTGATCGCCATAACATGACGGCGATAGCTGGAAATGAGATTGAGGGAGTAGTAGAGTCATTTTATTACGTAGTAGGTGATATTGGAATGGAAATAAAGAGCTTTCCTCTTGGGATGAATGCAAACGTGGGCGGTGTATTTGTGGTCTTCCATCGACTGTGTGGACATGACGGCTAATTTTTTGCCTTGTCGTGTTCCGACGGTGTAAATCGTCGACAGTTGAAGAGGGCCAACGGAGAAAGGTAAAATTGACGAGCCCGCCGGGTCTACAGCTTAACGTAGTGTAGTGCAAATTCTATGAAATAGAAAGAACTCTATTTCTCTTATTGTTTCATAGTGAATCATCATTCGTATTTCTCCTTCAGCGCAAAACGTACGGAGTACGTACCGTAGTACTCACTGATTAATCAGTCCCACGACCACCAATCCCGAGTTGTTTCTTGGCAAGATTCATTCAAGACCGGCAACCTAGCTAGGTCTAAATTGAAGTCATCAAAATCAATCAGGTACGAAGTATGAAAAACACATTTTACTATTACGCGGGAAACATTAGAGCTCGTCCTTAAAGAGCTCCTTCTCTTTAAAAGCTCGAACGGAACGAAGCGTAGCTAGCCCCCTCTGTCGTACTTGCTTTACTTTATCATCCTTCTCGCCGAGTAGTTTTGTGTAACGCGCTTGCAGTTGCGCCACTGAGTCACTGTACTGCTTCTCAATAGCAACTAGTTTGCCTTCCTCTACTTGGATCAAAGCATCCAGTTCCGCATCGTCCATGGCGAGGAAGGCCTCAATTTTCGCCTTGGTCTCGGCATCACACAAGTCGACATTGGCAGCATTGCACATGGGCTCCGTCAGGTGTGCTTCGGCGAATTTCTCGTACTCGGCGGGGGTGTGCTCTTCGTTGAATGATTTCAAATGGGCGGGATCGCCCCACATTAAGCTTGGATAACCTCGAATTCCGTGTTCGTCGCACAGAATTTTGCCAGTTTTTGTCGTGCAGTCAACTTTTCCGACAAATCCAACCGGATGATCTTTCCATTTTTCTGCAAATTCGGCAAATTCGGGTTGCATCTTTTTGCAGTGGGGACACTAGAGTAGCAACACAAAGGCGTAGCACTGTCAGTTTCACGAACCTACAAAAACACAATGGAAGTGACGAACCACTAAAATGATTGCAACTCGTAAAGATTCCGCTCGTCAACATCACTTTCGCGACGGTTCGCGACACTTACCCAAGGAGCGTAAAAGAAGAGAAAGACCGTTTTGCCATCGGTCATTTCATCAAAGTTTTCCATCGTCAATTCGGGTACATCATAACCGTGTGCAGTGGTGAGAAAAGCCAGCAGGAAGAGCAAAACTCTCATCTTGTGTCAGAAACAAATTTAGGATCGCAGCCACTTCGACAAATAAGGAAGATTGTCGGATTGTCAAAAGCTGGTTTGTTTCATCGATAATTGTTTTCTCTTGGCGCTTGGCGTTCCGACTTTTCCGAGACATTTTGTTACTGTTCAACTACTTATTGACACTGAGTGAAGAAAAGTCACAGTCATTGCCTTATCGAATTTTTTCGTCCCCTCGTTTCGAATCTGAATCCCGATAGAAATGTACATACAATCAGATAGTCCATGCTCGTGAATGAATGCATGAACGACAAAAACCATTTTGCTTTTTCAGCGCAAGGATCCTTATCTTGTTTATCGACCTTGTCATGACCTTTGACAAGTCGAGCCATAAACAACAATCAGGCCACGATATACTGATATTCACGAAAGATCTTTTATTATTTCGACATGTCTTTCCGTCTTCTTGCTACGCTTTTCCTGGTCGGACTGAGCGTTGCGTATTCACTCAATGATCTGACAGCTGAAACTTATGACAAGATAACGGAGGGGAAGACCGTGTTCTTGAAATTTTACGCACCTACGGTAAGTCTCGGTGGAAGTGATCCTGCAAATGGTTTCCTTTTTTCGTACCGTGAAGCTTGATTCGAAGCTCTGTAGGTTTTGAATTATCAGGACTTTTCTTACCTTTTTGTTGCTTGCAATCTTCTATCGATCGTTTCCAGTGCGCCCATTGCAAGGCCATGGCACCGGAATGGGATAAGCTTGCCGAAATTTTCAAGGACCATGAGTATATTTTTGTCGGTCAGGTTGATTGCACTGATGCTAGAAACAAAGAACTCTGTGCTATGAATTACGTTCGAGGATACCCCACGATCCTTTACGGTGATCCACAGCATTTGGAAAAATACGAAGGTCCCCGGCTATTTCTGGACTTGGAAAGATTTGTTGAGACTAGTCTGAAACCGATCTGTTCAGCTCACAATTTGGACTTGTGCGATGACGAAACCAGAGCGACCATTGAGGAATTGTTGACGCTCTCCTTCAAGGAATTGGACGAACGAGTTGCCAAGGCGGAAGAGCAGCTCCAAGCAGCTAACGAAGAATTCGAAAAGAAACTGAAGCGCATTCAAAATGATTATATCAAAGTTGCCGATAGGAAACAGGATGCGATTGATGCACTGAAGGATGACAATTTGGCGTTGATGAAGGCTGTGAAAGGTCACAAAAAGAAACTGGCGAGACAAGCCGCTGCTTCGAGCATGTAGGTAATGACTAAAATAAATTTGAACGAATTAAACTTCTCACTGCTAGACGGCCTACAATGGACTCACAAAAGAAAAGCAATAATTACTAGGAACAAGGAAATAGCGCTGTTAAGTGTCTTGCGGCAATGAGCCACAACACCGGTTCATATCCAGTAAAAACCTTAGTTACAAGATGAACCAAATCCAGAACGAGAAGAACCGTTTTATGGTCCCCTAGACGTATAGGAAAACCCAGATTATAAGACTAGACTCTAGACAAAAATTATTGATAATACTACTGTACGGAGTAGGTGGTCTATACGGTAAAGGAAAAAGCAAAATTTAACCCTCGAAAGGGTTGGACACCCGAGATGAGACTTGAACTCACAGCCTTTTCCTGTAGCAAGCAGTATAATAACTACGTTAGGAGGGAAACGCGCTACCATTGCGCCACACGGGCAACATTGTTTAATCCGTGTTGTGAGTTTTACAAACTTTAGAAACTGTTAACTAACTTCTACTTTGTACTTTAACATTTAACAGCTAAATTATCCGGTACTTATCTTTCATATCCACCTTGTTCAACATTACTAACTTCGTCGCCGTTGAGACATTTTTTCCTCGCTAAATCCGATTCATTCATTCATTCGTCCTTCACAAAACTAGAAACTACCACCAAGCCACCAAGTTTGATCTCTTCCGCCGAGACTTCCATTGCACTTACAACTCTTTGCAATCTAGTGCCCGAGGATCAGTATGTATGTGCGTCTAACAATTTTTTCAAATCAAATGTCGCGACATCCTAAAATATTGGAGAATGTACAAGGCAACTGCGTTGAAAGCTTGCTATTATCATCTAAATGCATGCATGTCATGGTGATGAAAAGCTTCATTTCGATTCCTTCAACGGAGCTCCGCGACTGGATTTGCACAACCAAATGGAAAGATGAAAGATAGAGCAATCGTATTTCTCATATCTACCAATTCCAAGTCGACTAAGCACAGATTGCTCAAACATTCAACCATGGTCTGCGATGCTGCGATGATTTTAAGCACTCTTGTCACATTCGCTATGAACGGAGCCTGCTGCGTTTACCAGATGCAAGAAGACGAAGACCTCCGAAAATCCATTCGCAGAGATATTCGGGTCGAGTATGAAAGGCAACATGTGATCGATATGGAACGGTGGGCTGAGCGAGACTCTAGAGAGCGAAAGCACGAAAATGAGTCATCGCTTGATCACGACCGTAGACAAAGGTTGCTTCATCAGAAGTTGGATCTTTTAAATCAAGTTAGTCGAGATGGTGGCGTTCAGGAGCGAGACGGTGCGCCCGTTGCAGGTGCCTGGCTGGAGTCGTCCGAGCAAGCTTTTATGTCAACCTGCAAGCATGATGGTTTGGCCAAAGTTTCGAAAGTAGCCTCGAAACGCTCTCGCTCGGCTACAACATCGAGATTTGCTCAAAGACGACTTGCACAAAAGATGGCCGCACAAGCTGCGTCATCGGACATGAGCTCGTTGCTGGATTCGGACAACGAAGATGACACGATTGACGACACAGCGGACGAGGAATCGTCGCTTGTTGATGTTGAGCTTCACTGAAGTATCGTATCAGCGAATTGCAAATTATAAGTAAAAGGATTATTCATGAGCAATATGGTGTCATTGATGGGTTATTCTGAATGTTCACAGTGTGTTGCAGTTTTAAGCATTACAGTGATCCTCCCCTCGCTTTCTCACCGTGAGAAATTCCCACATCCAATACTGGTAAATCGATCCCCGCTGCACGTACAGCATCTATCTGATCCTCTGTTACCGTCCAGAGTTCATCAGCTTGGGCACCGTAGCCTGGACCACCACCAAGACTCGGGACAGGTCTTTGTCCGTAAAATCCTTCTCCAAAAGTACCGGTGACCATATCGTCAGTAACTGACTTCCATATGCCACTTGATACTTCGCGTGGATCAAAAAATAAATCGGTTTCGCTATCGTCTGCTCGAATGCACAGTGGAGCAACTTCGCCGTACTGCATCACAGCACACAGTCGGGGCTCTTTGGCAGCGTCGTATCTAATACCAACAAGATCATTCTCCAAAAAGTCTTCAGAAAGAGCGGGCATTTCGTTAATCGAGTGGACGCCTGACTTTCGCAGTACCCATGAATCAGCTGTGGTTATTAGACTGAGTGCAGTAAGCTTGTATAGATTTATGAAGGAACTCATTTACACGGATTGAAAATCAAAAAATCTCACAGAAAGGGGAAGTGGAGCAAAGACGGCGATGCGATAATCAGCTGCTAGTGGCTGAGATAGTTTGAATGCAATTCAGTCTCTAGATACCTTCTGTAAGTCTTATTTCTATGATTTCGAAACCATAATTATCCATCAAAAGTTTTCCGCCGTGCGATCTTTTTTGTGCAAACAGGCGGACGAGTAAAAGCCTTAAACGAGAACGAGTAAGAGTCAGTCACGAGATCCAACAGTGTCTCGAGTCACGAGTCTCATTCCTCCCCCTTTTCACAACCGAAAAACGAAAACGCCAAACGGCAAAACGGACGCAGAACGTAAAACTTACTTGTCTATGTGGCGGAAGCCTTTGATAATAGAGTGTAGAGGACCTCGTACTGGAACCTAATTACTGAACGAACTACATTATAGCCTACTTCCCAGAAACTCTTGCGACTATCAAAAGCTCTTCTTTTTTGATATCTCTCTTTCACAAAACGACTTCGCGAAAGTCACTGGTCACCGCTTTCCTATGTACCGATAGTACTTTCTCGTATAGAGTAATGGCAATGACCACGAGACACGTGACCGGAAAAAGTCGTGTGAAGGTGAAAAGTGAAAAGTCAAAAAAGTCAACCGCCGCCGGCCAAAGGCAACACAGCATTTAATACAGCTCTTATTGTCATCACTAAACGTTGCTTGCCGTGCACCGGCTCACGAGTTCACGCTTCATGCATCATCTTGCATTGAAAGGCGAAATCAATAATATAATTCCCTTGTAATTCTGTTGATAAGCGAAGAAAGAACAGGCTAGTTGCGTAAAAAATGTCGGATGAATCGTCAATCAATTCTGCTGATCGAGAACGATCCGAAGACGAAGCCAGCGACGATGGATCATCTGATGAGGAAGGGAAGCGTGAAAAATCGGACAAGAAGGTCGCTCGAATTCAGCCTGGTAAGAAGTTACAGGCTAAATGGGATGATATGTTCGAACGCTTGATAGCGTACAAAAATGAACACGGAGACTGCTTAGTCCCAAACCGATACGCCAAAGATCCGCAACTGGGAAGTTGGGGTAAGTCCGGAAGCGCAACGCCGACGCTTCGGTACGTCTTCTCACCTTTCAATCTGCAGTCTCCACACAACGCAGGCATTACAAGATTTTGATGTCGGACAGTGGTGATACAACACCTATGACACCAGCTCGAGCACGCAAGTTGGAAGATATTGGCTTCAAGTGGTCGACAAAAGATCCGCGTCATGTTCCTTGGGAATACCGATACAATCAGCTAGTCGCCTTCAAGGTAAAGATTGTTGTAAAGAAAGTAGATGCATGGTGAGCGGCACTAATTTTCTATTCGTTTCGCAGGAAAAATATGGGCACACACAGGTTCCCATAGGATGGGAGGTAAGTGAAAAGAAGGATCAAAATTGATTCTTTGCTCTTGTTCGAATTAGTCTTACAGCTAGTGTGATCAAATGTCAGGAAAATATAAAACTTTCCAATTGGGTATCCACTCAGGTAAGTGATGATGCGGGTCACTTTTTGCCACGCTGTCGAGAAGTAAACTCAATCTTCTATCATTATTCATCCATTAAGCGGCAAGAGTACAAGCTGATTCAAAGTGGACGCCAAAGCAGACTTTCAGAAGCGAAAATATCCCTTCTGGACGATATTGACTTTATTTGGGAGGCGCAAAGAGGTGGCCCAAGAAGGAAGCGCAAGGCAACTGTTGTTGTTCCATCAAAGCCGAATCCAGTGGATGCTAGAAAAGTAAAGACACGAACGGCGACTCGTGGTGGTAAAGCTGGAGGTTCCACTCGCGGTGGTAGCTTGTCAGCTCGTGATCCTTCGCGCAAAGTGAAGTCGGGTTCTGATGGCGGAGAACTCCACGATAGGCCTGAAAGTAGCGCACCAAATCAGCTACATGTTTCGCAGCGAGAATTAGTTGCCGCCAATAACAACAGTATGATAGGTATGAATGCTGGTACTGCTACTCTGTTGCAAGGTGCATATATCCCGACGTTGACGCAAACAGGATTATCCGGTATGGGCCTGCCAGGTTTGCAGCTCGCTACTAATCCATGGCAACTACTGGCAGCAAATAATGGAGCTTTTCAGTCTAGTATCCCGCCTACCATGGGACTTGTGGGTGCCAATAATTCATTTTTCCCTGTTTCGACACGGTTGGGATTAGCTCAACCTGGAATTCAGCAGTTCGGAAGTCCGCAGATAGACCCGTCCAGACAACTACTAATGCAACAGGCAGCTCTAGGTCAACTATCCTCAATTCAGCACCAAACACACGCTTCAACGCTTCTAAACAACCCTGCCAGCGCCTTTAATAGGCCCATGGGCATCCAGAATTTGCAGCCGTTTCAGTTGCAGCAATTGTATCTACAGGGTAATGCTGCACAGCAAGAGGCTGCAAGCCCGGGCGGGATGCTCGAAAATTTACCGCCGACTGAATGATTTACTAGCGGGTATGAGGGAATAGCTCAGGTTGAAAGTTCGGTTTTCCGTGAGAACACCTAAGCCAAAGTACTAGGACATGTTCGTCTTGTCAAAGTTATTAAAAAGTTATCTTCTCTTTCTTTTGTCCCGTCCTCTCACAATGGTCGACATCTGCTCAACCAATGCGCCGCGATTCTTCTTTGTGTAGGATCTACCGTCCAATGGCATAAACGCGTATGGCTCATACTTTTGTCCTTTTCGCTTCACGTCACCACCTGCTTTCTTTGATTTGTAGGAGATACCAAGCCCGCCTTTTTTTATCCACGCGTCGCCTTTTGGTCTCGCGAGGACGAGCCGACGTATCATCGATGTCATCTTGTGCTACTTCTTCTTCGTCGTCGTCCCTTATAATCAATTTTCCCGTGTTATCCATTTCAAATTCAGTGTCGCTTTCATCGCTTGCATGATTGTCGGCGAAATGAACATTCTTTGACATTTTACTGCCCAGCATGTCAACAACATCACCGTCTCCCCCGTCGGGTAACCGAAAACCGGATTCTGTGGTCCCTTTTTGTCGTGATTTGGCAGTATCAGCTCTCGACATAGTCGCCCCTTGTGACTTGATAGACTTTATGGATTTGTCTTTCCTAGTATTACTCGTCACTCTAGAGAATCCAGTCATTCCTGTCGTAAAGGTGACCCCATCGTCTGAATCTTCTTCATCCGATTCCAGCATGTCGTCGAAATTATCTTTTTCATTCGTCTGTGCCCCACGCTCCTTTTTTTCGCTGTTGCCGTTGCTCTAATTTGCGCATATGTGTCAACAATCTTGATTCAGACCCAGGGACGTAGGGGGTCAAAGCATCGTAACCAAATACCTTTACCAGTTTTTTGAGAATGATCTTTATTTTCGAGCGAAATCGGTCCTTGCTTTTGTGATACGTCAACAGGGCTCTCACCAAGTCTGGCAGTAGCGGGGAAAGTTGATGGTACGGAATAGCGGCGACACATACACGAATAAATCCCAGGACGCTCTTAATAACCTCGCGTGAATCTTCCTCGGCGAGAACAAGAACCGTCTTCAGCATCGATGGCAGTAAATCTTGAAAACTGCCATCGTCCTTTACATGCACGAAAGTTATTCTAGATATTGCAGTGACGGAAGCGGATCTCATATGAGGAGTCTCGGCACCTAAGCCCGCCGTAATCAAGCTCAAAAACTCAAGCGGGTTACTCTTCGAATACAACGCAAGTATGACTTGAAAGGCAGCTTCTCGCGTTTTAGCGTTCGTATCTTTTAAACACAAAAGCAACTCGCCAGTGATACCTGAGAACTCCTTCTGCAAATAAAGATGTTCAGCACCGCAATCCTCATTAAAGAAGTAACCAGGTTTAAACGTACCATATACTCTGCTTGATTCTCAGCTAAACCATCAATGAGTAAGTTGAGACACTTGAGTCGCATGTATCGAGCCGCAATTTGAGATGTCACAATTGTTCCTGTCAAGAGCGAAATTATTTCGCGCAATCGTTCCCTATCAACAACGAACGAATGATGTGTTCGACATACTTCAGCCATCACTTTGTAAGCCTTCTTTTTGAACGCGAGGTCCGTGTTCATCTGTCCTTATTAGGGGTTTTAGCGCTCGATACAGGAAAGCTAGATTTGATTCGTCCATTTGCTTTGAGACAACAAGTGATTCCGCGAGGCTCAAAAGAGAACAAATTCTTTCGGTCTTCGGATTTTCTTCCTGGATCTCACCAAGTAGACGATGCATAAGCTTTTGAAAAAGGCTTCGAAGTAAGGTTGGAGCTGCTACTTTTGCTAGAGAAGAAATGGACTCGGTGACACATGATGCTTGTTGGCCAGCGATTCCAGAGTCTTCAACATCCATGGTCATCTGACCTCTACCGATGTTCTCCCCAGAATCGCTTACAAGTTTAAACATACAAGGTAGAAGGTTCGCAGCAGCTAATTCAACAATCTCTTTCCTTGATGTCGTGGCACCAACTTCTTCACGCCGAGTGGCTTCTCCCTCTGCGAGAATCTTAATTCCATTGCAAACAACGGGCTACAACATGCTATTTTAGGACCGTGCAACTCGGTATTTCGATATGAGCGAGAATTTATACTTACCAACAGCTCAGGATATCGACGATCCTGTAAAACACGGACGAGGGTCGAGCTAAGAGGAACGATCGTTGCTTCGACGTCTTCTGGAAATCTGCAAAAGCACGGAAAAAGAGACCACAAGTCGATAACTCTCTGTCGATGGGCTGATGTTCCACTTTTAGATGATGCTGCAAGCTTATCAAATTTTCGTGCCATTACCAAGATATTGCTCTGAAAAAATGCAATATTGGGCTGTACGGGTTGTGACGCGTTTGCAGCTGATTTAAAAGTGGATAGCAACCATGCATTTTCGACTGACAATTCTGTAAGTGAATGCACTTTTAGCAATATAGGGACAATGGTTATCGAAATGGCTTGGCTAAACTTACCATTTAACCCCGAGTCGGAATCCAGATCCAGCATTTTCCACGATAACTCAATCCCCATCTCTTGAACAACGATTCCGCAAGCATCTTCGACCGAACGACGAGCCGATGAGCCGGGTGGGACGGCATTTCTTAACTTTACCATCTGTACAAAGCTACCTGCTACGGGAATGGAATTGTAAAGTATCTTGATGAGAACAGCAAGACTTTTTATACCGACGCCACATGTGTCGATGTATGAAGGTTCCATAACGCGATCCATGAACCGCAGCGTGTCTCTAAGGCACTTTTCCATATCTACATGTCGGCTGCTGGTTATGAACGACACTAAATGTGTTCGAAACAACTGGGTTAATCCAACCAGCAATGCTTCGCCAACAGCCGAATCGTCTCCCCCAATTTCGCTCGGACAAGACAGCAAAACCAGCATTTGAATTGTGATAGGCAGCAGCTTAAACACAACTGAGGAGTTTAAAGCCATCAACCGCCCCATTGCTATCAAGAGCGTTTGTCCATATTGAATTTTGCAATGCTCCACGATCTCTGCGTCAGCTACTCCCTGTCGAAGCACAAGTTTTGGGTGTAGTTGTAACTGAGTCGCAATGATGCGAGAAGCGAACTCGTCTAGAAAAACTTTTCTCTCCTCTGAATCATCTTCTAACATGTTACCAACAACGCTCAAAAGACTCCCAATGACTAGAACTCTCGGTGTGGCATCGCGAACTTTTGTAACATTCACAAAATCGGTCGCGCTAGAATCCTTTACCTCCATGAGGGCCACCAAAAGTTTCATTACGTCTGCACCCAACTGTTCATAGTTCATGTAGAGAATGGAGTGTTCAAGGAAATTGACCAGCTGCTGCATACTCTCGATGACTTCAGTTTTGGGGTTTGACTCCGCCTTAGCGAGGTGACTGTGGGCATGAGAAGACAGCATTTTGACCACCACCTGATTCGACTGGGAAATCATAAGTTCGCATAGTGACGAATTTGCAGCCTTCCAAACCTTAGGTCTAGGATCGTTGAACAAAGTCAAAAGTGTCCCCTGAAGAAAGTGTTTGATCAGTTTGGTATCCGTCGTGCTGGGAATGTACTTCAGAAGTTCACCGGAAAGAATCGCTGCGTGTTTCAGCAACGAAAAAACACCACCAAGGCCATCCTTCGTTTCCATACTAACATCTGCACTAATTTCTTGCGCTGCTGCGACCACGGCTCGAATGACTCGTGAAGCGAGTGGAAACGTAGCTTGTAATATAGCTGGTGGGGTCACATATCGGACTGTGCAAGAAAGGATCTGCAGTAAAGCCACTTGTGTCTGAATCGAATCTACGACCTTGTCTTGAGGAGCTAGAGCACCCTCCAAGGCCGTTACTGTCTTCGCATAAACTTTGGCAGCCGTGCAATCTGCTTCTCCGCCAGCCAATTCTATCATGGCCGAAGCAACCGCTGCTAATCGCAGCGCGCGCGGATCGCGTCGGTTCTCTGGCTCCGAAAAATCCTGTAGCACTTGGCTAAACGAACGCGTATCTTCGTCCAAGTCCATCTTGCTTTTGCTATTGCTTCCGATGACTGAATATAAAGAAAATCGCGAGTGTTTGCGAAAGGAATGAATGAAAAGAAAGGAGGGGAGTTTTTTTCTTGGCTTGAGGAGCGGTCCGCTGTTTGTACGTCGTCAGTGACCAGTGGTGCGACGGACAGGGAGCGGTGTAAGTGTAAGCTTTACTGTACTCTAGCCCTTGCGTGACGTCACCCCTTTTCCGCCCCTTTTATTCGCCGGCTGGATGGCGACTGTTTTCGGCCTTGCGAGAATTTTTATTTTGACCGCATTATTGCTATTGCGTCTATCGAATCTTTTCTGATTTCGCCGTTCCTGGAAGCATGGCAACAGCTGCAACAAATTCTGCTTCTAGAACTGTTTGGAGTCGAGTCAGATCGGTCCCAGCGGCCTATCCTTTCGCGTTCGGTGTCGTTCTTTCTGGTTTTAAAACCTCCTTTTCCGACTTGCTTGTTCAAAAGGTCGTAGAACAGAGAGAGAAAATCGACTGGAAACGCAATGCCGCGTTTGCCACTTTCGGCTTCGTGTATCTTGGAGGTGTTCAGTATATGATTTATGTGCCTTTATTCTCAAGACTCTTTCCCGGGGCGGCAACGTTTGCCGCGAAACCCATTCGAGAGAAACTGAAGGACAGCAAGGGTCTCTTTCAGGTGAGCCCAATTTGCTATTGTATTGCGTCTTCTACGAGAATATTAATCAATGTATGCTCACATTGCTGCGCTACAGCTTTTTGCCCAAGTCTTCCTAGATCAATGTGTGCAGTAGGTTCAAATCGTCGTTTGTTTGTGATGGTTATCTGTGAACAGTGAACACATTTTTTTTAACAACCCTATCCCCTCTTGCAGTCATCCTCTCATGTATTTTCCAGCATTTTACTGTACAAGAGAGCTGGTTATGAAAGAAAAGCCGGATCTTGCTAAAACGTTAGCGACTTATCGAGCCAATCTACAGGAAGATCTCTTAGCACTCTGGAAAGTCTGGGTTCCGGGAACATTAATCAACTTTGCATTCATGCCAATGTACGCTCGTATTCCATTTGTTGCGGGTATTTCTCTGCTCTGGACTTGTATTTTGTCGACCATGAGAGGGGGGAGATGTGGCGCACGGCGAAGACATGGCGGGTGGAGCAGTGACGCGTGCTACGTTGGTAATGATGGAAGAGGGTTTCGGCGAACTGTTCACATCGCCAGTTGAGCTGGACCGTCACAAGCACCACATCATGCTAACCGCGTCCGGAACCGATAAAAAGGGTTGGGTGGCTTTGTTGGCTCGGGAAATCGCCGAATCAGGAGGAAATGTGACGCACTCTAAAATGGTGCGATTAGGAAAAGAGTTCATTGTTCTCATGCACATCTCTGTGGAGCCGGGGGCACAGAACGCCCTCATTCGGAAACTAAAGAAAAGCAAAGAGCTCAAACCTCTCAACATACAATGCGGTTCGATCTCTAGGCGTCAGACGGGAACGTATGAGCAAGCTGTGATGGGTGTTCGTGTTCGATGTCAAGGAGCGGACAAGTAAGTTGCATTGCGTACATTTCCTTTCCTGTGATCAAGTCGCGCTTACATTTTGCATTTTCGTTCTCTGTTTACAGACCCGGTATGCTTGCTTCGATAGCTGAGTCATTAGCTGAAGCTGGTCTAAACGTTGAGAGTTTGACAACCGAGCTGCAGCGGCACAATAGCTTCAGTCATAGTGGAAGAACCGATTTTGTTGTCACCGCAGACTGCGTAACCTCCCAGAAAATGAGTAAGGAACAGATCCAAGCCATGGTACGAAGGCTGGAATCTATTAAAGACATGCTTGTTCTTGACGTTGTCGATATTCGCGTGCAGCACAGGACGAATGTAAGAGATTAAGGATGTCCTTGATCAAATTCAAAGACATCGAGCATCATCCTAATTAATTTTTTATGTAAGCTTAGTGTCTTGATACTTTCGGCGAAAAGTGCTTTGGTGGTAGTCCAATTTTTTCTATAGCACTCCGTGCTAGTTCAACGCTACCATGACATGACCATTATTTATTGCCTTGGGACATGACTGCATTTACTCGTGAATGAAGTATCATAATATCTGTAACCTTAAACTGGTATTCTATTGCGATGAATGTATCCGTTGAGGCTGTGTTTTCGTATTTCGTCATGTGCTTATTACACTCGTCATAATCAAAAGATAGAGGCGTTTCTCAAGCGAACCACGGCGCTGATTATATTCCATTTATTTGACTAAAGAAAACATTACAAACTTTGCGCGTAAAAGTTATGGCCAAGGCAGTGAACAGCTCGAACATGCAGAAGGAGTAAGTGCTAAGCATTGCTGTATGCAGAAGTTCCCTCCCGCAGAAGAGATTTTCTCACGTGTCAATCGACCGCAGCTCGCAGATGCAGAGTGTGCCCGTGTCCCCAGTTTCGGCGCCCTGGAACGGAATGGCGAATAATATATCTTACTTTAATGTGGACGGATTCTTTGCCAAGTACTTCGAAAGCAACCCTGATTTTTTCAAGCAAGCCTTCAAGCTCGCATTCTGCTTTTTCGGTCTTCAGATATCTTATTTATCATGGGGATATTTACAAGAACTAATCATGACTACTCAGTTTACGCCCACGCCCCGTGTCCCAGACGGAAAGTTCCCATCGGCCGCTTTCTGCGTGTTTTCGAATCGCTTTCTGGCGTTGATGATCTCTTTGGTCATTGTCAAAGTCAAGCACGGAAAGTACTTTGCCGTAGCACCAGCCTATGCATTTACTCCGTGTGCTCTCAGCAATACCGTGAGTAGTTACTGTCAGTATCTGTCCTTGAGATACGTCTCGTTCCCGGTACAAACCGTCTTTAAGAGTTCCAAAATTATTCCCGTCATGATCATGGGAAAGTTGCTCAAGAAGGAGTCTTACTCGTGGAACAAGTACGCGGAAGCTTTTCTCATTACTCTCGGCGTTGCTATCTTTAGTGTTTTGAGCAAAGAATCGAAAGGAGGTGATGAAGGAGCTGGTGCGGAGTTTGTGGGATTGCTGGTGATGATTTGTTACGTCTTTTCCGATTGTTTCACCTCTCAATGGCAAGACAAAGTCTACAGTCAGTACGGACGCAATAATGTCGATTCTTTTCAAATGATGTTGGGAGTCAACACCTCCGCGATCGTTTTGACTATCATTCAACTGATCGCGTTGGGCGACATCCCGGTAGTGATGGAATTTCTCCGTATCAATCCAAACGCGCTTCAGTACAACATCTTCACGGCTATCACGTCCGCCACTGGTCAAATGTTTATTTTTTACACCATCAAAGAGTTTGGACCGATTGTGTTTACAATCATGATGACGACCAGGCAAATGTTCTCGATTGTTTTATCCGCTATCATTTTCGGTCACGTCATTTCCCCTTCGGCGGCGATGGGTGCTCTTCTGGTCTTTGCGGTTCTGTTTTACCAGATTCAGAAGAAATACAAAGCTCAGCACGAAAAGAAAAGACAAAGCAAACCGGTTGAGCATGAGCCCTTGATTGAGAGTGCTGCGAAGGAAGCCGAACTGGTCAAAGTGTAACGTAAATATTCCACAACCTGTGTGACTATAGTTTTTAGAATTAAATCAAAATCAAAACCACAATCGTAGCCGGTAAGCATCATTCCAATTCAGATAATAGCGGACTAGCAATTCCTCTCGGATGAACCCAAAACGATCTTGATAAAGCTTCTGCGCCGTTGTATTCGTAACTTCCGTTTCGAGTGTCACCGATCGGCATTCCATGTTTTTCATGCGTTGCAAAATACGATGTACAAGTGCCTGCCCAATGCCTTTCCGTCGATAAGCTTCCTGGACGGCTAACATTCCGATATATCCCGTCTTTTCCGCGTTTTCGGCTTGTTCCTGTTCCGTTTCATCGACTCCCTCTATATCGATTTTCCCCACAACACAAGCGATTGGCTCGGGAGAGTCGTCAGCCACAGCGAGAATACATAGTTCAGGGAATCGATGAAGAAAATATCGGTAAGTGAAAATGGAATACGGTTCGCTTAAATCTCGACCCTGAGAATGGTTGAATTGTAAGGTCAAAGGGAATCAAATAAGTTGAATATTCGCGAGAAACTAACCACTAATGACATGACATATTCGAGTTGCGATTCGTCTTTGTAGTCTACAAAACGAATCCCAGGGATTTCCGCATCATCCTCGGTGTTAGTCTGTATTGTGTTGTTATTGTTGTTATTAGTCATAGCGAAACTCGATTCGTCTCTCGTCTCAAAATTGTTCAAGTTGCTGTATGTTGTATTCTAGCTTTACCTTGTTGCATTTTTTTTTGTTTTTCGTCGTGTTCATTTTTCTATGCGAGGACCGAGGACGCGTCGGAATTACACTATCATATTTTTCGATAAGATTAAGGTTATAAAGTCGAGAAGTTATTCGTCCACTTCTAAGTAAGTAATTGTATCACTTATAAAGTAGATTACTATTTTACCGACTCAACCGATTTCAGTCCCGGAAAGTAAGGGCGGAAAATATTATTAGGTTTATTCTTTATAAGAAGTACGTAATTGCAAAATACTTCGCCCTCGACAATCTCTTCTACTTTTCAATGAAATCCTGTCTGTATACGCTCTGTTTCATTGTTTGAGTGAAAATTGAAGAACGGCAAAGGATCGTGAAATCACCACGTTACACCAATTAGCTTTATGGAAGGATACGTTCAATGTATTGAGAGGCGTCGTCTTGCCCTCTTTGATACCAGTCGCGGAGAAGTTCCGCTGATGCCATTCCCATTGATGTGGAAATCGCTTGTAAGTTTTGCCAGGATAGCTTAGTTTTAAAATCGACTTCGGCGTTCAGCTGTCCAACAGATAAACTCCGGTCGTCTGGACTGATTCTATGCGAGTGGGTGCTAGTTCCTGAAACTGGCGAAATGATGAGCCTTGGCTCAGCGGTGGTTGGTGGTGCTGGCGCTGCTATACCTCCATCGACGTAGTAATCATCCTCGATCCAAATCCCATCCTCCTCTGGATAAGTCACGTTTGTGGAGAAAACATCCCAAGGATGAAACGTCCTGGGTATTCGGCATGATGCTTCAACGCATTCCAAAAATCATTTCGTCTCGCTCTTTGTCGTTCGGCTGAAAATGGAAGATTTTTGATTTCCCGTTTCGACAGATCGTCGTGCATATCCCCAGTTCGTCGCAAATGGGCGTTTCGTGTGAATTTTTCAACAGATCTCTTAGCAAGTCCAAACCATTTCCTCGGCCTTGGATATAATCATTTACAAATTCTTCAATCGAGTTTGGCGCTTTGGCTAAAACGGTTGCCGCGATGGCACCTCCGCTCGACCCCACAGCCGATCGGATGGTAACAGCTGATTGTAAAAGTGATCGACAAGCGCCAAGCTGATAAACAAACAAACTTCCAGATCCGCTCAATGACAAGGCGATCCCTCTGGAGATTGAGCTTGCCATGAAGTAAATGAATAATAGAATGCAATTAAACAGCTGCGGAAGCGAGAAAATGAAATAGAAAAAAAGTCGAATGAAAGGCGGACCAAATTCCTACTGCGTACGTGTATAGTAAAAACTAGGTGAACCGAGTATAGAGAACAATAAGGCATGGAGTAGGAACAAAACGTTTCCATTTCCCACCCTTCAAATACAAATTATTGACTTATGATTCGTCAAGAGAGTAAAGCAGTATATAAGCAGTCCGTTCTTTGTTTGGATTCGAAAGCATCTTGTCGAGCGAAGTAATACAAGACGACGTATCGTCGAAAGTTACCCAGGTATGTTTCTCGGCGTCGTCTTTGGCTACTGCAGCACCATCAGTGATGTTTTCTTTCAAATCAACAGGAACGCTTTTAGCTGGGCGAATTGCGTCCGCCAGGTAGTGCCCTGATGATGCGCGACTTCCGATATGGTGAATAATGCTCTGGAGCCTGTATTCGTGTTTCGGCTCCGTAGAAGTTGCGGGTGCGGGCGCATCGTCTGGAAATTTCATCAAGAAAGGGCTTAATGACAGAGACTCGGATAAATGAACTTGTTCTTTGTTCTTTTGGAAGACATATTGCATAGGAACATGCCGTCCTTTCGGTGGGCTATTTGGCGACTTGTTCTCATCGTTAGAAGTAGAATTGACAATCGGGACTTCCACAAATATGAACCTTTTAAGATGTAAGACGAGGGACTTGGGACTGAAAGAGACATGACACATCGTTAGTTTCGACTATTGATGCACGGAATAACAACATATCAAAACTTAACAAAAGCTTACCGATGCACCATATGCATGGTTTGGGTCGCGTGAGTTCCGTCTTCGCACTTTTCGCACGTGATTTCACGAATTTCCTCTTCAAAGAATTTTTCTAAGCCCTTTTCTACGGTTGCCTTTGCATCAACATCTCCCTCTTTGTTGCCAACAATGTCGACCGAGAGATGCCGATACGTTTCTTCCTTCGATCTGTGTCCCGCAGGCATGAGGCATTTTTCATCAATTGAGAAAAATCGAACAATACAAGTCTCGCCTTACCTCGAATAACCACAGGAAGCACACGTCAGGCACACGCGGGCAGTTAACAAAAAGTCGTCCATGGGAGAACCTTCGTGCTGGTTAGCTTGAACTTGTTTCGGTTGTTCGGCTTGTACCTCTTCGTGAATGTTGTCAATCAAATCACTCAAGAATTCATGCGCGTCCCGCTGCTCGTATCCCAGAAATTTGTCTGTCTTCGCATCCATGGCCTCTTTGACCGCGCGAGGATCAACGGCTCGCACTCGATCATCTTGCAATTCTTCGGCAATGTCCGTCAAGCTTTTGGTTAGAGCACCGCCTTTCTTTCGTAAGGACTTGATCAAATCCGGCAGAGTGCACATCATCTGGAGACATGAGTTCATGTAGCACGTATTGCCAAGGTTTCGTAGACCAGAGTACTGATTGAAACGGAGATCAGGCTCCGATTGCGTTTTAGTCAAATCACTAATCGCATGCCTTGCGACAGGGCTCCGGGATACTTTCTTGAAGAAGAGGCCACGCCCGGGTGAAGCATTTTTACTTGTTGGGCTCGACAACGCCATTGGCAATTGCGGTGTTCCTTGACAAGCTCCATATCTTTCCAATCGTTTTCTATCAGCGTCTTTATTGAAGACGAAGGAACCCGACGAGCTTCCATACGTAGTGCTGTAAGAAAGGGTCTTTGAACGATCCTTCGGTTGAAAGTCTGTTTCGTCTTGCTTTGCTCTTCCGCTAAGGATTCCAAAACGCTCCATTGTTCGCTCTCTCGACGAATTGTTACTAGGAGACAGCCAACCTTTCTGTTGAAAAGAAGTTTTTGAATACTCCCGGAACTCGACTTGCCGACTCGTGTGGGCGTGCTAACAAGCTTGACGGTGGACTTTCTTGGCGTAAGCTCTAACTCCCTTTGACAGATGACACATGATCCTTTTCTACAGCTTTCGTCTTCGAAATCTTGAAAAACCCTGAAAGGGTCGTCTGGTTCTTGTCAATCTCGTCGTTGGGGCGTTGGGGCGATAAAGACCGCGTGGAGGGTCGTGGCGATACGACCCGATTGGCTTGAGGCGTAGTAATCGGCTGATCCATTTCAATTTCTCCTTCATCATCGGACGGACCATCTTCAATCACGAGCCGTTTCTTGCGCCTTAAAGCCTTTCGAACAGGCTGTTCATCTGTTTCTTCATCATCCGAAAACGCAGGACGTTTCACCGACGCAGCCTTTCGAACAGATTGCTTTTCCGATTCATCGTCCGACAGGTCAACAGAACGTTTCACCGGTTTAGCCTTTTGAATGAGTGGTTCTTCCGATTCATCGTCGGAAAATTCTACAGGACGCTTCGTCGATGCAGCCTTCCGAACAAGTTGCTTCTCTGATTCATCGTCCGAAAATTCGACAGGACGTTTCAACGGCGAAGACGGAGTCGGGAAATCGAAAGTGCTGGCTTGTTCGGTCGCTTCTTCTGTGTCCCAAGGAACAGAAGGGAGGGCGCGCTGACGAGCTCTGCCAAAGACGGCCTGTGGTCGTCTCGGAGCGGATTTCGTGGCAGTGACGACTTTTGTGGAAGCGAAGCGCTGTCGGTGTGGCGATCCCAAGCCCAACTTGGAAGAACTTTTCATGAAATTCGAGAATGAGTCTTTCGTAGCATCGATCTTTCTGGAGTGTACCTTCTCTAATTTCTTGCGAAACTCGTGCCAAGAGGCCTCGTCGCCGAGAAATTGTTCAAAGTCATATGTCTTGCCTTTCGTTGTTGAAATCACCAGCAGATAGTTGCCTTGCACATCCATTTTCTCAATGTCTTTTCCTTTGATGCACCATTTTGACTTGTTGATGTAGATTGCCTTCGAGTCTAGCACAACCGACGCCTCCTCCCCATCAAAGTCCTTAGGAGATTGCTGCCCCTCCTTGATAGTAATTCGATCGAAGAGGTACGTCTTCGGAGAACTCTGCGCGTTCATTTTTCTGTTGCTCACACGATCTCCTTGGAGCAAAAGTGCCTATACAGGATTTCTTTATTGTAGCCTACTAACAATTCAATTGTTAACAAATGCAGTTTTGGTATTATTAGTTGTTTCTCTTCGTCTTTGCTGCTCGTGATGCGTGCAACGAGGGGATGGAGGGAAAGTTGGCGCGGAGCGCGGAGCCTCCATCGCACGGCGCATTTGCGGAAGGCGGGCCGGCTTGACGAGCGCGTAAATCAAAAACAAACGCGCTCTTTCGTCTCTAAGTCTTTGTTGACAAAGCTCGGCCCACTTGATTCAGAGTACATTTTTCAAATTCAAAAAAGCTGTTGAGTGTAATCACTTAGCAAAAGTTCGTTTGAGTTCGGAGCTGCCGGATCTCTATAGCACAATCTGTAGGAAAAGAGGCGTGACAAGGGCGAAAACGCTTTTTCGATGTCGTTGGCTTAGAGACGATGAATAAATTACAATTAGGAGTCACGACCCTATACTTAGACACGAGGAATATTCCCAAATAAGATTCGTTAAGGATAACACGTTTGCTAGATATTCAAAAGAGTACCGAATAATCACGGATGTTAGATTTACATCGCCGAATTGATGTCTTCACATTTTAGATGATAACCATTTCGCTTCATCTTTTGTGTGGATCAGAGAAAGCCATCGAATCTTGCCAAACATCGGCAAAACGAAACCGAACCGCACCTCAGGCTCTTCATAATATTTTGGCAGAGAGGAATCGATCAATCATGAAGTTCTCTGGGTTCGTTTTGAGTCTCTTGACTCTTCAAGTCGTTCAAGGAAACAACTCGGACTTGTTCAACTACGGATCGGTGGACATAACCGAAAATGGTGTCACAAGCTTTGGTCAGGAGAATTGGGGCGATGTCTCGTGCTCTGACTTTGATAGTTGCGTAAGTATTTCCACTGGTTGACACTTATTTTGTTGATAGAGCTTGGGAGCTAACCTTTTATCCATGAACAGCCTGGATTCCCGAACAAATACCCGGTCTTTCCTGGATACGACATGTTGAAGACAAAGGACACAAGTCATTGCAGATACTGCCCAGAAGATGAATCTGTTAATTGCGGTCTTCATCGACAATCGCCAATTGATCTAAAGCGTGACCGTGGTGTGGCAGGAAGTCCCAACGAAAAGTTTTGCCCCGATTGGCACTGGATGGAATACCGTCCAGATACATGCACATGGGACGACATGAAGACCCAGCTTACCATTGAACGCCATGCTCTTCAGATTCATGTTCCACAGCTTCCGAATGGAGACATCGACTGCTTCCGATGGGATAAACGTAGGTACCCGAGAATCGATTACAGCAAAGGCTTTCCGGATTGGTGGTGGATGCAACGAACCGACATTCACGTACCTAGTAACCACATTCAAGAAGGCACTCGTTATGCGGCTGAAGTCGTTCTTGCCCATTTCTACGAAATAAAGCATCAAAAGAATCAGGTAAGTAGTCGGTCGCGGTTTCATTTTTAAAGATTGAACATCACTGTGCTCACGTTTCTTTAGTTTGGATACATTTCCATCTTCATGCAAGATTACCCGGATGCCGAGTCGTGGTCCTATCTCGACAAACTCATTTGCCAGTGGCGCAAAGAAGAAGATAAGGTGCGAGAGGCGTGCGGGCTTCCGCCTGTAGAGCCCTACGGCAGATGTGCCCTCTTACGCAACCAGCAGCCAACACAAGAGTGGCTTGATGAAGCCGCTGGACTCATCTTCGCACCCGGTAGTAACAACACCTCCACTGAACCACCCACAGTGCCAGACGATGAGCCTACGTACAACGAGTCGGGTGTTGTTGACTCTATGGTTCCTTCGGCCGCTCCATCTTTTCCGACTGGCCTTCGCGAGCCAAACGTCGGCCAGGCGGGTTCGATATTTGCTCCGTCTGCTCAACCAAGTGTGGCTTCTGAATTCAATGCATCGGAAGTAAGCAGTACTATCCCACCGCCCATTGATTGCTTGAACCTTGGCGATGTCATTGAACGCATGTGTTTTTCGGAAGACCCGTGCTGCACTTCTCCCAGAGCCAATACCGTGTTTTGTGACAATATCTACGACAATATTTTCCCTGGCGATGCCATGAAATCAGCATGCTACCACTGTTGTTCTACGCCGTTGACCGTTGGTGATGCTGAACCAACTGCAAGTTCTGGTAGTGATATGCCGAGCGATATCCCAACCACAGCCCCAGGCAGTGTTCTAGCACCAGGCGCAATTCCCCCGCCTATTGACTGTGGAAGCGATAACACCCTAATTGAGCGTATGTGCTCTTCGACCGATCCTTGCTGTGGAACCCCAAGATCAGATACTATGTTCTGTTGGAATATTTATGACAATGTCTTCCCAGGGGAACAAATCAAATCCGCGTGCTACCACTGTTGTAGTGAACCGAAAACGATAGCTGACGCGAGACCGATTAATCCAGCTATTCCCAAAACGATTGAATGCTCCGCTGTCGATAATCCTTATCGAATGTGCAAGGAAAACAGTTGCTGCTCGAATCCGCGTTCGAACTCGGAGTTTTGCAAATCGGTATATGCCAAGCATAAAGGAGATATCGAGTCGATCTGCCAGTACTGCTGTCGCGAACCACTCACTGTCGGAAGCGCTCGATACCTTCGTTCGAGCGGCGAGGACGAAGCTGAATTTAGCGGAGAGGGATTGGTCGTGCAAGACAGTGACGACATTCAGGAGGGCGATGAGGTTGTTTACATTTCAGGCAACAAATACATATTACGCAAAGACAACTTTGAAATGGATGAAGAGAACGATGCGAAATACTTTCAACAGAGGATTCATGCCGAGTTCAAGGAACGCAGCCTAAATATAGCAGTCCACGAAGAAGACTATAATGATATCCCGTGGTTTGCCTATGAGTGGATGGTTAAGGTGGGCACGGAATACTATTACCGATATGAAGGAACCCAGTTGGTGCCCCCCTTGCTGGGAAGTTGTGCACTGGAGGGTGATGAAAGACCCCATCCGCGTTCACAAGCGACAGATCGACGAATTGAATCGCCTTCTTGCCTGGCGATTGAACCCTGATACTTGCCAATCGGATACCGCAGGAGTCGTTTCGGATGATGGCAACACTGTTGACTTGAGCCGTGAGGTCATGTATTATCACGACCAGCACCGCAAGGTATTCTGTGAATGTCCCGCTTGGCCTTCTCAATTCCCTGGCGATCAGGAATGGTGCCGAAACTATCGAGATGACACGAACTACGACCGTTTCTATACTCGTCCCTACAGTTTCGATTCTGGCGGCAAGTGGCATCCCAATGATGTTTAAGGATGCTACTCTCAAGCGAGCTGCGAGTCTTTTGCGCCGCCCTTCTTCATGCTATCACAGCTATATTCGTTCGTTCATTTATTCAAAAGACAAAAAACCATAATGTAGAAACACACAAAAAATAACTGTAGTCTATTCTGAGAACAAAAATCTAATACAGATGGTCTTGTCAACATTAATCCGTTTTTGATTACTAACTAACGTTCAGGAGCCACATAGGGTATAAGTTTAACATCAAAATCTGCTAGGGGCTTGAAAATACGAGCTTTGGATTACTTGCTATCTTCTTGCATGGTTTTCGCGAGAATGCTTTGCAAATCCGTAGGTTTGATAACACCTCCTTGGAAATTCAAAAGTAGGTCCAGCAATTTTTTCTTCTTGTCAGCAACACCGGAAGCGATGACCGCTTGTTGGGCGGGCGTGAGCCGAGCCCACGCTTCGGAGTTTTTCGCCAATGCTTTTTCCAGCGTTGAATTGACAATTTCCTCGACATTTTCTTTCTTCAGATAAAGAATTTCGTCTTCATCGGGGTCTTCCATGGACCCCGCCACACGGTAGGTGAGTTCGTCGCCTGTCTCGGGATTTGCCAATGTATCTCGTCCCAAGAAAATCACATCTTCTTGTGATCGATCCGGGAATCCGCCTTCGGGGAACGGATCGTAGTCGAGCACCCGTATAGCGACCGAGTCTGTGGTACGGCCATCATGCTTCAGCAGAGTCGCCGACCACCAGTGCACCATGACTTCGTCCTTGTCCTCGCTTGAAATTTCCCATTTCACTTGAAACCGATCTCCTGCCTTGTATTTCATGGTTTCGGCTAAATCTAATACTTCTGTATCACTGCATGCACGTTTCGCGGTGGGTTCATCCACCGTTTTCGGCCGGACGCTTCGCGTCGACCGCATTTTCTACCGGTGCCAGATTTTCGTCCGTTTGACTGCTCATTTTGTAATGAGTAGATTGATTAACGTAAGTGATGATGAAGAGAAACGATACGAATGATGCAGTCTCTATTCGAATAGATCACAAAGCAAGGTTTCTTTGCAGAAAAATGTCTTGCGTTGCAAAGAGCAAAGACGCAGAAGCAGAAGGCGGAGGATGGTTAACTGGCCGGCGCGCAAATGCCGCTCACTGTCGGTCTCCAGGCAAGCTGAGATGACGCCATATAAGTGACTCAAGCCACCCCTTCGTTTTTGTTTGCGAGCGCATCCGTATAATAATTTTGTTGCTGGCTTTTGGTTGACATTCAGTTATTCATGTTGTCGTCATATGTCAGGACTGGAAGATCGCTGTGCGCAGTTTCACGAAGCCGCAATAGGTTCGGGAAAATCGAAAGGAGCCGCCAAGGAGATTGCCACGTTGCGCAAATTTTTGTATCGCAATCAAACACAACGGTTCAGTGACAAGGCCTCGGCGAGGCTCCTCGATGCCATTGCCATTTTTGCGCAACACGAAGATGGTGAAGGATTGTTAGATGATGCTTTGAAAATGCCGTTTACTGTCTTTTCGACGAAGCAGAAATCAAAAATGCTAAAATGGATGGAAGAACGAAAGAGACACAACAACGGCGGTGATAAATCAACAGCGGTCCCGACAAAGCTCATTCTGTTCTCTGTGATTGATGTGCAAGGCAATAAAGCGAGTCTCATGAACGAAGAGACTGGTGAAAGCTATGAGGATGTACTTCTTCCAGATGGTGAGCTCGGGGAAGCTATCCAGAAAGCGTTTGCTGCCAGCGACGAGGCTCTGGATGTGCTCGCCACTCTCGTCGGTGAAAGAGTTACAATCCACAACATCAAGCGATGATACTATTCCTCTCTAATAAGGTCAAATTATGAACGTACTGGCGCTACAACGGTCACATTGATATTACAACGAGTCCAGCCGAAAAGAGGATAACTTGTCTTTTCGAGGAGTAATGACGGACCACACACCTTCAGCACAAAGGGTTATTTGTGATATTTGCTTTACGGATCAAAATTGCTCAGCATCCGAAAGCTGAATGATCTCTTTGATAAGCCGACTTTGCTCGTCGCGGACTGCTCTTAGTCGCGCAGCCATGTCCATGGGTTTCACTCTGATTTTTATTTGCTTGTTCTCGCGAATCACAGTGAGCACTAGTGGCTGCGAAGGGACCAACAAATGATAAGAGTACACACACAATCAAACAGAACTTTGCTCAACATAATCATACCTTTCCAACAGCTGCCCGGTCAATAAAGAGTCGTGCATCCTCCGACGACTCGACGTCCTTTCCGCCAATGTTAGTAATGACATCGCGCACTCGAAGATTTCCTCTCTCCGCCGGTGTGAAAGGATTCACAGCTTTCACCAGTACTCCGTTAATTTCGGGAAGACGAATGTCTGTGTCTGATAGTCTGACATTCATTTGCCTCGCCCAAGCCGGCGAACATGTCACACAGCTATGCCCAAATAAGCGTGCTGTATCTCATGGCCTTGAGCAAGCTCGTTGATGATATCTCGGACTCGATTAATTTGGACTGAGAAAGTGATTCCCGTCTTTCTGGATCCCCAATTGATGCCAACGGCTTCATCTGTTTCCACGTTGATCAAAGGCCCCCCAGAGCAGCCGGGATGCGTTGCTAAATCCGTCTGAATGGAGTCTACTATTGGAGAGGCAGCTCCGAACGGTTCCACTGCCCCGTAGGGGGAGTTCGTGGATCATTGGAGACCTCAGCAAACCTGATACGATTCCCATAGTGACTGTATTATGCAATCCGCTAGGATTTCCTATCGCGACGACAATTTGACCATTTCAATTCATCGCTGTCGACTAACTTGGCACTCGGAAACTTGTCGTTCGCATCTGCCGGAACTATCTGTAGCACGGCAACGTCGATAATTGGATCAACTCCCTTAACAGCGGCTGCATATTCTCTCCCATCTGTCATGATCACGTCAATCTCGCGAGCATTTTTAATAACGTGCGCGTTTGTCAAGATCAAACCGTCTTGTGAGAATATAAAACCCGAACCCGTGCCTTCTTCATCCTCGCTAGATGTTTCATTTCCGTTTAAAGGATATTTCACCGTTTCAAGACGTACAACTGCAGGTCCAACCTTTTGGACCGTCTCTGCAATCAAATTCAAGCGCAATTGCTGCCACTGACTTGCTGTTGGAGTTACTTTCTCCGACTTGCTGGCATTTTTTGCTTCTCCGTGAAGGAATGGAATTAACCATCCTTTCGATACTTTGATTGCATCGAAGGTGAAGAAAGTGAGGAGGACAATCACCAATTTTCTGGGCATTTTTATATTTTTGATTCAGCCAGTTGAAAGCGGACGAAATATGTGGCGTACTTCAAATTGGATTTGCAATGAAGAATCGAATATTGCGCTCGTCGATGTGCACCTGTTCCTAAAACTACTTTTCGAAAGCTATACCCTCAAATCATTGCGAACTGCCGTGTCGGCCAATTCCGGGACTCAAAGAATTATCACAACTCACAACATCTACAGCGGTCTACCAGAACATTTATCCCAGTTCTTGTACTCGTGCGCAAATTCATGTACCGAAATCAAACGCTAAAGGCGTCGCACCGCGATATTCGTGAGGGACTGCTCTAGATGATGCTACAAACATAGATGGACGAAACAAGAAAACAACAACTTCAAGAGTGCAAGAAGACTTTCATGAACTGGTGAAATCTAGAAGTGTATTTTGAACATTCGTTCCAGTCACAAAGCATAACAGGCTATGATTTGTCGACGCATATGGTTTCGAAAAGTCAGAATTGTGCGACGTCGTTAAGAGTTCGAACGGCTTTAGCCATTTGCTCTTCTATCTCGCGAGCTTTTTTTAGTTGTTCGGCCAAGTCCATCGGTTGGACGCTGATTTCGACTATATGATTTTCACGTGCTACGGTGAGCACTAGCGTCTAAGAAAAGAGAAGCATCATTGATGAGTGTACTCTATGAGCCGGAGCCTGTGTCCAAGCGCAGCCTCACCTTTCCAACAGCTGCACGGTCAATCAAATGGCGCACAGCGTCATAAGACTCTACGTCCTTCCCTGCAACTTTCACGATGACATCCCCCGGCCGGAGACCTGCAGTTTCAGCCGGTGTTGAAGGATGAACAAAATATATAACGATTCCATGAATTTCGGGGATGAAATAGTCTAAGGTTGATACAGCATTGAGTTCTCTCGCAACATCCGGGGTACATGGCGCCGCAGAAATTCCCAAGTATCCGTGTTTTACATTACGGCCACGACCAAGCTTGTTAATGATATGTCGGACGCGATTGATCGGAATCGAGAAAGTGGTTGCCTCCATGTTATCCGCGGCTCCGGTGTTGATACCTATGACATCACCTGTTTCAACGTCGACCAACGGGCCTCCAGAATTGCCAGGATTTAATGCTACACTCGTCTGAATGTAGTCTACCTTTCTGTAAGAGCCTTTGTTCGCCACCATCAACCTCCTCGCCACCCCTGAGACAATTCCCAAGGTGACTGTGTTGTCCAATCCGCGGGGAGTTCCTATTGCGACGACAATTTGGCCAACATTCAAAACGTCGCTATCGATCAAATCTGCAACTGGAAATCCGTCACTTTCATCTGTTGGAACGATTTCCAATACGGCGATATCAACGACTGAATCAATCCCTTTTACAACGGCTTTGTATTCTCTCCCATCTATCAAGATCACGTTGATCTCAGCAGCATCTTCTACAACATGTGCGTTTGTCAAAATCAGTCCCTCTTTTGAGAATATAAATCCCGATCCAATGTCGTCTCCACTACCACTGTTAGACTCTTCGTTTTCCTTGGAAGGGTTCGTTATCATGTTGATTGTCGCACGGCGAGACGCTTCGCTTTCCCTTGAAGAGTTTGTTACCGTATCAATACGTACAACAGCAGGTCCAACCTTGCAAACCGTTTCTGTAACACAATCCAAGCGCATTCGTTGCCAGTATGAGGCTAGTGGTGTCTTTGTCTCATTATCGGTCGCGTGTTTTGGCTCTACGATTGAAGAGGGAGATTGCCATACATCCGGTGCTTTGAGGGCATTCGAGCCGAAAAAAGTGAAGAGCAGAATCAGGAATAGTTTGGGCATGATATGATGAAATCATGCAGGAAACGCGTGCAAGAAGATTGTGTTTTAATGATGATTCTATCCGGTGGTTTGCAGTCCTCGATTTTTGAGAACCTTGAACTTGCGAGCTACTAAAAGGTGACCAACGACGCACAAAAGCCTGGTTCTCAAGCGGAACTTTGGCCTCTTAAAAATACTAAAATAGAACAACGTCTGTTCACTACAAAACCCAAGACCAAGACTCCATCCTCACAGAAGTGTTTTATTGCAGTTATCTCTGATTGGATCACCGGGTTGAACTCGGTTCAATTCGGTTCAAAAATTGGCCCGAGTCCAATCTGGTCCAATCACTAAATTTTTGGGATAACTGACGGGACTCTCTAATTGAGTCGGAGAAGTACAAGGCGCGCGCACGTCAAAAGTAAAGCTTTTTCACGGAGTAACATCTTTTCATTCAATCGGAAGGATACCAGGAACTGTGCCAGGTATCGGCAACATCGGCAAGCTATCGTCTTTCTCCCTTTTTGGATGGCGGAAAGATGAGAATGAAAAGCAATGAAGGGACAGCAGAGATGACAGCGTTCGTTTTCTGCGATAGATGTGCAAGCCGAATTAACCCGAGTTTCACAAAGTGAAGGGATTAATGCAAAGTACTGGATGATTATGCTCTAGAAGGCGCACTCGGAGAGTCCAGAAAGCGTCTGCCTGGTATTGCAATCGACTTGCTCGTCACTATAAATCGCAGAAATATCGACATACACTACACCGAAAGACGAGTTTACTACTTTCGCATCATTCGCTTCGACACAAACACTTGAAGTTAAGTGCGCCAAACGACCAACGACCAACGTCCCATCTAGTTTTAAGCAAAGTAAATCTCAGAAATATCAGCACACGGGGTGTTCGAAGAGTCGCTGCATAAATCAAAACTGTCCGACATCTTGAAGATTCAAAATTTCTTCAATCTTTCTATCCTGTTGCTCACGAGCTTCTTTTTAGTCGCGTGGCCAAATCCATGGGTTCGACGATGATTTCAACTTGATGATTCTCACGAACAACGGTGAGAACTAGCGGCTGCAAAGTCAGGGCACCATTGAAGACTAAGGATGAGTACACACGAGTAAAAGCACGAAACATTTTACACGCTAAATCATACCTCTCCAACAGCTGCACGGTCGATGAAACGGCGTAAATCGTCAGGGACTTGTACGCCTTCCCCTCCAACTTCAATGATAACGTCACCCAGACGAAGCTCGCCTTTTTCGGCAGGTGTGAATGGGTGAACAGTTTGTACAAAAACTCCGTGAATTTCGGGAGCGCGGTACGATGACGAGTCTATTAGTTTGGCATTGATTTGCCTTGCCCATGCCGGTGTACACTTCATCACAGATAATCCCAGATAACCGTGTTGTACCTCACGGCCTTGGCTTAGGGAGTCTATGATATGTCGGATGCGATTAATCGGAATCGAAAAAGTGGTTCCTGCCATGCTATCTACGGAACCGGCATTAATTCCAACGACATCACCTGTTTCCACATCGATCAGCGGTCCTCCGGAGCTACCAGAATTCATCGCTACATCCGTCTGAATGTAGTCTACCTTTATATGGGGGCCGCTAATCGTAGTCGAAGATCTGCCCAAGCCCGACACAATCCCCATCGTCACTGTGTTATCGAATTCGGCAGGATTTCCTATCGCGACGACAATTTGACCAACGTTTAAGACATCGCTGTCCACCAGCTTTGCAACTGGAAATTCGTTACTTTCATTGGCTGAAACGATCTTTAGCACGGCTATGTCAACAATTGGGTCGATTCCTTTTACAATGGCTTCGTATTCTCTCCCATCAGGCAAGCTCACCGTTATTTTGTCGGCTTCTTCCATACCATGAGCTTTTGTCAAGATTAACCCGTCTTCTGAGAAAATGAAACCCGAACCAAAGTTTTGGCGTACCTCATCGCTAGGACCTTCGATTCCTTTGGAAGGCTTTGTTTCCGCAATAATTCGAACAACGGCTGGTCCAACCTTACGAACCGTCTCTGTAACGAAATCCAAGCGCAGCTCTCGCGAGGCTGGTGATGTTTCGTTCTTCAATTCGGTTGCATGTTTTGACCCAGCAACTGTGGATAAAGATTGCCGCCCCTCCGGTGCTTTCAATGCATTTGAGGTGAAGAAAGTGAGCATAAGAATGATCAATGAAAGTCTCGTCATCCTGTGATTGGAAATGATCCAGCCAGCAGGAAAGTAGTTGAACAGTGCAGTTTGGAATATGCTTTTCCTGCGAATATTGCGATTGTCGATTTTTGAGAACTCGAAATCAAAAGATCATGTTACGTCAGCAGTCGTGACAAACCCATCAATCCTAGCTATAATCGTTTCACTATTTTGCAGTAAAGTAAACCTTACCAGGTAAATAATTATGCATTATATCATCTATTTTTAAAAAGTCGCCGCGAAATCAGAATTGCATGTCGTCTTTAAGGCGTTCAATTGCTTCTAACATTCTGTTTTCCTCATCGCGAGCTTCTCTTAGTCGCGTGACCAAGTCCATGGGCTGGACGCTAATTTCGATTTCCTGGCTGTCACGATATACAAACAGAGTAAGCGTCTGCGAAAAGATCAGCAAGAAAGATGAGCATGAACACTTTTTAGAAATAATGGTTACTCGATTCGTGTCGTCATGCATCATCTTACCTCTCCAACAGCTGCACGGTCTGTGAACCGGCGTACATCGCCCGGAGACTCTACGGCCTTTCCACCGACTTTCAAAATAACATCGCCGCCACGAAGACCTGCTTCTGCGGCCGGTGTTGAGGGATGAACAAACCACACAAGAGCTCCGTGACTTTCGGGGAGGGTATAGGCTCCGGCTGCCTTGACATTCATTTGGGCTGCCCAAGGCGGTGTACATTTCACCACAGACACTCCCAAATAAGCGTGCTGCACCTCACGGCCTTGGCTTAGGGCGTCTATTATATCTCGGATTCGATTGATCTGAATCGAGAAAGTTGTTCCCGGCATGGTACTCAAAGTATTGGCGTTTATTCCAATGACATCACCCGTTTCCACATCGACGAGAGGTCCCCCAGAGTTTCCAGTATACAGCGCTACATCCGTCTGAATGTAATCTGCCGTTCTGTAGGCCTTCCTAACGAAGCTCTTTATATCCGCCCACGACCTTCCCGCGTTTGCTATGATCCCCTTCGTCACTGAATTGTCCAGTCCGTTGGGACTTCCTATGGCGATGACACTTTGACCAATAGTCAAGCCGTCACTATCGCTCAATTTCGCAACTGGAAACTCGTCGCTTTTATCAGATGAAACGATCTGAAGCACAGCCACGTCAACGAATGAATCTTTTCCTTTGACAACGGCTTTGTATTCTCTCCCATCCATTAAGTTTACTTTGATTTCACGAGCGTATTCAATAACATGCGCGTTCGTCAAGACTAGACCGTCCTTTGAAAAATGAAGCCCGAACCCACGCCTGGTTGACCCTCTTTGCTAAAGGCATCATGATTCGCCGGAAGATTCAATTCTATTTCAATACGTACAACAGCAGGCCCGACCTTGCGAGCCGCCTCTGCCACAGAGTTTAAAGTCATTTGGTGCCCTGTTGCGACTAGAGGCGTCTCTTTTTTAGAAGCGGTGGCATTTTTCGGCGTTAAAATGTAATCAGCCACCCCTCCGATATCTTCATTGCACTCGAGTTGAGAAGAACGAGGAGAAGAATCAACAGAGGCTTGGCCATCTTCAAAATAAGAAGCGATCTTTCAGAACAACGAGAATGAAAGCATACGAGCAGCGTTTATATGAAGAAATATAAATTATAAATCTCAACGTTTTTGTCTATTACACTTTCGATCCGAAGCAATCATTTTGGTGCGCTCATCATTGTCGCTTTAAACCTTATGCGGTTTGCTGCATAACTTTGCGACACGACTGAAATCCAGTCGGATTCATTCTTCCCCGGAGTAAATAATCTAAATTTTAGAGTTTCGGTATCAGAAAGCCATTATTTTGTAGTTCAATAGTTCGCGGAGATAGCGACTGATCATCGACTCATCACAATTAAAACCGTTTTGTCGCATGGCTTTAAATCCAGTGTTGGTGCTTGTCATGAAGTTGCTTTGCGAAGAGTACGACTGAACGTTAGCTCAAACTTCTTTTAAAAATTATCCACGCAATCCTGTACAAAACGGTCGAGTCTTTAACGTGGGTTTCCCAGATAAAGGCCAAAGTCGCGGTCTCAGGATTATTGAAAAAGTCGCTCCATGGAACGAAATGGCCCCAGCTCTTGGAAGCGCAAACGTTCTTGGAGCAAGCGCTGGTGTCGGTCTGCACGAGATTCTCGTAGGCGTGTTGCCAAGTCAACGGGTTGGACACTGATCTCAATTTGTTGTTTTTCGCGAATGACCGTGATCACTAGCGTCTGCAAACAAGTATATTCTTGAGGAAGGAAGAGAAAGGTAGTGAAAGGTATATGCTCCAGTCGACTTACCTCGCCAACAGCTGCACGATCGATGAAACGGCGTGCATCGTCCGAGGACAGAACGTCCTTTTCTCCAACTTTGATGATAACATCACTCGCACGAAGACCTCCTTTCTCCGCCGGTGTTCGAGGAAAAACTTTATGTACAAGAGCACCATGCACTTCAGGAATGCGGAACTGTTCTGCCACTAACTTGGCATTGTTTTGCCGCGCCCAATCCGGTGTACATGTAGCCAAAGATATCCCTAAATAGCCATGTTGTATTTCACGACCTTGAGCCAGCTCGTACATGATTTCTCGGACACGATTGATGGGGATTGAGAAACTGGTTCCTTCCATGTGAGCTCGGATTGCGGCATTGATGCCAATAACATCGCCTGTTTCTACGTCGACTAGTGGGCCACCGGAATTGCCTGGATTGATTGCTGCATCGGTCTGAATATAATCTACTTTTTTGTGAGGGGATCCCGACAACCGCCGAGGAACGCTCTAGGCCGGATACGATCCCCATTGTTACCGTGTTGTCCAGACCTCCCGGACTTCCCACCGCAACGACAATCTGACCAACATTCAAGAGGTCGCTGTTACCCAACTTCGCTATCGGAAGTTCTTCGCTCTCGTCTGCCGAAACTATCTTTAGCACGGCTATATCAACAATGGGATCGCTTCCTTTCACCACCGCTTCGTACACTCTCCCGTTTGTCAAGGTCACCGTGACTTTGTGCGCATCATCAACGACATGAGCATTGGTCAAGATAAAGCCATCTTTGGAGAAAATGAGACCTGATCCTTGACCTTGTTGAACTGGACCGTTGAATGCGTCATCTTCTTGCAAGAGATTAGTTTCCGTATCGATACGTACAACAGCAGGTCCAACCTTTCGAACTGCTTGAGTTACAAAATTCAAGGGTAGCCGTTGTCCTTGAGTAGCTGGCAAATTATTGATTTGGGAATCCCGCTCCGCGTCTGACTCTGCTTTTAATTGATGAGAAGATGATCCAGGTTGTCTGTCGTCATTCCTTGAGGGTAGCGTACCTCTCTGCACAGGCGGCCTAATCAATTCTTTGCGGCTCTGTAGATCGTCCAACACAAACACATAAAGTGCGGCTGCGAGTGTACAGAGCTGAACAATACGAAAAAACGAGGGCATTCGACGATTTCGCTTCTTCGGTGCTCTTTTGCTGTCATCAGGAATCGGTAAAATGGTTTCCGTCTCGCTTGCTGCGATCTTCGTTTCCTCTTCCTTATTTTCAATCTTTACCGGGGGACTCAGCGCGGGGAAAGTCTCTATTGTATTCACAGCTGGTACATCATCTTTCTTTTCTCTCTTGAAAAAAATCCTTTGAAATAGGCCTCGTGGTTTCTTTCTATTCGTTTCGCTTTTTGCATCGTATTCATCCGTTCGATTTGGTAATGTTTGTAGTCGAAGTTGTTCGTCATTAAGGTCCACGCCTAGGGTTGCATTGAGTATTATTGCGTTTACGACAGAAGACGAGCTATTGAAATCAGTAAGAGTGTGATTGACGATATCGCTAAAATCACCACCATCTGGCTCATCACGGTCCTTGGAGAGTTTCATAATCAATTTTGGGTTGAGCCGTCGTGAATGAATAAATTGTGAAGGCGATCTTTTGACGATGGGTGCACTCCATAACTCTATAACTGTAAGTCCCTCCACACTACAGTAGATAAAGAGGATAGCAAACAAAGTCTTGGGCATGTTTTGATTAGTAATGGAGTCAGTATTTAATGTCATCACCAGCACCGATCGATCGAATAATCCTACGAAAAAGAGAGCGGACGACAAGAGCAGAGCAAGCGAGCTCGAAGCTCGAAAAAGATATCGTCTGTCATTGGGCCGCCCCAGATTTTCTGTATGAATGATATACAACTGGTCCAGAATTTCTGGACCGCACCAGATTTTGGTCCAAAATTTCTGGAACGCCCCAGATTTTCTGTATGAATGAAATACAACTGGTCCAGAATTTCTGGACAGCACCAAAATGTCTATATGAATGAAATACACGCAACAAAACAAATACGGAGTAAGCGTTAAGCCTTACGCCCTTTCGTGCAGTACAACTTACAACGAAGAACCATGGACAGCGGGCAGCGGGCAGCGGATTTGAAAGTAGTTGTGAGTGCCAAGTGCCAAGAACTGTTTCTATTTCCTGTTTCTCTTCTTGAATCGCGGGAAGCTGGAAGAGCTTTAGAAGAGCTAAAAACACCATCCTTTATCTTTTATCTTCAACTTCCTATTATAAGAAGATAATGCTGAACTTATTTACTGTAGTCCATTTTTTATTATGAAAATCCGTCACCCTTCACTCAAAACTCAAAACTCAAATCGCTGGCTATCGGAGATCGAGATCGAAATTCGACATACACTACAAGTACTTTGTACTTTGCGTGTTGCGTCCGGTGAACGACGACGCATACAGGAAACTTGCGTCGTCGGTCGTCGTAGTCTAAGTTGCTTACGGAGAAAGGAGAGCAAAAAGGCAAAAAGCAAAGAGAAGGAGAGAGCGAGAAGCAAGAAGCAAGAGGCAAGAGGCGAGATGCGAGATGCGAGTCCCTAGCTTCTCTTCTCTCTAGCTCTTTACCAGGTACAGTAGTAGGTAGTAGGTAGTAGGTAGTCCTTTGTAGAGTTTGTTGGAGTTTGGAGTTTCGTGTTTCGTTGCAAGTTGCAAGGTGGAAGGTGGAAATCGGAAACCAAAGAATCAAAAGAATGAAAGTACTGTAACACAAACTCACAAACTTCAAAGTTCAAAGCGAGAAAGAGGGCTTCTATGTCAACTAGATAGTCCGTGACTGGCTGGACGCTGGACCAACGAGAGCTCATCGTTCTTTATTTATCGTTTATTGTTGTATGTGGTATACTGTACACTGTTTTTCTTAATCAGGGCCACTACGTCTTACGTAGGAACGTTACTCAGAATGATGTGATTCCGACATCCGAATTCATTCGGCCGAGTTTGGTTTTATTGCATACAGTTGGAGAAAACTGCACACTGAGGACTATCTGGTAACGTGTACCCAATCTCCCTTTTCGTTTTCTGCTGACAAAATTTTTATGAAGCACCATAGCACCACGCAAAACATACATCTCTCGTCCGCATCGTCCACCATGAAAGAGAAATGTGTTTCCATTGCGAAAATGGCCATCATCGACGACAATGAAATCAGTGAGATTGCGGGTACTCGCCTAGCCATCATGCATGACGACTCATCGTCAGGGGCTTCGAATGCCACGGGAAGGGCTTGCGACAAAATGACACCTGTACCTCATTCTTCCGTTTCATTGCAAACAGACTCAAGTCAAGAAATGAAAAATGCGTCAAACAAGCATACCGAGAAGAAAGAGAAGACGAAGAAGAAATTCAAAAGGAAGAGGGTCGGCCGAAGCGACCTCTCAGTGCATACAACGTCTTTTTCCAATACGCTCGAGTCAAGCTTTTGAACGGAGAAGACTGCACTGAAGTACGACAAGAAGAGCTTGAGGCCATGTGGTTAACGACCAAGCCATCCTCCGTTGGAAAGCGATCCCATCGTAAATCGCACGGCAAGATAAGCTTTCGTGAAATGGCAACAATGGTGGCAAGTAAATGGAATTCACTGGATGAGAAAACTCGATCGGTGTTGAAGCTGCGGGCGAAAATCGATCGAGATCGGTACAATGTTGAAATGGAAATTTGGAAACAAAAGGGCGCGGGTCCTACGGATGTGTACCAAGGACTTGCGATCGTAACGCCTGAGAGCCGCAAGCAGCTCATTGAAAGAGAGATCGCTTTTTATCATGCCACAACATCAAGCCAAGGTTTACTACCAGCCCTCATTGATCACACGATGTATCCACAGCAACATGGAGCGCCCTTGCACACCATGCCAGTCCCCTCCTTTTCTACGCCAGTCATGTACCAACCGCAAAGCCATTACTCGGCTTCTCATTTGCATCCAGTTCGCAAAGAGAATGTTAGCGCTTTCCACGTGCCTCAAGTAAACAGATCGGAGACGTCTCCGATGCCTCTGACGACGAGTTATTCCACTGTATTGACACCTGTTGTCCAGACAGGTCCTCCGGCGGGATGCTACTATCAAAGTTCTCCGTTCACTGTCGTGCAGCCAACTGTGCCAAACCACTGCATTGCAGCACCGCCACTTCCTTTTGGAACTGCCATGATGGAACGGCCATTGACTCACAGCATAACACCAAACGGGATCGTTGGTTCGAAAGACACTTTGAGCAGCAGCAACAAAACTGGCGTCGACCACAATATCTACAGCGAAGAGATTGGCGCGCTATCGGATGACGAAGACGACTTGTTTGAATCGTTCGAATGAGAGTACGTAATATCTTGCCCTATTCAGCACATGCTGAGTAGTGCTCAATAGTCGGCCACAATATTTTTTGTAGATGAAAATTTGAACAAGATCATGAGAAATTTATTTAACGAAACCATTTGATATTATTACACGCCTTCAACATAGATACAATCAACCGCTTTCTCCGAGTACCTTCATACCATGAGTTTCTCTTTATTTTTCCCAATAATGAATATTAGCATAATCACTTTTGTTGCCGTCCACGCTGTGACGATCGAGAATATCGATTGGACATGTTTAAAGAGCCGACAACATGTCCTCAATCTTCTTGCCCTTGTTATCAACGACTTCGAACGACAGAGGAAGAAAGTAGTCGGACATGCCCGGGGAGTGTTGATCTGGACACCTCCCAAAACAGCAATCTTGCCATCCTTGACATTGCCGCATCCAGCCTTGACAATCTTGTCAACAAACTCTTTCTGAGCATCGTAGATTGCGTATGGAAGTTCGACCATCTTTTCGGGGGGCCTTGTCAAGACGGGCAGCCTGAGGAAGAAGCATGCTGCCAACGAACGACTGGCCAGCATCGAGGGGTTCCGTGGGAGGAGCCGCCTTTTCTGTGCTTCCAGAAAGAACTCCGGCAACGTATCCCGAAGCCGCAACCGCAGAACCACAGCAAGCACCTCCGTTGGCTCGGCCGACACGCTCTACCGTTCCGACGTTTCCTTTCGAGTCCACACCGACGTGAGGGGCGAACACAACAACGCAGTTTCCTCCATCCGGAATGTGCGACGCCATGGCACCGAAACCAGTGACACCCGCCATCTATAGTATAGAGAGTAATTGAAGCGAGTAAGTAAAAATTCGAGCAGATGGTGAGGATCTCGTGGACGACACACTAGCAATCAGACAGCGCAGTATCAAATGAAACTCACCGGAAAACCAGCCAGGCCTCCCATGTTAAAGGTAGGACCGAAAACTTCCGCAAAATCCTTTTCGTTGACACGGCTGAGCTCGTCTACGCAGAACGACGTAGCGATAAGAGTGTTGGAGGTGGTGAATCCGTGCTTCTTGAGCGAGCTCGCAACGGAGTTGACCAAATCCTTACTCTTCATGGCACCATTGAAGACACGGTCGATCTTCTTGGTAGTCTCGTTTTCCTTCTCGCCAGTGAGCTTGGTGGCAATGAGACCGATGCCGAAGGCACCGGCAGCAATACCCCGATCTTCTTGATGTCCAAACTAGTTTGGACAACTTCCTGGTGGCCTTGGCAGCCTTGGCGGCATTTGCGGCTTCCGGGATACCAGCTGTGGCAGAGCGATGGTTCCGAAGGCGCCGGCAACTTTTCCCGCCGACTGTCGCAACGAATCAAACAGAGATGAGAATCCATTGGCATTCTGGGTTCTACACAAAGCGACACAACGAATATCAATCATTCATACCTTCAAGACCTGCTTCATCTTGGCACGGCGTTCGCCGTTGGCCATGTCGAGCGAGACATCAGCGCGTCTAAAGGAAAATGAACTGACATGTGAGAAAGGCATTCAGTGAACTACGATCAAACTCGCGACAATGAGAAAGTAGTCTCTATAATTCGAGAAAAAGAACTTACCCGACAGCATGTTGCGTGGGAACGAAAGCAGAGGAAGTAGCGGTGAGACCGAGAAGAAGAACAGCAGAGAGCTTCATGGTTGTTTGTTTGCTATGATACAAAGTGGTGAGAAACAAACAAAATGCTTTTTCACTTGTTGCAATGCAAAAGGTACGCGAAGTTGCGTGTCGTCGGATAACATTCGTCGTGGGCCAGCTATCTTTGTCGTCAGTATTGCTATGAAAGTACTTTACCGGTCCTTGCTGTCCGCTTTGAAATGCAACGTTGTCGGAGTGGAGGACGTCATCTGTATCAAATACTTAGTAGGGGGGAGTGAGCCGGTTTTGGACCTCGTAGCCGCTCGTGGCGAAGACTACATATTGAATTTCACATACGTCAGTCTATCTGGTCATTCTGTCCCAAAATTTCAAGTCAATCGTTCTTTTCGGGCACGCGGCACCCAACGGACAGGCTTAAAAAGAAGCCTCTAACCTTAATTGCTTTGAACATTCTTGACATCCACTCCTTCTTCCAACTATTAAGTTCTTTATCTTTTAATGGATAGACTAGACTAATCTAAAGCATATCCAATACTTGCCTATCAAAAGATCGAATTCATTCGCGAAATTGCTGTCCTTCGTTGTAGATTTAAACGACTGGCTGAACCATCCACGACTGCATTCAGTCACAGAACTAAAGTTTCGATCTGACTCCGAACGTTAATATGGTAAACTTTTTCAGATCGCTATCACAATGCATCTAAGCATCAGAAAAATCATTGATGCAAATCTTGGTGTTTCTTGTCGAAAATTCGTGTGAAACTACGTGGTTCTGAATCACTATAGTGCAAAGTGTTAGTTTGCGCTAGAGTAGCACGACTGAATAATATGAGTCATGAAGACATCGCTTTGCCGAGCTAGACTGCCCACAATCTATGATCTATCACTTGTTTTTAAGTTTAAAGTATAATTTTAATCCGAGCTTCCTGTTTTAGTTGATTGCGAGCCATATTATTTCTTCCATGATGCACGATGCGTGCCTTTTTTTAGAGATAGGCAATAAAGAATACTCCGGGGTAAGATTGGATTTCCCTATCGTGAAAGCCGCGCGAAGAATACGCCCGCATCACGCTTCGTTCTGTTTGCTCCTCACACCCGCGACCGCGAAAAATTCTTCCATCCGCTTTTTCACCTCCTTCACGAGGCGGATGAAATAGACTTTATATTCTCGATAAAATAACACTTTAGATTATATATTTTTGAATTACGCAATATGCAAGAACCTTTAATTGGAGTTTTAGCCTTGCAAGGCGCTTTCGAAGAACATCAAAAGTGCTTGGAAGCTGTAGGCTGTCGAACACGTCAGGTGAGTTCCTTCAATTGATTGCCCCACAAAATGAACTCAATGAACCAAACTGATTAGTATCTATCGATTGCTCTAGGTGCGCGTACCGGAGGATTTGACGGACTTGGATGGTATTGTATTACCAGGGGGCGAGTCGACGGCGATGGGACTGATCGGCACAGCCACCAAGACGAGTGAGGGAGAAACCATGTGGGAGTGCCTACAGAAATTTTCCAAAAACAAACCGACGTGGGGAACATGTGCAGGAATGATTTTGTTGGCCGAAAAGTGCATCGGTACTTCGGCGGTCATTGAAGATGGGCAGTCGTTAATCGGCGGTGTCGATATTTGTGTGTGTCGTAATTATTTCGGATCGCAGATATCATCCTTTGAAATGGCCACACCTCCTCCACCTGGGATTAGTGGTAATCACGATTATCCTGGAGTGTTTATTCGCGCTCCAGCAATTTTGTCGGCTGGTCCTTCGGTCGAAGTACTGGGCACTGTTTCTGCAACTCCCTGTAGACACGCGGCTGTTACGCTTCAAGAGCTTGAGAAAAAGATTATGGCGGGGGAGAACGTGGTTAAAATGAGCGTCGTGGATGCGTTGGAACGAAAGTCGTCACAAGAAGTGGATTATATTGTAGTGGTGAAGTCGCCTGCTGAAAATGCGGAAGAAAAGAAAGACTCGGATGAGACAAAACCTAGCATTGTTCTACCGGGCGCCGCTGACGGAACCAATGCCCGCGAAGTCATTTGCGCAGCTCGAAAAGGGCATTTGTTATGTACTGCCTTTCATCCTGAGCTTACGGAAGATAACCGATGGCATGAGTATTTCGCGCAGATGGTCAAGCAAACCAAGCTGTAAGCTGGCAACGTTACAATAAAATGCTTTGTTAATTACGCTTGGTACACAATGAAAATGTAAGCGAAGTCGACACGTCTAAAGCTTTGTTTTACTTTCTCAAATGTTAATTCTATGGTAGAAAATCTTAAAATCGTCGATTTAGCCGCTGTTCAGCATCGTACCGACGTCTCGAAGCGCTATCACCTAACACCTCATAGGCCAATTTGACGCGCCGAAATTGTTCGACGGCGCCTTCTTCGCTGTTCTTGTCAGGATGGTATTTCAGCGCGAGCTTACGGAATGCTTTCTTGATCTCATCGTCACTTGCATTGACATTGACATTCAACACTTGATAATGGGAAGGTGAGGGAGGAGGTCGAGAACTCGTACCTGATGAGTTGAATTGATTGCGACCATTTTGGTGTCGATTTTGGTCTCGAGGTGTCCCTTGTTGTTGCCAAGGTTTCCCTTTATTCGGTCCTGCACGAGGTCCCTTAGAGTTGAAACTATCCCATCGGCGAGAGTTGTCGTTCTGATACCATTCGTCTCGTCGTTGTTGAGCACTAGAGCCCGAGTGCTGCCAATGTCTTGCCCCTCCGTTAGCTGGGAACGTATCCTGCCACCGAGAACGATCGCGTCGACGCTCTGCATCCTCTCTCGCTGCAGCATCTGCTTGTCTTTTCGCTTTGTAAACGTCGTCCAATTCCTTTTGAACTTGAGTGAAATCAGTTTCGGTCACGTCTTGAGGCCCATCAAAAAGGCAGGGGGTAACAAAATCAGTCGATGAAATTGGTTTCCCTCGCACCTCATTTACCATGTCCACATAGCGTTTATATTCGGAAATGGCTTCTTGGTAGCGCTGTAAGCGCATATAACAACGTGCGCGCCTCAACATGGCTTTCATGTATCGTGTGTGAATCTTTAAAGCTTTGGTACAGTCCTCAATGGCTTCGGAAAAACGATTGAGTGCCATGAGACATGCTGCGCGATTGCAGTGCAACACGGCGTGTAAGCGGCCTCCAGCGTCGTCATCAGAAGGACCATTGTGCAGCCCCCCTTGGTAAGTCTTCCTTGTCAATAAGCAAACACGAAGCGTACTGAATGGCAGCCGCTTCAAAATCACCTGCGCGAAATAATTCGTCACCTCTCTCTCTAAAAGCTCTTGTACGACCTAACTTACTCCGCTCAGAAATCAGCAATGATTGCAAGCTCTGAAGAACAGATGGATTACGGGAGCAGACTCTATGTTTTATCGAATCGTCCATAGAACGTAAGGCACAGTCGGCCGATGGGTATCTTTCTTCTAACCGCAATGCACGCAGGTAATAGGGAAGTACCGAAGAAGGCATTCGAAGAACAGCTTCGGCAACAGCTTTGGAACTCAGCTTTAAGTCTGCTGTCAGTGCATCCTCCTCTCTGCTCTCTCCAAAGAAACCGGGCAAAAGAACGTTGATTGGAGGTATACCAGGGAATGGATTTTGTGGTAGAAGATTATCTTCATAGATGCATTCCAGTTTTGCATTGGTCGCAGCAAGCCTCTCGCAAAAACCAGCAATCTCTCGCCAGCGTTTCAAATAAGCAAGAAGATTCACTTTGCTTCCCATGAGCTTTTCGGAAGCGGTCGCGTAAGAAAGAGCGATATTGACATGGCCGAGAGTCTCAATCACAAGATTTTTGTCGGAACTGCGCGTCATCGTTGTTCTACTAATACAGGCGGAAATTTTGTCGCAAAGATGGTCAAGTCGTTTGGCTTCAGTTTGGCCAAGGGCGGCTTCGGTTGACATCTGCTTCAACAAAGTAAGGTTCTGGGCGCGTGAGCTACTCGTATGGTGCTTTTCGCTGAAACGCGATGCCTCCTCTGACGTATTGATTGCATCTTGAAAAGCGTCTAGGGATAGCGAGCATTCGCCCTGCTTTAACAAAGCTCTAGCACGCCGGGTGTGAACTTTGATTTTGAGAAGTAATCCACTATCACTAGAAAAAGGGACATGTGGTACTGGTGGTGAAATACTCATCAATGCTATATCGCAATCGTTCACGGCGGCGTGGGCTGCTCCAACCATGAGTAAACCAGCGGCTCGATTGGATAAAAGAATAGCGAGAATGTCTTTTGGTAACACAAAGGAAGCTTCTTGGTAAAGCTTGACGGCTTCAGTGTACAGTCGAATGGAACCGAAATAGTCTCCGGACATGTAAGCCGACTTTCCCAATTCGCGTTTGACTCCTATAAGAGACATGTAGTGCGACGACTTTGTTGGCACCTCCGGAGGAGTCTGCTTATCCGCTGAGCCAAATCCTGCCGGGCCATCCTCGACTGACGACGTAGAATCTCGCGAAGAGTTAAGCGAGGAATCTCTGGTATCATCCGTTAAATTATTGGCGCGCGAAGCTCTCGCGGATGAGCGACGAGACACCGCTGTACGAAACTGACCACGCTTCTTTCCACTTTCAGAGCCTAACGTAAACATAATAGGTTGTGAGTCTGTAGGCTTTGCGGAAAATGGTGTCTGTTGCATCGAAACGTCGGACGGCGACGGTTGCTGCGGAATCCCATTCAAGTTCTGGGGGCTATCAACATCCATTGGAGAGAGAAATGGCGAACGAGCCTGCGCAGCCGCCGACGCAAATGTATTGTTAGCAGCAGGAGTAGCAACCGTCGGAGGGTTCGCCTGAAACACTGGCGTATCTTGTGTACCAGTTGGCATGGAAAATGTTTCGGACAAGCCAAAGGTAAACGGCTTTTGTTGCCGGCGGCTGGGCTTATGCACGCGTTTTCGGTTGCGTGTGCTGTTTAGATTCAGATGAAAATCAACTTGAGGTAAAGCAGACGACTCCGATGGCAATGCTGTCTCCGAATTGAGATTAAAGATCGGAGCAGCTTGAAAGGCATTACGCTGTTCGGATGTAGCTGTCCCGAAAGTAAAAGCATGACTTCCATTTGCAGATGCCCCAAAAGGATTCACAAATTCAGAAACATTCGATTCCGGACTGTACTTCCGTCGATGTTTACCCGCTCCCGTTTTGAAGGTCGTTTCTGGCTTATCAGTGTCTGAGGCGTTGGTTGTCGTGTGATTGGCTGGTCCTGGCGTTTTAAGGTCAGTTTCGCGCACATTTGGGGAAAAGGAACCAAAAACTGGGAGCGGCATGTTCGGCGGATCCGGCTGAGGTCTTAAATCAGGTTTCCACTGATTAGGTTCAAAACTTGTCGCGCTTGCACCGGGGCTTGGATCGGAATCTGGACGAGTGTGAATGGGAGATTCTGAAAGGTTGCCAGCTGGTGTGGGAGGCCGCATGGTTGTGCCGTCATCCATAATATTTGTCGCGTCGTTTGTCAATGGTTGATACATTGCCTCTTCATTCTCTGTTCTCCTTCCGACTGGCGTCATGCTGCGAGAGCGTGAACCAAAATTTCGAGTTTCATTTCTTAGTGTAACGTGCGGTGACCGCGCAGGTGACGCCGCCCGAAATTCACATGGACTTGAATCTTCTTGCAATCCAGGTCTAGGAGAAGAAGCCCGAGATGGAGGTCTGGGAGAAGATGCACGAGACGGAGGTCTAGGAGAAGAAGCACGAGACGAAAATCTGGGAGAAGAAGCCCGAGATGGAGGTCGAAACGATGTATCGATCCCATCGTCGCTGTTCGGTCTTAAATGTGTTCGAGTCCCACTATCACTCACTGAAATCTTTTCACGTAGATGTGTAGACTCCGGCAGCTGGCTATGCTGCGAAACGTACGGTGACCGACAAGCAGCTCGCAATTCACGTGAGTCGTCCAAGTCTTGCAGTCCAGGCCTTGGTGAAAAGGTGCGCGATGGTGCCTGTCTTGTTATTTTGGGGCTTTGCTCACCGGACAGGGGATCGACGATGGTAGGCGATCGACGGCCAAGATTGATTGAGATCGGTTCTTCCCCTACATTTTTGTTTCCGTTAGGACTGCTGGTACTGAATGGCGAGAAATTGCGCTGTTTACCGAAACTATTTGCTGGGAATTTCGATTGGAGATTCTCTGTACTTCCATCGCTGCTATTATTTGTGGAGGCCTTGAATGGCGATCTACCGGCCCCATTTGTCATGTTAAAAGCACCGTTCGTATTACTGGGCTCTCGTGCTGTCAGAGGAAAAACTGGAGAAGCGGATAAGTTGTCAATGGATCCTCGAACATCGCGAATCGGAGTCTGCGCTTTTGTCTCTGCCTCATGACTCCCAGAGCGAGTCTGCTCAAGATGTAACTGCTGAAACTGCATTGCTAGCTGCTTATAAGCAGATTTGTTCATGTCCACACCGAGTTTTTCCCGTAGCGCCTCCGCAAGCAGGTCGATCCGTTCATCATCGGTTGGATGGTTCGTCAAGCGGATGGATTCCATGAGGGAGCACAAGTCGTTTCCTTCCGCCATTTTCTCGCCAGCTTGCTCTATCCTCTATACCAACTGACTGAACGTAGCGATTCTTTCAAAATGAGATGTAGAAGACGCCACTTTCAGTGGCAAGTGTTACTCTATGATGCTGTCTCTCGCGACCTTTTGACTTCGACGAGCTGTTGAGGAAAATGCAAGGCGACCATTTTTGGAGCTGCGCTCTCGCGTCTGTTGTCGGCAGTACGAATTCCTATGTAAGAAAAGCGGGGCAAAAGGAGTGGTACTCATTGGTCAGATATAAAAACTGTTCCACGCAATTCTGCTTAAAACTAGCACGTCTTCTCAGTATAAATAGGGCGATCAAAGCCGTTGACATTCTAACAGCTAATAAGATGTTTTTTACCTGTGCTTTCTCGTTTCCCTCACCCTTGCGCGAAAAAATGATGGCGGCACGCAACCTCCTTCGACTGCCACCTTCCACGACACTTTTCATTAATGAATAGTAATGATGTCCCAGACCGTCGCTCGAATAGGACAAAAACAAATTTTCCGTCGACGTCTACTACCAGCTCTTCCCGCTTCAATCGATAATAGCTTCAAAGCATCGGCGTTTCCACAACGGTTCTCGTTCCCCTCTCATTATCAGCAACAAAGAATGGTGCAAGGAGTAGCAATCACAAACAATTGCATAGTAAATACGAACCCAGCCAACGGGGAAATCATCAGCCGGGTACCATGCACCACGAAAGAAGAATTGGAAAGATTATTATCGGCGTCTTGTAGTGCACAGCCGCAATGGGCCGCCACTTCCTTGACCGATCGTATTCGATTCCTCCGCAAAGGACTCGAGGCCATTGCCGCCAAGAAAGAGGCATTCATCGACATGATCGTTCAGGAAATGGGAAAACCATTTACAGAAGCGCGAGCGGAAGTGGAAGGATCCGTGAGCCGTGACGAATATTTTCGAGTGCTACAAGATGCTCTGGAACCCAAGAAACGAGGCAAAAATTGTCAAGTGGTTCGACAACCTTTAGGAGTTGTCGCTATTTTGAGTCCCTGGAACTTTCCTGTTGACGAAATTCTGTTACTAGCTTTGCCTGCTCTCGCTTCTGGCAACACCGTTGTAGTGAAGCCGTCCGAAGTTACGCCGGAGACGGGTGCCATGGTTGTGGAAACCTTGTCCTCCGTTTTACCAGAATACGTCGTGCAGCATGCGCAAGGCGATGGAATTGTTGGGTCGCACATCGTGGCTCATCCTCTGGTTTCCATGGTGGCAATGACGGGGAGCTCAGCGACCGGGAAGAAAAATACTGCAGTCATGTGCCGCCTCACTTAATATCAAGCGCTTAGTACTGGAGTTGGGAGGTAAAGATCCGATGATCGTATTTGATGATGCTGATTTGGAGCAAGCTGCCTCGGATGCCGTCACCTATTCATTGAGTAACACAGGACAGGTATGCTGCTCCATAGAGCGCGTGTATGTGGCGCAGCGTATTTACGAAAATTTTTGCGAGCGCGTTGTTCGACATGCCGAAACTTTCAAGGTAGGAGATGGACGCGATCCAACTGTCAAAGTAGGACCCATGGTGTCATCTATTCAGCGCGATGTTGTCAAAGAGCATGTCAAGGATGCCATAGAGAAAGGCGCAAAACTGCTGTACGAAAGTCCACCAGTGACGGGAGGTACCTTTCATCCGGTGACTGTTCTTTCAGAGGTGACAGATCAAATGAAAGTGTATAGGGAGGAGACGTTCGGTCCCATTGTATCACTGATACCTTTTGATGGCACTGAATCGAGTGCGACGAGACTAGCCAACGACAGTCAATACGGATTGGCTAGCTCTGTGTACACGAAAGATCTTGCGAAGGCGGAGCGAGTTGCAAACTCAATCCACGCAGGTCAAGTTGGAATCAACTGCTATAGCATCGAGAACATGGATGTAGGTTGTCCCTGGGTTGGGCACAAGCAGTCAGGCTACGGATATCATTCGGGTCTTGAGGGATTTCAACAATTTTCTGTGCCCAAGTCGATTGTGTTGAAACCGAACTAATTGGATCGCAGTCTTATGAGGCAATTCATTTGTTGATTTCACGGTTTGTGAGTCATGTCTTGTTGGCGACTTCTCGCGTCTAATCCTTCCGGGAGCGATTTTTCATATTCACTATAGTTCCAAAGTGTACACTACTTTTTCCACGACTGCATTTTAGTCATGAATTTGCATGCGCTCGACTGCTAGGTTATTTAACCTTCGCTCGCTGAGCAAGATTGTTGTATTAAAGTTGTTTTACCTTCTGTTTGTGACTTTTATCAAGATTTGCAATGCTACCATCAATTCTTGATGTCGAAGCGGCTCGGAGATCATTAAAATTTGTCAGTACGTGACTTAACTCCATCTCAGTCCCGTAACACCATCGTTCCGAGTCTGAGCGTGTGCCTCGAATAAACATTCTGGACGATCGCGAACAACGAACACAAAAGACCATCACGTTGCACAAACGCAGAAGAATCAGCATACAATTTGCGATCGATAAGTGTATTATGAGTAGTAACATTCCAAGTTCGAGTAGCCCCACTGCTGGATCGAATAGTCTTCCCGCGGGCGAGCCGAATCAAGGAAGGAGTAGCGTGGCAACCGTAACCGAAACGGTCACAGCGACCCCCAGCGAGCAAACCGAAGTTCTTCGACTCACACTAAGGGCTCCACCTTCGGTACGGTGGGATGAAAGCATTGTAGATAATGAAGGATTAGGACGCAAGTCATCGAAAAGATGCTGCATCTTTCACAAGCAGCGGGCTTTTGGGGAGAGTTCAACAGATTCCTCAGATGCTGAATCGGGTGATGATGGGGAAGATGGTGACGACGGCGGAGATAAGGCATCACCCAGTAAACACCGCAAAATTGCTAGACCCAAGAAGAGTGACAATGTTCCTGATTTTCAAAGATTTCATGCATAGGCGGCTGTTTTTTTCTTCGAAAAGAGATTCATCTATAATCTATAAACTATCGTTCTTACCCCCAAAGCCCACGTAGGCTCATTATTGTGTTTAGAGCTTACGTTCGACCTATCGTCCCGTGGCAGATACCTCTTGCATCTACTTCAACACTTGATCGACCGTCGCTAAGTGAATGTAGAAGCAAGATGTCGATCTCCGTAATCAGCAAGTTCGATTTGCCGCTCTTGTGTAATTCTTGCATTCGCTTTTCAAATCAATCAATATAGCTTAGTAAACATCGGTGAACTAATAGATTATTGTTTATATGCGTAGTAAACAAGAGATAGAAAAAAGTAGGGGGCACATTGACGCCGCTCACACAGAGTCATGCAAAATGTAGTACACAGAAATGTTTGTTAGTTTTCGCACTTCACAGCCGGGGCCTTCTCATCCGAAACACTTTCATCCGAGTCCACATCACCTTTGGAGGCTTCTTCCGAAGAAGAACAGGAAGAGTGGACGACATTAACAGCAGCAGGAACGGAGGCAGGAACCGCAAGACGAGGCATCTGCAGCGAATCCAAGATCGCATCAGCGGCTTTGGCAGCTTCGATATCCGCAGAGACGGCTGCGTTACCAACAGCGGGATTCGACAAGGCAGCGCAGCGGAATAAGATCTTAGACGTGTCAAATGTCATTGATGCGGAGATCAACTTGTTCGACGCGGGGCTGAATTTCCCTCGGACAACTCCTTTCAGTGCGAGTTCGCATTGCGCACCCTGATTTCAACAGCAAAAGACTACAATCAGCCAACCGAGTATACAATGTAAAGCATAAAAGCAAGTCCACTTACCGCAGCAACTGCTCCGGAGGTCGAGGCTGTCCATTCAAGAAAACCATTACAGTCGTCCATAAAGAAATTCTTTCGATCGCATACAAAGTGAAATGAGATGCAAGAACCTTTCACATTCCCGAGCGTTTGAATTAGTGATGCAAATGCACTGGACTCGGCCATGACTTCCGAAACTCCGCTCAGGACTGATTCGGCGATCATTTGACCGTTCACAACAGGAACCGTGAACGTAAACTTATCTTCCAGGATAGCCGCCCATCGAGCAAAGTTTGCTTCGTTACGACCACGAAGTTTAAGGAACTCTTCGAGCACTCGAAAACGAACTTCGCGCTGTTCCAGTTCCCGTTGAGCCGTTTGGCGCTTTTCCAGCTCGGATGCGTCTCTCTGAGCCACCAGCTCAGTGAGAGTTCGTTTGAGCTCTTCCACGTAAGCTTTCTTGCGAAGACGGGTGTTGCGTGCATGCTCACGGTTGCGATCGCGATTTTGGCGTGCGCGCTCATCGGGCGTCAGGTTCTGACGACGCGCGCGATTGTTACCCTTCGCATCACCTCCATTCACTGACGAATCTGAGGGCGCTTGCGAAGAGTTTGAGCACGCCGTCACCCAATTATTGCCAGTCAACGCCTTGACATGATCTGTGCTTGTGTCCACTTTGTCGCCACCTAGGATTAGTGGAGCCGACACGACGGTAGTCTCTGGGGTTTTCGTTGATGTTGCATTCATTATCAAGTTCGTTACAGCCACTTGAGCGATTGCGTGAAAGTCAGCATCGGATTCAACTCTCGACATGGGTTCGTCCTTGACAAGAGTCGACGGAGCAGCAGGGGCGGCTTTCATGGCGGAAGACCTCGTGTCGTCCGGCTTCAAATTCCCTTTCGGGACCGCAGACACTGCAGGTACTTCAGGAAGGTCATCCAAAGGATCGGGCGTATTGCCTTTTGCCTTCTTAGAGGTATCAGGCTTGGCAGCGACCGCCCCTTTCGTCTTCGAAGTCGGTGCTGCCGAGGCAGGAGCCTTCTTCGAAGAAGTGGATGATACACGTCGAGCTGGTTTGGGTGCTGTAGCTTTTCGTTTCGCTGCTGGTTGCGCAGAAGAAACAGACGATGCCCTTTTCTTGGTTCCCTTCATTGACGACAAATCGTCAGGAGGGACCGAGTTTCCTTTGGGTTCACCGGAAGGATGTAACAGAGACGTCAAGTCACTGAAAGATGTAGATGGTCGAAATGCGCCCAATCCATCATCCATAGCAGCAGCTGCGGCAGCAATTTGCACAGCTTCGTCGTTTTCCATGTGGCCATCGTGACCGACTGGAGAAAGGATGTGGGGGATATCTGAAAGAAGATGTTAGCTGTGTGATAAAGTCAGTGACATTCGATCTTAAACGGCATAAGTATCTTACCATTCGAATTCCCATCATCCGCTGCAGAAGTGTTGTAGATGTCGATCAATTCGTCCCCAAATAGTTCTCCTTCGAAAAGATCCGAAGTAGAGACAATAGTGGGCAGAGAGACTCCGTTGCCGTCAACAGATGGCCACTCAATGGACATGATCGATGAATGAGTCGAGGATGTTATTTGAAACAGTGCGATTTGCGTGATGTTTGAAACGATTTTAAGGAGAACCGAAGGGAGATCTTTGGGGTTCCCAAATTCGCGTATGTAGCAAGTAGTGGAAGTTTGTTTTCGTTTTAAATTAGAATGGTCCAGCAAGTTTTGTTCTTTCGGCTTAGCAGGCGTTTGCTGGGAGATTTCTGTTAAGAGAAAGGTAAAGTCGATTGCAAGTTAGATAAAGTGGGTGAAAATGGACGCGAATCTACGCATCGAGAAAGTGTCTCTGAAGATTCAACCTCGGCTAACACGATACGTTCCTCATCTCACGAAAAATGATATCAGGTACGCAAGCAATCATCTACTAAAGAATAGCTGAATGAACGGGACGACTTTGATCGAACAAAATTGCTTCAATATTATGTCAGTTGATGGTTCGTGGGAGGACGCCGAGCAGGTTTCTACGTGAACGCAATGAAATCGACAGAGGCCTACGACAAACTTACACTTTCAAACAAAGAGGCGGAAAGCGGCGTGTGATGAGGAATTAGAGTGATGAATGAATGGAGTGAAATGATGCTAAGCTCATGAATTAGCTGTTGCCTTGCTAACTCCGGCTTCTTGATGGGTGCGATGTGGTTCAACAAAAACAAGCTCTTTTTTTATGCAACGGCGTTGCGGCGTTTTGTTGTGTAGACGGATCGGTTCGATTGCCGTCTGTAGAAGCCACGTAGCATTTGTACGGAGAAAATGATCCAGATTTCGAGTGAAAATGATTTCTTTCCCAAGAGCATGACTGCGTGTACTTCGAAATGACGTTTTTCAGCCGAGACCGTCTTTTGTCCAATCAAAAGACACCAAGACATCAAACAAAGAATGCAATTCGGTTTTTTGTCTGCATTTCTACTATTTAGGTATAGACAGAGCGAATTTTAGAACCAAAAACGAAGCTATACACTCTTACTGTAGTTTACCTCCGAAAGGTAATGCGACAAGGTGGACAAAAAGTGACGAAACTTCACTATCACTTGTTTAGTGCTGATGTCATTTTTGCCACATACCTCAAAACAATGGCCCAGAATGTGGGACAGTGGAGAAACTCATTTCTCCCTGGATATCGTGGTCCAATCAAATTTCACCACGATCACGATTATGTACACGTCATCAATTCCATCTTCATCATCCAGGGAGAATTGCCTCGCCTTCTGACCGGAACAGGTTGACGTTAAATGAAGAAGATGAAACTGCACCTCTTCCAACCGCTACTTCAACATTCGGTGTCTGACTCACCTTACCAATGTGTTTTGCAATCCAACCTCCATCCCTATCCTTATCTCGTGTACTCTTTGTTCAAGCTTGAACTTCAAGACGATTTGTGATTAGGTACCGGTAGGTCTCGTAAGAAGTCGTACCAGCGTTATAGAAGATTCATGTTTTGAAGTTGTAGATCTCGTTTTGTCGGGAAAGAAACCATAAATCATCGTCAATGTCAATAACTAGATTAGGCTCTCTAGAGAGCTAGAGAGGAGCTTTGTGGTATTCAACGAATGTTAGTTGACGATGATCTCGTACTCGACTGAGAAACAAAGCAAAATAGACAGCCGACGGTAGAACGGCAGCTTGCTGCTTGTCAAAACAATCGTAAGACAGGTCAGAACCGAGAGAAAGAAAGTCTGCGACTAGATAAAAGGAATCGTGTTATCAGCTGCGAAGGAATGAGACTTAACTAAGTACCTAAAAGAGCTTCTTCGAGTCTCTTCACCCACGTACTCTCCACTTTCTGATTGATCCAGCAATTGCAAAAACTTCCTGATTCGTCGACAAACAGGTTTTCTTGGTGAATAGTGTCATTGAATATCGTTGACTCGGGACAAACTCGACCCACTCCGCAGCCACGATACTGTTTGCCACTTCGGCAGTTAGCACTTCTTGTCATCGTTTCATAAGGTAGCACAGATTTGGTATGCACCAGCACACCCTCATTCAGCTCATCCAAGAATCTGTCACCCCATTCGTAATCATTAACGCGACGAGAAAACGGCCGGTCATTGCCGTAGATCCAGTCTTTGTGGTAGCGGGCAATATCTGTCGTTATTGTCGAGTAATGGACAAAGTGACTGAGCACAAACGACGGTTGGTAAATTTGCTTCATGGCTCTGGCGAATCTATCTGGTCGCGGAGGCTTGATGTAATCGCAGTTGTACACGCGTAGAAATGTTTCATTTCTTCTGGGCACAAGACACGGATCAAGAGGATCTTTCCGTTTTCTGTGCGGTTCGATGTTGCAATCATTTTGGTCCGCCAATTCTTCCATCAAGTCTTCGCGTGGACGGCCTCTGCTGCTTTTCATTTTCAACACTTTTGTTTGTGGAGATGATTGCATGATATTAGTTAAAAGATCTTTCCAGGTACCATTAATCATGGGAACCAGGTACTCGTCTGTATCGATGAACGCCATCCAATCCGTGGAAGGCCCGTATCGCTCCCGGCAGCTGCTTTCAGCCGCATACTAAAGAAAACGCATTGCAACCTGTGATGAGGACGATGTATCCCATGAAGCTATAGCTGATAACAAAGCATCATTGCGCTTACCTGAGAACTACGCTCACCCGGATTCTTATTGTTTGGACGATTGTTGTTGCAAACTTTAAAGGGCCATGGGTGATACGTCACAAAATCGGGAAATGCGTCCGTAATTTGCTTCAGAGATGTATTAACTTCATCGTCTGCAACAGAAATCTGACTATTGTCGTAGATAACAATGTGATCAACCCCAGCTAATTTGTGGAAAACAATCCATTCACGCAATCGCCCTGGTGCGTCATTCACCGCGATTCGATCACCGCGCCGATGATAGGAAGAAGCAGTCCACGTGCACAGGACAAGGGTATTCCGTTTATCTATACTCGTGTCGTGTTCCTTTTCTGCAATTTGATGACTCGATGGATTAGATGCGTCGGAGGCACAAATTGGTAGATTCGCGATACGTCCTGAATCAACCAGTTCTGGCAAAAGTGACTGTCACCGAACGCTTTCACGGTGTCAAAAGCTTCAAGATGCAAAGATTCATCATGTCCTACATGCATCTCTCCAAGAAGGCGCTCTCCGTGGCGTGCTGGGGTTCGAATGGGAATCAAGTCCATCCAGACACTAGGTTGATCCTTATGTAACTTCATAGAGTTTCGAAACAATTCGGGCACGGGGCATGAGAACAACAACTGCGAGAATTCAAATAATCCAACATCCGGACCCTTAAAAGAAAACATACTTTGTTCGCGATGCTTTCGCCAATTGATGTATTCGTAATTGAACGGGTATTCCGAGAAGGAGATTTCTGAATTGCCTTTGTCGTCGTGAAATCGACAAATGAAACGGGTTTCCAACACAGTAGCTTCGTCCAGAGAGGACAATAGATACTTATTATTTCCCACGATTTGGATCGGCACGGGTTGAAACAGCGCCATTTGAGGCTCCCAAAATTTCATTGCCGATTCTTTCCCGTGCCCCGTATCGCACCTCCGTCGATTTTGCGCCACAAACTTCACCGCCCAGCTCTTGTTGTTACCAATACTCGTATCTACAAAATAGTCGTGAATCCAAGGTAAGAACGGATCCGACTCGGGAAATTCGTCCGTGGGAAACCGTATCAGAAAGCCGTTGGTGCAATTGACACCTGCCTGTGAAAATCCTATTTTCTGCAAAATATCCGCACTTGTTTTGCGCATCGGAAGAGGCTTTGTGTCGATCATGGTGCTAGGTGGCTCTAAATAAAATGTGAGGATTTTCTTGTCGCTTGGATCCGAAGGATGTTCTACTTTCGCCTGTTCACTATTCGTTTGGACTTGCATGTTGTTGACGATCATGTTCCTTTCGTTCTCCCGACGACCCATGTCATAATGTCCCTTATCTGCTGGAACTTGCTCTTCCGGTTCTTGATAATATATCAGTGTAGCGTTGAGATTCATCCATGCCAGAAAGCAGACTAGAAAAATGCCAGCGGTACATCTTCGCAAGCAGAAACGAAGACATGCCGTCCTCCGCAGGAGTCCTCGTCGTGCTTTCTGAGCGGGCAAACCCATACTGCATGATAATTAGCACTGCGTATAGTCTTGAGAAAAGGACAGCAAGCGATATGAATTTGGGGAGGACCACGAAATGATATCAACAAAAATGAGTATGTCATTTTTCGATGAGGCCAAATGAAAACAGAAAATCTGATTATTTGCTGTTTTTCTGATCAACAGAAAATTTGGGAGTGTGGTGTTTTCACGTCCACAGACGATCTAGAAAATGTGGGAATGTGGAATGTGGTCTTTCACCTTCACAGAAAACCTGGGGATGTGGTTTCCCACATGCTGAGAAGATGTGGGGATGTGGTCTTTCACGTCGACAGAAAATGTGTGTATGTGGATTTTTCACGTCCTTGGAAAATGTGCGGGTACGTAGTATTTGTTTATCTCAAGTACACATACTGGTAAAATCTGGAGAAGTGGTTACCTCAAGTACACAAAATTTCTGGGGACGTCTGCATCAACGATCACCGTAATGGCCGCAACACGCTCCATCTGCCCTCTGCTTTGCATTTCCTTACCTATTGTTCCATCATTGTTCAGTCTATCCTTTGTTCTCTAGCAACTTTTATTTGCAAATCGTCAAAGCAGAAGTGTTATTGCAAGAATGGCTTACAGACGAAAAGGCGTCGGCGTAGGTCGCTTCAGTGCCGACAGGTGAGTTGCGTTTTTCACGTCTAGGAAAATAGAATTAGCAATTCATTCAGGTTCTAATTCTTCGCTCCCCGCACACTTGACTTTTAAAGACAATTGCAGAAAAAAGCCGATGAGATGAAAGCAGTGTCATTGCAATCTGCGATCGATACATGTGAGAAGTTAGAGATTAAGCTCACAGAGTTTGCCAAAACGCACCGAAACGATATTCGCAACGACCCGGTGTTTCGACAACGCTTTCTCGAAATGTGTGCCCCTCTCGGCGTCGACCCCCTTTCATCGGACAAAAGCTTTTGGGGAAGTGTCTTGGGCATGGGCGATTTTTATCACGAACTGGCGGTCAAAGTGGCGGAAGTCTGTTCGGCGAGTCGCTCCACGAACGGCGGTATCATGAGTGTGAAAGAAGTGCAAGCGATTTTGGCCAAACGAAAAACGAGACTTGGCACGGCCAGCGCTGCGGCGACAGTCAGTGCTTCCGACATTGAAGTGGCGATCAAGAAACTGGGAAAATTGGGCGGAGGATTTCGAACTATCAAAGTTGGGAAATCGACCATGATTGTGTCGGTGCCCAATGAATTAGACGGAGATATTATGCGTGTCATGGCGGTGGGAAATGAATTATCCCATGGGATCACAGTCGATGATATGATTGTTGCGACGCAATGGTCTCGTGAGCGAATCGAGCGTGCCGTTCAGCTGCTGCTTCAAGAAGGCATGGCGTGGTTGGATACACATCAAGGAGAAGATTACTACTGGTTCCCATCTTCGTGGCAAGAAGAGCGTGCGAAAATAAAAGAACAAGCTACTTAGAATGAACTCATGAATATAGTGCTTGTCACCCTCTACACTATCTAAATGGATCCGCAATCAGAGTCATCTGCATGACTCTTAAGGTCCGGGGCGCGAGAAATGGACTCGGACGACGTTTCCGCCGTAATATTCACTTGCGCATCTTCCTCGTGCACGAAAGGGACATTCGAATGACTGGTAATGCTAACGAAAACCTCGGCGGGAATGTTGTCAGCGTGCGAAAACATATGAGAAGTCTCGTGCTCAATGACGGGTTTCGACATGCCTGCAATACGGCTGGAAGATCGATCAACGGGAGACTTTTTACTGCTCTGAAGTTTGTTAGTTACAGGAGGAGGCAGCTGCTTTGCATCAGAGAAGACGGGATTGTTACCCGTTCCGCGTGTCTTGTTGAGCAACAGGAGACTTCGCGGAGTTCTAGGTTGTTTGTTAGGCGTCACAGGAATAGATGACTTCTTGCCTCTCGTCGATAAGGACACATCCGGGGCAAAGGTGTACTCGGACATTAGTTTTGTCTCGAGATTCTTCAGCTTCTGGTCTCGTTCTTGCAAAAGAAGGACTGAACGCTCATAGATGGAAAGGCTTGGATCGTTTTTACGTTGCGTCGAAGCGGACGTGTTGGGGGTAACTCTCATGGTGGTCTTCATCGTCCTTTCGTTCCACTGCTCGTCGTCAAGAATTTTTGACGACTGTGAAAATTGTGAAGATTTGACTTCTCAAGCAATCATTGCTGCTTGACTGTCGAAACACGTCAATCCTTGTGGGACTCACCGTGATCGTAGAAAACACGGTGCGAAAATTAACCCCGCGTGAACGTGGCAATAAAGGTGCGCTGAGATGTTCTTCAAGGACTTAAATCCTAATAAACAGCCATTGATGAGGAAAAATGCTTGTTTAAAGTCTATAGTTACGAAAATAGTGTGTTTTCGCTGATGTCGGCTGCTTCACTGTCGTCGTTCACAAAACCGACCGTTACTTCGCAATCCATTTCATGAAGACAATAGGTCACGGCATCGTGCGTTGAAGCGAATATATGATCCCTGCCTATTTTATCAGCCAGCCCGCCTATAAACAGCATTCGCATCACATCTTGGTTCGGGTTGGTAAAAACGATGCGTTGTCCCTGGGATCTGAGATTGTCGAACGTTTTCTCCAAAATGCAAAGCGCGCTTGTATCAATATGCGCGACCGAGCTAAAGTCTAAAACGAGATATCTGCTTTGAGTTTCCGATTCGATGTTGCCCTCTTGGAAATGTTGCATTATTTTCTCTCGGACATGCTCTGTGTTTGCGAAATAAAGGCTTCCTTCGATGCGAATAAGCACAACACCATTGTAATGGTCTGCTTCCGGGTATTGTTTGATGTTGATGTAAGCACAAGTACCTGGTAGACGACCCAAAAGTGTTATGTGTGGATACGCGGACTGATAGATCACGACAAGTAGCGACACTGCCACTGCGATCGCAAGGCCAAGTTCGACTCCAAGGAATAGCGTGCCAAAGCATGCTATTAGCCAGACATTAAAGTCAGAACGGTGGACAGTCCATAGGCGCAGAGCTTCTTCAAAATCGACAAGACTCACTACACCAGAAATTACAATTGAAGCAAGAATACAGAGCGGCATCTTTTCGAATAGTTTCGTCAAAAATAGGAGCACGAGGCTGACCAACGTCGCCGTCACAATGCCGCTCATGCCACTTTGTGCACCGCTGTCATTGTTCACAGCGGATCGAGAAAAAGACCCCGTTACCGGATACGAACTGAACATGCCTCCCATCAAATTCTTGATAATTAAAAACTCATCAGACATTTTTTTAGTAAAAGACGCTCTCAGATATGTGACATCACGTACCGACATTCCCAATCCGATCAGTTCTTGCGATGAATCAATTTCGTACTTGTGTGAGAATGCAAGCCGTTTCGCGATGGCAATGCTTTCCATGAACCCCACAAGAGTGATGGTGCTGACAAGAGGGATGAGTTTGCTAGCTTCTTTCACAGGCGTCCAATAGGAGATGGTGAAAGGCGGCAAACCACCGGGTATTTGACCAACGACAGGAATGCCCTTGTTCTCGAGGTCGAATGCGGACGTTAGAATGATAGCGATTATAGAAACAATCAGAGGACCAACAGCACGCAGTTTCTGAAACCGAGGCGACTTTGCGCTCGCTGTCTTGGCAAATAAAAGAAAACAGATGCCGACCGACCCGAACAGAAATGTCCGCCAATTGAAGTTATCGATGTTCTTTAACAAGTTGAAAATCAATTCATGAAATCGATCGGACCGTTCTACGTCGTATCCCAAAAGGTATTTGACTTGCGACATGCCGATAATGACAGCGGCTCCGGTCGTAAAACCCGATATTACCGCGTGGCTGAGAAAATTTGTGACAAATCCCATGCGACAGATTCCCAACACAATGTAGGTGATGCCCACCAGGAACGATATTTGCACAGCGATCTGATTGTATGTTGCTTGATATTCCGGTGTACCGGGGCTCAAGTCTGGATACTCTTCCAGGAGGCTCGAAAGACCCGACGAGAGGAGGAGAGATATTATGGCTACGGGTCCCACTGCCAGTTGCCGACTACTTCCGAAGCAAGCGTAAGCGTAAATAGGGAAAACAGCGGAATACAGACCATACTCTACTGGTAAGCCAGCAAGCTTCGCGTAGCTCATACTCTGGGGAATGATCATGATACCGACAGTAAGTCCAGCTACCAGATCAGTGATGAAATTCGATCGAAAATCGTACGCTTTTAACCACGAGACGATCGGCGTGACTACCTCACACCATTCCGCTATAGAGCGATCCTTTCCACTGCAAAGGAAATCCCCAATCACTCGGCGCAGACTCCGGCGTTCGGATTGTAAATCGAATTGCATGTGCGGCACAGCGTGACGACGGTGGGCCAACGCATCGGTCCGGATGAACTCGAGTGCACGACGGTGACTCGACACCAGTGGCCGCTTGCGCAAACTATCGGGTGATACCGAAGCTACCGCAAGTAGTCCTACCGTAGAAGAATAAGAATCATCTTCGTCCATGTGAATATTTCGTGTGGTTCGGCCGTGAAGACTGGACGACAATGACAGAGAATCACGCGGACGAGATTTGCGAGTTTTCTTCTCCGAGGGTCCTTCTTCGTTAGCGAGAAGGTCGTACATCTTTCCGAAAATGCAATTGCTATGTTTTTAATTGCATTTGGTGTTCATTGTTGCTTGGCAATGTGATTCTTTTGTAGTAAGATGTCAACAAAACTCTTGTGAACGTAAAATTCCCCAATGCTTGTGAGTCTTGGCAACACAAAGAAATCAGTCGTGGCGAAGTCCGGCATAGACTGCACCGCATACGGTACCAGGTACTTTGAAGTCTAGTGTGCACTTCTAGTCTAGGACAGACTTTGAGAGGAGTCTACTATGCACTTTCGAGTCTAGGCCAGACTTCGCTAAGCTTTTGTAAATCTTTTCTCAAGACTTGGGCTGTTGCCAATGACGATGCTAGAAATGAAATAATAACTGCATCGTGTAAAAGGCGATATGCAGAACGGACGAAAGCTAGAGTGAACATGGCTTGATAACCTGGCTTCGGTATTCATGACTGAATTTCAGTCGTGGTAATGTTTTTGGTACACTTCACATTCTAGCAATCGGGAAAAGCTGCGTTACACACGCATTTTCGCGACAGGAGTCTATAAAGTCTAAAGGTATGAGTAAAAAAACCAAAACCTGCTTAAGAAAAATCATGATTCTTGACGGATGTGCATTCGAGCGAAGTAACCGTTGCACTCTTGACTAGACTATCATTTTGAAGCCAATCAAACGACGAAAACGATTCGCGGGATTCTCGTTTTTACGTCAGCGTGCGCCATTAGCACCATGCATCACTCGTGCCGCACTGACTACATCATCCAGACAACGCTTGAATGACGTACAAAAGTTCTCTGCTTTCAAACGAGCAATGCAACGATCGGCGTTATTCCCGCATATAATTGCTGTTTCTGCTGCCACGTGCAAAACAATCAAACGTTTCTCTTTCGCAACGTCATCAGTAGTGCCTTTCTCTTCCTGTGAAGACAAGTATCCGAGGCAAGCAACTAGTCCGCAAATCAGTTTGTTGGCGTGTTTATGCATAATAGGATGAGCCGCCGCGAGAAGATTAGAAAGAGCCACCACTGCTAAGAGAGGTACTTGACGCCCGTGAACACTGAATTCACTTGCATCCGTCAGACGAACAATGGGAAGCAAGGCAGACAACCCCAAACGCCCAACTTCCATAGCATCAGCATTCTCCTGTTGCACATGATCGTACAAAAGCGGAATCAGAACAATTAAAAGGCCCCACACCAGCTTTTCGTCTGATGTACGGTGTCGGGCAGTATCTAAAATGGTGAACCACTGCTGTGTTGCTTGACGTCTGCGCATTTGCACGTCGGAGCGCTGGCTCTGCAAAAGTCGTAACAAATGACGCTGCGCAGTGCCGACCAATACGAGTGTACGTCCATTCCGACAAGTCTTTGCCACAATGTCAAGTGCCGTAAACAGATTTTCTGCCTGTTCTATCAGTGTTCTGGGAAAATCTCCAGCATTGAAATGAACTTTTTTAGTCATGAAAAGTAAGTGGAGCAGCAAGATAGATCCCTTGCCAATCGAGACATCATTGCTTGCTCCCAAAAGCTCGTAACAAATAGGAATGAATTCGGAAATGGTGGCCCGTACGGATTTGGCGTCGCCTGAATCCTTTATTAGAGCCAGAAAGGTCAGCACAGCATGTAAGCGGGATGGAATCTTTTCGTAAGGTTTGCTGTTCATTGTATTTTTCTCCCTTTCTTCTTGCTGTTTAGCCGTAGAAATGGCTTCGAAGTGTCCCAGATTCAGTTCGTAGCGCGGGGATCGTTCAATATGTTCATTTCTTGGATCGGCCATGTCTCGTCCAAAAAAGTGAGCGCGCAGAGCTTTGACGATCTCATCGTATCCAAAATTCAACAAGACCATGGTTTGAATTTCAGCACTTCCAAGCTGATCTACGGCTTCTTCTTGTATGGTATCTCCGGCGCAAGTCAACAAAAGATACTTCCAAATAGTAGGTATGATTGACGTCTCCGATTGAGATCCCATCCAAACACGTCCCGAGGATCGGTACACGGCAAAATCCATGGGCTCCGCGGCATAAATATCTTCTAAAAACTTCCGTTGGGTGGTTGGGGGTGGCACCAGTATTGAGAAATACGAAACAGCGCATCGGGTAGTCGAGGTTCAATGTCTTGGGGATCGACCCAACATTTCGTGCAGCCAAGAAGTGTACACACCAGTCGGCCCATCGCTTTTGTTGATAGACTCCCTGGTGAAAGACTGCACATTCTGGTGTAGTTTTCAATCAGTCGCCACATCGTTTTATATGCCCTGTTTGCCAAATTTTTTTGACCTGTCGATTCTCCCTCTTCGCCACGAAACACAGAGGCGGTAAGAACTGTAAGATCGCTTGCCATCAAATCCAGAGACTTTGACAGATCAGCTTTGCAAGTGAGCTTTAACAATAAGCCATTCTCGGTAAGCCTATGAAGGTAGCATCGAAATAACAATTCAAAATGCGTAAGAACCGGCACTCCCGTCGACTGAATACGATAAGATCCAAAATCGGTTACACTCAGGTACTCCGAACGTATTCTCTTTTCGTAGGAATGAATCATTCCGGTAATCATTGTACTTGAGGTTTCAGCATCACTTGAGTTTGTTAGAAGCGCACCTAAAAGGTGCTGAACAACAGGCGGAAGAACCGGTTCTTGGGTTGACGGATCCAGCACGTCGTAATCTCGCTCTTCCCTCATCCTGGTGAACGGGCTGTCTGTAATGCTCCACAAGCTGTGTAATAAGGGTATCTATCATTGTTCGATTTCAGATAGGTCATCGGGTTGAATATTTTGTTATGATTTGTTCGCAGTGTTTGTCGTCGTTATTTTGTCGTTTTTGTTTCATTTTTCACTTCGCTGCACGCGGTACCGCTAAGACAATTTTTTATAGAGCTCTTAGCTTTTTTTACCAAGTGTATTTAGTACTTCCACGCCTATAAGTGCGATTTTGTATATAAAAAAGAATGTGAGACGCTCAAATTCTTGCTCCCGAAACGGTACTGGGCTTGCATACACAGGAAGAAAAGATCGCGATGTGCAGATTCACAAGAGCGAAAACGCGCAAAAGATCTTTTTTCTTCTCCGACTGCCACAACTTACTTCATTGGTCTTCAATATTGTCCGTTCCAACAGTCAGCATTCTTCTAATTATCATCTAATTCATCAAAATGGGATTTCTAAGCCGCGCCCTCAAGGAGACTTTCGAGCAGGAAAAGCCCCAGCAACTGCGAGGGGATATCCGCATGATTTCCGGATGCTTGGATTCACAGACAAGCGCCGACGTTTCCAACGTCCAGTCCTTCCAACTCCCTGATCCTGCTGGTGAAGCGGGCGGGGCCTGTACCAGTGCTTTATTGAACATTGTCTACAAGGATCATCACAACACGGCGGCGGATCTTTCGTTCACCGAAGTTCTCACGCAGATGCGTTCCATGCTGAAGGCGAAGAGATACTCTCAGGTTCCTCAGGTAAGATACCACTGAAAAGAATCAAGGCCGGTTTTTCGGCATAACATAAACTAATGTATTGCTCTCTCTTCTAGATGTCGGCCTCTCGAGAAATTGATGTCAACACCAAGTTTGATCTGGTACCAGACAACGCCACAGGAACAAAACGAGCTGTACTAGTGGGCATCAATTACATCGGTCACTCGCAAGGCGTTTTGAGTGGATGTCACAATGACGTTAAGAACATGGTGGACTATATCAAGGACGTTCACGGCTTTGAGGAGCAAAATATCACCGTGATTATGGACGACGGCGAGCACCCGGAACCGACAAAAGCCAACATTGTTGCTGCTTACAAGAAACTGATCGAGGAAAGCCAACCCGGTGACTGCCTTTTCTGTCACTATTCCGGCCACGGTGCCAAGATCAAGGACGATGAACAAGGCGAAGAGAAAGATGGTTATGATGAAGTGCTAGTACCTGTTGATTACGAGCAGGCTGGCATGATCCGCGACGACGATCTGTTTGATATTCTGATTCGACCTATGCAGCAGGGTGTTTCTTTGTTTTGCTTGATGGACTGCTGCCACTCCGGAACAGTTATGGATCTTCCTTACATTTTCAAAGCCGACGGTATTTTCGAGAACATGGAAATCGACGAGAACTTTGATTTTGAAAAGTTGTTCAAAAAGGTTGGTGAGGTGGCCGTCCGTGAGCTTGGAAATTACGTCAAGAACAAGTACTTGAAAGACGTCTTGTAAAAGTTACAGTGTTTTGTTTATCAGCCGTGGTGCTTCGGAGGCTTTGGCATGATCAAAGTTCGCTAACAGTTAATAGCGATGATAGAAAATGTCTCTGTTGCATCTACCTTTTGAGAGTTATTAAGCTAACAAGCCTTCCTAGGTCTGGTGATCTGGCTCGTTCTAGACTATGTCTCGTTGCATCTCCTTCGTCTCTAGCCGTTATAGCCGCATCATGTCCGAAATTCTGAATCAGGTGGGAAAGTACTTTTTACGTTATAGTCCGACTGTCATCGTCAGTCCGTGCGACTTTTTCTTTTCGTTTGTCGTCACCATCCGCCACATCCGAAGAAAAATTTGCGGCCATTGTTACTTTTCTATTGTTGCGACGCAAAGATGTCAAGGTTTCCATTGCAATAATCACCTTCCAAACGCGAAAATACACCAAATGAACTCCTCACCTCACACTTATTGCTGCCGAAGACTCAGGGGCTTTCTCTCTTTAATTGTAACATTAGCAGCCCTTTCGGACGTTCATTCTTTTCACATACATCTCGTGTTCTACAACATCCGCAAAGGAGCCAAGCCTTCAATCGGCAATGCGTTTTATTACCGTCTACTTCGATCGATGAAGCCTCTGCTTTTGAGCTAGAATACTACAATCCGAATGAAATTCATCCAAAGACAAAATCACTAAGAAAAAGTGCCATCTTCTTTGGCGAAACTGTGCTACAAATGATTTCCGAAAGTCGCAGCAAACGAAAGTACCGAAAATTGAAAAAGAATTTAAAGAAGGCTAAAGGAAAGAAAGAGCAAATATCATGGAGGGATCGACTAAGAGAACTAGACGAACAACGACGGAATTTGGTGACCTTGGCAGATTATACGGCTTCCATTGTCGTGCCTTCATTTTCTTTTCTAATACTGGGAGCTTTCATGATGAGTGTGATACCGCACTTTGAAGCACGTTGCGTTTCGTTAGTTGCCACGATGGACCCTAGCAGGCCGAAGTTGATCAAAGCACTGATGGGTTTGGGGATCAGCACGACTCTCTGTGCCTATTTCACTGGAATGCGCGGCACGTTATTTTGGATCGCCGGTACGCGGGTCAATTACAACGTTCGCGTGAAACTGCATCGTAATTTGTTGCTTCAAGAGGCCGCTTTTATGACTCCAATGAGACGGGATATTTGTTGAGTCGTCTCAACAATGACGTCAATAAGATTGGGAATGTGGTATCTTATCACGTGAATGTCGTCTTCCGTCAACTGGCTCAATTCATTTTTGGAAGCATTTATTTACTCAAAATAGCACCTCGACTCGCGCTTTACGCATTCGGTGGCATTGCTCTCGTTGGTTGGATTTCGATGATATACGGAAAATTCAACCGATACCTAAGGTGAGTTTAATGGGGATGATTCCGTGGTGTTCTGCTCAGATGCGTTCTAATCGCCCGCAATAGTCAAAAGTACAAGATAGTTTTGCTGACGGTACAGCTGTAGCTGAAACGTCTTTCTCAATGTCGGAGACCATTCGTGCCTTTGATGGGGTTGCAGTTGAATCAGAAAAGTATGAGAATGCGCAACACAAGGCTCTTGAGCTAGAAGAAGTGCAAGCGTGGGGCTACGGGACGCATAAATTTATCAGTGACGGTCTACAATATGGCTTGAAAACGCTATTGTTGTTTGCTTGCTGGAGAGCTGGGCTAAATGGTAACTTGCCTGCGTCGCAGCTCACTGCGTTTTTGTTTTATACCGATTTCGTTCTGGAATCTTCGAATGAAGTTGGAGACCAGTGGGCAAAGATTCAGGGCGCATTTGGTGCCAGTACGAGTGTATTTGAACTGATTCGTCGCATTCCGGCAGTACGAGACCCACCACGAGCACGGGGGACTGATTCGGCCGCTAGCGGATTGTTAGTCAATGGTGCAACGGCATCCAAACCGATCGTAACCCTCGATGACGTGACTTTGAAATATGAAGCAATGGAGTCTCCTGCTCTTACTCATGTCAATCTAGGCATTCATGCCGGTGACCGCGTTGCCATTGTTGGAAGGAGCGGCAGTGGAAAATCAAGCGTTCTTCGCAGTATACTCCGGTTTTACGATCCCGATGAGGGAAAAATTGAGATTGAGGGTAAGAACCTCAAAGATATGTCCCGAAAGGAGTTAGCGTCGCTACTTGCGCTGGTTTCGCAGGAACCTGACCTTTTCCCCATGACTTTGATGGAGAATGTATTATACGGCATTGATAAAGATGCAACCGACTCGGTCACCGGCGAACCATGTTATAGTGACGAGCTTCGAAAGAGAACTGAGCAATGTCTGCAACTCTCGGGATTACCAGTTGGGCCTGGCAACGATCTGAATTTGACGCTGGACACTCGAGTCGGAGAAGGTGGCCGCGGACTGTCTGGTGGCCAAAGACAACGAGTTGCTATCGCTCGTGCATTGATAAGATCTCCCACAGTACTGCTTCTGGATGAACCCACTTCGGCGTTGGATTCTCAATCGGAAAATGCGTGCTGTCTGCTTTACAGACTGCTCTAGAAAACTGCAAATGCATGGTCATGGTGACACATCGTCTTGGGGCAGTGCGTGCACTGGGTGTCAATCGCGTGATCGTGATGGAGAAGGGTGCTATTGTAGAATCAGGTCATCCCGAACAGCTTCTTCGAGACAAGGATAGCCTTTACACTTCGCTAGCGCGAGAGCAAGGGATTGTCGCCCAGAGTATTGAAACATAAGATAACAGATCTTGCCTCCCCCTGAAACGAAGAAGAGCTCTAAATAAAAGTTGTTCGGGTTTCAGGATGCTGTAAGCAGACGGCAGTATTGTTTGCGTTTGCGGTAGCGTCCACAAACAAGATGCTCCGATGACTATCAACCTGCATTGCTCGTTAAAAATAAAGGCTTTGGCTTGGATTTCTAGAAAGTAAAATGATCTCCTTGCATTAGTTTGTGGTGGAAACGTTGACCTTACAAAGTAGTTTATTAGCCATTAACCTTATGGCGAGCTCGCGTGGCTTCGTCGCTCAGTTGAGAGCAAGATTTCTGATTTCACGTTTCGCGTCTCCCAGTACCAGTACCCCATTGACGTTTTGTATCTAAAGTGACGAGTGTAGACGGTAGACGTCAGCATGTTCCGTTTCTGCGGCAAGCTGCACGCTTCGCCCGCATGGAAGAAGTGAGAAGTGAGAACGGCGCACACAACACAAAATGCCTCAGTCCTCTTCTATTCTTTCTTCTTCCAATAAATTCCGATTGAACCCTTCTACAAAAATTAACTAAACATCAAGACGAAGGAAACGTGAGCAGTTACCATTCGCATTGTAAAAATAGGAGAGATGGGATTAGTGAACTTCAGCGTTCTCGGACTAATTTCTTGGTTGATTTCTCAATTCGGCCTGTCTGTCTCGGCATTCTCGTTACGGTCCATATACTCTAGCCATCGACCCCTTTGGTCGACGAGGACAACTGATGTCGAGGAGCCTCATTTTACGGCTGAAAGGTTATTTAAGTCGGCAGATTTTTTGGAAGTTGTTCTTTCGGAGCACAAGCCGCTGGGTTGCACCGTGGAAGAGAGCCTAGCTTCTGCCGTCATTGAAGTAGGCGACAATACACAGATGAAACTCGATTACGTGTTCTTAAGTGCAGTAAAACCGGGAGGAAACGCGGAGATGGCGGGATTGCTGGTTGGTGATGTTGTGGTGGGTGTGACTGGGATTTTCGGAGAGTTAGAAAATGTGGCGGGGCTTGGCATCGATAAAGTGTAAGAAGGGTGTGTAGTTTTGTCATGATTCGCTTGCAACACTCATTTCCAGGTTACCCTATATCATACAGGAGAGGTCTAGTAGCGGCACGTTCCGAAGATCAGCCGCTTACGATACGTGTGGCTCGAGGAACCTCGGTTTTGAATGATCATGAACGAGCACTCGTTGACTTGTGCAGCGACCCCACTCTCGATGGTAAAGAAACCGAGGAATGCATTGTATCCTTCTTAAAACAAGGTTATGAAACAGATGATAGCACTTCGGAAGGTGGGATAGGTGAGGTAAAGGATTTCGTCAACGGTGCTAATGTTGGATCCTTGAACGGATCCAATCAGCTAGAAGCGGAGGATTTGGTCGGTAATTTGCTTAGCATGTGGGCTGAAGATATGGACTTACCCGTATCAAAGGCTGCAGATTCTACATTACCAACAAAGGAAGAGGTTGCAGCTAAACCTAAGCCATGGAGTTCACGCTCGTCCCCCTCGGGGACGTTTATTCGTGATCCCAGGACGGGCGAAATGCGTAACATCGATTCATAACCGTCGTTGATACACTAATGGACAAATATGATCATAGATGCAATGACTAACGTTGCTAAAAATGTATTAGAATTTTAAACTTTGTCGAAAAAGTGCGCCCATTTTGCGAGTTTCTCCTTTAGTTTGGGGACGAAAAATTCCTCGACTTTCTGGTTCACATAACAGTTGTAGGCCCAGCCATCGTCTGTAGCGTTGTTCTCGTTCTGTTGTGATGTATCCTCAGGCCACGGTATACCTAGTCGACAGAGCCCCTGCTGCCGCTTCGGTAGCTTTTTGCTTTCAATACTGCAGGCACGTTCCCATCCTGCCGTGTCTTGTCTGGCCACTGCTTTCGTGTGTATCATCAAACCCTCTTCTTTCTCGTTTGCAAAACGTTGTCGCGGATCTGGGAAGGCACGGTTTTTCCATCGGAATCCTTCCTTGATGTACTCTGTTCTGTTTTTCTCCGACAGCTGCGTCACTGCCGAGTAATGGACAAAGTGCTGGAGCACGTAATCTGCCGTGTACAGTTGCTTTTCGGCCGGCATGGTTGATGTCTTCTCTCCCGGCTTCTGTCGGTCACAGTTGTACGCTTGTAACATGGTATTCGAAAGAGGAACCCTGAGATCGAAACAAGGTTCGTTACTCCAACACACTTCTTTGTCGTTTATGGGTTCCGGTGTTTCCACAAATTTCCATCGGGGCCAAGCGCGCCAGGAACCAAAGGAAACAATCTTAGTTCCCTCTTCTTCTAACTCATCCAACAATGAGGTAACGTTGTTGTGTTTCCCCATGGGTACCAAATACTCGTCAATGTCAAATTGACCGATCCAGTCCACATGCGGGCCGAATCGCAGACGACACGACGACTCAGCCGCATACTGCGATGAACGCTCCCCGACACTATCCACATTGTTCGGATTGTTGTTGCAGATCTTGGCTGGCCAAGGAATATAGGTGATTTTGCCCGGAAACAGATCCACAACGGGCTTCAAGGACGACTCGGCACTGAATGCTCCGGAATTGTCGTAGACATAAAAGTGATCAAATCCCAGAATTGAATTGTAGCTGATCCACTCCAACAATCTTCTTTGACCATCATTGATAGCAAAGCGATTACCGCGCGTCGCATACCCTGAGGAAGCCCACAGACACGATACCAAACGGTGCTTTTTCAAAGGCTCGTCGGGCGACACGACCGCGTTTTCCGAGTCCTCATTTTCGTTGTAGGGTCCGTACGTCATGAGCGACGGCTTACAAATAGGAATATTTTCCCAGCGACCCGAATCTTCGATGCGGGGCAGAATGTGTTCCTTCCCCCAAACTTGATCCGGATCAAAACGGACGGCGGGGCTTTTGTCGTTGAATTCATCATATTTGGGCACCAAATACTGGTTTGGCGGTCCCCAACGAGGGCTGGTGCGGATGGGAATCAGATCGACAAACAATGATGCCCAATCATCCTGCACGGTTTCACCGATACGGATCTGTTCTTGGAGTGATTCGGGCACCGGACAGCGAAAGATCAACTGAGTCGTGTGAATTTGTTTGATGCCACCATCATCTTCGGCAAAACTGACTTTGTAATGTTTGCGATACGACGCCCAGTCATAATCAAAATTGTACACACTCAAGGTTTCCTCCATCGATGGTTTGAAGCGACAGATGAAACGCGTCGCCATGGCATCAGGATCCGCGTCATCGTGCGAGGCCAATCGGTATCGACCCTCCTCCACCCGTTTCACCGACACGTGTTGGAATAAGGACGCCTGTGGAGCCATGTGTGCCAAAATATCCTTCTCTTTCGATCCCGTCCGACAACGACGTTTGTTTTGTGCCACAAATTGAATATATTTTCCGTCGGCCGTGGGAAAGACGTCATGAATCCACGGCAAAAGGGATCTTCGTCCGTCGGCGGATCGTCCATGGGCCATTGTTGCGTCAATTTCGAACATGAAGACAGCCGCGTGTACGAAATCTTTTGAGTTGGTCGGCTGTGGCGGTTTGTCGAACCGGCAATGGTTGTATTTTCCAGTCGTCGTAATTGAGAGGTTCTAAATAAGCCTGCAAGACATTTTCCGGTGTAGGATGTTGTTGAATGGGTGGATCATCCATATACAAGATGGGGGCATCTTTGGGGTCCAGTTCTACCAAGTGATCCGGCTCGACTCCAGCGCCAAATTCTAATTCGAGATGGTGCCGTCGTACGGGGTCTTTTTTGTTTTTCACAGAATCCTGTGCGGCCGTTCGCAGCGATATCGGTGCATTATTTTTATCGTTCGCTTCTTGCTGTGATGAGGACAAGCTTGAACGAGCCACGTAAAGAATCATGATTAAATATCCCATGCCGAGGCATAGTAATATGACGCCGATGAACATTGCTCGCATCCCCCGCTTCTTGCGTCTCCGCAACGCCATAGATCGATTTGTTGCTACGCCCACCATATTTGAAATCAAGTGCTATACACTAGAAATAAAAAGATATTTCGGAGAGTAAGTAGTCTAACTGCGCTGATAATAAGATCGACGAGCAATCTTCGACACGGTCATTGTGGTTGCGATGGTGAAAGTCTTTTTCTTGTTCTACGCATTGGAGTAACTACGTTTCCAGAAATTCTGGCCGATTGCTGTAATCACGTTTCCTTGATCACGTATTGATTCATGACACACGACTGAAATGCAGTCGTGGTCTCGTAGAACCATCTCTTTGGGTCCATAGTAAAATACGGAAGAGAACGTTTCGCTAGGCTCTTCGACTTCAAAAAAATAATGATGTTTAATGCAAAAGCTGCTAAAGCTCATTTCATTGCAGCAATGACAAATGGAGCTCAGAATTTGTTTCTAAATGAGCGTTTTGTAGGCAGCACTGTCGGTCGAAAGAGTAATGATTCATGACTGAAGTGCAATCGGGCGAAATACGGACAACACTTCGGTCTATAGTAAATAGGGAAGACAGCGTTTCGCAAGGCTCTTCGACGCAAAAGAATAACAGCGTGTAATTCAAAAGCTGCTAAAGACTTTTGCATTGTAATAACGACAAATGGAGCTCAGAATGTGTTTCTAAATGAATTATACGTCCTTAATTTCGTAAACCTCGACCTCACCATAACCTTAGTGATACAGTCAAACAACCAGCACCTTGCACGTGTTTTCTTGACGTCAGCGAGAAGAGGTGAAGTTCTGGCTGTGTACTTTATTGTCTATACTCGTGGCCGATCTTCACGCTGACTCACTGCTTTGGATTTCACGCAGATGACACTTCTCGGCAAAGTCAGCTTTGGATCGTTTTCGATCCTTCTTGTTGCGCGGAGGAGTGTCGCCCTTCACTTCTGCGTTGGTCATTCGCATCACGTCTCTGCGGAAACGACACCATTGTTGTTCATTCTCAAAACAGTTTGCATTCGTGTTGACGATCGAATCATTGCGTCGAGTCAACAACTGGAAGACATTGATAACTTCCTCTCTCACTTTTCAGTCATAAATAACAACAACATCCTTTCAACAATACTATAATACAACAACAATGAAGTTTTCTCTTGCCGTCGTCTCCGGTCTCTTCTTCGCCGACCACGCGCTCGCATTCGTGAGTCCTTCTTCGCCACTTCATGTCAAGAGTCGATTGCACATGGCCGCCGACATGCCACCGGCGCCGGCCAACAATAACTTGCCGGTCGTGCAAGCCAATCCGTACGGACAGCCGTCGGATGTGCGATATTCGGACTTTCTTCGTCTCGTCAATGGCGATCGCATTGAGAAGGTGACCTTCAGTTCCGATGGCACTCAACTTTTGGGTGTCGATGTTGACGGTGTCCGTCTGAAGATTGAATCTCTTCCCAACGATCCGGATCTTCTCACGCAACTCACGGCGCATAAGGTAAGTCTTTATGTGGGTTCTCTTTCTCCGAATTCATTGCACCCATTCACTCACCTCATTACGCTTCTCATAGGTCGATGTGACAGTACTTCCGACGCAAGAAGCGAGTGGCCTCGGCGAACTCGCCCAGAGTCTCATTTTCCCGGCCATTCTCTTTGCGGGTCTCTTTTTTCCTCAGCCGCCGTTCGGGCGGTGTCGGTGGTATGGGCGGCCCCGGAAATCCCATGGGATTCGGAAAGAGCAAGGCACAGATTCAAATGGTTCCCGATACGGGTGTGACCTTTGATGATGTTGCCGGATGCGATGGTGCCAAGTTGGAGTTGGCCGAAGTCGTGGACTTTTTGAAGCAGCCGGAAGCTTACACCAAGAACGGATGCCGCATTCCCCGTGGTGTCATTTTGGATGGACCTCCCGGCACGGGTAAGACTCTCCTCGCCAAGGCGGTCGCGGGAGAAGCGGGTGTTCCGTTCATCAGTATCTCGGGTTCCGAGTTTGTGGAAATGTTCGTCGGTGTCGGTGCGTCTCGTGTTCGTGATATTTTCTCTCAGGCCCGAAAGAATGCTCCCTGCATCATCTTTATTGATGAGATTGATGCGGTCGGTCGCCAGCGTGGTGCCGGATATGCCGGAGGGAACGATGAGCGCGAGCAGACGGTGAACCAAATTCTCGTCGAGATGGATGGTTTCGACGGAAATCCGGGTATCATCACCATTGCCGCTACCAACCGCGTGGACATCTTGGATCAGGCCTTGCTGCGACCGGGCCGTTTCGATCGCAAGGTCACGGTGGATCTTCCTGATTTCAAGGGCCGCACTCGCATCTTGGGCGTTCATTCCCGAGGCAAGCCCCTCGAGCCTGATGTCGATTTGGAAGCCATCTCTCGTCGTACCCCCGGTTTCTCGGGTGCTCAGTTGGAGAACTTGATGAACGAGGCGGCCATTGCTGCGGCACGTGCCAACAAGTCCACGATTGGCTGGGAACAGATTGACGGTGCCGTCGACCGTATCATGGTTGGTTTGGAGAAGAAGGGTGGCAACCCCCAGTTGAAGCAGAAAGAGTTGGTCGCTTATCACGAGGCCGGTCACGCCATCGTGGGTGCCTTGGTTCCCGATTACGATCAAGTGCAAAGATTAGCATCATCCCGCGTTCCAACGGTGCGGGTGGGTTGACTTTCTTTGCTCCTCAAGAGTCGCGTTTGGAGTCGGGCATGTACAGTCGTCAGTATTTGGAATCCCAGTTGGCCGTTGCCTTGGGGGGTCGCTTGGCGGAAGAATTGATTTACGGTGAAGACATGGTCACCACGGGTGCCTCGAATGACATTCAACAAGTGGCCAACATTGCCAAGCGCATGGTACGCACGATTTATTCAGGAAACGAATGTTTTTTTTTCGTGATTTGTTTTCTCACCAAACTACTTTCTTGAACTCTCTTTGTTACAGGTCAAAGAATGGGGAATGAGTGACAAGGTCGGACGCATCGCCCTTTCGGATCCATCAGGCCGTGGCCCTTTTATGGGACTTCGTATGATGCGAAGACAAACCATGTGGGGAAACAAGATTATGGGTACTGTTGAGGAAGAAGTCGAGCGTTTGGTCAACAATTCTTATTTGATTGCCAAGAAGATCTTATCCGAGAACAGGGAGCTCTTGGAGCACTTGAAGAACGAATTGATGGAGCGTGAAGTTGTTTCTGCTGAAGAATTCCAGATGATGCTTGTTCAGTTCAAGGCCCGCACCATTGACTACGCCATTGTCGGTGCCGACAGAAACCGCGATCAGCTTCCTTTCCAGTCGATGCCGGCTACTGTTTAAAGGAAGGAAAGAGCACCTTTACTCTCTCTGTGGCCTTTTACCTTTATCGTGACATTTTCCTTCTACTTTAGTTAGATGTAGATGCACTTCATGCAGACTAAAATACTCTATAAAAAAACTCTTGTCGATATTCATTTTTGCCTAGCGATCAATATACTTATTAAAGACTCGGGTAATGGATGATAGTGCTATCGTCTCGGAGGAAGAAACGTTTTCCCTTGCAAGATTGAACGAGATGAGGGCATTTATTGTTCATTGCAGGAACCACAACGGCTATTATGTTTATTAAAGTCAGAAAATCAGGGGATGGCGAACCGACTCTATATTCTTATCCATTAACAATTTTGTTAATGTCTGAGAAGCATGTTCTCCATTCCAACGAAATGTAAGTGTGCGTGAGTTCTTCATCCTTCTCAATATCCCGCTCGGCGTAGATTTCGAAGCGGTTTTCGTCAAAGAATCGCACCATTTTAGTATTGGCTTTTCCCGTCTTGTCGGTGTTGTAGTACGCCGAGCAACCCGAGCCCATTCCCCACGTCTTGTTGGGGCGCTCCGTGGACCAGGTGAACACATAAGGGCATTCATTACCGTCAAATCCGTCGGGAAGAATTCTCATGAGACCTTTTTCCACAAGTTCGCCTAAAGGATATCAATAGACACAAATGCGAGTCAAATATAAGGGATTGCGGTTTCGATAGAGGAAGAAAAGCCGTTGCTATGGTAGATAATGTGAAAAAATGACACGTACCTTTCTTGATGGGCACAGCGGCAAAGGCACCGTCAAATTCCCCCGTTTCCTCATTGGAAAAGGTTGATTTCTTGACGTAAACTTTTGTGCAGTCGATCTTTGTGTCGGGATGAGAAGCCATCGTTGCTGCCGTGATAATGCAAAGGATGTTTCAAAACAAGAGCAAGTATGGGGCGTTCATCGGTGCACCAAAATTAGGCGCAAAAATCTCCCTCCATTTTTCTCGACCTCCGCTCACCTCCACCACACAAAATGGAATCCGTTCACGAGCGAGATTCCATGCCAACGTGGATTCTCGGATTCCTTTTGACGGACGACAGACACGCCTTCGCGGTTCGGATTGGGGAAATTTCAGTCTTGACAAACAATTTACTGTAGAGAAGATAGTTGAATTGCACTTCGCAGCGGTACCGAAGCTATTCCTTACTTACTCTCCACTATCGAAGACGAAACGGATAATCGAATGACGCGTGATTGAATTGACTTTCAAGATGATAGTGTACGAACCAGGAAGGACGTTAAAATTCTGCCTCTCAGTACAAGTTTCTACGTAGAGCCTACGGCGAGGCAGAATTTTAACGTCGTTTCCAGCATGACGTATCAGTCTCTTGTCACTTGTCACTCTATCTATCAGTGGTTAATGTTATGATGTAAAAAGTACAGGCAGAACACACTGCCAAATTTGGAAAGAAACTTGTTTTGGTGCTAAAGAAAAGCGAGGAAGCACGTTCGAAAGACTTCAAGAGCCTTGCTTCTCTGTCAATAACCTTCGTGACGAGCGACAACGAGGAGTCATTCATTATTCGTCGTCGATCTGATTGGATTGAGGGAAGAGGTCTTTCATTGAGGCGGGCAGGGAAATAGCCATCCCTTGAACGGCAGCTTATTACGTATTTGTCGACAAGTAGAGAAAGGAGAGAGCAAGCGATGAGCAGCATCAATGCCAAACCAGATTATCATTCACCGCAACGTTTGCGAGCAAAACTAAATCATTTCCTGGATGACAGCGGGCGTCAACAGCCGAAAACCAATATTGCAGATGCATCGGCTCTGGCGCTGTTTACGGTAGATGAATCGGAGACTTCCGTGCAAATGGAGGATATGTTTCCGATTGGCGAAATAAAGAGAGTATCGCCGTCCTCGCCACATAAATATTCGGGCTTGTCACATTACTTGACCAAGGCCCAACTCACTCCCAATCGCAAGTCACGAATGTCAGGAGACAACTCCTTGCAATCTGTCTCCTTAGATTCCTCCTTCTCTTCTTCCTTTTATGAATGTGATGATGACTCATCTTCGAATTTAGACCGAAGTAGCCAATCACCGGATTCGTCGCGACGAAGGAAACGGGCATCTCTGAGACAAGATGCCTACCGGCAAATTCCTACATTTACTTGGCGACGAGAATCGGTGATTCACAACGGGCGTCGCAAATTCAATTATGTTCCAGTGGAGGATGATGGTATCGATCATGACATTAATTTGAACGATTTGCGCAAGCACCGATTGCTCGGCGAAGGACTTTTCGGGCAGGTATGGCTTGCATCCAGTAAAAGCCGACCGTATGCCGTCAAAGTTCAATCGAAATACGAATTGGCGGAGGGTGCCAAAATTGAGTTTGCGGTTCGTGAAAAGAAATCATGTCACGCATGAAACACCCGTTTATCATTCGTCTCGTCAAGGCGTATCAAGACCACCAGTTCATCTATCTGATTATGGATTTTGTTAAAGGCGGAGAGCTCTGGAGTTTGTTACACCCTTGTACGGACAAGGTGGATACGGTGGCGTTGCCCGAGAGGCAATCCAAGTTTTACACTCTGTGTCTTGCCGATGCCGTTGTTTACATTCACAACCGCAAATATATTTTCAGGGATTTGAAGCCAGGTGCGTAACGATCTGTATGGAAGCAAGTGAAAATCGTTTGTTTTGATTCTGAAAGCTCAACTCAATGGATTCTATTGGTGTCCTTAGAGAATATACTGATTGATGCTGCAGGCTACCCTGTACTGGTGGATTTTGGATTGGCAAAACGATTAGAGCGAGGAGAAAAAACGTACACGACGGTCGGCACCCCGGCGTATTGCTCTCCGAAATTATTAATGGCGATGGTCACACCCGCTGCACAGACTATTGGAGCTTGGGAATCATTGCGTATGAGATGTTGATGGGAGCAAATCCTTTTTCGTTCGAAGGAATTGATCAGTTCTCACTCTATCGAGCTATTGCTGAAGATGATTATCCGCCATTGAAGAATGTTAGCGAGGACGCCGCCGACTTTATCCGACGCATGTTAATCAAGGATCCCACCAAACGACTCGGCGCTCGCAGTCCCAAGGATGTTTTAAATCACGAATGGTTCGACGATTTCGATTTAACAGCAATCCGACGCCGGAAAATTAAAGCTCCGTGGGTGCCAGAACTCAGTGACCCTCTGGATTCATCGCATTTTGATGATTGGAGTGACTTGGATGACAAATCCACTCACACATTTCCTGAGATCGACCACAAAGACGAGACGCTATTTGACTCCTTTCCTTTGACCTCTCAGTCCTTTCATTAGAAACATACAGGTATATTGTAGTTAAAACAGTATATTTGATGAGCGCTTAGAGGTGGCTAAAGCTAGAGATACGCGTTAGGATGTACAGTACCTGGTAGACTCTTCCAACAATAATACGGAGTAATTGATTTCCGTACCAACCATGACTGAAATCCAGTCGTGGTAAAATCCGCCTACACTTTGAGACTATAGTGCAGGGTGAATGATACGTTTAACCTTAACCGAAAACTCGCCACCAGCACACGTGGAGGGTGGAGGTTTTGTGAGGCCAAGCAAATAAAAAAGTTTCGACCAAAAATAATACTCCGTAATGATGAAGCACAAGTGCTATCAACACTTGTCTTTTCCCCTCCAACAATCGTCTTTCCGATGAGTCGTCTCTCGTTCGCTACATCGCGTAGAGCTTTCGCGGTTCTTTTCTATGCGAGCTGTTTCTTGACAAATTCAAGAGTTTGCCATGCCAACAAGGATGAGTCAACAACATCCATCGATTTGGAGTCGCTGACATACAGAGCATTCCCTCGTCGCACTCATGAAGAAGCTGCCGTTATAGAGTGGGGTCATTCCGCAATTATTTCCGCCTTGGATGTCTCTGTCGCACATTTTGGTCCCCAAACATCACAGGCCGCCTTGTTCGAAGTCGAAACGATGCCGATATTAGCATCCCCCATCAACGGTGTCATGTTTGCAGAAAACAAGGATCAACCTGTAATTCGAGCTCTCGATAATGCGGAAGGTGTAGAGGGCAACGTGGTGGTCATGACGAATGCTGGAAACTTACTTTCGGGGGTGCAGATGGCACAAATCGCCCAAAAATCCGGCGCAGCCGCTCTGGTGGTCGTCAATATGAATGAAAAACATCCCGATGACATCTACCGCCTTACGGGGGATGACACTACTATTGATATTCCTGTTGTTATGATGTCTTACAATTCTGCGACTGTTTTCACCAGCGCGACGGTGACACCTGACATGAATCCGGAAGACATTGTCAACCATGGAATGCCCGAACGGTGAGTTATTTCAAGGGCTTCGCAGCAGATTGTCATCGGCTCTCACGTTGTACTTGTGATTTTTTCAGTATCCGTCTCTACGCCGGTGGAGATCGACCGTTTTTTGAAGACGTGGTTGCGTCAGAACCGCCGGTGTATCTCATTCACAACCTTCTGACGGCAGAAGAATGTGAGGCGTTAATACAGAAAGCAGCCCCTTTGGTACAACCTATTGGAAGCGAAGAAGATCCCCTCCAACTACTGCAATCACCAGCTGATTATGTCAACTCGCATCGTGCTTTCCTTTGGCAGGGCTTGTGGCAGACGGCTAGTGCAAAAGCTATTGAAGAAAGGATTGAGCAGGCTACAGGTTTCCCTCCTGGACATCTAACTGACTTTGTAATAGATCGTATTGACCCGTCCACTTACTGGAAGCCGCATTACGATAAGTTGGATGCTGCTGTCGGAGGACTTCCCATGGCTACAATTACTATTTTCTTGACCGAAACAGAAAATACCGGCGCGTCTATTGTGTATCCCAATGCGAAAGGCGGTCCTGTAAAGATTCAACCACAACAAGGACTCGCCGTTATCCATCACAATGTGAATGAGCGTCACCAATTTGAAAGCAAAGCCATTCACGCCTTGATGCAATCGTCGGAAACGATTTACGTCGCGCGGAAGTATGTCTTGTCGGAGCCCATCTCGAAAGCCAGGCGCGTTGCTTTGCCGCTATTTGCAATTCTTGCCGGAGGACGTCTGCCGGGTATCTTCAGCTCCGTATACAACTTCTTCGCGGAGCAATTCGGCCACGAAACAGGAGGAATGTATTTTGACAAACTCTGTGTTTTCGTTCCAGTCCTCATCATTTTGCTTGTCGTTCAAGTGATCGGTGAAAAGGTAGTACAAAGTTTCCGATCCAGCTCGGAGACGAAGTCTCCAGCGTCAGAAGAGAAGAGTCGATCGACAAGGAGAAGTAAAACAGAGAAGAACGAATAATGAAGAATTGTGTTTCTTACTAAGAATTAAACCAACCATTGCCAACACGTGAACTTGGCGCCTTCTCCAATCACCTGTCATCAAAAAAATATTGCTAAATCATGCTTATTTGGTCATCACTGTCTTAGAAGTCAGCAGTCTAGAGTAGTATGAACTGGAATCGTTATAGAATAGACAACAACTACATCTTCGAGACAAAGGGAAAAATAACAAAGAAATAATCATTCTTGTCGGTAAGCTGGATCGGATCATTGAGACAGTTTTTCCGGCGAGTGGAAACCAGAGCATCGTCCAGCACCGCGAGGGCCGTACTCAAGCGGTCGAATCCATCCAACAATTCATCCTCTGTAATTACCAAAGGTGGCGCACAGTGCACGTGAGGGTAACGATGAAGTCCAACCAATCCAGCTTTGTGATATGCTTCCTTGTATTTATGAAACGCATCGTGTGCCGGTTCGTGCTGCAGCTTGGGAATAGCCCCCGTCAAATCCTGTACATCAAAGCATCCGAAGAGACCAATGGCGCGGTATTGCTTGATACACGGATGCTGATCTGCCAGACGCTGCATGTTCGCTGCAAAAATAGGCGCCAAGTGTTGCACGTGGCCCACAATGTCATTCTGGATTAGGAATTTGACAGCTTCGTAGGCCGTAGCAAGGGCGACGGGATGCGCTTGATACGTCGAGCCCCAACCCAGCGGCTTGTCTTCGAAAAAGTTCATAATCTCTTCGGAGCAAGCGGTCATGGAAAGGGGAATGGCGGCCCCCGAAATGCCTTTGGCCGCCGAAACAATATCGGGCATCACACCATCATAATGTTGAAAACCAAATAACTTTCCGGTGCGTCCAAAGCCCACCATGACTTCGTCGACGTGCATGAGAATACCGTACTTATCACAAATGGCTCGGATCCCTTGCATATAACCCGTTGGCATAATCAAGCAGCCTCCCGCACCCACAATACTCTCCATCAGGATGGAAGCGACATTCTCCGGTCCTTCGTTCAAAATCTGCTCTTCCAGCATATTCAGAGCACTCTGCACTCGTTCCTCTTCGGTGGCTCCATTCCCGCCATGGTTGAAAAAGAGAGGAAACGGATTGAACGCTTTGACAAAGCCCGGGTTATTGTCACTTCCGTACCATCGTCGAAAGTCACCCGTCGCGGCCCCGGCGGCCGCGGTGGCTCCATGATAGGATCGGTACCAACTGATAATTTTTTGACGCCCCGTGAAGCGTCGCGCCATCAGAATCCCCGCCTCATTGGCCTCGGCACCACTGGAGGGAAAGACGGCAGCTCGCAAATTGCCGGGTAGTATTTCTGCCATGAGTTGATTCATCCGCGTACGAACTTCCGTCATCCCGATGCCTCCGTAGGTGAAGGGTAATTGGGTCATTTGATACGCGGCGGCCTCGACGAGACTCTTTGGAACGGAATGTCCCAAATTGGCACACACCGCTTGGGAGGTCCAGTCGAGATATTGGTGACCTTCCTCGTCGTACAGATACACGCCTTCTCCGTGCGTCATATTGGGAACGTTGTGGCGTGCCTGGCCGGGTACCCACGTCATCATAAAAGGATGTTCGGCTCTCGATTGATGGAGCTGTTCGGACGTCCAAGTTCCCAAGGGTTGAAAGTGTGCCGGATCGACGGCGGGGATTTTGGTTGGAGCATTGTTTTTGGCCTGCGTATCGCACCGAAGAACGGTAGAAGTGAGTGAATGTGAGTAGAATGATGATTGACAATGGGTGTGTATCCGAACGATCGAAGAAAATATCGTAGTGATAGGCTGTACTTTTGTGAAGACACGATCTACATTGAAGAAAAAGCTGCCGAGAAAGTTCTTTGAGGCGATGTTTGGCGGATAACCCAACCAAATTCGGGCGTTTAGGCGGATAACCTCTTGTATCCGAATCATCCGACTTCTCGGTCCGGGGAAGACGTGGCGGCAATAGCGCGATGATCATTGACAAGCCTTCCTTCATTCAAAAGTCTTTTCATTTCCTGTTCAACTTCATTTTGATTCAAAATACAAGGCTTTCATTGCCAGGATTCTCATTATCGGATCGGAATTTGCATCCGTGAATGAGCACTGAAACCGTCAACACTGTCTTACCTCAAACGAAGGAAGCACCCGTGACCACGATCGAGCCCCTTTGGGCACCTTTCGTTGCACTACAGCAGACGCATTAGCAAGAGCGTGGTATTTGGCACTCATGGTAACCACAAAACAACCAAAAGAATGATTTTCGTGTGTCCGAAAAATGATGGCCGTGAAATTCTCATCCAAAGAAGAAAATGTCTTTGCAACCTGCAGACCGAAAAGGGATGAGGCTACTCTCTTTCCAGTACAAAATCAACGTTCATTTTCACGTATGTAGAATTCCAGTATGTATTTCTCGTACGTGCGAGGTCGGCTTTCCAATGGCTCGCAATTCACGATACGACTCAAATCTGCAACTTACTGTCAGCGGACATGTACTGAGGGGCCACCTGCTAAACTGCGAGCTATTATTTCCTTGACGGGTTCGCGGTTCGCGCGAGCCGGAAACGTGAGACTTGGCTTGGTACATTTTCGACGTAGAATCTACGTGATGCATCATCTTCGAACTTCTTTTTCTCGGAATCCCAAGTACTGTTTATCGTATAGCTTGCTAATTGGTTCTGGTTCAATCTTGTATACGCGAGTCCTGTCTGGTGACGACTCACTCCTCTCTCCGCTCTCTCCCTCGTCCTCAACTGAGTGTGACCTTGAAAGAGACGGAAATTCTGTGAAAGGTGTCGAGTCGCGGACTTTTTCGACGTGAAAATAAAAGAAACTCTTAACAAGTAGTTCAGAATCATCATTGTTGCGATTATTTACCCGTGATTATATTTATATTCGGAGTTGAATCATAATGGACGGATGCAAGAGACGCCAAACGGAACCCTTTGTTGTTCGGTTCATGACTACAGTACAATCCAGTCTTGGCTGGCGTAAACTAACACTCCGTTTCATAGTGGAAACTCAAGCTGTCGAGTCGCGGACTTTTTCGACGTGAAAATAAAAGAAACTCTTAACAAGTAGTTCAGAATCATCATTGTTGCGACTTTATTTACCCGTGATTATATTTATATTCGGAGTTGAATGACAATGAACGGATGCGAGAGACGCCAAACGGAACCCTTTGTTGTTCGGTTCATGACTACAGTACAATCCAGTCTTGGCTGGCGTAAACTAACACTCCGTTTCATAGTGGAAACTCGAGCTGTCGAGTCGCGGACTTTTTCGACGTGAAAATAAAAGAAACTCTTAACAAGTAGTTCAGAATCATCATTGTTGCGACTTTATTTTCTGGTGATTATATTTATATTCGGAGTTGAATCATAATGGACGGATGCAAGAGACGCCAAACGGAACCCTTTGTTGTTCGGTTCATGACTACAGTACAATCCAGTCTTGGCTGGCGTAAACTAACACTCCGTTTCATAGTGGAAATTCAAGGTGTCGAGTCGCGGACTTTTTCGACGTGAAAATAAAAGAAACTCTTAACAAGTAGTTCAGAATCATCATTGTTACGACTTTATTTACCCGTGATTATATTTATATTCGGAGTTGAATCATAATGGACGGATGCAAGAGACGCCAAACGGAACCCTTTGTTGTTCGGTTCATGACTACAGTACAATCCAGTCTTGGCTGGCGTAAACTAACACTCTGTTTGATAGTGATTTTTTTGGATTCACGAAAAATGGCTAGAATGTACTAGTACTGTAGGTCTATGGTCTATTACCTTATTTTTTATTTTATACGGAGTAAAAAAAAACTGACCACATTTTCTGGGTACGTGAAAATATAACTCTCCCACTTTTCTGGGTACGTGCAAATATTACTAGCCCATTTTTTCTGGATATGTGAAAATAGCACAAGCCCACATTTTCTTGACACTTTTTTTATTAATAAAATAGCACTCCCCCACATTTTCTGGAAACGTGAAAATTGCACTCGCCCACATTTTCTGGGTACGTGAAAAAACTACACCCCCACACCCCCATTTTCTGGGTACGTGAAATCAAAGAGTAATAAGTAGGTTATAAGGAGGTGAAGCTCCACAGAAAGTGTCTCTTCGGTTTAGTGGTAAGAAATATGATATTATATATTTAATTCCTAATTATCCTAAAATGCGGATGCATTTTTGACATTCAAGTGAACTTTCCACTGGTTTTTTTCTTTTGTCACAAATCACTTTTTCTTTCTTTCAGAAACTTTTTCAATTTTGGTACTTGTACATTTCTACACATCCTAACTGAACTCGGTATTTACACTCGATTATAGAGTATTCCTTGTTTCTTGGAATGATTTCCCCGTGCTTTTTCTCGTATCGCAAAAAGCGGACCATCGGCATCGACAATTTATCGGCATCTTCGCGTAAAACAGCCATGCTTTTATAGGCATTTCTTTATCAATTCCGAACGTATTTGCGCCGTTTCTTGTTTTGAAATCACTTAAATAGACTCCTATTGATAAGAATTTCGGGCCGGTGTTCGTGAAAGTGAAGGCAGTGTGCTGAATTTCGTTTCGTTGACAGAAAATGTCTTTGAAGACAGACGGAAATTCTGTGACATGTGTAATCACATTGACGGAAACTCTGTGTGCACGGAATCGTTCGCCCTTTTTTTAAAAAATAAACGGTTCGAATTCGCTTGAATAATGTCTATTCGACCCTATCAAAGTTACGACAATTTGATCGGCACGAACAAGGAATGAATGAATCATCAAGGTCTATGATTATTGGGGAAAGCGATGATGGCATTGATGCACAAAACAGGAAGAAAAATAATGATGCGATCGAAAATACAGAGTAACCGGGTAACCGGGTAATCCCTCTGTCTATATTCTAAAAGAGCTACGTGAAATCTACATAGTCGTATCTTCTTCATTATGACTTAATTCGCGGATAGTTTACGATATGTGTGTGAAAAGGCTCACTTCTTCGCCTCGGGAGAACTTTCACCTATTTTTACCATGACTGGATTACAGTCACGAGACGTCGACGAGGACAGACCACCTCAGCATCATCGAACTTCACCTCGACGCGACTGATGAGCAGGTTTTGTTGCGAATGATACGACTGCTATACTTCCACGCAATAGAGCTTTAATAGAAGACGAAACATATTTCAGATGTTATCCTCAATTACTCGATCTCGACTGCTGAGCGTGCGGACTGCTGCTGCGCCCAAACTCGTCCGATGGAGTAGTACGGCGGGCGGAGCCCCAACCTGAAAGGCCCCGTCAGTTGGCGCTCGTTATTTCTGGCGGGTGTAGCCGCCGCCACGGCCGTCGCGTATTATCAAGTCGAACGAGAACGACGGTTAGAACAAGCCATGGGAAAAATTGTATCGAGTGAGTCGGAAGGGTGGACTCCGCGTCCGGATTATTTGGCCAAACGAAAATTCGTCCCCACACAATGGGGCTGGTTCCCCGAGAAGGATGGATTTGGAGCGCGTGAGTGTCGGTTTTTCGCGACGAATACATACATCCTTGGAACAAAGATTTTGTTGGTTGTGAAAATCGTTGGATTTTTAACTATTGACTAACGTTTGTTCTTCTCTTTTGCATCCACAGCGGGGAAACCTGCCATTGGAGGGCCCTGGTCTTTAGTCGATCTGGATGGAAACTTGGTAACGAACAAATCATTTGAAGGAAAGTGGCTTTTACTCTATTTTGGATTTGCACGATGTCCCGATATTTGTCCTTCCGAAATGGTGAAAGTCGGCAAGGTGATGGATACGCTCAAAGAAAAACATCCCGAACTGTACCAGAAGGTGGTCCCCGTCTTTGTTTCAGTGGATCCAGCTCGTGATTCGTTAACAGCATTAAGAGCTTACGCACAAGATTTTCATCCCGATTACGTCTTTTTTAACGGGTGCGCCAACTCAGGTGCAGCAAATGGCCAAGCTATTTCGTGTTTACGTGAGTAAAGCGGATGAAACAGAAGATGGCGACTATTTGGTAGATCACTCCATTGTTATCTATTTTCATAATGATAAGGGGGATCTGGAGGATTGCTTCACTCAGTCAATGCGTCATACCGATGTCACGGAGAAGATTGTAAGTTGGATTTGCTTGCTGTGTTTATCAAGACAGCTTTGTGTCTCATTTGCTCGCTATTGCTCAGGTCGAACTCATGACGGCGAAGAAACTGCCCGCTGTATCATAATCTTTTGCTGGGGCCGTCAGATAGTGCATGCTACCCTGTGGTTGCTCGCTGCAATTGGTTTCATACGTCGTTGCTATCGACTTCCCTTTCTTCTCGTAGTATTTCTTCGTAGGAATCCGAACTATTTTGCCGCTTCGATCTTCGTAGTTCTACTTTCGATTTCTCTAATCTATTAATGCGTGGCCCTGTTGATTCTGTCGAAGATTCGTACGGATCTGCAATCTCCTCTCCGGATTCGCTTGCTTCTACTTGTTCATAGCGACCTGCACTTTCTTGTTTCTTTTCTAGATGGAAAACCAGTTTGTACATTAAAACTCCTCCAAAGATGATGAGGCACGCCACTATTCTTCGGGGGGTTATTCTGTCACCAAAAATAATGACTCCCAGGAAGATTGTGAAAATCTCCTTCAAAACCCCTCCGATCATAAGAATGATGGCGCTGGCATGCATGATTAAATAGAACTCACAGAGGATCATAACAATCGCCAAAAATGCTCCAAGTCCTCCCAGCGCCAAAGACGACATGATGAATTCTCCAGAACGGTTTGCCAGTTGAGTCCACGGTCGTTCAATGATGATGGAGAGCATCAACAAACTCCAAAACATACTGGGTGCCAGCATACGCATCGTCGCTATTGTTGTTTTGATGGGAGGTTCCATGGTTTGTAACTTGAGCTGTACGAGTGTCCACCGCGCTCCGCTCAGCATACTCGCGGTAATACAGAGTAAGAAACCGGCCCACTGAAATTCTTTGTGACTTTCGTCACTCTCGTCACTTTCGGTGACGGTCAGTAATTCTCCGGCGACGATCACCATCACCACACCTATCAAAGGCCAAGTAATTTTCTCAATACCGAATGCATAGGCCCACCCCAGCACAAAGACGGGCGTCGATGCCTTGGCCATCGTATAGATTGTTAAGGAAATCGAAACCATCGCCAGATTCGAAAAACCAACGTCCCCGGACGTCACCATTCCGCAGGGAATACTGATCAAGGCCCAGTCCCTCCAAGTCATGGTCGTGACCCGTTCACCGCCCAGCGATTTGAAGCAACGACACGCCACGACACTAAAGATCCATTGCATCAAAAAGTGAACGGTTGTCATCAGTAATGGACAAGGAAACGCTCGTTCGTCCTTTCCGAACACTTTTTTGTTGTAAATGGAGAGTAATGATGAAAATAAAAACCAGCCGGCCATCTGTGAAAGAAAGTGAGAATCAAAAATGCAGGATGGAAGCGATGTGACGGCGGAAGTCGAATAACGTACCGCCGGCAAATAGGTGCAGTGTTGCTCGTACATAGAATGAAGAGGTATAGACGGCGGCATTGCAGACTAAAGTATGGGGGTCTAGAGAAACAGAAGATAATGAAAAATTGATTAGCTGGTCTGGATAAGCGAAGAATGATTACAACAAAGACTCTATTATAAACGGATGAAGAAACATGCATGCTTTGACAACAAAAAGTCATCGTGTTGTTGCGGAAAGACCTAACGGATGTGACAGGGTCTCTGGTATACCTGGTAAGTTGTACCCAACTGGTACTTGATCTTTTTAAAGTGTGACCGACTGGTACTAAACGAGTTAGTAATAGTGCGTCACATAAGAGTCCAACCGAAAGTTTACTAGGTGCTCATTATGGCGTTGCGACACAGTGTGACATGTGACAAATATTTACTCCGTATTACTTCGTAAAAACTAAGGACATCAGTTAGATTTCAAGGGCAAATAACATGGCTGAAATCTAGTCGATCAGTAACCATGTGTTTCGCACTTCAACACAAGTCTGTCTTAGAAGCCCGGAAGGATGGTTCATTGCAGCTCCAAGAATGGATACCACGGGACCTTTGACTTCTTTCACTATACGATGAATTCCCGCTAAATTGGCCACTGTTTGTATCGTTTGAAGAGCAAGTAGCTTGCACGACAAAGATCCGAATTCATCCGCTTTAACAAATGCTCGCATCGCACCCACGACAATCTGATATTCCAGTCCGTTGACACTGCTGGATGCGAACGATAGCAGTTTCACAATCGCAGCGAGCGTCACTTTCATCACGGTCGGTGCATGGGGACCCGATTGATCGATCATGTCAACTGACAGTCCCCGAACGAGAACACGAGCAAAAACTTGAATTTGTGGGGAAAGGATTGTTCGAAGGTCGGCAAGACATAATAAGTTTCCCACCGCTGCAAGCTCTCCAGCGGCAAGATCAGATGTTTCTTGGAAGTGAGCGTAGAGGTGTTTCGACGCCAAATGAATGAGCCGTTGCTTCCAAAGTCGCGCGGGCTTATCTGTGTTGAAAATAGAACCAAGTGATGAAGCTGCTGCTACGCGGATAGTGAGCGCCATGTCCGTGTATGGAATTTTCCTCAGATCAAGTTCGTCGGTGCTTGCTGAAGGAGCGCAAAAATACCATCGCACGCAACACTCAAAATTAACTGGAGCACTCGGTCCGCCGTCTTGGATGACAAGCCGCCCTTGAGTGCAGCGGCTGATCCAAGGACTCCAAGAAAAGATATACAATCGCAAACCTCCGCTGTTAGAACCCTAACGTCCTCTTGTCTCAACTCCGACCCTTCTCGAAATGCGGTGATAAAAGTTTCGATTTTCTTCCCAACTGTTTCGATTATCAGTGTTTGTATGGGGCAACTTGTTGAATCAGGAGAAAACTTCCAGGCCACGCAATGAAGGCATTGGGCTGCATAGGATCGAGCGTTCGCTGGATACTGTTTTGACAAAGCAAATTCTGCTAGGTCAAATCGCATTTCCCATAGTTTAGTTTCCGCGCTGGAGCTTAAACGTAATCCGTCGTGACAAAGAGCGGAAGATAAGAATACTGTCCCGATCACATTCTTCAAAATTTCTTTGATTTCAGTAGCTTGTATAGTCGATGGATAAGTAGATTGAATCAAGGCTTCCAAGTGTTCGGCGTCAGCTACACGCTTGTATGCAGTAGCTAAAAATGATGCGATTGGAAGAACCTTGTTCAATCCTGTCTCCAAGTCCTCTGTGCACGCCAAGTCTTTGCTATAGCAAACGGCGAGCTTATCCAGTAGCTCGACGGCGGTACATCCCGGTGTGTCGAGCTTCTGAAATGCACGAGCACTGAACGAGCCGTTCTCGAGAAAGATTAAAGAAAGAAGCTTTGCACATTGCTCCACTTCAACAAGCTTCTCTTCGCCGAGAGCATCCATCAGTTTGCCTGCCACACGCTGGACAATAGACGCAGCCGAGGACAAACTCGACGTAGTGGCTAGGCCGAGTGCATATTGATCGTTTCTCTCATTAGTCCTTGGCAGACAAGATGATGATACGAGTCGCGACAACGCTTCCTTCTTAAAAAATAAAGGTGTCGACATGCTTTGTATAGCTTCCGTGTCACTCAAAGCTTTACCGAGCATTCGTCCGGTTACCTCGGCGCAGGCCTGAGGGTAGCTCAATGGACCAGCTATCTCTCCATCATCACATACTACTTGAAGGAGAGACTGAAGATAACTATCAATTCGTTCCGAGTGATCTTCAAGAGAACCGGGCGGCGAATTGACGACAATTGATTCGATTGTGCGTATAGCAGCAATGCGTACTCCAGTCCATGATTCATCCGGTGGAAGCGCGTTAAATAGCGAAAAGACTTTATCTAGAGCAGTGGCGCTATACGGAGCCAGGGGGTGTGGTACAATAGCTACTCCTTGTCCTTTTGCCTTTTCCAATGCTACTACGGTCGAAGAAAAGAACGCTCCAACTCCGTACAATGAGCTAGCGACGTCAGCTTCTTCGCTTGGGGCAAAATCCAATTGTTGTAAAAGTAATTCCAAGAAATCTTCCAGCGTTTGACGAAGGGTTTGAGGCCCTCCGCAAGAACATAGACACGCTGCGTATGCAATGGCAACTCTTTTCTGTGAAGAGGATTCCATTTTCGAGACCATTGTCTTTAGGGTGTCTCCCACGAAAGCAGACCAGTGATCACGAGAAACTCGTTCCGCATGAGCAGCGACCCTCGAGATCAAGTCGCGGCAGTGGTCCGCCAGGATGCGGTTCGTATCTTGCAATTCTTTGCCACCAGCGGCGAGTGACGTCTGATCATGAACGATTACGAGAGCATCGGAAAGATCCCGCAACTGTTTTGGTGCTAAAAGCCCGATCCGGCTAATATCGCTTCCACTATCAAACAGTATAGACTCGAGGTCTTCTATTCCCTCACGGAGCTCTTTCGTCGTGGGCGGTCCATCTCCTGGAGGTGGTACGAGTACTTCCAGGACAAGGCCTAGGCTTAATCGAATCATGCTATCCTCTCCGGCTTGGACAAGTGCCTCGTCATAGTCAAAATTTCGTAGAATAGACAGCAACGCGCCTCGTAGACCTTCCCGCGTAATCCCATGCGTATCGTTTGGCGGTGGTGTGAATTGAATCGGGTAATATGGTGCCACCACCTCAAAAATTTCGTCGATCGGCATTGTGCTAACAAGTGGACGGAATGCCACAAGCATTGTGCTCAAAACTTGCAGTAATTGCATAAGACAACGTGGGTCCGATTCGCCTTGCAAGCAGCGGGCAGCGAAAGTGGCAAAGCGCTGCACTTCTTGTTGTGTTGCGGAAGTGAGTTGAGAGGACGATGACTGACGGTATTGTTCGGCAATTGAGTCAATAGCAGCACTTAAGAGCTGAAAACAGAGTGACCGGCGAGTTCTGGGAAGTACAGATAGACCCGAAATAATGTTTGGTTTGTATTGATCCCATTCGTTGTCCTCGGACACAGCACACCGTCGTTGAATTGAATTCAATGTACATTGTAAACGATTTTGCACGAATTCATCAAACGAGTCCACATTCGGATCCATAGGTAAACGAAAAGAGCATTCAATCCTTCCATTGCCTCGTCACGTATTCGTTCATCGCGATCTTCCTCCGGATCTGGCTCCACCGGACCGCAGTGCTCTTGATAAAAGTTTCCCAGGAGTCGTGTGGTTGCCAACGACAATGGCATGCGCTGACAGGATTCCAGCGCTCCACGTAAGCACGCCAGTGCCACCAGGCGCGCACTCAAACTTCCCGAAAAGGCCGGACCTAATTGTTGGATTAGAAGTGCTAGCGACTCTTCGTGAGACGACTTTGTCGATAAACGGATACCCTCCTCCGTCACGACGCGCGTTCCTTTCAAAATGGAGCGAAAGAAATTTCTCGATTCTTCACGATGGGCATTCGCACTTGTAGAAGATGCCAAGCATGCATCCTTTGAAGTGTATGAGGCGGGGTTTTGAGACAAATTGGAGAATATCTGATGATTCGTAGGAGCTTTCGATTCGAATGCAATTACGTACCTTCCAAATGCGAAAGAGCTCTTCGGTCGTGCCCGATAGCGCCGTCGACATTTGTGTAGCTTCACTCACGACCGACATGATAATTAGCTATATTTAAGGATGGTTTGAGCTACGATTGCGAATGAATTTATTTTATTTATTTATCAATCTGCCGCTTCATTGTTGGTGGCAAAAGCAGATGCGCCGCCGCACAATGAAATACGGAGTAGTGATTGCGATCATACAGAAATTCTGTGGTCGTAGCTCCAGAAATTCTGGACCATCTGCAAACATACAAAAATTCTGTGACAGTCGTTCCAGAAATTCGGGAATGAATGAATCTGAATTACTGGTACGGTACCAGGTACTTGTATGGGGCAAACAGAGATCTTGTGGTCGTTCCAGAAATTCTGGAATCGGTGCTTTGGGTCATACAGAGATTCTGTGGTCGTTCCAGAAATTCTGGACTCGGTGCTTTGGGTCATACAGAGATTCTGTGGTTATTCCAGAAATTCTGGACTCGGTGCTTTGGGTCATACAGAGATTCTGTGGTCGTTCCAGAAATTCTGGAATCGGTGCTTTGCGGGTCAAACAGAGATTCTGTCGTCGTTCCAGAAATTCTGGAATCGGTTCTTTGGGTCATACAGAGATTCTGTAATTTATTATTTGGGTCAAACAGAGATTCTGTGGTCGTTCCAGAAAATCCCCGGAATTGGTGTTTGGGTAAAAACAGCGATTAATCTGTTGAAATGCCTTTCAAAATTTTCATTTCAAAATTAACTACCACCTTTTAAAAGTGTAGACGACTTTTGCCACGACTGCATTTCAGTCAAGAGTCATCGATTTTGCTTCCAACATTATTTTCGCACCCGCAGTCACAACGAGAAGCGACAATGATACAACTAATTTGCACTTTTTATATCATGAGGAACAATGAAGCGATGCACAGCACGTGAGACCACTTTGTTAGCACTGGGTCTGGGAGTTGTTCTCGTTTCTTTCGCGCAGCTTCATCTGGGTTTGCAAACACCTCCGTTTCCTCCCTCGACACTTCTTCATTCGACGTCGCAATCTTACAAAATGAGTTACTCCAGGGCGGAGATTATTCCCCAAAATATTTCTGCTCATGGAGGAGGACTTGTACACATAGGAAAGACTGGCGGAAGCACTCTTTCATTACTCTTACGAAACGGCTGTCACTCGTTTATGAGACATCCGTGTTACAATATTTCAAACGAATCCCCGGCGAGCCGACTCATTGAAAAATACTATCATGTTCCCGATTTTGGGTTGCTACGAGAATCCCAGCATGATTTTTATGTCATTACGGCTCGTGATCCCTTGGATCGAGCGGTTTCGGCCTTTGTCTACGACCATATTCGCAATCGAGACGCACGGAACGAAACCATGGATCCGATGCAACGCGAGCGCTATGAGGCAGCTTATGTCTGTTTTCCTACATTGGAGGTGTTTGCGGCCTATTTGAAAGGAAATTCGTCGGATTTTCATTATCCGTATCATCGGAAGGAAGTGCACCCAGAATCCTGCCGCGATTTGGCGCGAGCGGCCTTTCATGGGCATGTTCGAATTTACAGTCACTTGTATTTTAGTTTGGAAAGGATCCGGTCTTTTATTCCGGGAATAAAGAACCGTGTATTCTTCCTCATTCGCCAAGAAAGACTTTGGGATGACTGGATTCAAACGAATCGTATTTTGCAGGACACGTACGGGTTGTCGTCGCAGGATTCCTCGTATGATGTCCCAGTCGAAGCAAGGGAAGACCGTCGCAATTCGACCAACTTGGAAATCAACAATCGACTACCTGTGGGCAAGACCCTGTCGTCACTTGCAACACAGTCCCTTTGTCGGGCCCTTGAGACGGAGTACACTGTTTTCTTTTGGTTTTTGCTGATTGCAAATAATATTGACAACGAAGAATTTATGTTCAGTTTGAACAAGGCCAAAGAATCGTGCGGGCGCTATTTGAATATGGATGAAATGATAAGAAAGGAGTCTATAAGCATACGAGAAGTCTTCGAACACGGGGTTCGTGTCAGGAAGTAGCGAATCAAGAAATTACCTGCAAATTTTGGTGTTATTCAAACACAATGTACACATATTTACAAGCGAATTTGCAGTTATTGACTATGCAATTCATTGGTTCGGCGGCTTGTCTAGCTGAGTGGACCCAAGTTTCTGTAATTCGGTTCGAATACCCTCGATGTTTGCCAAGGCGAGGAGCAAGCCTTGTCTTCGGTTGAACGACGCAGCGAAAGACGAGACCATTAAACCATATCGAGCCATTTTATCTGACAAAATAGGGTCCTGAGACGATTTTGCCATTTCGAGACAGATTTCAGCAATGATTGAATCGCCACAACGTCCCAAACGTCCGAGAAATATATTAACTTCAGATCCGAACTTGGACACGGCTCGATTAATCACATAAGCTCCGATCTCGTTAAATCGGATGTCGTTAATTGGTGCCTTGCTGGTCAATTCAAGAAGGACTGACATAGCTTCCACGACTTCACCGTAGTAAGGCTGCTTTTCAACATATTGGCGAGCAGCCCCAAAGGGGCGTAATAGTTTCAGTTGCAATATCTCTTTAGCTTGCACGGAATATCCTCCGTATTTCAAAACAAAAAGCAACGGATACAGAACAAGAAATGCCTCGCTAGGTCCAGAATCTATGATCGGAACGACTCTTTTCAAAATACTTCGACAGATAGACTGGGCTTGTCTCCGATTACCCAACATTTCATGATAATATGCACACAGAGAAAAGCTGGCTGCCCCCGTGTCAAAACCGTATGCTTTCCGCAAGAGTGTTGTGTGCTTGATTGGCTTGTACATTGTCCTGATAACACTCTGCGCCGCGACGGCTTTTTCCAGGTCGCCTATACGAGCAAAGAGAATCATTTGAAGGAACAATGAATGTATATGGTGCACCCTTCTGCCGTGTCTTCGCGTTTCTTCGAGAAGCCTGTACAGCATTGCCTGCTCGTAGCACCGTTTCGAATCTTGCTCAATTTTGCCGTCCGAAAAAGCCCGCGAAAGTCCCATGTACGCGGGAAAGATAATGGATCGGTCCTTAATATCCTGTGCGTTTCTTGCCCTGTCCATCACGCGGATAGCATTTGCAAAGGTGATGTAGCTGTTGTGTCGTAAATCGCAAGCCTCTTGGCTCATGCCTAAGCCAACACTAAGTCGAATAATATCGGCAATGTCTTCCGCGGCCAGTACTGAAAGAATGTCCGATGAAAACCCACAGTTCTCTTCAAGATCAGTGTTTTGCCAACCGAACATTCCAAGTGAACTTTCAAATACCTTGATGGATTCAATGGCTTCTGGGGTCTCTTCTACAAGCGATCCGATCGACAAAGCGACTTTTGCGGCATTGTGCGTAGACCCCGACGATTTCCAGTGTACAAAAAGTTTAAGCCAATCTTGGAGTGAGGAATCAGCTGATAACCGCAATTCCATATTTTCAGCAGTTTTTCGGTGTACGTCTCTTTGGCGAGATCCTAGCATCAATCCAAGAATAGTGGTGCGCCACGTCGATTTGAAGAATGAGAACGTTGTCGAGTCAGAGTTGGCGTCGAAGTCGGCTTGTTTTCCTTTCAAAACATTGTCTTTGACGTCATGTAAGACTAAAATCCCCTCTAGAACAGCAACCTTGAGTGAGCTCGCCACCTTTTTGCGTACATCTTTCTCCTGTGAATCTGCTCCGGCCATCAAAACTCTGACAAGGTCGCCAAGTGCAAATTTGTCTCCCAGGACAGCTGCAATGTTCAGCGTTGAGCGAACTTCTACGTCAAGGGCGTCCACCCGGTGCAAGATAATGTCAGACGTTAACTTTTGTTTTGTATCACCGCGTGCGCTCTCATCGTTCGCTGTTGCATCGACCATCAGGGTTAAAACGTTCATCGCAAATTGCGGCATGCCTCCCGATTCTAACATTACTTCATGCAGCAGATCAGGAGAAACAAGGTCAACTTTGATGCCTAGCTTCTTGGAAATAAGAAGACGAATTTCGTCCTCCGTCAGCGGCCCCAAATGAATTTCGAGAAATCTGCCACTGAAAGCGAAATGGTTTTCCATAATTTCCCAGAAATAGTCGCCTACTCGAAACATGCTTTTCTCGACTGGTGAAGTGCCGATCAGAATAACATTGTTTGCATAATCCAAAATCCTCTTCAAAATAACCCATGTTAGTTCGTCAGTGAAATGTACATCATCGATAGCGATGACCACGAGTCCCACATCTTCAATGCAGCGTAAAAAGGCATTGGCGAGAAATGCCGCAACTGCCTTCTTGGGTGGACTTTTCCTGGTGGCCAGATCAGCATTTGATTCGAGTAAATATCTAGTCGCGAACTTGACTAGATCAGGCGGAGCTTGGATGTCGCGACCGACACCACGAATAGACTCAATCAACTTTGACTGAGAATCTTCAGGTTCATGAGCATCAGACGACTGAGACTCACTATCATCTTCTACGATATTATTGGACGAACTGTCATTTGAAGAAAGAGCATATAACCTCATGATTCTTGCGAAAATAGTTTGGAACGTTGCAAAATGGACCAGCATTTCACTATCGAGACAAATGTGATTGATGAAAACAACTCCTCCGTACTTCTGAGCGTTCAACTCCAATTGTTGTCGAATTGATTCAAGAGTATGGACCAGGAAGCTGGTCTTTCCCATACCAGAAACTCCGTCCGCGAGAATAAACTTGGATTCAGATTGAGGCGAAATCATTGTATCGTGTGCCAGTTGAACCACCTCGCGGATTTCTTTTTCCCTCCCGACAAAGTTCGGCTCAAAAGTCCCCCAAGTTCGTTCGGACACACTCATTGGAACGAATATAGGCACAGGTTCGCTATATCCTTTGGCTTTGATTGCTGGCAAAGCCTCGAAGGCGTACGAGCGTGAAGCCACTTGACGAACTCGGTTATCGACAAGCACCCCTGGGTTATCAGGTGAGTGCATCAAGCGCGCCGCTAAATTGACGCTAGGTCCCATGACGGCGTACTCGTGTCTCATCGAACCACCCACGGCGCCGCAATAAACGTCACCAAAAGTAGCTCCAATCTTTGCCTTAACACCGAATTTGACTTCTAGCGCTTTTTGTATCAGCATTGTGGCTGGTAGAGCCCGCTCTGTAACAAGATTGGGGAATGTGGACCCACGGAGACCAAAAGTAGCTATCATAATAAATCCCTTATCATCCACGATGAACTGACGCAAGTGGCCGCTGTAGTGCTTCAATTTGTTGGTGACTAAGTTCATAACATCATTGAGAAGATGAATCACCTCGGTGTCTTGCTCTAGATCTCCTGATAGATTAATTGGCAAATGCAACTCTATGAACATCACATACACACTGCGTAGTTCAGCCTCCTCCTTCTGCTTGTCATTGACAGAACCACCTAGTCCAGCGCTTTCAAAATCATTTGCTGCGGCAATATCATTAGAAACAACGACGGGATGGACATATAATGACATCAAACGCCGGTACTCAATCAGGTCGTCGGCTTCTAAACCATCCACCTCTTCAGTCACACCGCGAGACTTTGCATTGCGGACCTTTGTACTGTATCTTGATGTGTCGAAGAAACTTCCTGACCGATCTGCAACCAGTAAGGCGTTTTCCGGGTCTAACTTCTGGCGTCCGCATTGTTGGCTTATTATACTTATAAATTCCTCGGAGCCAACGGCTTCACCAAGCTTGGCTCTATCACAGGCTGTTGTTGCTTGGTCAATGGCATCACCAATGTATAGGTATTCGCGTCTATTGCGATTATCCCCAACATGTATTCCATTCATCTGCCCAAATCCTAGACCCAAGTGAATATTTAGGCAATCGACTGTTGACCCTATCAATTCTTGGGCACTAACCAAGGATAAGACAGGAAAATCAGTACACTCTGAGATCAATGATGCTGCACATGCTGATGCTTCGGCTATACATTGCTCCTTTGACCTTTTATCAGTAACTCTCCACTCTGCAAAAGAGCGTCACCTGCAAACTTCTGAATATCACCGGAATACTGATAGATCATTTCTACAATTTTTTGAAAGTAAGAGTTGATCACTTTCGACAGTTTTTCGGGGTCAAGCACCGTACTAAGCTTTGTAAATCCGGAGATGTCGACAAACATCAATGCACCTTCAAATGTAGCAATTGCTGGAAGTACTCCCCCGTCGTCATCCTCACTGCTCGATTGTGCGGACCATGACATTGAAGAAGAAAATGAAGATCGTCGTGAAGGGCGGTTGTTTGCGCCTAAGAAGTCATCCAATGAAGAACAGCTATTTTCTCCAGAGTCTGGTGTAGAAACTGACACTGACGCTGACTCGCCAGACGCCGAGTCGAGGGAATCTGAAGATATCCGTCTTACCAAACGCCTTCTTGGTCCTCTGTCTTCTGATCGGTTTTGATCACTGAATGAAGAGTCGATGCTGTCGGCATCACTCGAACTTGCTGCACTATCCGCATTCGAGGACACGTCGGCCATTCCATTTATCCTTCTCCGGTTTGGTCGAGAAGCTTCGAACTTGGATTTCGCCTCCTTTTTAGCAATTGATCCCTTATTTCTTGCCCCAAATGGCTGATTACGCATGCAGGAATATTGCTTGCAAGATTGTTGATTGAAGCCAAAATGTGCGCTCGTCTCACGAATTTCTCACCTTCCTTGTTGAAAGCGATCATCGTGCCGACTTTCTGCAACTCCGTTCTGAGGTTGGCTAGCATTGATAGATCCAAACCCTCCCCGCCTCCAAATGGCATTTCTGGCACTGCTGATGTTGGTGGTGCCGATTCTTGCACAGGGACACGCGGAGGTTTTTCACTCGACCTTCCTAAGGCAATTGGCATAGATGACATCAAGTCATCATATTCGTCATCACTCATATCGTCTTCGCTGTCGCCATCGGACGATCCGTACGATATTCCTTCACTGCTGTCTGTGTATTCACTATCGTCACTGGAATCAGAATAGTCGTTGCAGTCTTCCAATAACTGATCAAGATTCATTGGATTGGCCGGTAGATTGGGTGTTTGAAGATATTCATTAGGAAGAAAAGCATCGTCGTCAGCATTAAATTCATCCTCTTCTTCAGTTCCTTCCTCAGGATCACTATCACTATCACTATCCTCCTCGTCATCATCTGCATCCACGCCCTCAGTTTTAATTTCTACAAATGAGGACACTGACGCGTTCGCTTGTTCGTCGATTTCTTTCATCATCCGCTTGCTTTCATTCTTCGTTTCCGGTGCATTTAATTTCGCCTCACATATATCCGTAGCAGATGTTTCTACAAGTTCGCTTGTAAAATTCTCGCCGCCATCGTTGTCGACGCCCGACGACAATTCATCCTCGTCGCTTTCAAAACTCTCCTCCAATTCACTGGAGTCATCAGACCGATTGGAATCTGTCTCAGCTATACTTTCGTGGTCCAAATCTCGGCTTGCCGGGTTGTCACCGTGATTTGTTTCTTTGTCATAGCTGCCTTCAGCTGTTTGCATATCTTCAAAATCACCAAGATCCTTACTTTGTTGCGAACAGGGAGTCCATTTTCACCCAGCCCGTCTTCTTTCAAGTCATCGCTGTGCTGAAGCGGTTGGGTTTGAGGTTGATTTGTGAAGCTAGGCATTTCGCCAGAATTAATTTCGATGCCGCCTGTCTGAGTTGCAATCTGAGAATAGCTATTACCAGGCTTGTTTTCTGAAACAACGCTTCTTGAAGACGAGTCGTTGAGATCAACCATTGTTTGATTTTCAACAAAAGTTACCGTCGTCTGCGCCGTTACTACACTTTCGTCGTCGACACCCTCGCCAATTCTTCGAGCTGTATCCTTTTCAACTGACTGTATTTTTGGTGGGCTATGTGTAATCAGACTTTGTAGTCTCGTGATGACTGCTCGTGCTTCCTGAGACGCTTCTGATGAATCTACTTTGCGAGGAGCGGCGGCAACATTTTTGGAACCGTTGTGGAGAGACGGCTTATCACCTATCCGTTGCAAAGAGCCCTCAAATCATCCACATTACTACTCCCTGTTGTACGACTTTGAGTAGCCTCACCTACAGAGATCGCTTGTATGCCATTCATCGGTTGATCCTTCTTTAACACATCGAACGCCGGCACCTCACCGACTGACGTTTCGGATCGCCACAGTGAGCCGTTCTCGCTTGCCATCAAATCAACACCGAGTAAATTTCCGTACTTCGGAAGCCCATCCAGAAGACTCTCCTCTACAAAATAGCGATCGTAATCTAGCGTTGAGATGCTGCGACCAGTCGTTTCGTCGACGCTGCTGGAATTGGCGTGGCTTTCACTGTGGTCGACATCGTCGTCTCCATTGAAGTTTCCGATAGTATCCATTTCAGAATCTACCGCCAGCAAATACCGCGCTTGACGAAGAAACTTGTATTCGACTAACCGCAGCTGATGTAGGTGTTCTTTTCAAAGTGAAATGGCCTCAAGCTCAAGCTCCCTACGCTTCATTTGCGGATGAATATTTCATGCCATGCATTTCTATCATTCGACATCGCTTCATCATTCGGTCTTTTGGAAGCAAATGAGGCCAAAAGAAACACTATACAAGAATTAGTAGGTTTGATTACCGTGCCATTGTGCCCAAATGCGCGAATCTTTCAAAAATGGGGTATGGACGAAAAAGTAGAAACTGGCACATTCACCGCTGACGTAGGCGTTCTTTGTCCTCAAAAGACATAAGACCACCACACACCACATACCTACCTTTTTCTGCAAATGACTTCCTAGAAATGGGGACTCGAGACTCGAGACCTCAAATGGCTCGACTAACGTTACTACAAGTACATCGTCATAATCGCTACCCTTATTCTATAGTCTCTAGGTAGATAGCATCTTTTCGAGATCCGCCGTCTCACAGTTCTCTGGCGCTTCGATTTTATATCGCGTCGCTGTCCTTCCTTGATAGTCCTTCTTGGTTTCACCGGATCTTTCGCACAACTTTTCGAATACAGGTCTCCAAAAGCATGTTCACGGCGATTTTCGAAGACATCCGCAATCAACGAGTTGATAAGCTGTAAAGAATGTGTGGGGACGTCCTGAGAGATAGCTAGGTCCTTCAACAAATACGTCATTCGAAGTATGGGGCCCCGGTCAGCACCATCAACCCAACAACCACGAATCAGCGATAATGGTTTCATGATATAAACGTCCTCGTTCATTCCAGAGGATAGAGGGTGTTTTCGCCAATAAAAGAAATGGTCCCCATAGAATAAATTAACCTCGTCATCTTCCGACTGTTCATCCGATACTCTAGATCGCAACAACTCGGCAAGCTCACCACTCCTTCGTATGATCCTCTCAACACAAAACATTATTTGTTCATCATTGAAAACACTGCTATCCTCTGATCTTTGCTTGCGTAAAAGTTGGAAAATGTCAACAACCAAGGCATTTACGTGATGTCCTTGTGAAATGAGATACTCCAGTTGTAAGAAGTGGGCATCGTTACCAGCACTTCCTGCAACGTGCAGTACCTTCTCAAACTTAAGATACGTTTCCCAAACTCTTTCCACGCACAAAGAGAACAGCTCACTCGTATCTTCCTCATCAACAATATCAATAACGTTCCGCCACGATTGCAGACAATGTACAAATGTGGATGTCTCAATGAACACTTTTCTTTCGCATCCAGGTATGACCGATTGCCCGAATCGATCACAGAGCTCCTCTAGTTGTTCAAAGCATGTATCCGCAGCAGAGCGCATGTTCTCAACAACCGACGGATCGCGAAATTCACTACGGTCCCCCGTGAGAATTTTCGACTGTTTTTGTACATATGTAGCCAGAAGAGCATCGATCATTCTACCATCGGGCATCAAATCGGCATGCAGCTTTCCGGCCTGAGTCAAATCGTGCAACAGCTTCGACAAGACAGCAGAGGCATCGTCATGGCCGGAATGGAGCCAAGCTGCGACGATAGGGTGAAATGTAAGCAAACGTGCGCCGGACTTTATCGGATCTTGCAAAAGTTTTTCTGCTACATCTAAAGCTTTTTGAAAGCCTGCATAGCTCCTTGTCCTGATATGCGCCTGGATCAAGGCCTCGTAGGTCTCAATCGTGGCCATACCTTTGCCCTCGATTTCTTGCACCCATTTCTCGACTGGAATCACCTGACTGTCATTGAATGACGGAACCAGCCTATCGTATCTATCAAATTGAACGTATCTACCATACGGCCGAACCACCTGGGTTAGAGGACCGCCGCTCCACCGTAAGGGTGCGTTGTATTCACTTGGGCCAGGGGCTAGTGATTGCTCACCAGAACCTTCTTCATCCAACACTTCCATCCGGCTTAAGCACTTACGTAAAAATTCCAAGTCCAGATCGTCTTTTTTCAAATATGACGACGACGAAAGAAGAGAAAGAAAGCTCTCACGATCAGGTTCAAAGCCGTCAAATGTCCTATTGTAGCGCCCCGCTTTGCCGCCTTGCTGGGCCCAGACCTGAATCAAGCTGTTTATTACCAACGTATTCGGCTTGGGCAGAACTCTCCCTTGATCATCCGGTGTCCCATTTTCCATAGCAAGAACAATGTTTTCCGCCGCTTTTGCCACCGACGCCATATCGTTTCCTTCAAGACACTTCAAGTAGTACGCATAGATATCCGCATCAGGGCGAAGACCTTTGGTCCGCCACAAAACATTCAAAACGGCTTCCGCTGTTGGCTGGACACCTCTCTTACGACGCGAGAAAAGCACGCCTTGATAGGCTTGCGCCAGTTGATACAAGATCGCTTTCCCAGTCTGAAGAGTTCGTTCGGTGCCTTCCTCTTTGTTCAATGGCAGCATCGTCACATGAGGACTATTATCATCCGCGTGCGTTGTCCGATTCTTTTCATTCATAGCTTCCACCCAATTATAAGCAGCTTTTCTGGCAGCATTGAGGCGAACGTAGGGAATAAAATTGTATCCCGTAGGCAGGTGGAGGGCTGACTGATCTACGTCCAATTGAGACGACGTTGGTGATGTCGTCAGGGATTCCAGCAACGCTTTGTACGGACTTTGTCGCTTTGATGGATTCAAAGTTGTCACGATGTATCTTTCTTCGTTGCTTTCTTCGTCAACGTCTAAAGCATTCTCAATTGCATCATCACCGACAAGTAAATCATCGTCCTCAAGACCAACCAAGTCCGAATTCACCGACTCAGTTGCTTGGTCTTTCTTATCAATAACAAAGTCCTCTAGTGCTAATGATGAAAATCTGTGCGCAAGGTCTTGTTGCGTCATCGAATTGGAGCCCGGATCTTCCTCGCAAAGCAACGGATCTCCCGACGAATGAAAATGATCGAGTGCCCGGGCCGCAGCGGCATGCGTCGCCAGTTTCTTTGTCTTGTAATATACTTCGGGTGAATCCGCAACGAGTTCGATTTTGTCCTTCGCGTGGCGCAACGTTCCCGAAAGAAACAATTGTTTCGTCACCGGACACACAAACACGGCCGTCCAGACAATGACACCCCCTATGGTCAGAGACGAAGCATGAAAGTTGCTGGTCACTGATACAATTCCATGTTCTTGTAAGTAATATTGATTAAGTCTTGCCAAAGGGCTATTTTCTCGTAGTTGCTCTAAGGGGATAGAATCCTTTTGATCTGTATCATGCCGCGTTCCATCCGATGCTGAGGAAAAGGAGCGAAGAAAGGAGCGCCGTTGACCGTTGAACACAAATGATCGAATAGGCTGTGAAGTATTCGGGTAATTTGCCAAAACCACGTTACGGGTCGTCGCACAGGACCTGAGGAAGGATGAGTGGGATAGCGTTCTATGCAGAAACAAGATCGATCTCTTTCTACTCTGCCCCCGCAGGGCTTGGGCACTCATTTCGTTCGGTCGTAAAATGCCACGTTATAAGTTTCATTTAGCAAGGAATTAGCATGAGTAAGGACTGTATTCATGTATTGTTTTCGTCCAATTTACTACGAAGAATGCTATAGGTCCGTTAGTTTTTTATCCTTTGCGTCGAATGTTTTCCATCTCGTGAATTTTTCGTGGTTGTGCCTGCTACCCATCTCCGCACAACGCACGTGCTTATGGCGTCATCACATACCCAGATTATCTGGGAGTGTGGTGTTTTCATGTTCCCAGCAATTCTGGGTGAGTGTTTCAACCACGTATTGATTCGTGACTCATGACTGAAATGCAGTCATGGTTTTCTAAAACTAACACTTTGGGTCCATAGTAAATACGGAAACAACGCTTCGCAAGTCTTTTCGACGTATAACATAATGACGTGTAATGAAAACGCTGCTAAAGATTATTGCTTGGCGACAAAAACAAATTGAGCTCAAGATACATTGCTGAACGAACTAGTTGTAGGTAGCATTGACGCTCGAAAGAACATTTTTTTACTGAAGCGCAGTCGTGGCGAAATACGGACAACACTTTGGTCTATAGTAATACGGAAGACAACGTTTCGCAAGGCTTTTCGACGTGAAATACAATAACATGTAAATTAAACGCTGACAAATACTATTGTATTGCAACAACGAGAAATGAAACTCAATTTGAACGAATGAATTGTAGGCAGGATTGACGCTCGAAAGAATACAGATTCATGACTGAAATGCAGTCGTGGATAAATGATCTTACACTTTGGAGTATAGTCAATAAATTTTTATTTATTTAGAATCAGACAGAAATTCTGAATTGCTACTCCGTAGTTCTGCGCGAAGAACAACAACAAAAAAAAAAAAACAATAAGATCTACCGCTTGGTAGGATCTCTAGATATCAGTAACTCGAACGTTGTTGTTTGCATCAATTCCCTCTGATGTCGACACTGCTGCTGGGGTCAGATTTTGCTCGGTCACTTTTGGGCTGCACGGGGGTTGCCGTAAAAATTTCGTGCCGACAGGAACGTCGATCATTCCTTCGAGCGTCACGGCGTTCATTGTCCTCCTCTCCCTTTCATTTCAGCGTCGTGGAAACGCCTCACTATTCCTCGACCATCGTTTTTCTGCACGGTCTACTGGGGAACGGGAAGAATCTACGTACTTTTGCGCGTGAATATTGCCGCCAACAACAAGCAAGAGGGATTTTGGTCGATTTACCCGGACATGGCTCTTCCAAACACTGTCTGGCAGCCACGACGAGTATACCCAACTGTCTTTCGGGACTACACCGAACATTGCAAGCGGCTGGCATCGATGATGATGTTTCGTGGTCACTGGTGGGACATTCGATGGGAGGACGGATTGCCCTGCAGTACGCTTATCACGCGGGCTCATTTCCGCAGCCCCAACGGCTTGTTTTATTAGATACTGTACCAGGAGGATTGAACGCTTCGGTGATGCATGTCATGGCAGTCGCGGAACAATTTTTATCTGCTGTTTCACAAACCAGCACGACGAGGAAGGAACTCGTCCACCAGTTAACACAGGAGCACGGAATCGATCTTGCCACAGCGCAATGGCTGGGGGGTTCCTATGATACACAAACGCGAGAATTTTCGTTTTCCTTGAAGGGCGCCAAGAATTTAGTGCAATGCTTTTTTGAACGAAACAATCCAACGGGCTCCTTCGTCGAAACGATCGAAAATGTTTTGAGGCACAATGCCAAAATCGAGCGCATCGATATTGTTCGCGGAGGAAAGAATCCTTCTTGGAACTCGGTCCAGGATCAAGTATTGCAATTGGAAGCACTGGAACGAGTTCCACCGAGCCAGTCGCAGTTACGAGTGCACCTTCTCCCAAAGGCCGGTCACTGGGTTCACATGGACGATCTTCCTGGCTTGATCCAAGCTTTATGTTCGTAACAAACCCTTTTTTTGTTGAATCTGATAGGAGCCATGTACACTAGATCCTTGTTTCTTTCAACATAATGTAGCTAGCTTTGAAGTGCGGAATGAACAGTATGCTAAGACGATTGCTTACTCCTCTTGTGTCGTAACTTAATTGGCGTTCATACAATCTCAGCAACTACGTCGACTGAATGCCCTTTCTCAAAAAAATAACTAGCCTTCTTCGAGACGATTGCTACGGATTCTTCTATTAGTTTGATCACATTGTACTATAAGATTGAATTTACGCGACCAAAGTACTGGCAGTCGCCGACTCGTACTTCCAGTTGGACGGAAGCTTACGGGTGGTTCGGTAGTAACGCGCCAAACGGTGAATACGGCTTTCGATGAGAATCAATCGGAACTTGCTGTCCTTATCCTTGCGATTGCGCTCCAAATGCTTGCGCACTTGCACGGCCTTCTTGATCAACATGTACAAGTCCTCGGGAATTTCGGGCGCCAATCCGTTGGCCTTGAGGATGCGCACAATCTTTTGACCCGTGACGGACTTGACCTGAGCGATACCGTTGGAATCACGGAGAAGAACACCAATTTGACTGGGGGTAAGACCCTTCTTGGCCAACTTGCAGACGTGCTCTTCGACATCCGCGGCGGAAGTCTTGAGCCACGAAGGAGGAGAGCGCTTGTACGGAAGGGCTCGTCGGGAGATACCCTTTCCTGGTGCATGCATACGACCCATGATTTACTACAAAAAAAAGAAAGAATGAAAAGAATACCGTGAGAGCTGAATTTGTGAACGAAGGTGATGATAAATAAGGAACGTTTGAGCGGCCCCCGTCAAATGCCGCCAGACTATGGTCGCTTCTAGATAATCCGTTCACTCAACACTACAATTAATATTTCTTCCTTCGACTTACAGTTGATTTATTTACTGCTGAAAAAAGAAAACAAGAACGACAATAACAAAGAGTCAATTACAGTGCTCGATGTGCTTTGAATTGCAAGAGACGGCTGGAGTGTTTGCATTTACCCCTTTACTAAAAAAAACTTGACGGACGAAAACAGACCATAGTACTTGTTTCGTACAAAAACCACGTAGACTGCCGCCCGTTGCTTTTCCTCCATCGCGCTATTTCTCATCGGTCTCGTTGTATTGCAGAGCCCAGTGGAATCAATCAAGCAAACTAACAACAAACTTTCGAAATGTAAGGAAACGAATATCGTTGCAGAGAAATAAAAGGCGTGTAGATAGTTCTGGACGAAGGAGGAGAATGTAGTTTGATGCTCGTAGTGTTTTTCTGGACGACAAAAAGTCTCGCTCTTGGTTGTATTATTATTTCTGGCGTCTCTCTCACACAACACGTCCCTCTTTCAACAGGCCTCGTGGACCGAAAAAGCACTTAAAGCGCTTGAATGCGCCCAAACACTGGAACTTGGCCAAGATGGGGGTGTTTTCGCCCCCCGACCTTCGGCGGGTCCCCACAAGCTCCGTGAATGTGTGCCCCTCGCTATCATCCTTCGGGAACGTCTCAAGTACGCCTTGACCGGCAAGGAATGCAGTCAGATCTGTATGGAACGCAATGTCAAGATCGACGGCAAAGTCCGAACGGACTGCAACTTCCCTTGCGGTTTCATGGACGTCATCGAGTTGGAGAAGGCCGGTGACCTGTTCCGTGTCATGTTCGACACCAAGGGCCGATTTGTTATGCATAAAATCAAAAGGACGAAGCCCAATACAAGCTCTGCCGTGTCAACAACGTCATGGTCACCGCCAAGAAGATCCCGGTTGCCGTGACTCACGATGGACGCACCATTCGATACCCCGACCCGGATGTCAAGGTCAACGACACCGTCAAGGTCAATATTGCCACCGGAAAAATGTCCGACATCCTCAAGTTCGAACTCGGTGCCATGGTTACCATCACCAAGGGACGTAACACGGGTCGCGTGGGTCAAATTATGCACGTGGAACACCACGACAACTCGTTCGACATTGTCTCGGTGAAGGACTCCAAGGGCCACACATTCGCCACTCGTTTGTCCAACGTCTTTGTCATTGGATCGGGATCCACCCCACAAGTGACCCTTCCCAAAGGACGTGGTATCAAGAAGACCATTATTGAGGAGCGTGCGGAAGCCCAAGCGGCCGGACGTCTTTAAGTAGGTTGTGACCGCCATTGATAAGAATAAAGTAACAGTTAGCTTGATGACTACAGATATTAATAGTATTTTTTTAAAAAAGTTAGGTAATAATTAGGTGAATATCTCATTTGGATGGAGGGCGTTTGCGACTTTAATCACAGAAGCGAAAAGCTTTCCTTTGCGTTCGGGACAGGCATCTAGTTGAGTCGGGAGAAAAAGTAATCGACAATGAAATAATGCTTTATAGTACTTTTACAACACGTCACACAGGTACCGGAAGTGTATAGGACGGCGGGGACGCTGCGACGCTGCTGCTAATTTTCTGGATCGCGACATCGTCACCATGAGATTCTCCGTCAGAAATAATAATCGTAGCAATCAACAAAGCTTTTGTGCAAGAAATAAAACTATTATGGTCGCTCCTACGGCAGAAAAGAAAACGCCCAAAGGGCGCAAATCGCTGAAAGTCGACATTAAGACGGCGGATACCGGAAATGAATCGTCCACATCCTCGACGGCGGGGACACCGCGCTCCGCCCCATCGCCGGCGCAAGATTTACATCCATATGCCCGCGGAGCGGTCATTGAAGTTTGGTATATTCCAAAAAAGACGGGAGAAGAAGAAGAATGGTGGTGGACCGAATCATCGTCCGATGATGAAGACGAATTAACGTCCCGCTCGACCAAATCACTGCGACTGTGTGACATTATTGATCGCGCGCCCGTACCCAATAAACCCGACGAGTGGAAGTATTACGTCCATTATCGCGACTTTAACCGTCGGATGGACGAATGGATTAATACCGATCGGATTGTATCTCCGCCGTCGATTGGGAACGCCAAGGCCAAACTGTTGAAGAAAGAAGAAGAAAAGAAACACAAAAAAAGGAAACAACCTGCGGAAGAAGTACTGGATGTTTTGGGACCCCGACAAAGTCGACGTCGGTCGGTGGGACAAATCGAGAATGAAGAAGCATCGCGAACACGGTTGTCCAGGAAAAAGTCCATGGATGATGATGCTACCATCGTGGCGTCCAATACGGCCGATGACGACGAAGAAGATCTAGAGCGAGGACGCGGGGCCAAGACCAAATCGAGTGGAGTGCAACAAGCCGTATCGAATGGCGAAACCAACAATACCAACAAAAGGAGATTGTGGCCTTGTCGGCAGAAGCTGTCACAACTCACACGGTCGATGGTCACGTGGTAGCCACGTTCAATGCGGTGGAGTTGGATGAACACGAAGGACTGGACGAACAAAGTTTGCGCGAGCATGAGGAAGTTACGAAAGTAAAGAATGTTGCCTTTCTCGAGTTGGGACAATTTCAAATGGAAACCTGGTATTTTTCGCCGCTTCCTAAAGAACTGTTGGGACCTTCGGGTTTTCTAGAAGTGCTGTACGTCTGTGAATTCACATTGCGCATGTTTTCGCGAAAATCAGAGCTGTTGCGTTTCCAGAAACGTCTGCCGACCGAAAATCGTCATCCTCCTGGAGATGAAATCTATCGCAAGGGTAATCTTTCCATGTTTGAAGTCGATGCTCAACAAGAAGAAATCTACTGTCAGAACTTGAGTTACATCGCCAAGCTCTTCCTGGATCACAAAACACTTTACTTCTCGGTGTCGCCGTTTCTGTTTTACGTGCTCTGCGAAGTGGACGAACGTGGCTATCACCCAGTGGGGTATTTCAGCAAAGAGAAGTACAGTGACGTCGGCTATAATTTGGCCTGCATTTTGACTTTTCCGTCCCATCAGCGCAAAGGTTACGGCCGTTTCTTGATTGCCTTTTCGTACGAGCTCTCCAAGAAAGAAGAAAAAGTGGGATCACCCGAAAAGCCAATGTCCGATCTTGGTCAACAGGCATACAAGCCGTATTGGACATCTACCATCATTGATTTTCTTTTGAACCAATCGGATGAGTCGGAGTTGAGCATAATGGTATGTACGACATGGATGCAAGTTATGTCATCATCGAGAATATCACTAACTGTGTTATTTCATGTTAGGATATATCGAAAAGGACTTCCATTATGGCGGAAGACATAGTATTCACGTTGAACCAACTAGGTCTACTCAAATTCATCAACGGAGTTTACTTCATTACGGCTGAAAAAACTTTACTAATGAATCTGGCAAAGAAATATCCCGTCAAGGAACCAAGGGTAGATTCATCGCGGCTGCACTGGACTCCGTTTCTTACTGATATCAAACGGGACAAATTCAGCATTCACTCCAAGAAATCAAGCGTCTCCGAAGAGGGAAAGGCGAAGTAATGCACTTTTCTTAACTATAGTCATTGAGTAGAAAGGTCGCCATTAGCCTTCACTCGGGCTGCAAGCTCGTCTACGACTGTGCTCCTTCGAAGGCGTTGACGTTCCGGTAGCTGGCACCCTTCGTTGCGCTCGTTTGAAGCATCATCCAAATTGCCAATAAGGGATTGCGATAAAACGAACTCCCCACTACTCCGTCGATGTCGTAATAGCATCGATCACAGACGCGGACAGGAACCGTAAGTCCAATCGACGGAAGCGGCACTCGATTCTGAGCACATTGATCACAAACTAAAGTCCCGCAACTACGACAGTTGTGTTTATCTCGTGCTTCCTGGGCTTCATTGTTGAAAGTACTCGCCCATGTAAATCGACTAGCGCAACATGAACTAAAAACAGGTTGAGTGACCTCTCTCCTCTTTTACAAACCAAAATAGATTAGGAAACGTACCATGTGTCATCCTCGTCATACGCTGTCCAACGAGGAGGAGCTTCCTGTGCTCGACGAACAGTGCGAACCTCCATCAGCGCTTCATAATAGTTTTTGCATTTATGGTCCGAGAGCATGTTCCCCGCTAGACTAACTCTGCGCAATTCTCGGAAATCTCGTGGTACATAGACTGCTTTATAAACCCCTCTATGCGCATAAATGTGGGCAATTTTCCCAGGGACGAACATCCGAGGCAACGGACTTTCCTCTAATATGACCGGCTCTTGATCGTCTTTTTCATTCTGGCATGAATCGTTACATGCCGAAGTGCTCTTGGCGGACGTGCTTTCGCCAGCTATATCCTGATCGAGCGCGTCATTGAATTCCTCATCGTCACTTTCTTCTAGAAGCTTTTCGTCTGGGTCATAGTATTCATCGTCATCGATAACAAGACTACGAGGAGCCGATCGAGAATCCAAGCCACCCATGTAATCCACCGCTAAGGCAACGGGTACATCATTCGCGTCGGTTTTCCAATCCGGGGATGTTCTCGTGTTTACATCCCACCCTTGACTTTCCCATGTGGTGATGTCTTCATTCGTGTTTCCTTCAAATATTTGATCCTCTTTGACTAATATGTCTTTAACAGATAGCAGCCTCTGCTTGCTAGCTATGATCTGACTTTTGCAGTATCTTTTCAGTTGCTTTGAAGAAGCAGAAAGCGTAAATCCTTCACGCCATCTGGAAAGAGAGTTGCCTTTGGTAAGGGCGCGATTCAATCAAGATCAGAAACAAAATAAAAGCAAAGTCACTTACCTAGGCGCCCATACTGACTTAGCTCGATCTGTAATCGCCAGAATATCATCAGGCAAATGTTCTTTAACCCAGGTTTCCCTGATATGTAAAAGAAACTTTAACAGTTCTCTACAGCTCACTAGGGTTAGTCGCGGAACCGCGTCGTCGTGCAGAACTGCTGTTGTTACGAACGAGCCTACAAAGTCCGACAGTTTGACGTCAATACAAGGCGGCGTTCCATACGCATATACCCTCAGTATGCTCTGTTCGGCTGAACTTTTATTGATTTCAACGGAGGAAGAAGAAGAAAAGTGTTCCGGTAACTCCTTCTTAAGATTTCTCAACACAAGAATACCCAACAGAGTCGCTACTGCTCCGCCGAGTGAATGTCCCGTGAGTCGAATACGAAAACCTCTTTTTGCGAAATCAACCAGCGCGTCAATGTGCTCCCGGTGCAGATTGATCGCAGCGTTCGCCATACCACAAACGGCCAACCCTTGACCCTCATGCACTTCTGTCCAGTCGTCGTTATTCTGCTGTGCTGCTGATTCCGTTGCCGATCCAACATAAAGATCTGGAAAAGGAAGAGGAGCTTGACGAATATCAGTGACAACATCCTGTATTGAAGATGTTCCGCGTATGGATAAACAAGCAATTTTGTGTTGATCGTGGACGAAAAGAGCCGAGGCAGGCAAATCATACCCCAACTCCGAGTCTTGCAAATGCAAATGAGCGTAGACCAGACGCCAACCTTGTTGCGCTGCGAGAAGCTGCATGTCCACCTCTTTTCCGCATAGATGAAATTAAGTGCTATAGGAGCATAAAAAATAAGAGACTTGAAACCAACAAACATTCCGTGTGAGTCAATTTTTTTTACTGCTAACAGCGGACCGACATACCTCTAGTGTTGCATCTGGTAGCCTGTCGCATACCGCTCTAGGTTCCTCCGACTCGCCATCACTTGCGTCTCCGCAAATCCCATCTTTCTGTCTAACATTTCCGTGTCCTGTTTGAGTGATCGCGGGCTTTTCAATCTGACTCTGTTCTCCTTCTCCGTTATCTTCTTCTGCACGAATAGCATGAATTTTATGCTCATGATCTGGGTTGAGCCCTCTCATCGCTCGATGCTGTGCCAGCGCGTAGAAAATAGCTGCACTGAGCTCATGCACGCTTAACGGCCAGGAATTCCGATTGATGTTGAGCGTCTTTTGCAAAAGATCAGCCGCCGCCAGGAACTCTTTGCGCAACATGATTGTATATATCCCATTCAATCCATACTTCCGCAAGACATCAGCAGTCTCTACGGCAACAGCGGCTTGAGCCCCCAGCGGTATCTTCTTTGCCATTGTAATTGCCGCTTCCGCTATCCGAACTGCCACTTCTTCCAAGCTGTCAACCCCCGTATCAAAGTAGGGTCTTAAATTCCCTTCTTTATGATCACGACACCGCGCAAGTCTCCATGCCACCCTTTCTGCCAAATTGTGCTCCAATAACTGTATTTTGCAATCATCACAAACTCGTTCCGGTACATCCGGATGGTATCCCAAATGAGGCAGCCGATGACTGCACGAGCTATGCGCGTGACAGAAGCTCTTGCCGCACAGCCGACAGTGGTGGCGTAACCGCGTGGGTCCAAACGTTTTGTTACATGAAAAACAGCTCTCGGCTTTTTTGCCACGGCGGCCTTCGCATAGGGGTTGGCACCAATGTACGAGCGCGATGAAAATCAGCATCTTCTTTCGTGAAATCATCCTCCATGGGTGAATCGAGTAATGCGTCCACTGTCTCCTCTTCCGGCAAATACGTCCTCCATTCTTTTACCAGCTGTCGTTCGATCCATACCAAACTGCTAAAAGGGGGAAGTTCCGGAGCTTCCACATTAGGTCGAAAATATCCCGTGGCATTATTGCCCAATTCACTGTATTGCCGTTTCCACCGCCCTTTACAATACGCGAACCGGGCGGTGCGATGAATGCGACTCATCGTCGAAGTCAAGAGCTCTCGCGCGGCCATGGGGATGACTTCTTTCGAAATTTCTTTCCATGACGGAGCCGGAGCACTGATTGTGCCGCTGAAATTGGTATTTACATTACGCACTGAGTCGAGCCTAGCGTCGACATGACAATCGTTCTCGGTTCGGTTCGATGATGCGGATGGATAAATCTCACGATGTAATGTTACTTCATCAGTTCGTTCTGTGTCATCTTTTTCGAGATCATAATTGTCACATTCTTCGAACCAGGATTGGGGCACAGGAAGAAGATCATCATCGTTTTCCTCGATCGATTCGACGCTCTCGGTATCGCTGGCAATCGTGTCCTGATTTAAATAAGACGGCCGAGTCTCTCGCGCTGCAATGACCGATGTCATTATTTGCTTTGTCTTTGAAAAACAACTAGTCTTCGAAATCGAATAGAAATAACCAGCAGGAGAAGGACTACTTCGATAACAAAGTGATTTTCTTTACGGATCATGGCCGTCACTTCAAGAAAAAAGGAACCAGAATAACACGAGAAACGCGCGACGTATCTGTTCCCAAATATTTTAGAGTTAGAGTTTCATGACTCTTCCCAGTCACATGTCATCCATCATAGGATAACAGCTTGTGATAAGAGAAGAGAGTGAGCAAACATCGATGAGGACATAACAGTCCAGTTGTCATTCATCTAGCTAAGATCATCGAGTTGTTTTTAGTCCGTGGAACTGTGTCGCTGATGGAAAACATTAAATATTGGTACACTCATGACTAATAACTGGAAACATCCAGTCAGAAAATAACTGGGTTGAAGTAAACAATACTTCATACTTTTTCTGTGACAAAGTACTTGGCACTCACGAGTTCGTTGTATGATGAAAAAGATCCATCATTTGATGATCTCACTCATAAAGATATCCGGAACCAAAATTTCTTATTCTTTTGTGCTGCTTCGGCAGAACCAGAAGTAGCTTCAGTTTGATTCGGACGGCTCTTCTTTTCGGTGATTCATCCGCAGAGGTCTCTGCTTTCGCTCTGGATTTCTTGGCAGCGACTTTCTTCGGAGAAGTTTCTGCGCTCTTCTTGGGGGGATTCACCAGGGATTACGGATGTGGTCTTGGATTGCTTCGCTCCATTCACTGACTCGGAAGAAGCAGCTGCTTCTGTTATCTTCTCCGCTGCTTTCTTCGGAGTAACCTCCTTGCTTTTCTTGGGACGACTCTTATTAGGTGATTCACTGGTAGGTGCCTCTGAGATTGCCTTAGATTTGTCCGCTGACTTTGTCGTCGTTGAAGCAGATTTCCTTGCTGTCGTTTTCGGAGCAGCCTTCTCTGATGCTTTAGCCTTAGATTGTTTCGCTCCGTCCGCTGACTCCGCGGAAGCAGACTCTGCGTTCTTCTTCACCACTTTCTTCTTGGGCGATTCACCAGCAGGAGTCTCTACTTTCGAATTTTCCGCTGACTCGGACGAGGCGGACGTAGCTGCTGTTTTCTTCGCCACTGTTTTCTTCGGAGCAGCCTCCTTGTTCTTCCCCGGAATAACATTTATGGGCGCTTTTTCAGCAGGTGTCTCTGCTGCTGCCTTTGTCTGCTCCACTTCCGCGGAAGCAGATTCTGATTTCTTTGCCACGGCTTTCTTCGGAGCAGCCTCTTTGTTCTTCTCCTCGTCGACCTTTTTCGCAGTAACAGCTTTAGTAGTGGTCTTTACCTTTTTGGACGGTGGGTTAGCTTCGCCCTCTGTTTGTGTACTCGTTTTCGTAGAGTTCTTCGAGCCTACTGGCCGTCCCCGTTTCTTCGGCTCGCCGGCTGCTTTCACTTTATCCGCAGGCTTAGCGGGTTCGTCTAAAACATTCTCCTTGCTTACATCACTCATGGCAGCAGCCGAGGGAGCAGGTTTGGCGGTCGTCGGTACCTTGGTTGGCGAAGGGGCCAGTGTCTTTTCTGCGGTTAGAATGGGAGCTGGTTTTGGGGTTGTTGAGGTCTTTGTCGACGAAGAAGTGGGGGTCTTCTTAGTTAGCGAAGATACTGATGATTTTTTCGCCATTTCTGAAGCAGCTGTAGCTTTCGCTGTAGATGTCTTCGTTTGTGTCGTGGACGGCTTTTCGACTGCAACAAGTTGTGTCGAAGGAGGCGTTGAATCAAACGACTTAGACACAATCATCTTGGACAAGTCAAGGTCTTGCGTGTGATCAAATCGAGTAGCTTCATCGACTCTTTCGGCATGCGTCCAAATGCGAATGACCTTCACTCGGTCACTGATCCCCTCAATCGCTCCATAGGGCGCTACACTATCCGAAAGAACAGCCACCAAATCGGCGGCAGCCGGAGGGTCCCCGAAAGGTAGATGCCACAGCATTGACATGATCCCAGACTCCATCACTGTAGCCGGCTATCGGTAGGTTTTCTTTGCCGAGACGATTTTCCTCACTTTTGGTTGCGATCGCTGTAGAAACACTGATCCGGGGCACTTTGGAAATATCGCTGGGAACTTTGGCCCCTTCGAGCAAGACTAGCAAGTCGTAACCGCCACCGAAGCAGAGAAAGACACTGCTCTTTGTTCTCTTTCGCATAGACGCATGCCGGCGTGCTAGTTTCAAAATCCAGTCCGGTGCGCAATCCGTCAACAACGATCTCCCAAATTCCGCCACCGACTTGAAATCCATGTCGGACGGTTTTTTGACAATAGTGATGACGGAGAGATCTGTGTTGCATTCGGGATAGGTTTTCGAGTTTACGAGCTTCACTTCTATTCGAATAGAAGGAAAAGGATTGGGCATGAATGGAGGATGCGGGAAATGATATCCTGGATTGGGTGGCATGAAGCCTGGCAATGGTGGTTGCCCATAATTCGTCGGCAATGAAGGGGAGAGACCTTGGCGATCCATATTGTAAATAGACGCAGCAACTGTTTTATTTGGTCGGTAACAGAATTGCCTATTTGCTTCTTCACGCAATTTTGTGTCAACGAGGGAACGCAAAGCGAAGCGTGTCAAGAAATAATAGCCAAAATGAGGTTGCGTTTTGCTTGCTGCTTGCTTCTTGCGGCCTCATCGTTTTTTGTCCCCTAAATAAACACCCCCAAGAATCATCTATCATCTCTTACAACGCACTTTCACTTAAAGAACTACTTCCTAAGTAAAACCTCATACTATAATAATAAGTAGGACACACTTGTTAAGTGCACGAAGGAAAAAATCTCGTCGTCTGTTTTCACCTCACTCAAGGCTAAAAATAATCATCTTCTCGTTTCCCGCGCATCCACGCAACCGAAAAAGCTTGATGATGAGTGTTGAGTGATGAGTGATGAGTGATGAGTGATGAGGCATTTTTTCTGTCAAAAAATAGCGCGGATCAAAGCACAACCAATCAAACCAACTAGAACCAGCGCAACCATATTTAGAGAGCTAAATGATTGAGAAACTTTTATATATACTCCTTTTGTCTGTTTTACAAATCCAGCAAGGAAACGCGTTCATATCGATTGATGTCCACAATTGGTCCCCATCGATCCAACAACACGACATCAATAAAGAACACGGGCGAAGATGCCGACATCATCTATCGAAACAAAGCTTAAAAAGTGAACAAGCCAGTGATTCCATAGATTCCAGAGAACATTTACTCTCTCTGGATCCAGATTCGAAAGAAGCCCAGCAAATTGTCCTCGACGATTTACAACAAAGTGAGGAAACACTATCCAAATTGCGGAAGCTGAGTTACTTGGTCACAGAATGGAACAATCGAATCAATCTTGTGAGTCGACAGGATTGTTCCACGTCGACTGTATTTGGTCGCCATGTGCTTCCTTCGGCTGCTGTCACTCAATTGAAGGGCGACGATGGGGAACCTTTCTTACGTCGAGCCAAAAGAGTGGTGGATGTGGGGACAGGTGGAGGATTTCCAGGACTACCATTGGCAATATTGTATCCAGAAACCAGTTTTCTGTTATTGGACAGTGTGGGCAAAAAACTGACAGCGTGTGCGGATATGGCCGAACGTCTGGGTTTACGAAACGTTAAGACACACCACGGGAGGTCGGAGGAGCTGATCGACAGCAAGTTTGATATCGTGACAGGACGTAGCGTAACGTCGGTTCCACAATTCTGCGCGTGGGTACAGCATCTGCTGACGGATGATGGTCACCTACTGTATTGGATTGGAGGTGGAGATATTCCCCCGAACGCGTTAGAGGTAGTCCAGCAAGATGTTCCTCTTTCGGAGCTGGTGCCAGTGCTGCAGTCGTCCGACAAGCGGATTCTAGTTTTTCCAGCCACGGCGGTTCGGAAAATTGCCAAAGAAAGTGGGTTACTACCCACGCGAAAGGTGACAAAGAACTCAACATCCAACAAAACGAAAAACAAGCCGCAGCGGACACCAAAGACGAAAGGCGAGTGGCGTAAGAAATCGAGCGACGAACCGAAGCAGCGAAGTTATGAATCTTTCAAGCGATATTCATCATCCCCGCGAAATAGTTCAAGTAATGGTGATTAATAAAACATAAATGTATATGAAAACGTGTACTGTTATTAGTTTTAATTAACGTAATGAAGCTGAAATCGCATGAAAGGTGCCTGTTTTGAGAAAGCACCAATTGGTCATCTGCTGTTGAGTCGACCCAAAATAACGCAATAGTTCGTTGTTAGCCTAAATGGTTTCGAATCAATAACGCCTGCGTGTAAATCCAAGCTCGTGAAAGCGATATAATCGGTGAAGTTAAAGCACGTGATGCTTTCGATCATGAAATCATTGAAACCAAACACCATCACAACTGGTCAGCCCTATCGATCCAATTTCCATTACACAAATTCCAAAGAAGGGTCCTTGTAGCCGTAGTCGGATGTGGCCAAAGGTACATGACCACGATCATTGAAGTGAAAGCATAAGTCCAGAGGAAAAGAAGGACACGTACAAAATGTCCCACCATGGAAACGGTCCATCGACATAGAGAGGAATAAGCGCCATCGGGGTTGTCCGCTACTTGCCACGCGGTGAATATACTGAAACACACCGCCAGCACGACACAGAAAAGGAGCCCACGCGATCCCTGAAACATTTTTATCGGTGATGTCCCCTCTCGTATGATAGTGTTGATATCCTCAACCTCGAGTTCTGTGAATGTATTTTCCTTGTTGGAAGACTCTGGATACAAAGGATTGCTAGGTTCATTGGATCCGTGGTCATTCGATACTCCTGATGGGTTATTGATACCCTTCTCTCCCTGACTTGTACTATGAGTATCTTGATTTTTGGACTCGGCAGTTTCATCTTTAGTAGTGGGGTTCATTTTAGCCTCCGATGCAGCAATATCCGAATTATTTCCCTTTGATTCGAGTGTCGATGTCTCATCCATTTTCAGATTATTGTTGTTTGACAAATGGTTCTCCACCAAAATACGCCTATCAGATCCTGAAACCGTGTGTAAATGAGAGTCGTGTGTTGAAATAGGACTTGTAGCTTCTGCCTTGGCGCGCAAAAGATGAGGAAGAGATTCACCCAAACGATGCGCGTCTACATACGCTGCGAAACGAATGGCAAGGAGCGACAGTAGAAGCGTCTTTGAAATGGCTTGGTAATAAACGCGACAATGGAGCTTGATGTTGTTCTGTAACATCCTTTTTACTGTCATGGTTGATTTGATGTAAAGGAAATGCCGACCTTGAATGGTTTGTTGTTGCGTATCTTGCGGAAAAAATGTGTCAAAGTTTCTTTTTTGATTTTTGGGCCGCCGGATGTGAACGCCTGCAAGCCAAGCCCCGTCTATTTCTCCGGCTGGCCTGCGCGATTTTTCGTTTCCTACTTAATGTATACTCATTTACTATAAACTTGAATGTAGTGTCTCCAACGCCTTGAAGTTGAATCACGCAGAGACACTTCCGTATTTCTCCGAACGCGAACCACACATTGGGACACGGTGACGCGGGAATGTAACTCCGAGCGAACGAGAATGCCTCAAAATAGTAGACCGGACGCCGAAAAAATACATAGGTTGACGTTAAGAACCCCTCGAGCTCCAACCAAAAAGGCAAGAGAACTCTCGTCCTTTTCATTACAAAACAACACAACGGTCATAATACTACAAAGCAGGCACCATGGTGCGATATTCTCTCGCCTTCTCTCTGATCGCATCATGCTTTACAACTGCCTTGCAATGTTCCGCTGTGAAGGCCATTTCGTCGTCAACTTCCATGTCAGCCTTGCCGGAAGTCGGCGAACTGTTTGAAGAAACGGGCTTTTATCAGTCCATCCGATTGTTTGACGAGCCGCCGCTCTTCACCAAACAAAGTGCCTTTCAACGTATTGAAGTCGTGCGTAGTCCGTATTACGGCAAAGTGTTAGTATTAGATGGAGTACTGCAATTAACAGAGAAGGATGCAAATGCTTACAATGAAATGATGGCCCACTTGCCCATGTTTCAACATCGATCACCGCAGCGTGTTTTGGTCATTGGTGGAGGTGACGGTTACGTATTATCGGAAGTGCTCAAGCACGAGTCTGTTCTTTCGGTAGATCACGTTGACTTGGATGTCGAAGTCATTGAAACATGCCGGAAGTTCTTTTCGTGGGGCGATGCTTGGAAGGACCCTCGCGTGACCTTGCACATTGCCGATGGAGCGGAGTTTGTCAGAAATGCCCCCACTGGATACTATGATGTGATTGTACAAGATTCATCCGATCCATGGGGATGGGATGAAAGCGGTAATATGGTGGAGTTACCCTCGAAGGTTCTTTATGCGAGAGAACATTTTGAGAATTTGCATCGAATACTGGGCCAAGATGGCATTTTGAACATCCAAGCAGAGACGTTGCAAATTCCCTCTGATTTCGCTGGTGCCACGGAATGGAGGCAAACACTGTTGGATGTTGGATTCAGTTCCTCTCGGTATGGATCCATTCTCATCAGTTCCTATCCCACAGGCCAGATTGGATTCCTCATGTCCGAAAAGAAACCGGACTTATCCACATCACCAAGAGATATTCAACAACGGTTTGCTGCACTGAAAATGGTTGGAAAGTCCACATCCTACTATCATCCTAGATTGCAAGTCGGTGCATTTGATCTGCCCTACTGGGCCGAGCAACAAATGTACGGTGACGAAACGATCAAGTCCGTGTGTGACAATCCGAGTCACCCACACGATGAAATTGCCGACCAGTAATGACTCATAATGAAGAAATCTTTTCTTACACTTTTTACACAAACTGAGTGCACTTTTGCTATAGAATATTATTCTGATAACGCTACATCGCAGCAAGGATGTCACATGTGAGTAAGCTTGACGAATAAACATTCAATTTTTATAATTCAATACCAAACAGCTTGAAGACTTGATTGGCAATCAGGAAGTACGACATAAGGCCACTGACATCCACAAAACTGGTCATCGCGGGAGCAGCAATTACCGAGGGGTCCAAGCCCAAAGCGACACAAGCAAACGGAATAATGGATCCCAATGTCGCCGCAATCGCCGACACGAGAGGAATGGTCAATGCTATTACTGTAGATACATGTTTCGATATTCCCATACCAAAATGTGCCACAGGACCCACCCACATGCCGAGAATCGTCCCCGCCATGAGACCCGACAGGGCTTCTTTCGTAATGACGACGGGTGCATTCCTTACGGAAATAGATCCAGCCGACAATGCCGAAAGGACGGTCCCGACGGTTTGTCCTCCGGTGTTTCCTCCATGACCCGCCAGGAGAGGAACAAAATACGCCAGTTCGATTTGACGCTCCAACGTATGCTCAAAGCCATTCATTATCACGGCCGTGAAGGATAACGAGACGAGGAAAATACTCAACCACCCGACACGCTTGAAAGCAATGGCGTAAAATGGTTTTTTTCAAATAGGTAGCGATATCTTCCATCGATTCGTCTCCTCCTCCTCCGTGTGCTCCGTGGGATGGAGTCGATGTTCGTTTGTTTCCCTTGAGTTGGCTTTTGAGAATGTTGATTTCCTGTTTTTGTCGATTTATGGTTTCTTTGAGTTCCCGAAGAACGGATGCATCATTCTTTGTCATGATTATTGACTCGATATTCTTGAGAGCCAAAGATGGATGGTGGGAAACGAGAAACGCCAAAGCGGAAAGGATCTTGACGAATCGCAGCATGCGACGAAAAATGTGCTATACGGATACGGAAACGTGGCAACCGTTTGACTTGACGACGCAGGTGAACTTTCAGATAGCTGTTGCGAAGTGCTTATAGAGATAAAGAATCGACTCAAACGAAGAGGATGCCGATCGGAGTTATTTTGTTTTTGTTGTTGCTGTTCAACTTTCGTCGTTTTTCAACTTTTCGATCCGGCGTCACGTACGTCACCAAACGTGAATCACCGATCACGATTCAGTGCAATCGGTTTACGAACTAAAGTGACAGCGTAGCAGAATACTTTAGAAAAACAAATCATTTGTTTACTAAACAAAGAATAAACAAATGATTCATTCATTCATTTATTATGCGAGCGATAAATCGTGGTCATAATCATCAAAACCGTCGGTGGACACCAACGTGTGCGTATGATGCGCCTTACTGCGACTCCCACAACAACACAAACAAGGATAACACAGCATCCGAAAGAAGGCGACCGACCATCGACACAATCGAGCACACAATCCGTCGGGATTTTCCACCATTTGTTGCGCGACCAGGATCAAGAGTGTCACGCCCACGACGGCAAAGACCAATGTCGCGATGCGAACGTACGGATCTTCGACAAACTCTTCGGCCTCTTTCTCCAATGCGTGATTCTTCGAGTCGGATACTTCTTGCGGTGCAGTGGTCGGACTGGCCGTGGCGTGATGCGAAAATGTATCATCCTTGCCCCACATGTCATACTCGTCGGGTTTCGAGCTGTCTCTACCACCGAAAGTAGGTCGTTCGGTGCGGGGATGTTTTTTCTTTATGGGTGATTGCGTGGGACTTTGCGATGGAGACGGAGTTCGGTGTTTTCTTTGTATGGGTGATTGCGTGGGACTGTGTGACGGAGGCGGTGTTTCCAGAACTTGAGTCATTGTTGGCGCCGGAGAAGGACGCGGTGTTTCGGCAATCCATGCTTTTGTGGGTCTCAATGTAGGAGCAGCCGTTTCTATCACAATGGATTGTATGGGCGCCGGTGAGGGAGGAGACGTTTCCAGTACATTTTGTTGTGTCGGGGCTTGGGTCGGTGGAGATGTTTCAGCTACTACAAGTGACTCCGTGGGCGGCGGCGTGGACTCGAACGTTTCATCAATCCATGACTTCGTGGGTGCCGGTGTGGGAGGCACCGGTGCTTCCACGGGTTCGGGAGTTGGGGGATACTCTTCTATGATCAAATCATCACCGAAAAAAGAATCATCTTCTTCAACTAAATTGTCGTCTGCGGCGTTGAATTCGTCCTCTTCCAGCCATTTTTCCGGATCATCCTCTTTATAAATGGTTTCCGGATCTTCGTCTTCTTCATTCGCGTAAGATAGTTCTTCACTTTCCGGGTCTAACGGTGTATCTAAAACGGGCTGCAATTGCCGTCGATTGTGACTGATCCGCCTCCGATCGGAATATGCAGAAATGACATTACTCGAAACCAAAGCGATCAGAAATGTTATTAACGCTTGCAATCGCTTCATTGTTATATTACTTTGGAGATAGTTAATGGGAAGGAGCACAAGAAAATGATTATATTTGTTGGGTCGACATTTGCATCTGTGATGACTTTGGCCATGGTCGTTTTGGCAACCGTGTTTTTTTTTTCGTCCGTGGTTTTGGCCGGACGGGAAAAAACTCGAACGACGCGTGCCAGCCTTGTACTGCTAAAGACACAGTATCACAATCAATGACTGTGATCATGGAGGTGACGTCATAAATGACAATTAGAACGAATGAGTGCATAGCTCGCATGAGTAAACGTAGCTAGAGTTTTCTGGAGACGGTGTTTGGGATAATAACGAAAGAAAATGCGCGCTCCAGAAATTTTGTAAACTGTATTTTGGATGATAACGAAAGAAAGTGCACGTTCCAGATATTCTGGATAGGTTACTTCTGTCACACAGAAATTCTGTGGTGGTCCAGAAATTCTGGACCACTTTTTCCGATCTCACCGAAATGCTGTGCGCGTTCCAAATAATCTAGAGACGGTGTTTGGGATAATATTGAAAGAAAGTGCACGTTCCAGATATTCTGGAAAAGTGACTTCTGTCATACAGAAATTCTGTTGTGGTCCAGATATTCTGGACCAGTTTTTCCGTCTTACCGAAATGCTGTGCTCGTTCCAAAAATTCTGGAAACGAGAAAGGACGTTAAAATTTACGCCAAAAACAAGTTCCTGGCATCGGTCGAATGGCAGAATTTTAACGTCGTTTCCCGTGTTTGGGATAATAGCTACAGAAAGGGCGTGATCCAGAAATTCTGGAAAGGTTTAGTTTATAGTGATGAGACATGTATTTCGGAGTATTAGAAAAAATAAGGAATACGCCTTCTCCAAATTTTATTTATTTATTTTTTGCTTGTTTATATCATAAAAAAGCCTCATTTATGTCAACCGAGTAAATGCTTAGCAACATACTGACTAAAAGGACGCGATCCTAAAGATTCTTGTCATCAGAGCTTTGATTTATCATCTTTAGTTCCCAGTAGTCATCAATTTGAATTGCTTCAATACGACATTGCTATCTTTCAAGAACATCTTGACTTTAGGGTTCGCTTCCTCGATCATATGGGCTTGCTCCAAAAGACAAAATTGCTCGAAATACTTGTGCAGCCGACCATTCACAATCTTCTCCAAAATCTCGGGCGGCTTGTCCGAGTCACCCATTTGATTGCGCAAGATGTCTTTTTCTTTGGTAAGCTCGTCCTGGGGAATATCATCACTACTCAAATAGGTGGGACGCGCTGCCACCACATGCATCGCCAAACGCTTGCCAATTTCTTGTAGCTTTTCCCGCGATACGCTTCCGGGCTGACGGGGTGCGACTTCAACCACCGCCGCCGCGAAACCCGCATCTTTCCCATCGACGCGGTTGTGAACATAGCCAACAAATATTCCTTCCGCTTCGGTTGCTTCGAATTTGAAGGCCTGTTTGACAGAAATATTTTCTCGAATGGCCACGACCGCTTCGTCCAGCAATCGCTGGACACTGTCGGCTTGGAACGATTCTTCATGACCCAGTGTTCCCGAGGCCACTTTGGTCACGAGTTCGACAAACCGAGCGGAAAGGGCCGCAAAATCGGTTTCACACGCCACTTGCACCAACGATGCGGATTTTCCATCGGAAGCTACTTGCAGTCCAATCAATCCTTGTGTCGTCTCTCTGCCTTGTACTTTCGAAGTGGCTTTGGCGGCGCCATGCTCGCGCAACCAATCCAGGGCCGACTGCACGGCGCCGTCGGTACTTTGCAAGGCCTTTTGCATTCCACAATCGGAGCACCCGTTAAAGACCGTAACTCTTTCAGTGCTTCCATCGAGAAACCAGCCGAAAAGTTACAGCGCTGTTGAAATCGATGCAGCGATTTCGTTCGCGATGCGCAGCGCAAGAGGATGGACGAAAATCGTTGTGTGGTGGACATTATGTTCTTTGTGTGAAGTTCGACAAAAAGGCAGCAAATATCGAGTTATGCTTGTTGTGGCTTGGTGTTTCGTAATTGGCTGTTATTGCCTTGTAATAAAAAAGCGAATGAGAGGACGATGCGTGATGACGACGAATGGATTTTTGCGGCTCTCGCTCTCGCGCCTTTGCCTCTAGGTCGTGACTAAACTTCAGTCATGGAAAAGGAATCTACACTATTGAGTTATAGTCTAGAGAAAACGGATACCAACGGCGAAATGTTTGATAGTAAATTTCCGTTGATGAATGACACTATGGTAGAAGCTTCTCCAGTCGATCGCTTAGAGGGGGGAACTTTCTTCAAACGACAAAAACGACCATCATTGCCTTCACAACAAACTTCAAGTAATACATTCACAACAAGATTTCACAAGCCAGCGTCGATTCATCGAGTTGCACGCTAAGCAAACGTCTGTCGCAACCGAAATGGGGGAAGCGTGGAAGAATGCCGTCCATTCGGACCCTTCGGTCAAGGAGCTTCCCAACGATGTAATGCAAATACCTGACGAAGAATTGGCGTTTTATTATCATTCGGATACCGATCACGGCGACGACAACATTTGGGGATTGCTCAGTGGCGTGGGTGGCAACATTTACGAATGGTGAGTTTTCTTTCGAGTGCCCTTCATGCTCAACGGCGAGTGATGTTTGAAACAAATGCTTGATAGTAATTCCATAGCATGCCATGTGTGTGCCATGCCGAAAAGTTGGAAAATGTTTGTGACGCTTTCGTTTGTTCGATCCGCCTATTTGATTTGACATTGATGAAAGTCTTACATGCTAGTCTTTTGTGGCAGGTACGATTTTGCAGTATTTGGTCTGTTAGCACCCGAAATCGGGTCAGCCTTCTTCCCAGAATCGTCCAAGAAGTTGCAATTAATCAGCTCATTCGGTGTTTATCTTGCTGCTTTCTTAATGAGACCCGCTGGAGCTATCTTGTTCGGTGAAATGGGAGACCGCATTGTCGGTCGAAGGCACGCTCTCATCTTTTCGATTCTATTGATCACCATTCCTTCCATATTAATGGGTTGTTTGCCCACTTACGAGACGTGGGGTGCTTTTGCGGCTTTTCTGCTCATCATATTGCGTATGCTCCAAGGCTTGAGTGTTGGTGGACAGCTAGCGGGGAGCTATGTTTTGAGTATTGAGCAGAGCTCCGCGAACACGAGAGGGTTTCGCGGAAGTATTTGCGACGCTAGTTCGGTAAGTTTGACAGTTGACGACCCATCACTTGCTACAATTGTCACCTCACATTTTGTGTCAGGTGGGAGGGTTTCTTTGGCTTCGGCGGTCACCACTGTAACGCGATCCGTATTGACAGAGGATCAAGTGAATCGATGGGGTTGGCGAGTGCCGTTCTTGTTTTCTCTTTTACTTGCCCCTCTACTATACGCGACTGTCAGTAGAGCCGAAGAATCGAAACTGTGGTCCGAACGAATTGAACAGAAAAGTACAGAGACGAAAGTCCCGGAAAAGGAACAGACAGCTGCTCCTGCTGTAGTAGACTTATTCAGCTCGCCTTTTCGTCGGAGACAGCTGGCAGGAATGATTGGCGTCCTGAGCGCTGTCACCAGCTCATTTTACACTATCTTTCTTTGGACTCCTGTCTATTTGTCCGAACTCAGGGGCATTATGAACGAGCAATCGGCTGACTTAATCAACTTCTTCGTGGTGTCCCTATACATATGCTTCCTTCTCGCTGCTGGAAAGCTTTCCGACAAATTTCCCCATCGCATGGATCTTATTCGAATTGGTCTTCCAGCTTTAATCGTCACTGCGCCTACTATGTTCGGTGTATTCGAAAGCGAAAGCTGGGTCGGATATGTTTTGGCGCAGCTTCAATTCTGTTTCTGCTTGTCACTGATACAAGGCTCCATGGCTGCTTGGGAGGTCGAGCTGTGGATGTCGGACCCGACTCTATCTTTTACCGGTGTTGCGATTGGACATAACATTGCCGCGACACTATTTGGTGGAACCATGCCTCTTGTAGCAACGTTTCTTTATTACGTCGGCGAGGATGTTCTAGATGCAAGTTCCGACGATGTGGTATGGCCCAGGATCCTTCCTGGTCTTTATATATCCGTTTTGGGCTGCATTTCCTTCTACTGCATCAGTTATGTTGTACGTCATCCTCATGATTTGCGAGGTGATTCGAAACTTCAAGAAGCTGTCAAGAGAAAAATGGACGAAGCGCAAAAACAAAAGAACGACCCGCAAGAGCGATCCTGCTCGAATAAAAACAATTATCTTCCTCCTATCATTTGAGCATGTTTCGCTCACGCCAATGCATCCATGACGACATGGAGAGCTTTTGCAAGTTGAGTATTGCCATGCACCGAAACTCTTCCTCGCAAGCGCGAATCGACGACCTCAATTCATAATTCAAATATCATATAGAAATGGCAGCTAACCCCTTGAAATGGTCCCCTAACTAATTAGTGAGATTTTCAAATACCAACTACGCATTATTTTCGGTAGGTGGAGGGTCTGCAGAAGCAAATGGACCCTGAGTTGGCCAGCCATTACCTTCAGAATACATATTCTCGAGCTCATTTGCGGGGTCAAAAAGCTGAGCGAAGTCCAAGTCCATATCATCTGCATTTGCACCCGAGTCCATCATACTCCAGTTAATGCTGTCCAATTCAATAGTCGTCGGAGTCTGTGGAGCGTCCGCAGAAACGAGAGGAGGTGGTGGATGCAATCCTTGCGACAAACGACCGGCCACCGTCGCACTTTCTGCCACCATACCCGCCGCAGCTAAAGAGCTCGCCTGACGATCTCTTTCGGAGAGGTCCTCCGGTGGACGATAAAGACCAGGCATCGCCGACAAAGCCGAAGTGGATCTCGACTGAGGCGCAGAACTTCCCATCAGCATCGACAAACCCGTCGGCGGTGCAATATTAGAACTTCGTTGGCTAGTAGACATTGATCGAAAATCCGTGTGCAAATCAGCAGGTGGCTCACTTATGGACGCAGGTCTGTCGAAATCGGTTAGAAGTGAAAATAATCGAAGACAATAAATAACAAACTCGGCACTGACCTTCCAAGTAGCGATGGCATTCTCGTCGGTGCACTTTGAGATAACACTGGGCCATCCAAGGAAAAACTACCGGGACTAGACTCAGGATTCAAAAGAGGGGATGAGATGGAACCACTTCGCCCCCGCATTTGAGGCGAGGCACCCTTTGCTTTGTTCGCTTCATTTGTAAACATCGATCAGGATGATCGCGATGAAACAGTTCGTGTCGGTAAGCTCCGGCGTCTTGTCCCTTTGTTATCCTTCGAAATCCATACCTGCAAAATAAGACATGATGTGAGGCCAATAATTTGAACCACCAAACAACACATGTCGAAAACAAGTAACTGTTAAATCTTACAGATTGAGCTGCCTCTGAAATGATGTCAGTTTGGTATGTCGAAAGTATCGCTGCAGAATATCATTCACAAAACGCTCCGGATCGCGAACAACAAAGCCATCACCGCTGGGCAAAAATGCTACCACGCTTTGATCTTCTTTGTTGAGCATGTCCATGAGCTTACGCGGAAAAGGATTAGAGCCAGAACTACCCAGAGCTGGAGACGAGGTCGCTGAGTGGGTCGGAGAATCTTGGTATGTGCTGGCAGAAGAGGATGCTCGACGGAGTCTTCGAGTCACCGGAGAATTTTCCACTAAAGAGCCCTCGCTGTTTCTACTTCTCAAAAGAGTCGCATTCGGCAAGACTCCGGTGATCGGGTTGACAGCAATTACACCAGCAGCACCGCTACCTGCTGGAAGCATAACAGCCCCCTGTGTTGGAACGGAAGTCGCCGCTGGCTGCATTGGTTGCTCAGACGGTTTCCCTTCGTCATTATGATTGTTGGCCATTTCAAAATTTTTCCTCAGTGAAGATTGCTGTCTTGCCTTTTCCTGAGCGGCACGAAAGCCCGCCAAGTACATAGCTCGTAGTTGCGCCTCTCTATCCGCATCACCCGCTGGAACGGTCCCAGATGTCACTCTCGATTCCGACTGAATGGAAGCGAGTGCGGCATCCATGGAATCGCGTAGAGCCGAGAAATCCATCGTGTCATTCGGCGATGACGCTAAATTGTCGTTGTCATCCACAGACTGATCCGAGCTTGACCTTGCTGTTGGGTCTGGTACAGAAAATTGCCCGGTCACAGGTGTGGTTGCATCATTGTTGCCATTGCTGTAAGTAGTGCTCGTTTGTTGATGATTCATTTTGCCTTTTCAGCGCACTTGGATGCGACAAAAGAGACCGTAGCTTTGATTGCAGAAAAATCAATTTCGTAGATTGATGATTAGCGTTTATTGTGCTTGAGAATAGAATCACCGAATTCGAAGAAGCAAGCGAGGAGCAGTCTTTGTTTATTGCGCCGTAACGCCGGAAAAATCCACCCGATGAAAGCTTCTTTTGCTATACGTCTTCTTGACACCACAAATCGACGTCTTTGAAGAGCAACCTCGTCTTTGTTGATACGAATTCACTTGACAGGACTGATGGACTTGACGCTGAAAGATGTCATCGTTGTTAACGCACAACAAAACAAAAAACCCGCATCGCTCCGTAGCCGCCGTACAAATTGCTACGGCGTAATTGGTTCAACCAAGCGGACGACAAACGACAAAGGGTGAAAGGTGCGTTTAGTTTTTTCGCTACAATTTGGGCCTTAGTGGAAGCGCCGCCACACGCCGGCCTATTGACTGTAATCAAATATGTACTTATTTTCCGTTGGTACACTGAAAATGGCGGGAATCGGAAAGACTGGCGTGACTTTTGTCCGTTGTGCGGTCATTTTTACGAAAATGTCATCATAATCGTACACTAGTCTACGGCGAATAGTATTTTGTCTTTTGTCCATTCCGTCCGCATGAAAAACTAAAAGCTGACGACATGTTAGTGAATGAATCATCATCCTCAATCACCGTCACGAGTACTTTACTCGATACCACTCTACTAAACAGAGCCCATCCGTCGGCCGCCCATCGGCGTTTTCACCGTTTGTTTCTCTCATTCGAAGAACCCACGCAACTGCTTGGTGTGAGAGTCAATTCATTTGCTCATTAAAGTTCATTGAAACGTACATCATCATGTCTGAGGAAGAAGTCGCCGCCGCCGCCCCCCGAGGTTGTCGAAGAAGTCGAATTGAGCGTCTTGGATGCTCTCAAGCAGGTAAGAAAAATATGATACAGTGACTCCCGTCAGGGGGGATGACCTGCTATCGTTTACTCATATACATCATCATTTTCCTTCAATAGGTCCTTCAAAAGTCCATGATCCATGGTGGATTGAAGAAGGGTCTTCACGAGTGCGCCAAAGCCCTCGACCGTCGTGCCGCCCGTCTCTGCTGCTTGGCCAAGGACTGCGAAAACGACGAGTACAAGAAGTTGATCAAGGCTTTGTGTGCCGAGGGCGAAGTCCACGTTATTATGGTGGAAAGTGGCAAAGATTTGGGTGCTTATTGCGGTCTTGCCAAGCTCAACGAAGATGGCACTATCAAGAAGGCTGTGCGAACGTCGTGCGCCGTTGTCACCGATTTCGGTGAGGAGACACGCGCCTTGAGTGTTCTTTTGGACTTCTTGCAAAAGCACGCCGACGGTGCTGAGATCTAAAAAATGTAATGATAGATGCACTACGTTTATCTTTTCATAGCAAGTTTTTACTTCAATTGTTTGGTTCAAATATCTCAAAATCCAGTCCAAGGTTAATAGTCTATAAGTTCAAATCTAGTAACCAAGGATTGATTGGTAATACGTTAGATTCCAACTTCACTAGTCCCGTTAAACGGGTAAGCTGCAGCAGAATGTCGCGGGGGATCCGACGCTTGGAAAGGACCTGGCTGTGAAATCGAAATCGGCAATTCGTACCCGTTTCTTCGGAGCGACAAGTGAACATACGAAGACAAGCTTCCTGGCCGAGTTGGAATACCTACAAGCTCTAATTCCGCGTTTTCGGGGAGTAGCCCCTCCGTTCTACCACTGATGATCCAGTCGCTGGCATCACTGGCAACTTTATAACGTACGTCCTGTCCATTCAATCCAGCAACATCAACAATGCACTTGATTTGCACAGGTCGGCCAACTATACCTTGTGTAACCGAGGGCATTAAGTTGACTGAAACTGGGGGCATCTCAGCTAAGGGTAATGGCATCTTTGGACAAGCTTGGCGAAGTGTATGGGATTCTTCAAACGCTACTCCCTCCTCATTATCGAAGACCAGTACAACCGTAGCTTTCACAGTATTCGGCACATCACCAGTCACGCGACATTCAAAGTTCAGCATGATCGTTTCACCGCAGTACACATCTGTACTGGCCAAAGTTTCGTTCAAATCCGCAGTGAGTTTGAGATAAGCAGGTAACTCGATTTTCCATTCTCTGACCAAAAACGATTTCGGGGCATGACATTCAAAAGCAGCATGAAGCACGAGCCGATCCGATCTGTACGGGATAACAGTAATATCTTTTATGACAAAGCCAGTCTGACCGAGCGCTGGAACCGATAATTCCAGTTGCGCCTCAAATTCTTCACCTTGATCACGGCAAAATTGTGTGTTTGTTTGTACCTTCAACACTCCGCCACCCCCGTTATCCGCGCATTGCACCTTGATTGGAATGGAAACAATGCTATCCGCTGATGTAGAATTTAGATCGATCTCCAGAGCAGATAGCAACGTATCATCGTCTTGTTTCCCAACGAAAATCCCCGGGGATCCCACAAGCTGAGCTTTGCCTTGTATGATGGTGTCCTTTCCGCTGCTAAACTTCAGTAACAAATTCTGTGTGTGCCCAGGAATCAGGTAATTTGGTGCAACCGTTAGCATTTGAGAATGCTCGCAGGGAATGACATCGACGCGAATGGTGGGCTGTTTTCTTTTCTTCGGACTATACACAAACTTGACGTTGTTCCAACTCATTGAGATGGCTGATAAAATGAACTGCCCTGACTGATTCGGAACCCATTTGTACTGATACTCGTTCCTCCCAGGCTTAACAGTGACGTCGCTTAGCTGCAGCTCGCTGAACACTTCCGTTTCTTTCACTTCGATGTTGTCTTCCATAGCTGCAACGTAAGATCGAAAAGGAACAAGCGAAATCGAAAGTGACCCAACTTTCACATCCTCTGGCAATTGACTCGTCACAATGATTTTAACAGTAACCGTATCGCCGATTGTGTAAACTCGTTTAAAGAGCTTGCGCTCCGTACCATTTGCAGCACTCAATTCAAATTCATCCAGCGATACGATCGTCTGGAAGAGTGGTGCGCCCGACAATGTTGTTGTAGTGTCACATCCTGATATAACCGCAAGCAAATCTCTGAACACAACATCTCTGGCTTTAGGAGGTGCATGCGGGGCACCGAAACAGCAGACAAGGGTTTCGAGATATTTCGTGCCTGGTTCAAACTGACGTTGTAATTGGCAAAGGCGAAATAGTAAGAAGAAATAACAACTCTTCCAATCCTCGCATTCTTGGGCCACCTTAAACAATTCTTGTGCAGCAGTTCTTAAGCGATTCTGCTTAATGGCGATGTCGATTGCTTCTATGCGTAAGCAAGATGCAAGACGCTTCTTTCCCGAAGCTTCTTGATTTGCAGCCAGTAATTTAGTTAGACTCATGTACATCCACTCAAACCCTTCTTTAGTCGAAAGGGCATCCGCGACAACATTTGCATTGTTGCGTAAGCTCGCTTCTTCAGGATCTTCGCGAGAACTGTTGGTGGGTTCGCTCCACGGTGCCCATTCAGCATCTGCCTTCAAATCGCTCGGAAAATCTTGTCCGCCAAGATTAGGTGTCACAGGAATCTCCATCAATTTGCCCATTTTTAACAATCTCAATCGAGTAAAACCCATCAGTTCACAAAGCGTTGCTGAGAATGCTTTGTCCTCAAAATTTGGCTTTTCCGTGTACGAGTATGTCGCCTCCTTTACGACCCAACCAAATTCCAGACCCCATTTGTTGACTTCAATCAATTGCTTAGTGTCATTTCCCGCCCGACCTTCTTGTACTTGCCACATCTTACGGGCAAAACCTAAACAGCGCTGCAGAACTGCATTCGCGTCTTTCACCGCGAACAAGTGGGTTGTTTCTCGCATGAGCAAGTAATACTCCAGTTCGTACGCGACCTCAGCAATGCTAGCCGCTGCACAAATATGTTGTCGAAAAGCAAAAGGATCACCCCGTAGTGCGATTGGCAGAGACATATAGTTTGTCGTTAATCCTCGTTTCGCACTCTGTTTGTCCCAATCCGGGAGCATGGCACGCAACTCTTCATATTGTACCAATGCATCCGCATACAATTGACACTGCTCATACGAAAAAGCCATACTCTCTTTCACCAAAAAATACTGACGATGATCGGCCGATACTTTCTTCAATACCTCTTCATAATTGCGACACTTGTCGTGTAAATTATCGACAATGGTAGCCCCCAGTGCCGAAAGAAAACTTTCCCATTCCAGGAGCGGCGGTGTCTCCTCTCGCGCCAACGCCGCCAGCGCACACACTCGGGCACTGGGAAAATCGGCGTGCATCTTGCGCAACAAATCTCGTTCGAGTTTGGTTTTTTGACGAATGGGTGAATCGGTTGCCACAATGACGTCGAGTTCATCGTCCGAACTGTTGTTGCCACCACCACCCAATTCTTCGGCACTGCCGGCCGTTCCGCTGATGCGGTGGCGTGCGGCCGCGACGCGACTGGCAAAGGCGGCGACGCGGGATTTGGCGCCGGACGATGTGCTTTCACCGACCGAAGATGTATTGGAAATGGTGCTGGCATCGTCCGAGATGGACTGATAATTGGGGACCACGACAATGAGAAAGTTCGGTGGCGTTTCGTTGTTTTTAAATTCAGGGTTAGCTTGTAATTGACTGACAAAGATTTGAATCGAAGGTTTCACTTTGAGCCGATAATGCTCGAGACTGTGACATTCCGCCAGATATACATAAGTCATGGGATTCTGATGCCATTCCGATGCATCTTCCGCTCGATCGACCATGAGAATACCTCCATGACTCACGGTCGGCTGCAGCGAAAATTCGGGGATGGTAATGGACTCTCCGGTACGGATGTTCTTGTAGGGTATATCTTTCAGCGTGTTTTTATCATCGCGTAACAAGATCTTGGTGATCTTTTGATAAAGCTCTAAATGGCGCGATGCATCGGCGGCTCGGGGTGATTGAATTCTTCCCGAAGCAGCAGAAGTTGGATCGAGAAAATGAACAGATACTCTGGATCGGGGTACATCATTGTCAGTGTCCGTTGATGATTCATTGTTGAGATAGGCAAAGCCGCGATTCAGATGTTCAAGAAATAAGTTGTCTTGATCAAAGTAAGTAGCCGACGCGGTAGGTGGATCTGCGGGCATATTGGTTAGTCAGTTCTTAGTAGTGAGACGAAAGACGATGAAAGAATAATCACATGTCTCCGTTTCAAGCGTCAAAGTGTCGGCGTATCATGGTCGCAATAGAAGTCGCCGACGAACGGTTGCAACTTTCGTGCGGTGACATGTCGCAGTGGGCTCTCAAGCTAGGTCTATGTAAACGGCCGCCACGATGACAAACAGAAAACACACAACGTAAAAGACGAGACGCGCAGAGCATAGAATGCATACCCAACTCACAATCCTTACTATCTCGAGCATCAATACTTCCATTACAGGTTTTTAGGGGTTCCGTATAATCGGACCGCGACTGCAAAAAATATTCCGGCCCAGATTGATACGTAACCCTCGCTCGTTCTCCCAACCTGATAAGCTAAAAGAATTGTCTTCAACCCAAGTCAACTTCCTTCACCATGCAATACACGCCTCAATAATAATTCATTATGTCGAAAAGCATAGGATATCGTGACTAAGTTATGCACTATAGACCCAAAGTGTTGTCCGTTTTCACCACGACTGCATTTCAGTCAAGAGTGATGAATCGTTTCCGAGCCAGACTGCTACCTAATCTTCGTTCGTTCTGCAAGCTTTGTAAAGCTAATTTTGTCTTCATGCCAAGACAAAGCATTCGCTAAGACCGTATCGATCCGTGACGTCGAATGTGTTGGGGATCGCTGACTTCCGTATCTACTATATACCCAAAGTGTTGTCCGTTTCTCACCACGACTGCATTTCAGTCATGAATCAAGGCTACGTATAATAACCTTCACTCGTTCTCCTTATTTGCAAACACATTATACATTTGTCTGTACCAGATATCACAAATAGACTTACTTCAACAACAAAAGCATAACCCCTCTTGTGTCATGATGTCGAAAAAGGCTTGGGTTTGGGTTGTGAATTATTTTTGTAAAGCAGCAAATATCGCAGTGAGAGCCATGTACACTGACGTAGAAAGTGTTGTCATTATTTTTACGCGGCGCTGACAATAAAAGAAAAACAAACACGAACGCGGAAAACAGAAAGGTCGAAACATTCAATACAATGTAAATAGCCTTCATTATAAAATAACCAGCAGTTGCCATTCTACAGGAGGAATAACATAAGAATCGAGGGCTATACGTCTCAGCTACAAATTTCAGTTCAATTGGAAAGCTTCCGCACCATCAGACGACCATGGCGGCGGACCATTTAGATACACGCGAAAAATCCAAAGAGCTAGAAACACTCTATGCTACTGTCCTCGTGTTCGGTGCACTGACAGCATTGATTTTTACATTCTTCATACGACCCATGTTTCGTCATATTCCCGCCACTACTGCGTCGAACGCCGATACTACCAACACGACGACGCCCCGCGCCCCAACCAACAACTCCTTCGGAACGATCGTGAGCCAGAAATTAATGGCTTGTCGACCCAGTCACGTCTCCTCCCAAGGTGATCCTTCTTCGTTACTGAATACCGAAAGCTGGATGATTTCGTGGCAACATTGTCGTGTCTCGCAAGTGACGTCCGACGAGGTAACGCGCAAGGAACGGGCCCGTCTCCTGTCACGGCTGTTACACGACCATCCGCCTCTCAAAGGGAGCACGGTGATTCTCGGGGTTCCTTCCAACGATATCGAATGCCTTTTATTGAAACGGGCGGTGTATTTGTTGGCCACCTATTACAATTTAGTTCTCTTGGTTGCGACAGAACACGAGGATCGTACCACATTGCTGTTGCGACTGCGAGGAGAAAACATTGTGACGGCAGATGTTTTACCGGATCATCGTGTCGTACGGACAGGGAGTCCTTCAGGACGAGTGGCATTTTGTCGACAAGTCCAACGTGTGGATTGGGTCTCGGATTTTGAGAAAGAAGTACAAGATCAGTTAGTACGATTTGGTTATAGGGTTGTGTTGTACGGGACCGAACCAGCGGTGGAGGGCGTATCGAAGCTTGGACAAGTTCTGCGATCATAGAGTAGCTGGAGATTGGGAATAAACTCGTTTTAATGCTAAGTTAACCATAAAATACCGTTACAGCAATCGCTCATGTGACTCGCAGGGTTACATCAATCTCAACTTTCACTATCGCTTCCAGCACGAAGAGAAGCGCAGCTTGCTGCCTAAAGCTATAAACTATTAAAGCTCATTAATCTCTCAAAGTATGATTAAATGCCATGCCGTTCGTCAAAGATCAGAAAAGTGGTAGCTAATAGAGTTACTCCTCTTTCGGCTCCGTTTGTTCTTCCGAAGTGGAAAGTCCAGCTAATGCTGCAGCGGCTTCATCGGCAACACCTTCCGCATCCTCAGCGTCTTTTCCTCCCAACAATTTCTCCATTTCACTCTGGCACTCGAGAAATTTGTCGCGAAACTCATTGGCTATGTCCGAGTCGCCAAAACGAATCGCGAAAATGGTTTCCTTGAGTTCTCCTTCCGCAAAATCAAAGGCCGACCAAACCCAAGATCGATCACTGCCCACATTGGGCTCCAATTTGATTTTGGGGTCTACTACATGGTTGGCAATCACCTTCATTGTCTTTTCTTGACGCATCAACAATCGGATTTTTTGATGCTCCCGATGTTTCAACAATCGCACTTCACCAATGCCTCGTTCGCGCCACGTCTTGTTGCCCGTACCTTGGTCAAGCAAAGTTTCGCCGTAAATGAAGAGCTTGGAACGCTTCGTATAAAGTACTTCCTGCAATGTTTGTCAGAGCGAATGTGAAGGATGAGTCGAGCGACGCTTCGAAATTAACTCCATATCACAACAAAAATAAGCTTACCTCCTCTTCTTCACCAGATTTGACTTCTACTTCCTCGAGCTTTACCTGAAATCAATCACAAAATATACGGAACAGTGTTTGAGAAAAGGAATTCATTATTGAATAGCATGGACGGGGAAACCACTCACCACCGGCTCGAACGTTGCGGTACTCTCTTCCTCCTTGGCGGGGACATCATCACCTTCTTCCTCTTCTCCTTCCGCAGGAACTGTCTTTGGTTCGTCTTCTGCACTCATGATTGTTGTATTGGTTGTTGATATTGTCGTTGACAAAAAGGGTTATATCCACAGCGATGATGGGCGGGCCGCCTTCCTTGTTTATGTGGCTCATCGTGATCGGCGCCGTCGATACCTATTATTAGCGCATTTTCGCTGGACGTGAAAAATCTACGAAAACGTTCGTACGGCGTATGCGTGTCAGGTCATGCCTGTAGGGAATCCGGAATTTTGAAGAATTGTTTTTCTATTTCAATAGAAAAACTCACGTCTCGGCACGTGCACAGAAAAAAGTGGGGGTGTGCTTTTTTGACGTGTCCAGAGAATGTGGGAATTGGGAATGTGCTTTTTTCACGTGTCCAGAGAATGTGGGAATGTGCTTTTTCATGTGTCCAGAGAATGAGGGAATGTGCTTTTTTCACTTGTCCAGAGAATGTGGGAATGTGCTTTTTCATGTGTCCAGAAAATGTGGGAGTGTGCTTTTTCACGTGTCCAGAAAATGTGGGGGTGTGGGTTTTCACGTGTCCAGAAAATGTGGGGATGTGTTTTTCACTTGTCCAGAAAATGTGGGGATGTGCTTTTTCACGTGTCCAGAAAATGTGGGCGTGTGCGGCTTCGTCCGCAGACTGTAATCTGTGATCTTTCAAAAAATCGAAGAGCTTATTACTCGGAGCAGTACTATTATACTAACATACAATGGTACCATGGCTGTGCGAGGCATTGCCAATCCTACAGGAACTTCTTGTCACGTCGGTAGCGCTCTCCTAATGCTCAAATATTGCCTGGAGCCACTCGCGTCCCAAATTGGGGCCGACGCCGCCGAAAATGCTGTGACGGATGACGTTGTTCACGTCGTGGGGCAGTTTATTCGGCATCACGATACGAATGTGAAGCTGTTGTTCGATACGTTACGCAGCGGAATAGGTATTGAAGCGAAAGATCTGGGCGATGTCATTACGACTTTTATGAAATTGATCAACTATTTTTGTCAGCTCACGAAGGAAGACGACGACGACGAACACCGCGACACAAAATCCACCCTATCATCGATATGGAATCAATGTTGCAACGCAGGAAAGGTCCATTCGGTACTGCTGGGAAACGTCAAAGGAGACGTCGGATGCTCTGGTGCATTACTTCGTAAGGAAACGAAACCTAGGTCTATGCCAGTTCCATTCCTAGTACATGTGTCAAGTCGGAAACAACTTTCACTCGTCGATGTGATCCGCGATACTCTTCAACCAAAAGTGGTCAAGGACTATGTTTGGGAAAATCAAAGCAATTCGTGTCTAGACGTACAGACATCGAGGACATTAGTTATCGACAATCTGCCTCCGGTGTGGCTTCTTCATCTCGATTGGTTTGCATCATCACCCGACGGAGAACATGACTTTGGCACACTTTGCGTACCATCCAAATTCATGACACATGAAATACTCGACACCAATGATACCAGTAGTTACTATGAACTCATTGGCGGAGTATTATTGTCTCAAGCCCATGATGAGGAAATTATTGACGAACGCGATCGGCGACACTATATTCCACTCATACGCAAAAACAACGTTTGGTATATGCTGGACGACGATGAAGAACCGCAAGAAGTGTCTGAAGAGCGCTGTCTCGAATTATTTGGCGGCGTCTCGCACGGTGAAGAATCGCTGTTTCGAGACAATGGCGAAACGGTCTCGGTCCGTGGATACTTGTTGGTGTTCCGTGACCCATCGCAATGTGAAAAACTGTGTTTCCTTCCCGACCAACTCCGAAATCCGTCCTGTATTGATTGGACCCTTCCGAATACATTAGTGGGACGTCGATTGCGCGTCGAATGGGCCAAAGGAAAACGTTATGAGGGAGTTGTCACCTCCTACAATGAGACGACGGGCAAACATCAGATTCGGTACGACGATGGCGACGTTAAAGAGTACGTCCTTCGGAAAAAGACAATCGAATGGCTTTAACAGCTTTGTGTTATATGAAATCAATTAATATCAGGGATCATTCTTTCTGTGCAAGCTCGACAGGTAGTATTCCGGCACCCGTAATCTTCACGGCCGCGGATGGTCGTCCCGATGAACTTCCACAATCTTCAATTTTCTTGACGACATCCCATCCTTCTTGCAAGCTACCAAACACGACATGACGTCCATCTAAATGCGGAGTACGTGCCGTGGTGATGAAGAATTGTGTCGTGTTGGTGTTGCGACCCGCGTTGGCCATGGACAATACGCCCGGTCCTACGTGTTCCAGGATAAAGTTCTCGTCATCGAACCTCATGCTGCTCGAAGTGGGCACAATTTGTCCACCTTGGATCATGAATCCCTTGTAATTGCGTATCAGATGTTACTCAAAATGCAAATAAGGATGACATCCATACAATTAGTTTAAAACTTACCGGAATAATCCGATGAAATTGAGTTCCGGCATAACCTTGATGACAATATTTTTGAAAATTAGCCACTGTTTTGGGAACAAGATCACCATAGAGTCCGAGAACAATGCGTCCCGCCGGCTGGTTGTCAATCGATACATCGAAATACGCTTGCGACGTGACTTGTGCGAGTGGGGCCACCGGTCCCGCATTCGTTTCCTCATACCGCCACGATTTATCATTCAAATAATTCGCTACTACAGCAAATGTGGTGCCGACTGTCGCAAAGGTGGCGAACTTCCACAGCAACGAGCTTGTTTTCGGGTTGCTCGACGAAAACGATCGTGCGGTGGTCGCGCCGAAGGACGGGCTCATTCGTAAGTAAATTGCTCGTTGCGTCCTTATCATTTTACCGTCGAGTACCAGTACTTTGTCTTTACACAAGAAAGGCTATGGACTGTTTGATCTTGTTGACAATAATCACCGCGTGATACTACGATGATCGAGGTCTCCGTAAAATTTTCTGGAATGAAATACAACTGGTCCAGAATTTCTGGACCACCCCAGAATTTCTGTATCAATGAAATGCAACTGGTCCAGAATTTCTGGACCACCCCAGAATTTCTGTATCAATGAAATGCAACTGGTCCAGAATTTCTGGACCACCCCAGAATTTCTGTATCAATGAAATACAACTGGTCCAGAATTTCTGGACCAGCCCAAAATTTCTGTATCAATGAAATGCAACTAAAACACACCGTATTCAGATTTTCTGGAAATTACACAGAATTTCTTTATAGCCACATGGAGTGAACGGATTATGAGGAGTCTCGGAAGGATGAAAAGCTCATTACCTAAAGGCATTCTCCTCCACCGAAGTCAAAAATTGTTTTTTCTTTTCTTTTTTGCGCCAAACGAGAAAACATCGGATTGCCATCTTCTCTTCCAGGAATGAAACAGAGAAAACAAAAGACAGTGAAATAGTTGAGTCTCAAAAGAAGAAAGAAAGGAGTGAAACAGCCATGCCGGGACATCATCACCGCGCGGGCGGTTTGCGTCAGAGCAACAAAAAGAACAAACGGACCAAAGCTTCCAAACGCAGCGTCGCTCGTGCGGCCGGAGGAAAAGTCATGGGCAGGACGAGTGCTTTGCATGGTATTGCGCAACAAAGCAAAGCCGATCGACGCAATCATCTGCAACAACGACGAGATGCCAAGCGCACCGAGCTTTTGCGCAAACGTCGGGGAGTCGATGGTCAACCGGCTCCTCCCCGGGTCGTCGGTATCATTGCCTTGGGAAAAGAACCATCGGTGATTGAGGAACGAGTCCGCGATGTGTTGATCAAAGATGCGGACAAAATTGTTCGACCGCATTATGCGGAACAAGCCACCGTGTCGTGTCGATATGAAGTGCACAAGAAGCAGGGAAATTTGACGGTTCTGACGTGTGGAACGGCGTTTGCACATTACGGCGAAGGTGATAACGCTGCGGTCTTAGCTGCTCTCGACTTGGCGCGAGTTTGTGATTTGATGGTTTTTGTCTTGGATGGGAATGCTACGAAGCTGGAGACTGACATTTCAGAGATTCATATTGGAAGTAGTCACATGGATACTTCTTCCCAAAAGGGATCGTCTGTTGCGGCAAACGAATGGGATCATTTGATTAGCGAACGTGGTGACCGTATTTTGACAGCACTGAAAGCTCAGGGACTTCCATCGTTACTTACTCTGTTACTGAACACGGAGATTGCCTTGGACGATGCCATGACAATGCAAAGCACAAAAAGTCTACGTAGACTCAAAGTCAAACGAAATCTTGAACTCAAAGATATGCCAGTCGCTTTGCAACGACCGAATTTGGAACCGGAAATGACAAAGTCATCGAGATTGACTTGGATCAGAAGAGCAAGGACGAAATGATGGACGAAGATGTCGAGACGTTTTCTGTGACGGACAAAATAAAAACGCAGTCCATCGCTAACTTTGTTCGCGCGGTATGTTCCATGTCCGCCTCACCGTCCAAGTGGGTCGAAGCATCTCCACGGCCCTATGTGCTCTCCGATTCTTACAAATACGACCATGCCACCAAGGAGCTCCACCTGACTGGATTCGTTCGTGGACCGATTCCATTGAATGTAAATGCCTTGTTCCACATTCCTGGAGTTGGAACACATCTGTGCAAAATTATAAAAGAAGATGCGGCGCCGTTATCGCGGAGGAAAGAGACTAGTAAACCTACCATAGAGTCTGATCCAGATTTACAGGAAAGTCTTGATATGTTTGCTTCTCCCGACGCTTTGGAAGGTGAACAGAATCTTATTGGTTTCGATGAGGAGGAAGAAGATATGGAAAATGAGACTGATGGTGACCGATTTGCTCGACCTGCTGGTTGGTCGGATTACCAATCTGCTTGGTTAGACGCCGTGGACGAAGACGCTGCTAGTGAGCACGAAGATAATGGCGAGCTAGCGGACGAGTTAAATGCCAAGTTTAATGAATCATCGAAGCAAGCGGACATGGATTTAGAAGATTCAAATATTATTTCACCAGAAGAACGACACATGCTGCACGAACAGCGTAGAAAAGAAAACACGGAGCATCAGGAATTCCCGGATGAGGTTCAAGTTGACGAAAATGTGAACGCTCGAGACCGCTTTGCCAGATACCGATCCTTGAAAATTTTCCGCAAATCACCTTGGGATCCGAAGGAGAATCTTCCTGATGATTACGCTTCAATTTTTCACATATCAAATTTCAAAACAACGCAGCGCTCAGTCATGAACTACATGAAAGACGTTGCCAAGGAAGCCGATTTTACCGAATCGAAATTTTGGGGATCCTCTTTGAAAGATTCACAAATGACCGATGATGAAAGCGAAGACGATGATCTTCTGCAAGGCCATGTACCGAGCGGTTCTTACATTACTTTGACCATGGACAATGTCGAGCCAGACGCTTTTGAGAACGTTTCCTCGGGTTCGCTGCTAGTAGCAGTAGGTCTTTTGGAACACGAAAATAAGGTGTCAGTATTGCATATGGGACTAACGAAGAATGCCGAAGTTGAGGGCCCAGAAAATCTTCCAATAAAGAGCAAAGATACGCTCATTATTCGTTGTGGTTGGAGGACCTGGAAAGCTCGGCCAATTTTCAGTCAGCACAACTTGAATTGTGACAAGCACAAGTTTGAGCGCTATGCTCCTCCGGCCGGAGCTTTCTTTGCCGCCAGTGTGTTCGGCCCTGTTACTTATTCACCTTGTCCTGTGCTAGTTTTTCGCGAAGACAACTTTGACGAGGTGTCTCCGGATGCTGCCAGACAACAACTCGTCGCCTCGGGAAGTGTGATCGGCGCCGATGCCGAGCGCATTGTTGTAAAACGAGTCATTCTGACCGGTTACCCCGTGAGAGTCCACAAGCGCTTCGCTACCGTCAAATACATGTTCTACAACCCAGAAGACGTGAAGTGGTTCAAACCGGCCTCGTTGTACACCAAACATGGTCTTCAGGGAAATATTTTAGAAAGCGTTGGTGACCACGGGACAATGAAATGTCTATTCAATGCACCTATTAAGCAGCACGACACCGTGTGCTTGCCTCTTTAAAAGAGTATTCCCTAAGTTTGCGGAGTGCGACGCTGCAAAGAGTCATGGAGCCCCTGTGCTAAAGATTTGGTAAGCTATGGTCAAATATAAGCATTAACTTAGGTTGTCGAAGTTATTTCTTCCTTATTCCCAACCGTTGTATCAAAATCGTTGAAAAATTCTTCCACCATGTTCTCGTCCGAAACAATTAAAAGAGTAGCCAACCGAGAGACGGTCAGCTTCAGCGATGTCACAAAATACTCTTTCTCTGTTTGCGAGGCGGTCTCAAAAATCCATGAATTTTCCAAAGTTTTAATTTGTACACATCTCTCTCGTTTCGCGAATGGAAACAACTTGCGATCTATGGATGTCACATTCAGGATCCGTTTGATATCTAAAAGATCGATCGAATCCAGCATGTCGTTGTGCTGTACAGAACTCCAACTCGTTCGATGGTGCTTCTTACACCAAACGAGTCGGGGAGCAAGCATGTTACTATGAAGAAATTGACCCCGCTCGATCCATAACGACACAGCCTGGGATTCCCGTCTTGTAGAGTCATGAAGAACAAAGGTATGTCTTGCGTTCAAAAAGGTTTGAACGGCCCATTTAGCATTATGAACCAATCTCTCGCACATTTCAGGTACCGAATCAACCTGAGTGGCTTTCAAGGTGCTTGTTACAGTCGTCCTGTTTTTGGCGAAATCTTCGGGGTCACTATCATAATCGTTAACGTCACGTCTATAACGCACGACCGCTGGTGACTGCTGGTTGTTGTTTTCATTCAAAATGCGGTCGCAGTCCAAAGAAGTCAGCCAGTTATTCGGCTTGACTGGTTTATTTGTTGCAGTAAAGTTGTCATTCTGTACAGCGGAAAACGAGCGTGTCTTCTTCAAAAGATCCCTTCTTTACCGTCTGATTCATCAAAAGGATAGAGTTTGTGTCGCAATGACTCCAGCCTTTGATTCCGAGCCGAAACGTTCAATCTTCTGTGGCGAATCGTTGACTGACCATGATTTCGTTTTGTCGTGTTCGGTGGGGAATCATTACAACCCGATTTGTTTTCGGTGTTAGAGACAAAGTCAAACTGCTGCCAAGCACCACACAGCGCATCGAGGTTCACAGTCAAGCCCCATAACGAATCAATGCGATTATCATGCAAAGCGGTTTCTTGACACCAGTTCAAACTATCCTTCCCTTCCACATTCGAGTCTATGGGCACACCACCACATAAAGTCATTCGTTGCGACGAATCTCGTAACGGACTTTCTGAATCGAAGTCCGCGTTGGTGGGAAACAGGTCGTCGTCCAGCAGAGCTGTATCACTGCGATAGACTAGACAATTTTTGCAAGACGCAGGACTGTGCAAGGTCACTTCCGCCCCATCGTCACTCATGAATATGGTGGTGGTGGAAGTGGGTGACACTTTCGGAGAGGCTTTTGAACTGTCTGTGCCGAGGAGGGGAGTACCAGCAGCATTGCCACGGGATGACGATGGTCGTCGTCGTCTACTCAACCGCATCGTGATGAGCAAATACTACAGAAGAACTTTGTCATCAACAACTTTGAAAGAGACGATCATGAACAGAAACGTCTCTTCTTTCCTTTGTGAAGCTCATGATGCTTGACATCAAGAAAAACATACAGAACGCCCCCTGCGAGAATGGCTGTTTCAAGTTTCAAAACAGGTTATTAATTTATTCAGCATGAATATTGAATAAACACACAAGACTACTTTGTGTCATGGATTGAAACTGGAACTATCAAACAAATGTACTTCGAACATCGTTCCTTTGTGACTTTTGAAATATAGTATGGAGCACAAAGTGGTGAACGGTGCTTTCACGTGCTGAATACTTTATCGGGACTCGAAAAGAAATTAATCACGTTGCCACCAGAATTCTCTTTTCTTCTTCGACACAAACGCACGATGATGCAGGACGGCAAATAAATTGGAAGGAACTTGCGACGACGACAACAACATCATACCCTTCCAGAAGCTAAAAGTGCGAGACGAACATGAAGAAGAACTTTATCGAGAAACTGGTACAGAATCGATTTCAATCCAAGGCAAAAATTCGTCGCATCTTAGACGAGGCCAAATCGTCCAGCGCTCAGAAACCTCTGCCTCGCTATATTACGGGCACTCGCAATGGAGTATTTTATCGCATCAAAGTTCCTCCCCCGAAAAGTATATTGCCCGATATTCCCAAGCTACCGTCGTCTCGGCCGGCCCCTAAAAGTTTCAAGCAAGTGAAAGCAGAGCCCGAGGTGAAAAACGAGCAAGTGAGCGATGTCATTGCCCAGTTGAGTTTATGGCTCAAAAGAATTGGTCCGTTTTACTCTTCAATTGTGGCTCGGTCTGTACTCTGATAGGATACACACGGTCCGATGTCTTGGAGCTGCGAATGTTCGCCATTGCGGGCACTTTGAGTGGTCTCATTTACAGTATTGTGGAAATTCGAAAATTTCCCCCCATGGTATGGGGCTGTCTGTTTGCGGGAATCAACGGATACAAAATCTTTGAAATTTTGAGAGAACGCAATGCGAGCGTGCATCTTTCGGCGAGCCAGGAAGAAGTTTATGTCAAGCACTTTCTTCCGCATGGTGTCACCCCGAAACAATTTGAAGCCATCGATCAGGCGGCCACGACCATGAAATTCAAAGAAGGAGAAATCATTGTCAAACAAGGCGAAAAGCATCGCTATGTCTATTTGGTTGTAACAGGAAGTACAAAAGCTAGTGCATTAGGGCGGTATATGACAGCCGCTTCGGTGAAGCCGGAGCATCATGAAAAGGAGGGTGGGGCCAGTGGGGCATGGATTGGTGAAATGGCCATGTTGGAGTTTTTGTGGAGGAAACAAGGGGGCGGTAAAGACGAGGATTCTGCGGAACAATCTGAACAGCTGGATTCTGACGATAGGAAACTGCCGAAGCCGGCTCCACTGAAATCGGATCGCAATATGTTCACCATCATTGCCAAAGAGGACTGTACTCTTCTTCGATGGACTTTTGACGAAATGGAACATCTAATGGAGCGCTCAACCGACATGAGATCCGCTTTGACAAGGGCGATGGCATCTGCCATTGTTGGCAAAGTAATAAACTTTACGGTTAGTCGTTCGCGGCGCCATCCATGGTCAGCATGGTTGGGTGACTGGAACAATACGGATGGAGCTAGAGTGTTTGTGGACGAGTCGGATTCATCGGCGGACGAAGATGCATCACCAACAGAGCAACTACCATCTCCCGTTATTAAGAAATTCGCTTGATCTACTGTTTAAATTTTTATTTCTCTTACAAATGTACAATTAGTTCCTTTGACAACACTCACACGCCACGCTGACATCAAAATCAGCCCATTTTCCTTCACGTTGGATTCGAAGCGTCTCTCGCAAATCTACAATCTCTTTGGAGCAGCACTTGGTTCCCTTAAGTTCCAGGCATTTGATAAGACCAACCAGCGCCCAAGGATTTTTCGGATGTAACTTTAAATCATCACGGAATACACTTTCGGACTCGTCGACATGACCTTGTTCTAAAAGCAAACCGCCAAGGGCATGGCGTATCGGCTGCATTTTCCCCCAAGGTTCGTCGTAGTTCAACTTGTCTTGCATGTCCACTGCTTTTCTCAACAGGTCGAACGCCATTTCGTAATTCCCTTCTCGGTAAGCTATTTCACCGCGTAGCATGACGGAATCCACAGCCAAAAGGTCTTTAACTGTATTATTGTGTAGAATGCGAAACTCAGCGTCGGGGTCCTTACGTAGTTCGTCAAAATGGTCTGCCTCGGATTTCGCCTCCTCCACGGAACCCAAAGCAGCCAAAGCAAGACCGCGTGCAAAGCGGATAGAGGCTGCCCGAAACAGCATCAGCCGCGGATCTTTCGGCAGTTCTACCTCGAGCAGTTCTCTCCAACGACCGAATCGAATCATGACATGAATTTCCAAAGCAGAATACGTTTCCAGGTACGACGTAAGATATGGAAATTCCCCGAACATCTCTTCATTTACCAATACATTCAATTCTTTCGCCACCTCCATGCCTTTCCCCTCCATTCCTCCAAGAATAGCTCCGTAGACGGCCATATGATAATCATGAACGACGTATCCAAAATAGAAGCTCTCTTTGCCAGCAGTGGAAGGACTGATTTTCATAGCAAACTGGTCGGCCTGGATTGCGAGACAATTGTATTCGACACAGGACTCATAGTCTCCCACCAAAACATCAATGTGCGTTGGCATATGTATCAGGTGCCCAGCATGGGGAAATCCGCTCGCAAATGACTACAAGCTTCCAAAGCCAAAGCAGGATGAGCCGACATCTCCGACAGATGAACGTACATATGACACAAGCCAGCGTGCTGTGGGTGAATTGTAAGAGCCCGCTCTAGTACGGCGCGGACTTCCACAGTATCCGGACTGTAGGGCTTGCCAGATGGAAATTCATAGAGGTTCCATGCATTTAACACCATCAACGATTCCGCCAGACAATATGCTATCTCGGGGTCCTCCGGATACTTCTCGTACACTTTTCTCATTGCATTCGCATAGGGTCGTCCTACAATGTCTTCACTCAGACCCGAGTCAACACCCGGAACACATGTTAGTACACGAATGGCGGTCAGTAGTTGCGCTTCTGCATCCGAAACCAACGTCGGTCGCTCATCATCGTCATCGCGATTACTCTTTTCTTCTTCCTTATTTGACGTCCCTGTCTTCTTTCCCTTTTTTCCTTTGCCTTTCTTTCCACCTCCGCTACTCTTCCCTCGGTGCAACTTTCGTAATTCTTCAATCTTTTCCACCGCTAACCTACTGTGGCGATCTGCAACTTGTTGACTGGGAAAAATGCACAACAAATCATGCTGAGTGATGTCTTCCAAATGATTGGTTGACTCGTAATAGGCTTCGCCTTTGAAATTATAATTCGGAGAGTGACATAGGGCGATAAAGCCATGCGCCAGAACACAGTAGGGACTCAAAGCCAAACAAGACAAGAACGCTTTGGATGCCATCTCGTGTTGATAGCTCAACATCAATCGCAATCCCAAATCAAAAAATGCCCGCGCTTCTGCATTATGATCGATATTGGAAACATTCCGTCGCTGATACGTTCCTAAATTGAAAGCCTCTCGCGCTTCTTGATGAATGGGCGAGAGCATGTTGTCTCCTTCCAGTTGCTGATGTTGCGACGGTTCTACGCCCTGTTGGATTTGCGATTATAGATAAGAAACATAGCCCCAACTTTCCTTTTGATCCAAATGAGTCAGTCATACAAATCTTACCTGATAATGCCAAATCGGCAATTTGTGCTCCGGAATACGATTCGTATATTCCGAAGAGACTTCTTCGATCATCTTTTGATTATTTCTGTGATTGTTGTTCGACTGACGTACGACTGCGTTTTTCAACACGACGCTTTGATTCCTCTTAGACGAGTCCTCTTTTGAACCAATCGATCGCACTTGTCAATTTTTTAATAATGAGAAGTGCTTGCAAAAAAGACGCAAATGATTGAACGACAACATGATGCGCAACAAAACGCAAAAGCTTTTGTTAACCTTATGGCCGAGGCATTTATTCGCGAACGCGCGTGAAGCGAAAGATACCAGGACAGATGAGCAGACGAAAGTGAGTCCCGTTCTCTCTGGACTGGATAAATAGCGCTGCGCAGCAGAGCGCAATAAAAAACACGCAAATAGTGCAAGCGTTATTGGAAAAGTTGCAACAGTTTCAAAGGCTTCCAGCATTATTACTAACATCTTTTGCCCATAAGACACATGACAAGCGAGGAAACGAGTCCAACAAAGAGGATTCTTCGCCGGCGGCGGCACTCCCCCTCCAAACGGTTCAGTCCGTGGCGACAGCCGAAAGATGCACGCGATCCAGAATCCGCCGCCTCGCTGAGTTGGTCGTCGAGCCGTCCTCATCCGGCGACGAATCATCCTCCCACGAAATCAACCAAACAAAAGTCGACGCGCAAACTGTTTCAAGAATTCATCTTGGTACAAATCCCCCCTCAATGTCACGGCTGATTTGGGTGTCGCTATTCGGAGGACCCGCCAGAAACGCATCAAGGGATTGTTGAAAGCCTTTCCGCAGCTGAATCAGCAAAAGTCCACCACCGACGATCCGCCGATGGAGGATGGGGTCAAGGGGGATTTGACGCAAGACAAGAGTGAAGAAGAAAGTAAGGCGCAAAACAAGAAGAAGAAGAAAAAGAGGAATCAACCGCAGCCGGGGGATTTTGGAAACATTGTGGATTATTTGGAAGCCAAGTATGTGCAAGGTGTCATGGTCGACGATTCCGGATCCGAGGACGATAATGAGGAAGGTCAGGGGTCGGTCTATTCCGAGACGAGTTTTCTCGACGATACCGATTTGCAGCGAACCGTCGCCGAGCAGGTCCTGGCGCAAACGACAACGACCAAGCTAGAACTCCGTGATGATGGCGAATTCTTTGTCAATGTTGGTGAGCTGGAGATTGAAGAAACCGATTTAACCAAAGATGAATATGATCCACTACAAGATACCAAGACGAAGTCTCCCAAACGAAAACGCAAGGACGCGGAGATAGACAAGGAAGAAAACGCAAAGAAGAAAAAAGAAAGTCAAGCCTGAACTTGCGGACAAGAAAGGAAAAGCGGTGCCTACATCTACCAAGAGCGCCAAAGCTAGTACTTCCGAGGAGTCGCAGAAGCCCGACACGGCAAAGACAGGGTCATCGAAGGATACTCAGAAGAAGAGCAAAGAGTGCAAGAAAATCTACGAAAATCTGTACCAAAAACTGGTCGAAATGATCAAGAAAGCCTCACCGGAAGAATTGCCGAAACGAAAAACCAAAGATAAGGTCTCCATCAAATGCCCCGATGATAAGAAACCAGGAGACACTGTTATTTTCGCCAACCCCCATGTGCGCGGTCAGAAATTGAAAGTCAAAATTCCGGACAATTGCAAACCGGGCGGCACGTTCAAAGTCACAGTACCGATTCCCATCGACGAAGATGACGATACCGATTACAACAAATTGAGTCGGGACTTTTACTCCGCTCTGGAGGTTTATTCTCGAGCGTTTGATGAATGGTGTGAAGCCGAAGGTGATTATCGCAAAGCAATTGACGACACGGACTTCACGGCGCACTTTGAAAAGCGAAAGAAGTTTGACAAGCTGGTGAACGAATTTCCGAAAGATTTGAAGACTCCTGTGGACAAGTCTTATCTTCAAAAGATTTTGAGACGAGCGCGCCAAAGTAAAAGCAGGAAAGAGGCTGGGCAAGACAAGAGCGATTTGTCCGTAGCGAGTGAAAGTTTTGTGCCCACCACGAAGGCTTTCGTGCCGGTAGCGTCCAAGAATTTCACTCAAGTCGAGTTTAATATGAACGACTTCAAATTATAAGATAAGAACGACTAAATATGACGTCAATCATTTTTTACTCAGTCAACTAGGAAGTTATTTCTAGCGAGAATACCTGCACACTTCCACTCTCTCCGCCTGTAATCATACGAGGAATTCCTTTCGGGCACTGCGAAATGCACCAAATTGGATCGTCGCTTTGGAAGGAGTGAACCGGCTGATACATCTGTCCAACATCCCAAACATGTATGTTGCGGTCCGCCCCCGCCGTCGCGAAACGCTTTCCGTCATTCAATTCGGCGATGCCCATGATCCAGGTCTGATGCGCGCCTACCACGTGCTGTACCAGTGTGGGTGTTTTTCTCTGTATATCCCAAATGGACAAGAATCCGTCATCACTGCCACCGATCAACAAGCTTCCGTCGCTCGTGAATGAGATGGCTCGCACGGGCGCTTTGTGTAAGGGTAGGCGGTGCTGTCCTTTGTTCATGTGAGGATCTGTTGATGCATTAAGAATATCGATGGTACCATCTTCTCTGCCGACAGCAAAGGTGGGAGTATCGATTGGCTTGGGGTTGCACGACAAGCAGAGAGCCGTTGAAGCCGTGCTTCCCTTGGATGATACAATAGTACCAGCTGTTGTTGGATCTTTTGTTGCTTTCGGTGTGATGATGCCAGTCGCTACCAGTGAAATGGTCCCGTCCAAGCAACCCACTGCCACTAAAACGTCTCCGACTCCGGTCAAGCGCGGCGGCAGAATTTCCAATACGACTCCAGAAGCATTCTCTACACGAACACTCGCCAGCGGCTCCACTTGTTGCGTTTCTGTAAGCAGTATATCATTGTCGAGATCTTCAGAGAACGTCCATAATTGTATTTTGCCGCATAATTGAAGTGACGCTACCACGAGATCACCCGCACGATCGTCGTCGCCCACGTAATTTCGTGCCGTGGCAACCCGACTACATCCCAGCGGCGACAGCTTTCCGAGCTGGTGTGTACAAGAAAGACGCAACGCCGACGCATCGAGCGTCTTTTCTTCATTCGATTCGTGGACGACCCACGATCGGACCGCGCCGTCGGCATCGGCGCTCCACAACCGCCAACTCGTCGTAGGTTGTTTTCGTAACAGTTCCGTGGCTTTCAAGCTCCAGATGGATGCGGATCCCAGTTTATCCCGATGTATACAGCGATATCCGCTCATAGTGGAAAACACCTTAGCTTCCTATTGATCTGAAATGAATATAATCAAAGGGTAATAAATCACTCAAACTCCAACAATTAACTCACTTTTGTAAAAATTCGAGGTGTATAGGTACCAGGTATGTCGCAATGATAATGCTTCACCATCGACTATAGGCCTATGTGTAGATTACTTTTCCACGATCCACGATTGCAGTTCAGTCATGAGTATGCTCTTTGACGATTGACGAGACGTCTTGTCAAGTAAAGCCATTTGTTGTGCTAGTTTTGTTAGCTGAATTTAACTCCATACGTCTATTACTGTAGATACATGATCAAACATCTCTAGTAGCATCTGGCATCTGCAAAGTTCTGGCTGGATACGGTGTTTTTACTTTGCACCTGGTATTCTTACAGAAATTCTTTGTAGGTTCCAGAAATTCTGGAACAGTGTAATTCATAATCCAGAAATTCTGGAAACGGTGTATCTCATCAAGCAGAAATTCCGTGTTGAAAGCAAAAGCCATGTAAAAATTCGACATAACTTCTGATAAAGATAACGTTGCTATATTTTATTAAAAAATACGGAGTATATGGTATGTCTCTAACCGATAAGATCCGTCTATCATTCAGAATCGCTATCTTTTACTCTTTCGCCGAGGCCAGCAACTTGAGCAGACGCACAGGAATAACACAAGTAAAACGATCACGAGACCTGCTGCCCAACCCCAGGATGCTGTGGTCCACGCATCGGGGTGGTCGACAAATACAGCGAGCAAAGGATCAAACATATTTTCCTCCAAATTGTTAAAAAGACCGGTCGAGTCCAAGAGGAAGTCTCCATCCGGAACGAGTGAGTCCGAGCATCCAGGTGATTTGTCGGTTTCGTCGAAGCATTCGCAAACGGGTCGAATCGTGCCATTCACAGTATTGGTGTAGTTGCAAATTCCTCGTCCTGCACAGTTGAATGGACAGAAGAGGTCGGGGCAGGCTTGAGCGAGACGTGGACATATGAGTGTCGTCTCGAGTAGCCCCTGCCCGACACGAACCGAATGCCTCTGGAAGTCATAGTCACAGACAATCCATCCACCCAACACGTTAATCCAAAGCTTCATCTCCTCTTTGACACATGCCGTCTGATAACAGAGCGCTTCGCCGGCCGTGGAAGGGATGCATTGACTCTTTTCACCATAGACCTCGCTGTAAGGGGAAAGATTCGATGTCAGAAAATTAGTTAAAAGGCAGAGAAAATTTGAGGACGTGTGTGGCTTACCTGTATATGTTAAAAATGGGTGCATTGTTCTGATCCGAACAATCCATACCTCCCGCTTTTATGCTGTCGTATGTGCTGCCATAAACAGGACAATAATCAGCTTGTCGTGGTCCACCTTTACCAGGCTCATCTGGAAAGTATTGATATTGTTGCTCGGGCAGTTCCTGCGGAACATTGTAGTTGTAATCAACCACGGTGCAGGCCATCTTGTGGGTGTGTTCCGACGAGCAACCCTTTTCGTCCGCTGAAGTGCAGAAATATCCTTCGCCGTACGCAGGAACTTCCGTATCACCAGTCGATCCTTGTACCAGACAGGGTTCGTTCACAAAGGCACACCCCACCGACAGGCCCCAAGGATTGCTTCTACTGTTCGTATAATTCGCCCTGTACCAGCCGCTGTCTTCCATCAGCGCCAACGTCAAAGAACTTAAAATATTCGTCGTCGGTGAAATCACCGCCGTAAGAGCTTCCGGATAAAACATTCGCTCATCCCAATGATCCCCCGCACACGACTCGGATCGGGTGGGCTGGTTTTCCAACCGTGCTCCTTCCAAAGACGGGCAATTGAATTGATTTCTCGCAATGGTCCGAGCTTTCGGAGTGACAATACTGGCAAATCGTCCGCCGCTAGGATGTTCACCAAATACCATGGTATTCTCATCGGGCAAAATGAGTGATCGATCGATCCCATCGACACACGTCACCGTTCGAGTTTGAAAGGGCCGAGTCGTTCGCGGCTGACCCGTTTCCGGATCCCAAAAGAATCGGTAACTGTTCGACGAATGACCGAGAACATGTCCTACTTCGTGAATCGTCACATCGACATAATCCTTTTCGACTTCAGGACTGGCCGTTCCGTCCTCTTTTAAGACAATGTTGTCCAGACATACATTGATCGCTCCAGCCGTAGGTCGATCAAACTGATCGAAATTGCACGGCACGGCCACTGCCAGCGTCCGATCCGGACAGAAACGATCCGAATTGGAGCCACTCACGTACAATATCAGATCCGCACCTTCCACACCTTCACTTTTGTGACTACTGGGAATTTCGGTGAATTCCGTGTCCCCACAATGACTGTAACCATTCAATTCGGTGCTGGAGATGCGCAAGGGACCGCTGACCGGAATTACGGACAAGGTACTGCTCCAAAATTCGGCCGTTTGGGGCAGAATGACATTTTGTACCAGTCAATCTTCGCGGCGTTGCTGCTGTCGCGCATGTCATCCAAGGCGTCTGCGACAAACACAATGCGGATGGGTTCAAAAGCGTTGTTTTCCTCCACAGTCGTCGAATTATTACTGGTGTCTTCCTGTAAATTCCTTTTTCTGTTGCGCTCAAACGGATGATTCTTGTACAGAACAATGTGATGAGGATCCGGTGGCAATCCTGTTTGATATCGTTGCATTTGTTCTTCGATTCGACTGATTTCTCGACGCACATCCGCATTTTCTTCTCCGTACAAACGTCGAATCACATGCATCCGTTCCCACGGCGCTTCCGAGCGGAGACGTTTCGTTGCTTCCGCTGCTTGCGTCAGAACCACGAGTAGCAGCCAAATGGTCATTATTAAGCAGGATCGCTCATTCTGAAGTGTATTTTGCATTTTCTTGAATGTGCACGGAATGAATACGTAGGGTATCGAGTCTTCGTGAATGCCTCCTCTTCACGAAAACTATCGATTTTGAAAATGAATTTGTCGAAATCAACTTCTTGACATCCGCACCACTCGAATTAACTCTTCAAGCTGCAACGAAGATTTCAAGAAAGGTATGGGAGAAGCTGCTAATGAATGAATATACATGCAAAAGGAAAGATCCGGCGTGCTGTTGGCTTTTTCTCCGATCGTGTATGTTCTTTTTTACAATGGAGGGAGATTTCGGTTGGTGCAGAGATTGGCGAATTTTGGACGCCGGCATGCCCACCGTCTCGATCCAAATTGACACTCAATCAGAGTGTAGACTGGGAATGCCTTGACTCCTCAACTCCCTTTCAGTCCCGGCGAGTGGTAATTGTGACGTTTCCATAAAATCTGGGAGTGTGGTATTCTGAAGTCTCCAGAAAATCTGGGGGTGTTGTTTTTGACGTGTCAAGAAAAAATCTGGGCCTGTGGTATTTTGACCTCTCCAGAAAATCTGGGGGTTTGCTAATGTGGCGTCCAGAAAATCTGGCAGTCCCGACAGGGTGCATTTTTTCGCTCGAATAATTTCGATGTTCATCCTCTGACAAACGTCTTCGCAAGTTTTGCTCCTTTCCCTTATCTCCTTACTTCATATCAAAATAATGGCTGTGGACAATCAGCTTTTACAATGCGGTATTTGTCGTGTCGCTGTGATTGACAAAGAAATCGATTGGCTGGAATGGGCGGCGAAATTGTCGAAACCCACCCTCGACAGCTTGACATTCGAAGGAGACAGTCACTATGCCTTTTATCGAAATATCATGGACGAACCCGATTTTCCTTTTTCCAGTATTCTAAATCATGTTGCGGGAGCAGTACAGAAATACTTTGACGTGAATAGCATGGAGGAGCTGCGAATGGATGATGCTTTTTGTGTGCATTACAACACGTCTCAAAAGGATTCGTCGGGCGCGAAGCATACGGATCCGAGTGACATTACAATTAACATGTGTCTGGAAACATCTGATGATATCGAAGGAAGCCAAGTGAAGTTTTATGGTACAAAGAACTTACACGATCTGCCGCCACTGAAGGACGACTCTGCTTCAGCGTTTCTGGTGAAACAGCGACCAGGATATGCCACAATTCATTGGGGTGATCATCCCCATGAGACGCTACCGATTAAACGTGGTCGTCGAACAAACATTATCATGACACTGATGTTCAAAGACAAATCCAGGAGCCAGGCGGCAAACCGGACGTGCTACTACTAGTCTTGGGCACGTTTTTAAGGGGAAAGACAGTCCGGGCGGGCGCTTTCTTTGCGAGTTTCTGATTCAAGCTGATCTGGACTAAAAAACATGAGACTAATCATCTGGTTGTCGGAGCTCCCAAGTTTTGCATGCATGCGGGGAGAGTTACCCTGACGGAAGTTTTTGGAAGGCGTTAGTCAAGATGTTGCGTTTCAAATGAATACCGTTATCTTCCTGGACCCCCATTAAAGCCTTTTCAAATGGGTTATAAATTTCGTACTAGACTACCGGTATCAATCATGGCCCAGCTTATCGCCATTTTATTCGTTTTCCGTCATTGGAGCGTGACTGAAATTCAGTCGCGGTCTCCGTAAACCAACACACTGATACTATAGTATTTTTTGCAGTCAACGATCCGGAAGTTTTTCGAAGGTGTTAATCAAGATGTTGCGTTTCAAATAAAAACCGTAATCTACTTTGACCCCCGTTAACGCCTTTTAGATGGACTATACATTTCGTACTATCATTTATGGCCAAGCTTATCGCCATTTTATTCGTTGTCCGTAATTTGAGCGTAACTGAAATTCAGTCGCGGTCTCCGTAAACCAACACATTGGTACTATAATACTTTTGCAGTCAACGATCCGGAAGTTTTTCGAAGGTGTTAATCAAGATGTTGCGTTTCAAATAAAAACCGTAATCAACCTTGACCCCCATTACCGCCTTTTCAAATGGGTTATACATTTCGTACTACTTGTATCATTTATGGCCCAGCTTATCGCCATTTGTTCGTTTTCCGTCATTGGAGCGTGACTGAAATTCAGTCGCGGTCTGCGTAAACCAACACACTGATACTATAGTATTTTTTGCAGTTAACGGTCCGGAAGTTTTTCGAAGGTGTTAATCAAGACGTTGCGTTTCAAATGAAAACCGTAATCTACTTTGACCCCCGTTAACGCCTTTTAGATCGACTATACATTTCGTACTATCATTTATGGCCCAGCTTATCGCCATTTTATTCGTTGTCCGTAATTTGAGCGTAACTGAAATTCAGTCGCGGTCTCCGTAAACCAACACATTGGTACTATAATACTTTTTGCAGTCAACGATCAGGAAGTTTTTCGAAGGTGTTAATCAAGATGTTGCGTTTCAAATAAAACCCGTAATCTACCTTGACCCCCCATTAACGCCTTTGATGTGATTATACATTTCGTACTATCATTTATGGCCCAGCTTATCGCCATTTTATTCGTTGTCCGTAATTGGAGTGTGACTGAAATTCAGTCGCGGTCTCCGTAAACCGACACATTGGTACTATAATACTTTTTGCAGTCAACGATCCGGAAGTTTTTCGAAGGTGTTAATCAAGATGTTGCGTTTCAAATAAAAACCGTAATCAACCTTGACCCCCATTACCGCCTTTGATGTGATTATGCCATTTGCTCGTTTTTCGTCATTGGAGCGTGACTGAAATTCAGTCGCGGTCTGCGTAAACCAACACACTGATACTATAGTATTTTTTGCAGTCAACGATCCGGAAGTTTTTCGAAGGTGTTAATCAAGATGTTGCGTTTCAAATAAAAACCGTAATCTACTTTGACCCCCCATTAACGCCTTTTAGATGGACTATACATTTCGTACTATCATTTATGGCCAAGCTTATCGCCATTTTATTCGTTGTCCGTAATTTGAGCGTAACTGAAATTCAGTCGCGGTCTCCGTAAACCAACACATTGGTACTATAATACTTTTTGCAGTCAACGATCCGGAAGTTTTTCGAAGGTGTTAATCAAGATGTTGCGTTTCAAATAAAAGCCTTAATCTACCTTGACCCCCATTACCGCCTTTTCAAATGGGTTATACATTTCGTACTACTTGTATCATTTATGGCCCAGCTTATCGCCATTTGTTCGTTTTCCGTCATTGGAGCGTGACTGAAATTCAGTCGCGGTCTGCGTAAACCAACACACTGATACTATAGTATTTTTTGCAGTCAACGGTCCGGAAGTTTTTCGAAGGTGTTAATCAAGATGTTGCGTTTCAAATGAATACCGTTATCTTCCTGGACCCCCATTAACGCCTTTTAGATGGATTTTACAATTCGTACTATCATTTATGGCCCAGCTTATCGCCATTTTATTCGTTTTCCGTCATTGGAGCGTGACTGAAATTCAGTCGCGGTCTCCGTAAACCAACACATTGGTACTATAATACTTTTTGCAGTCAACGATCCAGAAGTTTTTCGAAGGCGTAAATCAAGATTTTGCGTTTCAAATAAAAGCCTTAATCTACCTTGACCCCCATTACCGCCTTTTAGATGGACTATACATTTCGTACTACTTGTATCATTTATGGCCCAGCTTATCGCCATTTTATTCGTTTTCCGTCATTGGAGCGTGACTGAAATTCAGTCGCGGTCTCCGTAAACCGACACATTGATACTATAGTATTTTGCTAGGTCGACGGACCGACGTTGATTTTGTTTTTGGAAATGATAATTTTTTACGGAGTAAAAAATAATGTGCCCATTGCCCTAAAAAGCAATTACTCCGTATATCATAGAAAAATCTAACAGGTAACATTGCCGATTGCTGCTTCTTACGATTGACAGGATGTTCGCTAGTAGGCGGTGTTTCGTGCTCATACTGTTCTGCCTTCTCACCGTGTTGTCAATTGGCCGTGCCAACGACGATAATTACATGCGAGAGGTCATTGAGGAAGCTCAAGAATACATGGAAGATGAGATGGCTGATCATGACTACTTGGATAGAAAGCGACTTGAAAAGGAGGAAGAACTGAAACAACGACAAGAGCAACTAAAGTACGACGAGCAACAACTCTTAGCCGAGCAACAACGGCAAGAAAACGAGCGAATCCAACGAGAACGCGAGGCGGCCTTTCAAGCCGAATTACAACGGATGAGTGAAGACAAACGAAAAGAAGCGATTCGGCGGAAGAAACAAGACGGGAAGGTAGTACGGAAGGTGTTGAAAGCTGCAGAACGAGGCGATCATTACGGTACTCTGGGGATTCGTAACTTTGAACTGCAATTTCCTTCGGCTTCTCTGAATTTTGGAAAATGGAGTTTCCGATTACCCAAATTAACGTTATTTCGGATTTCGAGTAAAGTCATTCGGAGGGCCTACCGAAATATGGCTCTTCTGGTGCACCCCGATAAGAACCGGGATGGCCGAGCTGTACAGGCTTTCGTTGCCGTCGAGAATGCTGCCTCCATATTAGGCGACGATGACGAAAGAGAGAAATACGATGCCGAGCGCTTGCTTTTGAGAAAAGAACGGACGGAAGCCGCGAGGGCCCTGATAGGAACATCTGTTTCACGCGTCATGACAGCGACAAATCGATCGATATCGACGTTTCGAAGAGTGCTTGGGCCTTTTGCTTTTCCGGTGGCTATCATTGGAATCTTAATAGTCTAGCTAAGAGAGAGAGAGAGAGGCATGTCTATTTTTCCTTTTTTCCTGATGTGAACGAATTGCTTTCGTGCAACGGCTAGGGAAGTTTAATCTTTGATAACAGCTACAGTACCGGTCATGTGATGATAATGTAGTTATCGGACTTGGTTCTGCTGCTGCCCTTGAAATGCTTCGAGTCAGTCTTCGTGCATACTACTGTAGGTGTAGGGTGTTTTCGTTCTCTCCAGGTTTTCAACCCCTCTAGATTCATTCGTCATCGAAAGATGATAGAAAGACTCCTCGCTTTTTCGCGGACCATCGTTTCAAAATTTACTGTACCTTTTTATGTAGTCTTGTTGTTTTGATCTTAGATGGCTTGCCGTATCAACTGAAGATTCAAAATCTCCCGCCAACGCGCGCCTCGCTTTCGCGCTTTGGTGGGGCGGAGATACAAATCTGCAAAAGCAATGATGCGCTTTGCCGACTGCATGTTTCCTCATTATTTCATCTTCGCCTACCGGAATCAAACATTGCTTCCCCTTTTCTTTAACCTATTCTTACGACCATGGATATCTCGTTTCTGGTCGATCGTTTCTGCTTCATTAAGCTCGACGACGGAAATGAATACCACTGTCTCAAGTTTGACAACCTCGAACACTGTGATCGTGTCCTCAAGACAGCCGGTATCATGACAGATAACTTGATCGAAACGTTCTTTGCCTTTTCCATCGAAAGCATTGACGAAGAATATAAGAACGGACTGGCCTTTCTGTTGGATGATGATGCGCCATTGAAGGTGCTGGCTGTGAAAAACGAAGAAATGACAACGCTGAGGTCACGAGGATATCTTTCGTATTCTCCAAAGACGCAAGGCATCTTGAAATCTCTCCGGCAGCATCTCACTTCATCTCTGAATGCTCGTTTAAAGCCTTCAGCTCGCGCAGAACCGAATTTATCCGTCGCCATGGAGGGCGTAGAAGCGACAAGAGCGGTGGATGACACTGTGCAGCCCACTTCCGAGCCAACTTTGCCGTCGACGTCAAATGACAAACCCAAGGTAGACCCGAACGATTCCCAAGTAAGTGAAGCTGACGTCTCTCAGAAAGCAGCAGACGCCGATTCGGAAGACAGAATGGAAGTTGATTCCGATGAAGCACCTGCCAAGCCGTCGACCACGGAACCGACGCCGGCGTCGGAAGACCAACCCGAGACAGACCCAAGCACTTCCCAACAGGCAGATGAAGTTGGTTTGGAAGACCAGATGGATGTCGACTCGAACACTTCTGATCAACCAGCCAGCGACACGTCGACTCAGAAGAAACCTGCCGCGCGACCGAAGAAAGGAGCAGCGAACAAAAGAACGCCCGCAAGCCAGCACCGAGAAAGAGTCCCCCTTCGACATCCATTCCATCGAAGACATCGGATGATTCGATTGGTTGCGTCACGGAAGAGGAGGGTCAAGAGCCCCAGGAGACACACCCGCCCAATCAGGATTTATCGAAGAAAGCGGCGAGCCGTTCCTCTCAGTCCAAGAAGAAAAGCTCCAGCACAAACGAACTTTTCACACCTCTGGTCAAGAATTGCTCAAAAGCCCCCAAGAAGACTTCACAAGAAAGTACAGCGGAGGAAGAGGAAGTGATATGGGACGATCCCATTACTTTTAGCGATCTTAAGAAGGACTTCGAGCGGGCTGGCTTTAGTTTCACCGGAAAGGTCTACGCTTTGCCGAACAAGCACCCTTCTGTTTGCAACGATGCCAAGCTTGGACGTGACTATTTCACAACAGTAGCTGACTTTCGTAAGCATCTGTGCGCCTATGGAATGGACGATTGCAAGGATTGGGATGCCGAGACGCGTGAGAAAATTCACGACTGGGTGCGCTACCACATTGTCGACCGTAAAGGTAGACTCCCTCGATTGAGACCAGCCAAGACCTACAATATCTGGAAAACTTTGACACAGATTGGATTCGTTTATCATGACAAAAGCTTAGGGCCTCGATATTGTTTTCCGGGGGAAGGTGGGCTTGAATTTGACTCCGAGGCAGCCTGTGTCGAGCACATTTCGAGGTATGGCTTCCCCGACAACTGTGACTTCAGTTCCGTGACAGACATTGAACGAACTCGCATACAAATGATGGTCGCCGAAGCAGTTCGCGTCAATACCTTGTAAGTTCGCAGTGACTTTGCGATCTTGTTTTCTCGTCTTGTCTCACATCTGCTTTTCGTACAGTCAACCGATTGATCCGGACTGGGACTTGAATGTTAGCACTTATGGCAGAAGAACATCTACTTTGAAGAGGAGACAGACGACGAGTCGGCAGGATAGCATTCATTCGGTCACAAAGAAGCTCGAATACACCAACAGCGCAAAACGAGCCAAACTACAAGTGCCTGCTTCGCAGTCGACCGCCCCAAAGACTCCACCGCAGACCATGGAGACTTCGCAGTCAATTGATACGCCTAATCACATCCCAACGACCGTCACTTTGTCTCCCGAACCTTCGTTTACATTGCCCGAGTTCGGAGGTACTGATAAAGAAAGGTTGCAAGCGTGCTTGAATGCATTGAAGCTCCATCACTCTATCGGGCTATTGCGTTTCGATCCGGACGGGACGTCCAGTTTGCGGGCAAACCTGGCTCGCGTGGAAAACTTTCTGACCGGTGTCTTCAAAAGAGAAGTCAAGATTCTTACCTCTATGACGACGAAGATAATTCGGCATCGGCGGCTTTGTACGTATGCGGCCAACCAGGTGTTGGGAAGACAACGGGGGTCATGTATTGCTGTGATAAGTTGAAAGATGAGGAGGCGATTCATGGTTTGGACGTCCGTGTCGTCAAGGTTACTGCAAACGACTTGAAGGACTCGAACGATCTTTACGAGGCGATGGCATCCTCCCTCAAAACGACTGCGACTAAAAAGACAATTATCTCGAAATTGAAGGTCAGGCAGTTTGTAGGAAAGAATAAGCCGGTTTTCTTGATTTTCTTGTTAGATGAAATCGACATGATGCTGTCAGCGAGCGACAGCGTTCATCCGCACCGAAAGTCAGAATTGGCTGTTAAGGAACTTCTCGAGTTTGCGAACGACCCTGGACTAAATTTTGCTCTCATCGGACTAGCGAATTCGACTGGTAATGATAAGTACGGAAAGCTTCATCAGCTTGGAAAGGTATGTTTGAGAAAAGTCGATAACAGCATGCGCTGCACATTTTCGTTCATGACTAAACACTATGTCTCCTCCTTCACGCAATTTAGTTTCAAGAGGTGGTGACGTTTACCACATACTCGGCTATGGATCTCAAGCGTATTTTGGAAGTCCGCGTCGGTCATTCCGTGATTTCCGAGTCGGTTCTCGATGCAATTGCCAAGAAAGTGGGAAGCTCGAACGGAGATGCGCGTAAGGCGCTGGACGCTGCTGCACGAGCGGTGACTGCTTGCCTCCAGAAAACGCCGGATGATGCGATGACTTACGGGACGCTCGTGAACACTGTAGATGTCATGAAACTCTTGCAGTCCTTCGACAAGAATTACAAGGAAATCATGGAAGGTCAACCAACAGCTGGTAAAATTGTCATGTGCATTGCTTCGGTATTTGCTGAAAAGAACCGAAGCGTGTCGCTTGACGAATTGTACGAGGTAACAAACCAAGTGCTCGGCGCTACCGGCCGGTTAGACGATATGCTACAATCCGAAGATTTCAATTTGGTGGTCGAGAATCTGGTGGACAGTGGATTATTGAGAACTGGCGCAGCGGCGAAGAAGCGAGGGAAAAAGAAGAGTAACGAAGTTGACGCAAAAGCCAGCTCTCTCATTGAATTGGAAATTTCAGTGGGAAACGTACATGCCCTTCTCGAAGCGGAAATGAAAATTCCCTTTTATCAAACGCTTCGCGAACGAGCGGCGAGTAAGATGAAATAGTTCTCACGTATTGTCTACCATCGGGACCCATTGATAGTAATTTATTGTATATTGTTAGTCTTCGATATCTTTTCCATCATTTGCATGCGGTCCGCCGACCTAACGCGCTCATTATTTGTTCTCGTAGGTCGAGACATTGTTCGTAGGAGCAAGGCGTTGCCCCAGGAAATGCTTCTATAAGTGATATCTTCTGGTCATCTTCTCGTATCCGCAAACAAACCACACTTTCAACCGCATGAACCCGTATGTGTTCTATGACGATGCAATCCAGAATGTCGCTCGCCGGCCAAAAACGGGGCACCGACACATTGCGTCCGCGTTCGTCGCGTGTCACCTGTTGCAGGCCGAGTGGATATACCGCAATGACGACGTCCTTCCGTTGTTGCTTCGACGATAAAACCGGCTTGCATATGAAATAGCTCAGTATCAAAAGAGGCAATGCGCCAGGAACATCAATTCGTGTTCGATCGGATGAATGAAAAGGATGGCAACAATGAGGGCAACAATGATCCAGATGATTTCTCCCGCAGCATAGTTCAGAGAGGGGGCCGCTGGAACCTTTATTTCCTGGGGCATGAAGGATTTGATATGAAAACTGAATTTTAAAAAGGAATATCTGTAAACAAAACATAAAAAAGGCAGTAGACTGGACAATAAGGGCCTTCATGCATTTATTATTCGCGTGAAAAATGATGCGCCTTTGGCTAATTCCGGGACTGAAAACAAGTTGGGTCACGCATCCCGTAAACTAACATTATGCCGTATAGTGAATTTTGATGGAAATCAACACAAGCAGGTTACGTAAAATAATAACGCCACAACAACATTGCTAAAAGCGCTCACAAGCGTGGCATGCTAAAATAATGCGCTAAACGACTTGTTAAGAGTTGTATAGTCTGACATATTGTTGCATAACAAATAGTATGACAATTGTTTTCGGGACTGGTATTATATAAACTAGCCGCCTTCGGCGTCTAGCCCCTGCAGGGCTTTTTTCGTTCTCGCCCTTCCCGCAAGCGGGGGCTCGATATCCCCGGGGATAGCGTCACACCCGTGATTCAGACACCCGGGAGCGCGTTACGTTACGTGACACACACACACACACACGGACACAGCGCGCTATTATAAATAGATAGATAGATAAAAGCAGCACTTTTCAAGAGGACTTACGTAGCGTTCGATAAACCGGCTTGCATATGAAATAGCTCAGTATCAAAAGAGGCAATGCGCCAGGAACATCAATTCGTGTTCGATCGGATGAATGAAAAAGGATGGCAACAATGAGGGCAACAATGATCCAGATGATTTCTCCCGCAGCATAGTTCAGAGAGGGGGCCGCTGGAACCTTTATTTCCTGGGGCATGAAGGATTTGATATGAAAACTGAATTTTAAAAAGGAATATCTGTAAACAAAACATAAAAAGGCAGTAGACTGGACAAGGGCCTTCATGCATTTTCGCGTGAAAAATGATGCGCCTTTTGCTAATTCCGGGACTGCGTTAATAAGTTGGGTGACGCATCCCGTAAACCAACATTATACCGTATAGTGAATTTTGATGGAAATCAAAACAAGCAGCTTACGTAAAATAATAACGCCACAACAACATTTTGCTAAAAGCGCTTACAAGCGTGGCATGCTAAAATGCGCTAAACGACTTGTTAAGAGCTGTAGTCTGACATTTTGTTGCATAACAAATAGTATGACAATTGTTTTCGGGACTGGAATTTTATAAATCACGCCTCACTGAACCTACACTATAGATGATACGCGAAATTCCATGTACACTTTAACGTTATACTAGCTGCACGAAAGTCATCATAGCACGACAAAAAACCCACACAATAACGCAACAGCAAAACGCAGCATCAACAACAAACGCAACTAGATAGCTTGTATATCAAGTGCAATACAACAGATAGATACCAATCATAGCTCATTATACTGAAAACATCAATAATGAGCGACGAGAACACGAAAAGGGAGCCGTTGCTGTTGAAGAGTATGACTGGTTGGTTCCCCTCACACCACAATTTACTGGAGTTTTTGCAAGAACTGGAGTTGAAATCTCCCGACGGAAGACACCTCATCAATTACGATGTCGCGGAACGCGTTGCTTCCTTCTCACCGTACCTAAAGTAGACCCGAATCAAATCCAAGTCGTCGGTTGTTCCTCGAGTGACGGCTCGCATCCCATTTCCGATTGTCTTTCACCGAGTGAAGACACGTGGTGGATTTCGGGCGCCGAATCGATGCCCGGAGGGAAAGGATCCGAATTTGTGGAGTTCCAATTACATCCCACCAATATACGACGCTTGTCTCGTGTGGGCATTCATATACCACCATTGCCTCAGGGACCGCTGTCGGTACGCGATTTTGTCATTCAAGCGTTCGATGGGACTGTGTGGGAGACCATTTCTCCCACGTGGCGATGTGAGAATGTTCCGGAGATGCAGTACTTTGCCTTTGATTCGCCTGGCGTCGATGTGCAACTGCTGCGCGTCGTCTGTCTTTCCAATCAGCTGCATGAATTTTACAACAATCGTTTGGTGACCTTTAATTTCAATCGAGTGGGATTCTATTCCGTGGCGTTTGAGTAATAACAGTTTTTGATTTCGAACGAGTTTGCATGCTACTAATATCATGTTGCTAATTTCGTAGAGTTTGGATGCAACTATTTCATGTTGCTGTAAGCATGTCAGATGATTATATCCTGACCTAATTTTCACAGTTTAAAACTACTCCGTACTTGTTAATTTCCATTTCTAACTATTTCGCATTTCCTCCGAAAGCGCAAACAGTCTACCCTCTCGAACAGGACAAATAACATATTCATCCACAAATGGATCTTCTTCTCGTTTGGTATTCACTTCGTGTAGTATTACAATGGCATCTCCTTGTATGTCTTTCGGCAAGAGTGTCGTCCCTGTTTTGGTAAAAAGATTTCTCCGCCCTCGTTCGGTGTTTCACACAACACCAAAACACTTGCCAGTACATTGGCTTCGTCCGCCAAATTGACGCGTATCATGGAGTCATCATTTCCTAGGTCAGCAGGACGGCACGTCGTGGAACCATCCGAATCAATGCTGCAATCTTCTTGTTTCTGGGTAGGCTCCATCAAACGCACTTGCATCAGCGGATCTTTATCAATGTTGGCGGTCATTTCCGTAGCATACGATACCAGTTGTTCTACTTTTTCCATGAAGAGGCCCACCAGTTTATTCGAAGACTTGGTTTTGCGGGGCAGAGCATTATTTGTTACCGCTTGTCGGAGGGCATGACACTCGGACCCCGTGACAAATTGCTGCACACGCAAAATTCTACTATAATCCGATTCAAACAACTTTTGCGTTTTAAATTTCTGTTTTTGTCCCCTGACAGGTTGAAAAGTCCAAGTCGAATTGACAATCGAAGTAGTGGTGGTCGTATTCATGGTATCGCGACACGCGTATTGACTCCACGAACGTCCCATTTGTTTTCGCAATTGACTTTGAAATTGAATTTCGTCCGCCGTTTCTTGCATCGAAATTGCCAGTTGTTCTTCCATACAATCGGCAAGTCGATCGATTTTTGCCTTGTCACTCAACGAAGTGTCGTCTTGTACGGATTGTTGACATTCGTCGAGGGCTTCTTTGGCTTTTCTCCGGGCCCGTGTTTTATGATCTTCGACGGTCACAACAAAGTTCTCATCGACAATGAAAACTGAATAACGCAAGGAGGATTTGAATGAGTAAGGAATATGTCTTAATTATGACTCCGGAAACCAGACTTACTTTGATCTTCATTCGCACTGACGGTGAAATAAGCTTTGCGACATTCGGCTTCCTTGCAACTTCCGGTCTTTTTGCTGGGCAGTTCTTGCACTTCAAACGAATGCGTCACATACGAATTGATGGAACTATCTCCTCCATTGACCAATCCGCCATCGGTATTGGAACCCGCCAATTCTTTCGTTTGCGGATGAATCCAGAAAAAGTCAATTTTACAGCCCGCTCGATTTTGTACGACAATGTTGCGCGACGAAGGATTTCCGTCTTTGCGGTATCGCGCCGTGCCAGGAGAGATGTGACTCAAGAATAAGATGGTGCTAAAAAGAAAGTTAGTAAATCGATTCATCATGGTGATTGGTTGTTTTATGACCTCGGTTTGATCGGTTGCGTTGAGCGACGCGATGATGATGGCAATGCGAACTGTGACCTTTTGCAACGGTCCGGCTTTTTTCTTTTTATGCCTAGCACGCGATGACGTACCGGTACCTGGTATTTAGTATAGCACACGCTTGGCCCTGCTTGTTGCTTCAACTTTACCAAGACTGAATTTCAGTCGTCGCTTTCATGTTTGTGTGTGTATGACCTTGCATAGGGTTTCTACTTACTCCTTTGGATCTTGAATCTAGACCTTAGGTTATCTACAAGCTTGTTGAGCTGCATTTGTCACGATACAGTACTCGATAGAACTACCTTTAGACAGCAACTGCAATGCACGGGTGTATGTGAGATGTTCGGTTATCCCGTACGTTAATGGAGTGAGACACTTCACATTCTACGAGACGACCGCACGCACAGCAACGACACGGCCATTTTTGATGATTCATATTCATTCATTCATTCATTCATTGCTCTCTCACGTTTCCTGTCATTGCTGCAATCGCGTCTGGATTCGATTCTACTACTTCTTCCTTCTCGTAGAATGACACAAAAGATTCGTTTCCGTACGAATTCGGTGGTCCCATTGGTACCGGCTTGAATATTCTCTTCCTTCCGGTCCTCATTCTGTGTTTGACGCACTGGAGTGCCGTCGGATCGGTCGATTTCACAACACTCCCATGGACGACGAATGTCGATACTCTGGCGAAATGTATTGTGGGACTTGTGACGTGGTTTCTCTTTCAAGTGCTACTGGAACGCCTGTTGCCCTGCAAACTCGTACAAGGAACGCCCTTACAAGGCGTCTTTGCGGCGCGGAAATCGATTTCTACGCAAGAATGCCTCGAATATCGCATCAATGGCCATTTGGCGTTTTGGGTCACCTTTCTAGTGTTGCAAACGGGCTGGATCGTGAAACACGAAGAGAGTGGGACCTGGCAATTCACCTCCTTTCCGCTCAGTGGTCTGTACGATGTCACGGCCGAATTGGCGTTGGGGACCTCGATTCTCTGTTTCGGATTGAGTGTCTATCTGTATTTGACATCGTTTATCGGAAACAAACGATTGGCTGTTCCCGGAACGTCGGGAAATGTCGTGTACGATTTCTGGATGGGACGGGAACTTAATCCCCGCATTGGCAATTTCGATTGGAAAGAATTTTGTGAATTACGACCGGGTCTCATGGGATGGATGATTCTCAATCTAGCCTATTGTCAAAAACAAAAAGAAGTACTGGGATATGTTTCGATGAGTATGATGTTATTGCAATGTTTCCAAGGATTCTACGTGTGGGATGCCTTGTATCAAGAAGAAGCGATCCTCACGACGATGGATATCACCACGGATGGTTTTGGTTATATGCTCGCCTTTGGAGACCTGGCGTGGGTGCCGTTTACGTACACGTTACAAGCTCGTTATTTGGTATTGCACGACCCACAATTGAGTATCACGGCGCTGTTGGCGATTCTCGTTCTTCATATCGTGGGGTATGTCACATTCCGCGGAGCCAACGGGCAGAAAGATATCTTTCGAAGAAATCCCGAAGATCCCGCTGTGGCGCACTTGACGTATCTGAAAACAAAACGCGGTACAAAACTCTTGACGAGTGGCTGGTGGGGTATGGCTCGAAAAATTAACTATACGGGCGATTGGATCATGGGCCTTACATGGTGCATGGTGTGTGGATTCAATAGCATCGTACCATACTTTTACGCCATTTATTTCTTGATTCTTTTGATCCATCGATCGATTCGCGATGATCATGCCTGTCAGGAAAAGTACGGCAGCGACTGGGATGAATACAAACGAAAAGTTCCGTATCGATTTATTCCCGGTCTGGTATAACTTAAAAAAGTTAAAGAAACAGTTTTCTTTAAACGTTTCGTCGTTATGAATTATTACAAAGTTTCGGCTACTTTCATTATGCGACTTTTCCATGCTTCCATGGTGATCCCGCTTGCAGGAAGAGGCAACAATGATTCATCGGCGGGGCTTTCTCGGGCAATACGGATCATCGACGCAAGAACTCCCGGATGGCATGCTACGCATCTTTGATTACCGGGATTATTGGAGAGAACCCATAGGATCTGCATCGCCGGAGCATGCAAAGTTTGCCACGTAGTCGCCCGGACAATGGCTGACAAGAAATGCGGCTCGCGTGTCAACCGCGACCATAAACATTCATCGTGGCTGTAGGAAATGGCCATCTGGCGGAATGCAAAAAGTATAGTTTTCGAGGTATGCAGAGAAGGTGACGGATGAACAGATATGACTTGCGACATGCAGTCGATCAATCCAACAAAGTCATGGATAACCAAATCAGCGGCTGCGCGATGTTCTTGTGCTATTTGCTCGAGAAGGCGGGAAATCATTTCGATTGTTCGATCCACAACTTCGTTGTCGTGAGGAATGACTAACAATGATTTGCAGATTGCTATCAAATCACTGCGAGATATTAGCACTGTGTTGTCTCTCGTCAACAAAACGTACAATATCGGCAGGAGAACACACGCGGCTTCTCGGCTGGATTGCACGGTGCCAGCTAACGGAGTTGCGTCAAGATCGTCATTTGCATTGCCGTTTGAAGGAGAACCTACGAGTGTCTTTCGCACAAGCAATGAAATCAAGTCTTGAACCTCGGTTCTGCTCTTTATTGAGGTAAGCACCTGATCTATTCCTTTAGTTCTATTTGTTTCGGCTCCAACGCCGTTTGACCAAAACAAATCGACGGCGGGAAATGTCAAGCCGAAAAATTGCTCGAGAACTGCACTGATATCAAGAGAGCACTGACCGATCTCACTAGAAAAGTCCTTTTCATCACACACTTCTCTCTTTCTCGATACCATTACTGTCAAAGCCGTTGGTTCTTGCGTGCCGATCACGTTCGCTTTGGAGTGTTTAGAAAGCCTTTGTTCAAGCTGGACTAGCAGATTTTCTCTAGTCGATTTGGTTTCGATGTCTTCATGGTTGACACAGGTTAAACTTTTGATGACAAATGAGATATATGCACTTGAAATTCGACGTTGTAAATTGCATTTTTCAGCGGAAGATCCGGTAGGTTTCAAGATCGATGTAGCCATTTTCATGTGAGGGCATCCCAGTTCGTTCCAACACCGCCGAGGCCATCGTTCGATACTAAAGTCCAAGCTTTCATCTAAGTACTGTGTGCTAATTGAATTCAACCGTAGGATTGATGGCAGAAGGAGACTCAGCATCTCTTCCCGTTCTTCAACCGATAGAAATTGGCCGTCGAACTGCTTGTGTACAGAAACCAGGGCTTTTGTCATATCTTTTATCAACAAGTAACCTGTTTCAACTTCATTTTCTCGAACACGATTTTGGTGGGCGTTGTTCGAGTAAATCGCATTAATATGGGAAAAATGGTCGAGCAAAGTTCGACAATGATAAGAAATCGACAGTAACAACAGGTTGCTCATGATCTTGACGGAATATTGAAATCCTGACCACTGCAACGGATTTGAGGCTTGTTTGAAAGTGTCGATTACACGAAGAAGCTCATCTGATCGTTTTAGCACTTTGTGGAAGTCTTCTTTTCTACGAGACCCCTCAAAGATCGCCAGGGGCAGATCTCGGCTCAAGTCGGCCACATTGTAATACAAGTCCTCCGTGAAGATTCTATCCTGTCGAATGCAGTTTGTTACTCGACGCGTCTGGCTGTACGAAGCCATGGTTCAGTATATTCGATGTTGCGACTGGACTCGCTGATGAAAGTGTTTGTCTCTCGCAGATCATCTTCATATTGTGCGATGTATTTCTCGTTCCGTCACATAAATTCCACATAGCCGTTCGGCGGAGTGGGCGACCTTTTCTCCTCGCCAATTTCGACTTCGTAGCGGTACACTACACTAGCTCTTTGTGTACTTTCTGCAGTACCGGTTGAAGCGTCTGTCCCGGGAAATGCCATCCGATTTTGAGTCACGAATTTCTAGCAGGGTCCAGTCTGTCCGTGCGTCCTCCTGTGACTTTCGTCATCCCCACTGCGACGCTTATTACCGCTTCGACAAACGCAATAGATATAGAGTCTATACTAGAAGCTTGCTTCTTTGTAGCCTACTGTCGACCGGCACTCATTTTTGCCCAATTTTGCCCATGGGTTGCCGCCCATGAGCTTTTCGCATTTTTGCATCTCGATTATTTCGCAAGCGAGTGACATTGCTAGACGGTTTATCGGTTATTTGAAGTTAACTTTATACAAACATGATCCCTTTTACTGCGACTGTGATGTGTGCCAACAGAAGCTGGCAGTTTTACGCTTAACGCTCGTTATAACCGTCTATGATTGGCGACCATCCTCGCGTGATACATGCATGCCGCACACCAGTATCTGCTAGCTTTTTCTCTCGACCGTAGTTCCTTCACTCGGCTGTCCAGTGACCTTGGAGGTCAATAAAGAGAGTGTTTTTTATTGCAGTAGACTAAGGGCCTTTATTATCGGGCAGAATTACCGTCCATTAGAGCGTCCATTAGGATTTTTCGTCTGTTCTCGTCCGGATAATAATTTTTTCGAGCGTTCACGTGAACAGGCCCAACGTTCACGTGAACGAATTCGTTCATTTCGTTTTTTGATGTCCATTATGACGTTTTGGCGCCCAAAGGCGAAAAAACTCCACCCCTTCGCATTTTGTCGCGGTAACAAACATTTGTTTCACACTTCTTCTTTCGCACAAATACAAGTGAAACTATTCAAATACAAGTCTAATTCATTCCATTATGACAGATAGTAACAAAGAAAACAGCGACTGTGACAGCGTGAACACCGCAATCCTTGAAGCGATTGCGAAGGGCGATATAATCATGTCGACAAAAGGCAACGTGTCGTCTGTTACCGCGACATCTCCCGTTGAAGTCGCGCTTCCTGCTCCAGCACCTCCCGCGCCTCTTGCAACAACCATTTCCGGCGGAATGTAAAGCATCGGGTCGCCAGTTGAATTGAAAGATTTCGTTTCGTCAATGACGATATTCTCTCCAAGAAGATGTACCAGATATTGAAATGACGAGTACGTCATATGATATCTGTTCGCGAAGCCAGAATCACGACATTCGTAAAGGTGTGTATTGAATATCTTTCGGGCAATGTGACGCTTTGGGTCTCGCCTCTTTGGTTGTCGCTGACGTCGTCGACGAATTCTCCGCACCGCCAAAACATTCATTTGGATCTGCAGTTGAACTATTTGCAACAACACTAAGTCTTCCATTGTTTCAACAGGATGGGATAACAAGAAACAAATGAATGACCTGTTCTGGGCGACGAATGATTGATGAAATGATATAACGAATGAATGCTTTCGATGGCAAAAAAATGATGCCATTTTTCAAGGCATTGGTAAGGGAAAAAAGAAGATTTATACTTAGCATCCTTTGATGTCGTAGAGATATTGCTCTAATGAACACGTAACCAAAATGGACGCAACACCTTTCGGTAATATTGTCCGTTCATTTGGGTGTGTCCATTTCGAAATGAACGCTCTAATGGACAGTAAAAATTTCGATCATATGAGGCCTAACCTTATACAATGAGAAAGAGGCCGTTCGGCCACGTCTCATCAAATTCACAGGAAGTGATGAGTTGTTCTACCATGACACAAACGCTAAAATTGTAAGACACACGATTTGAAAAGGAGATTTAGTAAAGCCTAAAATTCCGAGTTGTCCGCTTTTAACTGCATTGCAATTCATCCGTCAACAGTTTGTATTGAGTTTCTGTTGTTGCGGCACGAGATCAAAAAGATTCTCGAAATCTTGATAAGCACAAAGTCTTCCGTTGATCAAATTTGATTCTTCTTGTCGCATTTTAAATTCATCCTACGCTTCTTTTTCTAACCAACATTTACTCCTTCGATATCGCTACTCCGCCGTATTCACTCCCTTAGGATATCCAGTTGAATAGCAAATAATCATCTCATAAAGCAACTGTCGAAGCATCAACCCATTCCGAAGCTTAATCATTTCGTTGATCGCGCTAGTGCTCGAACATGCTCGCAAACGCATTCAATAAAACCTTCGGCATAGCATTTCTCTAGTCTCGTCTGCAGAGCAAGTGGGACCTGGTCGTCCATATCCGAAGGAAGGTCATCTCCAAGATAAAGTATTCGGGAAGGCTGAGGAAATGTACCAGGGACAGTGCTGCCGCCATTGGAAGCGAACAGCATTTGGTTGGGTGCAGTCGAGTTTACATTAACGCCGTGGTCTTTCTCGCGGTGAACGGAGTCAGTTATCAACTTTGTTTCTGGGACGCCAGCGGTATCTCTGCTACTAGTAGTAGCATCATTTTCGAACACGTCTGTATCGCCTTTTTGGGGGAGGAGATGGTATACGTCGGCGTAACACCGACATCCAAACACACCGAAGATGTAATCGAAATGGAGTCCCCATTTGCATCGCGTCGTTGTTCTCTACAGCAAGGAACACCTGTTTCAACCAAAACGAGCCAAGGGCACATCCAACATTAGGTCGAGTCCTTCACGTTTCCGTTTAAATAATTCTAACTTACCGTAGCCCCCTTCCAAAATGCTAACGACTCTTCCACTGCAGGACTTAGCAGCGAGAGAGCATATAACGTCTGTAATGTGGCCGAAATCAGCTGCAGATAATCCGCCTAGTCCCATCGGATCGCATTTGTGGGCGTCGAAACCGGCGGAAATAATGACCATATCTGGTAAGAACGTTGACACTTTTGGAACAACCTTGCTGATAAGAGCTAGCCCAATATCGTGAGATAAAACCTTTTCACCAAGCGGTATGTTTAGAACTCCTTCGTGGGGCGACGTGTCACCGCACCGACCTGGATAGATACCTTGCTTGGCACTTCCGGCAAGGACGTGCAACTGGTGATCAGGGTCATCTTCCATCGATACCCCGTTCACATGAGCACCGCCTGCGTGCATTGACACGTACAAGAAACGAGGATCGTACGTCGAGCAAAGAATATCTTGTGTCCCATTACCGTGGTGGACATCAAAGTCAATGACACAGACTTTGCTCAAACCAAGTCCCCCTTCTGACACCGGCGCGACAGCATAGAGCGCGGCACAAGCAGCCGCGTTCAATATACAAAAGCCATTTGAAACGGCTTTCATCGGATGGAGCGTCCTTCCTGCATGATGACCGGGCGGCCTCGTCGCACAGAATGCACTAGAAGCTTCACCATAAATGATTTTGTCTACCGCCGACACAACCGTCGCCACTGCAGCGACGGCTGCATCCCATGTACCTTTCGATCCTCCTAGGAGAAGTGATTAGCAATGCTTTGCGCAGTAACTGTCTAAAGCTGAAATCCACTTACTTGTGTCCGCCCCTCCGTCACCAGAGCTGTCATCTGTGAGTATGAGTCCTCTGTCGTCATCTTTCGCCAAAGCGCAACGCATTCTCATCCGTTCAAGATATGATTTTGCATGAGCCATCGGCAAAACCTTTTTCAAAGCAAAATCGATGTAGACGTCATCAACCGATGGCACAATACTATGGTATGGATTAGTGCCAGCACCTGCTAGTTTTGCTCCCTTCAATGCCGCTGGTAGTCGCACAGCCCGCTCAAAGCATCCATCGGAAGTCCTGTGTCCGTTGCAACGATAATCGCTCAAGACAAGAGACGCACGCTTGCCATCGGTCCCTTCTGCAAAGGTATTGAGTATCTGTTTGTAAACACGTTCGATGAAAAGATTCCACTCCGCTAAAACTTCATGCTTCTCCCCACCATACATTGTTAACGTTTCTATCCCGATGCGTTTCACCGTAACCCAGTATTTGATAGTTGACTTTTGCTTTTTCCGATTCTCGGCGGGTGACTTACGTTCTAGCATTTCACTCAACAGCGCAAACAGCTCGCTGACTGATGTCCGTAGCAGAGTCACACTTGGAGCAATCTGTTTATCGTTGAAGATCCTTTTCAAAAACGTTAGCCCAGTTACCATCGTCTGAAACAAATCATTACTCGGAGCAGAGCTGTTGTCCCCTTCAACAAACAAGGAAGCCGGTGGTAGGCTACTTGTGTCATTCTTTAAATCAAGGCTTTGAAATGGGGACCAAGCCGGGGGTGCACCATTGGTGACGGGTTGAGTTGTTGCTTCCGTCGGATGAACTCCCCAACACCCTGGAGGCTCCATCACCTTAACGATTTCGTGCAATTGAAGGGGTTGTTCCTCTTCCGCCATGAGCCGCTTGCCATCATTGACACGATTTAACTGGTCAAGAATGTAAACAAACGGTAGTTCTAATATAACTCGAGGAAAATGCGGTGCTTGGATTGACATGACATGCGTCTCAAACAGTCCAGCACTCGCTCGATCCGGTGGCGTCATTTTGGCGTTGAGATGATTCTTCGCGTAGAGCTTCAGTGCCATTGCCAAGCGGTGACCATCTACATATCGCGAAAACGCTTGCTTGGGTAATCCGGTAAATTGAAATGACATGCGCAACTCGTTCATGTCAAGCTTCCCGTTCGCACCAAACGTGTATTCCTTGATCATTTCATCCGTCGCTTCCACCGATTCGAGAAGAAACAAAGGCACCGATGCAAAAGCCGAGCCTGGCGCTTCCGACATTCCGTCCGGCTTCCGAGGTCGGCCCGGACCTTGATCGGCTTGCCAGTAGGGAGCCAGGAATATCAGGTCCACCTTTTGTTTGGCACTGTTTCTTTTTCCCGGTTGTGCGGTTCCCACCGTTTCGGACGCGTGCATCACTCTCGCTGGCCAATACACACCCGGTCTTGCTCCTTTGCCGAAACTAGCCGCTAGTACAATTCCGTAATGAGTTCCTGGAACGATATAATCGGCGCTTCCACCATATCGAGCGGATTTGCGATTGTTGTCGACCTGATTCATGTATTTTCGTTCCCACTTGCGTTTCGCCTTGAGTACCTCTTCGTATTCCAAATCAAAGCATGTCTTCTCGTCGATCCACAGTGCTTTCCAAAGATCACCAATTTCAGGATCATGTACGTAAGCGATAATGACCGCATCACTATCCATCCAACGAATCTTGGCAGCAATGTGATAGGCTCCACCCGTAGCGCCCACCGGAGTGAGGACTCGTTTGGTGACCCAACCATCCTCACGCAGCACATCTGGATCATACGTCATTCTCCGTACGGCTTCTTCCATCGCTGTGACGCTGGATGCGTCCACGGACCGTATCATGGCTCGGGCCGCTGAAGGTGTACCATCCTTATGATAGACGTAGCGCAGCAGATTGTAGACCCACGTGGCCGCCCCGGGAATAGTGTGGGCCCAAGCAATGAAGGGTTGTTTGAATGACGACTTCTTTTCTTTCACCGGCACCACCTTCGGGTTGGGGACTTCCTTGTCCAAGTACGCGATATTTCCGCTCCAATCGGGCCGCCACTCGTCTTCTTCGGGAGGTTCATGAAAATGAAGCACGCGTTCCAGTTCCTTGATTTCGAAATCGGACAAGGGAAGGACGGTTCGAATACTCAAGTTTCCGTTGGAATGGTCCTTTTCAAATCCACAAAGGCGCGTACAACTTCATCATCGAGACTCACAAACGGATCTGTGGGTGACGAAGTATCGGCAAACGGGTTCGATGGTCCTTTTTCGAGTTCACTTTTCTTCACTTGCTTTCCACTCTTCACATCGTCTTGAGAAACAGAAGAGGTACTTCTCTTTCGACTCCCCGCCGCGGTGCTCATCGCCTCGTAGTTTTCACTCTCGATTATGTAACAGGCACTTAAAAGTAATGCAATAAATATGCAATTAATTCCTTTCAATGCGAACCTTAAAACTCAGCACTTGATTGCTGGAAAACGCTCTTTCGTTCACTTCAACAAACCTGTTGAACGCCAATGCTTTCCCAATAATGACAGCGCGACGATGCGAGCGAGGAAGGGCGCAATGCGTTTTTTTATGAGCGGACAAAAGGTGCAGCGGGGCGCGCGCGGCGGAGGTTTTTTAGTACCGTATCGTAACAAACACGACTTTGAATTAATCTATTTGGACACGGAAAGACATTCAATTTCTCATTTTGCTTTTTTTACGCGCAGAGGCTTCGTTGCGTTTTCGCACTTCGAGCATAATGGGGGCTTTTCGTCGCTATCACGACAAATAAGCTGAAGAAGCGCATAATTCTTTCGCATTAATAACTATATCATTGCTGGTTACAAGGTTCTACTGGTGCATAGAATCACACCATGGAAGCCATTCATCAAACTGCTTCGACAATCAACAACGGTCTGAAATACCTTCAAGAGAATTCACTCGTGATCGTCACTTGCGTGGCTGTTCTGTGGGTCATCCGCGGGCGGATCATGCAATGGCTCGATCCGTCCCAGCAAGGTGTCACTTTAGCATCATCATCGAACAAAAAACAAGACGAACGTTTGAATGACATGATGCGTGTGCGTCAGAAACAGCAAGAAGAAGCGGAACGGCAATCCAAACTCGCCGCACAAGAGCGAAAAGTTAAAGAAGCGGAGGAAAAGAAACGACGGAACGAACTCAATCTGAAAAGAAAAAGTCTGAAAGCAGAGGAAGTACTTTGGGGAGCAATGGAAGTGGCTATAATCCCTTACAACCGTGGTCGTCTGGTTCGGGGGGAGGTTACAAGTAAGTGCAACGCGTTTCGCGTATCCCTCTAATAAGATTCACCTTCACTGACGAATGACAATGTCCTTTTAGGGCTCAACGGCGTACTGTTAACCGCGGCTGACGTTAGCTGTTCGACTTTTGTCAACCAAGCATCCCTTGGCAAAAGTCGGGCAATATAACACAACAATATTCAATTCATGTTTATTCGCACTAAGCTCACGGCAAACTCGAATGACATCAGTGCATGTCTGCTGATTGAAGAGTAGTTTGTTTAGCTGAGCTAAACCTGTATTTAACTAAGAAATTCATAAACATTTGCGAAGCCGTTCCTGAACAAACTCGTTATCACTGGGGCTTTATAAGTCTTTAGCAACATGATAAAGGCGTCATTCGAGTGTTCTATTTGTTCCAATTCATCAGTGGTTCCACTTACAATTTACGATGCACATCTCGATTACTAGAGAGGTTCGTCAAGTTCATGCTTAGCGTTCACTACCGCTTTTACTATCGACCAGTGTGTACATTACTTTTTTTACGACTGCTTTTTTTAGTCATGAGCCAAGTCATACCCGCTTTTAGTAACTGGTGCCTCTGCGACTTCCGTTCCGGTACCCATTAGAACGCGCAGCAATTATTTTTGCACTGCACCTCAAACAAACGTAGGTATCCATAAACACTTTGGCATGCAATGATGATCCGCATGTTATAGCCCATAATGAACGTAACAAATCAACAATGCCGACAAATTTCGCCAGATAATGATCGTATTCTAGCAGGGCTTTGCGATGCCGCACGGAATAACGACGCGAGCTCGGTTGCAAAAACGTTGGGTCTTCGAAGACGATCGTCCGCTTCGGTTCGTTCCCCTCTTCTGCAACAGGATCAAACATCAACTCTTCACCTGGAAGACTTGATCTTTACAGAGTCTTTTCGTTTGATTGTCAAAGCTCTTCTAATGGCACCGACGGCTTACGATACGCCTTGGAAAGCTGCGCTCGAATCGGTCTCCATCTTACAGAAGTCAAGCCACCAACCCGGCAGCCCAGATCTCATACAGATGACCGCGTTAGAAATACAAACCTTTCTCCAACAAAATGTGGCTTTCTGGTTAAATGAGGAAAGAAAACAGTCGCTATCATCCAACTCGTCTCCGCGTCAGCCATGTGTTTCGAACGAAGGTCTATCAACGCCGGGTGATTATATGATTGAATTGGCGAATTGCGTGTTGCTGCCTTTACGAAGTCAAAACGATCAGTCGCGGGAGAATGCCTTCCCAGCAGAGAATCATTGGGAACCAGCCTTGGGAATTGTCGCATGTCTTGTCGTCCTGACTGAGCACTTAGACATGAGGCTGCATCATTCGATCCTTGACGGGGTAGTTAACCCGATTCATTCATACTGTTTGATGCCCTTTGTTCGACTCGTGGTCGATATACGCTGTTACTTCCGGGAACAGGATTGGAGGTTTCTATTTGCTCAGTTTCAACGGTCGCTAGCGGATCCATTCTCACACAACGCCTTACCCTTTCTTATGGAATGTGTCTTGAAACTGATCACTGAGCTGCTTCACCAATTCGACATTTCATTTGTCTCTTCATGGCGTGTTATCGTATTACAAATCATGATGTTGGCGTCTGGAAATGCAGTGACTTTTGGCTTTGTCGAACGTACAGTATCCTCGTACGTCTCGTCGCTTTCCGGCGTGACACAGTGCCAGCTGATTTCCGCTTTGCGAAAGGGCGATCATCCTGACGAAGACAAATATCCCCGCTGGCTCAAGGCATGTATGCTGCTTCAACTCACCCACGCAGCATCTCGGTCCAAGTCCGAATTAGTGTCCCACATGTTAAGAAGGTCACTTCCTCATAGTTCGAGAATAAAGGCATCAGTTGATTCAAATTCAGGATCAAATCTGCTCGAAGACATCTTTGCTTTGACCGATTGTGGGGCTTTACTGGATCTGGTTAATGAGGTCGAGAACGATTGGCTTTCACTTTTTCGAGATCTGAAGTACGAAGGAAAAGGGAAGTTTGTGGGGACAAATAATAGTACTCAATCTACGCTGATAAATACCTGTGGATCTCTCGTCTGGGAAACCATTTGTCTCGGTGGTTCTAGCTCTGTCAACTGCGCTGAAACAAGAAGAGTCGAGTCTTGGATCAACTGTTGTGTTCAAGTATTCGACGATTCTAATTCTTCCCACCGAAGACTTTTCACGGCGCTCGCCGCTTTGACGACAATATTTTGTGAGTTACCAGACTTTCAATCAAAGCTGAAAGAACTCATAGTGCACTGTTTTGACCAAATAGATGACTGTGAGGAGTCAACAATGGAACGCGCGGTTCTTTATTGCTTGCTGTTGTCCAAGTTGTCACGCAGTAACCCCGAAAACCATTTTCAAGCCATACAAGGCGTCGAAGGCATCGTATTCACTCCCATGCCATTCAACTTGTTCATGGATGTTGTTGATGCCATCGTCGAGCTACCTTGCGGCCGCGAAAAGCTACTGTGTGTGTCACGCTCTTATTTGGATAGCCTCTCTTCCGATGACGCGTACGCTTCCTTCCAAGCGAACGCGTCGCCCTCAATCCTACTGAAGTGCGGTCTACATGGACTCCTTGTTTTGATCTCTGTTCGTGATTGGAATGGCCTTGAGGAGGATGCATGGAGTGTTCTATCAAATTTTATCGTCGAAAACCAGCCCAGGTATGCTGTCACACACCGTACTTGGTTCTATGAGCACGTTCGTCGACATATCCAAAGCCACTGCTTGCCTTCTTCGACTGCTGATCACCTGCTACGCAGCATCGTGGCTCGTCTCCTTGTCTTTTACGTTTCACAAGATGACAATACGTTATATTTGGCACCCGAACGCGTCTTTTATTTCAACAAAGTGAATACTGACGAAGTGAATGTGGTCGAAGATGTAACTAGTCTTGTCGGACTCGCTATGGATCTTTTACACTTTCTCGCGTTAGAGGTGAAAAACGTCGAAGTCAGAGATACCATCGGTGTTGTCTATCAAACTTTGACTCGTGAAATCGATTTGAAGGGTGCTGATATGAGCCCGAGCAACGTTTGCTCGAGTATTTTGTCAGCTGTTAAAGACGGGAAGGCATTAGTTTATGCAGTCCCTCTCATGTGCTTGCTTGCCATTGACCTGGAGAAACCACATGCCATTCCTTCCCCCCTGGACCGCATGTCGTGCATCTCTGTTCAGGATTTGATGAAGCTTACTGCCGACGAGGAACGTCGAAAATTGAAAAGCTTGGACGTAAAATGGCATGAATATACAACGCATAGCAAAACGAATATTGCTCCGGAAATGAAAAGTGCCGCGATTACGCTTCGTATGCAAGTCACTGATGTTCTACTCGATTTTGTTTTCGGCTTAAGGTGGAAAGAGACGAGAATTGCGTCCCAAAGTGAAATTCTTGTTCAGCGACTGAGCGCGATTTTGACTCTGAAACGTCAATGGAAAGTTGAAGTGCCAAAGACGCAGTTGAAGAGGTCTTCTATGCATAGCGAAGTCTGCGTAATTACTTGCGACCACTTACTCAGCGTAATGCTACCCTCGATCAATGAGATAATACAGTTTGATTGCTCACTCGGCAAAATCGATAGTGTTCTCTCGGCAGTGTTGGATGTTTGTGAGCTGCTTAAAAGAGCGATTGGAGCAGTCTCTGACAACAAGTTACGATTTCTAAGCTTAGAGAACATCCGCTCTCTCTATCTCAGCCTTTGTGCTGAGTCCAAGTGCTCTGAACTAATTGTACGGATCGAGAAAATACTAAGCACCAAAACGACCATGGATGAACACAGACAGCAGCTTTTTTGCCTCAACTCCGTCAAGCATGAAGACGACATAGATGACTTTGTTCGATATCTTCGCGGTTCAATACTTGGGGTCATCATCAGCGTTTTTGAACCTTCTGTGGATGAACATACTTCAGCCGTTGTCGATTCTCACCACAATCTACGCCTTTTGGGAACAACTTATAGCCTTCTAGATGCATTCTGCAACGACATGCTCTACGGTTTGCAAGGTAAAAGCGGTGGATTAACCTACGAACTTTTTGAATCGCTGCTTGATGCAGCCGAGACCGCTGTTTGCCAGCTCCAGAGTTTAGAACAGTCTTATTCTATCATGGCTACAAACTCGTCCACAAGAGCTGTCGATTTAAATGGAACAATGAGCGCTTTGGAAGAAATTCTTCAAACTACGTCCTTCTCCCAGAGAAATGTTCACAAAAAGATGTTCTCGCTGGCGGCGGAGATTCTCCCTGCTTTTTACCGTTCTATCTCGCGAATTTACATATGCTGCAAACCGGTTGTGCGCATGGCTGGCCCGCTTCTCAAACATAAAATATCAAATGGAGCAGCTGCTTTCATACAAGCAGTCGGTATTCAGCTCGACACTCTTCAAGGGTATTCGTCGTGGAAAGACGAATGTTTTGTCGACATGGAAGACGATTGTTCGACATGTTCGGGAAAGCCCCGAGACTACTGCTCCAAAAGGAGAAGAGAAAGTATTGATGCAGCAAGTCCAACCCCCAAGACTATTCCCGCCGAATGTCCACCTGCATCTAAGGAGATAGTAGTGCAGGTCCTTGACAAGAAATCTTGGACATGGACATTGAGTTCGTCTCTACATGCTATCCTCTTTTTCATAGAAGATTTTCGCGCATCACTTGATCTGAAAACGCAGGTACATAGAGGCCCAAATATTATGCAATACATACGAGCACGAACGGTTGAGATGAATGGTGTCTTTGTGGCCTTTAACTACGTTCTAGATATGGCTGAAGCAGGAACTACAGCAAACGGAGATGCACATGCAATCAAAGCGATGGTTCTCCCTTCCAATCTCAAAATGAAAATGTGCTGTGTTCTCGATTGCGTTGCCTCTGTTTCGATGAAATCTTTGAAAATGATTCAGGATCTGGCACGTGATGTCTTCAGTGAAAGCACACGTGCAATGTCTGTGGCGGTGGCAGAGGCTCTGAGCTATTTAGTCAGCTGGCTCTCATATTCTCGCCCAGAAACGCTAGATATTTATCACAAAACTCGACGATGGCGTCATCTAGAGACTCTTCACTCCAAGGAAGATGCTAGAGAAGGCGGACTTGCTTCGGGAAATAGCGCCATCGCTATCAGGTTACGTAAAACAGAATTGCGCATGGACGAATCCGAGGAAATGTTACGCAAAGTGCTGGCATTCATGCACAATTGTAAACACAAACGAACTTGCAATCGAGACAAATTCCAGTCAATTTTAACTAAATACATCGATTGTGACTTAGTTGAATTATTGGAACAAAAGTCCACTCAACTCGCACAAGGCCATGCTGTTATTGAACATCAGTTCGGACCAGCAGAAAGTGAAGAAAATAAGAAGAAGCGAAAGATAACGGAGAACATGAAACGACGTCTGAACAAAGAACGCCGTCGGCTAACCCTTCGAAGCCGAAACGAAGTAGTGGACAAGTGGCTACAAATTGACCGCGTCACGGGCGACGAAATGGTGGAAGACGATGCATTCGCCGATCTCGAAGACTTTTTGGTAGACGGTTAAACGCTTCATGCACAAGAGAGCGGCGATTCAATTTTGTAATAAAAGTCTATTAAAGGACGCTATATAGAGCCCTACATCGCTTGTCCTACTTTCATTGTAATGATGTCCGTTCATACTAGTCAATTATTGTGTTTGATTATCGTTCATCGTCAAAGCTTTTGTTGCGTTCCCGGACTCTGCCACAGCCTTCATCGCGGTTGCTGCTTGCGCCAAAAGTGAGTTCATATCCGCAGGTCGATCATTGAATAAAATAGTATTGCTTTGCTTGCCCATTTCGCCGTACATGGCAACATAGTCTCGGGCCAGCGCCAGTTGCGCAGCTTCCTGACCACCTGGCTTTAATAGTTCCGCTGATATCTTCCGCAAAGCGTCCGCTTGAGCGCTAGCAATCAATTCTATGGCTGCCGCTTCACCTTCTGCCTCCAATAATCGTTTCGTCTTTTCTGCTTGCGCTTCATTCGAAATCTTAATCAAGTTACCCTCTGATTCGTTCGTGAGACTAATTTTGACACCTTCTGACTCGAGCTCCGCACGTCGCTTTTCTCCCTCCGCTCGGAGGACTTGTTCTCGTCGGGCACGTTCGGCCGCCGCCTGTTTGTCCATGGCCACACGAATTTGCTGATCCGGCGTAATTTCGGTAATTTCGTACCTTCGAATTTCGATTCCCCACGGCTCCGCCGCTTCTTGCAAACTCCCCTTAATCAATGCATTGAGCCGAGCCCTACCGTGCAAAATTTCGTCCAATTCCATTTCTCCGATCGCGGAACGCATCGCCGATTGAGCGTGCTGTGTGACCGAATACAACGGATTGAAGGCACCGTACGCCGCCTTTTGTGGATCGAGGAATCGTAAAAACAAATTGCCGGATACTTCCACGGAAACATTATCCCGCGTAATCGCGGCTTGCGGCACAATATCGAGCGCTCGTTCACGAACATCTACTACATACGCAATGCGATCAATCAAGGGAATGGCCCAGAAATATCCGGAATCGTGAATGGCGTGTAGTTTTCCGAGACGTTCGACGACGTATTGATGTCCTTGCGGGACGATATTGAAGACAGTATTCGTCTTGGTGACAGGCCAGTTCCCAATGGAATCACCTCCGAAATTTCTTCCACCAAAGCCTTCCAGTTGGTACGAAGAGAAGGCGCGAATCGAGGAAGGATGCGATTGTAGCTTGCGAAGGATGAGGGCAGTGTTCGTTGCGGAGCGCATTTTCATCATTTTTGAAAACTGAGGGCTGGATCCAGCAATTCGATTGACTCACGACAACAAATATAATAGAATTAGCAGTCGCTTCTCTCACTTTGTTCCAAATGCGACGATTATGCTTGATATTTATTTTTTGCTTGCTTTCATCCTTTCATCTCGACGATGTTCTCGAGCGGATGGTGAGTCAGGACGTCTTGCCATTGTCACTATTCACTATACGTGCGAAAGTTAATTATGGTTACCGTTCCGACTAAAAACAACAACATCTCTACTATTTAACTGTACTGTACTTTTTCTTTACTTGCAGACACCTCACACAAAAGATTTTCTTCCTTTTATTATTCAACGCAATGAAGCTTTCTCATTATACTTCTAATCAATCATTGTGACGCTTTCCTACTCTCTTCATTTTCCTGTTCTACGTTTCGTTGCCTTCTTTTTAAATGACGCGATGCGCGCAGATAGGATGCGCAAGAATGTTTGTTTCGCTGTAGTTCTTCTTGTGCAGCTGCTTCACATTGACGGCTTTGCATCAATTCGCCTTTTTCGGCATAACAAGCTATGTTCTATACGCTCTCCTTGCCCACAGTTTCTCTCCATTGGCGATCTCGCAATAACGGAATCCCTTTCCGATTCTCTTTCGTTTCTGACGGCGAACCCTTCAATTGTTGTCAGCGGCCTCGGCCTGACCGGCGGCTTGCTGTACGCCACGACACGGCCACCCCAACGGCTCATTGACGACAATACTTTACAGGCGATTCTAGAAACCACTTACATGGCGAAGCAACAACAAAAAGGCACACTGCAGTGTGTTTATAAAGCAACTCGTGATGGTTGGAAGGCGAATGCGTTTCATGACAAAGTCGACTTTGCTGGATCCGGAGTGGTGGTCGTGCAGGCACAGGGAAAAGTGTTTGGGGGATACAATCCCAACGGCTGGCGATCAACCGACGACTATACCACGTCCACGACGGCCTTTTTGTTCCGCGTCGTCAGCTCAGGACGGGTCGAAAAGTACAAAGTGCAGGCGAATGGCCCCGCACTGTTTGATTACGCGAGTGCCGGTCCTTGTTTTGGAACCACCGATTTGTTAATCGGCCCCCACAAGCGGCCGTTTTGGGAGGTTTCGCGGGACCGAACATGGAAAATGAACCACCCGGTAGTCTGCAAGTGGCTACCATCCTGCCGGGACAAACGTACGATACCGATGCGCGATGGAAGGTGCGGGGTTACAAAATTCGTTTGCAAGAAGTGGAAGTGTATTGTTAAGTAGATAGATGAAGACGTTCGAAGTAGAATAACACATAGCTAACTTTACACATATATAATTTGCAACAAGGGATTTTTCCTAACGAGAAAATGAGTTCAGGTCTAGAGAGTCTCCGTGCATCCCAAATAGACTACTCTGAAAACGTGAATAGTGAAAAGCACTGGAAGTGAACACCTAGAAAAAATACGGCTGAACACAGAATATCTGCTGTACTGGTAGGGATTGATGATGAAAAACACTTGGTCCAGAGTTTCTGGACCTCGCGCAGAATTTCTGTATGACGAATCACATAAATTCCAGAATTTCTGGAATTCACACAAAATTCCTGAGTTTTTTGAACGAGCACACAATGATGAAAATGACACAGATTATCTTTTCGCATGGCAGGACCATACTTTGAAAATGGGGTGTTGGCATGCAAAATTCGATCATTTTGTCGTGACAAACGGTGATTCTTTTTTACAGCTCGATTTTTGACCCATGTCGCACCTTACATTTTCTGTTCACGTGAAAGCACCACATACCCACATTTTCTGTAAACGTGAAGAACTTGATTCCCACATTCTCCGTGCACGTGGAAAACCGCTTGCCCATTGCCCACTCCAAAAATCCGCCTCTCAAAGCCGGCTGCCACGATCGCTGTTTTGCATGTTGTGGTTGTGACATAGATTGCCTTGAATGTAAATTCCGTGGTTGTTATAAAAATTAGGGTGGGAAAACACAAGGTTTATCCGAAAGATTTAACATTCTAGATTTCTCAAAAAGGTCATTGATTTATGATCTGCATCGCTCATTGCCCTGCAGCACATTCGCATCAAAGATGTTTGCTCGTGCAAGTCGCCATTCCCGACTGTTACAGAGAATACGATATCGACGGAATCAAACAGACACATCATCGTCGAAAAGCGAAACTTTTCTGCATATCGGACCGTCCGGAGATTGCTGGACCGGCGCCAGCCTCTTTGCTGCAAAGCATTTAACACCTGATTATGTGAAAAGCATACCTTTGATTTCCTTGGACGAGGACGCAATCGCACGACTCTTAGATCTATTGCACGAGGAACCAGCATGGTGCCATCAAATGTACGACACACAGCAAATACCGGATGAGGTCTTGTTGCGCGTGACAAACAACATTATGGACAAGACGAAATAACGCTGTTAGGAGTGCGAACAGGTGTGCAAGTTTGTCGACTGCCTGATTGATGATGGTCTGGCAATTTGAGAAATACGGAATAACAGAACTGCAGAGACCTTGACCCAGGAAGAAGTTGAAGAAAAGCCGACGATCTTTGCCCGCGCCTGTACTACGTACTAAATGAAATTACTCAATGTTTCTGGTGCTAGTGTTAGTTTGTTAATCAATAATCAGCAAGCACATGAATAATCATCGCAAGTCGGCAATCTAGTTTGGTTCTCTCGCCTATTAAATTCATGACTGAAAAGCAGTCGTGGTTGCTTTAAACCAACACTACAAACCATAGTAAAAAGGAAAGACCGATTTGGCAACATTTCAACCATTAATAATCGACGCATTCATTGCAAATTATGCGAGCAGCCTCCAAAGTGCTAACCACGTACGACTAGGATTGCTAAAAGAGATGGCTGAAGTTAGTGAGCATGGGCTTGGTTTCCCTTTGATTTGAATCATGACTGAAATGCAGTCGTGGTAAATGTCCTCTACACGGTATAGGTTATAGTGGCAAAGAAAGACCATATCCTTATTGGATTTGCACTGCATTTTCGCCGCATTGGAAAAAGACCGTTGCCATGATAGGTTTTGTTGGCATTCATTGCTCTTCAAAGGAAAGCCATTGATGATCTTTACGGATTATTTCTCTCTTTTATGATAAAACACAACGACAAAGCTATAAGTGGGTCAAGAAGTTTTGAGATTTAGTGTTTTTTTTGGAAATATTGTTTTGCGAACGAACGCAAACCTACATCTTTATAATCATTCAACACCATTCACGCGAGCATATTACATCTGAACTGCTTTGAAACCCAATGCGAGCGTCATGTCATTGAAAACTTCCATCGGGTCGAGCAGTCCCTTTCGCTTGGCTTCCAATAACAATACACGCCTAGCCATGAATGCCCCGACACAAACTTTACCGTCATCATCGTTCTCCGAACGAAAATACCAACATTTATACGTCTTGCCAGTTTTACTCCTGGAGTTTCTCGCCATTGCTCTCACACGAGCCATTTTACCGGGTCTATTGCTACAAAAGTACGGCGATAATGTTTATTTGGTCATGGGATGTACCGAGTGTGTGCGAGGTCTGTTAGCATTTCTGGCTTGTCCCTTTTTGGAAAACTTTCGGATGTCATTGGACGAAAAGTGTGTCTTTTGTCACGGTCCTTGGGACATGTGCTCCTGTTTGCGTCCTAGCATTCTTTTCTTGGGATACACAGCAATCACCAACGGAAGAAAGTAGCATGTCCTCGAGCACTGACGACAACTTTTGGTCGTCCCTTCTGGACCCAGCCACCAACGAAGTCGCGATGAGCGCGTTTCATCCCAATGCTATCACTGTCTTTGTTATTCTCCTCGCACTCTCCGGTATCTTCTCTTCCACATTCACTCTGGTCTTTGCTTACATATCCGATACGGTGCATCGGCAAGACGAGCGGGTCTCTGCCTACGGACTCGCGCTCGCCACGTTTGGATTGAGCTTCACCATGGGACCCATCGTCGGTGGCTACTTGGCTCAACAGAACAAACAATACGTCTTTTTGACTTCGCTACTCCTCACGGTCGTTGATCTTGCTTACATTTATTTCATTCTACCCGAATCACGTCCCATCGACGCTCCATCGAGTGCTGCAAGTACAATATCACTCATGACGTTAGATCACAACTTTTCTTCGTCTTGGAAGCCATGGGATTCCTTGCGACTGATTGCGACGGATCCATTTTTACGGAAAGTAGGAGAAGTTGCTTTCCTATACTACACTGGGCTGTGGGCCATAATCTCGACCTTATCTGTGTACGCCGTCAAACGATTTCATCTTACACCGGAACGATTGGGTGAACTCATGTCCGCACTGGGGCTGTCCACAATGCTTGCGGAAGCCGTTCTGGTTCGCGTCATGGTGCCATGGCTGGGTGAAAAGAAGGCCATGAAAGTAGGTCTCGTGTCCTTTGCCCTTCAATGCGTCGTTTTAGGATTTGCTACCGAAGGATGGCATCTCTTTGTTTGCGCCATGTTTTCTTTGCTGGGAAACTTGGTCTACCCGTCACTTTCCTCTCTAGTCAGTGGCAGTGTGGAACCTGACGCCGTTGGAGAAGCACTGGGTGCCATCAACGGAATCAAAGCACTCACCGAGGGCATAGGGCCACTGGTCTTCGGAAGCCTAATGACACTATCCGAGGCATCCCCATTGCCCGGATGGCCGTATTTGCTAGCTTCGCTTCTTGTTTTTGCTGCTTATAGAGTTGCGGACGAATTACCGGATTTGGAAGAAGATGACTATATTCACGAATTGGAACGAAAACAAAAGGAGGATTCGAGCTTTTTGCTCTGGGACGTAACCGGCAAAACGATGACGAAGTGGAGGGTCTTTTGAGCGAAATTGATGAATATTCAGATCACGAGGAGACCAGTACGCTGTAATCAGTTGCAATAGCTGCCGCAAACGCAACAACTGGTACCTCTATACCTGGTAACGATGTTTGCCTAAAGCATAGAATCCGTCGGTGTCTGTGATAAGAGTTTAATCTGTACTCAGACGGCGCACAAGTATCCGTGAATAGGCTTCTCCTATTGAAAAGTCCATCGTGACTGTTTCAAAAAAACTACTACGTAATAAAGTTAATCGAATGCAGCCGTCTATCATCGTAATCTATTATTTCATCCTTAGCTCGGATCATTGAAGTCGTACCGCAACTCCAGAACGTAATAAGAGTGAGACGCGCGCCACCAAGTGCCCAGTCATTAGGTGACTGACGTATGTCGTAGGCTTACTCATGTCGTAGGTGAAAAAAACCAACGTGGACCATGGCGGGCGGACGAAAAGACGCCGTTTTGCTTGCGACGTACCTTTTCGTTGCGACCGTGTCGACCTCCGATCAACGACATTTGTGTTGTTGACGATAATACAAGAATTGAGCCTTACCCAGCTTTTCGACGCATCAAACTAATCAAAAGATACCATGAAGTTCACCACTTTTTCTCTCGCCGCCCTTATTGGCTCTGCATCGGCATTCACCGTCTCCGTAAGTGCCAATGAGAATATTTTTTTAAAATTTTTTCTGAGGCTCGCTTGCCCCCTCACAAAGAATCTTTCTCTTTCGTCTTCATTTTATTATTTACCTTTTCCAAAACCAGCAAAACAGCCCTCGTACTTCAACCTCGTTGAATGTCTGGGGAGATAAGGACTATTTGATTGCTCCCTCCATTCTTTCCGCTGATTTTGCCCGCCTCGGTGAGGAAGTCGACAACGTCTTGGCTGCCGGAGCCGATGTCGTTCACTTCGATGTGATGGACAACCACTACGTACCCAACTTGACCATCGGACCCATGGTATGCAAGGCTCTTCGCGATCACGGTGTTACGGCCCCGATTGATGTTCACTTGATGGTGTCTCCGGTGGACGCTGCTATTACGGACTTTATCGCTGCCGGCGCGTCGTACATTACCTTCCACCCGGAAGCCACAAACCACGTCGACCGATCCCTTCAGTTGATCCGAAACGGTGGCTGCAAAGCTGGATTGGTCTTCAACCCGGCTACTTCGTTGGATGCTGCAAAGTATGTCATTGACAAGTTGGACATTATTTTGCTCATGTCGGTAAACCCAGGCTTTGGTGGTCAAGCCTTTATTCCGGCCGTCCTGGACAAGGCCCGAGAAGCCCGAAAATTGATCGATGAAGCCGGAATAGACTGCCGTTTGGAAATTGACGGAGGTGTCAAGGTTGACAACATCCGAGAAGTCGCCGAAGCTGGTGTCGACATGATGGTGGCCGGAAGTGCTATTTTGAAAGAACCCCGAACAATGGAGGCTTACAAGGAAACCATTGATGCCATGCGTGCGGAACTAGCCAAAGTAAAGAAGTAAGCCACTTCTGTTGGACCGAATAACAATACATTGCGTAAGAAAAGACAACCTTTGATAGGTAAATGAAAACATGATACGTTAAAAGCAGTAATACAATTAAGCTGTAGATCTTGTCACGATCTTCTGGATCGAGCATCTACTCGACACTATTCGGTTTAGACCACTGTGAAACTTTAGTTGTAGAAAAACGCATCGGCCATCATTTACGAGCTACTCGATGTTATCCAGCTTAAACACCTTCCCATACACATTGCCTGGAATCGAGCACACGCCATGAATACAGGCTTAAGAAGATGTCCCATAGCGGCGAATACGTATTTGAGACCAGCAGCGCCCCCGGGCAGAAAACTAATAAGGTACCAAAGTAAAGCAAGTAACTGGATCCCCGAGGACAACATAACCATGAAATAGCCCGAAATCCCTCCATACGAGAAGGTACAAAACAGTGTGAAAAACAGAGAACCAAGGTAGATTGTTGTAAAGAGCATACGATCGGGTTGCAGCATACTTTTGAAGTGCTCCATCGGTCCTTTTAATATCCCAAAGGAGCTCATAAACATTAAAGAGCCCATCGAAAAGCTTAAGGAGAATTTGTGTGGATGTACTGCCATAGTCGGTAGGCCCACAAAGAATGCTAGTGCGAAAAAGAGGGCTGACAAAAGAGCAAGCCACAGAATACCTTTGTCAAAAAAATCAGTGCTCAGTAAACGAATTGTGCTGCCTAGGAAATTCGAATTTTTCCTACCTGAAAGCGTTGTTGATATCCCATACCCATGATTTTCTTGGGCATTTGTGCTTCCATGGCCGATTTCATGCTCGCAAAGCTAAAGTTCGGCATAGATTCCGTGTCAAAGAGGGGCAGCATTTGATCCGTACCGAACCAGCTACTGCTGCCGTCTCCACTTTCTCCCGACTTTTGTTCGTCATACCATTGACCGAAGGATGTGCTCATTGTGTTCGTGTGAGATTGTTAAAAGATTGGAAGCTTTGTTACGACGAAGTATGATCGACGCCTTATTATTTTGTTGCTTTGTTCTAATTTCGGCGACGCGACAAGCGACAACGGCACGATTAACGAGCACGTTTTGAAGAACGAGACACTGGGGGTAAAAAGTATTTCTTAGTACCGGTAAGATGGGATTCAGTACAAATTTGAAGCCTCCTCATCACAAAGAGGTGCAACGTTTTTTCTCACAACATCTTTCATTTATTTTACGGAACACAGTTCGAAGGACTTCATGCCACCATACCTGGTACAAGGCACAATCAACTTCTTTCTATTCATTCACCATCATTTGTAAAAGAGGTGCCTCTTCAAAAACAAGACTCTACAGTAAAGACGGCAATCCTCCGTTCTGTTAGGAATTGATCCTACTATTCGCGCGGATCCACGATTTTGTTTTCTTGCCACGAATGTCAACGTTCGGTGCTCCTCCTGCGGGTAATCCGAATGCTCTAACGCCAGGCGACTGCTGCGTGCCTCAGCCAGGTAATGATGGTATTTCTTGTCTGAAGTGGAGTCCTACAGCGAATATTCTCGTTTCGGGAAATTGGGACGGCGGTCTTCGCTGCTGGCAAGTGCACGAACAAGGAGGACAGATTCAGGCCATGCCCGCAGCTCAAGGTAGGAGAACGAGGTTTTTGGTTATTCATCTCATTTGACGAGCTCATTACTTTCACCTTATTCTAGTCAATCACCCAAATAATGCACCTGTTCTGAGTGCATGTATCAGTGCGGATGGAACAAAAGTATTCTCGGGGGGCTGTGACAAGGCGGTGCGCATGTATCAGTTAGGACAAGCGCCACCAAATAACGTCCCTTTCAAATCGGTACACATGATCAGCCCGTCAAAGGAGTAGGATATATTCGGTCATCTAACTTAGTTGTCAGCGGAGGTTGGGACTCGAAGCTAAAATTCTGGGACCAGCGACAACAACAACCGGTGGGAGTGTTTGACTTGCCCGAGCGTGTGTACGATCTTGACGTCCATGAGAACCTTTTGGTAGTTGCAACCGCTGGTCGACACATCATCGAGTACGATTGCTCGGGTCAGCCCTGGGAGCATTCTCGCGTCACCGCACTTCACAAGTATCAATCTCGTTGCATCTCGTGTTTTCCCGATTCAAAAGGATTCGCTGTCGGAAGTATCGAGGGGCGTGTAGCAGTCCACTATCTGGAGAACGGTGCTGGAAAACAAAGCTTCACATTCAAATGTCATCGCCAAGAGTCGTCCGTCTATGCTGTGAATGGTATTGCGTTTCACCCGGTACATGGAACCTTTGCGACTGTGGGAAGTGATGAAGCGGTGAACTTCTGGGACAAGGATATCAAGTCGCGAATTTATAGCTTTACAGAAACAAAGCGGCCGATATCTTGCGCTGCATTTAACAACCAGGGAAACCTCTTTGCATATGCCAGTAGCTACGATTGGAGCAAAGGGAGCAGTAATGTGCCACAAGGGAACGAAATTTTTATTCACAAGGTGAAAGACGACGAGATCCTTTCAAAAAACAGAAATGTTTCTGGACATAACCGTTAGACGGCTAACGGATAGGGGGTCTTCATAGTTCATGACTTCAGAATATAACCGGTCTAGAGTTGTAGTTGAGAGTTGACTGTCATTGCCGGACTTCAAAGAGAGCCGAGCGACGAGTGAATAGAGTTAGTCGAGTTTGACCATCATAGTCACAACCTTCTTTGTAAACATAATAGAACACAACAAACTATAGCATGTGGCTCGGAAGGTAGAATATCATGATCCCTATGAACTCTTCTAGTCGTATCTCGTTTTCCTGTCCGAAATCGGTGTCTTGTACTCGGAAACGTCCAGATTGCTAAATCGGATGTTAACATGAGTCTTTAAAAGACGCTGTAAGTACCTTTGGCGTTCCATGCTTGCCCAGAACGGAATTTTGTCAAACTCATAGTAAGGAACGCGAACAACAGTCCAGCCCTGTCTTTTCAAAATTCGGTATTTCAAATTGGTATGACCAAGCGCTCGCGGCAGCACTTTGTTGTAGGAACCCGTCGAACGGGCGAAATGGGTTGGTCCATCAAATTCAACAGCCACTTTCATTCCTGCCGAATCGCACATAAAATCTGTTTCGTGCGTCCAAGAGGCCTGGGACTTCAAAATGATAGCAACGTCAATATCTTCATCGTGTTCATTGACGTGAGCGACCCCCATAAGACGGAGCAAATCACTGATTGACTTATGTCGTAAGCTGCTTGTCTTAGAACGAGATTTTTCGGCAAGCCATTTGTCTCGCAAAGCCTCACGGAACCACGACGGAACGCTTGAAACACATTCCTGACATTCTCCATCGAGAATGTACAAGGCCTACCAAAGCTGATGGGCATGTTCCAGCTGGATTGTACCCTCTACCGTACAGGCGGTTGCCGCATCTCTGAAAAAGTCGTTCAGCAACGCTTTCGACTCATGACTGCGATACTCTTCCAAAACTGTCAAGGACCAAACAATATTGGCCTGCTCTTGTGCCCCTATGCCCAAAGATTCCATCGATGCGTTGTTCTTGATCGAGTCATAGAGAGTCTTCACCGCCACTTTCGTAAAGAGACTATATTCTTTCAACTGTGCGCCGGTCAAGTGAAGCCTAGCTTGCGACCACAGTAAAATACTTAATTCCCACGGTAAGAACGACATGCGCCTGCCATCCGTTCCCTTCGTGTGAAGAAAGCCAGGAGACAAGCGTTTGCGAGCCTCACGATACAAATTTTCCAAGAGAAAAGAGTCATCGAGACGAGTATGCGCGAGCGATAGAGCAACTTGAACAATGTCTGCGCAGCTCCAGCCACTAAAAGGACGATCCTTTGTGGCATCCATAAAATCACTGTTAACTGCATTGATAAAGTCAATCAATCCATCGGCCAGTCGAAAATTGTCTGCTTGTAGTGTTCCAAGCGACCAAATTAGTTGCGCGACATCTCTACTCAGAGGTTTACCACCAGTCTTCTGTCGTAATCTTCTTGTTGCTTCGTACGCGATTTGCAACATCAATTCCTGTGACTGCGATGAGCACGACCGCCCATGACTAGCGAATGCCCAGGCGAGATTAGCAAGCTCGTTCCATTGACATGACTGAAGTCGTAAAATATTCGGACAAGCCGTTTCTTGAGTAATGGTACTCAAAGGCATGGTTAACGTCTGACCAATTCTGTCGAATAATGCATCCGTCGGACTGCATTCTTCCATTTCGTCGACTTGCATCACCCCGCTGTCCCAGCTTTCGAAGTGCACAAAGTCAAGCGCTTCGTTACCCTTCGAAATCATTTCAGACCCATATATTGTAGGAACAGTGCTAACTTGAGGTTCATGGCTCCATCCGGGTGGTCTTCGACGTCTTCTCAGGAGACCAAACGCCCAGCTCGCCATACACAGCTCACCCTCTTTAGCAGCCCAGCTGTCATTCTCGAGTACAGTTTTCAGTTGCTCTGCAATTTCATCAATAATGCCATCCAGCTTATATTCTGGACCCTTTCTATCATCCTCTCGTAAATCCAATCGTTCGGCTTGTCCTCTGGCACCTGGCGAGACGGCAATTCTCTTTGTTTTGGCCGGTAAAAGGAGCGGATCCCTATCATAATGCTTCGCAATAGCCCACGCTACATTGCATAATTGTCGAGCGGATAGTTGTTTCCCGATCAGTAGTTGATCTAAAATATCAAACGTTTGCCGCAACAGCGAACGAAAGGTATCGTTCGTTTCGCTGCCCATGACTTTGGCACTGAGAGTCAATGCACAGACGAGATTGGCGGAGTTACACCGTTCCGGAGGAATAGATAGAAATGTAGAAAGGACTTGCGTTGCACGCTCTACCGAAAGATGTTTTCCTTGCGACGCGGAGTTCTGTATTCGTTTCTGCGATTTTAACGACGTGTGATAGCCCGCTTGCCACGGCAGTCGCTGTAACGAAGACGCATTGCTCGGATCGTTTTGCTTGACAGAACTGTTATGATGGTGTATTGAAGATGAGTTGGTCGGAATAATTTTCCTTGACTCGACCGTTTTGGGTCTAGTGTTGTATTTGCGACTGATGCTTTTCGAAGAGTGCGCCGCTTCTCTGCTAAATGAAGTCTCTGAAATGGTTGCCTTTTGCCCCTGATGGACATGACTATAATTATCGCAATGGAACGGACTGGATATGAAAGCCGATGCAAGATGGCAGCCCACAAGAAGTGCGCAGAAGAACAAAAAGAAAGAAATTCTCATTCTACTGGTTGCTTCTTTTTCCCTCGTTGTGCTCTAATCAAATACGTTTCGCTTCACTAATCCACTTCAATCAGTTTGATGTCAACTAATACAATCTATTTGTGAATGAAGCAATAGAACCAAAGACACGCAGAGAACGGAATGAGATCAGAGGCGAAGAATAACCCAACCTCAACATACCTTTCGTCTTCATCATCATCATCATCATCATCATTCGTCGTTTTCCTCGTTTCTGTCTTGGTTCGGCATTCGATCCGACGTCGCACACGACCATCAAAACGGCAAAGATCGTCTTGTGACGATGAGTTCAAGGTGCTTGAGTACCGGTATCTGTACGACATCTATGCCTCAGGCTTATAATGCGGCACTCAAAAGACATTGCTACTATATGAAATTAAGTAGTCTCGTGGAACATGCCTGTTCCGCGGAACGGCAGCTGTCGGAAATGTGGGAAAGGACTTTACATGTTCCTACAGAGTCACTATCGTACTATATTCTATTAAGTACAATAATGACGTTTTCAGTGGTGGTCCGACTAGCTCCCCATCACAAAACATTGGGACCTCTTTCAAGTTCGCTCTGTTCGTGTCTGTCGGAGGAAATAGCAGAAGGCTTGTTTGACATCAACCATCAATAACGCAACCTTGGACATACCAAAGTGTTCCTTTTTACCCGAGAAACGAAGCAGCTGGCATTTAAAAGAAACACCGCGAGTCTACAAAAGCGGGCGATCAGCGAGAATCGTAGTCAATCCCTTTTGACTTGCATCCTATTGCAACTTGTAGCCGTTCCCATCACTGTCGATCGTCTCGCTTTACTTTAAAACATGGTTTTCCTTCAGAAGCAATTCATTTCCTGGAAGATCCTTCTTTTGATAACATTGACAGCTGTACATTCATTTAGCCCCTATCGGACTTCATCGAGTCGAATACACAAACAACATGCGCATAAACTTTCTTCAATACAACACTCCGCAACAATCGACTCGAGCACAAGGCAACGATCAATACAGAGAATGGTATCCACAACAACTCCAGAGTCACTCACACCTTGGGAAGAACACATGATTGAGAAAATGACAATATGGTATGACAAAGCCCTTACGTTAAAATGCCCTTTCATGAGGCGGAGGGCCTCCGATATATTGGATAGTTTGGATTACGTGCTACGTTATTATTTGGTGCAAAATCCCTCTCTCATGGGGCCTCCTTTGGCGTATCGATGTATTGGTGATACCTGTGAGAAGCAATTTGGTTTAACTGTCGAAGAGCTGGCGGAGGAAATACGAAAAGACTGGCGGGAAGAGACACGGAAGGGCTACTATATCACCGGGAAGGTAAACACCGCCATCTATCGAGATGACTGCATGTTCAATGGCCCAGATCCAGACATGCCGATTCGAGGCCTGCGGAAGTATTTGAACGCCGCGTCACAGCTGTTCGATCCCAGCAAAAGCGTCTCGGAGTTGTTGTCATTAAAGGTAGAAGGCCGGGTCGTTGTGGCAAAATGGCGCATGAACGGCAGGTTACGACTTCCCTGGAAACCGTGGATGCCCGAAGTTACGGGAACGACTACGTATTATACGGATATGAACGGTTTGATCTGTCTACACGAAGAGACGTGGGATATCTCTGTATTCAGAGCTTTTCTTCAAACGTTGTGGCCAGAGGCCGGCGAACTAATATGGGGCAAGAGGACAGGCCCTGAACTGCCATGAGGCTTTAGTTTTCACCTTCTTATTGTACAGTATCAAAATAACTCTAAACTTTTCAAACTATTATACCTATTGCACTCGAGAAAGGGTGAAAGCAAAATCACCGTGTAGAGCACCTCGTCTTCATTTGCTACGAGGAAGATCTGCGACAGGACAACTTGCGTTTCGATGAACCAATCAGACTATGAAGCAGTTGTCTATAGACAGGCTCTCTAGCTATTGACGGGATACGAATGCGAAACCTAAACCGCCAAAGGTAAAACAGGATCGGATCTTCAACGTTCGATCGTCACTCGTCCGTCGCAAAAAGAGAAAAGAGTGATACAATGACGCCAGACTCGTGACTGAGGATTCCCTTTCGAAAGTACAGTAGGTCTTTGCGTTTGTCCTTCGTCAGTGTCCTTGTGTGAGACGCGCAGGAGCATCTTTCGGAAAGCAGCCTTTTTCCGGGTGACTTTTCCCAAAGCAGCCAAAGGGATTACAACACGGTGAAAATCACGTGCATTTTCAGCCTACGGCTGCTTTGGGAAAAGTCACCCGGAAAAGGCTGCTTTCCGAAAGATTCCCGACGCGCAGACACGCACACCGCACAAAACCGCATCGACTTTCAAAAGGGTTTAAATTTTGTGTTATTGCTTCTCTTGTATAGATTGCCGACCACTGTTTTACGACAATAACTCCCTCGTAGGCCAACAGAGCATGATATAGGTGCAAGACGATTCTTTATAGCCAAACAAGCATTCCTGGTGAATTACATGACGACGGAAAATATTGTCGGCTTCGTCGAACTGCCCAGTGCCACTGACAAGCTGTACTGCTGGAAGGTTCGAGATGGTTCATCGGTACGCGTAGGGGAAACAATAGGTCTCATCAGTAAAAATGCAAATGAGTCAGCTGCTGATTTGATCATGAGCAACGTAGTAGTCAGCGCAGTCAAATCGCACAAACGTCCTAAGCGACGAATGCGACCTGGCGATACGGCCGTCGCGGCTTCCGAGGAGACGAAGACAGCAGACAGCATAACAACAAACAGTGCCGCAGAGAGCGCATCGACCAGTGAGTCCAAGCAAGATTTGTGCCCTCTCATTTGCCGTGCCGACGGAATTTTACGAATAGGAAGCCCCCTTAGCACGACAGAAGGACAGAACTCGGCTGTCGTCATTGGATACATTGTCAAATGCTTGCATCCGACGGTGATTGAGGGATTGTGTGCCGTTTGCGGGAAGTCTATGGAGCTACCGACATCAAATAATGGAGCATACTCGCCGGAAAAGATCGACGGCTCTGTCAACATGTCGCGTGTGACTGTTGCGGGTCTGACTGTCGCCATCAGCGAATCGGAGGGACAACGGATGGCCGAGGAAGATGCTGAACGATTACGGAGCCAAAGAAAGCTTTCGCTGGTATTAGATTTGGATCATACGCTGGTGCATGCGACGAACGATGTTCGCGCTCAACAGTACTTGCACCGCGAAGACGTTCGAAGTTTGGTGCTGCCCATTATAACAGTTTCGGGAAATGGACAAGAGCAGACAATGCCGAAAAATAATTTGTGGATACAGCAACACTTTGTTAAATTGAGACCTCACGTGAAAGAGTTCCTGGAGATGGCTTTGTCTTTGTACGAAGTTGGAGTATACACTGCTGGAACGAGGGAGTATGCCGAACAAATAACAATGATGCTGGCTCGGCATTTAGTTGGAGCGACGAGAGACCAGACCGATCTCGAACATTTGCGTTACCAGGTACAATCTGCCGAAAGCGAATATGCACGACACGAAGCAAAGAGTGGCGGAGACATCGATCAAGTAAATGATGCCGATCATGCTGATGAAGTAGGAAACCAAGCAGCTGAAACTACAGAGGGTAAGAGCAGAAAGCGAAAGCGTGTCACATTTACAGCCTCAAAAACGGATGAAAAGACGGATCGCGTAACCGCTGAAAAGGTGACTGAAATGAAACAAGAGCTAGAAGGGGCGGAGCGATTGGAAGTCGAGGCACAAGAAATGAGGCAAAAGCTTTTCGGCAGCCGTGTAGTATCCAGAACAGATGTCGGGGATCTAGGCAGAGACGTGAAAAGTTTGAAGCGTGTTTTTCCCTGCGGAGGAACGATGGCGGTGGTCGTGGATGATCGCGAAGACGTCTGGGCAAATGCTGGCGAGGTGACAGGAGCAACTCGCAAAGGCGAACCACCTGAAAATTTGCTCTTGGTGCGACCTTATCATTGGCAAAATTTTGTTGGCTACGCCGACGTTAATAATGCCGCTGGTTTCGATTTGACTAGATCAGAAAATGAAGGCGATGACGAATCTGATGAACAACTTCTGTGGACGTCTGACATTCTGAAGCGACTGCACACTCGTTTCTATGACAACATTTCTGAAGACAAAGACAAAACAGTCGCTGATGTGCTACGAAGCATGCGTCAAGAAGTGTTGCTAGGTGGTTCTCTTGTTTTATCTGGGTTAATACCTCTACATAAACAAAAGGTCGAATCCAATGGGCCACGTCCTGCAGTCCTCCGATACGCCGAGAGCCTTGGTGCAAAAGTGCTTCCAAATGTCACCAGCGATACCACCCATGTCGTGGCAGCCAAAGATGGCACCGACAAAATTCTCGCTGCGCGGCAAATCCCCGGATGTTTTGTCGTGAAGGCATCCTGGCTCATGGAATGCGTATGGACGGTAAAAAGAAGAGATGAGGAGAAGCATTTACTAGGTCCTTCACCGCGAAGCAACCCTGCAAATTTGCCCGCTAATGATAGCGACGACGACGATGATGATTATGACGATGATCTGGCAGCAGAACTGGAGAACGAGATGTTAAACGATGATTGACAAGCTCAGAGCTCGGAATGGTGGCTTTTCTCGGTGTGATCGTGTTCTTCGATGTAGGAAACCATGTATAGGAAAGCAATCCCTGTCACGAAACTTGCTAATTGCAAAGCCCGGAATAATATAGGTTGCTCTTCTTCCAACACTTCCGGCAGCAAGGTTGTTGCCGCTAGGTAGAGAAATCCTCCCGCCGTTATGAACAGCAGGATATCAACATCCCATTCTTCCGACAAATACAAAGCCGAAGCAGTGCCCAGGAAAGCCGCCACGGCCGTTACAAACTGTGCCGCAATGGCTTGGTTTCGGCTATAACCCGCTCGCACCAGCGTACAGAAATCTCCCAATTCGTGCGGAACTTCATGAAACAATACCGACACGGAGGCGAGCCCTCCACGGCTCCGTAATAATTCCCCAACAGATAACGTAGACGCTGTTTTGCCGTAAACTGCATAACTCGCCCCGATCGCTAGACCGTCTGTGAAGTTATGAAGGGCGTCGGCAGCCAAGTTCAATAGAACCGTAGATTGATGTAGTTCTCTGTGTACATGCTTGTGATTATCGTTGTGATCGTGATGATGTTTTCCTGGATCCAGCGCGCGAATGAGCATATCCGCCGCCAGAAACACCGTAAAACCGCACAACACCCACAGACCGGCCTCGCCGTGCGGTGATTCTTCATGATGCTGATGCTCGTGATGATGATGATCATCATGACCTAATGTGTGAAGAAAAACATCTCCCAGTAAACCTCCCGCACTCATAGCTTGTCCCAGGGAAAGAAATTTGGACTGACCGCCTTCGCCGGCTCCGTAACTCGGAAACAACAGCAATATCACATTCGGAACGAGACTAATGAATCCTGTGGAGAGCAGCGCAGCCGCCGTGATGCTGGGATTCATCATTTACTATAGGGTTTTTCGTTTGATGCAGATGATATGGTTATACGAAGCTGAAGTCTCGGTTCGAATGAATAAAGTCTCGCTTTCGCAGTTGTCGATTTCGACGAGCAGCGTCGTCAACAAAATCATCGCATCGAAGCTGCTCAACGGTCTGTCCTTGGGTGCAGCGCTGAGGGCGATCCTTGGATCTTTTAATACCGGTACGATCTCAAAAGGCCCGAAAAGCACATACTATTTTTTCAAATCACATGTATCGTACATTTTAGAAGAATAGTTGAGTACCGCTCCGTAAGGGGGAGTTTTTCTTTCATTATTTTCAAGAATTCCGCCTCGGGGGCCGAGAGAACATGTGCCCATCGCGATGAACACAAAATCATCGACGATGAGATACGTCTTACATCTAATAGTGGCGTGGATACTATTCATTGTACGAGCGGACGAGCCATGCTCGGAGAAGGGATGCTTCACGCGCGAAACCATCCAGGTTTTCAAATCATTCATCGGCAATCGCCTTTTTAGCGGTCGCCGGCTGTTTAACCGAATGGAAGCCTGTTTCGAAAAGCACGTGGCCGATGGGATTGATATGATGACTGTCTCTGATACGTATTGGAATAAGCTTGTTGCTTACGGAGTGCAGAAAGGGATTGACGGGGATTCATGGCCCGGATTCATCGGCTTCATTGAAGACAAGCCAACGCCACTGATATCGAAGCGAAATCTCAAAAAGTTTCCCAGTTACCCTCCAGAATCGGTGAATATCACAGTTCTCGAGCCATGCAATACTGTCTCTAACTGGGCATTTCATCAGGCTATGCTCGAATTGTGTGAAAGCAATTTGTGGTCCTCCGAAAAGAATGGTTCACCGGATTGATTCGAGCGTTTCACTTCATGGGACCAGGAAGTATCTTCATGCATGCTTCCGGGACGCAGGTCGGCGGAGTCGCGGACAATGAAAGTATACGGCAACTGGCGTTTTGGTATTTGCAGTACGGCTTGCAAGAGTTGCCCTATGATCCCGTCATTCACGATCTTCGTGAAGACCCGCTTCGCGATCAGCTCTAGAAGTGATTGCGGATGTGAACGAAATGTTTTTAAGTGAGCCGGTGATTACTTGGCAGCAGACAATCTTAGATTTCGATACGCCTGCGTAAGTACAAACAATTAGGACTCGCGTGATTGATTGACATTCAATCGTTCCCAAACAGTTGAAAAGCTGACGGACGTATTGGCTGGATTGCTCGTCGCTGGAGAAGACCTTGCTTTCATTAAAGAGCGCTTCAGTCCGACTGTGCGCGAAGCCATTTTGCAACAAAATATTAACACAGGTCCTCTCGACCGACTTCAGCTTCTCTTACAGTTTACAGGATTGATGACAAAAATGGTACGTGCGAGACAAACCTACTGAACTCGAAAGTAATTTGGACTGCAAACTCAATGGTATCATCGCTATGAAATCAGATTTGGGCATTTTATTGGCAGGAAGACACTATTGTTGGCGGTCATTTAACTCGACGCTGGGACAATATTTTGGGTTCGGCGGTCACCCCCTTGGTCAATGCACTGTCAAACGCCATAACTGGATTTGATCGAAGCAAAGGTCTTGCTCTGCAACTATCTAAGAATGCATACCCAGGCGATATTCGTTGTAACCGACGCCAACCACACAGCAAGTGGCACGAGATTGCCGCAAATGGATTAGTCGATGTAGCCCTGGCAGCGAATAGCGTGAATAGATTGCTGGCAGGAGGCAGCCTCGAGCGATCGCTGCCTACGTCGGTGAACTCTGTCATACAGTGCTTCCAAGATGGCTGGTCGGCTCAACGCAATGTTCCATCCGACGAAAGATTGTTCTCTTCCTCGTCTCAAGATGCTCTCCTTGGAGGTATTGTCGAAGAGTGCGCCGCTCCAAATTTATTTGATTTGGGCAAATTTCTCTTATGTTTGACCGGTAAAGCCGTCCAACTCAGCAAAACCACCACGGCGTCAACTCAACTAGAGACGTGTCTCATAAATCATAACTGCATCGATCTCGACGGTACAGACCTCAATATAACTCGCTTTCACGAGTGCTTGTTTGGTGAAGACAGCCCGCTATGCAAATCTTTCGTGTCATCGTCAGTGACAACAAATCAAGAAGAATGTTTGACGAAATGCAGCACTGACTACCTTTGCGCGATGACCTGCCTTCAAACCAACTTCTCACCTTTGTTTAGTCACACAATAAGTTGTGCAACCGTTCTCTCCGCGTCCAATCCAGCCGGCGCAGCAGTTGCTGACTGCCAAAAACAATTTCGAGGTGAAACGAATACAGCAACAGCTTTGCTGACGATGCTGAAACGATTTGCTTCCATCTCTCAGAATTCATGTTCGAAGGAGCACGAAATCGTATTGAGAAACTTCTCAGCCGCCAAGGCATGCTTCCGCGGTTGTCGCAAAGCCGATGATGAGATACCGGTAGACTTTCCCTGCGTTATCCAATGCATGGCGTTATCATAAATGTAACTGTTCATTTTGTACCGGCTTCGACTTTGCATCATCATTCAATAGACAATGATGCTATAACTCGGCTATTACTCGTCCGATTGGAATCGAACCCCCGTCTTCTTCATCATATCTTCCAACTGGCTTTCAATGCGCTTCGCTTCTATTAAATCTCCCTTGTCGGCTGCTGCATTCAAATCCAGTCGAAGCCGTTCCAGAGTGCCTTCCGGTCTTTCTTGCCCAGCCACTTCTACGAAATCCAAGGTAGGTAACTTGAGCCACGGAAGAGGATCCCTTTGAACCGCTCGATCCGAGTCCTGCATAGCGAAACCAGAGCCATTGTATCCCGACCCATCTTTGAGAAAAGCGCCCAGTCCCGACTTTTTCTCTTTCCCATTCAAGAGCTGGCTAATCCATCCGTTTGCGGCAAATCCGAGAAACAAGGCCACTATCAACACCAAGGGGACGAACCCATCCGGTAAAAATAAAGGATCCTCTACAAAAGTAGTTGGTAACGCAGTAGTAATGCTCCGATGGGGTGCTATCGTGGCGGCCGTTGTCCGCGGCGGAAAATGGACAAGGTGGAAATTGGGCCTTGTCGAATACGTCCCTTGGGGAAAGCTAGTAATCCAAGCAGCGGTGGTCTCCGCATTCAGTGTCACCCTAACGATCAACGCCCACAACGAAACACCAGAGAATCGCAGCATCGTATCGTAGCTTAAAACATACAGAATAGTTTGTTATTCTGAAGAACAAACAATATGCGCAACTCCTCGCATTGCCGATTGGTAATACGTAATACGTAATACGTAATACAGGTGGGCGGTGGGCGGTGGGCGGAAGTTGAAAGACAAGCGCCATTCTGCACGGAGTATGGTCATGGACCGGTCATTTTTGTCGTGGGTCGTTAGTCGTTAGTCGTTACTCATTACTTTGTACTCATTACCAGGTACAGCACATAGTAGGGGTCTACGTCAGCCTTTACTACGTACGTGACACAGTATAAACTACCGATGAGCGCGGTACCGGTACTACGTACCAGGTACGGGACTGTACTAGTAATACACTCTACGATCTACGACGTACCACGTACGTGGTACGTGGTAAAATGCAGCGTGCAAGGAATTCGTCCCACGGAGCCCGGAGCGGAGCAGCCCGCGGACGAAAACAGTTTTCAGCGCTCGCAACCTGTTCACAGTTTCGCACGATCAATCGACTTTTACTTGCCCCAGAACATCCTATTCCATTGTTTACCAAATAAATAAGCATCTACATCTACAATCACATAAAAGCTAACGACGGTGCTCGCAATCGATATTTGTGACTTGGTCAGAAAAGAGTATACCATTACGTTTTCACGAGAGTCGGATATGTCCCCTTTGTCGTGTGGCTCTCGATTCGGAGGTCACTGGCGAAAGTATCACTTGAGAGCAGTATTCCAAAGTATTGCATTTGTTTCTCTTGTATTTGGAGCTCTTATTTATCACTCAGGCATCAAGGAAAGTCAGAAGTTGAACTCAAGTCGCTTCGAGAGTTCAGGCGCTTCTTTCTTGCGACGAGACGATGAAACAAGTGCATTCTTCTCCGTAACCAAGCAACATGATCGTCATGAATTTACCCCCTTGATTTTTGATCAAGTTGTTGAAGACGCAGTATTCATGCAACATCGACTTCATAGACCTACTCATCATCTCAATCGAAGGACCTTACAGCCGTGTGAAGATATCAAGAAAGCTAATCCCAAATGGATGCTGCTATTTTACATTATGGGGGTTTTATACATGTTCCTAGCGCTGGCTATTGTTTGTGATGAGTTCTTTGTGCCCGCTCTCGAAGAAATGGCTAGCAGTCATCATCTTGATCTATCCATGGACGTGGCTGGCGCAACTCTGATGGCCGCAGGTAAGAATGACCACGGAAATGATTTCTCTTTGTCTCGGTGGTAAACACCTGTCACTTACGAAATGTTTTAAGGCGGCAGCGCTCCTGAGTTGTTTACAAGTCTCTTTGGTACTTTTCAAGAGTCCGAAATCGGATTTGGAACGATTGTTGGTTCCGCGGTCTTCAACGTGCTTTTCGTTCTTGCCATGTGCGCTGTCTTCGCAAAAGAAGTACTCCAACTGACATGGTGGCCCCTCTTCCGCGACAGCCTCTGCTATACAATAGGATTGATCGTCCTGGTTACCTTTATGACCTACGTTTCGCCGGGAGAGATTGAATGGTGGGAGTCTCTCTTTCTATTCGCCATGTATTGGGCGTACTGTTTCATGATGTGGAAGAATGCGGAACTATACAAATATATCACTGGAAAAGACCTGATACCCTCCGGAGAACTGAGCCCCAATGACCGAGATAGTCCGGCAGATGAAGCCTTCGTCGAAGAGATTCCACGACCGGCAGACGAGATTCATGATTCACAGGCCACCAACAGTATCGGTAGCAGTGGGGGACCAAACATGATGCCTGAAAATCAGCATTTGACAACGTCCTCGTGCATCTCATGGCAGGGGACGTTTCGGGCAGGAATACTCAGGTTGTTGCGAGATCCAGGCAACTGGTTGGAAGTAGGAGGAATCGGTATTGTGGCCAAAATGACTGGAGACGTTAACACTGTCTTTCGGAACATTGATAAAAATGGAGACCGCTTTATCGACAAAGAAGAGCTACGCCTTTTATTTGATCACCTTGACGCTCATGTGTCACCGGTTGACCTGGAAGAAGTGTTTTATTCGCTCGATGAAAACAAAGACGGAGTCATCAGCGAACAAGAATTTCAGAAATGGTATTCTACATCAAAGGATCTCATCCGATCGCAGGCCAAATCGGTTTTTGAATCGCTTGATCGAGATAAATCTGGAGCGATTGATAAGCACGAGGTGAAAGCCTTACTCCTGGAATTGGATCCGCGCGTCACGGATGATGATTGTGCTCGTGCAATTGTTGAAATGTGCAAAGATGGATCGCGAGAAGAAATAACATTCAGAGAATTTGAGGAGTGGTACGAGCACTCGATTATATACGAACGTAAAAAGAAGACTATCGAGGAAGAATCCAAGGGGGTATGGGAAAGCCTAAAGCCCCCTTATGGCGGTGGATGGGTGGCTTGGCTAATGTACATTGTCGTTCTACCTTTGATTGGACCTATGACAATCACTATTCCCGATGTCAGAGTTCAGGGACGAGGGAAGTACTGCTATCTTTCATTCTTAATATCAATCGGTTGGATCGCGCTTTTCGCGTATGCTATGGTATCCTGGGCGGAAATCATTGGATTTACAATCGGGATTCCTTCGGTTGTTATGGGATTGACGGTACTTGCTGCAGGGACGTCTGTACCAGATTTGCTCACAAGTGTGATTGTAGCTCGTCGAGGATCTGGTGACATGGCTGTTTCAAGCTCCATCGGAAGCAATATCTTCGACATTCTTGTGGGGCTACCTTTTCCGTGGCTTCTTTACAGTGCTGTTTATCAGGATTCCGTTTTCATTGTTTTAGAAAGCGTCGAGATCAATCTCATCCTTTTAATCGGAATGCTTGTTTTCTTGATTGCCTCCATCCATTGCCAGGGATGGAAATTGACAAGGACATTGGGTGTTATGATGATGATTTTCTATGTCGGGTATTTGATCCAGGCAATTGTGCAGGAGCTTCCTTTTGTATCTTGTACTAAAGATAGCCAATAGCTAAGTTTTTCCCTCCCTCCCTCCTGAATGAAGCATATTGCATTAATTAAAACATTTAGTAATCCGATTTAGCTGTTTATTCTCAATTCAACGTCAAACAGTTCTTGAGGAGCTGTACAATTGCATCTTTCCCAGAGGCAGATTCACGAAGCCCGAGTCCTTGTTTCAACTCGATAAGCTCTTCCTCCGTCAAATTCTCCAACTGTAACCGCCCCGCCGCTAATTCTTCACTCTTATGCGTAAACAAAGTCATCCTGACAACCAGCTCACTCTTGGATCCAGTCTGTGATATTCCTGCAGCATAGCATTTCTGTTGCAATCGCGAAATATCCATTGCTTCGAAAGCAGCAACAATTTCAGCCCCAGATCTCTTCGGAGTATCTTCATCGGAATATCGCAGATAGGCCAAGGCATTCTGCAAAATAGCCATTCCGTGCGCTGGACTTGTCAAAATTGATTCTGGGTGAAACTGGACGGCCGCAAACGGAAGGGTTTTGTGCTTGATACCCATTACGATACCATCATCACTTAGAGCAGTCACTTCCAGACAGGAAGGAAGACGTTCTCTAATACCATGAAGAGAGTGATAACGAGCCACTTCGAACGTATCCGGAAGTCCCGTAAATATGCTTCCAACCTCTTTTCCGGGGTATGTTAAACTGACGGATGATGGCTTTCCGTGCATTGGATAACCCAAAACTCCCAGTGACCCACCAAAATGCTCCACCATACCTTGAAGGCCGAGACAGACACCAAAAGCCGGTATTCTGTGCTTTATCAGGAATTCAATAGTATTCGACAAGCCAAAGTCAGACGGATTACCAGGTCCTGGTGACAAGACGACCATGTCAGGCTTCTGTCCCTTAGCAATCAACGACTCCATGGTGGAAAGGGCAGATGAACCGCTTCGAAGTGTTCTTACGGTAGCACCCGTTTGTCGCAAGTAGTTGCCCAACGTGTGCACGAACGAGTCCTCATGATCGACCAAGATAACCGACTTGCCTTGACCGGGTCGTTGCCGATCCAATTTTGCGACCTTGGCTTGGGCAGCAGCCTCTGCACTATCTTCGGGGCCTTCTTGCACGATAGCATCAATCATAGCCGACGCTTTCAATTCTGTCTCGAGTTCCTCGGCTACTGGGTTGGAGTCGTACAACAACGTGGCACCCGCACGAACTTCAGCCACGCCGTTTTTCACACGCACCGTTCGAAGGGTAAGACCGGTATTTAAACCTCCGTCAAAACCGACCATGCCCACTGCACCGCCGTACCAGTGGCGCGGTGACCGTTCATTGTCTTCGACAAACTGTATGGCCCAGGTTTTAGGCGCACCCGTCACTGTCACGGCCCACGTGTGACACAAGAATGCATCCAGTGCATCAAATTCGGGACGGAGATATCCTTCCACATGATCCACGGTGTGAATCAAACGAGAGTACATTTCGATTTGACGACGTCCAATCACTTGCACGGAGCCGGGTTCGCAAATACGAGACTTGTCGTTTCGATCCACATCGGTACACATGGTAAGCTCACTTTCTTCCTTAGCATTCATCATGAGCGATTTGACACGTTGTGCATCTTCCAAGGCATCCGCTCCACGTGCTACGGTACCGGAAATGGGACACGTTTCGACCCGAATAGCTCCCGGTCGATAATCATTGTCTTCGGTAGCTTCACAGCGGACAAACATTTCCGGACTGGCCCCAACCAAATACTCTTGTTCCCCCAAATTGATTAAAAAAACCATATGGGGCTGGATTGCGGGCACGAAGTCGCCGAAACAACTTGGAGGGAGGAGTCTCGGCACCGAGTTTCTCGCGAAAGGTCTGGGACAGGACGGCTTCAAACAAATTTCCAACGGCAAACTCTCTCTTCGCTTTTTCCACACTTGCCGCAAATTCATTGACCGGCGTATCTCGGGGCGTGAAATTCGGTGTTTTGGTTTCGTCAAACGGTGCAAAGGGTTCCGCTTCGGTAGTGCGTGGCAATCCCCGCGTCGATTTTCCATTCACACTGAAATCGTACGCCACCGTCCACGAATCCCGTTTATCTTGATCGACAACAACAATTTTGTCGGGCAAATACAACACCAAATCCCGTTGATCGTCGTCGCGGTCTTGTTTCAAGTCGATAGGCTCAAATTGGAACGTCAGATCATAACCAAAGGCCCCGTAAAATCCCAACTGCCGACAATCTCCTTTATACGCAAAGAGATCGACCAAAGCACGAACAATTGAAAACAGAGAGGGTTGTCGACTACGATCTTCTTCACTAAATGATCCCACTTCGGGAGGAGGGACTACTTTTGCGTGAAGGGTCTTGACAATCGCCTCTCCGGACCCATTCAACGGTGTTTCTTCCACAACCTCAATGGCACTCAACAAACCATCGCGTTTCATTTGCTGCAATGCTTCTTGCACGGCGGGCATGAGCACATCACCGCGTTCGTTCAACGAACGAATGTGACAATCGGCACCTCGTCCCGATATTTCCAACGGCGGATCGACGAATCCCAACGACCAACGCGCGTATCGACCGGGGAATTCGTAACTACTCATTAACAAGACACCCTTCTTTTCGTCCAGTTGATCCATGAGTTCTTCCATGACGGTCATACTGTTGATTTCATTATCGTTCGCGGAAACAGTCGTCGCGTACGGCAAGGGCTCGACGGTGGCGATGATTTGCACACCGCCTTGACTCGTATATTCTCCTCCCAAGGGACGCACCGGAGGCGCCCCCAGCGACAAATTGCGTCGTGCCGCATCTTGACTGGCCGTAGCGACACCACGACCTCCTTGTTTCGGAACAATTACGGCTTCGGTCGACGATTGTGCGATGCACGTCTGTACTACTCGCGGTGTGTGTTGATGAGGAACGACGAAGGCGTCCGCGTGCAACGTAAGGAGTGATACGATGGCCCAAAATCGGATCATGTTGTAGCCGATCAAAGAGCGGTTAGATCAATCAGTGAAACGAAAGTGCTTGTTGTTGTCAATTAATCAGTTGGAATATTGGAAGGTAATAATGAAGCATGTGTGCGTTTTCATGGGAGATGTCTTTCCGACCGACCGCAAAACAAAACGTCGCTTTCAACTGCCGCCACTCACAACGGAATAGGGACTGGCAGTCCCGTAAAGGATTCGAATCCGGGTTCCCCCTCTGCCGCTAAATTTCCTTACGGAGGCCTACGTGGGTTCTACGCAAAAGTCTTACAAGCGTTGCATTGTTGATCCTTTAGATGTTCTCGGCTCCCGTTGCGCTCAAATGTGAATAAACGGTATGAGTTTACACTGTTGGAGATGTCAGAAATGATGCCGCTATTAATGAGACCCGAAAAATGGATCGGTCAAACTTCTTGAGTTTCCGGGTTCCCCCTCTGCCGCTAAATTTCCTTACCGAGGCCTACGTGAGTTCTACGCAGAAGTCTTACAAGCGTTGCATTGTTGATCCTTTAGATGTTCTCGGCTCCCATTGCGCTCCAACATGAATTGACAAACTGCATTTAGACTGTTGGCGATGTCAGAAATGATGCCGCTATTAATGAGACCCGAAAAATGGATCGGTCAAGCTTCTTGAGTTTCCGGGTTCCCCCTCTGCCGCTAAATTTCCTTACCGAGGCCTACGTGAGTTCTACGCAGAAATATTACAAGCGTTGCATTGTTGATCCTTTCGATGTTCTCGGCACCCGCTGCGCTCCAACATGAATTGACAAACTGCATTTAGGCTGTTGGCGATGTCAGAAATGATGCCGCTATTAATGAGACCCGAAAAATGGATCGGTCAAACTTCTTGAGTTTCCGGGTTCCCCCTCTGCCGCTAAATTTCCTTACCGAGGCCTACGTGAGTTCTACGCAGAAATCTTACAAGCGTTGCATTGTTGATCCTTTGGATGTTCTCGGCTCCCGTTGCGCTCCAATATAAGCTAGCAAAATGCATACACACTGTTGGCGATGTCAGAAATGATGCCGCTATTAATGAGACCCGAAAAATGGATCGGTCAAACTTCTTGAGTTTCCGGGTTTCCCCTCTGTCGATAAATTTCCTTACCGAGGCCTACGTGAGTTCTACGCAGAAATCTTACAAGCGTTGCATTGTTGATCCTTTAGATGTTCTCGGCTCCCGTTGCGCTCAAATGTGAATAAACCGTTTGAGTTTACACTGTTGGAGATGTCAGAAATGATGCCGCTATTAATGAGACCCGAAAAATGGATCGGTCAAACTTCTTGAGTTTCCGGGTTCCCCCTCTGCCGCTAAATTTCCTTACCGAGGCCTACGTGAGTTCTACGCAGAAGTCTTACAAGCGTTGCATTGTTGATCCTTTAGATGTTCTCGGCTCCCGTTGCGCTCAAATGTGAATAAACGGTATGAGTTTACACTGTTGGAGATGTCAGAAATGATGCCGCTATTAATGAGACCCGAAAAATGGATCGGTCAAACTTCTTGAGTTTCCGGGTTCCCCCTCTGCCGCTAAATTTCCTTACCGAGGCCTACGTGAGTTGTACGCAGAAATCTTACAAGCGTTGCATTGTTGATCCTTTGGATGTTCTCGGCTCCCATTGCGCTCCAACATGAATTGACAAACTGCATTTAGACTGTTGGCGATGTCAGAAATGATGCCGCTATTAATGAGACCCGAAAAATGGATCGGTCAAACTTCTTGAGTTTCCGGGTTCCCCCTCTGCCGCTAAATTTCCTTACCGAGGCCTACGTGAGTTCTACGCAGAAATATTACAAGCGTTGCATTGTTGATCCTTTCGATGTTCTCGGCACCCGCTGCGCTCCAACATGAATTGACAAACTGCATTTAGGCTGTTGGCGATGTCAGAAATGATGCCGCTATTAATGAGACCCGAAAAATGGATCGGTCAAACTTCTTGAGTTTCCGGGTTCCCCCTCTGCCGCTAAATTTCCTTACCGAGGCCTACGTGAGTTCTACGCAGAAGTCTTACAAGCGTTGCATTGTTGATCCTTTAGATGTTCTCGGCTCCCGTTGCGCTCAAATGTGAATAAACGGTATGAGTTTACACTGTTGGAGATGTCAGAAATGATGCCGCTATTAATGAGACCCGAAAAATGGATCGGTCAAACTTCTTGAGTTTCCGGGTTCCCCCTCTGCCGCTAAATTTCCTTACCGAGGCCTACGTGAGTTGTACGCAGAAATCTTACAAGCGTTGCATTGTTGATCCTTTGGATGTTCTCGGCTCCCATTGCGCTCCAACATGAATTGACAAACTGCATTTAGACTGTTGGCGATGTCAGAAATGATGCCGCTATTAATGAGACCCGAAAAATGGATCGGTCAAGCTTCTTGAGTTTCCGGGTTCCCCCTCTGCCGCTAAATTTCCTTACCGAGGCCTACGTGAGTTCTACGCAGAAATCTTACAAGCGTTGCATTGTTGATCCTTTAGATGTTCTCGGCTCCCGTTGCGCTCAAATGTGAATAAACGGTTTGAGTTTACACTGTTGGCGATGTCAGAAATGATGCCGCTATTAATGAGACCCGAAAAATGGATCGGTCAAACTTCTTGAGTTTCCGGGTTCCCCCTCTGCCGCTAAATTTCCTTACCGAGGCCTACGTGAGTTGTACGCAGAAATCTTACAAGCGTTGCATTGTTGATCCTTTAGATGTTCTCGGCTCCCGTTGCGCTCAAATGTGAATAAACGGTATGAGTTTACACTGTTGGAGATGTCAGAAAGGACGCCGCTATTAATGAGACCCGAAAATGGATGCATTCAAACTTCCTGAGTTTCCGGGTTTCCCCTCTGTCGATAAATTTCCTTACCGAGGCCTACGTGAGTTCTAAGCGTAGACATTGTTCTCGCAATCGATGTTACGAGTAGTATTTTTCGTTCAATCATCTCTCATTGTATTGATTGTCACTTCCTCCAAGTCGATATCACTCGATAACTTACTTGTAGATCGATAATCATGTCATCAAGCGAGGTGACTCCGATCGAAGGATATATCGGGGTTGACAATGGCACACAAGGACTGTCGGTCGTCCTCACCGATGCCCATCTGCAAGTTCTCGCGAAAGGGGAAGCTCGATATGATTTTGTTCCCAATTTACCCGAAGGCTGTTACGAACAGCGTGTAGAAGACTGGGATCATGCTTTATCCATTGCCATGCAGCAGGCACTGAATGAATTACAAAAGAAGATTGGTGATAAAATGTTATGGAAGCCTCTCGCCATTGGCATTTCCGGACAAATGCACGGCGAATGCTTGATAAAGAACGATGGGTCGATATTGGGACCGGTCCGATTGTGGTGCGATGCACGGAATGCCGATACAGCGGAAGAATTGACGCAACAATTCAAAGTCAAAGTTCCCAAACGCGTGACGTGTGCGCGGTTTCTGTGGACGTGTCGGGAACGGCCGGAGTTGGCGGCGCAAGTAGCCCATATCACCACACCCGCCGGTTGGTGTGCCTTTCGCTTGACCAATGAATTCAAATTAGGAATTGGCGAAGCTTCGGGGATGTTTCCAATGGATACGACTCATAACCATTACCGAACCGATCTTTTAGAACAATACGATGCGGCATTAAGAGAGCCTGGCGTATCGCGTCGCATGGTAGATTTACTGCCGACTCCCGTCCGTGCGGGAGAAGATGGAGGATATTTGACGGCGGCTGGTGCGGCGTTACTCAACTTGCCAAAAGAATGGGCGGGAATTCCCGTGGCGCCGGCGGAAGGAGATCAAATCGCGGCCTTGGCGGGAAGTTTGATTGGGAGTGCGGGGACAATTTCGTGCTCCTTTGGAACGTCGGTATGTGCCAATGTGGTAGGTGATCGTCCGTTTCAGGGCGTAAGTGCGGCAGTGGATCAATACTGTGCTGCGGATGGAGCACCGGTCAACATGGTGTGGTTGCGCAACGGTACGACGTTTCTCAATACGATTGTAGAATCCTACAACGCAGGCAAGAATGAAGATGCATTTGCCACGATCATGCCACAGTTGATTGATGCACCAGCCGATTGTGGAGGACTACTGGCACTGCCGTTTATGCATGATGAGCCGGGCCTTCATGTTGAACAAGGTGGTAGTGCTCTGATTGTCGGATGGAACACCGAAAACGCCAAAGTGGGCAACGTTGCCAAAGCAGCATTACTGTCGACCATGTTCAATCTCAAAATGGGATGTCAGATCTTGGATGCACAAGGTTATCCACGGTCGGAATTGGTGCTGACGGGTGGACTCAGCAGAACACCTGAATGCGGACAAATTTTAGCCGATGTATTCAACACGCCTGTCAAGCTACTGGCTTCCGCCGATGAAGGATGCTCTTGGGGAGCTGCGGTGTTGGCAAAATATCGACATTTGTGTCAATCATCAGCAACCTTTTCATTGAATTGGGCTGGCTTTCTACAATCACTGATACCACCCGAAGAGGAAACGTTACGATTCCAACCGATTGCGGACCATGTACGGGAATACGAAGCCATGTTTACACGATATCAAAAACTGATTCAGTTGCAATCACAAATTGCAGCAACCACTAGCCTGTAGCAAGAGTTGTACATTCGTTGCTCAAGTCGATCACTCTCATTCTAAAGAATAAATGCTACTAAGAATCATCTAAAATATCCAAAGTCGTTTACTTTTCAGAAGCAGCAGCTAGTTTGGCTTTAGAAGCGGCCATTTCCTGCAATGAGAAGAGCATAATAAATGGAATAGAAGTGAGTTAATCAGCCTTCCATGATTTTGTCGTCGTTTCAAGTATTAGCTTACCGCAGCTGTTTTGGTGCGGGGTTTATAGTAATCCGCAGATCGAACGCTTTTGCATTTTCCGAGCTATAATGCCATTACAAAGGAAAAAACAGGTTTTGAGAACAAGCGCGAGAGAATATAAAACGTGATGCGATCGATTGCTGTACAGCGACGGCGACGATGCATGGCCCGCTTTCAACTCACCTGAGCATCCAATTGTGCAGGTACAGGAAGAACTTCGTCTGCCATGGTTTACCAGGAAATTACAAGAGAGTATTGAGCAAAAGGTAGTGCTAGGGTTGCAATAGTATGCTTTCACTTATTTATGAGTCGTCCTGCGTCCTGCACGCGAAATAGTGCGAGAAAACAAAAACGCGACGCATTGCGAAATGACGTACGCCGTACAAACGTGCATACAAAAATGGTCGTTCCAGAAATTCTGGATGGACTTAGTGGTTGCGATCAAACAGAAATTCTGTGGTCGGTCCAGAAGTTCTAGACTTGGTGATTGCGATCATACCCAAATTCTGTGGTGTGTTTCATTCATACAGAAATTTTGGGGTGGTCCAGAAATTCTGGACCAGTTGTATTTCATTCATACAGAAAATTTGGGGCAGTTCAGAAGTATTGGACCATGTGTATTTCATTCATACAGAAAATCTGGAGAGGTCCAGAAATTCTACCCATTTGTATTTCATTCATACAGAAAATCTGGAGCTGTCCAGAAAATTCTGGACTAGTTGTATTTCATTCATACAAAAAATCTGGGGCGGTCCAGAAACTTTGAACCAGTTGTATTTCATTCATACAGAAAATCTGGGGAGGTCCAGAAATTCTGGACCATAAGTATTTCATTCATGCAGAAAATTTGGGTACTTCCAGAAAATCTGGACCAGGTGTAGTTCATTCATACAGAAAAGCTGGGGCGGTGCGAAAGCACAACTTTCCGGACTTGACATGAAAGCAGTCACGTACAACGCTACGTTTCATTTTATGGTTACTCCATTCGTGTCTTTTGCAATCAAGAATGCTCAAAGTAATCATTCTACAACACGGCATAATATTATAAAAACTCATAAAGATAGAAGCAACAAGTTCCTAGCTCTTAAGGGCGGTCATGCAGTTTGGCCGAACAAGAACGCCATTTGTTCTTTGACTCACTGAATTTTATAGGAACCCGTCGTCACCTCGTATATTCCAATCTTTTTTAGAAATCTTCCTCCGAAAGACTTAATGCTTTAGCCAAGGCAACCTCTTCGTCGTCGTCATGTATGCATTGATCGTCATAATGGACCTGACGTGACGCAGACTGATTTGACATGCTCAATGCAATAGCTTTTTGCAAATTCAAGTCCTTGGAATCTTCCACCAACTCGTTCGACTTATTCTTTTGAAACATCCCAAAAAATCCGCGCTTCTTCTTCTTTTGGGATGTCCCTTTCGTTTGTTCCGTGGGAATCATAGCCAGCGTCGAGCGCAATTCCCGGAGTTTCTCTTCGCCCCTGGCACGCATTGCCGGTGTCGCGTGTTGTACTTGACTCGCTCCCGAGGGTGGTTCGTCCCAAACACGCTCGCCGGTGCGTCGATTGCGATAATAGGACCGCAGCAACAATTTGGGGGCACCGTCTTTGGTCGCGCTTTCACAGACCGTCACCCGCTCGCACCAGACATCACCATCTTGAAGATCGGTAGCGAGATGAGAAAATCGACTGGAGTCTACCGCAGCGGAATTCATTTTTCGACAATTGCTGATAAGTAATCTTTGGTTACACAAGACTCAACGGTTGGAGGCGACTTCTTTTACAAGAATGAACTTTTGAAATTGAAAAGTTTTTGCGGTGTCGCTTCTACAAGCTATTTCCACTTAAAAGCAATAGATGAGATGAAAGAAGTTATTATTTCGAAGAATGAACGAAGAAGAAGCTCGACTTTACGAAATGGAAAGATCAAAAGAAAAAAATGATTTCGATGTCGTTTTTGCGAGATCGCATAAAATCGTCCGCTCACTGTCGACCTTAACCTCAACTCTGTTGTATCCACGATATTATGCAAAGTACATAGTTATTAACTCCTTATAGTTCTCAGATCTCAGTGCTTTCGCTGATTATTAACTTACTTTCTCATTTCCTTCTAAAGGAACGACTTTATTTCGATCAAACAAAGCCGTTTGTCCCACACGGTTCCCTTCGTTGTCGTACACATTCCACAATAAGCCCTCATTGATCTGAAATAATTGACCATGTTTGGTCACACGGACAGCTTCTGTATAAACTTGAAATCCTCGTTCCACAGACGCTTGAATTAAGGCTGCACGATCAACCCGCAGATCCGGCGGAGCCGATTTCCGACTGGGGAGTTGATAAATTTCCTCCGGTTCATATTGGAAGGTTTCCATAGCGGCCCGATTGAAATAATTGTAAATGGGATCTTCCTGTGTTCCGTGCGATAAAATAGCGAATCGCGTGTTTTCGTGCGCCGCTTCCAAGGATGGAACTTCGGTCATGTGTTCCAAGAGTGTTTTGCCTGTGTATTGTTGCAGTGAATTGGACGAAAATAAGAGCCATTCTGTCACATTGGCCACGCGCCCTGTTGGAGATGTCATTGTATCCGTATTTTGGTTCATACAGAGTGACGATATTATACTCGGACGAGTAGTAATGCAACTAAAAACTCTTCGAGGCATCCAAGTCCAAGTTGGCATTCCTGTACGTTCTCTTCTCTCTACTGAAAACTGAAACGACACCACCCTTTGCGCGAAAAGAAAAGATAGCACGCTTATAAGACACAACGATACCATGTTTGTTATTGTATTGTATTATCGAACAGAAAGATCAGAATGGTTGATGATCACTCGCATCCATTGTCGCATTCATCATCATCGCGATCATCGCAAAAAGTTTGGTCCGCCTTTTATTTGACGGTACCGGTACCGGTACTCCGAGTCCTGTAGTACATAGGAGTAAGTAGAAACCCTGGGATGAAGATATGTCTGTTTTCAACCGTTGATAGTTTCACCGCTTAAACCAACGTTTGTCCGTCGTCAGACCCTTTTGCGCTGCTGCTGCGATTTTTTCACCGCGTAACAGCACGACAAAAGGCTGACCTTAGTGGGCCTACCTTAATACGAAAGTATGGTCCGACCCTTGGCCGTGATACTAAATTGTTTTGAAATATTAAGAAAGAAAGATTTGCAATGACGGCCAAAGGTCGGACCATACTTTGATCATGTTGTTGACATGCAAAGATCGATCATTTTGCCGTGATAATTACACGGTGCAGCATTTTCAAAGATCGATATTCGACTCATTTTGACCGATGTCGCACTATGTACAGTGACAGATAAGCTCACAAGACGGAGTATCGCGTAAAAAACGGTCGAGAACAGACATATCTCCATCCCAGGGTTTCTACTTACTCCTATGTGTACTATATAAATGTTGTCCGTTTTTGTCCAAGACTGTATTTTTAGTCATGAGTAATGAGGAGTTTTTTCATCCATCTCTCCCTTCATGCAATTGAATAAAGTTTTTTTATAAAAAAAATTCATGTTGGTAATCAAGCTATTTTAGTGATCCGGACATTATGGTAGGAAAGAAGTGTTTCAGCGCGCGATAGAGGTCTACGTAAGATTACTTCGACGACAAACATTTCTATGGACATTAGGCCTTACAAGGACGCCTATTAATTCGGTCTACGGCTTACACTGCTATGCAACAGGTGACGAATGATTCGATGAATGGTCATATTAGTTGCGTACTACGTATTAATTTACTCATAAATCCAAGCATTGGCACACGATTCCCATTCACTGATTCCCTCGGGGAACCACAAGGCAATCTCGGCATTGGCCGACTCGACCGAGTCACTGCCGTGGCAAATGTTACGACCGACTTCGATGCAGAAATCTCCTCGAATGGTTCCCATGGCACTTTCACTGGGCATGGTGGCTCCCAACATCTTGCGTCCCTCCTTGACCACATTCTTGCCTTCCCAAACCATGCAGACGACGGGTCCACTGGTCATGTAAGCAATCAAACCGGGAAAAAACTTTTTGTCTTTAAGGTCAACGTAGTGTTTTTCCATGTGTTCCGCGCCGGGGGCGGTCAACTTCATGGCGACGAGCTTGTAACCTGTCATTTGAATCTTAGTGAGATGAGAAAGATTCGTTTTACATCAAAGAAGGTAAATAAAGCACGTACCCTTGGCCTCGAAACGGGCGATGATTTGACCAACGAGTCCTACAAAAAAGAGAAACAAGGAAATGTGAGAACAATTCGAGTCATTCTTACGAGCCGTTGGCAAATGACTCGGGGGCCGCACCTCGCTGGACACCATCGGGTTTAATCTGAAAAAATGCAGAGCGCGTGTTAGTCAAAAGTCAACAACATACCCAAAGAAAGACAAGAAACCAACGTACCATAATGTAAGTGCGCTCCATCATGTTTGATTGCTTGTGGGTTAGTGTTGCAAGACGCAAAATAAAATTTTTGTGAAAAAAAAAAGCGATCGCGGATTACGTTCGCGCAAGATGTGGCCGTTGATGAAAGGACGAAAAGGCCGTTTGCGTGCGGAACGCATGGCAGACCGAACCGTTCGCGCGCCCACTATCGCGCGGCATCGCCGATCCGTTCCGACCGACAAAGATCTTTCGTGTCTTTACCTGGTATTCTTCCTGCACAACAACAAAGCTGCACGTGTGCGACTTTGTTCCTCTATCATAGCCAGCCGAGCAATAGCAAGTTCTTTTCATTGTTTTTATTCAAATAGAAAATAGACGAAAGAAAAAATGAAACCTATACCCGACAACATCAAACAGATCCTTGGGCAGCTTCAAGGACCGCAACAGGTTGCTCTCAAAGGGTATATTGGTACTTTGCGTGCGGAAATGAAAGATTTGGAGGCACAATTGCACGCATTAAAGAACCCGGCGCCGGATCATGGTCACTACCACGGACATGAACTTTGCACTGCAGATCACGGGCATTCCGAGCATGCACACGGTCACAAGAAGGAACACGAACACCCTCCCCATCATAAAGAACATGATCAGCATGAGCACCACCATCACAAAGAACACGACCATGAACACGATCATCACAAAGAGCATCACGATCACCAGCACAATGATCATTGCGAGCACAAAGATCACGATCATAAACACCATCACAAAGAGCATCACGATCATCACGAGCACAAGCACGAACATCATCATCATGATGAAGTGCCGGCCTGGAAGAAAAAGGCCATGGAAAGTGATCCTTCCGCCGCACCCTTTGGTGGAAGCTGGAATGCGGAATCGAATGTGAATGCCAAGCATGGTAAACATTAAAAGTTTTTCAGACATTGTAGTCTTGGGGCGCGAGTGTCGATAGGGGGATGGAACGAATGCAACTTGCAAATATGGTCGGAAAGAAATGCAAATAAAGATACTAAAAATAATTTTATTTACCCTACTAAACAAATAGACAAGCGAGACGATTCAAGAAAACGTAAATATATTACTCCAAATCCGGCAAATCATCCAAATCGTCCACTTCACCTATATCCGGAATGCCATCATCGTCGTAGCCGCCCATATTGCCGCCACCACCCATACCACCCATACCGCCCATACCGCCAAACTTGGCCATGAGCTTTTGCATGACCGGGCCGACTTCAGGATCACTCATGAGCTCTTGCATCTTGGCGGGATCGGGCATGCCTCCCGTCATGAGACCTTGAAAGGCGGACATGACCTTGGGGTTCTGCATCGCCGCGAGCAACTCGGGATCCGACATGAGACCTCCCAACATGCTTTGAAAGTCCATATTACCCGTCATACCTCCTGGTACTCCGGGTATACCACCCGGAAAGCCGGGCATCGTACGGGGTGTCGATGATTTCTTCTTGGCTTCTTCTTGCGCCTTTTTGATTTCTTCCGCTCGTTTTCGCAGTTTCTCTTCTTCTTTGATGCGATCTTCGGCTTGTTTCTTTTCCATTTCAATGTGCTTTTCTGTCAACCATTTTAAATCTTCTACGGTACCCTCATCAAAATCAATCGTCTGGGCTTGACTCCAAATCTTTCAAGGCCTCTTCCCACAATCCCAATTCCTTGCGCGCCTTGCCCCGCATGCGCAAGGCCTTCGCGGAATCGGGATTTTCCTGCAACGCCGCATCGCAATCGCGTTCCGCGGCCTTGGCGCGACCCAATTGCAACAAGCAGTAGGCTCGATTCGCGTACACGAGCGCGGAGGGAGGGGCGGCCACAATGGCGGCCGTGTATTCTTCGACGGCCTTGTCCCAATTTTTGGCGTCCTTAGCGTCCGCGGCATTCTGTTTGTGTTCCGCGGCCTTGTCAAAATCTTCGGCGGGAGGTTGATAGAGTGGAGGGAAATCCTCGTCGTCCGCGGGAGGTGTAGCGTCGTTCATTTCGACGTCGTCGTCGTCACTGCCTCCAAGTTGTTGAATCTTTTCGCGAAGACTTTGAATGTAAGATTCGACCAATTCTAGACGTAATAATGCGGATACGAAAATTTAATGAATCATAAATTCTCAAAAGGTCGGAGAGATAACTCAGAAAGACGACTTACCTCGATCCGAAGAGTCAAGTTTCTCGAGGGCAGCGGTCACAGCTGTTGGTGTCATACTTTCGTTCTAAATGCGTCTTTTTTGTTACTTCGTACTTCCGGCACTAACTAAATAGCGCAATCCCGTCAACGAGCGGAATCTGAGTTGCTATGTGGTATAAAAGCGGTTGATAATCACTCAATCAAGCAATAATGATGATGAATGATGTCAACAAAATCCTTTATTTTTCTGGTCGTGTGCGGATCGCTTCGATCCTGGGTTCGCTTACGGAATGACGTACCGGTATCCCAAGACCAGTCCAAATGTTACACGTGGCGCTCGTGAACCGTTTCGCGGTCCCGCACAAGCTATGGCGCGATTCGCGAATATTCTTACATCTGCACAATATTACATGAGTATTCACTGATTGACGTGAGAAATGGATGACAGTTCGCATCGAAATAAAACACGTTCTTTCTCTTAATCAAGGACAACAGAATATCGGTTTCCTATAAAAAGAAGCTCTGACAAATTCTTTCTTCAGGTACTGTATTCTTCTGAACAGATTATCGCCACAAAAGCCTGTGATTAATTTGGTAAACGGTCTGTTAGTGAATGCAAATTCTCTACCGCACCCGTCCTACGGTTAACATCGCCTCATCATTGCGCATCTTTCCGGAAATCGCAGAAGAAGCTCTCGTGCGACAAGTAGCATGATATCATGAAATGAAAAGTGCCTGAAGCAGCGTATTAGATCTTGATCATGCAACTACGTCGCTCTTTGTATTTTGGGGACACTTCCGAACCTCGTATGTTCGCTACAATCCGTCACTATATCTCTCAAGCTCGGAATACACCACAGAATACACCGACATTGTTATTGCAGCAGATGGGATTCCTCTTCCGTACGCAACTTGCCATCCATGAAACAGCCGTTTATTAACACCCCAAAAGCCCTCTTTGGAAAAAATATCTCGTAGAGTGGACCATGCCGAAAAACGCACACTCCAGTCAGTGGACGACTGCACCCATGTTTTCACGGTATCCAGTGGTAAACCAACCAGCCAAAAAGCAAGACCAGCAGCTCCGCCCGATGCTAGACTGGTGGCAAACTTTGGTGTTTCACCCGGAGGAGTCAATGTATTTTGCATCCCATGCATAGCACAGAAGAATAAACCACAGCCCAATCCGTCTCGCCACAAAGCCCAAGATGCGCCTCTCCAAAGAGCTCGAACACCTTCTGGTTGTTGTAAAGCATAACGAATGACATCGGTACTCCCCTGAAACCGCGTGTGTGACAAGGATTGCTGACAAGCCTGCTGTGTATGCTGCGCAATCAATTGATTGCGCACGAATTCTACAGGTGTGACAAATAGCACCGCATTGAACGCCCCACCCATAAATCCGCAAACAAATCGATCCCAGTAATTCAATGAAAGAGTTTCGTTGGGTGGCAAAATAGACTTTCCTGTATGATATGCAAGATGTTTCCGATCCAGTATCCACACCAGAGTCACATTGTTAACCGCAAACACCGTTGACTTGTAAACAACTTGTGCCGCGAGAGGCAAACCTATTCCGGTGTAGAGTGCGGGAATTCCTCCGTGTTGCAAGGTGTGCCGAAGTACGTATAGTGGACCGTGAGACCGATGTAGGCCCATTGTTGGTTGCACCGACGAAGCTTGCATTTTGGTCCGCAAGACATCCATCGGATACAAGACAACAGTACTGGCGATGCCGGAACAACTACCCGCTACAATGGAATTACGAACGAGAGACGACCGACAAAGCTCGGACGACGGGGCGGACGAGGACTGTTTCGTTGTCATGTCCGTGTCGGTGTGTGGGGTTCAAAGAGGTTCAAAATGGATCTGACTGCTTTATCAAGCAACAACGAACATGCGACTAACCCAATATCCGAGGCTTGATTATGACCGAATCATGAAGAGATGAGGTGGTGAAGTTATCAAGCTACCAGTAAGTAACGAATGATAATTCGGCATTCGCATTCATTCGTCATTTTCCCATTTTTCCTTCTGGTCAAAAATAGAAACACATTCGCTAGACTACGAAATAATGAAAAACACCTGGTCCAGAATTTCTGGACCAGTCATACAGAATTTCTGTAAGACGTGATCACTATTTCCAGATTTTCTGGAATTCACGCAGAAGCGATTTTCGTCGAAAAATGCTGTCTCCTATCTTTTATGGAAGCTATCGTCTAGACTACACCATTGCAGTATGATAATACCACCGTCTCCAAATTTCCCGGACCCAGCACGAACCTCTCTGTGAGATGAAAACACCTGGTCCAGAATTTCTGGACCAGTCATACAGAATTTCTGTAAGACGTGATCACTATTTCCAGATTTTCTGGAATTCACGCAGAAGCGATTTTCGTCGAAAAATGCTGTCTCCTATCTTTTATGGAAGCTATAGTCTAGACTACACCATAGCGGTATGACAAATACCGCCGTCTCCAAATATCCCGGAACCAGCACGAACCTCTCTGTGAGATGAAAACACCTGGTCCAGAATTCCTGGACCAGTCAAACAGAATTTCTGTAAGACGTGATCACTATTTCCAGATTTTCTGGAATTCACGCAGAAGCGATTTTCGTCGAGAAACGCCGTCTCCTATTTTTTTTATGGAAGCAATAGTCTAGACTACACCATTGCGGTATGATAAATACCGCCGTCTCCAAATATCCCGGAACCAGCACGAACCTCCCTGTGAGATGAAAACACCTGGTCCAGAATTTCTGGACCAGTCATACAGAATTTCTGTAAGACGTGATCACTGTCTCCAGATCATCTGGAATTCACGCAGAAGCGATTTTCGTCGAAAAATGCCGTCTCCTATTTTTTATGGAAGCTATCGTCTAGACTACACCATTGCAGTATGATAATACCACCGTCTCCAAATATCCCTGAACCAGCACGAACCTCTCTGTGAGATGAAAACACCTGGTCCAGAATTTCTGGACCAGTCAAACAGAATTTCTGTAAGACGTGATCACTATTTCCAGATTTTCTGGAATTCACGCAGAAGCGATTTTCGTCGAGAAATGCTGTCTCCTATCTTTTATGGAAGCTATAGTCTAGACTACACCATTGCGGTATGATAAATACCGCCGTCTCCAAATTTCCCGGAACCAGCACGAACCTCTCTGTGAGATGAAAACACCTGGTCCAGAATTCCTGGACCAGTCAAACAGAATTTCTGTAAGACGTGATCACTATTTCCAGATTTTCTGGAATGCACGTCATGAGTCATGATCGATGATTATTGCTTGCAAAAATTGAGGTCAGGGTGCAATTGATCATACGTGAAATTTGTGCACATGACTAACAATCGGGATAGGGTGCATTTGATCATACCTGATACACGATATCTGTTTCAGTTCGAGAATAATACAGATATTTCTGTTCTTCTTCCAGAAAAACTCGACAAGGTGCGTTGCCTACAAATGCTTTGTGAGTTCCAGAAATTCTAAGATTAATGTGATTTGTAATACAGAAATTTTGTATAAAAACTAAAGAAATTCTGAACAAGGTTGTATATCATCGTAAAAGCTTACAGATATTCTGTGATTCGTTCGAGGATCAATCTTACAGATATTTTGGGATGGTTCCAGAACATCTGAAGACAGTGGATTTCTTAAACAGCCATTCTGTGTATGTTTCAGAAATGCTGGACTCATTGTGGGTTCTGTCACACAGAAATTCTGTATACCAGTTTTAGAAATTCAGGATAATTGGTGTCTAATGTTTGTTAAGAGTCTTCGAAGTCCCATTATTTCTTTCAGTATCGTTGAAATTAAGCGCTTTGATTCATGTGTTGTTGATTTGTTGAGATATTTGGAATAGCTTGCTCCATTTTGTTTGCTCCTAATTTTCCCTTGACTCTGACTGCTGACTGAGGAAGGATAGGACTGAGGTTGAATGAGGTCTGTGCTTCAGCCGTCATGAGCCTCTTAATTCTTTTCGTCGCGCGCCCATCATCACACAAAGTGGTGACTCACACTCACACCTCGCGTCAACATTTCATTCAATTTCTTCATCATTCAACTAACAAAGCCGCTAATCCTCTTCCATAGAGAACGTTACAAGCAACCGCTATCTGTTCTCGTATATCTTTTCGAGTAAAACTGAAGAGAAAAGCGTTGGCTGTTTGTTATTTTCTATTTCTAGGAAACCGGCATCATCCGTCGTCGTCGCGTCTTTCTTATCACCATCTTCTTCAATAAGAATACAACATGCAGATAATCATGACTGTATTTGCTTCTGTGCTTGCTGTCACATTTCAACGGAGATATCGTGTCGCCGCCTTTCAACAAGCAAGCACATTTCGCGGCTTTTCAAATTCACGGCTGTACGCCCGAGGTAAGTTTGCATTTAATTGGCCCTTCTGGCGATAAGACAACGTTCCGCCTCACATTATTACCCCCTTTCTCAAACAACAACAGAAGAGAAAAAGGAAAAGAACATATTTGCGTCGACCATTATTTTACCCGATACGCCCTTTTCGCAAAGAGCCAACGCCGTGGTCCGTGAACCAGAATTGCAAGCCTACTGGAAAGAATCAGGTTTGTACCACAAACTCTCCGAGCAGAACGCCGCGTCGGGTCGTTTCGTACTGCACGATGGACCTCCTTATGCAAATGGAGACCTCCATTGTGGTCATGCACTCAATAAGATCCTCAAAGATTTTGTCAACCGAAAACAGCTACTCAACGGCAAGCAAGTGCATTATATTCCCGGCTGGGATTGTCATGGTCTTCCCATTGAATTGAAAGTACTGCAAACTATGTCATCGAAAGAGCGCAGTGGCTTGACACCCGTAACGCTCCGTCAAAAGGCGGCCGCCTTTGCCAAGGAAACGGTTGAAAAACAATCCGTGGCATTCCAGCGATTCGGTATCTATGGCGACTTTGAGAAGCCATACTTGACTTTGCAGCCAGAGTTTGAGGCAGCTCAGATTCGGGTATTTGGTGAAATGTTCAAAAGGGATACATCTTTCGCGGACGAAAGCCGGTACACTGGTCTCCGTCATCAAGGACCGCTTTGGCAGAAGCGGAGTTGGAATACCCCGACGGGCACGTTTCGAAAAGTATTTACGTAGCCTTTAATGTCGACAAGCCGTCACAGGCTTTGGAAAAATATCATTCGGCGCAAGACCCGCTCAAAGTAGCCATCTGGACCACTACACCGTGGACCATGCCCGCCAACTTGGCGGTAGCCGTTAATTCGGATTTGAGTTATTCGGTCGTATATCACGAGAAAACGGGAAAGTTGCTTGTAGCAACCGACTTGGCCGAAACTCTGGCGAAGAAATTTGCTTTACCAGAGGGAGAAGTGTTTGACGTGATGGGGACATTCGAGGGATCGGATTTGGTGGGTACCACATACCAGCATCCTCTCTATGAGCGCAAATCTCCAGTCTTGGCCGGTGGTGACTATATTACAACCGAGTCTGGAACTGGTTTAGTGCACACCGCTCCAGGACACGGCCAGGAGGATTATCTGACAGGATTAAAGAATGGATTAGAAATTCTCAGTCCTGTCGATGATGTCGGAAAGTTCACTGCCGATGCGGGTGAGAAATTCGCCGGATTAAGTGTATTAGCTGAAGGTAACCAGGCCATCATAGATGCCCTTGCTGAGACAGGTGCGCTCCTGAAAGCAGAAGACTATGGTCACAAATATCCATACGACTGGCGAACGAAGAAACCGACGATTTTCCGTGCGACCGACCAATGGTTTGCCAGTGTGGAGGGCTTTCGAGAGTCAGCACTGAAAGCGATCGACACGGTAAGTGTAGCATTTGCGTCGACTACTATTTATTGTATTTTCGCGGATGAAGAAAACTTTCATACTATCCTGAGGGTCTGAGCAACTTGCTATGTTGATCCATGTGAAACCGAGCTTTTTAACCCTGACGCATACGGTGTTTCGAATCGTAAGGAAGACTTTTGGGCTATAGCTCACCTTACTTGTTTATTTGTTCAGGTTAAGTGGGTTCCGGATGTTGGTAAGAATCGTATTACTGCATTTGTTAGTGGACGCGGCGATTGGTGCATTTCGCGCCAGAGATCGTGGGGAGTACCTATCCCAGTTTTCTACGACAGAGCAACAGGGAAGGAGGTTCTGTTGAACGAAGACACCTTGCAACACATTCAAGAGCTATTTGTAAAACATGGCAGTGACTGTTGGTGGACTATGGACGAAAAAGACTTACTGCCCGAAAGTTACAAGCCCGAAGCCGAGAAGTGGGTCAAAGGGACTGATACCATGGATGTGTGGTTCGATTCGGGTTCAAGTTGGGCTGGCGTTGCACAGTCACGAGAGGAACTGGCTTATCCTGCGGACATGTATTTAGAAGGTAGTGACCAGCACCGAGGATGGTTTCAGAGCAGTTTGTTGACAAGTGTCGCAAACAACGACCAAGCACCGTACAAGACAGTACTTACACACGGTTTCGTCTTGGATGAGAAAGGCTTCAAAATGTCCAAGTCATTAGGAAATGTTGTTGACCCCATGCAAGTGATCAAGGGAGGCAATAATCAGAAACTGGAACCAGCATATGGCGCTGACGTCTTGCGCTTGTGGGTCGCAAACTGTGATTATTCAAGTGACGTATCAATAGGACCCAACATCATCAAACAAACGTTCGAAAGCTATCGCAAACTCCGCAATACTGCTCGCTACATGATTGGGAATCTAGCTGACTTTGTACCAGAAGGTCAACCGGGAAGCAACGCAGTCCCCTACGACGACCTCCCCCTCGATGGATAAATGGATGCTGGGTCGCCTCAGTGCAGTTTTGAAACTTGTGGACGAAGCAATGAACGAATACCAGTTTCAACGAGCAGTCCAAGAAATTCTGCGATTCGCCACGGCTGATCTCTCCAATTTTTACCTAGATGTCGCCAAAGACCGACTTTACATTTCTGGTATTGACGATTTCCGAAGACGAAGTTGCCAGACAGTGATTCAGAAATGTTTAGAAGGTTTTGCCAAGGCAATGTCCCCGCTTTTACCTCACATGGCGGAAGATATCTGGCAAAACCTGCCATACGAGACCCGTCACGAAAGCGTCTTTGAAGGTGGTTGGCCAGCCGATTTGGCTGCTTATCCCGAATTTGCCGTGGATGAATGGGATCTTGTTCGCGAATTGCGCGATGACGTTAACAAAGTACTCGAAGCAGCACGAACCGACAAACTAGTCGGAGCATCATTGGATGGTGCCGCTTTTGTGTATGTAGCAGACGACAGAAAGAGAGCTATTTTGGAGAAGCTGGTTGGCGACGACAATTTGATTTCGCCTCCTGTAAAAACTAACGGCGTCGACGAGTTACGGACCGCGTTGATGCTATCACAGGTTTCTCTTGTGGGAAGTGAAACCGCCTTGAAGGAGGCTTGCGACGAGAAATACATTTCGGGCAAGGACACAGCAAGCGGGTGTATTGTAGGCGTAAGAAAGGCTTCCGGCGAGAAATGCGGTCGGTGCTGGTTTTATGACGAGCAAATTGGTAAACACGATCTTCCTCATGCGGATGCTTGTCAAAGATGTAACGAGGCTATTTCCATTTGGGAAAAGAAATCAGGGCAAACGTTTGTGCGTCCAGAAGCAGCTGAGCAACCCGTAGCATAAAAACCATTTTTATATTAGACTATCTTCTCCTATCTGTAAAATGAATCCTCCCCATCTTTGAGTGTCATCTTGTTTTTGACAGTCACTCGAATGGTTGGGATCATCTCGTCACCATCCTCCGCTTGAAAAATGCAACTCTCGGGATCGATCATACCTCGGAGAACGGCGGACCACACAATGCGACCAAAGACCGACACGCTGATTGTCGTTGTACTGAACACAGCAGCCATGGCGGCGGATGGCTGTCCTCGTAGACCGGGAATTCGTAGTCTCGCGTGCATTTCATCCATCGTTTCGGTCCATTCGCAGCCGTCGTCTTCCACACCCGGAATGCGGCTGGTACTTTCGTATCCTGTCATGGAAAGTCCCGACAAGATACCTACCGGTAAAGGTTTTTCCAGGTCTTCCATAGTCAAGCCTAAATCACTTACGTCCACGAAAGCTGGGCTATTATCGGAAGCTCCATTCTTTAACGCGTTAGTGCTGCTTGTGCGCGTTCTTCTTACACTAAATGCGCTTGTATTTGCAACGAGAAGAAGGTAGACTACCAGCACGTTCTTAAAGAGCATTTTTGTTGTTTGATCAAGTAAAGATTGACGGCGTTGTTACTAAAGTAGTTACCTTACAACAATAATTGATGAGGGATGAAAGAATAATGGGAAAAAATAATTGAAAATGTGAGTCAGTTTTTTCTCGCTTTTGCGCGGTTTGCGGTTTTTGCGGACGAGAAAATTGACGGTCGACGGCAGGGTTTTGATGTGTCGACGATAGCAAAATGCACGCATTCATCGCATTTATTGTATGCAAACTTTCGTATTTGAAATGAGAAAACAAAAGTGATGCTGATTACCCTATGATATGACCAGAATACTGTGCTGGAACTAGGAAGGCGATTGCACATCATTTAAAGTACACGAAAGCCCAGAAGTCTCTCTCTGTCATGAATTTTTCCTTCAAAAAGGTGATCAGGCTACTTCTTGCCCTGGTGCTTTTGTTTGAAACAACATACGCCTGGGAATGGTCGGACTTTATCGGAAGTCACCTGCCGTCACCGGTTGTCGCAACATTGTCATTGGAAGAAGTTTCCGATCTGCGAGCACGGGACATTAAACGGCGACTCGCCCGGAATCATGGCTACTCGGCCGAGGAATTGGCGCGCATACTCGATAAGAAAGAACTCATACATGCACTGGCTTTTGAGGAAGAAAAGATTCGTCTTAAATATGAGGATGAAGTGAAACGCGTTCTATTGAAGCGAGGCATTATCACAGCCATCCTCCTGGTTCTAGTCATTGTCTGCTGGCCTTTGTTGCAACACGCCTACGAGGTTGCTTCCGTCAACTTTGTTGTATATACCGATCGAAAGAGACATGAAGCGCATCGGTGTTGGGAATTGAAATCGTATGCTGGTATGGTCGGATGTACGATCATGTTCGTTCTCGATTTGATGCAAGCCTGGTTGACGGCATCCATTCTGTTGTCCTGGGTCATGCGCTCCCGATATTTCTTTCCCACTCCCTCATTACCAATAAAACCAGGTCAACTGATGGGAGGTGAGATAGCACGCTCTCCCATGGCAAATTATGGACTCAATGTTGGTCCCATGGCAGTGTCTTGGGGCATGCGGTTTGTTTATGGACGAATAGAGAGTTGGACGGGTCGTGCGCTGTCTCGAGCTCATCAGACACAGCGACGCGCGGCCCGGGATAACGAAAGCGAACAAGAGCGAGCCGCTCGAAAGGCTCGGAAACAAGCAAGGCGGGAAGAACGAGAACGACAAGCCGCGATGCGCGTTCCCACTAGCACGCTGCCACCGGATTGGATGCAACCGAACAATAATGATTCCGATGAAAGAGGAGAAGGGCCAGCTCCATTCTCAACTGTACATAATGATCACACGGTTGGATCCGAAGATAAGCAGTATCCTCTTCCCAGCAGCAAGGAACATGAAGAATTTTTGGAGCAACTCGACTGTCACGTCTCGGAGTTTGATGAATTAGACTAGATAGGTTTCGAGCATAGACCCTAGCTATAGGTTATAGTCGAGCGTTAACGAATGTTGAGCTAAATCAAGGTCTTTGTATTTTTCTTCTCCATACCAGGTAGAGATGACAGATGACAGATGACGGAAAGTTGACGAAGATAGTAAAAGGGGCTTAGAGTTCCGGTCTAGTGGTTATACGTGTTGATAGCATTTTGAACCCTAATATGCTACCTAAAATGCTATCCAAAAGTACATTTTTGCGCAACTCGTATTCTGTTCAATTTAAGTCCGTTGGTGCTAAACAAAGAACTAGAAGCTTGTTTTGATCCATAAGATCAATCGTATACCCCCAGGTCAACGTTGAAAATGACCTGCTCGCGACCTGGAGGAAGTTTCGTCCGCACGTTTTGTTGAAAATTTTCACATCTGAATCCGGTACCCAAAGTACATTTTATCTCTGACTAGTTGTCTATCCGGTTTCGATAAAACGTGATTTTATCGCAAAAATCTGAAAATGACCGAAAGCACACGTGAGCCGACGAGCGTCAAAATAGCACCTTGCGGCCATGAAGACGACGGTTCTGAGCAGCAGCGTGTCCCTTTGATCACAGGAAGACTCTGAATTCTTTCATATCACACGAAAACAAATAAATAATTGTTACAGTCGCTGAGCGATAGCAGCGTTGACGCCTTGACGACGTCGCCGTGGCATCGCCAGCATAAAGGCCAACAGAATGAATTTGTGTGTCACAGTCAAAGCCTACAGTTTATTGCAACATTTGCTGTAATGAGAATAACCGGTATACAAGATCTGACTGTGAAAATGAAAGCAGAAGACGGTGAGACGAGTCCACACGGCGCAAATGATACTCGCTCAGCGCAATTCGTATTATAAAGAACGTCTTGACTTCCTTTACACCTTGAATCAACGCAACTGCTTCCGTCTCATCAGCTTTTCTTACGGTTACTCTATGCTTCGACAAAAAGTTAGCGAGATCTATGTGATTGTGGATAAAAGAAGTCGGCAATTTACTTCTCGTAGGTGAGACCGAAGCACTCGTGAAATATCTCATTTCATCATCCAGCGCTCATAAGAAGAAACAATTGCCGTGGTTCGTTTGCACATTCAAACCGTTTAAACACGGTTAAACTAACTCATAGAATAATTTGGAGGAAAAGAGGTGGTAGCAACATGAGAGTCGGCTTAAACTGAAGTAGCAATATTCAGCGGCACGTCGCGCAGCTTTTCGAGTATGAATGTCGCGCTTTTTCGTCGGAAGTACATGATGTATTACTAAAAAAGCATTTTAGCCATTAACAATAAATCTATGGCCTTAAAAGCAGTGTGATGGCGCCAAGCGCATGAAGTCAAAGTAGCCTTCACTCGGAAAAACCGATTAATAGTAGATGAGAGCGGAATTGTGCCGTTAACATTCTTCCCCAAGCAAGGACTGCGTATTTCATAAGTTCATTAGTAGTAAGAACAGAATTGGCGAGCGATATGGACAGGAGTTAACTCGTCTCAAGAGCCACGACCTAGGAAATTTGATAGCATTTGAAATTGAATCGTTTCTTTGATACGAAAGCCACGATTTCCTGTCCCGTGAATAGCCCAGGTTTGCCTTTGCACCCAACAGGCTTAGACAGAGAGTTTCCTGTCCTTATAGCCTTTACATTCTTGCTTTATGTCACTTTCAACGCAAGTTTTAGCTAATATGCTATCCCATATGCTATCCCTTTCGGGGCACCTCAACTTTTGACACCGACGTCGTATCGAGCCTATTCTTTGTTATATAAATCAAGCTCAATAAGATGTTTTATTATATTGAAAAACGAAAGCAATCCGACATGTTTTCGAAAAGTTATGGTATCGCAAAAATAGTGAAATTGGATAGCATATGATATTCTACTACCAACACGTATAACCACTAGGTATTCGTCTTTGTATATCATTCAAAGTACACAGTCATAAAAAACCGGTATTGAAAGCATATGGATCAATTACCGGACCCTAATTAAATAACGTGAATGTCCTCTTACACTACGTATTTATGTAGACGTCATTGTCGTTCACCGTCCGTAACTCAACAGTTTGCTTTAGAGTAATAATTTACGACCTTCTCTCTACATTGTTTCGTAGAGTGCGAAACCGGAAGACGCCAACGTGTGTCATTGTCATACGGATGATCTAAAATGATACACTTTAACGCTCGAATCTTGTCCCTTCTTCACAGGTTTACATCGTACAAAATAGGGGCGACTCTAGAGCGGTTCTTAAACTCTGACGCCAATGGTGTTTTTTCATGAAGTGACCGAACGAAAGACCAAAGACCCAACACCGCTTCGCGGCCACAGACTTTTCGCAACGGAGCGGCTTGGTGGCAGCCCCGACACTGCCAGGCGCGTTTTCAAGTGCGGAGCAGCATCGGTCATCATCTGGTCTTTTTGCTGTTGCGACCACACGTTCTTGCATTGCTGTTCTGTAATAAACGGCTTCACTAAAGAGCAATAAAAATGGGAGATGAAGGAGGTGATCAGAATGGGGCGCTAATGTCGGACCCGGTCGATGTTATCATCGAGAAGCTGTTGAGGTCAGTCAGTGCCCGCGGACGGAGCAGCAGCACGAGTTGTCGTGAAAATGCCGATAAATACTGTATTGGGTCTATTGGTTAATTTTGTATTCAAATTGGTATACCGAACGGAGTATTTCGAAGGGCATTTTGAATGTAAAATCGATTGCTGCGGTGCTTTACTTTTATTCGTAATTTTGTCTGCATTGATTGCACAATAAATGCTAACTCTTTTCTCTTTCTTATTTCTTGACATCTTCAGTGTCCGAGGAGCTCGCCCAGGTAAACAAGTAGACCTTTCAGAAGCTGAAATCAAGATGCTTTGTCTTCGAGGAAGAGATTTGTTGATCGGACAGCCCATGTTGCTCGAGTTAGAGGCACCCATTAAAATTTGCGGAGATGTACACGGACAATACTACGATTTGCTTCGTCTCTTCGAATACGGAGGCTTTCCGCCGGAATCAAACTACGTCTTTCTGGGTGATTACGTGGATCGCGGAAAGCAAAGTCTTGAGACTATCTGCTTGCTGTTGGCGTACAAGATCAAGTATCCGGAAAACTTCTTCATTCTCCGTGGCAATCACGAGTGCGCATCGATTAATCGCATTTATGGTTTTTACGACGAGTGCAAGCGAAGATTCGGAATTAAGCTCTGGAAGACATTTACCGACTGCTTCAACTGCTTGCCTTGTGCCGCAGTCATTGATGAGAAGATTTTCTGCATGCACGGTGGTCTCAGTCCGGAACTTACCAGTTTGGATCAGGTAAAGCGAATTGTTCGGCCCACTGATGTTCCCGATACAGGTTTGCTCTGTGATCTTCTTTGGTCGGATCCTGATAAGGAAATTGACGGATGGGGTGAGAATGATCGAGGTGTGTCTTTCACTTTCGGAGAAGACATTGTAGCCCAGTTTTTGCACAAACACGATCTTGATTTAATTTGTCGGGCCCATCAAGTTGTTGAAGATGGATACGAATTCTTCGCTCGTCGGCAACTGGTCACTTTGTTTTCCGCACCGAACTATTGTGGGGAATTCGACAATGCCGGGGCCATGATGAGCGTCGACGAAACGCTCATGTGCTCGTTCCAGATTTTAAAACCTGCAGAAAAGCGACAACGCTTCGCTTTTCAGGGTGGCGCTCAAGGAAGGCCTGGAACCCCCGCAGGGAGCAGGCAAATAGGCATCACCGGATGTGTTTCAATTTGGATCGGGTCACTTTTTCGAATTGTGCATGCCGTTGTATTTCACTCTTTCCGGTGTCCTTCGGGCACTAGCAATCTTCTGGCTCTGTGGTACCTAAACCCTTGGCTATTAAACTCTTCTTAATTATGTTTACAGACTACTAGCTTCGTGATGTTTATTTTGACGTTGATAATTTGGGAACCGTTGAATTGATTCATGTAGTAACGATCACCATTCAATAAGCCCCACTAGTCGTTCTATACGGAAGTTAAAAATAGACAAATGGATCCAGTAAAGGTTTCCCATTTTGAATTTGAGTATGTTTGAAAACTAACTTTTACGGTACGGTGCCGTACCTAGTTTTTCGAGTGTGACACCGAGGTGCGCGCTCCCAAAAAATTTGGTGCGTTGAGTTTTGAATCCCGTTTTGTAGTAAAAATCGACTCTGTTACAAGATTCGCGGGGTGCGCGATGTCAAATTCTGGGCTTTAATCGGATCATTTGAAGAAAAAAATGACAAGCATGTGGTGCTTGCGTATTCCTAGGCGATCTGCTATTGGCCATGTTGTGTTTGTCGTATCTGTTTATGGAAACATATTTATTATATTAGCATTTGCTTTAACAGCCATCCTCGTTTGCTTCGCGTACACCGACGAATTGTTGATTGCGATGGAAAATGACATCATGGAATCAGAGAGGGCCGTAGCATTGTCTATGATCGAGCTCTCGGCACTGCAAGACGAAATCCGACAATTACTTGCACAAAGCAAGGGCAAGATTTGATCTACGGATGCCCAACTCTCAACTATGCCGTTCAGCTAGACAAGCCATCAACTGCTCTTACTTCCACTTTCTTCTTTTCCCCACACTTCAAGGCGATATATGGTGACTCGACCATAGAAATCGGTAGCGTCGTCGAAGGTAAGTTTAATTGCTTTCGTAGTCAATTTCTCGACTTGCAACGAACGCGTCTGTAACTCATGGACATCATCGAACTCAAGGGTATCATCAACAAGAATCCACTCTTCTTTTTCGTTTTTGGCATAAACCGAACAGGTTTCGGCACAAAATCCCGCTTGAAATTGTATCCGTATTTCGTCGGGCTGAACGGCCCTCCAAAAGTCTACAATGAACCAGCATCCGTCATTACGCCCTTTCTGTTCCGCCATCCCCTCCGAATTCCAGCAACTAGAGCTATTTTTGGTATCCAGGGCATTCAGAGGACCGTATTGCTTCGTGTTGCGTTGCAAAATCGACGACGCCCTGCGCTGGCTCGAGTGAGAAAAGAAAATGTATGCGACTACCTTGTGAATTATTTACCTTGCTGTTGTTCCCATCGAAATGAGACTTAATATAGATCTTGCATTGTCCATTCTTCTAGTATTCTCCTCTTCAAATTGTGATTTAGTCTAGACATTCAAATAAGCTTGCAATGAGCATCACAAGCACCAGTTATTTTTCCATCGAGAATAATACACGGTAAGGCGGGCGAATAAAAGCATGTTTCGTGACTGAGTTGCAGTCCTGAACAATTGATCCGACACTTTGGCAGATAAATAGTAATTCGGAAACCACACGGATTATCGACATGAAAAACCTAAACGTGCATTGCAAACATTCTTGTACTCTACTCGAAAGTAACATTGCAGAAGTCAGAAAAGAGGCTTGCAAAACCGGACGGAGGTTGAATAGATCGGAGGTTGAATAAATGTTTTTCTCGGTAACATCATGATGACTCTTGACTGAAAAGCAGTCGTGTCAGCCTTAAACCAACACTTTGGACTATAGTGATTTGGGACGACGTATTTCAAGAGGATTTTTAACATGAAAAGCCAGGACTTGCATTGCAAATACTATTGAAATCATCTCAATTGTAGAGGCAAGAAAACAGGCGTACATAACGAAGAAGGTTGAATAGATGTTTGGCTCGGAATATCGTAACTCATGGGTGAAACAATGCAGCTGTAACATCCGAAAACTAACACTCTGGACTATAGTGATTTTGGAACGGCGTTTTTTACAAGGATTCTCGCCACTTTCGCCATGAAGCACGAAGACGTGCATCGCCAACGCTGCTGAAGTCAATTGCATCGTCGTAGCTACAAAATGGACCTACAAAAGCGAAGCTATTCGGTTTCCGGGTGCCGTACGTTTCTATTTTCTTTCCAGTTTCTCTTGTGAATAACTAGGTACCGCTACGATAAAAGAATACTAGACAGAAAATAAGAATTGATCGTTCAACGGAGGAGCAAGCGCGGGCTTTGCTGTCAACTGTCAACTGTCAACTGTCTCATAGGTCTCACGTATCGACGGACAGAAATTGGAAGTATTTTCTGTCAACCAAGTCGCTACGTTTCGCGAACAACAGAAGAGGAAGTATCTGGTAGCCTAAGACGATAAAACAGTCAAAGTTTTCCAAACAACAATATTATAAGCCTTTACAAATCCGACAAATGATCAAGGTGGAACCTCACTGGGTGATGGTTCCGCCGAGAATGTCACTCTGCCATCGGACTAGGTCTTATTTTATCTTGAAATTCTGAGCTCAATGATGTGGCTCTAACATTCTTGTATCGCGTTGCTTGCAAACTTTTCACGCCTTCACGATCAATCCAAATCGTACAAAGACCCTTGGGCCTCTCCCATGAGGTTCCGTCCCGAAGGCTTCCGATTTGGGGGTCGTGGTTCGCATTAGGTCGTGCGGCTAAATTGGGTGAGTCCCTAGTAGTCTGCCCGCTATCCGCATATCCGTGACACTCCCTCTCAGACGAAGAGGGACCACTTTCATTCCAACCCATTAACTTGTCTCGAAGATAGGTAAACGTTTCCCTAGGCAATCCTTTCGTCATGATATCCGCAAGCTGTTCTTTAGTGTCAATCTTGTTGATCTTCAATTCACCACTTTGAACATGTTGTCGGAAGAAATGATACTTGGTTGCATAGTGCTTCGAGCGAGGGGTCATCCGCGGAATCGTAGCAAGAGTGAGCGCTCCATTGTTGTCTTCAAATACATCCGAATGGGCAATGCTCTCGACTTGATCTTCTCCAGTAATAGCCTTAGCAACAGCAGTAACAAGTCTTCGCATCGGCAAAACATCGCGCATAGCAGTACTCAATGCGACATACTCACTCTCCATTGTACTTAGAGAGATTTCAGACTGTAGCTTCGATACCCAAAGTAGGGGGCAATTGCCGAGCGTCAAGATGTAGCCAGTACGCTGACTTCACACTTATCGGATCTTCAGGATCTTCAGCTCCCCACAAACCGGCAAAGTCGGCATCAACAAAGCAATCAATCTTCAACTCTTTCGTCGGACGCATCACCAAACCACGATCGGCCGTTCCTTTCAAATAGCGGACAATTCTCTTGATCGCTTTAGCATGACTTTGCCTCGGCGAATGAGTGAAGCGAAGCGCACTGATGGACAGCAAATGCAATATCCGGTCGAGAGTTTGACGACAAGTAGAGCAACATTCCGACAACCGAAGCATAATTCCAAGACTCGGCGAACGCAGCACCAGCCAAATCTTTTCCCAATGGTTTGTTTTCAGCAGGCGTGTCGCAAGAATTACAATCAGCCATGTCGGTAGCTTCGATGACGCGATTAATGAGACCTTTCTGGGTCAACTCGATAGTATCGCCCACGACGGGTAAACTGAATTCCCAAGAACGCGGGAAACATCTTTCGACTCCACAGTCAAAGTCAGAACCTTGTCAATAGCTTCGATCATCTCATCCATGCACTTTTCATCGAGACTGAACCAAAGGCAATCATCGACGTAAGTCAAACAAATAATTTTCTGCACGAACAGGCAAGCATCGATATCGACCAACTGTTTGAAACCATGCTTCTCCAAAGTGTCCTTCAGCAAGTTAAAGAATCGGAGTGGACTATCGGACTTGCCATAAAGCCGTCTTCTGGAGCATCAAAACAGTATCTTCGCCATCGTCGTGAAATCCTTGAGGCATCTCGATGTAGCACTCTTCAGTAGGCGGCAAAGGGGCTTGAGCGAACGCATTGACATAATCAACTTGGCGGGTATGCATTCCATGGACGATGGACATAATCAACAACAACCGGACTGTGGACCACTGTACGACAGGAGAGTAGGACTCGAAATAGTCGACTCCTTTTATCTCCATATCGCCACGAACACAGAATCTCGCCTTGTACTTCGTGGGTGTCCCATCCGGTGAACGCTTAAGCCGAAACGCCCCAAGTGGACTTTATCACGCGCTTATTTGCAGGTACAGAAGCTCGCGGAATTTTCCTCCATGTCCCCATCTTCTCCAACATTCGAATTTCTTTCACCATCGCATCTTGCCATTCTCGATATTCAGCAGACGACATAGCTTGATGATACATTGGATAGTCGGGATCGGAACCTTTCTTTGGCTTCTTTACACGCTGCATAGCGGCGAAAGCAACAGGATCTCGCAAATCAAACTCGCCGAGCTCCGAATCCCAACAAGCAACAAGGCCGGAATGAATCGACGCAATAAAGGAGAAAGTTTCGCGAGGAATCGGCGCAAGAACAACCGAAGCAACGTTGGTAATAAATTCATTGAACTTTCTTGGAGCACGTCTCTCGCGAGTGGATCGGCGAGGTTCGGTAGGAGCAGCTGGTGTCTTCTTCCGCGGCGAACTTGATGGAGGCTTGGCATCCACAGCAACCTTGGGAGCAGGAATCGGCTCAACCGGTTTTGAATTTGGCTCAGGTAGTTTAACAGGAGTAGTAACTGTCTTTTGCTCTTGCTCCCTCTGCAATGTAGGCTCGCTTGAACTCTTTTCAGTCGTAGGTTCGGCATCTGTTCGCAGTCGCTGGTGCACCTTGTCGAAATCAACCGGGGGCTAGCATTGTCTTGAACGCTTCGAATCTTGCGAGATCGCTCTTGAATTCGAACATGCAACTCTTCTTGACTCAACCACTCGTCATCCAAGTCGATCGGATCATCCTCATCGAAAAATACTTGGAAGCGAGACGATGCGAAGATGTCGGCCCAAGTCTTCGGATCGACAGAATCATCCGCACCGACAACATTCGAAACAGTGGCAAACCAATCATCGACAACAACATGAAACTGCGCGGAAATCCGGTTCGTTTCTAGGTTCAAAACAACAGGAACATTCGATGCATGCCGGCCGACAAACCCAAGAAAACGCCGCGTCTTGAGCGAGGTTCAAACTTCGGAATCTTGTGCCCATCTTGCAACTTCGGGTTCAGAATATACGCGGGTGATCCCCAAACATGCATATCAGCAAACACTTTTCGATCGGTCGTTGTTCTGACGATCATATCAGCCGGAGATGTATTGTTTTCGCCGGGTCCATAGTTGAAATTTTGAACGACATAATCAATCGCCTGAGGCCACAAGTCCGAAGAAATCGCTTTCGGCCAACGCAATTTAGCATGTAGCATCGTGAGTGCGTGCGAGAGATATAATACTTCCGATTGCGCGCTCAGCAACAGCATTTTGGTGGTGAGCACCAGGTCCACTGAGAGTCATCGACTGGTAGTTCAGTATCAATTTGCTTTGCGAACTCCTGCGCCCGTGAACGTGCCATTGTCGGTATGATATTGGACCACCGTGATGCCGTGGTTCGCCATTGCACTTTCAAACTCCAACTTGGCGCGCAAAGCCTCGCCAGCAGTAAAATTCAAAACATGAACGACATAAACAAATCCACTTGCATGATCGACAAAAATCACACCGCCTTTGAACTTCTCATCATCCTTGGTACCACCGAAACCAGAGTAAAGACGTCCTCTCGTTGAAACAGAGAAGTGATCCATTGAAACCTTCTGGCCCGGAATTAAAATATCCTTCGAGAGAACTTTGGATTGGCGATCGACGGTCAATTTCGCTCCAGTCGACTTGCTTTCCTTTTCCATACATGCAAGCAGCGCACTTGGGAATCATACAACGCCGCCGCTTGGACTTCAGCAGAATTTCCGAGAGCGCCGGTTTTGAGCAAGGCTTGAATGCTTTTCATGCTTCGGTGAACAAATCGGAAATGCAAGCGAAGAAGAAACTTCTGTGCCTCACTCAAGTTTTGATTCTCAGCTGTAGTAACACAGTTTTGAATCTTCGCAGCATTGAGAGCAACAGATTGTTTTCGGAACATCTCCAACGTAGGCAAATTGTTTTCAGGAGAGTATGCAATATCAAGAAAGTGGCCGTCCAACAAATCGACATGAATGAGGCTCGAGTCGCCGGAAAAACGCGGTTCGTCGCTTCGCTATGCCTTCACCAATTGACAATAGGACTGTGGGCTGAAGAGTCGAACATTCTACTTCGGGCACATGTAATCCGGGAATCCGAAAAGTAAAGCCCTTGCCGTTTGACAGAGTAGCAGTCCACTCAAGAGTACCTGTGCCGGCAATCGAAGAACCTGCAGCAAAGCCAGACAAAACTGTATCGCCAGTAGTAGGGGTGTAGGATGTGAAGTCATCACGGTCGAATGTAACAGCAACTGTGGCTCCAGTGTCCCATATAACCGGAAACAGATTCGCCATGGTCGGTTTTCCAGCGACATGGACTTGATGCAGAGCAGGGAGGGCATAAATAGACGGGGGAAGCTTCGCGTACGGTGCAAAGTAGGCTCTAGATTTGTCTACACTATTATCTCCCTCTCGGAAGCAACATCGTCTCAGTAGCTCCCTCTGGAAGAGAATGCCCGGTGGGGTAACAAAATAATGAAGTGTCATCTAGTAGGTGCCAGGGGCGTAGGATGCTCGTTCGGCGGACACGGCAAATCAAACGACTCGGTATTCAAATGACCGTTCGATCTATCATATCCGGAAGCTCTAAGGCCCAACGCGGAATCACTTCAAGTCGTCCTCAACGTTTTTCTCGCCGCGACGCGCAGGCTCAACAAAACGATTTTGCTTTCGACGCCGAAAAACACCACCCTCACCATGCTGACAATTCGAAGCTTTTGATGATGAAGAAGGATCAGGAGGTCGGCGCAAACGTCGGCTGCGTTCACTTGGATGAAACTGGTGGCAGCCATGCCAGGCGGGCACCAAGTTGACTCCATAAACAACACCAGGGGCTCCGAGCGTAAGCGTCACTCGCCACATGCTCGTCATGATCGAAGAAAGCACCATGAAACGACACGGGAGAGAGATGAGACGCTCGGGCAAAGGTTTGAATCGCGGCCGAAGACCAAGAGAGCGACGATGAGCGGCACTTTGGGCACGCAACCACTTCGAAATGGTCGCGGCAACACGGAAATGACGCCACCAAGAAAAACACTCAACAATCAACCAGCAAAGAATAAAATGCTTCGGCGACAACTCCAACAATAAACGACCGATAAGGACGGACAAAAGGCTCAGGAAGGGACCTCGATCGAAAGGTTCACCTTCCCTGCCGATTTCCTATTCGAATCGCTGTCGGAACCCCAACAGAACTGCAAGGGTGCCGTCCAAGCTTGGGCAACATTAGCGGCAGGAGCGGCGGGCTTGGCATCAGCGGGCTTCTCTTCCTTGCTCTTGTGCTCGCCGGTTCCATGGGTCTGGTTCCAGCGCTTGCATTTGGCGCAATAATAGAAAGTCTTGCCGCACTTGGTCATGGTGGTGGGCTCTCCATCCTTCGGCGCGATGCGAGTCCAACGAGTTTCGGTCGAACCGCCGCCTTTCTTTTCGCCATCACCACCGCCAGTCTTCGTAGCAGCCTTGTCTTTGTTCGCCTTCTTGTCCTTGGTCTTCGAGGGAGGCAGTTTTAGTGCCATTCGACTCGAATTTTGACTTGAGGGTCTTGAACTCGGCTTTGAGACTCTTGATCGCCGCAGCATTAGCACTAACTTCAGTAGTAGTTCCTTTAGCCGGTCCCCAATCTTCCTTTAGGTTGCTGTAGACATCCTTTGCTTCATGGAGAATGCGGCGATAGTTGGTGTAGCCGCTCATCCTTTCAGCAACTTCCTTCGACTTTCCGGCAGAGAGACGCACAAAGTCGGAGAGGGATGCGAGCTTCGTGTGCCAGTGAACACGGAATCCTTCGACCGAGCAAGTGCACAGCTGCTGCTGCAAAATGACCAAGTGATCGCGAGGGAGCTGATCATTGGCCTCCAACTCTTGCAAAGTCTCCATCTGCGCATTCGCCCAGGCAGCAACATTTTCTCCGGGAGTTTCGACCAACTTGCGCTTGCGAACACCTCTTCGAGTTCGGAGACACGGCGAAAGGCGCTTTGGAAGAACTTCTTCGGTGATTTTCATCCAAACCAAAGGTCCAAGGCGCGCATGAGCAGAGCTCAAAGAAGTTCGAATCGTGCGCTGGAAGGAGCGCTCCAATGAGTTAAACAGAAAAGCAGCCGAATCGCTAAGCGAATTGATCATATACTGATCAAACACACCGGACTTGATCATGTCTTCGAGGGTGCTTCAGCGACTTCATCGAAGGTGAACTTGCCGTGGTAGACAAAGAGATCAATAACACGACTGAGATCGGCAGGATCGTTCATGAAGAACGGCGACGAGACCATGCGTAATGCAATGGTTGAACGCTGCATCCGCAAGCTCAACAAGGCGATAGTCATTCGCAGTAGGACTGAACTTGGGGTCGAGACCGGAGATGCGATCCTTGAAACTTTTCTTGGCGCGATACGGATTCGGATCTCGAAAGCAGTAGGGCGTCGCAGGCACAAGGTTAACACTGCAGTAAAGCTTGCATCCGGAGCACCGCCAATGGCTGGGATAGAACTTTGAACAAGGCCGAACTTCGCACGAGAACGGGCTCGGAAAAAGTGGCCTGAACATTCGTTTCGACTTTTGGGCGCTTCGGTGAAAACGCGAGTGTAGAACCAGTTAGAACCGGAGGAGGTTTCCTGTCATCAGCTTCGGTTTCGGAAGACATATCGCGAATAACGAAGGACGACAAAAAAGGGAGTAAGTAGGGCACGTGTATCAAACAACTGCAAAAGACTGTACCAGATAGTGTAAATCTGGGCTCGTAACCTCTCACGTATCGACGGACAGAAATTGGAAGTATTTTCTGTCAACCAAGTCGCTACGCTTCGCAACAACAGAAGAGGAAGTATCTGGTAGCCTAAGACGATAAAACAGTCAAAGTTTTCCAAACAACAATATTATAAGCCTTTACAAATCCGACAAATGATCAAGGTGGAACCTCACTGGGTGATGGTTCCGCCGAGAATGTCACTCTGCCATCGGACTAGGTCTTATTTTATCTTGAAATTCTGAGCTCACGTATGTGGCTCTAACATTCTTGTATCGCGTTGCTTGCAAACTTTTCACGCCTTCACGATCAATCCAAATCGTACAAAGACCCTTGGGCCTCTCCCATGAGGTTCCGTCCCGAAGGCTTCCGATTTGGGGGTCGTGGTTCGCATTAGGTCGTGCGGCTAAATTGGGTGAGTCCCTAGTAGTCTGCCCGCTATCCGCATATCCGTGACAATAGGACCATTATCTTTGAGATTCAATCTCCTCTCCTATCAAGCGAACCATTGTTTGAGAACTAGTTGTCACTTATCTGGCATTTTCTAGCTTTGGGGATTTCTGGGCGACTAATCGACACTATAACAAGCCCAACTTTGTGCAGAAGCAGCGCGATTCTTTTGTTTCTCGGTCGATAGCTCAATTGAAAGTCACGATTGAAGAACATGGTGAAACGAACACGAAAGGAGCATTACGTCGAAGGGTTTGGCGACGGCTCGGCTCCTGAGGTGCAGAAGGATCACCCAAATCAAGGTCAGAAACGCGATAGACTTTCACACCACGTTCGACATGACAAACTAAAGATAACAACCGAACAAATTCGCAATGGAAAAGCACAACAACACGCGCAAGATTTTCACGGCTATTATCCGCCCGGAGATCGATGGGACCCTTATTTAAATGGCGGACACGAAAGAATTCGCGGCTATCATCATTCAATTGGCGTAGTGGATCAGTGGCAATATTCTGTGTTTGCTTTGGTAGCGTCCGTAGTTCTCATGATCGCACTTTGCTTGCATTTAATCTCGGACGGTGCAAATGAACGAAGGAAACATAAATACGCTTCTAGAAGCCGGCGAGAAACGCCAAGTCGTATGCAAAAGAAAACAGATGTCTGGATACCCGATGTTGATGAAAAGCGCCAAAAAAAAGAACAGCAGCAACTGGATACTCAAGCGAGTAGGCCATTGCATGCGTTCCAAAATCCGTATCCAGCCCGTCTTCAACAGAGAGTACCCCAGCGTATTGCAACGCCCGATCCTTCTCCCATAGTCGTAAAAGCTGTAACAAATGCTGCTGCACGACCTACAATATCTGGAGCATCTCATCTTTCCAAAGGTGACCCCTTCGCGACGCAAAGTACGTACATGAATACTTCGGGAGGAGGCATGTTGTATCGTGCTCCAGAGTCAATGGTCCGAACTCCAGCTCGCACCAACATGTCTTCTTCGAGGCTACCTTCACCTGGCGATGCACTTTCCGCACATAAACGTACGCCATCACGCCACGAACATCAATTCAATGGTCCTTCGCCTCTCCGGAACCCTCTTGCCAATAGCAACCCGACAACACCGATTTATGATAAGCCACTGAACCAAATGTATGCCAGCCAGCGAGCCATTGCACTGGAAAGTCGTGTCTCGTCATTTGGATCACTGGTAGGAACAGATTCGCTAGATGATAGTGGTCCTCTGGATGAAGAAGCGGGGACACCTAGTGGAAAGCTACGATACGCAGATCCATTGGACTTTGGGGGTTCCGCTTCATTCGAATGTTCGCATGGAAGTGATGATGTCGATGAAACCGAGCGAATGACAGGACGCTCGAAGCCTCGACCTTTCCATGGCATGCCGCCAGACTGGACGCAAGAAACGCCCCGTGCTACGAATTCGAAATCGATTTTACCATCTGGTTGTCTCAATGTAACTTCGACACGCAATAACGATCCGTGGCACAATATCAGTCTCCAGCCACCTTCAGGTGACGGCTCTTTGGCATTCGCCTCTCCTCCGGCTGCGAAACGTCGCCATAACGATGCAGATGAATCTGATTACCGCATACCATTCGTTCCTCATTTGGGTCCAGAGATTTCTGCACCTCCGGCATCGATAAACATCAATGCCCTTCGGTTGCATCAAATGGAATCAGGCAGCGTCCCGCACTGGGCAGCGGAATCATTTTCAGAAGCTATTCTTGGAAACGAATATTCAGAAGAATCGTCCTCGTCAAGTTCGGCTGTCGATAAGATACCGTCGAATGACCCAAGAGCTGGGATAGATCACAAACGAAAATCGCTTATCGATTTTACTAACTCAGCCGCTTCTCTTCAAGGAGCCATTGATTTTGAAAAATTGGAGTTGATTGAGGTCATCGGCGGCGGCGGTTTTGGGCAAGTATGGAAAGCAAAGTGGCGCGGAACACCCGTTGCAGTCAAGATACTTACAGGTTCAGCACAAAGTAAGCATGTGCCCAGAGCAGTGCTGGAGGAATTCGCCGCTGAGATCAATTTACTAAAGGGCATGCAACACCCCAATATATGCTTATACATGGGCGCTTGTGTGGTGCCTCCAAACCGTGCAATTGTAACGGAACTAGCTGCACACGGATCTCTGTGGGATGCGTTGCGTTTACCTCTGGACTCACCATTTACTGCGTGTGACGGTGTAACACACAATGGTTGGCCGATTTCATTATTTGAGCCGGATCCTCGCTATGGTACACCCCCATCACATCGATATCCCAATCAACCTCCTGTTCCTCCAAAGTATCAATGGCCTTGGGTACTGGTAAAGAAAGTTGCAGTTGGTGTCGCTCGTGGTATGGCGTATCTGCACGGAGGTGATCCCCCTATTCTGCATAGGGACCTCAAGTCGGTAAGGCACATCCGCATTGTTTCGCTTGTTATATTTTTTGCGATGAATCCAAATGCTGTTTACTCAATTCCCCGCATGACTTCATATTTAGGCCAACATATTGCTGGACGAAAGTTACAATCCGAAAGTATGTGATTTTGGGTTGAGTCGTCTGAAGGCTCAAGAACGTAGCATGACAGGCAATTGCGGAACAGTCCAGTGGATGGCTCCAGAGGTTCTTGCTAATCAATCCTACAATGAGAAAGCCGATGTTTTTAGTTTTGGGATCATATGCTGGGAATTATTGACGAGGCAATGTCCGTATGAAGGAATGACAGCGATTCAGTGTGCACTGGCTGTTCTCAATCGCGATAGCAGACCTGAAATGCCAAAATGGTGCCCTCCTTGCTTGTATGCTATCATTCGATCTTGTATCAAAAAGAATCAAGACGAGCGACCAACTTTCGAGCAATTACTGCGAGATTTCGAAGGACTTCCCGACTCCTCACCTGTCAGTGGTCGTATTTGATGTAACACTACTGTTTTATTCGATTGTTGCTACTATTTTATAAGGATATTCTATCTTTGCTTTGTGGTGCGTATCTGCTCGAGCTTCTCTCTATGACGTATTCATGTTCCGGTTATGCAAGGTCAATTATTCATGTAGACGCCATTATAGCACGTTGCTTGCCGTTGTCATGAATTTCACCAAAGGCAGAAACGTTCTGATCAAGAGTCGCCTGCCCAAAGTCATCCTCGCATTGCGACATGACAATTTGCAACGGTTGGACAGTAGCGTACGCTATGTCTTGTGTGATAGCTCCTGATTCAGCAAGATTACGAAACCAAGACGGAATCTCTTCTTCCTGAACATTCATCCGCAAACAAACATCTCGCGCAAACGTACAACAGTTCTTTCTCAACAAGTCATAATCGACACCCATGTACTCAGGAAGCATTTCTTTTATTATCTGACGACCGTCGATGTACTTCTCAACTTCTATTCGATCTTCACCGGAATTGTCCGGTCGGGGAACTCGTTTCCACTTTCGTCTCGTCACAATGCGCTGTCCCAAATCGATTGTGGTTCGGTATTGGTAGCCCAAAGAATTCTTAGGCTTGCAGGTGAAGATACCCGTCCGTCCTGGGATATCAGTGGAGCCGAAAGCGTATTCGATACCATTGATGTCTACTCCCACATGATAGGCCCCAGTCCCAAGTTCATGCAAAGCCGAGTTTACTTCGCTAAAACACTTTCCTATGGCGCACACGCAGCCCCATGGAAGTTCCATTAAAGTGTCGTTCGGTATCAGGTCATAAATATGCAGCATGACCGAGTTTGAATGAACAGGGCCAGAAGCAACAACACGGTTTTTTCGGTAGGTTCTGCGTGTTGTTCGTGTCGATGTACTTTCAAATGAATTCTTGTCAAGGCCCAAAAGAGATTTTGATGATGCTGGACCAAGGGAAAGGCTTTCATCATTAGACGTCACCCCATCGATCGACAATGAATACGAACAGCTCGACGCTGGAGAAGAGAGCGATAGGTCAGCATCGATGGAGCGACCAAACCTTTCGCGCGTTTTAATGAATCGACCGAGGGATCTTTCATCCTTGTCGAAAGTACTACCCGACTGGCTCTTATCCGACATGGCTTTTACAGCAACGAGAAACCCCTTGAGTAACTTTCTCTATCAAGTAAGTGCCCGATGACTCTTTGTGTTGAATTAAAGCAACTTTTTCAAGCACAATGTAACGCATTGAGTTCATGCAAAAACATCTGCAGAATGTGTGAAATGTGAAACGAAAATCGGATCCGTTCCATAATAAATACAAATATACTTACACCTATGTAACTGTCCAACAGGTCAGTCACTTACAAAAAATGTATCTAAGTAAGATTAAATGCGATATTCAACGTTTATTTGATATAGATAAGGTTGTGACATGAATTTTTTCAACCGCCTGTGCGTGACATCCGTTCAGGCAATCTGGCATCCGTTGGAAGCAATCCTTCTCCTTAATGCCCTTGCTGCGCCGTGGATGTGGATCTTTATTATTTTTGCTTTTGCAGTTTTGTGCACCTCCTCTTGTTGCGATGCTTCGTTGTTCGAAATACGGCATTGATCATTCACTTCTTCTTCCCCTATTCCCAACAGAACATACATATGGGCTGCTGTTACAGCTCACCGCATTCCAAGCGAAAGTACCGTCGTGTCGATCCGGGCGATCTGGACGAAATCGATGTTCCTCTTCGGTGCGTCTCATCGTAATTTCGCTCATCTACAACTCGAACAAGACTTTCTCACATTCATTGACGGGCCTGCTAGATATTTCGGTACAAATAGAGCCGGTTCGAATCTAGTACCTGATGATTGCAGCGCTTTCTATTCAGCGTATCTCGATGATTTTTTGCCTGTGAATGCGGAAGTGGTTCTTTATGAAGCAGAAATTGATCATGGCCAGGCATTTCGCTGCTGCAGTGCACTGACCCTTCCACTACAATTCTTGTTCAAAGTACCTTCTGCTGTGTTTTCGGGTTTGGTTTCCACCCTACTCCACTGCTCCTTTGATCAACCGTGGTGTTGGGTTCGTAAGGAGTACAGTTCGAGGACATTCTTTCGAGTCTACGGGAACCGTATTGAGATCAATCAGCCGCAATTACGCATTCCGTTCGGTTTTCTTGGGTGTGGAAGTTGGAATAGCGACCAGAGTGTGAACCACGCTTTCGACCGGGGTGCGTTTGGATTTTCGGTGGTGAGAGGCTATTCCAGTGAGCACGCTTGTCTCGTCTTTCCTGTTTTCGGTGGCGTCGTAGCTCGTCATAGATGTCAATGTAACGGGCCCGTGTGGAATAGGATGTTTACAGATTGCGGTAAGAGTGTTGTGCCCGGTTCGAGATCACTTAGTTTTGTCGCTCATCATTGATTCACGATATGATTTCGTGTTCAAAGGTGGTTGGTGGTAGGTCGCCAATAAAAAATCTGTATGAATATCGGTTCTGTCCATTTAGAGCTTACCATTTCACTTTGTAGGTGTGACGAGTGGCTCTGCCTTTATTGTTGCTGTACGTACAAGTATAGGGGACTAGCTCATCCAGATGAAACAGCATTTGCATCTTCGATTGCTTTGCAAGCGTTTTTCGAGGGGCGGAATCTTTCCAAGGAAGACATGGATAAGTGTATCGCATACTGGAGGGATAATATCTCGGAGCAAACGGACCCTTCGAGACGAAAGCGACCCGTATGTTGCGAGCCCTTGTGTGCTCCGTGCTGCACTCTATCTTGCATTCAACGCCTGACACACCCGAAACGCAATATACCGTACAAAGGCGATGATGTTACGGATGAATTAGAGGAGGTGCGTGTGAATTGAATGTGATTTGGAGCCTGTGGATGTGTATGTCATAGTCCTATCGGCTGACCCTCTGTCTCCAGGTATATCGGAGATACAACGCCGAAGCGGAGAGTCAAATACAATATTACAATTCGTTCTATGCACCTGTTAGACTGTCTACATTTTGCCGTGCCTGGGGATGTCGTCGAGTGTGTGGACGCAAGGGTGTCTGTTTCTGTACGGAAGGATGCAATCATTGCGATCGCAAAGCTGGTGATCCAGCTCCTCCTTTGGATGTCCACGACTTTGATGATGAATGCGATGCTTCTACCATCCTCATAAAAGTTCTTGGTCCTCCTCCTGCCAATGTTTGTATCCGTCGGTGGCGGTGGGATCCAGAATTGCAGAAGAATGTGCTAGATGAGTATTCCACGGTGCAACGAGCTAGATTGGAGATCGCGATTGGAGAATTCGAGAAAGATGAGTGATGCTATTCATAACGAAGAAGCAAAATCTTCGTAGCGATTTTTCTTAAAACAGTGTTGCAACCTATCACTAGCTTGACTAGAAATTTTTGGTGTGGAAGTATGTGAAATAGCAAGATGCGCCCATCGAAAGTACGCTAAGGATACGAGTGGTGACGTGTTGCGTTCGTCAGTCAGTTTTCGCCCGTGTGGCCTCATCGCCGCAAGCATGTGATGTGTGCGACGATGCATGGATGCAAAAGAGGAGAAAGCAAGGAATGAATCATCATCATAATCTATGAAATAATAAGCCGTGCATGCGACCCCTTCGGTTCTCTTACAAACATATTTCTGCTCGTCTTGATTCGATGAGACTTCGATATTCCCTTTGCCGGCAGCGCTTGCTGTATTTCCTCCTCCTGCGATGGGATGGACGCAATTCTCTATTACTGCACGCCACTCGTCGTCGCTTGCATCTGTAGTAAGCGTAAACGCATTAAAAGCTACAGTAGACACATTAGATGAAGTCGTACCTGCCTTAATGCAGAAAGACGAAACGCCGATTGCTCGAGGTACTGTGGTAGCCAATTTTCCGGGAGGTTTTGCGGCGATCAAGCTCGACGACGGCGACGACGAAGCAAAATTAACTGCACCCGAGGTGATTGATTTGACGAACAGTGCTGCCGCTGTAGCTGCTGCTAAAGCGGCAGCGAGCGAATCGGGTAGCTCGTATGGCGACTTACAAGGAAAACGTGTACAGTTCTCTCACGGATCGTCGGGTGTCGTTGTCTGCCATCGTCCTCCGATTGCTTTCGTGCTAGCCGCCGACGAAACATCTGCCGAACACATGGAAAACGCTCAAATTTTTAGAGACATGACAAACGTTTCCGTCTTCGACAAGGCTTGTATAGTGGACTGTTTTGGAAAGGCTATCGATAGCGCGGTAAAACAGGGATCAATGGAACGTCCTATTTTTGCCCCAATCCCTCAAGTAAAAGATATTGCACTCATCAATAGCCCGATGCTGACAGGAACAACCATGATTGATTCCCTAGCTCCTATCGGGCGAGGGCAAAATATGCTCTTTGTTACATCGGACCGGGAGAGTGCGCAAGGATACGCAATGGATCTTATGCGGACACAATTGAGAAACGGAGGAAGCACGAAGTGTGTCTACGCGATCACAGATGGGCAAGAGAACATTCTTCAACAGTTGGAAAAGCATGGTATTGCCGACAAAGTGACTGTGATTGTCCCCAATTCGAGAGGGGGCAAGAGCGAAACCGCTCAAGCAGCCGAGGCAGTTACAATGGCCGCCACGGCGTGCGCCATCGGAGAAGCCTTCGCGCTGGAGGAAGGGGCACACTCGCTGGTTATAATTGATACTATTGATCAGCATAAGAAGCTGTGGGATGCGACTACTCGGACTTTGGTTGACGTGTTTGGTCTTGAGGCGGTCGTGGAAGGTGACCGAAATGGCGGAGCGTCTTCTGAAATGCGCTCCTTTTACTCATCATTGATACAGCGATCCGCACAATATAAAGCCAGCAGAGGAGGAGGGAGTGTCACACTACTTCTATTGACGACGGTGCCTGAGCCAAGTGTGGATGAGAACACGGTCTACGACGAGAGTTTGTTTGAGGGAAGCCCAGCCAAAATTTTAGAACGCATCAATCTACTTACCAAGCGTGGAATCCCTTTAACTGCTGCAAATCTGAGAAAAATTGACATTCCTATACCGTCGACAGCTGAAGGAGCCCGCCGCTTTGCTTTGCAGCATGTAGACGATCTAATAAGTATGTCAGATGGACAGATCTGGATGGATGATCGTCTGAAAGGAAAACAAGAACCCCCTTTAGACCCCCAACGTAGCGTCACTAGAATTGGTATTGGAGCTGATACCGATTCAAGAGCAGATGCGCCAGCTCTGAGACGAGTTGTGGAAGGCCTACGCCTCGACCTTTCACAAGCTGCCAATATGGATGGAGCAGAAGCAACCGCTGCGTCAAAAAAGCAAATACAAAGACAGCAATCACTTATATTAGCCATGTATCAGAAACCTGGCAGCGGTGGACGCAGGCTCTCCGAATCCTGCGTAGCGCTCCTAGCGGCATACAATGGGTTCCTCAATGATTCCATCGAAAACGGGGCCGTTTCGGGATCGACCGCAGGGCTCCAGCTGATGGAGGATCTTTTGCGGTATGTGGGAACAAAGGAAGCTAAGTGCATGGATGAAATCGACCAATCTATGGATTTATCCGCAGAATCCCGGGACAAGCTTGCAAAAGCAATCGAATCATTTTTCGACAAATAATTTCAATAGACTAGGTGGAACATTACACAATCCAATGTATTGGTAGTTTTTTTAGTATTCATTCCTGCGAACGCTTATGTATCAGGACGGACATAAGAAGCTCGAAGCACATTAGGAGCTAGTTTCAAGCCAAAGATACGCAGCTAAGAAACCTTAGTGGCTAGCTAGAGAGAACGTTGGATGGTGCCTCGTCCTTCACGCGGAAGTAGACTATTGCTCCAGTCTCAACCACCTAGAAAATGCCGGTCTTAGTGTCCCGAACTGTGGCTTTTGTAAGCCGTTGTTATTCAAATGAAAGAAACACACGGCAGCAAAGGCACATGCTACTATCCGGGATCCAGTCTCTCGAGTTATATTATCCCGGACAACCTTAGCTAACGAACCTAGGCCGTGAACCGTAAACGAGAATAATCATCATCGGTCATCGGTCATCGGGAATCGGAAAAATGACTGAATGAATAGTCCGGCCCTGCAGACTTTAAAACATTTGATATATTTTATGGTGTAGTGCTAAATTTGGACGTTGAAGTAACGTGCAGTAGTAGAAGAGGAGAAAAGAACGTTCGTTTTTGGCTTTGAATTTTCTAGTATCGACTGTGGATTGTGCAGTGACATATGATTGGCGACATGTGACCTATTTATGACCCGCTTGTGACCATTTTCAATTATGCCTGCTGAATTTTACTATGTTTCACCTACTTTCGGCTTGATACTTTTTCATATTTTACTCCTACCAGCTCCGGCCTTTTAATAATTAATTTCTGTATGCGTACTTATGTATTATTAAGTCACATTTAGCGATTCAATCTTCCGTTGAACACAGCTTAACTGATAGTCCTACTAACAGGTCGTGATTTGTCTGGCGAAGTAAAAAAAATCGCACAGTTTTCTCTATAGTCTTAAAGGAGGCACGGTTACGTTGCGTTAAACAAAGAAGGCGACGCGAAAGTCGTGAAAAGACCTGGTACTTTTCTACGTGTCTTGGCGTTGAAAATGTACTGAATGAAGTAGGGTTCGGACTTTTTCGTCGCCAAACCCGGTAATGCACATCTATGCGAAAAATTTAATGAAATTGTTCTGTTTTGATAACCCTAGAGCGATATTTTTAGATAGAGTCTATCTTACCCAGTTTCCTAATTACAACGAGCATTATCGACGCTGCCGGCGTTTTAGTCATAAGTCCCCTAAAATTCAGTGAGGAATTGGCTTGGACACTTACGGAGTTTGCGGTACCGGTACGTTGGGTGTTTCGGGGACGTATCCCACAATGAATATAATTTTTATTCGTCGTTGTTCGAAGCGCGTAGCGACGATGCAAACCATTCGGAACCGCTCATCACGCTGCGGCGGGCCAAGCACGAATTGCGAACCCTTGTTGCAATCCAAGCCTTTCAATTCAAAGAATAAAGGAACTCTTAGAAAGCGTAGAAGAATAGTAAATAACGGCTCTCCGCAAATGACAAACGCAGCAAACACAAAGGCGCAAGGAAAGGCGATCGCTCCTTTGATCGAGTCTAAGGGTCCGGCGATCTCGAGTGAGATACGGGTCCTTCTATATACAACATGTTACAATGTCATCGATGGCGTAACTCTGACGATCCGGAAGCTTGAACAGGAGATCTTGGCGGCCGGTCATCACGTATGTATACTGTCAACTGCCTCGGGGGACCCTGCGAATACAAACATGGACGGAGTACATCCGAATAGGCGAGTTGTATTTATCGATGACTCTGTACCTATTCCCTTCCTGCACGATGAAAACAACCCAGATTTGACGTATCACGTCGGCTTCGCGCTGTCACGGTCGGTTCGAGCACAGATTGAAGAGTTTGAGCCAAGCATTATTCACATTACCGTTCCAGATTGCACAGGATGCCACTTAATTCAATACGCTCGAGAGAAGGAACTCCCGATCATGGGAACATATCACTCGAACATTCCTGAGTACATGGAGCATTATCCGGGCTTATCATGGTTGAAAATCATTCTGGGTCGCTACTTCCGGCATCAATATAACTTCTTGCAGACCCTCTATGTCCCCACTCCTTACATTCAAAAGCGTCTCGTTGACTCCTACAAGATGGACAGCGTTACCAATCTCGGCATTTGGGGCCGAGGTGTCGATATAAACAGCTTTCACCCCTACCACCGTTCCCTGAAGTACCGTCACAGCCTTGGCATTCCCGATGATTGCCCTGTGATATGTTGGGTGGGACGCTTAGTTTCAGAAAAGCGCCCTGATATCTTCGCCAACGTTGTTCGCCGTCTCCATTCCGCCGGTGTGAACTTTCACGCGCTTGTGATTGGTGCGGGGGCCTGCGAAGACGAGATCAAGCAACTGCCGAACACGACATTTTGCGGCTGGATGAACATGTCGGAACTCGCAGTTGCGTACGCTTCATCCGATGTATTCTTGTTCCCTTCCGCAGTCGAGACCTTTGGAAATGTAACTCTTGAGGCTGCGTCCAGTGGACTGCCTGTTGTTGTGGAAGAGGGGTGCTCTGGTCATCTAGTTAGTCAAGGAGTCAATGGCTTTGCTTGCCCTGAGGGTGACTCCGATGCGTTTTACGAAGCAACACTTCAGCTCGTTACGGATGCCAAGCTTCGAGACGCATGTAAAATTGCCAGCAGAGAAATCGCCGAAACCATGGAAAAGCGATCGGTGGTACGGGCCATGTTAGACAACTATGCCCAAGTCACCGATCAGTTCTACACCGAATACGGCGGTCACCACGCCAATCGCGACCGTGTGTATCGCAAGCCAAACTCATTTGTCGCCGGAAATCACCCAAGGCCGCTTATCTTTGTCATGGTTGAATACCTAACGATCGTGCTGTTTCAAGTCATTTGGAACATGACCAACTTTTTCATGTCCATGCAAGAAATGATGCTTTCGTTCGCTGGTTTTGCCAATGTGAGCCATCACATACCTCAACAGCTACCATTTCACAGCGTTTACGTGAGTTCAATTGAAGAAACGGTTGGAATGTCAACTGAAAGCGAAACAAGTTCAAGCTCGGGTTCTCCAAGAACCGTCCCCTCTGATAGCCAATCTCATCAGACGGATGGCTCAAGTCCTTCCATGTCACGTATCTCTTCAAGCAGTTTAGCGGACTCCACTACAGAATGCAATAACAGCATCAGTGACGACGAGCTATCTGAGACCGAAGAGGGCGTCCTTGGTCACCAAGGGTGTGCTCCCGAGTTCAACTGCGCCCGCGTTGACGGACGCAGATTCAGTCATGGTGTTGCTTCAGTGTTTGTAACGTTTGTCGAGTTCCAATGTCTAATGGAGAGTCACATCCGCAACGCGGTCAGTGGCTGCTGTATTCCGACTTTTAAACGGGCAGTCAAACGCAAGAACAGCAGTGGTGACCTACAGCATCTAGTTGAAGACTCAACTCACGGAAGACCGCTCCGAAGTCGACTGGAGATGTCTGGCTTGATTCAACCTGACGGCCACCGTTTACGCCGACAAAATCACCATACCTTGGAAAGTATTACCACGGTATAGTTCATAAATGAGTTGTTTGTAAGACTCCGTGAACACGGGTTGGACTTCAACAATCTAATAGCTAAAACAATCATTTACAACAACTTTTTTGAGCCTAGTTTCTTTTCGAAACCATTCAATCACAGCAGAGCTATCGCGCCGGCAACATTCATTTCACCAAAGGAAAGACGAGGTAGTCTACAGTGATGAGTGATGATAAATTTATCTTTTGGGCTTGGACGAATAAGAAAATTATGCGTTAAAAATTAGCTTCTGATTCTTCACTCATAGAAAAATTTGTCTTTACAACGATTTTCTGCTGAATATAGAGTCTAATGGTATGTATTGAACGTCAGACTTACATGCAGATTACTCCACTATAAACACTTGCGACCTACCTAGCGAAACCTCGCGCAATCTTGACTCGAGCAAATCCGGGATTCACTGTACGACTGGTCGCTCGGAAGTCAGTCTTGTATCGCACCAAAAGGGGCAGTTTTTACTGTGAAGTAGAAAGAACAATGATTTTCAATGGACGAAAAAACAAAAGCGGATCATCACGATTTATAGCATCGATAGAACATGGACCAAAAACAAGTCATAACATTCTTCGTTATCGGCATCTCTTTCTTTAACTGGGGATTTACCAAATCACTGCTCACGCGTTAACTTGCGGGCGACTAGTGGGTGCAGAGACTGGCTTGAAAAATCGTTTGAAGTCAAAATATGGAGACTAGCTCGAAGCGATCCGTCGAATGTGAAGGCGAAGCCGCATCCAACAAACGCCCCGCTCTTGCGAACGACCATGCAATAATTGTGCCTGACGGTGCAGATAGAGATGAGTCGGTTCATCATGTTCCGCTGGGAAATGATGAAGTGGAAACGACCGGCGAGTTGAATCAAACGGCCAAACAAAAAGAGGAGGACGTATCTGCAGAAGACAGAACGAGCAAGGACTATTACTTCGATTCGTATGCTCATCATGCGATTCACGAGGAAATGCTGAAAGACGATGTGCGGACAAAGACCTATCAAATGGCTATCATGGACAACAAGCATCTCTTCCAGGATAAGGTGAGGCTCTCCGTACGTTCAGTTTGTTTTAAGGACTGATAGAACCTCACTCGTGCCTTTTCAAATCAGATTATCCTCGATGTTGGTTGTGGGACGGGTATTCTGTCAATGTTTGCTGCCCAGGCTGGTGCCAAACACGTATACGCGGTCGACTGCTCCAGTATTATTGATCAGGCTAGAAAGATTGTCGAACGAAACGGCTTTGCGGATAAGATCACTTTGATCAAAGGAAAGGTCGAAGAAATCGATTTGCCTGTAGATCACGTTGACATTATTGTTTCCGAGTGGATGGGTTACATGCTGCTGTGAGTATAGTGAAAGGAGATTATTGAGTTGAAGCATGGCGAGATATTGACTCATCCGAGACTATTCATCTTCTTCCTACAGTTACGAATCGATGTTGGACACAGTAATATATGCCCGTGATCGATGGCTTATACCGAATGGAATCATATTTCCTGACAAAGCAGGTAAGTCTAGGTTGCAGATTTTGAAGGTTTTCGATGTCCATTGTTTGACTCATCCAAAGATGAATGTATTCTGCTCCGGTAGTCCTCTTTATGGCAGGCGTCGAAGATGGCAGCGTCAAGCGTGAGAGATTCGATTACTGGCATGATGTTTACGGATTCGATATGACGCCCATCAAAGAAATTGCCATCACGGAGCCGGTCGTCGATGTGATCGACCCCAAAGCGATCGTCACAAACGCGGTACCGATTTTACGTCTTGATATTTTGACATGTAAGAAGGAAGATCTTGAATTTACAGCTAAGTTTCGACTACAAGCCCATCGCGATGACTACATCCATGGTTTTGTCACCTATTTCGGTATGTGCTTGCTTTCACAGCTCATTGTTGTCGTTACACCGACTGGCTGTCTCTTACTAACTGCGTTCTACAGAATGTGCCTTTTCACAAATTCATAAGCCTATTGGATTCACTACTGCTCCCTTTGCACGTTATACGCATTGGAAGCAGACGATTCTCTATCTTGAAGACACGATTACAGTATGCGCAGGCGAGTCTTGTGAAGGGGAGATTTCATGTCAACCGAATCGACGCAATCCTCGAGATCTCGACATCGGTCTAAATCTTCGATTCAAAGGACGTTATTCCAATTGTGATAAATCGATCAAGTTTCGCTTGCGCTAGAGTCTCTCTTGCTCCGGGGATGATCAAATTGACGAATTGTAGCTATTTTCTACCTTTAAATGCAAACTACTGGAATCGCTTGTAATTAGTTTCTCTCTAAGATTTACTAACTCCTGAGTGTCTTAGTCTACGTGACTTGATGGAACGCCGGATATCAAACACAGCTTTAGGCTTTAGTAGTGAGTATGAGCTAGAAGGCGTTCTCGCCGTGCGATGTTCGATTGTTTGAGTCACGTGTCGTTCGCCGGACGGGCGCTCGAATGAATTGTTTCGCGTCGTCGTTCATGCTGTTGACCACAAACTATTTTTTTTTCTAAAAAGGGATCGTCGCTTTCGTAATAAAACAAGTCAAACCTTTCAGCAATGTCTTTCAGATATAAAAACATTTTACGTGATCAGTACTCACAGTTTGCGAAGCTGTCGGCGGCGAGGTTTTACCCTTGCGGAACGACGATTACTACCTCCAAGCGACGACTTACAGCACCATCGCCACGCTTTTGGGTTCCCCCGGCTTATCAAGGCGGATTGCGGACAAGTAAGGCATATGAACAACGCACGGGCAGCAAGAAATCACGGGATATCAAAGGTCGAAATGAAAAAGGTCGACCTTCCAGTTTCAAGGTAAAGAAGAAACGTAATACCGAAGACGCGGCTGCGTTGTTGACAAACGATTTCGAAGAGAAGAAGGCGCGTTTTGCGGAGACATGCAGCAATCTTTTACTTTTCTCGCGTCGGTACAAAGAACATCTTGCTAATGGATCCGTGTCTGCGATTGACAAAAACATCGATATGCCGTCCACATCGATTACGTTTCTTACCAAACAACTGAAGGATGCTTTCCATGATATCCATAGCACTGAGACTACGCTCACGTGGAATCATATCATTAGCACCGAATTGATTTTTCGAGAAATTGCAGCTGCTCTTCAAGAAGCGATCGTTTTGCCTACGCTCTTAGCGAAAGAAGAAAGGTCTCTGATGAAACGCAAGGAATATGCCGATCTAGCAGAATTTGCCTTGTCTTCGTTGCTTTCCCTTCGATCAGAACGTGCGTTGCTGGTGAAGTCTGTGTATCATTGGAGCTCTAAGGTCACCCCACCCTATCATCGCAAACAAACAAAGTCTTCGTCCATTAAAGCTTGGGTAGCCACCCTGTTTGAGACGGCAGCCCGAGATATTCCCGAAGCGGGGCCGTATACGCAAGCACTTCAGATGTCTGGCTCCTTTGCTCACGAAGATCATTCCCTAGGAGTATCGCAATCCATGTTTCTCGCAGTTATGGAAACCATTGTTTCGACTATTCCGAGCTTCAGACTTGATAGTATGACATTGGATCCGCACGTAGAGCCCGAGAATGTTCATCAAACTTTAGATCGCCTTGTGAATTTGTTGGACAAGCTTCCTTCTCCAGATTCGGAGCACGGTGAATTGTTTGCGTTTGTGATGTCGATCTTTGCCAGCGTGGGAACATTGGAGAGTGCCCGAAACAGTTTTGACTATTATCGACGGTATAGCCACATAGTACCATTTTCTTTGGTCTTGAATGTATATTGCGAAGCCGCGCGACGAGAAGAAGATCACGAGCTTTCTAATGTAATTGCGGATGAATGTTTCAATCTTGTTCAGCAAGAATGGGACGAAAGCTTACCGGAAGAGCCACTGGATGGGGTGAATCATCTTTGCTTGGCGCTGGAAAGTGTATTCTTGGCGAGAGGGGTAACAGAAATTGACATGTGTGACCGTGTTGAAACACTAGTGAGGCGCGTCTTAGCAAGTGGAGAGTATGACAACATTTTGAGCAATGCAAAGACACAGAATGTGGTGTTGCCGCCGGAAGGCCCTACCATCCACCTTCTAGATTGTCTAATCAAAGTGTTGGGAAATTGCCAGGAAGAGCAACGCATCAGACGCGCGCAAAAATTGCTGGATTACTTGCTGTATTATACTGGGTGGGGAGGAGCGACGCCATCGTTTCCGAGCACTGATGCATGCAATCAACTACTCGATGGTTTGTGTTGGCTACATCGAGGCAAACCACAAGCCGTTCACCAGGAAATAAAAAAGAATGACCTGGAGTACTCTTCTTCGCTTCTAAAATTTATGCAGACAACAGGTAAAAGGTGTTGCTGGCCGACCGACTCCACTTTCCAGTCCATTTTTAGATTGTTGTCAAGTGTGGCCCCCGATGACCTCGGCGAACAAGCCGAGTACCTGCTATCGAACATGGAAATGAGGAATCCCATTTCTTCTGATCCCATTCACATATCCCTAGCAATGTACCATAGAGTCATCGGTTGCTGGGTGGAGGTGGCGAACAAAAAGAGAACAACTGGTAATGCTTTTGAAAGGTGCATGTTTCTTCTTGAACAGATGGAGATCCAGTCGATGCCCCTACTTTTGACGGAAAAGAAATACGTACCGCAAGCGTCAAAGGTCTTTACCATACTGAGCTTCAGCCGACCGTACGAACGTACAAGCTTATTCTTGGCATTTTTCAAACAGAAGCAAATAATGTTGGTGGTGAAATAAGTGAGAACACGGAGCAGCTCTTTTTGCTCTTGTCGATAGCATCAATTTGCGCGGTATACTAGCGAGCGAACCTTCGTTAAGGAAGCGCGTCAGGAATTGCGTACAACTTATAGCACGCGAATCAGAGGAGAAGCACCGCGTTCAGGCATTACTTGAAGATTTGAAGTAAAAATCATAATTATCACTTACAGAGTCGACTAAAATTTAAGAATCTGTTTTATGAAAGTGTTCTTTGGCACGCATCTGGAATTTCATCGAATGGACAAGAACCGTACTTGTCGCCGTTTCTTTTCACTACACTTCGAACCTCGTGCTCTAAACTGAGAATAGGCCCTGCTTCTGGCTGGTAAGGGTCGACGATATCAAGAATGCGAAACATGCAATCATCTATCGCCTGATCGAGTGTATATGCCTGGCGTCTGAAGCGTGGGTTAACGTACACCAGCTTCAGTGCATCGGCTTTTCTATAGCATTCGCTGAACTCGGCCAGATAAAGCGAAATGTGTGGACCGTAGTTCGAAGGAAAGGTCGGATAGCCCGATGCCGGTTCTGTTTGTTCGTCACGTAAATCAACATGTAAAACAGCAGTCTCCGCCCGGTTAGGCGCAAAAGTAAGTGTTTGGTAAGGCCCGACGGAAACCACCACCGATTGTGAAGAACAATGGAGAATCGGAGCCCCCATGATCTCTTCATAAAAGCGCGCAATTCCCTGCATGTTGCAACCCGGAGGCGTATGAATTGTCAAGTCGCGTAGAGCCAAGCCGTCTTTTTCCTTTGATCCTAGCTGCAATCCCCGTGAATCCCTTTCCGCGTTGTCACCTTGCACAATTCGAAAAACATTGCCCCATGGATCGTTCACCGTAAGGCATTCGTCGTCCTCAGCTCGCACTGCAAACTTGGTCTCCAGAAGCGAATGCTTGATTTTCTCATAACGTTGAACAACCGCGGATAAATTGGGATATGATAATGTAATGACGCCGTTCAAAACTTGTGCATCGGGTTTTCCTTCCGGCAAGTGAAACTGATTTGCACCAATGTTGGCCCATAGTGTTTTTCGACCTTGTATTATATTTTCTTGTTTCCTCGGATCAACGGCACAATTCAAAAAAATCAAAGTAAAATGCTTTCAACCAGTCGTGTCGACCTTTCTCGTGATTAATATTGAGATGGTCTAGAATGAGAATGTTGCCCACGGGCTGCTGTGTTCTGGGTAGATATTTGGATGATTGACTCGCAGCGAAAGCGTCCGTGTTCGATACCTTAGCCGCTAAGAAGACCAGCAACACTAGAGAGACCATTCTTTGTTCTATTTAAGCGAGGTGCCGATACTTTGTTGTTATTTTTCAACTATCTTTTTACAATATAATCTGTTGCGATCTGCTTACCTGGTTATTTTCATTATTGTCGCAATTTTTTTTATAACAATACAGCCGGGACTGCAATTTCTTTGAGTCAAGGACGGTCGCCTACTGTTTGCATTATTGTACGCAATCATCTTTGAGACAAGATCTCCCTGTCCAAATCAAGCAAGCCTTTCTAGACGAAAGAAAAATACCTCTTTAGCCAACAAATTACCTGCAAGGCGGCCCGAGCTCTTTTTGTTCTCTGTTTTGGTTGCTAGCCGAGATTCTCACTCATGACTAAAATCCAGTCCTGGTGAAATCGGACAACACATTGGATCTTAGTAAATGCTAATTGAATAACTTTCTGCGTCTACAATCGAAAGTTAGATCGAAGAGGCAACAAACGTCAACGCTTTGCATTTCTAGATAAGGAAGCATATCTCTTTCAGGAGAAAAAGGTTGATCATGACGTTTGTCGAAACACAAAACGGGTAACTTTACCAAGCTCATGACTGAAAAAGGTAGTCACGGAAAAGTTCTCCTACACTCTATATTATAGTAACACATGTCCGTCTGTCCTCCGAGCGTCGCCGTTTGAATTTTGACGATGCAATTATTTTCGCGCCAAAAACCTTTCTCCGCTTTTTTTTTCTCGTGTTCGCCGATGTGTTGTTGATTGTTGATCCCTTCTTCTTGTCTCTACCAGTATTAGTGTATTTTATTTCAGGGTTGGACCTTGTCGGCTCATCATGGGATTGCATTGTTTCAGCAGGAAGAGAAACGTAGTTGCTGCGCGTGAACGATTGTAAGATAAGACCGCAACGGAAAAAGTGGAATGAAAGCGGTCTGGAGTTGCATTGGTTCTGGCTTTTGGTTCTGGCTCGCAATGATACGAGGCGTCGGCAGTTTTCGAGGCCATTGTACTGCGCTCGCCAGGCCTTTACAAGATTATGCAAGAGTTACTTCTATACTTGCTCACGCTTCTTCGACATGTAGTTCGAACGACGATGAAGATGAATTGCTGACCATTCAGCAACGCATTGCTCACTTAAACGGAGGAACTAAAGTTAATTTGAAAAGCCCCAGGCAAGTTTCTCATGCCATTTTCGGCGATAAACGGAGTACCGAAAAGAAAGTGCTGGAACTTGCTGCGAAAGGGATGATCGCCGGATTGGATACATCGCGGCAGGAACTGGCTCGGCTCGTATTGCGGCATCGGGAGTTGATCAGCACTACTGCTTCGATTGCCAAAGTCGACAATTTTCAACGACGGAGCATGTCGACTGCTGCTCAGAATAATGTTTCCGATAGTGATGCTTTTGAAAGCGGGCCGGATACGATCGCTGAAAATTTACCGTTAGTACCAATTGAACATAAATCTGCCGATCCCCTCGAGCAACAATCTCCGTTCGAATTGGCTGTGCACAACTTGTTTAATAACAAGAAATCAAAAGTATCGCATCACTGGCGAGAACCACTCTTACAACTCAGGCGACCTTCTTCTCAGGCGCTCGTGTTGCAGTTGGATTCGGGACAGTGTCCAATGGGGTTTGATCCTTTAGCACAACCGTTCGATCCTCTGCGGGGGACTACGGATACTTTGGAAGAAGAAGCGACGAGGACTACGACGGCTGGTAAAAGGGCTCGTTCCTGGGGTTCTGTCGAGAACAGAAAGAGAAATACCCAGATTGCGTGCTGTTAACACGATGTGGTGATTTTTATGAAGCGTTTGGAATTGATGCCATTATGCTCGTCGAACATTGCGGATTGAATTCAATGGCTGGCAAAGCAAGAGCTGGATGTCCAATACGAAATGTTCAAGCAACAATAGACGGTCTTACGAGCCAAGGATTCCGTGTTGCTGTGTATGAGGAAGGGACTGACACGGACGCATCATCTGGTGCTGGAGCCTCAGCGGGTGCAAAGTCGCGGATCAAGCATCGCTTTCTCTCTCAAATTGTATCGCCTGCTTCGCCGACGTATCTTTATGACTTGGTGCTGTCTGGAACAGCTGACACCTTGGCTATGGCAGCTCCCTCTCGCCCGTACGTCGGTGTACTTTCGCTGGCGTCGGGATACACTCTGGTCGAAGTCTCTACCGAGGAAAGGAGCGTAAGAGTATCAGAACGGCTGACGGCTGAAGCTGTGGCTTGTAGGATTGCGGCATACCCTCCGACAGATCCGTTGATGTATATGCCTACTCCCGCTGAATATGCTGCAAAGCGATCAGGATACTCGCTTCCATTTCTACCAACCCGGCGACATGGCGAATTCGACTCAGGCTCGCGGCTGCGCATGCAAATCATTCCACCATTGCTATATCCTGAAGCTCGGCCTGGCGTTACCGACGTTGAGCGTGCCAAGGATATCGTTTTAACAACCCTTCTCCGTGCGACTGGAAGCCGAGATGACAGTGACAACCAGCAAGATAATCTTGCAATATCTGATTACACCCTTTTCGAGTCGTCGGATACTCGTGAATTGGAAGTTACGTACACGAATCCGTTGTACGTAGAAACTGCAACTCAGTTGGGATTGATGAATGACCCTACGATGCCATCCCTGATTGCCTCTCTTTTGCCGCACTCGGCTCCTGCTTCAACGCGCCGTTTTCTTCGTCGTCTACTACTGAACCCTCCGCCTCCGACGGTTTCTGACTCATTGCGGAATTTGGTTCGTTTCTTAAAACAAGATTTTCGTAACTCTCTCCCTCCACTTGCAGTGTAAGCAAACTCTTTGTTTTGATGATAAGTCCTATACATTGTCTTACATGTGTGTGTCTTGCGCTTTTCAGGCCTCCATTAGGAAAGATGTTGTCGCTTTTGAGGGCTGGACAAGCGAGTGCGCAAGTTTTGCTGAACTGCTAAATGTTTTGCATGGAACAGTTACTGCGCTTGACACCTTTGAACGAGAGCCCCAGGCCTTAGATTCGCTTCTTATGCTGATTCAGTATGAAAGTGGTTTAGCAGCTGATGCGTCGTCGTTACGTAAACGCTGCGCCGATGCTATTGAATCCATAGAGAATGTATTAAGCCCGCTTCATCATGCGAGGTCATCCTCGTCCGCTATGACGGAAAAAGCTGATATGTTCAGCGAGTCCTGGGATGTAATTCCTCAATCTTTCTTCGAAAGAAATGAAGCTTCTTGGCGAGGTCGAGTGCACGAAGAGGCCGTTTCAGACGCGTATCACGCTGTCGGTGAATGCGCGAAAAAGCTGGCCGAAGTGGTTGCCGAAGATTTCTGGGGTTCAAGTATTCAAAACCTTAGTAAATCGGAGAAAATTCGCAATCCTGTTGTGCAAGATATCTTCAACAATCTCATCGCTCTTAAGGAAATTCCGAAATTTTGTTCTGGCAGCGACAAAAGCAGGTATTTTCATCCAAGAGATCGAAACGGAAAACTATTGAAGACTCGCTATACTACTGAGGCTGTGCAATTGGCCCTGGCTGACTATATCGCTGCTTGTGACGAGGCCTGTAGCGAGGTTGCATCTGTTCTCGTGCAACTGAGTAGAACTCTCCATGATGGAGGTCATCTTCCTGCAATTGTTCAAGCATCCCACGCCAATCTCGTTCTTTCGTGTGCATACTTTCACGCATGTCAGGCCAACAGGTTGGGGTGGAACGTTGCCGAAACATTTGAACCCACTCGCGAGAAAAACTCCGCTCTTTCGTTGAAGGGTGTGTGGCCATACTGGATAAACAAATCAAATGCAGTTGCCAACTCTTTCGATTTATCAGGTATCTACTTATTAACTGCACCAAACATGAGCGGTAAAAGTACGCTGATGCGATCGACCGCTGCCGTTGCGCTCCTAACAGCCTGTGGTCTTTGTGCGCCGGTCGAATGTGGATCGGAGATACGGCGGTTCGACAACATTTTTGTGCGTGGAGCATCTTCTGATATTCCTACTGAACAAAAATCTGCGTTTGGAGCTGAAATGGGCGACATCGCAGCCATGCTTCGTTGTTGTGGCCCTAAGTCCCTCGTTTTTGTCGACGAGCTTGGGCGGGGGACATCTCCCCGAGAGGGAACTCAACTTGCTGGAGCTATAGTTGAATCGATGGCAAACGCAGGTATAAGTGGAATATTTGCAACACATTTGCATGATATCCTCCAGTTGCCTTTAAGTTGTTGGAATATTGTGGCCCTCAAACGTATGGCCGTCGATGAAAGACAATCATCCTCTGCTAGATGGAAATTTAAATTGGAAGATGGCGTCTGCACAAATTCAATGGCACTTGAGACTGCTGCACACTTCGGTTTGCCATCATCCATCATTCAGCGGGCTCAAGAGCTCTCTAACTTCGACCTTCGTTCTGATAATACCGGGTCGACTGAAGTTTACAATATCGATCAAAAATCTGTTTCAACGCTACAGGATATTGTGCCCGTTGCAGAGAGTATAACTCAGCAATCGAGCATTATAATTCCTCCGGAATATCATCCGCCTGCGTTTTTGGATGGGAGGTCTATTGTTTATATATTGGAGCTCGATTCGACCCCTCGAAAGTATTACGTCGGCGAAACAGATGATGTTAGATCAAGATTATTGCAGCATCGCAGAAAAGGGGGAATGTGGTCTAATATGACCACTATCGTCGTGCCAGCTCCAGGGGGCAAATCTCAGGCACGTGCCTGGGAGAGTAGTCTCATCCAGTCATTGGCGAGCAAAGGATTGTTTCTAGAGAGTGTTAGCGACGGAAGGTCCATCAGATCTAGTATCACTTATGGAAGCTACTTAGAACCAAGTTAAATTATTCGTCTCAAGTGCACCTCCTAAAAAAACTGGACTATTTTTGTGCCTGAAGACGCCGGCGCTGATGACTGAGCAGTTGCTTGAGCATGCCACGCATATCCTTGCGGTACGTGTCTCTGGAACCAGCAGGAACACTCATGCGGTAACGCAACTCATCAGAAGTCAGACACTCCCCAAGCTCCAAGAGCGCACCAAGAACCGTCGATATGTGATTTGGGGCTACCTTGTCCGACCGCATGGTCAAATAATACCACTCTCCAGTCTCAGGGTCAAAGCCCACCTCGGCAATACGATCACCCGACTCGAACCGGTCGGCTTCAAGACGCATACGTTCACTCAACGGCAATAGAATATGCCTTGTCATATCGACCCTTGTCTGCTCTTCTCCTAAACAGCCCACGCGCAACGTATCGTCATCGTCATTGTGTAGCAGTGGAAGCAACTCAACATCAATGGTCACAGTGTCCAGATATTTCCATTTCAAAGATGAACATCCGTTCCGCATACGTACGGCCGGTTGGGCTGGAAGATTATACCATCTGTCAGATGAAAATGTAAATCGCCTTTATGGTAGCAACGCATACCCCGTTCCTCGACCACATTAGATAGTAATTCATCCACTTCCGTTCGCTTGACAAAATTTTTTCGCACAAGAGGTAGTGGGATAGCAGGATCCGCAACGTACCTGGGATCGAACATATCCCGATTCGCCGTTGGTGTTCGAAATGATGCCTTTCGTAAGTGATCAAGTCGGCGATCAAACGGCAGTTGCAAGACAGGTTCTGTTGTGGATATCGACATGACGTCAAACACAATAAAAATGGGCCGCGGTTTACGACCTCGCCGATTCATCACGACCTCTCCATCAAACACAGTTCCGGGCTTGATAAGGTCAATGATGTGACCGAAAGGATCTTGGTCAGCTTTCGTGGGTATCGGTTGTTTTGCTTTCATGGCCCGATCAACAAGCACCGCAGTTTTCCCCGTAAACACTAGAAAGTGACGAACCCCGTCAGTCTTTTCACTTATATAGTAGGCATCATTGGCACCTCTTTGTATTTCATCAATGTTGTGGCGAGAAAAGTTCACCGGCATACATCCAGGAAACTTGATATTCGAAAGAGCAGCCGATGGCGTATCGTTGGGACGCTCAATGGGTGATTCAAACCTACTGGTGCCACGAGCATCCATGAACTTTTTGAGCGCCCCACATTGTGCCAACGCCAACTGTACCGCGTGTTTATCCGGGTGATCGCGCAACATTTCTTCCACATTCAATGCATCTACTAAGGGATTGATCTGACTCATGATCCACCACAACTGCTGTGACAATTGATGAGTCATTTTCTTTGAATTTTCTTCGTTTTCTTCATTAATAAGCTGCAGCAAAACTTTCTCTTGCAATTCGACTTCAATTTCAAAATCTACTTCCGTCGTTGTTGGTGTCGAGCGAGAAGTTGTGGTCACTTCTGTGACATCAATCTGCCACGCAATGGATCTATCACGACGAGTGTAAGACCGTCGTCGCTTGATTCGCATCACACTCCAACCCGGCGGTGGATCATTCGGGACCGCAGGATCTACAATGGTTTCGGAAGCCAACGCAATGCGCAAATCATAATTTGCAGCGGGTATCGTCAAGTCCATCGTGACGAGCTTCTCCTTCGATTCCATTATCCCAACTAATGGCTTGTGCGACGACCCATGCAATCCAGGATAGCAAACACGCCGGTCATTTGGATACCCCGAATACACTGTTTCTACATATTCTTTTTCTTCCAAATCCTGTTTGAGATCCCCTCGTTCCGCTGTTACCCCCCAAAGCGTAGGCCAAGGGCGACAATTCACTCAGACCCGACGCCGTCCATTTCGAAAAGTGTGTACGACTGACTCCCGAAACCATTTGACAGCGGGGATTTTGATGACTGCATTCAAAGGCCTTGACCAAATTCCCATTGACGTGCTTGGCTCCCGTCGATGTGAGCCCGCCGGGGCGGAACGGAATGCGGCACTTTGAGGATACCGAGACGCGCTTCGACTTCGCAGAATGGCTTGGAAATGGGAATTGTCTGTGCGGGGTTGTATTTTCTCGCTGCATTGCGAACTTGTGTCAAGAATATTTGCAGTGATTGTTCGGGATGTACAGGAGTCGAGAGATAAATGTTTTTGGGTGCATTGCCGTGCTGTGGTGCCGTCGATGTTTCCTCGTCGAGTTTGGCCCTTTTGTTATGAAAGCGTTGATATCGAAATTGGGACGTTTACTCATGGTGCACTAGAAAGTTTTTTTGCAAACAATGCCATCTTTAGGCACAACTGATCAAACTCTTGGTTCTTTTTAGAGAAGACAACTGTCTTGCATGAAAAAAAAAATAATGAATGGAGGCAACAGCGAAAAAATAATAAGGTCAGGTCTAACCTTGTAAGTCTACACTTCCAGATTTTCTGGGAGCTTGAAAACATTACAGTACTGTACACGCCCATCTTCTTCATGATTGTCCAGAAAATGTGGGAGAGTGCTTTTTCACGTGTCCAGAAAATGTGGGAGAGTGCTTCTTCACTTCTCCAGAAAATGTGGGCATGTATTGTTTGCACGTACCCAGAAAATGTGGGGGTGTGTTATTTGCACGTACCCAGAAAATGTGGGGGTGTGTTGTTTGGACGTACCCAGAAAATGTGGGGGTGTGTTATTTGCACGTACCAGGAAAATGTGGGCGTGTGTTATTTGCACGTACCCAGAAAATTGTGGGGGTGTGTTGTTTGGACGTACCCAGAAAATGTGGGGGAGTGTTATCGACAAAATGCCAAATTGGAATCGGAATATTTGTGACAAAAGAGAAAAAACAGTGGAAAATTCAGTCGAATGAGAAAATTCATTCGTACTTTAGGAAATTAGGAATAAATATTTAGGATTGTGTTTTCTGGTAAAAAAAAGTGTTATTTGCACGTACCCAGATAATGTGGGAGTGTGTTGTTTTCAAGTACCCAGAAGATGTGGGCACATTCTTCCATGTCCAGAAAATGCAGGCGGCTGCTCAGCAGCAAAACAAAAATTACGTCAACAATGCGTCCTAAACAATAACAACAAAATACACAAAATCATTTCCTCCATTACAACAAGTAAACCACAAGAAGAAATGGCGGAAGAATTCTATGTACAAAGTGGTGAAGCGGCGGATTTGTCGACAGTGAGAGCCACCAGTGGGGACAGCTTGACGATTGCGCTTCAACAACTCATGGACGAAGACGAAACGATCCTCTTTGGTCCTTCCGAGGTACAACTGATACGCAGCAGTGACGAAGAGGAAAATGCAAAAGAAGTTGTCGGTACGCTTTTGATTACAACAATGAGCATTTTGTTTTGGGCTACCGACAAGGCTTGCATCGACAACGATCTTGTTGTGCCTGCTGTATGCATTGACTTGCACGCCATGGCGGAAGATCCTGTGTCAGTTTATATACAAATCAGACCGTCCTCCATGTCATACGACGAGCCTTCTATAGAACTTACGATTCTTTCGTCAGAAGAAGAGAAAAATGAAATGATCTTTGCGGCATTATGTAAACTCGTTTCTCTACACCCGGTCGATGATGGGGAGGACGATGACGAGGGGTTCGGACAAGATGATGAGATGATAGTCAGGTCTTCCACGCCCCCACCAGCAACGGAACAAGACCGGGAATCAATGCTGGAATACTTGGATAGTGTCTTGGTGGTCCCTCCAGAATTGGAAATACAAGAGCAGCAAATTGCCTCGGGGCAGTTTGACGACGCTGATGATGACGATGACGCTATGTTATAGTCTTCTGCAAGAAACAAGCGGGCCTTATTTCTAGAGTAGTTACTGTTTAAATTGACGACGAACCAATGTTAACAAGCAAGGCCAACTGATGCTGCTAATGACGCCGACGACAGCCTCATGGTAATTTTCCAATGCAATAACGTTACAAAGAAAATTTGGTCCAACAAAGCCTCTTTTGACAACAGTTTGAGTATTAGATGATGTAATTGGTGCCGAAACATAGAATGCAACAAGCAATAGTGTTCGGTCGACGATTCACGGGACTGGATTATGGTGAGTCGTAGAAAAAAGTAATCCACACTTTATGACATACTATCGACGACGGTCTGACGATTTTTCGACAACAGAAAGTACAGTACCGAATCGGATATCGGATCACGCTAACTATTCATAGACTCTACGAAAACATGTATCCAATCCCCTTTTCTCGATAATATTAGTACTTTTAACCATTGGCATTTCAGCTAAATAATAATTTGATATTCTACAAATAGTACTTTATCTTGAGTGATGAGAACCGTTGCAGCAATCGCGGCATTCCAAGCGACTGAGGTGCAAGGTGCAAATGCGCTTGTGCATCGCCGTTTTTTCTTCAATCCTCATGCATCACTTGATGCTGTTCTTGTTGTGCAGTAAACACGCTTTGCTTACAGCTACAGATCATCCTTCTGAAATAACATCGCTAACAAGCTTCTCTTGTAAGCGCGCGCCTTTCCACTTTGATACCGGTGTCCCGAAATTCTCCAATTAGTTCGAATTACAGAGGTCACAACAATGCAGGGAAATACTCCGCAACCTTCGGCGTCTTCGTCCTACTCGTTTGATAACATTGAAAGCATGGAAACATCCCTCCACGAACATCCCATGGGATCTAAATACGATCTTCCTGTTACGTCATCGGACGTTGTGGATACTGAAGCCGCTGTCGGTCCGGACATTGAAAGTTTCGAGGTAGACGGAGACACCAATCGCATGAACCCTTTCGCTGTACGAGACAGCCGCACGCTGACATGGAGAAATGTGCACCTGACTCTGGTAAGAAAGTGATCTACTTCTCGCTCCGTTTCACCTACAAGTCTCACAACTCATGCTTTCGAAAGGTCGGCACCAAGTATAGAGAAGAAAAGAAAATTCTCGATAATGTTTGTGGTGAAATTCCAGAGCGAAAGACAACAGCCATTATGGGAGCCAGTGGGGCCGGAAAAACAAGTTTATTGAACGTGTTGGCTGGTCGATTGCAATCGAGTCGAGAATTGCGTGTCGAAGGAGAAATTCGCATCAACAATGAGTTGGTCGAGCCCACCGATATCAATGTTCGCCGTCAGATTGCCTTTGTTGCACAAGATGATAGTCTGCAAGTCACAGCCACTCCCCGAGAGGCGATTCGGTTCTCGGCGCGGTTGCGTTTGTCCAGAGACGTGTCCAAGGAAGAAATTGATCAATTGACGGACCGGATGTTACTCGAACTTGGATTGACGGATTGTGCGGATACTATCGTAGGAGGTGCTTTGATCAAGGGCATTTCCGGTGGAGAGCGCAAACGCACTAGTGTTGGTGTAGAGCTAGTGACAAGGCCGGGGGTTGTTTTCCTGGATGAACCGACATCCGGCTTGGATTCGTACTCGTCTCTGCAATGTTGCAATGTGCTTCGCAAAGTGGCACAAGCTGGCGCTAGTGTACTGTTTACAATTCACCAACCCTCCTCGGAGATTTTTGAGTCAATCGATCAACTCATCTTGATGAATAAGGGGCGGGTCATGTTTCAGGGAGCAGTAAAGGATATGCCTGCCGCCTTTGGGAAATTTGGCTATCCTATACCCAACAACTACAATCCAGCCGATTTTGTCATTGTAAGTACAACCTGCTATTAGATTGCTGATACGGTGCAATACAGGTTTGCTCACAAATTATTCAATAACTCAGGATCTTGCACAAACCGTCTCTATCACCGAACTGGAGAAAGCTGGTTTCTTTCAAAATGATTCATTGGATGGAAAGAAAGACGACGGCTTATGTCACAACAGTTTGAACACAGAAACTAGTGTTGTCGACGCACCGCCACCCGGAATCGCAACACAGAGCCGTTTGCTTTTTCTGCGTGAGCTTCACCACATGCATAGGGATTGGACTGTCACTTTCTCCAGAGTTGTGGTTAGCTCGGTCGTCGGATTGTTCCTGGGCATGCTTTTTCTCGATGTTGGAGATACAGATAGGAGTGATAGAATTCTTCTGCAAAGTTACCTGGGAGGTGTTATGATCATCCTTTGTGCCATGATGATCGTCCAGATGCAAGTTTCTATGTTCGTCATCCCCGACGAACGACCCATCTTTCTTCGCGAGTTCAGCACAAATCATTATGCAGTTCTCTCGTACATGGTATCACATCTTTTGGCGGAAGCTGTGCTAACCGCAGTGCAGGTGTTTATCTTGCTTTCCTTGGTGTATTGGACGATGGGGTTGAGTGGCAGGTTTGTCGTTCACTTCTTGTCTACGTTTGCCTTCTCGCTTGTGACGGCAGCCCAGGCTGTTCTTGTTGGATGCTTGGCTGGTAACAACGTAAAGTTGGCGATTCAGATGCAGCCTCTCTTAATTGTTCCACAGATGCTCTTCTCCGGTTTCTTCTTACCTACAGACATGATGCCTGATTGGCTTGCTTGGCTACAACATCTTTGCACTATGGTATACTCGGCTCGAATCATGGTTGTGGAGGAATTTGAACACTGCAGCGATATTCCCGCGGAACAAGCGAATTGCGACGACATGATAAAAGCCACAGCTGCAGATCCCAACGATGTTTGGTGGTACTGGCTAGTGCTCGCCATGATGTATGTTGTGTATCGAACATTAGCTGTAGTCGTTCTCCGGAAGTCAGCCTTAAGATTCTACTAAGATGTTAATTTGATTAGAAACGACTGGTTTCGAGTACATTTCGACGGACGCGGCTGTTTTCTTTGTAGAGCTTACGCACTTCCTAGGTAACCTCTAGGTTACATATTTATGCGCAATAGTTTGTTTCGTCCTTAGTTGGTGCAAGGGAAATCACCCCGTCACGCACGGTCATTAAAAAGGACATGCATACGTGGAATTTATCATTCGTCTACTCTAATTTCATATGGCTAATGACCATTATCCTCGAGCACTCGTATAAAAAGTACATAATTTATGGTTTTTTCCTAAGCAAAACTGCAGATGCGTCATTCTTGCTCCTGACGTCTGTCGGATTTCAGAAACCGTTTCAGCCAGTCACACATCAAGTCACGACGATGCGCAAAATGCCCCTCATAAGTTTTCGCCCACAAAACTCAAATCATCGAGTCTCGGTTTCGCTTCCATCGGCGCCGAGCACAAATTGTACGAGAAGGGTGTCTCGTGCCCCAAGCATCTTCCATTCTACTCTTCTGAAGCATGGCGAACTAGAAAGCGTGTGAAACTTGGATTTGAAATAGAACGTTAAAAAGGAGAAGGCGACTGCATCAAGACCCAAGCTACAATGAGATTACGTAATTTCGAGGAATTCGACGAAAACAGATTGCCAAGCAAGCCGCACTATCATAATGATGAAAATCCGTCGCATTCTTCCAGTGGAGTCGAGATGGCGATTGACTTTGAGGATCGAGCTACAAAACATGCCGACGGGTCCCAACTCATTGATGTCTATCCTAATGACGAGGAAATCCAAATAAAAGGCGCTATTACAGACCCGTTTGCAATCAGAGAGGGCAGTACCCTTTCGTGGGAAAATATGAGTATGACTGTGGTAAGTGCTGTCGCTCCTACGCAACTCGATTTGTTCGCCCTTTTCCCACCACCAGTCGCAGAATGCATCGGGAAGGAAAGTTCTCGATGATTGCTCGGGCACAGTTCCGAAGCGCCACATGACTGCTTTAATGGGAATGTCAGGGACCGGCAAATCTTCCATCTTGAACATATTGTCTGGCCGGCAACGATCGACACGGGATGTTGCAATTCAAGCAGACGTCTTTCTTGATGACTACAAATTAGATCCGACCAACATGATGGTTCGCCGTTCTATTGCGTTTGTGGCACAAGACGACTCACTGTTGGCAACGTCAACACCACGAGAGGCAATCAGATTTTCCGCCAAAATGCGACTTCCTCGGACGACTTCAAGTGAGGAACTACATCTATTAACGGATAGCATGCTGGAAGAGCTGGGTTTGATTAGTTGTGCAGATTCGTTAGTGGGCGGTCCTCTTATCAAGGGCATTTCTGGAGGAGAGAGAAAGCGTACTAGTGTTGGTATTGAGCTGGTGACGATGCCTTCAATCGTTTGTCTTGACGAACCAACCTCTGGTTTAGACGCGTTTTCTGCACTTCAATGTTGCGAAGTTTTGAGAAAAGTTGCCAATGCTGGAGCTAGTGTTTTATTCACCATTCATCAGCCATCGTCCGAAATATTTGAAAGCTTGGATCATCTTATTTTAATGAATGGTGGGCGTGTAATGTACCAGGGTTCGGTGAAAGATGTTTCAGCTTTCTTTAGCGCCCGAGGTCACCCGGTTCCGAAAAACTATAACCCAGCGGATTGGCTTATCGTAAGTGGCCTGCTTGCATTCAACTCGCAATTTAATGTGTATTGTCTCACGTTCGATTTGTAGGATGTTGCACAATGTGTGTCCATGGAGGACCTGATCGAAGCTGGGTACTTCAATTCTGAACAAAGGGTTAGAAGCTATAGAAAATCCGTTTGTTGTCTAAAAGATAACGATTCAATAAGTGCTGGTGAAGAAGTGGTAAATCTCTTTCGAAGAGAGCTGGTGAACCTGAAACGTGATTGGACGGCGCCGTTTAACAGAGTGTTTGTGATGGGAACCTTGTCACTTTTCATCGGGATGATCTTCTTCGACGTTGGAAATGCCGACAAGCTCGATCCTTTCACCCTTCAAAGTCAGTTCGGTGCCATGATGATCGTGTTAATCACATGTATGATGAGTGCCGTGCAGTTGACAATGTTTGTTTACCCTGAACAACGACCGATATTCCTTCGCGAATATAGCACAAATCACTATTCTGCCTTTTCCTACCTCATGGCTCATCTAACCGCTGAAGCAATTTTAGTTGCCGTGAAAGTCTTCATGGTTGTCACGCCTATCTACTTCATGGTTAGTTTGTCGGGAAGTTACCTCATCTACATTCTGCTCACGTTTACACTATCCATGGCCATTACCGCGCAAGCGACTTGCGCGGCGTGTCTCGGTGGCGATAACGTGAAGCTGGTGACTCAATTAACGCCTCTGATCTTTCAACCGCAGTTACTCTTCGCCGGCTTCTTCCTAAGCCCAGAGCTGATGCCGATCTGGATTCGCCCTATCCAGTTAGTGTGTACTATGACATATGCAACTCGAATATTGGTTGTGGAGGAGTTCCATGATTGCAGCAGCGATGCCAGAGAGAACGAAGCTTGTTCGAAAATGCTGGAGAGCACTAGGTCCGACCCGGATGACGTCTGGTGGAATTGGCTTGTTTTAGCTGGTATTTTTGTTTTCTTCAGGCTATTGGCCGTCTTCTTGCTGCAGCGATCAGCTAACAAATTTTACTAAGCTGTTATTCCTGAAAGATGAATTCATTTCATTAGTACTTGTGCCGTTTGCGCTCTGTTTCTGATGGTCCTCCTGATTGCCGTTCCATTGTAGCTACGACACCAACTTTCGTACCTTCATCCTGGCTGGTTGAAAAGATACTCTTGTCCTTAATTTTCCTTTTCTTTTGGAATGATTGCCAGGACTTCTGTTTCTTCTCCGACTCGATCTCCTTCATCTCCTGACGGTGTTTGCTTTATCGCCCGACGTTTACGATTTTTCTCAGCTTCAGTGTCATTATCGCGAGGAATCAAGTGATCGGGTATTTGAAACTCCTTGACTTTTTTTTGATGTCTTTATGAGTTCCGCTGGCTCACCTTCGGCTCGAGGGAAAGCATGGGTGTCCTGTTCGCCGAAATGTGTGCTAGATAGATCTGTTTGCCCAACTGAGGTCTCAACTGCGGCTTCTAAAGCCTTTTCAAGAATATCCGGCTCAAACTTCGATGTTGATCTCTTTTCGGTCTCTAATGATTGTTTAGTAATAGAGAGAAGTTCCTCGAGGTCTGATTTCAGGGAAAGTAGAGCCTCGTCGGTCGGAGATGCCGCCAACAGCTGCTCTACATCGGCCAGCTGGTTCTCATATTCTCGAATTTGTTCAGCGATCGCTTCAGCCATGCCTGGTACTTCAGGTTGTAATGCTCGGTGCGCTTTTGATGAATAAGTTCTTTGCTTATTATAGATTGTTTAGTTCTTGTTTTTCGCAAGCAATGCATTGAAATGATAAAATGCACCGCGATCACCGATCAATCGATCACAGACGACGGTCAGACCAAAATCTGACAAACTACAAACTCCGGTCAACGTCAACGGTAAAGTTGGCCCTGACAATGCGTGTAGACCGCGTCTAAAACCGCATTTACTTTTTAAAAGCTATAGTAATGCGCGTTGCATAAAAATCTCGACGAGCATTTATCGCCAAGAATGCGCGCATCTCCGAAAAGCTCATTTATTTCGTTGCCTTTCAAAACAGTTCTTGATCATCACAATGATACCAAACTACTTGATAGTTTCAAAAAAATACTTGTATCGATAGTCCTCATTATAAGCGGGATATGGAAGCTTCCGGGCCGATGGTTTGGTGACGCCAAATCATCAAATTTTGAATTGCATTCATGTTACCTTGCGGATGCACGGCGATCACGTCCGAAACCCATTTTCATGCCAGCAATTCTTGGCTACCGACGGAAAAGAACGGTTCTTAGCTTGGAGATGGCAAGGCTATGTTATATTGAGTCAAAAGCTTCGTCGAGTGACCGTCAGAATATTCAACAATAAGCAACACACCCTTGATTGACGACCGGCGAGACTTTCTTTTCGTGCAAAGTTCGGCGTGCTATGGAGTATTTTCTGGGAGTTAAACCGCTTTTTTCTCATAAAGGACAATCTACAACCCATATTGTATCAAAGGATTGAGTAAAGCACGCGAAGTGGGAGGGTAAATGACAGCAAACACACCAAGAACAATCCACAATTCGTGATCATCACACAACTGCGCGAGACGACGGCGTTATTGGTCCTTACGGGAGCTACTTTGGCTTTCTTTGGTCTCTCTGAGTACATTGGGGTATTTGGGAGTGCGTCTGGTGCATTCTTAGCCATCAGGGGGAGTTAAGATAAGCTAATTCGACACCATAATAATGCCGTAATCAACACTTTCAATGGGAAAAATGCAAAACCGTAGAGACATTTACCCTTATTTACTATCGTATTTATAGTAGAAGCCCAAATTTTACGTGTATAAGCGGCCAACTCTACCGTTGACCGGAGTTTGTATGTGTTAAGTCTGCATTTCCTGTTTCATAATATGTTCTATTTTAACCTGATGTTCAAATGTAGCTACTCACGCTGGTTACCCTCAAGCATCATTTCCTAAAATCCCTGCAGCGCGCACCACACAAGGCTATGGCCCTCTCTGGAGACCCCAGACCAAAGCTAGAAACCAGATGATGCGTGCGGGGATCTATGTCGATACAAAACTGTTTCCTTGCCTGACTTCTGTAAAAGCAAATTACAGCAAACTTACAGAGCTAATACGGAGCTCGACTTTGCTCCCCTGTTAGTCCGCACAGCTCCTTTATCAGCCTTGCCATAAAAATATCCTCTTCCGAAGAGCCAGTTCTTCGTTTTCGCAACCAAGCCCGTTCCTACTTTCGTGGCCACAAGCGAAGTTCCGTAATCGTCAGTGAATATCTTTGGAAAAAACAATTTACGCGCCGTGTCAAGCCAAAGGACTGTTGAGCTGAGCATTGCAATAGAGATGATATCCTTGCCGCTAAGTGCTTCCGTTTGAAATACCTGCTGAAATGGAGGCGCAAAGACAATTAAAAACTGCCCCACCATGCTCAAACCAACTGCCCAAATGAAAGCCATGTTCTTCAGTTTTGCAAGAAGTGCAACTTTAGGTGCCACATAACGTTAAACCTCCTCAAAACACGATAAATACTTACTCCAAAAATTGGAAGTTCGTAAAAGCACTTGTTGGCCGATCGACACACATACGCATTAAAAAGATCGCAATTAACGAACGTCATGAATGTCATTGTCGTGTCTCGCTTCGAAACGTTACCGTCTTCCAATTCATGTGAGAAAACTGGCAAAGAAAAATCATTGTCAATGAGACGTGTGGGCCTGATGATCGCTTCCTGTTTGGCATCGTTTGTGAACACCTTACCTTTCAGCGTCAGAAACAGAATAAGGACTGAACTTGATATAGCACGCAATAGTAATGCTCTCGTCACAATAGGATCATTAGAGCGTCTTGGTTTCGCCTCTAAAATGGCGTCAGAGACGGGTTCAACTCCAAGGCTTTGGGCAGGAGGACCATCCATAACAACATTGATCCACAAAATTTGCATTGCATTCAAGGGCGGTGGCAAACCCAGCGCAGTAGCTATACCAGCGAGAGATAGTGCCGCGAAGGATGTGCTTAACTGGAAAGCAAGGAAGCAGCGTATATTGAAAAATATCCCTTTTCCCTCTCTGATAGCAGTCGTTATGGTGCTGAAATTGTCATCGGCAAGTACTACGTCGGCAGCTTCTTTAGCGACATCAGTGCCTTTTCCCATAGCTATTCCTACATCCGAGGCTTTTAACGAGAGAGCGTCGTTTACTCCGTCGCCGGTCATAGCTACGATTTCGCCACTCGTTTGCACTTTTCAAACAAGGTAAGAAATGGTCGAATTCAAGGGTTCACACAATTTGCATCTCTACGTACATGCTCGAACAATGGCGAGTTTGTGCCGTGGAACAACACGGTAGAACACTCGCACATTCAAAATACTAAACGGCAGATTCTCTGGCGGTATCGCATCGAGTTCAGCCCCACTCAGCGACTCGGTGACGCCATTCTCGACATCGTTTGACGACAAAAGTAGATCACTCAGACCATCTACTACGTACTCAGGGTCGACGTCTCCGATGATCCCACACCGTTTGGCGATTGCGATTGCTGTTTCCTTCGAGTCGCCGGTCACCATCATCACTTTTACGCCTCCCGCCCGTAACTTCCGAATAGACTCGGAGACTCCCTCGCGTGGAGGGTCCTCCATTCCCATCAGTCCAGCAAAAGTCAAGTGTCCCAGTGTTCGGCCGAATGCGAAAGCAAGAACCCGAAGTCCACTTGCGGCCATGCGTCGAGACTGAGAAAGCACAAGTGCTCTGTCGTCTTCGGCAAGATTGTCCGATGCGCCATTTGGGAGAACAAAGGAAACACACTCGCCCAAAACCTTCTCAGGCATCCCCTTGACAAAATAAAGACTTCCATCAGCAGACAACCGACTCCCTCGTTTTGGAGGTGTTTGCACGGAACACGCGTCTGTAAATGTTTCGCAAACATGAATTCCGTTCACCGGCCGAGCCCTAACTTCCATACATTTCCTATCACTTGTAAACGGCACTTCCTGAAGTCGATGATATTGAGGCCTAGGATCAGGAACACCAGCCTTAGCCGCCGCTACTAATAACGCCAGTTCGGTAGGTTGACCAGAAAGCGTACCGCCCGTGTGACCTTCAGCCTCAGCGTCAATGCACTCGACAAGTGTTGCGTTATTACACAGACAAGCAGTGTTTAAAAGAGCGCTCAGCGCCTTGAATTCGGCAAAGTCAATTTGCTGTGCTTTGTATGAAGCCGCGCGCTGCTCGCCGAGAGTACTTGAGCATGTCAACTTCCCAGAATCAACCCCATAGCCGACACCTGTGTAAGTGAAGTTGGTCTGAGGCCATGCAAGAGTGAACATACTTCGAACCGTCATCTCGTTTTGCGTGAGAGTCCCTGTTTTATCTGACGCTACGGATGTAATACAACCTAATGACTCCACAACGGGAAGCTTTTTCACAATCGCTTTGCATCGCGCCATTCTCAAAACACCCAAAGCCAACGTAACGGTGACGCAAATCGGAAGACCTTCTGGTATAGCAGCAACCGCAAGACTAACAGCCACCGTGAGCGTTTCCAACAGTGGTCGACCCTTCAGCCATCCCCACAGACCAATCACAATAATAGCAAGTGAACTGAAAAATGCAAGTCTTTGTCCAAGCTCATCGATTTTTATTTGAAGAGGTGACTTTCGGCTAGCTACTTGACCCAGCTCCATTGAAATCTTGCCGAACTCAGTGGAACAGCCGACAGCAAGAACGATCGCTCTGGCGCGACCAGATATCACCATGGTCCCAGCAAAGGCGACGTTCTCCTGTTGTGTCAACAGTGGATTTGGCGGTAATCGAAGTCCTTCACCGGTTTTGGCGACAGGGTGGTTTTCACCAGTTAGCGACGACTCGTCCACCATGAGCTCCACCGAGTCTACTATTCTACAATCGGCTGGTACACGACTAATGCGCGTTGAGACTAAGACAGAACATTTGAACGCAATCGCCGAACGAACTACTTACTCTCCAGTGGATAAAATGACAAGGTCTCCAACCACAAGGTCAACGGCCAAAAAGTCGTCCATTACTTTTCCATCCCTCACCACGGTACATTCATGAGGAACCAAATGAGCCAATTTCTCTAGAGCTACGTCGGATCGATACTCTTGAATTGCAGCCACCAAGCTCACAATCATCAACGCAATAGAAATGCTGACAGCATCTGCCACATTTCCGAGAATCACAGAGATACCAGCCGAACCCAGAAGCATCAGTATAAGCGGCTCTTTAAATTGCGACATTACTCCCTCCACTATGGGCTGTATTTTCGAGAACAAGCGCCCGCGCAAACCTCGCGTCGTTTCATTGTCTCCCTCGCTATCACCTTTCATTCGATTCGCACCGAACCGACGGCGCAACAAAGAAATTTGTCGCGACGGCCATCCATGACTGAGCAGTTGCGAAGTATTACTCGTTTCCTTGCTAAAGGCAAGTGCTGCTATGTGTCGTGCGACGTCTTCGGGCTGCCAGGAGCATTCTTCGGACCGTGTGTAGGGATATTCTTCTTCCGTTGCGAGTGTCCTTTTGCTGTTTGTTGTTATCATTGCCGACGCACCAAAAAGTATTACAATAACGGACTTTATTTAGAATAAAGAGAGTGATGGCTTGAAAAATGCTTTAATTATTAACGTTTCCCTTTCTATGACTTCCTCTTGCGATTCGTTTCTGGCAAAAAGTGCGAGGCGGTTTATGATGAGAGTGTGAGAAATGTACAAGTAACTCGGGACTTAAATAGCAATGACACGGTCACGCACAATTCGACCCTCCTAAGAAAAGAAAAGTCGAAATTCTAGAAGTACAACACCTAAGTTATTCCAAACGCTTGAAGGCTAAAACGTTCACTTATCTGTTTCCTTTTTCTTTTCGCTTTGAATCTTTCAGCACCTTCCAAAGCTTCTGCGGCTTGCTGAAGAGCATTGCGGACTTCCTCATCGAGTGAGGACAAATCTCGACGTGTTGAGGAATCCTTCTTGTCGACCTTGTCAACTATAGCCTGTTTCGGCGGAGAAGGGGGTGCTTTCAATGAAGACTTCTTGACATCTTCCGATGCATTGGACTGATTTGAAGGTGGCGTAGGAGGGGGTAATGGCTTGTTCTTGGCGACAGGTGACGATGGTGGAGTTGGTTTCTGCAGAGCCGGAGTGGCCATTTTTACTTGTACCGACTGCTCTGCTTTGACTGTCATTCCTTTCTCGGCCGCGTTGGAACTCGTTTGCTGCTTATTCGAGTCCAATTTCTCGACCACGGCATTGTATGCAGCAGTTCCGACTGTTTTCCCAAGCCACCACGTTGCTTTCCCTGTCGTTTTCAACACGAATCCCGCTACTTTGAAAACAACATCGCTCGCTTTTGGGGGGAGTCGGAGGAGGTTTTGACGGTGGTTTCGGTTTTGGCTTTTCCAGTCCCACCAACACTTTCACACTGGTGGCACCATCGTTCACTGTTTCAATGACTTTCGTGATCGTTTGCTTAGTTTCGTCGGCTTTTCGTTGTACAGTATTTGGTAAATCTCGGACGTCCGCCACGAACTGCTTTGTAGTCGACACGGTGCTTTCCACCTTGTTTTGGATGTCCTCTACAGTCTCCTTCGCTTTGACAGGTATAGCCTGCACTGTTTCAACTGCATCTTCTACCGTCTCCGGAATGGTTGCTGCAAAGCGGGCCGTCGATTCCGCGGCTTTTGAATTTCCCCAGGCACCGATCGCACAAAATCAACGAACGATTTGATACTATCGACTACCGAATAAACAAAATCCTTCACTTCCTCCACCTTCTTTTGAGTTTCTAGTCTCTGCAAGCGGATTCTTTCTTTGCCTTCCAATTGAACTAGTTCGACTTGGGCTACCAGCCGACTGAATATATTTCCCGACCGCAAGCGAGGCTCTAACTCAGCCAATACTTGGGGACTCAGCAAGCTACTCTTACTGCTCACTTCGGCTACCGATAGAACTGGTAAAGAGTTGACTCGCTTTGATGGAACTTCGGCTGATGCCTCGGGCTTGTTTGTGATAGCCTTTCCGGCGAAATCCAGTGTTCCATAAAACACGCCTTTTATCTGATCGAACGGAGAATCCTTAATCGACTGAGTTTTATCTCCAGTGGCGAACAAAGAGACTGTAGAAGAAGGTTCAGCTTTTCCCAGAAGCGCTGCTTTCCGTTCGGAATAACCATCGATGACTTTACTCTCTGCAGCAGCCTTTCCTTTGCCCAAGTTTTGAAGTGTATCGACACCGCTATAAATGGTTTTTTTAAACTGATCAAATTCGCTTATACTCTTTTCTTTCCTTATAGTTTGTTGCAGTGCTCGTTGAGCCGGAGTCAAGTTCCGTTTATCGTTGTTTTCGATTGCAAAGAGTTTCCCTTTAAATTTGCCGGACAGACTCTGCTGATTGTGTTTACAGTTTTGAAAAGCCTTCGAAATTACCACCGTTACAGCAAAGACGAATAAGCGAAACAATTTGAACCAGGGTCGATCCAACATGATCTTCAATAAATTTACGCGGCGGGACTTTTTCCGCTACCAGGTACAGACAAGAGGGATCGTAACGTCCAAGTTTCAAATCACTCGATTCAGAGAATCCTGTTGTTGTATTCTACTCCGTATTCGCATTTCGGAATGCTTTCGTCTTTTTCTGCGGGGAGCCGCTTTTCCCAGAATGTGCACGAAGATTTTGCCGGATCTTTCCTTCAAGAAAGGACGAGTTCTAGCAGTGCTTGTGCGACATTTACCATGACTAACTGAAATCCAGTCATGGCAAATGTCGTCTACACTCTGGTATTATAGTAAAACTTAGACTCAAGTAACGACCGTAGTTCATAGATGATAACATGACATTTTGTTTAAATGGCGTGTAACTATCGCTATTGATCAGTTTATCGACTAACATTCAGCTAATATCATGGAAAACCAGTGACAAGAATTGTGTCCCGTGTAAAATGTAATTCTATAGTGTTAATAGCTTACGTTTCTTGTGAGCTTTTCTCGAACATTTGGGATAAAGCAGATTGGAGTCGTGAGATCTAGCAAAAAGTAGGGCGAGAAGCTCCGAGGGAACGGATCCCATCGCTCCGTTACCGCCCGTTTGATCCGACAATACAACGTGAAAGCACCGTTTTCGCGGATCGAAATTAGTCATCGGTGTCACCTGAAAAGAAATTATATGAGGAAATACCTACCTAGTATATGTGACAGCCATAAAGCGCCTCTTTTTACTCACCGTCATGGAAAGCGGGAGCGAAACATTCTCAGCATTTCCTTTTCTGGGAAAACTGACGCACGGTAACGTCAGGGCCGATTTTTCACTCAGTCGCTTCGTGCTCCCTTCATGCGACGGAGAAGAAGATCTTAAAGCTGTCGCAACAAAATCGAAAAGTTTAGCGAGCTCTCGTGATGGTACTAAACTGAAGATTGTCAATCTCTGTAATTCTTTGGGCTCGAGACCTGTGATAACCAAGAAGAAGGCATTCCCTGTTACAAGACTGTGAGTAAGATAAAGTATGCACACATCGATGCCCAATCAGAACACCCTGATCACTTACATGCCACAATCTTTCCCGAATCGGTTGCTAACAACTGAGGAATACTAGACTTGATAAATACCTCCTGAAAATCCAGATCAATGTTTCCAGTAGCGACATGTAAAGAGTTAATCCTCCTTAGCCGAGTGTTTCCATTTGGGCACATAATCCCACCAGTACACGACGTTGTTGATTCTGTTATAGCCGTTCTTGCCTCATTTTCTACACCGCTGGAACCGGCAGATGATAGAGTAGACTGGTGTGAAACCATTAACCGTTGTGCTTTTCGACTTTTTAGAGAATCTCCTATATCATCACCTACTCCACTGGCGGCTTTTGGTGGCATTTTAGCTGAAATGGACGAATCAGTTAGATCAGATAACGTACTTTCTGGTTCGGAACGCTCTTGTTGTACCGATTCATCTTCTACTCGTAGTCGTCGGACCTCCAACTGATTCTTGACATCTTGTATGGCTTTTTCTTTGAGCTCATTCGCATTTTTCATGTGCTTGAGATATCGAGCACACCTTAAGTCAGATTGGAGGCCTAGCTGTTAGTTAGTGTTGCTACAAAGCAAGCCATCCGGGCACGTTACTTACGAGGATAAAGTGTGAAATTTGCTGTTCACTTCAATCTTCCAACCATCCTTTTCCATTTTGACGCGCAACTGTTCAATCAGATTAGTTATTTGCTGAGCCCGCTTCTGTTCCTTTGCGTTTTTGACTCCTTTGCTTTCAGCAGTACACGCCATTGCCCCAGTCAGCCTCTTATTACCATGTTCGTGGTTGACGGCGAATTCCGGCATCGGGGCCCCGAATGAGAAAGCTTCAACACTCTGAGACGCATGTTGCGACGCGAGGAAATTGGCATACAACTCCGCGGAGCTACTTGGAACGACAGAGGCACTCTTCTCGTTGCTGAAGTATGATTGTGAAGAGGTTTCTTCCGCGTTCTTCAGTTGCCCGGCCTCAACTGCCGAGTTAAACAAAAGGGGCTCGCACCCCAGGCCGCAGCAAGACTATTGAACGCTACTTGTGCCATATTCAAAGCGTCATAGGGCGGACATGCAGCTGATGATTGTATACCTTGAGGATGCAACTGGGCAGCTGCTTCCGGTCTAAATACAAGTCTCGAGGAAGTATCATCGACATGATGATTTTCATTGTCACTGCTGTTTATGAATTGCAACGGTTCGTTCGATGATCCAGTTTCTTCTGGTTGTCGAGTCGAGCCTTTCATTTTTTCGTTCCCATTTAAGTGGTCAAGTCCGTTCATTATATTCTCGCCCCGCTGCTCAGATTGGACTGACGATGTGGAACCTCCCGAGGTAAATCTTGTATTCGTCAAGGGCTTTCCGTCTACTTTCATTCCATCAACATTATCCCCATTGTCGTCATAATTTGTCATCAACGTGTACTCAAGATTATTCTGCTCCGTTAATTCCCTCCAGCCAGGAGTCCTATCTCGCCTTGAGCTTGAAAAGCCCGATTCATCACCCTCAAGCTTGTCGTTGCATTCGCCATCTAAGAACGAACAGAAATCGAGGTCCATCAGGTCCAATTTCCGCTCGTCATCTACATCGTTCGATGCTTCCGATGAAGTCATCCCTCGTTTAACTATTAAACTATTGGTTCAGCTTTGTCTCTGTTTGTTTTAAATTTGATCATTACTTTAGAAAAGGTTTTGTTTCGCATTGCGTTTTATTGATGTGCAACGACAACCTTCTTGTGCTTCACGATTTCACGAACAGAGAGGTGATGCGATTTTGCATTATTTTGCCATCTGTCAAAATCTCCACCCGTCAACCGTCAACCGGCTTCCGCTTTTTTCTTCTTGTTCGCTTTCAGAACTGGAATTACTAAAAAGCATTATACCCGGAGAAATTTCGTACTGTTTGTTGCCGGATGTCATCTGTCGTGGATGTCACTTTCCTACATTCTTCTATAGAAATCAGAAGACCCGGTTGAAGTTTCTGGTTTCTGGACAGGTGGACGAAGGACGAAGGGCACAGCATCATAAATAATACTCCGTAATCATAATCAGCTAACGTTTCACCTTTCATGAAATAAGAAACTCTCTATTGAACAGGAACAAGGGTCGATTACGAATCCATATGGTATCCTCTTTCACAAGCAAGATACATCGCTTGAAAAACGACGGAATTAAATGCAATATTCGTATTTCTAATGTAAAGGTCCAGCTAAATGCCAACTGCAATGCATCAACGGCGTGCAACATAACATGCTGGTAGGTTGTTCGGGTTGTTGAGCACATGCTACCTAACACTAGACAACCAGTGATTGCTCTTCTTCGTCACCAGAAGAATCATTCTCAACGTATGCTTCCATGCCAGGTCCAAACGAAACAAGTAGCAAGTCACTTTGTGCGGCAATTGGGGAAGGAAACGTTACAACAAATGTCGTAGAGCCATCATCACTTGCACTTTCCCAAGTAGTAGTCGCGCCAAGAAACGGCAACTCGATGCGTTGTCGCAGAGCTTCGGGAATAGATAGTTCATCGTTCAATTGAATGCTTTCAGCGAACAACCCACTCTGTCTCGCAAAGTTTTCAGAGCTCAAAGGAAAGGGTTCCTTGACAGCATCGCTGAAAAGATGTTGTCTAATAGATTGCGGCAAAGGTTCAACGCCAACCGGTTTACACTCCATATCCCAAATATTGACGAGAAAGGTCACCCGAATGTCCGAGTAGCTTCTATTGTCGCCAACGCCAGGTCGCCGTAGTAAATAGTTTGCCGGGGCTCCATGAAGAAGTCGGCCATCAAAAACAAGATGATTCCCTTGTCGAGGGTAGCTCAAGAGCATCTCAGAGATAGTCTCATCTTCAGGCTGATCATAACGTTTAGAAAAGACGACAGTTGGGGGCGCATTTCCAGAGTCCGTCAGATACGTGACAGTCGATATCAATGGAAAAACACCAATGCCAAACTTCTCGGCGATGGTCTCATCTTTATCATAGTGTAAATCGACCGCTTCAGAGGTATTGTCTACCATTCGGTCCCCATTTGATCGTTGTGATGAAACATTTTTGACTTGCACCCACCATTCGGCTCCACATCCTTTCAAACTATACCTTTGGCAGTGCCCATTCAAAATAGTCCAAGCAAGTAATTCAAGTTCACTTAATTCTATCGGATCGATCGATGGATCTACCCAGAACGTTTCCTTAGAATGCTTCACTAGCGTTTGCGTCTGAAGCTGTAATCTGTCAGCGACTTCCTTTCCTTCAATCAGTGAAAAAGACGGCTGTCTTTGACAGAAGTCAGTGGTCGATTGGTCGATGGTTTCTGGCTAAGGCAGGGCCTGCCATTCAGCAATCGCTTCGCCTCTCGATCTGATTCATTCACGATCCTGCAGCCGACCAGGATCTGTCTACAATCACAATAACATGGACCCATACCCACATACTCTAACCCATCATGATCGGCGTGACAATGGTCAGCGCAAGCTTGACAAAGGCAGAGCAGCTGGCCATCTTCGGGCGTACATGAGTGACACACAAAGATCGACTGAAAAACTGACTTGTTTTGTGTCAAAGGAAACGTGCAGTACTGGCACCTTTCATCAATTGCAGAGCCTTGATGATCCGTCATAGCAAGGTGACTTTGTTTGTATAGTAGTTTTACGTCGCTATTGTGTAAATGCAAAAGGAATGTCATAATAATGTGATGCCACGGAAGAAAATGTTCTCGGAATACATCACGCATCGGAGGGAAACGGAAGAAAAAGTCGGAAATGTGACGAGTGGCGAAGCGAAGATTATGACGCCATACGTGCTTCGTACGTAAGATCTTGACGGTTTTTATATAAATAGCTTATTGATTCTACGACTGCAAACACGGATTCTAAGTGCACTTTCGATGAGAACGAAGACAATGAACAAGTCACGCATATTTAGTCACGTGTTAGGTGTTAGGTAGGCATTCCAAAAATGCTACTTCAAGGTAACAAGCGAAGTATCGAATCTAGAAGTGCTACATCGGTTTCAATCAGGTCAACAAACTCGTTCAAATGCAATATCGATTCATCTTTTTCTGCAAGTGCGGCATGTTGGACAAGCGTGGCTTCCATTTCCATACACTACCAAGAACAGACCTAAAAAAATCAGAGCGTAGTATAAATATTGTGTTTATGAGCATAACAACTAATCAATCAAGCTGCCAGCACTTGATTGTTTGATCGACGCTTGCAGAGACGAGCACAGGGAACTTGTGATGCATGTCAATCGAAGCAATAAAATGATCGTGTGCCTTTTCTATGGTCCGCAGACATCGTTCAGCCTTGATGTCAAACACTCGTATCGTTTTATCGTCTGAGCAACTTATTAGATAATTGCCATTCGGATGAATGAGAACACTTTGAACCCAATTTTCGTGCGCCTTGAATACTGCTAAACAAGACCCTTCCGATACTTTCCACAAGCGTACGGTGCGATCTCGTGATGCAGATGCTAAATAGTCGCGAATGGTTTCTGTGTGTTTGTTTTCTCTCGTTCCGACTTTCAGAGGTTCCTCTGTAACAAAGGCCAACGACTCAATGACGTGTTCGTGCCCTCGCAATTCGACCGAAAGCGTTTTCAATCCGTCGTAAACACAAATAACCTGATCGTTTCCAGCCGATGCCCAAAGAGCTCCATCCGACTGCCGAACTGCTAAACAACGAACCCAGTTTGTATGATTCGAAAAAGTGTGATCGCAAAATCCAGTTTCAACATCCCACACTTTGACCGTATTATCTCGAGACGCAGAAATTAAATGCTTGCATCCCGCCATTGTGGCTTCGATACCTGTGGTTGTACTAGACGGTGATCCTCCTGCTGCAGTCAAATCGAGTGATGGCAAAAATCGTACACATGAAATGGTATGATCGTGTCCTCGCAAAGTTCGTAAGCAAGCGTGTGTTGTAAAATCCCAGAGCTTGATCGATAAATCTGTCGAACACGATGCCAGATGACCACCCTTAGGAGTAAAGCATACAGAATTGACAGTATTCGTATGTCCTTTTAACGTCTTCATATATTCACCACTCTCATGATCCCAGATCTGCGTTTTCGGTGTGTGAGACGAAGGGTATCAAAATATCACACAAACGACCATTTTTCCCCACTCACCTTGATGGTTCCATCTTCGGATCCACTGACTACGACGGTATAATCGGGATGTAGTGCGATTGCTGTGACACCCATTGAATGACCCTTCAAGGTATGAGTCGGAGGAAATCTCGGCAACAGACGACGCTGTCCCCCACCGGCATCGACGCGATGTGCGTGTATTTTCACCGATTCGGCCGCCTGTCGCTCCAACTCTAGTACTTTTTTTCTGCAACCGCGGAATCGCGATCCATTTCTTTTCCAGCAGCGGTATTTTGCTCGCGGACGACCCGTTGGTTTTGCCACAGGCTTCGGGGTCGCCCTCCGCGAGTGCGTCGGCCGCTTTCTGGAAGGCCTCGCCGGGTCTGCTCCTTAAGTATTCGTAGATTCCGGCATGTAAATCTGTTCTTTGTCGATCTGTTAAAACCATAGCTTGTTATAATTATTTTACAAGAGCTAAATGGAGTCTGGTATTGTCTGCTTGGTCTTGTAATGATTACTCATTCATGGCGGTCTCGTGGTCACGCACATTGGCGTAAGAAGGGCAGCGCGGTGCGGTGCGCAGGCATTCTCACTATGGAATAATCAGTAGTCTCGTTTGGCATTTTCTCCCCCACCTTGCAGTTTGGAAGTTCCAACCGAATCAATAGCCGTTGAGAAATTTTTATCTAGCAAAGTCGACACTCAGGGCCTGATCCTAATTAGACCAATGAATACCGAAGTCTCATTTTAGTTCCATGTCATGAAACAAGTAAATTAATGAATCAGAACTGCTGCGACACGTTCAATGCCTTTGAAACGTGCAGAGCATCAGATCAAAACGATCCTTGCGTTGCAATGCAATACGACAAATAATATCATCAAGTGAAAGCCTCAACAAACTTCATTTTCCCTTTTCCCTTCCAAGTTAACTACTCATTCATGTCAATGACATCGAAGATGCGCAAACGGCTCATTTTAGCTCTTTTCTCTCTTATATTGACGGCTTCTGCTGACGACGAATGCGGCTTGTATCTCGCCATCTCGTCAACCGCCACAGCGGAAGAAAATACTTGGGGAGTCTACGCAGGGCGCGATATTCCAGCCCGCAGTGCCATAGGGTTTCCTGAGATTGGTATTAATATGCCTCACTTGAAAGCGAATACGTATTTTGCGGAAGATGGCGATGAAGAATCTGAGGAATATTTGGGGCAAATTGTGGATTTTCTCGAATCGAACATTTGGGTGCCCGGACCGGCGGGAGCCTTGTTCGAACTGGTCAAGGGACGAAGTACTTCGGCCATTCCGGGTGCAGGTGCATTGGCGGCTTTCAATACGAAGTTGACCAATGTCGAGTGGAATGCGACGGCTGCCTACATGAAGCCGTATTGGGGAGAGGAAATGGAAAAGACGCATTCCAATCGAGGTGCAATCTCTCCATTTTATCATGTCATGGTGCAAAGTAAGGTGGATATACCGGCTGGTTCGGAGCTTTTCATGGATTGTAAGTCATTCAAAATGCGTATTGTGATGATTTCTAGACATCTTTCTTATTCCTGACGCTCACATCGTTTTCGTACTTTCAGATGGTGAAAACTGGGCCAATGACGAAGAAGAAGCCGATCTTCACGGCGAAGATTGGGACGAACTCGATCAAACTATTGACGATATGATACAATTCTTTGACAAACACAAAGAGAAACTTGATGCTGACGCCAAGCTTCAAGTTTACAACTTTTGCTCAAGGATGTGATGAATGCCGCGGTCGGAGTCGACAAGGCGCATCGCATTACGAGTATCCTTCCCTCTCAACCAGACGATCTCAACCAGGTAAAAGAAGCTGGAGGTGCTCTTAAATACAGTGAGCCCGACGTTTATCGCAAAATTGAATGGCTGAAACAATACGGCCGTTGTATGGATAACATTCGACCAGGTCCATCTACGATCCCAAATGCGGGTCGAGGAGCTTTTGCGAATCGCAATATTCCACAAGGTGGTCTCGTTGCGCCTGTCCCCTTGGTCCACATTCCGGATTCTATCATTCTCGATATGCATGATCTTACCCTTTCGGAGGACGGCGATTATATGCGCGAGTCCGACAATGTTGTGCACCGCCAACTACTTTTGAACTACGTTTACGGGCACCCAGAATCCAGTATGGTATTTTATCCAACCGGATCGATCGTTTCCTTTATTAACCATGCTGATGAACCGAATGCGAAACTGGTATGGTCCGATCACCCTAGCAATTCCAAAGTTTGGTTTGAAACGGAACCCGAAGATCTTATCTCCGAAGAACACCAACACATTGGCCTTTTGATGGAAGTTGTTGCTGTGAGGGATATCAAGGAAGGCGAAGAAATATTTATTGATTACGGAAAGGAATGGAAGGAGGCATGGGAGGAGCACAACAAGAAGTTTGACCGATTGGTAAAAGATGGTAAAATTCCTTCTACATGGCCGGTTCGAGCCGTGGATATGAACAATAAGTACCAGTCAGTTGGCTACAGGACAAAAGAGGAACTTGCGAAAGATCCCTATCCAGAGAATGTCCGCTTGGCTGCGTTCATCGTCTTAAAGGGAGGTAAGCAGTCGGGTGCGATGGAAGAGAATGTTTACGAATGGGGCTTTGAGGAAGAAGAGGGTAGCTTTCACCATGATCAACTTCGTACTGTTGAGATAGTGCAGCGTCGATCAGTAGAGGAATCGAAGTCAGCGGCTCCATACCTGTACCTCGTCAAATCGATCAGCAACAAGAAAAGAGAAGTTTTCATTGACAATGTTCCCCATGAAGCAATCGTTTTCGTCGACGCTCCTGGAACAAGCGATCAATTTTTCAACGATAGTTTTCGTCACTACATCGGTATTCCTGACGAAATTTTCCCTCAAGGCTGGCGAAATGCAGTTAAAGAGGATTAATAGACTACTAGTCTAATGTTTCATGGTTAATGTTTGTAAGTGTCTAGTTCAGAGGAGAACATCTCGTTTCGCTAGTAATGGTGACGCCAGTATAAAAGGGAAGCATTAACAAGTTACCCCACAATCTAGACTGTTATATATCGGGATATCAAGGTGATGAGAAATCACAGTGTAAGAAGATGATTATTGATCATGTTGTGAGCATAGCCATAGCATCATCGTCGTTGATGGAGGTGCGCCTGTCAGCCGTCAATCTCTTGCACACGTCATCACGACGAAGCCTTGCGATTTTCGTGAACATCTCGCCGCAATGTTGCATTTTTTGACATCAACGGCACACCTGTCATTTAAGCCATCGATTACCCTCTTAGTTCACGCTCATTGAGTGGGTATCAGTTTGCGTCGTTCCCGGTATTTAATTCGTAGAAAGGAAGAGTAATTAAGCAGCAATGCAATCCGCATCATCCCTGTCGTCTTCATCAGCCGGCATCGCTGCCGAGAAATGCTCTCGGCGGCTGTGCAATTTACTATTCCTTTCTCTTGTTCTACTCAATCTACTCTCGAAATGTCCTTGCAACGCTTTCATGCTCAGCGGAAGACACTCTCGTCGCAACCGAGCGTCAACTTTGTCAATGGCAGTGGGAAAAACAGGTAGCAAAGTTATCGAATCACCCGATCAATACTCCGAGATGGTGTCAACATCTAGCAGAACACGGCCCGTTCTTATTTTCTGGACTGCACCTTGGTGGTAAGTGAAAGAGGACGGAATACGTCTCTAGAAGGTGTAGAAATCGTTCTCATACTGCACATTATTTCTTTGTTGCAGCGGTCCTTGTCGTCTGAGTGCACCTGTTGTTAAGGAGGTCATGAAACAATTCTCCGGAGATATCGATGTTGCCGAAGTATGTACAGATGATTTACCAGAAGTTGCGGCAGATGCTGGCGTCGTTAGTATACCAACGATACAGCTGTGGTATGAGGGGAAGCTGAGAGACACGATTATTGGGTGTGTTGCAAAGAGCGTGTTGGCCACCGCAGTTGAGAAAGTACTCGAGGACACGACCCAGCAAAAGAAAAGCGTTTAGTAATCTAGTAAAGCTACAAGTAAAAACAATTTTAGCATGGACAATCCATTCGTCTGATTGCTTAACAAGAAACGCTAATTGTCGCTTGATCTTACAATCACGGCCGGAGATCTCGCCATGCTTGTGGGAACATTTCATCTGGGATTTCAATCCAATGTCGGAATGCTCCAAATGTGTGCATATCTGACATATACGGCTTTTCAAGTAGAATAATGGCGGAATGGGGCACTCCTTTGACTTCCACAATGTCGGGGCTTCCTTTAAACCTAGTCAAAACGGTGTAGGTATAACCCGACGTTTCATCGCCTTGCGTACTTTGCAAATCACACACCATCAAACTCTGACCCTCAAAGTCTTCGTAACTATTGGGTCCGATCCACTGGAAAATTTCTTGGCCTTCGGCGTTATCTTTGGGTTCTCCATCTGCTACGGTATCTGTCTCGAGAAAGCATGCTGTAAACGAACTTGGTGGGTACGGGATTTGCTTCCTTTTTATATCCGTCGGGTACGGTTTGTTTTTGAATTCTACTCGAGCATCTTCTGACCTTCGTGGCCATACGTCGCCGGATATATCCAAGTATTCATCAAAGCGTATGAGATGTTCTTGCCATGCATTTTCCCAGCTCGGTCCGTAGTCAATGAATATTTCTTCTCCTTCTTGAATGTCTCGGTCAGCAATCAAAAGGAAAACGAGCTGAGGATCTACTTCCGCCATGTTCCACTCGCGGAAGTCGATATCATGTATTCCATGATCAAAGCCTACATGGTCATGAGATGACCACAGAATGCGTGCGTTTGGATATGGCGCGTGATTGATCAGGTTTACCATGGGACTTGTGGGTACCATGAGAAGACTCGACTCGGCGTGTCCGAAAGCATAATTCAATAACAATTGCTGGCCTATGGGTCGTTCACGGTCGTAAGTGAGGCCTACCTGGCCGTCTTCGTTGGTGTATTCTGTGATCATGAACATGTCGAGAATATCTTCGGCCAGGATAGGTATCATCGGCATGGGGGCGATCACATCACCTTCTTTGAAGGAACGACTCGCAAATGCGCCCCGACCAGCATGCGGGATCGTACTTGTTCCACTGCGTAGATAGTCTACGCACAGCCCATGTGTTTCCAACCACTCGATCGATTTAACTAAATCCTGATTGCGGTACATGAATGCGCCGCCAGCTTCAATGGCTTTTCTCACTTTGGCTGGTGTTTGGGGAAGTAGCGACCTCAGCACTTTACCACGTTTTCCACCCACTTCTTCGACCATTGTATCGAGAATAAAATCCAAGACATCTTGTTGAAAGCTTCCTTTCATTTCTTTTTCGTATTTGTTCATAAATGTTGCAATCTTCGCCAGAATATCTTCAGCCTCGTTATAGTCCAAACGAGTGATGCGATCCTGATACAAGTCTTCACGGTCGTCATCGAAAACGTCGCCTAAATTCGCAAACAGTTCCATTCCTGCTGGAATATTTTGTGCCGCCCGCATCGTAAGATTGTAATAGTTGGTAAAGGCGCCTCTCCCCGGCGATGCCTTGCCCTCTTCGACGACACCATCTTGACGCTCGCGGAGCAAAACTCCGGGTTGAAACCAGTCAATATTGTAATATCCTGAATGATGATTCGCGATGGTAGCAACTCCCGGACTAAAGAGTGTTGTCGTGTGATTCCCTTCCCACTGCATGCCCGCAAAGGACGACATCCAAACCTTTCCCTCGAGGAACTGGATGATGGCATTGTACAGCTCAAATTTATCCTGATCGACGTAATTGCCTACCGCTATATCCACTAGTGGTATTCCGATCTCTGGATTGGGAAGAGTCTCGTTTTGTTGAAAGTCAACACCGGCAAAGAGCCCAAATTTCGGATTGTCGTCTCGGTAGAAATGCGACTTGGCAATGTAGAGGCGGCATGTTTCTGCGACAGCAACGGGAAGGAGCAGCAGTCCCGCAGCTCGAGAAAGCAACATTTCTGTTTGGTTATGGGGTTTTCTGCTTTTGTTTTTCAAAAGCAAGGATTGTTTGCTTCATCAAAGATCATCGACCTCTTGCTCGGTAGGGAGTATTTTCGAGCCGTTTGAAAAAAAAAACGACCGTTTCGCAGTCCCGAGGTATTTTGTTCCCGAACGGACGTATGTACTGGCAGACAGTTGCCCTTATTCTCCCCTTTTCATCTGCGTCATCGGATGGTCCACTCTTTTTCTCGTCAATTTTTTTTTCTGCCTTTTGTTGTTGCAACAATATTTTCCATCCATCCAACCCTCCTTTCTATTCGCGTTAAATACATCATGAAATCGACATCCATCGCCATCTTTGCTGCTGTTTGCGCCACGGCGCAGGCCTTTTTCTGCCCCGCCCGCGTTTGTACGAACGGCTTTGACCAAGCAACTCTTTTCAGAGCCCAACAATGAAGAAGAGGAAGGTGGCTTGGATTTGGATTTAGGAGAAATGTTTGAAATGTTCGAAGCGGCGGACAAGGAGGAGAAGTTCGATGATGCTATCAAGAAAGTCAAGAAGGGCGACAAGTAAATTATATAGAAATTCTATAAAACTGTTGCGTCGACGAGTGCTAAAATATTGCTTTCACATTTGCTTGATAAATAAAAAGCTGGTTAATTTATTATAGCTTTCTCCCGAGTACATTTATTTGCGTATTGCATACTGAGCGCAACTAGGTTTTGTTTTTAATTCATTTCCACCGGGGGCAGCATATCGGCCGGAATGAATTCACGAGAAATCATAAAGGGAATCAAAAATAGAACCGGTAGTAACGAAATGAGTGTGTAAAGAATAACCCGCGCTTGTTTGGGGTCCGATAAATCCGGATTGAGCACGCCTTCGGCCAATTCTTCACCTTGACTGATGAACGGCGCAACGACTTTTTTTACTCTTGGTTTCGTCTTCCACTGTATCGTCTCCCAATTCCACTACAGCTTCTTCTTTGTCACTCATAGACAGTGGTGAAAGCTGGAAATTTTTGCTTTGTGATCGTTGTACAAATGATAGTTGCGAAACCGAGTGCCCGTTCGTGAAGCCGGCGACACTATGTTCTGCAATCAGACAGATGAAGGCTGCCGCGAAAACGGATAATCGCTGCATTATTCTGTGTTGGCAAAACGATTTACTTCAATGAAACTGAAGCGATCACTTTTATCTTTCTTTTGAAGTCAACGTATCATCGTCCATCTGACGATGTCCAGCTCACATCAAACAAAAATCGTGTTCCGTCGTCTTTAATTTTTCCTTCCATGCGAATGACGTACGAAACATCAGTCAACACCCTATCCCAGTCCCTAATAATTTATGTTACATCATTAATCATTATCATGTACTATATTTTCCGCTTGTCGGATCAATTATAGACTAGGGAACGCCATCGATTGATATCCAAAGGCTTGCTCACCGCATTTTCTTCTATTATGCGACCGGTTCGTGCATCCAGAACAGCCAAATGAGGAATGCCTTTGACACGAATGTAGGACATGAGTTCTTCTCGTGTGTCCTCCTCGTGAGCCACCGCTAGCCACGGCATGTGACTGTAATAGCTTTTGAAACTATTCGCATCGTGATCCGCCGATAAAAAGACGACTTCAACCGTTTTGTTCGGACCAAGCGAATTGTACCATTTGCTTAACTTCGGCGTGAACTGCCGACAAGGACCACACCACGATGCCGATGCATACAGCAAAACAAACTCCTTTCCTCCGAGGGCATCGACGAGAGGAATACCCGACGAGCTGGAAGAATCTTTTAACAACGTCCCATTCTCCAGAGATCGAAACAAGCGCTTGATACCGTCCGAAAGTCCAATGGCCGCGACTGGAGTGGACGGACTGGAATAGGGCAATCCCTCCAGATTGGGCCGGACACGAAACTGATAGCCCGACGGATTACTTAAATTTTTCTTTTCACTTGCGTATTGGAAAAGTTGCTCGCAATCGTGACCCATTCACTTCCTCCAATGTTTTCTCTCATTTGAACGGCATAATCCGTAGCACCGTCGTGGGGTTTCCAGGAAATAATTAAAGCATCATTCGCACCGGCGAGAGTTACAGTGGGCGGGTGTGGTCGGGATGTTTGAGCATCACTGGTGAGCAATTCGAAAGCATCCGCGTGCGTGATCCACGTGGTGGGAAGGGATGAACTATCGGACCCCTGGAGGAGAGCACCCACACGGAAGAAATACCGACCGGAAGTTTCGTTCGTTCCGGATGTTAAGTTCTTCTTTTGGCTTGCGTTGACGTGAGCTTGTCACTCAACGTCTCAAAATCAGAGTTCGCATTGTTATCGCTGTCGGCTTTGCAATACTGCAACACGTAACGGTCAGCATCTTTCACGGCAGTCCAAGAAATCGTTATTGAGTCATCCGTTGCATCAACAAGCGTAATTGTCATCTCTGCCCTTTAAATTGGATTATAATCAATGACGTAAGAAAGGTGTGCGATACCATCAAGACAAGCACATGAGATTGTGAATGATGAAGAATGAAAATACGAATGAATGAGAATGTTGGCGGGGAGACGAAAAACTGTCGCATCAAGCTACTGTAAGGTTAGTATTTCATGACTGAACCGGAGTCTTGGTAAAGTAGAGTAACACTCTAGACCTATAGTAAAACGAAAAACAACGCTCGGCAAGGTCAATGATTTGTGCCTCGCACATGCTTCTGATCGCAAACATTTCCATTACTATAATTAGATTCCAGAAATTCTGGAAAGTTTGTACTTCGTCATAGAGAAAATTTGTGTGTTTGGTCCAGAAATTCTGGACCAGGTGAATTTCATCATCAAACCCTACCGTACAGAAGATATTCTGTGTATTGTGTATATTTCCAAAATCATACAGATATTCTGTGTTTCTTCCAGAAACTCTTGAGGCGGTGTATTTCATCGTACAGCAATTTTTTGTGAGTTCCAGAAATTTCGGAATTGGTCTATTTCATCATACAGAAAATCTGTATATCGTCCAGATATTTTGGACCAGATGTATTTCATCATTATGCCCTGCAGAAAGTATTCTGTGTTTGTTCCAAAATCATGCTATTATCCTGTACTCGTTCCAGCAACTCTGGATACAGTGTATTTCACAGTACAGCAATTTTGTTTAATTTCCAGAAATTCTGGAAAGAGTGTATTTTGTCATACAGAAAATCTGTGTGAATGGTCCAGAATTCTGGACCAGGTGTATTCCATCATCCAACCCTAGACTACGGAAGATATTCTGTGTTCATTTCCAAAATCATACAGGTTTTCTGTTCTCGTTCCAGGAACTCTGGAGATGGTGTATTATTTCATCCTACAGCAATTTTGTGTGAGTTCCAGAAATTCTGGAATATTTGTCTACTTCGTCATACAGACAATCTGTGTGTATGGTCCAGAAATTCTGGACCACCCTATACCGGTACAGAAGACATTCTGTGTTTATTTCCAAAAACATACAGATACTCTGTGTTTCTTCCAGAATCTCTGGATACGGTGTACCTTAGTACTTCATCGTACAGCAATTTTGTGTGATTACCAGAAATTCTGGAAATTGTGTACTTCTTGATACAGAAAATCTGTGTGAATGGTCCAGAAATTCTGGACCAGGTGTATTATTTCATCATCCTACCCTACCGTACAGAAGACATTCTGTTTTTGAAAGAAAAAGCATACAGATACCTGGTACCGGGTACTCTGTTCTCCTTCCAGAAACTCATTCGTGACAGAAACACCATTTTTATTTGCTCGTCGCGTAATGTTCGTGACCAACCTTCACAAGGGACTGGGGTTCTAGTACTGTACGGCATAATAAGGATGACGTTTTCCTCCATTATCCACTATAAACAGGAATGTACAGCGAAAGTTGACGCCCAACAAGAATTCAGAATTTTGCACTCGGAATTTCGGAAAGAACAAAGGGACGTTAAAATTCTGCCTCTCAGTACAAATTTCTACGTAGCGCCTACGGCGAGGCAGAATTTTAACGTCGTTTCCAGCCGCAGTCACAAAGTCACACAGCAAGCCGATGTTACAGTCATAATAAAATCAGACAAGTTCACCGTTAACTGTCTTCTATTAAGAAAACAACAAACATTTCTTGTTTAGTAATTGGAGTACCGTAAAGGTGCCTGAGCACGAGTTGTATTTAGTGTTTTGTCGCTGCGACCTTCGAACAGAAAAAGAAGTTCCGCGTCGCGTGTTTGACGGGGTTTTTGACGTGACACCAAAGAGTCTTTGTTCGCTCTGCCGAGTTTGTTCTCATTCTTCACATTCGCAGAAATTTGTTTTTAACCGCAACAACCACCGAATATAGAAAAGACAGACCTTGAGCTTCCAATTCATAGTCTTTATTGGAAACATCAACCGCAGCGACCAGCAAGCTAAATCGAAAGATACATTCTTGAAAATTACGACTCCATCGAATCACAAAACCTCTCACTCTGACATGATGCACTCCACGATTGAAAGACATGCACTCTCTTCCGAAGAACCTACCTTTATCATTAACCCACAACGCAAGCAAACTGTCTGGAGTGGTCGATACAGTCCGGGTGTAACAGGCAGTCCACGAATGTCGTCTTGCAGCGACGTGATGAAGATTTACGAGGCGTGCAAGTTAGACCCGACCGAAAGCATGTGCAAGTCCGCCGCGAGCTACTTCCGCATTTGCGCGAATGGTTTGATAGATGAGTAAGTTGATGATGAAGGGCGTTTTGTGCCACTGTTCCGGTTCGAGTTGTGGCACCGCTCGCGTTCTTGACACTTGCACAGTTTTTCGAGCCAGCTCATGCTATCATTAGATCCATTAAACTTATAATCATCGTCGACCCTTGTTATAGTAAACTCACCTTTTGATAGAATTTGTGGCATAATAGTCAATGTTCCCCTCTATTACAGTAACTACTTTGCTCTTGTTCTTTTCTCGTGCTGCTTTGAGTGCTAAATGTCAACAATATTTGCTTGACTGACGTCACAAGGTCGTTCGGAATGCAATTCCAGAATTTCTTTCGGGAAAAAACCTCGTCCGCACAAAATGAAATCGGCGTCTGTGATGGTTGTAAGGTTAGAAAAGATTACCATCTGTCTTCTTACAACCGAGAGCAAATTGAAAAAGCAAGCTAACAAGGAGCACTGGGCTTGCATTGTCACGACAAAGAAAATTTGACAGATCGAGAGAAACTTTGTATCGTACCTCAATGGGGAAGCCCTGGACACTTGTTCTTCTTTTACTCAAACTCTTTGCAGTGGCAAAATCGTTTCGGGGGCCCCGTAATTACCAACGCCGTGCCCCACTTTCGTCGAATGGATTGTTTGTATCGGCTTCTACGGATAGAGAAGTCTCAAGAGATACTCTGGCCGAGGATTACGACACAATCATACATCTTTCGGAAACAGCACTTTTAAATCCAGGACAACCAAGTTGTTTGCGAGCGTTGGAAACTCTCAGCCAGTTGTGTCGTCAACGCAAACCATATCGTTTCTCGAAACAACTTAATCAATGTCGCGACGGCAGTCTCCTCGAGAAAATCGAGCAGCTGATTCCTACCGAAACGACAGAGAAAATATTTCAAATAGTGAAAGGAATGCAAGAGAATGGATGGCTCAGCACGAATCCAGACTCTGTCGACGGTCTCCTAGCTTTCATCTCAATCTCATTAGCTCAGGAAAGAACATTGTCGACGACGAACCCTCAGAAACAGGCAACACAGTGCCATCATTCGAACATGATGTTGAGGCATTAATACGGCTCGTTTCGCCGTATGTCTATGAACACCTTCTACCTCTGGTACAGCAGCGACTGGCTACCAAAGATATCCAAGTCTCTGATGTTTTTCTCCGTCGATACGGAAATAATATCATTGACGGTCAGTCTCGCCATGGAATTTCGGCGCATTATGACGTCTTTTCTAGAGCCACTTGTGTGATAGCCTTGGATGATACAGCAAAGGATGGGCGAAACGGGCTTTTTACGACACAAGAATCTTGCCGTAGTGATAGGACGTGTTCTAATCATTGCTCGCTGCGTCGATTCTTCACTTTGTCATGTGGCGATGCCGTTCTTCACACGTGGGACGTACTGCATGGCGTTGATGTCGAGCCAGGCGTCGACCGAACTAGTTTGATTGTCTGGTTTACCTCCGAAGAAAACACAGAAAATCAGAGTGCGGTACCCTGGCTCACAAATCGATATGATTTGAAGACAAATCACGTAGCTCAGTTTGTTTTAGCGAGCAGCCTTGAAAGCAGCGAAGAAAATATTCTGGGTGCAGAGGCCCATGACCTGTACCTTCAAAGTGCTGCGCGCGGCAACCTGTTTGCGATAACCAGACTAGGAAGTCTTTGTGAGAACGATGAGCTAGCCGGCGATGAACAAGATCGGATTAGAATGCTGTTGACAGCGTTAGAGAAGGGACATAATGCTCTCCCAAATCAGTTTCTTTCAAATGAACGGGATTCAAACCTAGATTTGGCGAAACGTCTTTGGTGGCAAGGATCGCTACGTGGCGATCCGATAGCTCAAGTTGCACTTGCAGATGAGCTGATGGCAACTGCAATGTCTCAAGAATGTGTTGATGTTGAAAATTATCTTGAAACGGCAAGTGTTCTTTTGCCTTAGCCGCTCAGCAGGGCAACGATCATGCAATTCAATCGTTGCATCGCATACAAGCTTTGGAAGCCGCTCTCCGGGAAATGGACAATTCTCCTGAACTCAATCTACTCGTCACACGATCGATACAAAAGTCGGCATTAGTAGCTTCCATAAAATAAGATTATAACAGTACGTATTAAGTAAATCTTAACGTTTGTATCCTGCAGCCTTTTTGTTCTTCTGACGGATCTCGTCGTCTTGCACATTGTGAATGAATATCTCGTTACCGGGTTGTACATTGGTGCTGCCCTTGCTCCAATCATAGCTGCTAGCATATGCAAACAGATTGCCTTGTGCGTTGAACGCGGCGCAAGGTATCGTGCGTTGCGTCGCATTGAAGCCTTTGAGTCTTTGCTTGTTGTCTTTGTCCCAGAAGTTCACCACGCCATCACTTCCTACCGTCGCAAATGTTCCATGTCCCGGGTGAAACGCGATACCATTCACGGAATAAACAGAAGAATCTTGGCGATGACATTTAAACGCAAAGCTTTCTTTTCCGGCCACTTTTTGTAGATAGTGGATGCCGACGCGTCCCTCGATACTGCCGACAGCAAATCCGGTAGAATCGGGGAAGCAAGAGATACAGCGAGATTGATACTTAAGAGGCGATTCTCTGCGCGAATGCTCCCGGGGCTGACCCGAACAATCGTACGCGATAATGTGTCGACCTGCCGTTGCAACTACCAAAAGGTTCTCATGGACATCGAGATCGTACACTCGTTCGGGCAAGTCAAACACTCCCACCGGTTGTTGTTGTCGCTGGTCCCAGAACTTCAGTTTCGAGTCCCAACCTCCGCTGACGACTAAATTGGACGACCGAATGTATCCTACACCTTTGACGGGCTGATCATGTGCTCCAATTTGATTAGGGACATTATTCGGAGGTGCTTGTCCTAGCTGATACATGCGCACGGCCTTGTCACAACCTCCTGAGAATACCTTTGTACCGTCCGCACTGAAACATGCACTCAGAACAGGTGCATTATTTTGGTGATTGACTAGAATAAGGCGAAAGCAATGAGTCCGGCAATGAAAACGATATCAAAACACCTCGTTCTCTTACCTTGAGCTGCGGGCATTGCCTGAATTTGCCCTCCTTGTTCTTGCACTTGCCAGCAGCGAAGACCGCCGTCCCAATTTCCTGAAACGAGAATATTCGCGGTAGGACTCCATTTCAAACAGGAAATACCATCATTACCTGGCTGAGGCACGCAGCAGTCGCCTGGCGTTAGAGCATTCGGATTACCCGCAGGAGGAGCACCGAAGGTTGACATTTTGCGGAGCTACGGTGTTTTCAACCTGTCAATAGAAGCTATTTGAAATTCTGGAGGAGCAAGAAGCGTTGAAGGTCGTCACATAAAAGATCTCATCAACGTTATGTGGCGTGCTGCAAAATGAAAAAAGGAGAAGCGGTTTGGTGCAACAAAGGACGCAAAAAAAATTATTTGACCCATTTGTGCTTAGCGTACGTACGGCGTACGTAATTTCCCCCCTTCCTATTTCCTACAGCCTACAGTTTGCCGAGTCTATTAGGGTCTCTAGAATTTCTAGTCGAATCTCTATATTATTTGTCTAGGGGGTCTAGCCTAGTCTGATCTAACGAAGGAATAGGAGAATCGCTGAGGCTACTCAGTCGACTCTACTAGAAATCGCGCGAAATATCCGTGAAAAGATATAATGCATTCGAAAAAGGAACACAGGCTAACGGATGGTAAAATAACTAACCGTTGTTTTGCCAAAAATAGGACATTCAACTATTCATTGTTCGACTGTCAACGAAACGCTACTTTGTTGGAGCTGTCTCCTCGTCCGATTCATCCAAATGAGGCGGTATGTATTGCTTTTTCCACGAGCTGTAATGAGATGTCTTCTTCCACATGTAGTAGAACTCTATCACTTCTTTGGTTGTTTTGCTACCAATTTCACTTTGCACTTTTTCAAATTGTTTGCCGTGTTGTATTAAGGCAGCTTCGAACACGGCGATTTCATACGGCGACCATTTTTCGATCACGAGCGGCCGACGCAACGGGCTTTTCAAATATCCTAGGGCGGAAACGGCTTCTAAGGGGAACTGGAGTTTGTTGGGGTCGTAGCCGTACGATCCAAATTCGGAAATGGGCGTTAGCATCAGATTGCTCGCAAAATCTACATACTCTTCTGTCAGACGGTGGACTTGAGGGGGGAGCAAAGATGCGACTGTGAGCCTTCCTTAATGAAGGTTGTACTTCTGTAAGAAAATATGCAAGAAATTACCTTTCCACCGCGTACGTTCGACGGGTGTACTTTTATCTATTGATGATTCATCGGATTTCATTCGTTTCTGATCAATTCCTTGTTCGTCATTTCCTAGTGTACGGCCCCGTTTGTTTGTATCGTGTTCTTCCAATGTAGCAGCTTTTTTATTATCAGAACTTGGCATGTTTATCGCTGCTTCGTAGATATGTTTATGCACTTAAATGTTTTTACGGTTTAAGCAAACTTCTTCTGTAAAGCAATATTGCTTTGTTTCTTCTCTAGTGTTAGTGTCTTCGCTTTTGTCATTCTCAAGGTTCGAGGTCAGCCGAAGGCCGAAAAAAGGAGGCGGGGGGAGTAAATAGATGACGCCGGACGAACTAAAGACTATTTCCATTTATATCCCTTTAGTCGTGACAGCCATATTTAGTATCCACAAAACCTGTTTCAATACCGGTACTCCATGAGTTCCATAGTAGAAAGTATGTTGCCATTCCTTCAACGTGCAATAACCAACAACAATAAACTCGAACCAAAAGAAGTGAACGACAACAATAAAACCTAAGCATTTCTGCTTTATTTTTGACCATCAGCTAACTCTTTTCTTTGTTTTCATGGCTTTTGTAAATATGACGACACTGGTAAGTCCGCCGGGCCTGGTTTTTTCAAAGCGTGTTGTCTGTTGACTTGAGGGGAATAGTTGCGGCATTGTCGAGGTTCCGCAATGATTTGCCGGCTCCAGGGCAAGTACATGGGTTGTGTTTCGCTGGATGCATCTACTTTGTCGTGAAAAATACTGGAAACATTTTTCATCAGCGCAGTTAGTGATTAATCCAACATTTGATCGGGAGAAATATTTTTGATGCTTCCGACGAAAATGACGTCTCTTTCGGTGGGAAAACATGGAATTGGAATGGGAGAAAAGCGATATTAGCGGCAATGTTCTCGTTCCGTTCGACAAATGTGATAATTACTGCAAGTACTGTCTTATCGATCTTGTTGGCGTTAAATATTTCCGTTCATTTCCTTTTCCTGATACTCTCTGGCTGCCTATATCTTTCATTGTCGAATTTTTGATTTAACTCACCTTATGTTTACCTGATTGACAAATAAATAACATCATGCAGATGTCTGGAGATAAATCTTCTGATTTAATCATACAAAATCTTCTGGGCGAAGGATCCTTTGGCGCCGTGTACAAGTCGATTCACAAAGCCACGGGAGCGGTTGTTGCTGTAAAAATCATCCCCAACTCCACCATTGAGGATGAAAAGATCAAGGGCGAAATCGACATTTTAAGCCGCTGTGATTCGCCTTATATTGTGGGCTATTTTGAATGTATTATTCGTCCCCCAACAGATAAGCCTGGTGAATTATGGATTGTGATGGAATATTGCGAAGGCGGCAGCATGACGGATCTACTGGAAGCGAGTAGTGGATATCCATTGCCCGAGGATTCTATACGAGTTGTGTGCGCTTCGGTTGTACTGGGTCTTGAATATTTGCATGGAGTAGCCAACGTTTGTCATCGTGATATCAAATGGTAAGAGTTTGAAGTTGTTTGTTGGATGATGGCCTGACTTTGACTCATATATTTCTTTGCTACTTGCAGCGGTAATGTTCTGCTGACCGAGGATGCACATGTCAAACTCGCCGATTTTGGTGTTTCCGCGGAATTGAGCAACACATTGAACAAAAGAAAGACAGTTGTAGGTTCACCGTATTGGATGGCGCCAGAAGTCATCCGAGAATCGCATTACGATGGTCGTGCGGATGTTTGGAGTCTCGGTATTACAGTCATTGAAATGGCGGAGGGCGCACCGCCACATGCAAACTTGCATCCACTTCGAGCTATCTTTGTGATTCCGACAAAACCTGCCCCTACTCTAGCTGATCCTGATATTTGGTCACCAGATATGTTGGATTTCGTTCGCTGTTGTTGTCGGAAGGAACCAAGTCAGCGATATGATTCAGCTCTTCTTAGTTCGCATCCTTTTATTAAGCAAGAAGTCATTGCACTTCGGGAAATGTATCGTATCGAGACTGAGCATTCTACCGCAAATGGAGACGCGAGGGCAAAGTACACACGAATGGCAGAAGCTCATCAACGACCGCCTGGGCTGCCGGCACTTCGACGTGTTTGTGAGGCGTTGACAAAGCGAATGAGCGCTGTGAAAGATAAGAGAGGTAAAGAAAGAAGCGATTCATCTGCAAAGGATCCTGACTTTTCAGTATTTCCCAAGTCACTTGGTACCAATCCGGATCTAATGAACCAAAGCGCAGCAAGCGGAGAACCTCAAACGCCTATAGAAGATGGAACATTTCATGTCGGACAGTCCGGGCAGCCAGCTTCGGTAGCAGGGACACATCGATCGGCTCAATTTGATGGGTTAGAGTCGGATACTTTTCTTTTTCTGCCCTGAACATTGACGACGATCCAAACCTAGCAAATGATTCAAAGCTACGAGAGGATCTTAATACACTATCTGAGGCGTTTCAAGCTCGTAAGAATGCATTGTTGGTTGCCTTTAAGATGGCTCAGCAGCAGCTGATTGTTGAGGCACAAGGACGAAACATGTTACCAGTTGATGTGGGAGAACTCATGTCAGCCGCTGCGTCCCATCATGAACTCAATCAGCAGGCAGTTGCGGCGATGGAAGAAGCGGCGAAGCTTCCGGCAGTAGCAGACATCATCAGCAAAGTAGAGGACAAATCATTTCCAGATTCACTGGCTGATGAGATAGCCGAATTCATAGCATTGGAGCAATATGATTCAAAAACTGACGGTCAAAATGGCGTATCGGTAGAAAGTGCGAAATATGCGTCCACTGAATCAATGTTGGCGCCCATTGAAGAAAATGAAAACCAACAACCTCTGGAGGCAGCATCAAGTTAGTGACTATAGCATCCAAGTATTGCGGTTCTCCTGGTCTTGGCGGCTTTGAGAACCGCTATGTACTTGATTGATAAGTAATAACATGTTCAACAAATCGTAGTGATGCACATTACGGTAAAACTATCGTTTCGTTTGCACTTTTTAGCATCTCTTCGCTAAGATTCGCGACACAAGGAATCGAGGCATGCATTAAAGACAAAGACTCCGAGTATAGCTTGTCAAGTTATGTGAAAATTTGGAGCTAAGTTGGGCTCGGATGAATTTTGTTCGTGACTGAAAATTCAGTCATGAAAAAGGTAATCTTCACTTTGGGGCTATAGTAAATAAGAAAGACTACAATTCGCAAGCCTTTTCGACATCTTACATCGATCCGTGCTTTGCAAATGCTGTCTAAAGGTAGGTCTAATTTTTCGTGACAGCAACAAATGCAGCTCAATAAGCTAGTTGAATCAACAGAGATTCAAGGCTATCATTTCGACTTGACTGGATAACAGACTCATGACTGAAATGCAGTCTTGGTAAAGTTGCTGGACAGTACTGTACATTCTGGGACAATAATGCAACATACAACACTAAGCTCTTCGCGCGTTGTCCGAAAAATTTTTTACGTTCATTTAAACGAAAATGGATCCGTGATGTGTTATACATTCGATGCAATTAAAATGGACAGTTCAGACGAGCTTAAGAATGAAGTTCACATCGATGGGTCTACGTTAGAGGGCGGCGGACAAATTCTGCGGAACGCGATCTCGTATGCCAATCTGTTGCGCAAAAGCCTCACAATCGACAAAATTCGATTCGATCGCCCCCGACCTGGTTTGGCGGCACAGCACGCTGTGTCTCTTCAAATTGCAACCAGCATTTGCGGAGGAAAGCTTTCCGGTGATTCAGTTGGGTCTACGGAAATTACATATGAGCCTCAGCGTTGTTTAGGCCACGGCTTGGCGGCCGAACAGAAAGAAGTTGTGGGGGATACCGGTACCGCTGGATCCATTTGTTTGCTGCTACAAGCTGCCCTTCCCTGTGCACTTTACAATCAGCACCCCTCTAAGCTCATTTTGAAAGGAGGAACGAATGCTACCATGGCTCCTCAATTTGATTACTGGGAAAAGTATTTTGGCCGACTCTGCGATATAGATGTCAGCTCGATCCAAGTCACGTCGAAGCAACTGTCATCCGAAGAGGTTACTATCCCTGTGGTGGCGGTGAAGTTCATGTACAAGTGAAACCACTGAAACGAAAATTGGCTCCTATTCGAATAACAGAACGTGGCGACATTAAGATCGTACGGATACGATGTTTTCATGCCGGAAAGGTACCACGATATCTGGGAGAGAAAATGCTTCAAGCGGCGAAAACAGAGTTATTAAAGAACAACTTGGGTTTGAAAATGGAGCAAATGGAGGCTATGGTGGTGAAAGAAAGCAATGCAGTTGGGAATGGTCTTGGCTTGATGATAACAGCTGAAACGACTACAGGTTGCTTCTTTGGAGGATCAGCTTTGTGTGCTCCAAAGAACGATGCCAGGTCGGTGGCAAGGGGTGCTGCGCAAGAACTGATTGCATCTTTGGAAGGCGGAGCTTGTGTGGATCTTTGGTTACAAGATCAACTTATTCTTTACATGGCCCTGGCGGATGGTGTATCGGAAATCATAACGGGTCCATTGACGCAACACACACGAACTGCTATTTGGGTGGCCGAATCCTTAACGGATGCTCGATTTGAAGTGACGAAGTTGGATGATAGTGATTTGCAACCTTCTGCGTTAGTTGATGGAAACTACGGATCGAAGGGTCAAATATCAGGAAAGCATCGAATTCGTTGTAAAGGGATCGGCTGTGAACCACATATAAACTGAAGGTCATAAATTGTTTTGAATAAAAGAGCTTTTGTTGTCAAATGCTCCGTAGTTATTATTATTTGTAGAAATTGTTTCCTGAAAAAGTATCGACGACCCTACCATAGCTCCTCCTTTTTAGTGACGGGAATGAACGACGAGATGATTCACGAACGTACCGTACGCCGTACGTCGAGGTGTACGTCAGTTTTCTCCCTCCATCTCCATCCGGGTTCAAAGAACGTCCACGTGCGTTTTCTCTGACGGCAAAGCGAAGAATAAAACACACGACGAAGCCACCGACCACCGACATCAACATTGCTTCGCTGGATGTAAAACAGTCTGATTGTTTCTGTTTCGCTTACGACCCAAGAAGTGCCTTGCAGTATGATGAAACTCGTTTTACTTCCTCTTTTGTTCGGCTCCGCGACTTCGTTTGCACCCACACGACCTTCCCTTTGGACACCCACCAAACTTGCGAGCACCACCGCAGATGCGACGTTTACCTCCGATGGCGCCAAGAGTCAAATCGGCAACAATTCTTTCTTGAATGAAGATTTGATGGCGCGAGCACAGAAAGGACCGGGCAAGAAAAATAAAGAGAAACTAAAGATCGGAATTGTCGGTGCTGGCCTGGCTGGAATGGTGGCCGCGATGGATTTGGCGGATGCGGGGCATGACATTGAAATGTTTGAAGTACGACCCTATGTCGGTGGCAAAGTAAGCTCTTGGAAGGATAAAGACGGAAATCACATCGAAATGGGTCTTCACGTTTTCTTCGGCTGCTACTATAATTTGTTCGGTATCATGAAACGCACCGGTTCGTTCGATACAGCGCTGCGCATCAAAGAACACACTCACACATTCGTCAACACCGGAGGAAGACTCGGTGCGCTCGATTTCCGCTTTCCCATTGGTGCTCCGGTCAGTGGTTTGCAGGCGTTTGCTCGTACAGAGCAGCTCGATTTGGCAGATAAGGCTGACAATGCCCTGCGTTTAGCGATTTCCCCATTGTTCGAGCACTTGTTGATTTTGATGGGGGTATGGATATGGTTCGAGAGCTGGATGATATTACATTTACGGAATGGTTTACTGCTTTGGGAGGAAAGCGAGGAAGTCTCGATCGGATGTGGGATGCCATTGCTTACGCTCTCGGCTTTTTGGATTGTGATAGTATCAGCGCACGATGCATGTTGACTATTTTCATGCTCTTTGCTATCCGAACGGAAGCCAGTGTCTTGAGAATGCTGGATGGCAGTCCCCAAACTGGTCTGCATGATCCCATTATCAAGTATTTAGAGGACCGCAATGTGAAGATCAATTTGAGTACTCCAGTGCGAGATGTTGTTCACGACCTGGACCCGAAAACGGGTTTGCCCACCCGAGTGCGAGGAATCAAAGTAGGACCCAGTGAATCCTTCCGCGAGTTCGATGTCGTAATTGCTGCCACCGATGTTCCAGGTATCAAAAGCTTCTTCCAGCGACCTTCCGACAGTACGAATTCTTTGACAAAATCTACAACTTGGATACGGTCCCCATTGCTACAGTCCAGGTTCGTTTCGATGGGTGGGTGACGGAGCTACAAGATGAGAAACGCATGATGGACGTTTCCGGTGATCAGAGCGATGGACGTGGAGCAGGAATTGACAATTTGCTGTACAGTGTGGACACGGAATTCTCGTGCTTTGCCGATTTGGCTCTCACGAGTCCAGGAGAGTACTACAAACCGGGAGAGGGCAGTCTCATCCAAGCTGTTTTTGATGAACGCGCATTCAAGCGCTCCAATGAACAGTTAGTAGAGGACTGCATCAAGCAATTGAACGACATCTTCCCTTCGTCACGCAAATTAAAGTGCACGTGGAGCTCCGTCGTCAAACTCGGCCAGAGCTTGTACCGCGAAAAACCTGGTCAGGATAAGTTCCGCCCGAAACAAGCCACTCCCATCCCGAACTTTTTCATGGCTGGCTCTTATACCTATCAGGATTATCTTGACTCGATGGAAGGCGCGACTCGCTCTGGACTCATGGTGGCCAACGAAATTATCGACCGAGCCGATGGCCCTGATGGATTAAAGGCCCTGTCCGCAAAAAGCCAAGGAAACGGATCTATTCTTCGTAAGCTAACTAAAATACCTAAATACATATCTCGTTACGTCTTTTACTCTTCGCTTTGTTATGTACGATCGACGATCTCAAGAAGTCCATCGCATACATGGTCCGCCCTGTCGTCCCGTTCCTTACCTAACCGATAGGAGATAATTTATTTTAATCAATCATTTTCTGACTTGATGTACGTTTCGTTGTCGTTAAATTGTTTTAGAATACAAGAAAAGAGGGACGAAAACAAAGATGCTCCGAGCTGAGAATTTTTCCTTACAACCCCCTTGCAAAATGTCACGGATTTTACTTATGAAAATGGAAGATTTTTCTCGGACTTTTTCTCGGATTACATTTAGCAAAATAAATCCATAAAAGTAATATAAGTATTTATGTACCCTTGACATCTATAATCGAAGTTTGTTTTCGCAGCCACCCTTAAGGTTATGCAGCTTTTAACTGAGATAACCTTAATTCATTTTTTAAATCGTTGGCCCTTTATGGTTTTCAACTTACACCTTTGACCACAGTGCGGAAGCGGCTTCAAATCATTAAATACAATTCGTGCAAGACTACAAGTCAGCGTAGAGTGTAATCCGTGAATTTTCCAAGGTCTAAGGCAAAATTATTGAGCCTTTTTTTATTTCGCTTTCGACGACAATGAAGAGGGAGGTCGACGCAGGCTTCATACAAGAAACAAGACATCTCAACGTTCAGCAATAATCAACTACGCTTTAGAAGTATGGGTAAGACGAGAAAAGGAAGTGAGGATCTCAGTAAGAAGCGAAACAGTCGTCAAGTCGTTCAAAATGGACCATCCGCGGATGGAGATCGTGATGAAAAACCAAAGAAGTTGAGATCGCGAATAACAACCGATCGGTCCAGCAATATAGTTATTGACAGGAATGATCCGCTTTTGGAAGATGGTAGAGACAAACCACCCTTGGACGAGACTCCGGACGCGGAGACGGCGCAAGATGGAGCAGTTTGTGACAATGATGTCAATGAAAGTAGCGATGTCCGCGACGGTAAAGCACAGATAGGACACTGGGACCTCGATGATGCTCTTCGTTATGTTGCATCTATGGGTGATGGATGCAAAGAGCCGCTTTCTAAAGATTTATATCTTTCGTTTCGTGTCGGTCATTCCGGCGACGTTTCCGCAATCGAAAACTGCTACCGAATTGCAGACGGAAAGTCACTCAAAATGTTCGAAAAACCAAATGTTGAAGAACAGGAAATAAACAATGCAAACCAACAATCAGCAAGTTTCTCAAGCGAGGAGCTCCAAGCACATTTGATCAAGGCGCTGGGCGACGAAGTCAATCCTCCGTTTGTATTTGCTTTACTCGCGGAGGTTTCGTCCTCCGTCGATGTTACCGCTCCAAGAAGCATCGCAGCAGCCGCATTACTTTCCAGTGAAAGTGTGCTTTCTATTATTCGTGTAGAATGGATGTATATTGATCAAGAGCTTGAAATTGCGGCGCTATTGGAGCGCAGACTTTGGTTGCGATTGTGTGCGCTCTCCGTTCTCATGTCGTGTGATTTGGTGGGTGCAACTCTCCCGAGAATCGACTTCGACAAGAAATAGAAAACGGGGTGAGCGGATGACTAGAACTACGGCAGTAGACTACGACAGGATAGGAACGCGGAGGAAGCTGCATTTCCTATTCTATTGTAGTTTAAGAAGGTGAAAGGCAGAAGATGATCTTATTTTTATACAGGAGGAGTTCTGTATTTCTTTCGAGACATGAGAAACACGTCGTCCGGATCTTGTTCACCCAAACGCTTCGCGACCCAAGGATTGGGTACAACGCGAATCTCTCGCATACCCTGGTATCTATCTAGCTTGACAACGGTCTTGTCGCTCCCGTCGTCGTATTTCCCTATCACAATTCCTGTGCGTCCCTTATCGGGACCTTTGATTAACACAACCAAGTCTCGCACCAACGGCACATCTTTCTCTGGATCCGCATACACCAACGTTTCATCGGAAATTCCCTGAAAATACGTTTCCAACGATATTGTGTTATCATAATACGTGTAAATGCCTCCTACTCGTATATAGCGATCAAAGTGAAGTGACATTTCGGAATACGCGATATACGCAGCATCCAGTGACCGTCGTTGCACGGCTCCCTTGAATCGTTCGAGTGAAGCGAAAAATCGTCCCACTTCATAGCGCAATGCCACCCGGAGACCCTTGTCCGTGGGAGCATCGGTGGGAAAGGCGGCATCGGTATATGTCGTAAATACGGGTACATAAGATCGTAAGACCGCCGGATACTTTTCGACCAAATCCCATCGTTCTTGCATTAAATCTCGTTGCAATTCGTCCTTTTGTAAAACAGTGAGTGACAAAGAAAACAAGATTATAGAACAGTGTAGGAACGGAACGTACCAGTACAGTACCAATCGATCTTATTTTCGCGACGAGACCGGAATTTCGTTTCGTTCGGGGTCCATAAGGATCCATGATATTATTGTTCGTTGTCGTTAATTTGGTGTCGGATACGGCAAGAGCATTCGGCGCCGATAAAACAAATCCCATACAAACCATTTGCGAAAAAAGAGTTCTTCGGTTTAAGGAAAAGTTCGGTAGAGATGAAACAGGATCTTTATCTTTGATTCGTAGATGCTTCGGATCGGCGTGAGGATGATGATTCGTCGACGACTCGGCCCAACTTTGCACAGTGGGTATGCCCAATGTTAATAGTATTGTTGCAACATGTACCAGTTGCGATCGACACATGATAATCACGAGATTGTTTCTTTTGATATATCTATGAATAATGGTCTTCTCTTGTTCTTAAGTCGATTACAACAAAAAGGATTCTTGATTCAAGAAGCAAATAATGTTTCTGAAAGAAAGAAAAAAATATTTGTGCCAAAAGAGAAAAACCAGTGGAAAATTCAGTCAAATGTCGAAAAAGCATCCGCATTTCAGGAAAATTAGGAATAAATATTTAACAATAAAGAAGACTTCTTTCAAATGAAAAAAAAAAAATAATGTGTGTGTGTCAATAACGCAAAAAATCCGATCCCTCTTTTGGTCCACACGATGACGTCATCGAGGACGAGCTGACGCGGCCGCGCGAGAGATCGCATTCGCTCTCCAGCTGCGACAGAATTCGTTTGCGTTTATTATTCTTGTTGTTGATGATGACTCAAAATACTAGATACATACCATGAGAAATCCTTCGTTGACAATCTACTTCATCACAGTATTACTGTATGTTCTTCAGTCCGGCGTTACGGCTTGGATTCAACACCAGCGACCATCCTCGATCCGATCGAAAACAACACCATGGATGACTTCGGTCGAAACACCCACCATGCTCCCTCCACGCGTCGTTTCAAGACGAGTCTTCCAAAACGACCAACGCCCCGTCGTATTGTTTGATGGCGTGTGCAATCTCTGCAACAATGCCGTCAATTTGGCACTGGACTGGGATCCGCAGGGACGGTTGCGGTTTGCCGCCTTGCAAAGTGCGGTCGGTCGATCCTTGTTGCAAACCCACGGTCGTCAAGCGGATGATATCAGTAGCATTGTTCTCGTCAATGCCGATGGCGCGTACATCAAATCCGATGCCATTCTCAAAATCACCGAAGCACTGTCTCCTCCCTTTCTGCCGGCCCGGGAAGTGGCGCTGTTGGGTCGTTTCCTGGTGCCGGCGGTTGTACGGGATTTGATCTACGATCAAGTCGCAGATAATCGGTATCAACTCATGGGAAAACGGGATGTTTGTCGTTTTGATGCGGATAATGAGTTTGCGGATCGATTTGTTTCAGATAGTTTGGCGTATGAATGAATGAATGAAATAATAAGCAACGGATAAGTACTTTAAGACTAATGCTGAGCGTAACGGGACCCGAAAACATCCAAAGGATCAACAATGCAACGCTTGTAATATTTCTGCCTCCAGAACTCACGTAGGCCTCGGTAAGGAAATTTATCGACAGAGGGGGAACCCGGAAACTCAAGAAGTTTGACCAATCCATTTTTCGGGTCTCATTAATAGCGGCATCATTATTTCTGACATCGCCAACAGTGTAAATGCATATTGCTAGCTTATATTGGAGTGCAACGGGACCCGAAAACATCCAAAGGATCAAAAATGCAACGCTTGTAATATTTCTGCGTAGAACTCACGTAGGCCTCTGTAAGGAAATTTATCGACAGAGGGGGAACCCGGAAACTCAAGAAGTTTGACCGATCCATTTTTCGGGTCTCATTAATAGCGGCATCAATTCTGACATCTCCAACAGTGTGTATGCATATTGCTAGCTTAGGGTATATGGAGCGCAACGGGAGCCGAAAACATCCAAAGGATCAAAAATGCAACGCTTGTAATATTTCTGCGTAGAACTCACGTAGCCTCGGTAAGGAAATTTATCGACAGAGGGGGAACCCGGAAACTCAAGAAGTTTGACCGATCCATTTTTCGGGTCTCATTAATAGCGGCATCAATTCTGACATCTCCAACAGTGTAAATGCATTTTGCTAGCTTATATGGGAGCGCAACGGGAGCCGAAAACATCCAAAGGATCAACAATGCAACGCTTGTAATATTTCTGCGTAGAACTCACGTAGGCCATTGTCTTTAGTAAGTCGTGGCGAAATACGGACAACCACTCTGGACTATAGTAGTAAATGATGTTGCCTTTATTGGAAGCAGACGGATTTTCTGAATGAAGAGAGCTTTTTTTGAAGCAGCCGCAAAAATGTTGAGATCCTCATTATTATTGCTGTCAAACGATTGATTATTCTCGAGCTTCTTTGCATCTTTTGCCTTGCCTGGCTTTTTTTATTATCTCACAACGACTATTGAAAATGCGGTGGGATGTGCAATCGGATTTTGCATTGTTAGATGCTGCACTCTTGACACAAACGTCAGATACCGCAGATCGCCAGCGATCAAGCAGCAAGGCGTCCGTCAATTCTTACGTGTCGCCGTTAATTGCCATTCATCAATCAATTCGAAGGAAAAATCCGGTTGCTGCTGCGGCCGCGTCGACACCAGTGGTCCGAATCAACTATTTATGAACGATGATTTGCGAGCGGATGATTTGTCTTCTTCGGATCTCTTTGATTCGACTGATCCGTGGGAGTCTACATTATCGCCGTCGCGCGCTCCGAAGTATACAATCAAGACTCTAAGTGAAGAGAACATCGTGGATTCGGAAGGAATGGGAGACGAAAAATCAATTGAGGAGTGTTCTTGTCGATACATTGGCCGTCGGAGTAGTATCCAAGGAGGAACGTCAGATATATGCGCCCATTGTGGGGAAACGACGGACGATGTCGTCGGGTGAACTACGGCGACATCGATCTGTCAGCGTATCTCAGCAGCTACAAACCCATTTGTCGCAACTGCAAAAGGAAGCCATGCGGCAAGATCCACAACACGCACAGGCCCTACTCCAGACGACGCCACAACTTCGATTCATCTGCCCGGCATCCACGGATATGCAAGCCGCTGGTCACTTGAGCGACATGAATCTGCTACAACGCTCGCTCATCCCACTGGTTCAGTTGATGGACGGGCAGGCGGATGGTTCGAGTATGGCCCGGACGCCAGGATCTCCATTGATGCCGGGAATGTCGGAATACAAAGACAGTTTGCTCCGTGATCGCGCGAATCATCAAGCAGCCTCCGAGCTCGCGTCTCTTATGTGGGTATTGGCTCACGAGATGAGCCAAGAAGATTTCTTTGCCGTAGAGTCTCAAGTATTTACGGAAGTCTTTGGTCTGGTTCATTCATCGGACAAGCAACTTCGAATGGCTGGATTGGCCGCCTTGGATGCTCTTCTGGCGGCCCCGTCTGCAGATGAAGAGAAGAAATCGATCAAGTGTGCCAATACCTTGTCGGCGGGACTGCGAGCTGCCAATGGTGACTTCGAATACCTTTCGGCGGTTTCGCTTGCTCTGGGGCACATGGCAACACGCACCGCGAACGTTGATTTGGTCGAGTGCGAAGTGTCACGTGCATTGGAGTGGTTGAGTTCGGAGCGCTCGGATCGAAGGTGAGTCAAATCGTCATGGCGACGTGAATGCGATAGCTCTTACATCTTCATTTGTCGGTCAGACTTGCGGCTTGTCTTTCCTTGAAACAATTGGCGATCAATGCTCCAACTACTTTTCATTCCAAGACAAGTCAGTCTACGTTAGGTCAAGGAGGTTCCAACGAATTCTTGGATCAAATTTTCCAGGCCATTCGCGATCCACAGCCTATTGTTCGTGCATGTGCAGCGGATGCGCTTTCTCAATGTCTAAAAATCATTGTCGAAAGAAAGCATTTTTCGATGACGGGATTGCTTTGTCAGGTATATTTTGCTTTAATGGAAGGATTGGATCAAGATTTTACCCGCAAGAAACGACCTCGACAGGCTGTCATGGCTGCTGAGGCATCTCAGCACGGTTCATTGCTGGTGGTCTCTACGATGCTCACATTGACAGGCGACTTCATGTTACCCAGGTATGAAGAAGTATGCCGGGCGGTACTCGCGTGTCGCTATCACGACAAAGCGTTGATCCGCCTTGAGGTTATTCGTTTGCTTCCTCGTCTTGCCAACGCAAATCCAAAAGTTTTTGGTAGACGTTTTCTTGAAGATGCCCTTACGTTCTTGATCGAGTCCGCTTCGAACCCAACTGCCCCTCGCGTTGGAGTTGACGTTCGTCCATCGGCTTATAAAGCGATTGGGGAACTCATTCTGGCAATGATGGACGAGGAAACAGGACAGGTTATCGGATCCTTAAACGCACCCACAATCAAAATGATATCTGATCCGAAAGGTCCGGCTTCGGGGACGATTGTTGAGTTGAAGGCTCAGGGGATAGTGTACGAGAAGTTGCCTGATATTTTCTATCTCGTTAAGGCTGGCCTGAAATCTTCTTATGATATACCGGTTAGTTCGCAGACGATGAAGAAGGGTGATTCGTTAAAGCTTTCTCTAAGTCCGGTTCTTCATTGTGCTGCAAATCTTGTGGCTGCTTTGGGTGATTTGGCCAAGCCTTATGTTCCGGATTTAATTGATGACATGTTCCGAGCAGGGTTGAGCAACGACTTGATTCGTTGTTTACAATCCATAGCCCAGTGTGTCCCTGACCAGCAAGAGGTTATTGAGGACAGAATGCTCCAAGAAGTTTCCATTTGCTTAGCTGGATTAAGGGATGTTTATGACCCCCTCTCGTCGAGTATCATCTCCGGATCAAATTTTCCTCTTACTATGCAAACGTCAAATGGGAACAGAATGAGTGCACCAGGCAAGGGAACCGACAAAATTCAAATCCAAATGTCGGGCGAGCCTGCTGTTGTGCATTCTTTGGTCCTCAGTCTGCAGACACTTGCTTCGTTTGGTGGGACGATTCGTAAGACAAAAGCATCAGGCAGCGCCGTTCCTCTCCCTTCCCTTTGTGGAAAATGTAGCTTCCCGTTATCTTGCTCATCCATCGAGTGAAGTTAGGAGAGCAGCTGCGCTGACTTGCTGCGCTCTTCTACTGCCATTTGAACTTGCATATAAAAGCCGACTTGGAGGGCATACCGGTGTCATTGTTGATAACGTACTTGAAAGTTTGCTCAGGGTGGCTGTGTCGGATCCCTCTGGATCGGTACGAATATGCGTTGTCCAGGCGCTCGATTCGCGCTATGATTCATTCTTGTGTCAGCGACACCACCTCTCTGAACTCTTCGTACTGTTGCAAGACGAAAACTTCGCTGTACGCACGGCGGGTCTCCGGCTCCTTGGACGTCTTGCTGCAATCAATCCTGCTACGATACTCCCAGTTATGCGCCGCTTTCTAATCGACTCGATCGTTGAAATGCAATGCGGAATCTACAGCGGTAGAGGAAGAGAAGAAGCCACGCGTTTATGCGTTGTATTTTTAAAGGCCAAACCGCTGCAGCGACTAGTACAACCTGTGCTGCCGTCGCTGATAGATGCCTTGCCATTCCATGGCGCCGCTCCGCCACGACTAGCTTCGGCTTCTTTGGAAGCTCTTGGTGAGTTAGCCTTGGCGAGTGGCGTTGCCCTAAAGCCATGGTTAAAAGATCTTGTTCCTCGTGTCCTTGAGATTATGGAGGACCAAAGTAGTGCAAGCAAGCAAAGGACAAGTCTAAGAACCCTGGGTCAAATCGCAAGTGCCACAGGATACGTTATCAAGCCTTATTTGGATCACCCGGGGCTTTTGCTACAAGCGACAGACATTTTGCCTGCAACAAAGAGAGCCCCTTGGTCGCTTCGTCGAGAAGTTATTCGTACACTAGGAATATTCGGAGCGTTGGATCCTGACATGCAGTTAAGCGCTGCATCAAAGGCGAGAAAAGGGGGAGCTGTTGGAGGGGCTTACTTCGAGGAAGCGGACTTTCGCGATCAAGGACAAATGGATCAGGACGAAGGAAATGATCACTTGTCGCCCACGAACCCGGAAGAAAAACAACGGATAAATGGTACACAAGAATATCTCATCGAAAACGACGAGAATCTCCCCGCGTATCTATTCATGCACGAACAGTATGCCATGTTTGCCCAACCCATGTCGGAGCTTATTCCTGCCAAACGCATATCACCAGCAGATGAAGACTTTTACCCGACAGTTGCTGTACAAGCTTTGATGAGAATATTCAAAGATCCCAATTTAACTGTTCACCACAGCTTGGTGATTCAAGCTGTCATGTATATTTTCAAATCGATGGGACTTGGATGTGTTTCCTACCTTCATAAGGTTGTTCCTCACATGATCTCGTCGATCCGAACATGTGTTTCAAACAGTCTGAGAGAGTCTATCTTAAAGCAGCTTGCTAGGCTCAGTCTTATTGTTCGAGAACATCTCAGACCCTACGTAGCAGACATCTTCGATGTGGCTGAAAGCCTGTGGTCATCACGACATCTTGCCACAGTCTTCAACTTAATTTCAAATATTGCAGTAGGAGTTCCGGATGCTTTCCACAAATTCATACCCAGGCTAATTCGGAGGTTACTGTCTACTTTTGATGATTTGCAGGTGGCTGACTGGACCGAAAGTGAAAAGCGAAACCCGTTGAATAGAGGAAAAGAAGGGACCGAGCGCCTACAACTGCTCCTTTTCAGTCTCTCAAGTTTGAAGGGGGTGCTTAGCGACTATCTGCATATTCTCATTCCAGCATTACTCAAACTAGCCGATGCTTTGGCGTCGCTTGGATTAAATCTCGATGCGGGCATTCCTGAAAAAACTCTCAACGATCTTTCCGTTATGGCATTTCGTACTATATCAATTCTGATTGAGAGCAAGAACGCTGCGAACAACAGGGTACCTTCAACATACAAAGGCCATAGCCAATATGATGTCAGGTTTCGAGAAAGTTCGGAGAAAGGATTGCCTTCCCGAGTCGTACAGCCAATCACCCGACTCCTCAGAGACAAACCTCCTCACAGCATCCCAGTCTGTTTAGTCATGGTTGAAACATTGTGTGTGTGTGCGAGACTCATTGGTGTATCAACGTGGTTGAAGCTTTACGACAAGGAAGTACGCCATGCGCTTTTTGAATGGCAAGTTGGCTATCGCATTGCTGCTATGAATCTTGCGACTTTCACCTTGGATGTGGTCGGAGATGATCACCCTCGGTGCCTTCAGGTGTATGACGACTTTCTGCAAAGTTTTAAAAACATCGACGATCGATCAGCAGCAAATGCCTTTAATTTTGCAACGAGATTTACTTCGACGCCGAACGCAATATACATTTCAAGCATCGACGACACGCCTGAGGCTTATGAACAGCAAATGATTCTGTCAAGCCCCGCTGGGGCAACGAAACACAAAGTGAATCAACGCAATCTTCAACGAGCATGGGACGTCTCCCAGCGGTCATCTCGTGATGACTGGGACGAATGGATGCGTAGATTTTCCATTCAACTCCTACGAGAAGCACCCGCTCCCGCATTAAGAAGTACAGCTAGTTTGGCCCAAGCATATCAGCCACTAGCTCGGGAACTCTTCAGTGCTGCGTTCGCTTGTTGTTGGAACGAGCTCAGCAATCCGTTTAAGGCAAATCTTGTACATGCACTGAAAACAGCTTTCGTTGCTGACGTTTCACCTGAAATACTACAAGCACTCCTTAACCTGGCTGAATTTATGGAATACGATTCTTCTGGTGGACTTCCAATTGAAATACCAGTTCTTGCGGATTTGTCTTTGAAATGCCGTGCTTATGGCAAAGCACTTCATTACAAAGAACGAGAATATTCTCAGGGTGGAGGTTCTTCTTGCATCGAATCTTTGATCAGCATCAATAGAAAACTAGACTTGCACGGTAAGTTTACTGCAAAGCAATTCCGCTTTTTACCATTAACAATACATTCACCGTCACAATGCAACAGAGGCCGCTCTGGGTATTCTAAAAGCGTCGACTATGAAAGACGTGCGTCCCGATGACATACCCTCGACAAGTTTATCTACGAGATTCTCACGTCATCACGCGCGCGATATGTTCTACTCTGTTATTTGGAGCACTGAAGAACACCAACAGTCGAAAACAGATGCTGCGGATATGACAGCAAAAGAGGAGTTGTGGTTAGCCAGGCTTGGTTCATGGACCGATGCTTTAGCTGTTTACGAAAATAAGTTGAGCAGGAATCCAAACGACCCCGAAGCAATTTTAGGTTGCATGCGATGCCTAGGAGCAGTTGGTGAGTGGAGAAAGGTGCTTGAGCTAGCGCATGAGAACTGGGGTATAATGAGTGGTACATTGAACAAACTTGGAGACGGTGTTGGGCATGCTCATACGAACCCGAGATCTAAGCGAAAAGCTTTGAGAATCTGCGCTCAATCTGCCTGGAGACTTGGACAATGGGACAAACTTGAAAAGTTTGCCACACAACTTGTCGGAAGTTCCAGTCATCAGCCACATCAACCAATTTACTCTTCTGTCGACTATGATGGTGCCTTCTACAGTGCTGTGTTACACGTGCATCGAAAAGAGTGGGGCCCCGCCGCCGAAGCGATTGATGGGGCCCGAAAAGCTATGGACAGCAGGCTTACTGCCTTAATGGCCGAGTCGTATAGTCGCGCCTATCCAAGTATGGTAACAGCTCAAACCCTAGCGGAAATGGAAGAGATAATAGAATTCCATAAGCTCGAGGAACATGCTTTGTCAAGCGACAATCAGCATCCTGCAAACCGTCCTGATGCAGAAAGAGCCCGAGCTCGCTTATTATCAGTTTGGAGGGATCGACTCGCTGGATGTCGTATGGATGCTGACGTACATGCGTCTATACTTGCTGTTCGGTCGCTCGTCGTGAGACCGGAGGAGGAAGTTGAGGCCACTCTTACTTTGAGTAATCTCTCAAGGCAGGCTCAACAATTTAAATATGCCGAAAGAGTGCTTCTAGATTCTCTAGAGGCGCTAAATGCCGACCTCGATGGACCCGTCTTTGGTTTGGGCCTTCCTCCGTCTCTTCGCACCTCGCACGATTATTCGTCTGTTCCCGCAGCTGCGTTACCGAACATTGTCGACAATCTACTTGCAGGTGACTTCAAAAACATCGTTTTAAATTACGGGTCGACACACGAACAATGGAGCAAAAGTTAGTAGCTGAAGCTGGTGGGCTACAGCGGTGAGTTCGTTTCCTGTAATATTGGTCCAACTGATATCGTTTACTCATTTTCCCACACAGACTTGATATCCAGCATCGTCTCTATTTCGCTTACGTAAAACACCTTTGGTACACCGAAAGAAAAGATGAAGCCATGGCAAGGCTTTCTTGCTTTTGCGACGTTTTGGAAATGATTTCGAGTTGTGAGCAGGTCACTGATTCATCGCTTCGTGTTGCCAGCTGGCTAGAGCTTGGAGAATGGAAGCTTTCACAAGAAGCACCGCCTGCCCTTCTCAGCAGACCACTGCAGCTTGACACATTGACCATCTTTAGGCGTGCCACGACGCTACACAATTGTGGTTACAAGGCCTGGCACACCTGGGCTCTCTTGAACCTCCGAATCGTCCTAGAGCAGCGCGAGCGGGAGAGCTCTGGCAAACTGTCCGTAACACATTTAGGAAGAAATCTGAGGAATCACGTTGTTGCAGCTGTGAAAGGATTTGTCAATGCAATTAGTTTAGGGACTAAGAAATGGAGTGCATCCGTTCAACAGGATTTGCTGAATGTACTTACCTGCCTATTTCAGTATGGGAAGCTTGAAGACGTTGCTACTGTGATTAACGAATGTATTGGCAACGTAGCTATCGAAGCTTGGCTAGGTGTCCTTCCACAGCTATTGGCTCGCATCCATATTGTGGACCCTTCGATTAGGGCGGTTCTCCATCCCTTGCTCATCAGGCTTGGCGAAAAACACCCTCAGGCATTGATGTACCCTCTTTCCGTTCTTCTCAACAGCCCCGTCGCCGAAAGAAAAGCATCAGCTGAAAATCTGATGAATTCGGTAAAAGCTCATTCAAGTGCTTTGGTGGAAGAAGCCCAGATGGTTTCTTCCGAGCTTATTCGAGTTGCAATCCTGTGGTTGGAAATGTGGCACGAGGGCCTGGAAGACGCATCTAGGCTCTACTTTGGAGAAGGAAACGTAACAGGGATGTTGGACCTTTTGTTCCCATTACACGAAATGCTTGAAAAGGGAGCGGAGACACGAAAGGAAATAGAATACCTGAATAATTTTGGGCAGGACTTGTCAAAGGCCTTTTCTTATATTAAAGAGTACAGTCGCTTGGCGTCAATGGATGGAGAAGATCCGTCTCGTCGTGCTGGCGGTAATGCCCGAGTAAGCGACGAAGCAGAGACTGCGATGAACAGAGCCTGGTAAGTTGATTGAGGATGTTGGTTGCTTGTATAGCTTGTATAGCCTGTGTTTTACTGATAAAGATTCGTCTCAATGAATCCAATATGACGTAGGGGTAAGTGTGCAATTTTGCGTTTGGTCCACCGGTCAACTTGGGTGCTCTAATTTGTTTATTATTAAAGATATCTATTATATTGTCTTTCGCAAGATCAACAAACAGCTTCCTGCTTTAACGAAGCTGGAATTGAATCAGTGCTCACCGGCGCTGAGTAAAGCACGGAATTTGGAGCTCAGTGTACCTGGAACTTACAGGATAGACGGTTCCTATATCAAGATCGATAGAGTGCAATCGGAGGTCGAAGTCATTACAAGTAAGCAGCGACCGCGAAAGATCACGATGAGAGGAAGTGACGGAAAAAATTATCTATTTCTACTCAAGGGACACGAAGACTTGAGACAGGATGAGCGTGTCATGCAATTGTTTGGGCTAGTAAACGCTTTGTTGGTCCGTGATTTGCAGACGAAAAAACATGATTTGAAGATACAACGTTATGCGATTTCTGCGCTCTCTCATAATTGCGGTGTCGTTGGGTGGGTTCCGCACTCCGACACTCTTCACAGTCTCATCAGAGACTACCGTTTAAGCAAAAAGTTACCATTGAATATGGAAAACCGAGAGATGGTCCGCATCGCTCCAGACTATGATTTGTTAACCGTGATGCAAAAAGTGGAAGTTTTTCAGAAGCACTGAGAAAGACACCTGGTGGCGGCAACGACTTGGGTGAGATTTTATGGCTGAAAAGTACAAACAGTGAAGAGTGGCTTGATAGAAGGACGAAATTCACAAGAAGTTTGGCTGTCATGTCGATGGTCGGATATATCCTTGGTCTCGGAGATCGCCACCCATCTAATCTCATGTTAGACAAAGTGTCCGGCCGTATTCTACATATTGATTTTGGGGACTGTTTTGAAGTTGCGATGAATCGCGAAAAATTTCCAGAGAAAGTGCCTTTTCGACTTACAAGAATGCTTATCAAAGCGATGGAAGTGTCTGGAGTGGAGGGAAGTTATCGCTCGACTTGCGAGCGCACCATGTCAGTTCTTCGCGACAGCCGAGATTCTCTGGTCACAATGCTTGAAGCTTTCGTTTATGATCCATTGATTAGTTGGCGTTTAGCAGATTTGTCGAATAGTGGCTCTTCGCATAAGCCATCGACTCATCATACTGGGGCCGAGATTGGACCAGGATCGCTTAGTGACGGTGTACCACTGGAAATGATTCGTACAGGCAGACCAAGAGTGCAATCCATTCGCGAGCTAGCAGATGAAGACATTGACGACGACGATGTTTATGGTATAGACCAACACGCGCGAGGATCTTTTCAAACGACCCAACCCAAAACAACAATGACGCACCGGGCAGAAGTCGAGCTCGATCCATGCAGATGTATGCTAACATTCAGAACTGGGCAGCAAGTTTGACAACGGATGCTAGGATTGCTAGTATCGCCGCAGAGCGATCTGAACAAGCATCAGTCGAGGGGTCTCTTGCGCGTTCTCGAATCGAAAGAAGCATGAAGCAACGCGAAATACTAAGTCTATTACACGGGAACGACGGAGTAGCTTTAGAGGAGGTGTTAAATGAAAAGGCTTTGAAAGTTATTCGACGCGTACAAGACAAGCTGACTGGAACTGATTTTCCGGACTGCGAAGGGGAGCCCCTAGACGTTGCTGACCAAGTGCAAAGGTTGATCGTCCAAGCTACTAGCTGTGAAAACCTGTGTCAGCTTTTCATTGGATGGTGTTCATTTTGGTAAATACTCGGTTGTTCACTGTGCTACGCGAGTCAAGTAGTATTCCTGGAAGGCTGCTGTGTGAAAAAAGTGCAAGGCTTAATGGCAGGTTACTGCTTGAAGAGGAGCTGCGATGAAAAATTGTCATACTTCAAAGCAACGATTCCTCAGTAATGAAATGACCGTGCGAAGGCATAGAATGGAATCAGGAAATTTGAGTTAAGAATTTTCGACTAGGCACTTAAACTATTTTACGCATGTAATAGTTACTGTATATGTTAAACCTGGTACGCATGTCCAGAATTTTTGGAAAGTCCACAGCATTTCGGTAGGATCGAAAAAACTGGTCCAGAATTTCTGGACAACCACAGAATTTCTGTATGACAAGCAATAACGTGTTTCCAGAATTTCTGGAACGTGCACTTTCTTTCGATACGATCAAAACACAGTTTCCGGAGTTTTTGGAGCGCGCACGTTCTTTTGTCATGATCCAGAACACCGTGTCCAGAATTTCTGGAACGTCCGCAGCATTTCGGTAAAAAGCGAAAAAAACTGGTCCAGAATTTCTGGAACGTGCACTTTCTTTCGATACGATCAAAACACAGTTTCCGGAGTTTTTGCAACGCGCACGTTCTTTCGTCATGATCCAGAACACCGTCTCCAGAATTTCTGGAACGTCCACAGCATTTCGGTAAAAATCGAAAAAAAAACTGGTCCAGAATTTCTGGACCACCACAGAATTTCTGTATGACAAGCAACAACGCTTTCCAGAATTTCTGGATCGTAACATGCACCGTTTCCGGAGAGTTTGGAACGCGCACTTTCTTTCGTCATGATTCATGATCCAAAAACCCTGTCCATAGTAAATGCAGTCTTCATATCCGGGACTGAGCTGATTGATGATGATTGATGATTACAACTTGTACTCCGTATTTGGTTTTTTCATACGTCTAGACGAGAGTCTACATGTTGCTTGATACTGAAATCCATCTCTATAGCTTCAATCGTAGGCCAGCTGCCCCCATGTCCAAACGGATCCCGGATCAACAAGCGAGTGATTTGCACCCAGAAACCAGACGGTAGAACCAGCTGCTCTCTACTCACAAATGTATACAGAAGGATTTGTTTTTCTGTCTTGTTTACTCATTGATGTTGAGCGACAGATGGCCAAGTCTCTGGAGAGAACACAATGGGAGAAATGGCGAATGAAATGATTGCTGGTACCGGTACCTGGTACACTGTTGTTGTTCGCGTCAAGGTGTCGATCGGCTTTGATGTTTTTCCACCCTTTGCATTTCGTTTGCAGTCGCGGTGAACAAGAACAAAGACCGTGCTGTTATGGTCCATGTTCCTTGATGGATTGGTTGCCTTTTTCTATTCGACTCATTACCAATCGCAAAGCAACAATTATTCTTTTTGATGTCTGTAAAAATACCAACTTATAGCAATGCAAAACAACAATTCACAGTCGAGAGATACAGGGCAGTCTTCTGATTGCCTACCGGTGCAAGTACAAGACAATGATATGAACGTTTCATCAAACGCGGCCCAACCACAAACGTCTCTTAGACCATTAACGGCTACTTCGCAGAGCAATAGCAGCAATATTCAAAGTCTACAACAACAGCAACTGCAAATACTGGCGGCTTACAATGCCGCGACTGCATTTGCAAGCCATCAGCTTCAAACGCAAGGAAGTAACACTGGGGCTTCGGGAACATCGAACCTTCCTTCGATTGCACCGTCGGTCGCCAGTGCACCTATCCCTCCGGCATTCATGATGAACTACCTCATGGCTGTCTCTGCTATGGGATTTACTTCTGGCTTGGGAGCGGGAATGAACCCTTCATTTCCCCTTACTGCATTAGCTTCTGCACATAAACCAAAGCCCGTGCCTCACACTCCTGGAGTTTTTCAAAATTGCAGTCTGCGAAGTGGGAAATGGATCGAGGAGGAAGAAAAGTACGCTGCCTTGCTCATCGAACTCTTCGAGAAGGGTAAAATCCCACAATGTGAAAATGGAAGCACCTTACGATCGTTCTTGAGTCAAAAGTTACACTGCCCGAAAATGAGAATTAGCAAGAAGTATGCCGGACGTGGCATTGGCAAGCTTGTATACACGGACCAAAGCAAAGTAGCCATGACCATGGAAGAAGAAACCGAGCACAAAAACCTTGTGGCGAAAGTGTTGGAGGCCCAGGAAAAGTTCCATCAAGCCGCATTGCCTAGTCGGAATGCGTCGACGGTACGTTCGATCGATTGCAAAATCGTTCTCTTTGCTTGCATAGAGGATCGCTCTCACTTTATTTTCAATCCGGCACTACTAAGGCTACGATGAACGGGTTCGGGTCACTTTCTGCACCTTCTTTGATACCCGGCTTACCGCCGACATCATCGTCAAATCTTGGTACGCCATTCACCCTGATACAACCTTCATTACCAATTAGTTCACAAAGGGTTCATTCATAGCCTCGCAAGTAAGCAGCGATGTACCGAAGATTACGGCACCAACAACTACTTCCACAGAACAGAACAACGTCTCGAGTGAAGACGCAGCCAAGAATTTACTCGAAGAATCGGCGAAATTGTTACGCCAATCATTCTTGGCGGCTTTCTATCAGTCAGATGCGCCGAATACGACTTTGAATGCTCAAAATGGTTTGGAAGTGAAATCTGATGTTCAATGTTCGACTACACAGCAAAACAATCACGCCTTATCGGCCAAAACGCACAATAGTAACATTTCAGGAGGACGAATGAGTCAGCTTTCAGAGTCACCCAACCTTGCGTCGCCTTTCGATCTGAGTGGGGCAAGCACTTCCTTGGCCAAACATAATCGAGGAAGCCTTTCCGAGAAGGAACACTCTGCAATCACGAGCCGATCCTACAATGAATTTCAATTTCCCACTGGAAATGGCCATCTGTTGGGTGGAAAGGTTTCCGCTTCAGGTGTCTACAACATGACATCGCCTGATGGTTCAAAGAAGTCGGCCAGGTCTGACGCAAGCTCAAATCCTCTTTTTACGGCTGAATCCTACGCGATGTTTGCCGTTGAGTCAGCAATGGAAGCAAGCCAACATGACGCTTATCTACCATGTTCTAGGATCTTGAGTGGGACGGGAGATGATCAACAGTGTCAAATCGTGCTGCGCTCGAATTCTATCGATAACATCGATGGAGTGGTAAATCTTCTCTCGAAACAATCAACTCAAAAAGAGCAAGAAGTGCCGTTGGAGAAGGATAAATCCCGAGACAGCAAAATGCGTGGTGCTTTAATAACGGAAAGCAATAATCACGGGGCAGGTGGTAACGAACGGAAGATTTCCTACGACACACTATCCACGCAACGGGATTTAGGATACACAGCAACGTATGAAGCAATGAATATCAAGCCGACATACGTTAGCGCCAGCGAGCGTTCCTGTAACCCTAGCACGGAATCAGAATCCTTTTCGGCGTTGGAATCCTTGCGTGGTTCGACGAATAGTGAGAATACGGAGTCGAGTGCTTCCGACGGCGGCAGCTCTTCGGAATCGTCTGATTGCGGTCATAGCGTACGGAGAAAGCGAGATCATACTGAAGGCGAACCGAGCACCAAGTTACCTAGTAGAGACGCAAAGCGAACTCGAAAAGAAATGACAATGGCCAAGGAGGACGCCTCTTCGACGTCTTCAAATGACTTGAGAACGACGTCGTAACCTTTTTACACCATAACATCATCACTCCCTTGACTTTGCTTGTCCCACAGTTTTGTGTGCGAATACCTTTTACGCCCGAAGACATGAGTGTTTGCAATAAGCTGTAAAGTATAGAGGAATGAATGAAACGAACAAAACTGATTGTTTCTTTATAGATTTCATTTAGTTGCTGCGCCAAGAGTGGCGAGAGCCCTGCTTTTTCTGGCTACGTTTTCGCCTTCGACTACGAAACGAATGTTGTGTCGTGCTCGTTGCTTGTCAGCATAAAGATGTTCTACACCATAAACACCGACAGTTGCGTGTGTCTTGCTATAGTGTTCATGAGCCTTTGCATCATTTTCGTTGTCGTCTTCTACTAGCTTCTCCCTATCATTTGAATCGGGAAGATCTGTGGCTGCTATAACGACATTGCTTTCCATTAAAGTGAAGCGGTGCGCACCCATATCCCACTTATTTTGATTGAGTAGAACGATGCGACCGGGGACGCGATAGGAAGGATCATGGTCCTCGGTGCCAACCGTAACAAAAGAAGTGCCATCGGATGCCTTCTGTCGCTCAGCAGGATCGTTCCAAGGATTAATTTCTCCTGGACTCAATGGCTCTTGACCGTGGCGACCTAAAACTCGATTTAGTGTGGATCCTAAAGAGCATGGCCCAGAAGTCCACAGAGTGTCAAAAGCATGTAAGATAGATAGTTCAGGATCAGGACAGAAGGTAGCATCTACGTCTACAGAAGTATACCGGTTGCGAACTTGATTGACCACTGTCTCAATGACCTTGGCAAGAATAGGGTGACCTGGAGCAACAGCCATCAAACCATTCCATAAACACATTTGGTGGTCTACTGGTTTGCCCGGCTGTAGAGATAGCCCATGAAACAAAAGGATAAGGGCACTGCGTGGGCAGCGAGTTTATGAAGCATATACCGATGAACTTACCTCATCTAATGGTACCATAAAACCCACATCATGAGGAATTGAATCGAGAGACGTTTCTAAAAGAATATCAACGTCAGCATAGACTCCGCCATAAATGAGTAGAACGCAGTACCGGAAAAGATCCGCTTTGAATGCGCCGGGATTGAGCGCATCGTAAGCTTCGCGTACTGCGGGCGGGAAATGGGCGTCCAGGAAAACAACTGAATCCTCGTCACTGTAAAACTTGTACTCCCACCCCGATTTGCGAAACGATTCCGTCAGGCGGCTCATGTTCGGATATTTCTCTCTGTCGTCTTGAAGGGGTTCAAACCAAGTTTGGTGGACGATTCGAGGAATCAAGCGTCGCGAATCACGGGCATAAACGGGTGGCGTTATATAGTACGTAGTCGTGTCGAATTCGGGTGGATCGAGAGTACAGAGCTTCGCACAGAAGCACTTGCACACGGCTCCGCATGATTTGCAATCCGCTCCAGCTTTGTCGCGAAGACACTTGGAGCAAGCTGTTTCCAGAACCTTGGGTGAGCATTGTTTCTGAAGCTTCTCGTATATCGTCAGGTCCGATCCCTGTTCAGATTTCTTTTGGGTGTTTCCTTCTTTCAAAGTAGTAATGTAAAGTAATTCATTTTCCGACCACGAGTTAGAGTTCAGCGGTTTCGGCAAGGAACTGATTTCCGGAATTCGAACGACGGGCAATAGCGGATAGCGAGACACTGAGACCGTTTCTGTCCCATCGTGAATATAACAGCAGAATCCTGTTCCCATAGGGCAGTCATAAAGCAGTCTATCATTGGAAAGCTCCTTGTTCGTTGATCGATGCATTTTTGGGCAAGAACTTTTCAGAAACGTCCATGATTGCTCGGTGCTCTTTTCCCCATCAATCAATTTAAATAGCATTTTGGGAATATGAAGAGGGCTAATCAACAAAGTATCAAGTGAAGTGTCGAGGAGCACTTTCAGCATTTGCTGAGCGATATCACGTTGTTGCCGGAGAACAACCAGGCCCGTTGTGATTGCATCCTTTCCGAACAATTCTTCGTCCGCCCTCACCAGAATACTCGAGTCGGCCCGAGCAATAGTATCATGTAGTCGCTGAAGTAGCGGACTGGCTGCATCCATATAAACAGAAACATCGGCTTGCGATAATGCACACCACTTGAAGACTTCTACCGCCAAGAACTCTTGATCCTGCGCAACAAACTCATCAAAACGGGCCGTCGCTTCGTGGCAATTTTGCTGAAAAAATGATTGTTGTTGATCCAGAGTTAACGCATGAACTTGAAAACGGACTTTGTCGGTCTCTATGGTCTGTTGGAGTCCATGAATTTGCTTTTTGACCGTGAGAGACGTGCGCTCCGGAAGGTGAATGTAAACTGGAACTGTTTCGATATCATCCAAGAGTCGTCGATGATGAAGTTCCGCGGAATAAATGTCGTTGGCGACTGATGGAATGGAGAGTGAATTGAGAAAGAATGGTGCAGCATCGCCACTTCTCGTGTAATGCAATGCCGCACTCAACGTCAAAATGGAGATGGCTGTAAACAGTAAGGTTGATTTGGAAGTAAACCAGTTCCCAGGACTTCGTTGCGGCGACGCCTCATCCATTCTATTGCTTCTTGTGTATTATTTTGAGCTTTCGAGTCGGCTATTGGTATTAATCTTACAATTATTCTCGTCAATGACAAGCCTCAATGATAAAAGCAAATGACAAGCAATCAAATACAACGGCTTTCTGTTAACCCAGTACAAGTAAAAAAGTAATCTACTTTCTTATCGATAATAGCAGTACCGTAACGACTTCAATCTTTATAAGAACGGTTGACGGTTGACTGCGCGCTATGTTGCGCGGTGTTTTATTTTGGCGTCATCATGGTCACGCGACAACGCGAGACGACGAGCGACGATCGAGATGTTCATCTGCATCGACAGACCGACGATAGACTAGCGAATGCCTGACATTGCAACAACACTTCTTTGTGTGACCGCAAACGTTGTCCCCTTTCCCTTTTTACTTTTTTTTTTGATTCATCTCATCTAAGCCTTATTGAATATCACATTATAAAATAGCATGTTTAGCTGGGCTACAAGTCATTTGGAGAAGCTAGCGAGTACAGTTGCGCCTCAACCTACCGACCCTCCCGGTCGTTTCATCTATGCATGCAAAAATGGAGACGAGCAAGGGGCAATTGCTTTGCTAGCCGAGTTAGCAGGAGTTGAGTACTCGGTTGATACTCAAAAGGACAGACACCGTTGCATTTTGCGTGCTTGTACTCTATGTCGACTTTAATGGAGCAGATCCTCTCGATGCTGCTGCAAAGACAGATCGACGGTTTGTCGGTGATGGATGTCGAGGGAAATACCGCTCTTCATTTTGCATCCATGTCGAAAAAGCCAAATGCACTCGACATGGTGAAAATCTTGGTGACTAAGTACGGAGCGTCTGTCTTGGCCAAGAATTCGCAAGGTCAAACGGCGTATGATGTTGCATCCATTCCCAGTCTTCGGCAGTATTTGCTTCCATTGCAACTTCAGGAAGAAACTCGTATTGCTCTTAACAACGGAGGTGTAGGATTGATTCCAGGAATGGATTTGGGAGGACTGAAAGTAGCAAACTCGCATCTGCCGCCTCCTCCTACAGTACCCGGAAGTTTCCCTCTTCAGGAGCAGCAATTCACATCTCCTACCGGTGTTACACAGCAACAATCACAGGACCCAGCTTTTACTCCCACCGACACCGCAACCTCATTTTCTTCACATTATCTACCTCCACCCCCGGTCATGACCTCGTTAGCATCGTCTACTTCGCCGGATAGCGGCGCTCCTCCTTCGGGTTCTTCTGCTGGCTCTATCCCAGCGGCTCCTTCTTCGGCAAATCGTGACTACTCTCTCCGAGGATACTCTTCTGCGGCTATCGACATCAAAACGAGTGACGGACGAAGGGTTTTAAAACCGGATGGGTTCCATTCTTCGAGCTCCGACAAACGACTCCAGCAAAAGTACGGTCATCAATCGGGAAATCGTTACGCGAACTTACCTCCTCCACCACGATCCGGAGAACAAGTCACGCCTCCGGTAACGAGTCCGGCGTCCGGTGGGGTTTCCGGTGCTCCTTTGAGCGCCAACAGTAACCCTTTGCGGGAGGACGACAACAACTCGTTGGTGTTCGCCCGTCGACTCGATACGTTGCCGTGGATCATGTCACAGGTCAGCCAGCACCACCGGCAATCAGTGGACACCCGACTCCGTATACCACCCCAGTGGCAGCGAATCATCCCGTGCCTTCCTTCTCGACATTTCAACCTACTCAATTTGCCGGCAGCCAACAACAGGTGAATGCCCCCGTGCCGATGGTTCCGCAGCCTGCACCGATAGCACCAATCACCTCGTCGCCCGCGCCCGCCTTTCAACCCCCGCCTCAGCTGATTCAAGTATCCAATACACCCGCCACTGCCGCGGGTCTCTTTGCCACACCGTCACCGGTTCGACAACTAGGACAACCCGATCAGAACATCTTCAGTCCGCAACAGACGATGGATCAAACGCCATCGGCAACCCTTACTACCCCGGGAGCCTACAAAGTTTCTCCTGCCCCAAGAAGCGGGGAAAGTCCTTTTTGACTGCTTCACCGACGAGGGCATCCAAAATGTTTTCCGCACCGCCCGAAAATTTACAAACCTTGGCCATTGAGACACCGCAAGAAACACAACAAAGTGTCACGGCAGTGAAGGCAGAAGTCACGCCAGCAACGAGCGTTGACGACGCTGCCGCAATGTTTGCTTCTGCTGCAACACTCTCCGACTCGTCTACGGTTCCCATAGCAGCTGAACCATCGCCAGTTGTTACTACTCATCTGGAAGCAACGTCAACGAGTAAAGGTAGTCCGTTTGCACAGGCTTTGAGAGATTCCTCAACGGCATCGGATCTGTTCGCGAGTCCACCCAGCAATGTCACAGAGGAGTCACCGCAAACCGAAACGGTGACTGCTACAAGAGACGAGCAGTCCCAAGCGCCACCGCAAGCGACGGAAGAAGACGAAGTCTTGGACGAAATTCCTTTATCCCCAACGAAAACATCTACGATGCAGCCAGAAAATGGTAAGGATGGTCTCTACCAGGCGATTGGCATGCCACCACCGCCCATTTTACGAAAGTAGAAGAAAAAACCAGCTGCATTCGTTAACACGTAAAGCTATTCATCCTATTTTTACATTCAGTGCTCTCGTAGCAGTACATCTACTAGCGAAATTCTATAATTCGGAGTCCTCTAACCAGCGGACAATGGCAGACACTGTTTCGTCTGCCTCGGTATAGCGCAGCCCTTCCTTCGCCGCATCGGCGCCCAAAATATCTTCTATTCGTTTTGCCAGCTCTAGCGGTGGCGCAATCAGAGGCGCAGCATGCCCTCCTAGTAAATCTCGCCGTTGTACGTCGATATCAACCATCATTGGCCGCTTCATGGCAGCAGATTTGCCCGGCTGCTTGTAGCAGCTCTTCTATTTCATTCGACTCATCGATGGGATCGTCGGTGTATTTTATGATCAGTGTTCGTCGCGCCCGGTACGCACGACGTGCTGCTTCTTTGACTCGTATCGGTGTCGGGTCAAAGTCCCTGGCTCCTAAAGCGACCTCATCAATCAAGCCGGGAATTTGTTCAAGAGCTTGCAAAACCTCTACAACAAGCGGAACGATCTCGGCATTGGAAAGCGCCGACGTCGTGGGAGCCGTGAGACGCAAAAACGCATCCCGTACTGCCGGAGGGACGACTAGGCTGTCCTCACTAGTAAAGGGTCCTCGCGAATAAAATGGGGGCGGAACCAGTAACCGGAACGCTTTGGATAAGAGTTCATCGGACGGAATCTCGCCTTTGGCAGCACTTTGTGCCAGTCGCAGGCCCGTATTGATTACTTCACTGCCGCGAGGACGCGAGGTTTCGTTCAAGGCAGCGGCATAGGTGAAAAATGGTACAAATACTTCTTCGAAGAACGGAACAGCCTCTGTCACGGGTTTGTTGTTAAATGAAATTAAGGCGTTCGCGGCACGCGGTGTGTCGGGAAAAAGGCTGGTAATGAGGACCTGCAACAAAGCACCACACGAATGGCCCATCCCAATCACAGGTAATGCGCCATAGGTTTGTGCTATTTGACCGGCGATTCGCTCAAAGCGAGAGATGACCATATCACATGTACTTAAGTGATCGAAGGATAGTGTATAGGGTGTCGCGATAATAAGAAACCCTTGTTCCGCGAGTCGTTCCAAAACGTAGCGGTAACTAATGTGTGGAGATGCGCCAACCAAAGCGCCTCCTAAAAAGTGAATGACAGCCCTAGGCGGACCTTGTTCGATGGAAGGTCGTAATATAAAATTGTTTTCCAGCTCTTCCCACTTGCCGATCTTGTATGAGGTCTCTAATTTTCCGACTGAACTTGATGATTCCACGCCTTTCGCCAAAAGGACTGTTTGAGAGGCATAACCCTGAAGGTGATTTCGACTGAGCTTGTTGCTGACTTGAAAGGGTAACGCAAACCGACATAATGCCACAAGAAAAAACCACAATCGGAAAGATGGACGACAAATGAGCGGTGCCGTCTCTCGGCTCGTGGTGCGTTTTCTTGCCATGATGATTATTCTCAAAGAACAAATTCTCGCAACCGCTGCACGCTGCAATTTCAATTTCGATAGTACTTGAGATGCCGCCTTTGGTTCTTTCTATTGTTACCGATACATGCAGCGTCGAATAAAAACAAATGGCAGAGGGCAAAGGGTGAGTCAGTGCTTTCATTTGTGTCGTTTGCGTTGACGAGATGGAGTACTGCGCCAAACGGAAATTCTAGTTATGGGAGAAAAAGTCCGGTGTTTTCACACTAGTCAGAAAAGCTGGTTATGTGGTGTGTCCATCTAATAAATAACTAAGGAGTATGTAGTATGGTCAAAAGTGTGTGTCAATTCTTCCACGACTGCGCTTCAGTCATGAGTAACTATTCTTTCAAGCGACAATGCTGCCAACAATATCTTCGTTCAGCAAAAAATCTTGAGCTTAATCAGTCATTGCTGCAATACAATACTCTTTAGCAGCGTTTGCGTTACACGTCGTTGTTTTTTAACGTCGAAGCGCCTTGCGATATGTTGTCTTTCGTATCGACCACGGTGTTGTCCGGATTTCACCACGACTGCATTCCAGTCATGAATCAATGTTCTTTCGAGTGACGAAATAATGTTGTTACCCCCCTAGACTATAGATGCACTCAATGAATAAAACACTGATACACTTCGTTCGTTCAGAAAAAGTATTGCAATAGTCTTTAGCAGCGTTTGTATTACACGTCAATCAGATATTTGCGTCGAAAAGCCTTGCGAAACATCTTCGTCCGTATTTACTATGGACCTAAAGGGATGGTTCTCGGAGACCAAAATGCATTTCTTGCCATGAATCACGACTTGATTACAGCACATTTACTAAGCAAATAAAGACACGGCAAACGCAGATTTTCTTTGCACGTGAAGACACCGTACGCCCATATTTCTGTTCCCGTGAAGATACCACGCAACCTCTTTTTTGGGCCTGTGACGACACTCCCGAATTTCTAGAGACATGACAACGCCACACTCCCAAATTTTCTGGGTACGTGAAACGTCACAACCCAGTTTTCGCCTCCATCACCTTTTTGAATGGCCTCTTTCAACGATCCAAGCTCTTTTGATCCCCACTTTTTCACGAGCCAAATATTGTTTCTTGTAGGCATCTCATCCAGTCGCTTTATGGTGTCAAAGCCCGAAGTAATAACACCAAAGCAGGGCTCGTCGTCATGAATGTCTTCATTATCCGCAGTGTTGATATAAAAGGCCGGGCTTCCATCAACCGCAAACCCGACGGTATTTTTCTTATGAGGATAGAAATGACTGTACTCGCGAAACACCACTCCATTGAGACCCGCTTTGGTGAACGCTTCCGCCTTGGCAACGGCCGAGCTGCCATCGAAGGGTATGGGGGCTGCTTTGATGGCATGATGGGCGTTGAGAATAAACGAACACCCATTCAACAGTCCTGACGATACCATATCCAAGAATGTCAAGACAGTGTGCGGGAGTAATTCGGCTGGCGCGAGTTCAATGATGAAGTGGGTCGGTCCGTCGGCTCCGTCCGGAAACAGCAGTTCCATTTCGACTTCGATGGGGTCATGACCGTACTTTTTCCGCACTTCGACGAGACTAGTGGATTGTATTTTTTGAATGAGCTGTGAAACCTGAGCCTTCTCTTTAGTCACTTTAGTTTCCAGTACTTTCATGTCATGCATGGCGCGAAAGCTTTTGACGCTGTTGGCGAACCCATTGGAGGGCTCTTCGGGTTGAATGAGTTTCATCAAGGCATCCGCCTCCCGCTGCATCGCATAAAGTTCTTTCGCGGTGTCTCGGACCTTATTACCGACCCGTAACTGCATCTGTTCCATGATCTGAACTTGCACGGCTGTATTTTTGACGGCCTCTCTGGAAATGTAAATTGAAGCCATGCCCAAAATGACAAAACTCATGAGAATCAGCGGCAACTTGCGTCTATCACCGGATGCCGAAAATATACGTCCTCGTCTCGGAGAAGAGGGAGATGGAACGGAAGAAAGAGATTCGTCATCAGAGAAGGGATCCGCAGGATTGTGTCTTCTCTGCGAAAGAAGAACATGCCGTTTGTCCGGCGAAATACTTATTGGTAGATGTGGATTATTCTTGCTTGTGTGGTCTTTTGTTCTCTGTCCATTAAAACTACCGCTGGATGACCAATGCATTGTTTTCCATTGTCAAAAACGCATTCCTTTTCTTTTTGAAGTAATAGCAAAATAATAAGAGAGCTTGGGGATGGACTTGTGACACAAAGACCTCAACAAAAAACGGTTCGTTGCGTTGTTTTGTCGCCTTGGCGTTTTTGTTGACGGTGTTTGCCGGCACTCACAGAGTGAAAGATCCATCACGGTGTGACAACCATGACTCCTCCTCGGGCTCTTGGACGACGAAGAATGCAAAGCAACTGCGATTATTTTATCTAGGTCTATATAAACTAACCTTTAACATTAGGTGACGCGAATAGATTCTTGGAATACTAGCATATCAATCGGAGCGTCTTTCTCGTATTTTGAATTTCCATTCATATTCTTGAGATCGTTGTTGTCATATAGCTAAAGTGACGATATACAGGTCCAGAAATATGCATATAAATACCAAGCAAACAAAACATTGAAAGTAAGGCATATTCTTTTGCCGATAGCAGTTCCAGTCCAGGGGCACCTAGGAAAGATAGGTGAGAATCGGAAGCTAGAAATGCAAACGACAACCTATATCATCCTTTGAAAACTCACGTGTGATCAAAGCCTTCCACCACTACTGCACAATCCGGATCGTACTGTGCTCGTCTCGGGCGGTAGGATACCGCTTGATCGGTCCATCTCCAAGTACTCTCGTCTTGCGGTGGTGGCTTGTGGTATTTGTACAAGATGCCCGGATCCGTGCATGCCGTCAACGCGAGAGATACCACCAAACCGACAGTACATAGCGCCCACAAAAGAATGACAGCATATGGAGTGCTTCCTTTTAATATCAGCTTGAAAGTATACCATGAAGCGGCGAAAATGAGTGGATAAGTGATCAGCATCAGCATAGGCCAAAAGGGACCCACCACAATTTGAATGACGGGTCGCGTAAAAGTTCGGGATATTATTTCTCCTGATTCTTCATCTTCTGTCACTTCTTCGACCAACTCTTCAGTTGACTTTAACACACTCATATTCCCGACTCGCTGCGCACCCAACCGAGAACAAAACCAAGCCGAACAACACAAACACCCCGAGTGATCGCGTTCCAGTTCCGAATCACCGTACGCTCGATTGGGTTTACACGGTTTGCGACTTTCCTCCCACCAGGTGGGTTCTGTAAGTCCGACGGCGAATGGGGAATCATGCCATTGCTGCACTCGCATGTTGTGTCGTTCAATGTCATACGGATCATCGACCGACGAGCGAGGCCCACCACCTTCGAGCGATAAACTGATGATTTCTCGGCTCTCCGGCCCCACTTGTTGCCTGTCCTTTGCTACTGCTGCGCGTCGTTGTGGCATGTTATCACGGTGTTCATTTCTTTCCTAAACAATTCACTCTTTTTTAACATCGGACCAAAAAGGCACGCAAGAAGGCAATACAATAATTCAGCTAGAATGTCCGGGTTCCCCCTCTGTCGATAAATTTCCATACGGAGGCCTACGTGGGTTCTACGCGTAGACAATAAAAGCGTTGCATTATTGCACCCTTTGGATGCACCGGCTCAAATTGCACTCAAATAAATATGAATGATACGCAACAACACTGTCGGCGAGGTTGAAAATGATGTCGCTGCCAACGAGACCCGAAAACGGATGCATTCGAAATTTCCTAGAGAGTCAATTTTGACATTAAGTCGCGATCGCGTACAACCAACACTTAACCATTATAGTGAAAATGGCGGTCGACGATTCGGATGCTTTTCGACGCAAATAGTTGCGTTTCGAATGAAGATGATAGTTAGCTTATATATTGGTATTTCCATGGCATTTGATTATACACTTCGCGCTTTTTTTTGTGGACAACTTTGGTGCTCTCATTGCTACGGTGGCGTTTCAAGTGACTGAAAGTTAGTCTCGATTGCGTACAACCAACACTTAACCATTATAGTGAAAATGGCGGTTGACGATACGGATGCTTTTCGACGCAAATAGTTGCGTTTCGAATGAAGATGATAGTTAGCGTCCCTACTACTCCTTATGGTAGAATCCCCTACCACATGGATCCACTAAAATCGCGAAAACCTTTATTCGCACGTGTAATTTGTACGACAAACCCGACCTGACCCGACTTGGCGATCTGAAATTTTCCGAAAAATTTATTTTTCTCCAACAATTTAAATAATAGATACTTTATCATCAGTTGTTCATGATAATAATAATTAAAGTCTTGAAAACATTGAATTTGTCAACAAAATTTGTGTTTCAATTATGATTAATTAGGGGTAAGGATATTATCTTGTACAGAATCTACACAAAATTTACGTTGGAGCCATGTGGTAGAATTCTACCACAAGAGGTTTTGTACCATAGACGTAGGTTTCTACGCTTAAGGTAGAATAATTCTACCACAAGAAAATAGTTGGGATACCCATGGCATCTGATTACTTCGCGGCTTTTTTTTGTGGACCACTTTGGTGGCGTTTCAATATCGTTACCTTATGCTGATCGTGACTGAGATCAAGTCGCGATCGCGTACAACCAACACTTTACCCTTATAGTGATAATGGCAGTCGACGATACGGATGCTTTTCGAAGCAAATAGTTGCGTTTCGAAAGAAGAGGATAGTTAGTTCATATATTGGTATATCCATGGCATTTGATTATACACTTCGCGCTTTTGGTTGAGGACCACTTTGGTGCTCTCATTGCTACGGTGGCGTTTCAAGTGACTGAAATTGAGTCGCGATTGCGTACAACCAACACTTTACCATTATAATGAAAATGGCAGTCGACGATACGGATGCTTTTCGAAGCAAATAGTTGCGTTTCGAATGAAGATGACAGTTAGCTTGTATATTGGTATATCCATAGCATTTGATTATACACTTCGCGCTTTTTTTTGTGGACAACTTTGGTGCTCTCATTGCTACGGTGGCGTTTCAAGTGACTGAAAGTTAGTCGCGATTGCGTACAACCAACACTTTACCATCATAGTAGATAGTAGCACGCAGCGCTCTTCCATTCAATCGGTCATGACGAAGGGGAATAGCTCATCAAGATAAATGTTTAGTCAAGAGTCAAGAACTAGACTATGCAACGCGACGATATTTCATTATTTCTGTTTTGTTTGTCAATCAACTGAACGGTCTGCCAAAATGTCCGGGTTCCCCCTCTGTCGATAAATTTCCATACGGAGGCCTACGTGCGTTGCGTCAATTGCTCCTTTCGGATGTTCAATCAATCGTACCAGGTAACCAAATACCCGGAGTGCGAATGAATGATGTTGGTGAAGGTAATAGGCACACGAGCCAAGTCGACGCGAGAAACGGTCTGCTCGAATTGAATCATATCGAAGCATCCTTTACTTCGGTACATTTCCTATCGACTCTCTTTCGTTCGTTGACATAAGCGTTGACAAACACGCGGCAAAACCGTCGTTCGAGATCACAATGGTCCATAACTTGAAGAAATGGAAAGAGCGATTTATTCGCGTCTTTCAACAGCATAACTGAATCATATTATCTGCATCGGAAAGTGGCACATCCACAGGTGTTGCGGCATGTTCCTTGTCGCCATACCGGAAACAACGGTGCGGTTTCGCGTGCATTCAAAGTCGGAAAGCTTCGCGCCGCTTTTATGTAATACTACGACTGTGGCCTCTTTATCAATACGAAGAGTTAATATCGGGGAACAAGCTGAATTGCTTGCGAAGTCGAAGTCTATTTATGACACGACGTCTGTTTTCTAAGCTGGTTTTTCATATTCAAGCTGCGAGAAAGTAGTTTTGAAAAGCTCTCCGTTGATCTTCAAACATTGCAGCTGAAAGCAATCAACCATTTGTAACTGACAGAAAGCGATCGCCGTCAACGCGAACGACCCACCAGTACTTCAAACAATCAGCCAAGAAGGAAAGAAGCTATCAAAAAGAGAATGAAATGGCCATTTAGGATGCGTGCATGCACAAATGGGAAGCTTTTGTCGTTTGATTCTAAGTCAGGCGAAAGCGCCCAGATTTCGAAAAGTCGTTTTCTCCTTTCAAGTGGTCGAAATAAAAATAGTGTTGCTGTACGAAGTTGCTGGTATTAGAAATGGATTCATTTCCCTTTAGTCATCGGATGGATCAGATCAGATATTTGTCTTGTTAAAATGAGAACGCAGCGCGTGACAAGTGGACTTTTTAAACCTTAGATTGATGAGGACGAAGAGTGAATGACCGACATTTGTTGAAAAATGCACCTCCGGTACTGACACTGTAATGTTACAGTACAAGTGCGACACAAGAGGGGTCTTAATCGAAACGGGATACGGGAACACGACCTGACGCGACAACATTATTTTTTCGCAACAAAGCACGCAAACACACTTGCACCTTCATCATTCATTTCTACGCCAGTGTTGAATGTTTCATTTTTTAACATTCAGCGCAATACAATGGATTTACTCGACTACAGTTCAGACGAATCATCATCGATTGCATCCACGAATAACGACGGAACAGCGCTAGAAACGCGACAGGAGACGTCCTCCGACGATGCATTCTGGATGGAGAAGTACCGGCGCCTCAAAACGTTTCACGAAGCGAACGGGCACTGCAATCTTCCCAACTCGAATGAAAACGAACAGCTTTTGTCATGGGTCGCCGATCAACGATCTTCCTATCATGCGGGCACGTTGCGCAGTAATCACCAAGTACTTTTGAATGCATTGGGTTTTGTTTGGAGTCTCTCGAGCACCGAATCGAGCACCGAAGAACAAGCAGCCGATTTGCGCTGGATGGAACGATACAAGCGCTTGGTTGCATTTAAAGCGAAAAATGGTCACATGAAGGTCAAAGCACATGAGGATCTAGATCTAAAGACATGGATTAACTTCCAACGGGTCCACAAAAAGAAGGCAAGCTTCGAAAAGATCGAGAGCAACTTTTGAATCAGCTTAAATTTGTTTGGAGTGCGCGAAACATTAAACGACAAGAAGCCGATTCGCGCTGGATGGATGAATACAAGCGGCTCTCTGCATATAAAGATAAACACGGGCACATGAAGGTCACACCGAGCGAGGACAAAGACCTAAGCCAATGGATATACAACCAAAGATCCCACAAACGCAAAGGAATGCTCCGAAAAGATCGGGAACAACTTCTGGATAAGCTTGAATTTCCTTGGAGTATGAACAACAGCACTGAAAAAGGACGAGCATTCGATGTACTTTGGATGGATCGATACAATCGACTCGCTGCATACAAAAAGAAGAACGGCCACTTAAATGTCAAAGAGCATGAGGACAAAAACCTAAATAGGTGGATAAGCAACCAGCGGGTCCGTAAGAACACAGGCAAGCTTCCAGAGGATCGAGAGCAACTTTTGAATCAGTTGGAATTTGACTGGAAAGCACCCAAACACGTTGTCCAGGACATGTCGACAACTGGGATGAAGTCAGATACACCCTCAGAATCTAATAACGCAGTTTCTGTTTCCACTCCAGAACCGGTTCGCAGTGTCAACACTCGAAGTGCGAGAATCGATGACAGGGTCTGGAACGCCAACTTACAGCTTCTCTTTGATTATAAGAAGCGACATGGTCACACCGATGTACCCCGGAGAGGAAAGACGAAAGAGCTAGGCCAGTGGCTTGTCGTACAGAACTCTCTCATTGAACGCCGTAAACTTTCAGAGGATAAAGCCACGAGGTTGCTTGATCTGCTGAAAGTGGATACAGTTGAAGATTTACGATCCACGAATTATCAATCACCGACGGACGAAGAGTCAAGAGGCAGCACCGAGTCGTCGGAGTCAGCAATCTCATGGACACACGAGAGCGACACGTCGGAAATCATCCAAAGATTTCCCGTTGGGACTCGGATTGAGAAGCAGTTTGAGGTAGAATACGGCAAATTTGAGCCCTTCGGCGGAACTGTCGTATCCTTCGACCACTTCGAGGATGACGAAGGTAATCAGTATTGGGGATACATGATTCACTACGACGACGGCGATAGGGAGCATATGCTCGAAGCGGACGTAACCAAACTCGTTGTGGAAACGAAAGGCAAAAAGAGGGGCCGACCGAGAAAGAAGGAAACAACCATAGCCGAGCCCTGTACTGTACGTGAAGCGAAACGCAAAAATAGGGGCCAGCCAAGCAACGACGATGCGAATTTGACTAAACGGCAGAAGAAGAAGGGGCATTCGAACGAAGAACTCTATCCGAATACGAATGAGGAGAGAAAGGCGAAAGCCGCGTCAGTTGTAGTGGCAACTGGCAAGTCGGATAAGAAAGAGTCTAGTGCCCGCGCGGAGAAAAAAGAAGCAGCAAACCAACCTTCTATGCGTACCGAAACGAATGACGTAAACAGTAATATGTTGCAACAACAATCGGAGCGAAAAGTCACGCTAGACGACTTTGATCGCAATAACCAAGTCGAGGACTTCGTCGGAGGAGGTGCAGTGATGCATATCGGCAATTTATCTACAGAAAACCATGAAGTGGATTCCGAGTCGTTGAATATTGCACGTCAGAGTGAAACAGAAGTGGAGAACGAGGAAAAGAGATTCGATGAACTAGATCACGAGGATGAGCGTTTGGCTAGTGTCGTGTCTCCAGTTACGGCAGAAGCCATAGGTCCCAAGTCGTCCACCGCGAGCTATCCAAACCAAAAGTTTGCAATCGGCACGCCCATTGTCAGAATGTTCTTTGACATGAGCGATAATGAAAAGAAAAGCCGTACTCTGGTAAAGTCACCGAATATGTTTACGTCGCCGAGGAGAAGCTTGGGTTGTACTTTGTGCAGTATGACGACGGGGACACAGAGTTTATGGAAGAATGGGAAATTGCCAAATTCTCTTCTTCGCTAAGCATTTAACCAAACTATAAAGCGACTACTCTACTGTCATATTCAGTCATTTTTTCATTTTCGATCGACCGTTGGTGAGTTTGTTACTTCAAAGGTAATAGCAAATGTTCGATCACAAACTCATGCAGAGACCGCGGAATTAAGTAGGTAATACTCTAGTTTCGGATGCATTATCAGCAAGCAAACGCAAGAATAATGCGATTTAACCGAAAACACCAGTCAAAAGAAAGACATCAAGAAGCAAGCAAACAAAAACCATAAAGACGAAAACATGGAAAGCACGCAAATTGCGTTTCCCGATAGCAGTTCCTGTCCAAGGGCACCTAATAAAGGAAGCCACCGTCAAAGTTAGATGTTCAAGAAATCCGATTCAGCATATCAATTTTTCAAGACTTACGTATGGTCAAAATCTTCCACTACCACGGCCGTGTCGGGATCGTAATACGCTCCAGGAGGACGATACGTCTGAGCTTGATCTGACCACCGCCATGTACTATCCGGCAGCGTTGCTTGTCTCCTTAAGATTCCAGGGTCACGACAACCCGTAAACGCAAGGGAAACGACGAGAGCGATAGTACAAATCAACCACAGAGCTATTAAGCCTGACGCAAGACGAAGAACAAGATCCGTGAGAAGTACCATTTTCGGACCATACCTTCAATTTTGTCAATCACATCAAAACCTACCAAGCGACTTTGGAGCCCCGGTCCTTATGCCACCCCAGAATGCCCAAATTGTGACCACCAATATGAGTGGATAGGTCACAAACACCAACATTGGCCAAAAGGACCCACAACAATGTCTAAAGATGGCTTTGAAACTTTGCGTTTTTCAAGAATACCAGTTTCCTCATCCAGAACCTCTTCTTCTACCCAGTGTTGCGACTGCCGAAGAACTGCCATATTCCCAACTCGACCGGCTTTAAAAAAGGGGCAAACCTTTGCGGAACAACACAAGCAACCCGAATGATCGGGTTCTATATCAGAGTCACCGTACGCGTCAGTTGCTTTCAGAGGACGATCCCGTTCATCCAACCAGCTCAATTCTGTGAGACCTACAGCGAAAGGAGATTCTTTCCATCGTTTTAATCGAAGCACGTGCTTCTCCTTTTGACATTCTTCTTCGAGAGAGAGCGGCGCCAGTTCCGACGACTCATTCTCGTTGTTCTCATCCTCTTGCAAACAAGGTTTTAATATTGGAGCACGACGATGAGCCATGTTATACGTGAATGCTGATCATGAGAAGAGGAGCAACGAGTGGACGAAAAGAATGAGAATGCAGAGAAAATCTATTATCATTCGATTATTCACTGCAAATAAAAAATGAAAACAAAATGCGGACGACTATCTCCAAGACTGAAAGTTTGCTTTAGTCGGGAGTCCAGTCACATACACAATTTTACGGCATTTGCGAGTTAACGAAAGAAGTTACTCCGGAGTAATCTAGTTTTATTTGAAATGGCAAAGAATAACTGAGTTCCTTGCCTTTCAGCCCACCAAATCGTTCATGTACTCTTGACTTTTTATGAAGATTATTGTTAGACTTGTCATCGTCGAGAACTGCCCCGGATGTAGAGCCTATAATGTCTTGGCAATCCGCATCTAAACATTGGTAGGGACGGATTGTGTTACGGTTCTGTCATAGAGATAGGAAATAAGCACGCTAAACTCTCAATTTTTATTTTTATTTTATTTTAGCTTAACGTGTAGGCTAACTTTTCCACGACTGCTTTTCAGTCACGTACGACGATCATTGATTTATTCGTTATTCCTACAGTACCAGGTAAGCTTACGACAAATCTAAACTATGTTGTGTTCCTTAGAATAATCTACCAATGAATAATGTATACGTAGCTGATGCTGGGGGATAGATATGATAGGTAATGCACACCTGAATTCGATTATTTTTCGATGAAACTCGCCCCGGATGCTTCCGGAACAGACCAAGTACTAGGCTTTTAACCATACCATGAACTGCTTCAACAAAAAACGGTTGCTTTAACATTACATGTTACACTCCGTGCGACTCAAAACGATGAAAGGCGTGTTTCTCTTAGTTCACGGCAGTCGCCTCGGGAATCGATGTGATAATACCCACACCGCGGACACGTCCATCGCGGAATAACATACGCATTCCTGGTCGTACATACTCGGGACGTTGCGCAAATTCGAAACGAACTTTCGCACGACTTCCGGGGCGCAACACGATGTGATTTTCTTCGTTAGATGCGTAGTGGCTTCGAGTCACTCCGCCGATGCTGTTGTTAACAATCTCGATACTTTTTGCAAAGGCGCTCTGCCTGACGTTCAGAATGTGAACGTACGCTTGATACGACCTTCGAATCGTTGTGCCTTCTCCTTTCAAAACACAGATTTCGGCATCGAATTCACGGGTAGAAAACGGGTCCTCTTTTAACACGACCATTCCACGACGTAGTTTCTTACGCATCTCTTTGTTTAACGCGAAAGCAAGACACGCCGACTGACCTGCGGTGATGTGTGTCGTATTGATGCGTGCGATATGTGCGGATTTAGCAACCGTCTTCATGAAACTTCCGTCATCGGTGGGCCCCACATAAACGTTGCAGTTCGATCCTACATGCAATTCACCCGCGTTTACGAATCCAGAAACCACAGGACCAACACCAGGAACGTTGAAAATATCTTCCGCCAAAAACTCAAACTTGCGATTGATTTTGTTCTCGTGTTTACGTCGCTTGGGCAATGAAAAGAGCATTTTCTGCAACAACGTAATGCCCTCGCCAGTAACGCACGACGTCTCAAACATCGGCGCAAGAGTGTGGAGTTTGTCCATTACTGTGACTACATCCTCTTCATTCCTGATCTTGAACGGCTTTTTCCCAATTTCCGGCGACCGCAGCATTTTTGTAACCTCTTTTCGACATGTCTCATATGCGTGTTCAGGACAGCCATCAATCTTGGTGAAAACAACGATAACTGGAATACCAAAACTACAACACAGATTCAAATGTTGTTGCGTCATGTGCGTGGGTGGCTGTCTAGCGTTCACCATGATCAAAGCGTAATCCGCAAAACCCGAGGACACACCATGGATACTGTATCATTATGATCCAAGTCAGTCAAACAGCAGTACCGCGACACACAAACCAACTCGTCTCACAAAGCTACTTACGTTGTTTTCAAGTACTTCTCGTGCCCCGCAAGATCCATGAGTGTCACCGTCTTATACGACTCGCGAGCCACTTCGTCTTCACTTTTCCGCTTGGCTCGTACCGCATCGCGTCCCGTGACCGGTTCTCCCGTCGAACGAAAACCCAACAAATGCGTTGTGGCCGTCGAAGTGCGACCACTTTCAATTTCGTGCCGATGTTTCATAATGGCGGTTCGACTCTTTCCACGACCGTCATCCAACGCTGCCGTAATCAAAGTACCAATGAGAGTCGATTTTCCCGCATCAACATTTCCAACTACTGCCACTCGGATGTTGCGCGCCGACAAGGTCTCCCCAATACTGAACGACTCGTCGTTGCTGGTATCCATAGTAGTACTTCCTTGCGATGCGTTCGCCAATTCCGCCACGGATTTCGGCGATGGATCCAACAGATGTGTTTCGACACGATGAATCGACAATTCTCCTCGTGTTATGACACCCGGCTCTTTACACAGCATGGGATCTTCTTTGACAACCACTGGATGGCCCGCCGCATCTCCAAAAATGGGTGCTTCGTACGCCTTGAGCGACGTTCCTACCAATTCCCCCTCCACGACTTCCTTTTGAATCATGATTCGTTCAACCACAATGGCATTGAGTGATCGCGCGATGCATTCGAGCACCCGCGCCGATTCGGCGACCGATGGATAATCGAGCAGACTGTGACAACCATCATCTTCGACTCCGATATAATAACGACAGGATCCGCCTCCTTCGTCCATACGAAACGACATTTGTGTGGCTAATGACCGTAGTCGAGCCGTATTGGCTTGATTGACTTGTCGCTTGTATTCGATGGGTCCTTTCTGGAATGCGGAAATGAGAAACGACGATGAAAGGAATGAATGAATCTTGCACTCCCAGTCTTGCACCTACCTGTTGTTCCGGCGGTACGACAGGGATCGACCGCCGCATATCATCTCTTGGTACCGATGGTTTATTATTATTTAATGTCATCTTTTCAACAAGATACCCACACTTCGAGGAAGTGTTGCGGGCCTTCTATTTTCTTGTACCTTGTGGATGTTGATTCGGTATGTCGTTGTTGACACAGCGACGCTGTAATAATTCTTTCGGAGATTTTGTAGCGCGGGTGCGGGGTTGGCGTTTTGGATGTTGCGGCTTTATTTTCCCCCGCGCTGACGTGATGGATCCATTTTCGATCGGGACTGCAGGTCATTTCATTCCCGAACGAAGAAATCCGAACACGCGGATACGCACACGTCACACTGGTCCTCGGTTTCGGCGAGCGTCGTTGTCGTTGTCAAGCTTGTTTTATTCTATACGAAGCAATACCACTCCGACGTTTCGTACGTAGGGTCGCTAATGACGTACGAGGCCACTGGCGATTGCACTGTATCTTTCTATACAATGCCAATCGCTGGCGACGGGCCACGCGCAGGTCTGTTTGCAGCGTGCACGAAGCACGACACCCATTTTTGCTTGCGAAAAGAAAGCGTTCACCCGCAACTAGAACCTTTCTTATACTTGTGAATCCAAATTCATTCGGTTAGTGATCCTAACACGTGCCAATAAGCGCCCCCACAATATCATGTTGTTCCGATTGACATCCGCATTTCTGAGCGTCCTGTTGCTGGCGCCTTCGGCGACCGCCTTTACCATCCATCCACAGGCCACAACAACGTTCACTCGATCGGGAAAATTGACGGCCAAGGATGATAAAGCCGAATCCTTTTTACCGAAGAAGAAGAAAAATCGAAATTCATTACATCGGTCTTTAATAAAGAACTCGCGTTTGATCAAAAGTCGGGTCGTTTTTTTCGAGACGGGTTTTGGCGAAGGTGATTGCGTCCCCGAGGAAGAGTTTTGTATGGTCGATGACGCATCCGGAACTCCCGTTCGATTGACTGTCGAAGAGAAGGAACGAATTTTCTTGGATGCCCTTCAGGTGAGTCATACATAAACTGTTGTCATTGAAGCCTGTTTTAGCGCTCATCGTTCGCTCACTTCCTCAACTACCGATAGTCGTACTATGTGTCAGGTCGACAGATGTTGTCGGATGCCGAATTCGACAGATTGAAAGAAGATTTAGAATGGAACGGATCGCCTTTGGTGGCAATGAATCAAAAGGAAGTCCGATACATGACAGCCATGCAAGAGTACATGAAGGGAACGCCCGTCATGAGTGATGCCGAGTTTGATAAGCTGAAGCAGGAATTGAAAGAAGAAGGATCGCAGTTTGCGGTAGACACGGAACCAAAATGCTACATTGATACGGGGATTTGCAAAGTGACGTTTCAACAAGACAAATTCCGAAACAATCTTCTCTATCTACCGGCTGGATTAATCTTGTTTTTGACCTGGCTCTTCTTCAGCTACGAACTCATCAACCCTCTCATTGCTATCAACCCTGTTATCCTCGCGACGGTTGGATTGCCTTTTATCTACAGTGGTTCCAAGGCCGTTACGGAAAACCTCATCTTTACCGACAACAAGGTCCTCTACGGACCGTGCCCGAACTGCAGTTTCGAAAACCGTGTTTACTTTGGCAACATCTTGGGTGTAGATGGCTTTACGGATGTAGCAAAATGCAAGTGCCCCAATTGCAGAACAGAGTTCAGTGTCTTGAAAAATACGATGCGAGCGAGCACTATAGTACCTAAAGCTTAAAAAACAACATCCGTCCTTTGCAATGATACAAGAATTGCAAGCTGCGACACTAGCGGACTAACGAAAAATAATTAAAATCCCTTGAAAGCAGGAGACCAAATAAATCTTTCTTACTGTGCTCAACCTAGATTAGCGTCATCAACATCCAATTCAAAATGAATCATCTCAAGAGGTTTGTCACAAGGAGTCAACCTCGCGTGTGTTGACAACAAATAATAATGAAAAGCGGCACACAAACACGTACAAAATAAAATAAAGAGCTTAGCAACATCATACCCAAGAAGCACCAGATGAATCATACCCAAGAAGCACCAGATGACACATTATTGTGATTTAAATCCTTATGTATACACCACGAGAAGAAGTAGCAAAAGCATGATTCCAAACAGAACCATAATCGTATACAGTTCGCCATTGTTCTTTGTTTGCAAAAACTTGGATAATTTCCCCATCACCAGTCCTAATTGTTGTTCGGCTTCATCGAGATCCGACTCCATTTCCGTCAACATTTTATGTTGTTGCCCAATCTCATCATGAATCCCATCGGCCATGCGTCCCACGCGCGTCACGGCGGCATCCAATTCATCCAATGTTTCATCCTGATGTTGCATTAACAAAGAAGTCCGCGCCTGAGAATCCAAAATCCGCGTCGTATTTTCGCGTTGCGCCGCATTGGTGGCACCCAAATCCCCCGCCCGCCGCACCGCCTTGGCGCGTTCGTCTTGCAGCAACTTGGCCTTGACGGCCTCGGATGCACTCTCCTGTTTCGCGCGATGAATCCGTCCCGCACTCGTCTCACACAGTGTCCGTCGTTCGTACAATTCAGCATCATGAATGTGGGGAAATTTGTCACGATCGTTGTCGACCAATTGTACCGTCATTTGCACGTCTTTCAAAGTCGCTTCCGCATGTTTCAAATGTCGTTTCAGTGTTTTCTTGGAACTTTTCATTTCGTATGTATTGACGGATGTATCCTGATGCGAGTGAATGAGAAACGTATGAAAAAGAATGACGCAGAAACGAACACGACGTACCGTTTGATGCACGACGCGCAAAAACTCGGCCAGTGCTTCATCGACCAGTTCGAGTTGCTGCATTAAATCAGCGCGAAATACAAAATACGGATCTTCCGGTGACTCATCGTGATTCATTCCCGCCGTCAGAGGTTCCGATAAATGATCCTGGGAACGCATGCGAAACGATGCACCCGACGCTACCGAGGCGGCCGCAGAACGAAGCGTGCTGGGTCGGAAGGACGAAGAATCAAAATTACTTTTGCAATTGTTTCCGTTCAGCGATTCGTACGACATTTTTACAAGAATATATGTTTCAATTGCTTCACAAGACGAGGAATATGTTCGAGGAAGGGTTTACAAACAAGAAGCAAGTGACAACGAAGGCCTCATCATCATTTTTGTGTTTGTTGTTGTGTTGCATTTTATTTTTTTGTGTTTCAAAAAAGGTCGCGTGCCTTTCGTTTGTAGTGGTTCGGAAGCGTTAATAATAAAACGTGTCGGACGTCAGAGCGGTTCTAATTTAATGTTGCAACGCAAAACACGCAACACACTCGTCGCCATTTTCCGTTGAAACGATCGAAGAGATACCACAAACGACCATGATATCCGCCAACAGCGAACAAATCATTCAAGAATGGAACCGCGTCGTCAATGGCATTGAAGAAGGCAGTGAAGTGGCGTCACTGGACGAAAGTGTTCAAGAAAACGACGAGGTTGCCCGCCATTGGCGGGCGTCACCCTTGCCGTGGGAAAATCCAAAATTACGTGGGCCGATGAAGATGTTGGTTGTAGAACGTGCTGTCGTTCGTGTTTTACTGGAAAGAAGAGTGTTGTGTTACAATTCAGTGGTCTCATTTGTGGAAAATTACCGGTCGGTCGCGTCGGGAATCTCATTGTTTTGAAACAAAGGACGGAAGCCGTTCTCGATGACAATCAACAAAAAATAGGTGAACGACCACGACTTTTATGTGTGTTAGGTCCTTACTGGCCCATGATGGCTTTTATTACAATACCGGGTCTGGTTTTGTTTTCTTTTTCGACTTGTTATATGCATGAACTGTGGAACAGCACCTGGCAGTTTGTTATACTATTGGCGGTCAACACAATTGCCATCGTTTCACTCCTCATGACGGCGTGTTCCGATCCGGGAGTCTTGTATCGACACGCCGAACTACCGCCGGGTCACACGGCCGAATCGACCATTTGGATTTGGAGTGATCAAGCCTTGACCTATCGACCACCAAATGCACGATTTGATCCAGAAACGGGGGTGGTCGTGGCCGACTTTGATCATACGTGCCCCTGGACCGGAACCGCCATTGGAGAAAACAATATTTTGTGGTTTCGTTTCTTTGTTCCCTTTGCTTTCATCTCGTTGATAACGAACATGGTCATACTCGTTTGGCCCGATTAGTTCAAACGCGGCGAATGAACAACAGCTGTTCAATTTTGAAAAGACGACTAACAAAGCATTGGCGGTGGCCGTTGTTGAGCCTTCTGTAGCGGGATGTACAGATTGTGAAACTCTTGCTTGGAAAAACAGCCTCTACTGTGTGGACGATAAGAACGAGAATGAGGAGAAGCTCCAATCTAAACAAGTGATACTTGAGTCTGACATTCACCTGAAACCTTTGACTTGAAAAATATCAGAATATATAGCTCATTCTAAAAAACACTTGTTTTGGACTGCTAGCTGTATATTCTTGGCACACGTCCGTAAAATTCCTGTAAGCGAACTCCTCAGCTATCATCCTTGTTGCACTCCGCTTCGCCCATGTTCGATCCAGTCCTTCTAGTTCTCGGTATCAAACCTTTCTGTGTTCACTCGTTGATCCGACCCGCTTGTTGAAATGGATGACGGCCACCTTTACGTAGATGATGAAAACGAGATCATGTCCTTGAAAGTTGAGAAGAACGATGACTGTTGATTGAAGTCGTCTTTAATTCGTGCGATCTTTGTCAGAACAACGGGCACCGGTCGACGCGCATTGACGACACGAGGAAGGAGCGTCAACTTAAGCAGAATTTAACAATGAAATGAACGCCTTTCGCGGCATTTCCGTCATTATACCGTCTTATTGATGAATAGTGATAATATTTGTCAAGGAAATGTCATGAAATGAAAGGTTTTCAGTCAAAAAATCGACCATTGCAGATGAATGAAATGGGTGCAAAAGAATGGGCCAAAAATCATGGGCAACCCCCTTGCATTTTTGAGCAAAAATTCACGGTTTGATACAGTAGCTGTCTAAAGTAGGCATACGACGCATCTAGGTCCAATGAGTAGATTCGTCTTCCGAGCGGTACTTCTGTGTTGCGACATGTCGGAGCGTGTATCAAAAATGTCCCTCAGGACGCACGGACAGACTGGACCCTCTTTCAGACACTCGCAACCAAATGAGACCGTGACTCATAATCCTTGTACGACATTTTGCATAGTGGCCGCTGTGAAAGAGAAAACGAAGCAGAAAAACTGTTTATTGATTTCATTTAGTATACTAGGAGGAACAAAGAATGGTAATGACCTCGTTATTGCTTTGTTGTGATATCAAAGGCGACATTATGTTTTGTTGAAGGCATCGCGACAAATGAAACAATTGTGATGATTCATGACTACTGTACGATCTAGTCTTGGCTGGTGTAAACCAACACTCAATTTAATAGTAAAAGTTCAACGTGTCGATCCTCGCAACTTTTCCACGTGAAAATAGGAGAAACTTTCAATAAGTAGTTCATAATGATCATTCTTGCGATTTTATTTACTACCCGTGATTTTAATTATATTTGCAGTTGAATGACAATAGACGGATGCGAGAGACGCGAAACGGAGCCCTTTGCTGTTCAGTTCATGACTACTGTACAATCCAGTCTTGGCTGGCGTAAACCAACACTCAATTTGATAGTAAAAATTCAACGTGTCGATCCTCGCAATTTTTCGTCGTGAAAATTAAAGAATGTAGTTCACAATCATCATTATTGCGATTTTATTTAAACTACCCATGATTTTAATTGTGTTCGCAGTGGTATGACAATGGACGGATGCGAGAGACGCGAAACGGAGCCCTTTGCTGTTCAGTTCATGACTACTGTAAAATCCAGTCTTGGCTGGAGTAAACCAACACTCAATTTGATAGTAAAAATTCAAGGTGTCGATCCTCGCAATTTTTCGACGTGAAAATAAAGAAGGTACTTCACAATCATCATTCTTGCGATTTTATTTACTACCCGTGATTTTAATTATATTTGCAGTTGAATGACAATGGACGGATGCGAGAGACGCGAAACGGAGCCCTTTGCTGTTCAGTTCATGACTACTGTAAAATCCAGTCTTGGCTGGCGTAAACCAACACTCAATTTGATAGTAAAAATTCAAGGTGTCGATCCTCGCAATTTCTCGACGTGAAAATTAAAGAAGGTAGTTCACAATCATCATTATTGCGACTTTATTTAGACTACCCGTGATTTTTAATTGTATTCGCAGTGGAATGACAATAAACGGATGCGAGAGACGTGAAACGGAACCCTTTGCTGTTCAGTTCATGACTACTGTACAATCCAGTCTTGGCTGGCGTAAACCGACACTCAATTTGATAGTAAAAATTCAAGGTGTCGATCCTCGCAATTTCTCGACGTGAAAATAAAAGAAACATTTATTAAGCAGTTCGCAATCATCATTCTTGCGATTCTATTTATACTTCTCGTGATTTTAATTATATTTGCAGTGGAATGACAATGGACGGATGCGAGAGACGCGAAACGGAACCCTTTGTTGATCGGTTCACGACTACTATACAATCCAGTCTTTGCTGGCGTAAACTAACACTCCGTTTCATAGTGAAGTTTCAAGGATTCGCACGAAAAAAAAAATAATGTTTACCTCATCATTTTTTTCATCCGACTTTGGTTGATAAACGTTCGTCTTTTGCTGATCATTGTCTTTTCTTTCTTTCGACTTCCTACACACAGTAGAAGACTTTTAGCATAAACAACAAGAATGACAAAACGAATTGCGGTCATTTTCGATTATGATTTTACTTTGATCGATTGCAATTCGGACACGTACGTCTTTGAGCAATTATGGCCGTCGCGCCCCGCCGTCGTCCAGGAATTATATGCCGAACAATTCCACCAGTGGACGCGTTCGATGGATCAAGCCTTCGCTTTGTATTATAACATCATCCGAATGCGAGTCGTAAAACGATTCTTTCCACCGTGGCACAGGTTCCGGTGCAAGAACAAATGTTGGAGGCCATTCAATACTGCCACACCTTTGCGGATCTATTTATCGTCTCGGATGCGAATACGGATTTTATTCACGCGTTTTTGGAAAAGAAGGAATCCAGCATCTGTTCACGCGTGTTATTAGCAATACGCCCACAAATACAAATGGTCGGTTCGGTGTGGCGCCGTATTATAATTTCCTGACACGAGAACCGCACGGCTGCTCGTTGAAATGCCCACCGAACATGTGCAAAGGCAGAATTGAAGAAGATGAACTACAAATACTGCAAACGTACGAACGAGTCATTTACTTGGGAGACGGCATGGGAGATTTCTGTCCGTGTCATCGATTGCGGAAGACAGATTATGTCTTGGCCAGAGCGGATTTTCCGCTGGCCCAGCACATACAAGAGAATCCCATTGCCGCGAACGTTCGCTTATGGAAGTCGGGACATGATGTTTATCAGCTGCTTACGACTCTTTTGAAAGAACATGAATCGCGTACCAGTACATCGTGAAATGATAAGTGCGTCGCATCAGTTCGTGAAAGTACAGTCGTCAGCTCTGGATGACGAGCTTGACAACACAGACCCAACCAAGATACTCCTCTCATGGTTGCTCTGAAACGAAATGTTCATCGTTTGGAGAATGCTGTGATTCTATCAAATGTCATCTGCCAAACTTGTCGCAACGCAGTCATTACGGAGAAGGGTCATGGTGAAGGACGACGCTCGTATTCGGCTCTTGCTCAACTAGAGCACTGAACGGAAATATAGCCACAAATGTAACTCTTATTATGCGCAATGTGATGTTTCGAAAAATGCCATGATACTTATTCGGGATGATCGAGAGATAGGAATGCGCCGCTTGCCAGTCAAAAATTATTGTTAGAGACCTAGCTCAAATTGAATCTAAACTGTTACAGTCTCTTAAAGTAATCATCGATCCTCTGTCGTTTCTTAGGCTTTACTTGTCTCAGCTCAGATATTACATCGGGAGGCAGTTGCGATAGAATAGAGGGATCAATTTTATTGTTGTGAAACATAGAAGCCTGCTCGTGAATCGACATCTTTGTTGACGCCCCGTTCAACGCATCCCGTGGTGATCTGGATTTCCCATGTTCTGTTTGCTCGATGAACGTCGACATGTTCGACTGACATGGTTGCGTAAAATAAGTAGGCGAATCTTTTGGGCGAGCCGATAAGTCCTGGAAACCAGTCGTAGCAATGCTTGCTCTGGTAATGTCAATGACATCCGACTTAAGTTCAAATGCATGTAGAAGTGGAAGCGCTGCCCTTTTTAGAAATGCAACTTGTTGAGCGGAATCACGAAGTTGCATAAAAGCCAATCCATCAAACGAGCTTTGTTTGCTCCGAGTGACAAAGGGGCGACGTTTCTTCGAAGCTAGCTTTTCGTCAACGGTCCGAAGGGTCAATTTTATTGTCGTGGGATAAGCAAGTCTCGATGAATGCGACCATTCACGTCGCTCATGCAACAGTCTCGACAAACGACGATACAGTTCTTCCAATTCAGCGCAAAGTACGTCTTTCCTTACCAACGTACCGCGACGAAAAGAATTTTCCACAGACAGCGCTTTTGGCGCCCCGCCTTCGTCATCCTGAATTTGACTATGATCAACGCCAATGCATTTTTGAAGAATGATATCAGCTTGCACCTCACTTTGCAATGAACTAGATGAGTTACCATAATTCGCGTCCACACAGCCTCTTCTTCATCCTACTCACCACGAATGCTTGAAAAGAGGAACTTGTTCAAGACAGGAAACTATGTCCTGTTTCGGTACTGACAAAAGATCCCTGAAGCGATCGTGAGATACGATTGCGTAGATGCATCCCGTCCCACAAATGAAGCGAATTACTTACTGACAAGTCCAGAAATTTGGCTGCGATGAGACAGCATTCTTTTCTAGACAATGCTGTAAAGCTTTCACAGTAGTCCTTCCCACACCAGGAATCATGCGAAGTGGCATGGAAGCTAGCAGGGACTGACTCCTCCAGGGAAAAAGAACATTCACAGTCGCTGGTTTCTTCAATCCACTGGCAATCTTCGCTAAGAGAGGATTCACAGACACACCCATAGTTGTCGTGAAACCTGTACTTTGCAGTATCTCTCGGCGAATTTGAAGAGCGATATGGGAAGCTCGTTGTAGCCTTTCCGAACAAGACCATTCCGACGGACCGAGGGAGCGCACTTGAAACTCTTGCACAATTTTACTGCACACACCGGTTTGATCTTCTGTTAATGCTATTGATTCTCTACCGTTGGCGCCATAGATATATACATTGTCGTTCGAGTAATCGACACGATCGTCTCCATCAATACTAATAGCCACTGATAAATCTGCCATCATTTCGTCCATCGATCCTCTTCGCACCGCAATCTCCGGATGAACGCGTTTGCACGCGGCTCGAAACACCTGATAAATTTTTCGAGCATGAATTCGGTAGCGCTCTAAGTCACTGCCTTCAATAATCAAAAGTTGCGGGCAAGCTTCGTACGCTGCGGTTCGGCTCTGCAATTTCTTCACACCCATGGCGCGCGCTGCATAATTGCTGGTGACAATGATATGCTTCTGACCGATGGCAAACGGCTTGTCTTTTGGTATCTGACGATCTTGGACCTCACATTGACAGTAAAAGCAATCGACGTCGACATGTAGAATGCAGCGATGGTCGGAAGCAAGTCCTTCAGCGGATGCTGTTCCGTCGTCGTCGCTTTCATTGCTAAATGCATCGTCTTCGGAGTCACATACGCTACTTTCGGCTGATAAATCATAGTAGTTCGGCATTGTCTTGCGCGACGCTGTTTAACAGCAAAGAATAAACGAGAGAGACTGCTGCTTGTCCTTCTGATTCGAAGCGCTGCAATACTTGCACAGCAAAAATGTGGGCGTGTGATTTTTTCACGTGTCCAGAAAATGTGGGTGTGTGATTTTTTCACGTCTTCAGAAAATGTGGGGGTGAGATTTTTTCACCTCACCAGAAAATGTGGGCGAGTGATTTTTTCACTGGTCCAGAAAATCCTGGCGAGTGATGTTACCACCTAACCAGAAAATCTGGGGGAGTGATGTTTTCACATGTCCAGAAAATCTGGGGGTGCGGTGTCTCTTCTCATCCACAGAGAATCTGGAGGAGTGTTGTTTTCAGTTTCCAAAAAATCCGGGATTAAAAATCTGCGCTTGTTGTCTTTTCAGCTCAACAGAAGATCTGGACATGCTGTGTCTTACTTCTCTTCCAAAGAAATTCGAAGACGTTGTGTTTCATCATGGTGCGTCGGAAGGCTGTGGGCCTATACAATGTATAGGCGCACCTTTTTCGCGCTTCCCGCATCTCGCAGTTTCGCCGCTCGCCGCATGTGGTTTCGCATTTCAGAGAGTCGCACGTCGTACGTCGCACGTCGCACCCCGCACCGCACCCGTCAATGCTCGAAAAATTTACTTATGCCTTTCGTGCGACTGGAACTTGGCTTTCCGTAAACCAACATTCAAAATGACAGTATATTTGGACTGTCTGGGTAACTGTAGCCTGGTTTTTGATACTCAATATCTACTTTGGAATCTCGGCGTCTGACAGTACAGTAATTTTCACAGCCACGATGAGGGCAATACTTTTGGATGGAAACAACGAGCGACCAATTTTGGGAGTGAGATATTTTATTCGAGATTTTGCATTGCATCATCGTCGTACGAAGGCGATGATGCTGTGATCCTCTCTCCTTCATTCATTCAGGATCAAAATGAATCTAATAACAGTTGCGCTCTTTACTTTCTTCTCCTCGAATGTCGTTGTAGCAAGAGGCTTCCCGGGATTTTTCGATTCCGAGTTTCGAAAAACGCTTCCATGTTTTAAGCCCGACGTGGAGCCCTCTACCGCACCTTCGGGAGCGCCTTCGGAAACACCCACACAATCACCTGTCGTTCCCGCCGAAACATTAATTATTTATGCAACAGGAGATGTTCCGTACAGTGCCGTGGAAGCGGTGGGACTTATGGGGCAAATGCAAGCCGTTCCGAGTGATGCAGAACTCGTGCTGCATGTCGGAGACATTCGTCGTTCGACCACCACGCCCTGTTTGGCCAGTGAGTACGAAGCCGTCCAAGGCATTCTCAATCAATCTACGGCACCACTCTTGGTGATAGTAGGAGACAACGAATGGAACGATTGTACGAATACGGATGAAGCCTATTCTTTCTTTCATCAGTATTTTGCCCAATTCGAAAAGCAATGGTCGTCACTCGAAGCACTCGTCGTTCGGGATCCAGTCTATCCCGAGGTCTTTTCTCTTGTGCAAGAAGGCATTCTCGTCTTAGGATTGAATTTGGTGGGAGGACGAGTGCACAACTCCACGGAATGGCAGAATCGATTGACGTATCAAGCGAATCAAGTGCAGGAACGCATATTGGATTATTGGGCCGAAACGGGGGACGCCGCCAAGGTGATTGTGACGGGCCACGCGGATCCTCGCACGCGACATGCTGGTTTCTTCACGCCCTTTCAAAATTTTGTTGCCAATACACTGAACAATCGAGTCCCGATTTTGTATTTGAATGGAGATTCTCATGTCTACAAGTACGAACCAACCTTTTTGAATCAATCCAGCTTGTTGCGTGTCATGGTGCGAGGAGGAACGGTCGAAGCACCGATTCGGATTCAGGTGAATTTAGAGGTCAATACTACGGATCCGAGTGTGGCATTCACGGTTCTTCGCAATGCTTATGTGTGGTGAGAGAGTTGCGACCCATGTTTTGGAACGATTGTAAACGGTTTTGTATGTGTGCGATAGAATGATAAATGCTTTATAGAATATAGAGACAACGATGAGGCGTCATTTGTCATTTCGACTGTTGGGAATAAGCTAGAGGGACATAGCAACTCAACCCGAACCCTGTCGGCGTCGTATGGGGTCGACGACAAATTTTAGATGACAGTTTCGTTTTTTGTCAACAACACAAACTGTAACCTTCGATATAATGCTCCAACATGCGGAGGAGGAAGCTTGGAGTGATCTCATTTGTTCGCTTGTTCCTATTGCTGACAGTGCTAGTGACGATTTCATTAAATTGGCATTTCTATAGCGCAAAGAATATTCTAAAGAGCGATGAGCTCGAACGCAACCGTGTCATAGCGCACACCGACTCATCGACGACGGCCTTGCCCGTATGGATGCAAGATTACTTCAAATGGCATGCTCTGCAATCTCCCGACGACTCATCGGTAGAATATTTGGTCGTTCGTTGTCTTCATCAAGACACGCATTGCGGAGGGACAGCGGATCGATTGATGCCTCTTCCGCTATTTGTCATGATGGCAGCACGCATGAAGCGTGTTCTCTTGTTTCATTGGGAACGCCCGTGCCCATTGGAAGAGTATCTTGTTCCATCGACCGATATCGATTGGAGAATCCCGAAAAATCATGATTTGTTTCAGTCACTCGATTGGAAATCCACTGTCCGGATCAGTCATCAGTTGAACGTGTTGCAAATTATCGATCCAAAGTTCGAACCACCCACGCGCCGTCGAAGCAAGCCCTTACCGACAGTCTTACCGCGCGTGGTGACAACGGCGTATCAATCGCAATTGCATGGTGCCGATTTGTACGATCAATTTCGAAATCGAACCGATTTGTTTCAACGGAAGGATGTCTCAGATGGAGGCACTGCCTCGCATGGAAATGAACCATCGTTCGAACAAGTCTATTCAGCGTTATGGAAAACATTCTTTCAACCTTCACCAAGACTACAGAGCAAAATCGATGCGGCGTTGCGTGACATGCATTTGACGCCCAACGACTACGTGGCGGCACACATTCGGGCCTTGTATCAGCAAGAGGCTGGACCCAAGAAAACAGCGTTTGTCGCACGCAATGCCATGCATTGTGCGAGTCAATTCCTGTCATATAAGGGACAGCCTATCTACGTTGTATCTGACAGTGTCAATAGTACCCAAATGGCCATGCAGTACGTTCACGAACAGCATTCCGACGAAGATGTGGTGGTAGTGACCCGACCGGTGACTGAGGTCTTGCATTTAGACCGTGGGACGGCCTTTTTGAAGAAAGATGCGGATCAGTGGACAAAAAATGGCTATTGTGCGGATTACGATGATACCTTTGTCGATCTTTATTTGCTGATTCTAGCCAAATGCCGCACGGTTCACTTGGGATCTTTCGCCAAATGGGCACACCTGATACATGGTGGGAACTGTATCAATAGTCATTTTCAGAAACAGTGCCGTTGGAATAAAGTATTTGATTCAAAACTGTGATGAACTAGGAGAAGGAATGAGAATGCGTTTATGCTTTTCCTAAATTGGCAAAAGAAGGTTGTCGGACTCGATGGTTCATTTACACTACAGACTACCGCTCGTTAACGGCGCCCAGCTTCTAAGCTAATAGCCGAAGAAGAACATCGAGGTTATAGCTTATTTCAAAGCTGATCATCAATTATTGTTGTCAAGGAGATTTATATTTGTCAGCCGTTGTTTTTACGTCCTCAAACGGGAGCCCTTTATGGGGCAGTGAACCAATGCATTATCGAGATGATGAACTTGATACAAGCAGCCTTGGAGGAATAGCCCCAAAATATCCGCCATAAGTATCCCTATTCCCTCTGCAACAGAGGTTGTCGCGAGAGCCATTTCCGTCAGAGAAGTTCCCTGAAAATCAACGAGGATTCGTTTGTATCCATGAACATAAACGGCACCACCCAAAATACCCGTCCAAGTACTCGTAGCATACAGCAGCGGTTGATTGTAAAGCCAAGATGTTTGGGGTGACTGAAGAGCAATCACAGAGAAAAACAACAAGTTTAGGACTTGCAGTAAAGGTAATACCCACAAAGTGGTTGGGGAGAGGGTCAAAAACGTGCCGCTGGAGCGACTCACAAACACCCCTGTTTGATAAAGCCAGTTTGATGTTTGATAAAATTGATTTCGTTTCGTAGAGTCTTCGATGGGAAAGCCCATTGCCGTCCAAACACCCGCTTGGCATGCGTACTCAGCAGCATAAACAAGAAAGAGCGGAACTGTGTACGGCCACAAACTGAGAATAAAGTGGAATGGACTGATCGTCTCAAATTCGTTTGTTTCAATCTGTTGTCGTGAATCGGATAGATCGTCTGTGGCGCGTATCTCCTCCTGTGCGGTCCCCATTGTGATCAACGACGCTTGTGATGTATGAATGCTTTCTCGTTCTGCGCTTGCGCCAGATCTTTCGATGGCGTTCGCTACTAATAGTAATTCATCAGTCAGTTCGATATCTCGCGAAAGAGCATACGAAGCAAGATATTTCTCGTCATCAATATCTCCGAGCACAATCTTAAATATCAAAGCGTAAAATACAGCAAGAATCAGAGCCGAAAGAATTGTCCATGCAACTCCGAAACCGAGCCATTGTGTACCTGCTACAGTCCAAAGATACCCAGTCAGACCAGCAGCACCTGTCCCAGACGACCATGCTGTCAAGCAGCGTCCTTTCGCACTTTGTGAATTGATTGGCTGATTGGAAGAAACGCGTAGTGAATCACATTTCCCAGCGGCAGCAAGCAGTGTTGCTTCCCCTAGTCCGCATTGAAAAGACACCAGGGCAACTCCAACAAATGGGAGATATGGCATTGAGTCCGAATAATTTGAATCCTGTAGCCGTCTCTCAGAGTATCCTGTTATGAAAAAGGCCATTGCCATGCACGCCGCCGCTATCGAAACTCTGGATTGATACGTCACCCGATCAAACCAATACGGTGCACTCAGCTTGACCGAAATACCGGGAAGTATATTGGCTATATAAACGAGCCCCGTTCCGCCTTCCGATAAGGACTTGGCTGCCGCCAGCATAATGACGTACGATGTATTGTTCAAGAGTCCAAGACAAAAAAATGCTGCCGCACGTTTTCGGGCTTTCGCTTCGTCATTTTGGCACCCCGCGATGGTATTAGAGGGAACCGACGCATGCAGCGAAACCGGTTCGTATCTAGCGGAGTCACCAGAACTTGCGACCATGCTGCTAATTATCCATTCGTTTAATCGGAAGGGCCTTGATAAATGGACAGTCCAATGAGAACACGGAAGAAAAAGCGTTGCAACAAGAAATTCGAAATTCGAAGTGGATGACGCCGTATAGCTTTAAAGTGTACACGGTGTAAGACTGGACTATAAGTCACGAGCTTGCTTATTGGAATGAGCGCATAGCCTGATAAGAGGAAATTCATATTAATTTGAACAACAGGGACAACAAGGGTCGATCTTGTCCGTTAAATTAACTACGAACAAGGATACAATCTTGCCGTGATCTTCACATTCGAACAACATGCTCTAGTTGCACCTTGCTTTTCGCTGTTCCTGATCCATTTCCCGTTTGTTCAAAGTTTTTGACGAAATGGATGTCATCAGATCCCTCCGAGAAGTGGCTTTGTGTTGAAATAAACTCGACATATGTTGCAAACGTTTCGCGCCTTCAATATCTAGTGGATCAGATGCCTTCATCTTTTCGCCGCCGAGACCACTCTTAATCAACATCGAACGTAATAGGAAATAGTACTTGGCATATTCGCCAGCTGGAACCTTCACTTGATAGTCCAGTGTTGCAAGAAGAGCAATCTCGAGCTCATTGATTCGCTGTAAACTGAACTCTACCCCCGTTGGACATGTTTCGCTGAAGTCGACATTCCACATAGATAAATCATCCCAAACCTTTGATGCGAGAACCATGCAGCTGAACAAAATGGACCTCCAGTTGCTCGTTCGCGGTCGAAGTTTGCCTTCCGTTGTCTTGATAAGACGTTCAACATATATTAGAGTAATGATCATGCAATCGGGTTCCATTTTTGCAGCATAAAAGACATCTCGAAAGAACGCGGTAATCTCTTCCAAGGCAGGTGGAGAAGGTTTCACAACAAAGACAGGGGCGCTGAAACCTTTCTTTGAAGTTCTCTTGTTCTGCGAAGGCTTTTGTTGCGATTCCAAATCATTGAAGATACGATAATCGTGACCATCTTCATCGTCATCTCTTTCTGAATTCAATATATGAGCCCGATAGACACCGCAAATGCATTTCAACGTTGCATCTGAATCAGGCGTCGACATTGTGGACCCGACGTACTGAGGCAATTAAAACGAAATTCGTCAGAAGAACCGCAAATTTATTACCAGTGCATTTGAAAGAGGACGTACCAAATTCCCACAAGTGTTTCGTCTCTCAAACGATGGTTTCGACAAAAGATTTTTACGAGAGGATTGATGTTTATTTTTCTCCTTCAAACGCATGGAGTTGCCTCGCCTCAAAAGATCATTTCCTTTTTCAGTTTCAAGCCACGGCGTTCCTCCTCCTACATCCATGAGCGGAGGAAGCGTTCTCACACCGTCTGGGGTTGCTTCGCCATCCTTTTCTTCTGTTTCTGTATCACTTTCATCCTCGCTCTGTGATCCCTCATGGATGTCTCGGAGAAGCATCATATCTCTATTACTCGTAAAGTCTGCATCAAATTCATGCACTCCTTCATTACTAATTTTCGCCATTTCCTCGGAAACCATGGCCAGCTCTTCTAGCGCTTTAGTTTCTTCGAAAGTAAGCCTGAAACTAAGCTTCGATTCATCAAATGAAGATGCTCCGTAGAGGGAGCGCATACTTTTAACGCCTTCTTTTGGCAATTGTTGTAGCAAAGTGCCCAAGCTAGCTTCTCTATAAAGCGTGTGCCTCTCACTTTTCTCGTCATCACCGTTGTCTTCAAGGTCCAAATCACCAAAATCACGAAGATCCAACTGCATGGCACTCCCATTAAGAGAGTCGAATTCGTCAATTGCATTCAAGGAGCTTCTACTAGACAGTTTGGCATCCATTAAAAGCGACCGGGTGCTACGCTTCGTCGCCTCCAACAAGGAAAGACCCGGAACTACGCTAATATTTTTCGCCACTGGTTCCATTGTAGGGAGATCTTGCGACGAAGGAAGCTTGCGGGTCGCGGTAGGTGTCTTTTCGGCATCTTGTGGTTGAAAGACAATCTCTTTGGTGTCGTCGCGTGGTTCGGCGACGCGAAAAACGTTGCGCGTCGAAGGCACGCGACACACCAAGTCAACCAAAACCGAATCTTCCATGGAGCTTATCGTGCGAACCATTTGAGACCTGCGGGAATTATCCTGGGGTGGGCGACTTCCGGGGTCGTGTCGAAGCGTCGGCACAACAATCTCTTGATTCGTTGGAGCAAAGTTCCCCACCGCAATCGAGTTCATAATGTTGGCTTCCATTGCCGCAAAAAATTCCCTTTGCTGCCGTTCTTTCTCTTCAATAGCCTTTCGCTCTTCGTCGGTTGCCAGCTCCAGCGGCTTACTCCACTGAGTCTCTCTCGTTTCAGTGTGATAATAGTAAGTTCGGCCGCTGACAGGGTCTTCGGCCGACTGCCAAAGTGACTCTTTTTCATGTTGACAAAGAAAGGTGTTACTTCTAAAAACACAAGCCCTTCCTTGCTCACAGTTCTCACTCGTCACAGCAGCAATGATAGAACGATTCAGAGAAACGACGACTCTATATTCGTTGTTGATCTGACGAGGATGGAACTCAATGGACGTTGCGAAAACGAGGACGAATATAAATGGAGATGGCGGGTCGCTTTTCGTTTCTCTACACACCACGATCCATTTCTTATTCACGGTCAGTCTTGTCACAGAACTGTAGTCAGAAAAGAACTCCTTTTTCTACGATCGAGTACCGTGATATTTTTCGATCTACTACTTAGCATAGTCAAACTTCCCAGTCATGTTCCATAATCGATAATCCATAACTGACCTACAGTACTCACGTACTCACTCGGGGTACTGAACAAAATCACTTGACTTTCTGTCGGACCAATTACCAATAAAGTACTTCTGATTACCGTAAAGACAATGACTAAAAGGTGATTGACACTATACGTTATCAGTACAGAGCAAAAATTGAGTTCGAGGGACTCACTTCTCTCCCGCAGCGGTTTTTTGTACGTTGAGCAAAGGGGCCATGACTGTTTTCATTGCAAAACTGCTCCGTTTCGCTTTTATTGTATGTCTCTTCCTCGTGATTCGGAAGAGAGGATTATAAAAAAGCACCGAGATAGCAGCATAAAAAGGGGTTGCGTCTTTGCTTTTTGCTTAGAAGCAAGATTCACGCTTTGCGAGAGATAACAGCTACAGCACAATGGAACAAGTCACCGAAGGGTTCGCGAACTCTGTGTCGATTGCGGATGTTGTGGATGCCCAGCTGGGGCAGCACCCCGCGTTAGACACGATGTGTGTCATGAATTGTCAGACAAAGCAACGTATTATACCGAATTCGTCCGTTTCGATCTTGGATAATGAAGCATTTACAGGGCAGGTAATGTTGCTCGTCCGCACCCCAGACGTTGACGATCCTCAAGATGGTAACATTCTCAGTGAAACGCCGGCTCGTATTAGCAAATTCTTCAGTGATAAGAAACGAAGATTTGAGTTTCAGTTTCAGATCAAATTGAAAAAAAGTACCCGAGGGCCCTCTATTCCTCGGCTGTGAGCTAGAGCATCAAATCAAATGCGGAACCATTACCAAAGCAATGGTGAATCTTTTGTTGACCATGGTTCGTAGGATTAACCCAGGATTTCACTACTCCTGGGGACCGGAACCGAGTAAGAAGGATTATGTCTCGGGTAACTACGAGAAGACGCATCTCAGCTTCCCGGTCGAAGCCAGTATGGATCGCATTATCGTCTCCAAACCGGGGGAAACGCCGCCCGAACTCGGATACGAATTGTTCGAGTCCAACGAATCGGTCAAGCGCCGCCGAAAAATGGGCGCCGGAAGTGTCGTCTGGAATTTGGAAGACACATACACCATGTGTCTCTGGAGTGCTTACTGCGATTGGATTCTGTGGAAGTCACTCAACGTACCGGGCATGGCGCCGTTTTCGTTGTGCCGTGTGACGGGTCAGCAACCGATCTACTTGTCCGTCTACGAAGTGACGGGGACGACTCCGGCGGAGTACAGGAAGAAACGGCCTCCGCACTATCGGAAAAATTTGAATGTCTACACGCGTTTGGAATTTAGTAACCTGGAGCATACATCCGGGGGGATTGGCCGAGACAGTATTGCGTCGATCGAAAGTCATTGCCGGTTTGGAGCAGCAATCCTTGCCCGATACGGATTCCGTGGACTCGGATTTCGAAACGGCATCGCGGATCAGTCACATTACGTCGTAAAATGGTGCCCCGCAAAGTGATCTTTTGTGAATCTGTTTAAAAATAAAGAATGATGATAAATACAATTTAAAATGAAGAGAGACGTTATTTGCTAGTAGTGAGCTCTCGCATGGCCGTAGATTTTTTAGCAATTAAACGTTTACAGCTTCAGCCTACAGTATCGAATATTTCAGGTAGCACTATTGTGTAAAGCTGCGTCAAGAAATAGCATCCGGTTCCTTCCGCAGTCGCTTGGGTACGTATTTCTCTTTCTTCGATTGTTTGCCTTGCAACACTTGCTCAGCCCAGGCTAATTCGTCCGCCGTCAAATCTCTCACTTTCCCTTCGGGCAAGTCTCCCAGTTGTATCATTCCCAAACGCTCTCGTCGAAGATCAACGACTTCATGACCACAATTCGCGAGTATTCGGCGGACCATACGATATTTTCCTTCCTGCACCGTCAATCGCACCGTGGAGAGCTCATTCGCCTCAAAGATCCGCCAATGACCTTTTTCTTGCAGATCGGTCTGATTGTAATGCGACGGAACGGCTGCTTGTACTTGTTGTAGGTAAGGACGGACGGTATCCGAATCCCAGTGTTGAACATCCAACAAGACGGCCGTGTGCACCCCTTCCGATGTTTCGACGCCATCTTGGAGCTGTTGACGCAATCGTTCGGCATCGACCGCACCCGTCACGACGGCGACATATTCCTTTTCGATTTCATGCTTCGGATGTAGCAATTGTTGTGTCAGCGTTCCTGAACTGCTGAACAAGAGTAATCCGGATGTATCGTAATCCAGTCGACCGACCGGATGTAGATTGGGACAAATATGAGCAATGCAGGGACGCTGCATGGGATCGCTTCGGACGGACAGCATCCATTTCGGTTTGCAATAGACCTGCGCGAGAGGCGGTGGCAACGGAATTTCGTGTGCTCGATCAATAAAAAGGGATGCTTGCATGGGAATTTGTTCAGCGGGTCCTTTGACAACCTGAAAGTTGCCTTCATCGTCGAGTTTTTGCCAAACGCGTTTGTCTTTCAAGAGTTGAAAGCACTGCGAGCGACTTTGTCCAGTTCGATTGGCTAGAACTCGGTCCGCACGAAAATAATTTCGGGCAGCGAGTGCGGTCGATGAATACAGCGCCTTCATTTGGAAGAAGGCCTGCGTCGAGCAAAGATGATCCGAGAAGAGGGAAAGTACAAGCATGTTATGAAGGAGAGAAAGAGCGACTGAAGAATTGAAATTGCTCCAACTTTTCTTCATTTCGTGCCTCTGAAATTCAAGAGTGAAGAAGTTGGTAGAAGGAAGGACTTGGGTGAGAAGTGATCATTACTTGGGACTCTTCGATGTCATCATGTTGTGTGATGGTTATTTCATTTTTTCTTTTCTAGCTGCGTCGAGCTGAATTTTTCCTCACAATCCCCTTGCAAAAAGTCACGGATTATACTTAATAAATATTGACGGATTGTCTCGGATTGTATTTACATATCTAAAACCAGTTCTGTAGTATGAAGCTTTGTGTAGCACGAAAACTTTAATCGATTTCGATTTCCGCCACAATAATTAAGGTTATGCAACTTTTAACAGAGATAACCTTAATAATTTTTCGATTTCGTAGGTCCTTTATGGATATCATTCTACACAAATTACTATAGTGATGAAGTGGCTTCAGAACGATAAATACAATCCGTGTGAGCCTTCTATTTACTTTATAGTGTAATCCGTAAATTTTGCAAGGCATTAATTAGCAAGGGAAAAATCAGCCATTCTTGTCCACGAGCAAAAGCTCACAATGATGCCCGCTGTTGCTTTCAATTCATACAAGTATTTAATCCGGGTGCTGTAATTTCTACTTATTTAAGCGTTAAGCATTCTCCGGTTAGTCGTGTGTCAAAAGCTTGAGGCATCCCGGGAAGGAAAAGAGCAGAAAATCAGCAAAATGTCGCACGCCGCCGCAGCACGTCGAAACTCGGATGAATTTGGTCGTCGCCGAGGTAGTGATAGAGATGATCATTCGCATGAAGACAGTGAACAACGAGAGCAACGGTTACGACAGAAAATAAGGAATAAGCGCCGCAATGACGATGAAGATTATTTACGCAACAAATTATTGAATAAATCCAATCGTCGTCATCGAGACGATCCTTCCCCTCCGCACGACGATCGCCGTTATGCTGATTCGTATAGAAATGATTACTCACGTGATGATGCTGATCGTTGGCGACGGGAAGATAGTTATTATCGCGACGATCGATATCGGGACGAGGACGATGATTCTTATGGAAGAACGTATCGTGGTGATGATCGCGGAAAGCGTCGACAATACGCAGAAGAGGATCGCTATCGTGACGACGAACGGCGATATTATGATCAACAAGACCGCCATGAAAACAATACGATTGAGCCGGGTCAAATTGTTCGGGGACGTGTCGTGAGAATTGAATCCTACGGCGCCTTTGTCGAAATTAGGCGCAATGTTACCGGCTTGTTACATATTTCGCAGTTGGCTCCGTTCCGTGTGGAGCGCGTAGAAGATGTGGTACAGTTGCAACAAGACGTATACTGCCGCATTTTGGATGTTGAGGACCGTGGTCGTATTCGTCTCGGTATGGTGGGCGTCGATCAGCAAACGGGGAAGTTCTGCCGCAGCAAGGAAATCGTGACGATCGACGATCGCGCGGACCACAAAATTTGGAACGACGCGCTCAAGAGCGGCTCCGTTGGTGTCATGGCGAACGTCGTCCCGCTTGGAACGACACGGATGATTCTCATTTTCTACTAGCAAAAGATGCGCGGCTATTGTGGTCTCGTAGTCCCAGTCCTCCTACGCAAAAACCGGAACGCCAAGCTACCAAACTTGATGCTTCTTCTTCTTCCTCCTCGGCGTCCTCGTCATCATCGTCATCTTCCGAAGATCGTCGAAAACGGCAACGAAGCAAAGCAAGAAGTCGTCACAGTTCTCGTGACAAACGCAAGTCGAGGTCACGGAGATACAAACGACGTGGTTCGACGTCGTCGTCGTCATCTTCGTCTAGTTCGAGTTCGTCTTCATCAAGCTCGTCGTCTTCATCATCCTCCGAGTCGGAGAGGTACAAGAAGAAGCGCGCCAAAGTAAGCGTCCAGCCCCCGGAAGAGATCATCACGTTGCCCGAGAATACTAATGCTGATGTGAATCCGGAAGTTCGTGATTTCAAGAAAGCTGTACAAGGGGATGCGAACGACAGCGACGACGATGACATTGGCCCGCGTCCTTTACCCCAATCTAATGCTGCAATGGCCATGGACCCCAGACAAGCTCAAAAGTCGTTCGGAAAAGCGTTGCTTCCTGGAGAAGGCCAAGCGATTGCCCAGTATGTTCAGCAGAACTTGCGCGTTCCACGTCGTGGTGAAATCGGATACGGGTCAGAAGAAATCGACAAGTACGAAAGCAGTGGATACGTCATGTCAGGCTCTCGTCACGCTCGAATGAACGCTATTCGTTTACGAAAAGAGAATCAAGTCTATTCGGCAGAAGAACAACGTGCGTTGGCATTGATCACCATGGAGGAGAAACAGCAGAAAGAGGCTGCGTTGGTGGAAGATTTCCGAAGAATGTTGAAAGAGAAACAACGAAAGCGGGATTTGTAAGTGAAGTTTGTAGCAGTTTCAAAAGAACACAATCTGCAAAGCTTCTCGACATGATGAATCCAACATTGCGGCTTGCATTGCAAATGTTTTAGTAGAGGTAATTGCATTTCTAATGACGAAAGTTACAGTCTAACACAATTTCAACATGCTGTAGAACGAACAAAGGTCTTGGGCAATCCTACGGCCTCACGAATCACGAACACTCGTGACAACTCATCGTGAGTGATTCGTGATTCATGAATGGAATGCAGTCGTGATAAAAGGTAATCGACATTTTGGGGTATAGTAAGCGTTCGAGCCCGTTTTTTACTTATGCTATCGAGTACCGTTCTGTTATTCGTCATCCAATCCAGGATGGCGTTCCATTCCAACACTTACCAGTATTTGACGAAAACACCATGAAAAGCCAATGCGCCTTACTACTTTGATCCTTGTCTGAATTCATCCTTGTCTGAATTCATTTGTTCTTTTCAAGTTCATAATGGGAATATCGGGTCTATTAGTCGGTTTGAAGTCGACAGCATGCGTTACGGGTCACATACGCGACTTTGCTGGGCAGGCAGTTGCCGTGGATGCAAGCTCATGGTTGCATAAATCCGTCTACTCCATTGCCGATCACTACGTAGAGTGTGTTGAGAATCATAAGACTGTCGATCGAAAGTGTATCGAGGCGGCATCCAATTATATCATCAAACGCTGTCAGGAACTTTCCTGTGCCGGCATTGTTCGAGTGTTTCTTGTTATGGATGGCCAGCGATGCCCTTTGAAGGCACGGACAAATCAAGACCGAGAAAAACGCCGCTTACAGAATCTCCAGCAAGCTCGCGAGTACAAACAATTGGGAAACTACGACAAAATGTATGAAAAGTACAAGACTTGCATCAAAGTACATCCAAAGCTTGGTCAGGAAGTTGTCAAAGAAGTGCAACAAAAGCTTAAAGACTCTAGGATTCAAATTCAAACGGTTTGGGCACCCTACGAAGCTGACGCCCAGCTCATCCAACTTTGCGTCGAAGGCCTTGCGCAAGCAGTGATTACCGAAGATTCCGATGTTCTGCTGTATTCTGCGACGACATACACTCCGGTCCCTGTCATTTTCAAATTGGATGGCCAATCGGGAAATTGCGATATCATCTCTATGAAGTGGCTATTTGATGCTAAGAATACTTCCTTTCAGGTCGACGAACAAAAGAAAAAGAAAGCTTCAGGTATAGAGGCGTTCCTTCAGACATTCTCCACGAGAGAGGAAAGAGCGAAAGGGTTGGGAGTACGATTGTTTGTCCAGGCGTGTGTGTTTGCCGGTTGTGATTATGCCCCCAATGAGCTTGGTGGCATCGGAACCGTTACGTCTTTTAAGCACATACGGAACAATATTCATCGTAACGCAGAAGACCGCTTTCGTTCGATCTTACAGCAATGCGGCAAACAGGGGACGCCCGAGTACGAAGTCTTGCTTAGCAAAAGTGAAACAGTATTCTATTACCACCCCGTTCTCGATGTAGGGACTGGTCAAGTCAAATACCTGAACGACCCTTACAACGCCACAGAACATCAACCAAATCTCGAACGCTTCGGATCCGATTGGTCAGATTTTCTTGGAGATGTCGACATTGCAGTCAAACCTGGATCTGTACCAGCGTCCCGTGAAAACCAACAGCCAAATATTCCCAAGATGTTCTCCGCCGCTGCATCCGCAAAGCGAAACGTCGTTGCAATTTCAAATCCTTATGCTAGGACTGGTAAGCGCGCGCGTGCTGGTGACACGGAAAGCAAGACTTTGCCTTTACAAACGATTAGCATGAATACCAGCGACACGGATCGAGAGGCATTAGCGGGCAAAGGCAATCCATTTTCAGACTTTTCTCTCAAAAATCCTAAGTCACGTTTGAAATCGGAGTCCCTACACAGAAAGAAAGATGCACTTGCTTCATTTTACGGTGATAGCGAAGATGTCAGGGGTGTGAAACGGATTTTTCCCAAGGACGGTACTCGAGTCACCCTGAAACAGAAACCCATAGATCTGCCGAAATGTTTGCCCACGTACCCTCTATCAAATCAAACCGAAACATTGATAGCGGATGATGACGATGTCGAAGAAATCGGTGAACAGAACGACAGCCATTTTATTCTAGCCGAAAACGAGCGAGTTACGAGCCGCTTCTTTACCACTGAAGAGCGCATCATCTCGAGACGCGTAAGCTACGAGCCCGAGTCCGTTAATCGCAGCAAAAGTGAGACACTAGATCGTTCAGAACCGCAGCAACACAATTCGCAACAGAATCTTGAAGACGACTTTTGGTCCCCCAAAAAGGCACCGTATGATGCCCAGCCCTTCGACGAAGATGATATTGTAGAATCGTCTCCCACATTTGGTTCACAACGTCCATCTTTGCAAAAGCCGTTTGCTAGTCAACCTATTCGCTTTCAGGTCGGAAAGCTCACCCTGCCGTCGACGCGTCCCAAAACTATTCCAGTTCGGTCCGACAGTAATGCAATCCGAGGGCGTAGTGACAGACAAACAACGCTGCTCAAGCATTTCAATGTTAAAGCTGGACTCAATTCCGACAAGCAGATTTACAATACAGAAACATAAAATAAAAAAATTAACGTAAGCGCTACGTTGGGGTATTACCGAACATATATTGTTAGATTGCAGACCGTCGTCGATTTACTCTTCGACGCGGCGTCTGTTCACCGTTGGCCCTGGCTTCATTGATAGCTTGCCGGAAAGCCTGCATCTCCAGGAATTCGTGTGCTTCCTCTCCGGACAGAACAATCTCATCGACTACTGTGTTGAATGATTGGCAGTTGTTGCACTGGACACCTAGAAAGTGCCACGCTAGTGCATGCGCATTGATTTCGCAATCGTTGCAAGTTATATTCACAACGCGGGCTAGCTCAGGAGGGACTGGCTGCAAAGCAACACTCTGTGCCATAGCCGTCCATGTTGGCATCATTCTCTCACGTGTTTCCGCGGTCTTTTTACAGACCGGACAACGACTGTCGTGTGCTGCTAGCTGGCGAAAACATTCCCAGTGGATCGCGTGGCCACATGGCATTTCATGCGATGCTGATCGCGAACTAAATAAATATTCTTGACAAACAGGACAGTTCGACTTGTACTTGCCTGCCTTGCAGTTGTGTGTATTGTACAGCGATCGATCAATGCACATGCCACAATCATTACAATGCTGGAAATTTTCAGCACCGCCAACTCGGCAAAAGCCGCATTCAGCGCAATGATACGGCTGTTCATCCGCAGACATCCATAAATTGCATATGTTACAATGATACTCCCCGAAAGGCATCTCGCAGTTGATACAAAAATTGCTGGATGTGAAATTATCGAAATACGGTCAGTCAAGATCTTCATCGACGCTCAGAAGTTTACACTTTCAACTTACGTTTTGCTGGATTGCCTAGTGAAGCATTCACGACAAATAACCTCCTTGATTGCAAATCGATCAATTTGATGATGGTTATCTTCCGGGATGTGTTGAGCTGGCATGCTGGTGAAGCTGCTCGGTAGAGATGCGCTGCGATGAACGCGACGACTAGAAGGAGTTCGTTCAATCTTTGGGGGAAGTACTGGGCAGTCATCGTGACAAATTCGACAACCGAATGCAGCCCCACAACAAGGTGCAATAATCGTGCAATTTCTTTCATAATGTGAGCAATGAGGGCGGCTGATTTCCAGCCTTCTTGTTTCCTCATCGCTTCGGGGCCGTATTTCCTCATTCTCAGCTTTAATAACTCCGTTTGTATCTCCATAACCCATGTCTTCGTAACCCATTGAATTACCACCGAGACTTCCTGTGCTACCTGTGCTGCTGTGAACACTTCCAGCTCCGATACTAGAGCGTCGACCATCCATCAAATGTTGAATTGAGCGCCGCTTTTCCATCGGACCTAAGGAAGGGTCGGCCATGATGGCTTTGATGCTTGCTCTCCTTTCTTTCTCTTCTGCAACAGTCATGCTACCTCTTCGCCCTGATGGTGCAGCGTCACCGTATCCCATGTCGACCGGTTCCTCCCGCTGCATAGGGACCGCATAGCCGTATCCCATGTCAACCATTTGCTGCGCCGGACTGGAAACATGGGAAGAATCGTCGTATTCGTAGTCCATGCTGTCGTCGGCCATTTCTCAAACTTAGCCAGCGCAAATATCAGTCAATAACAAGGTCTTTTAGAGCAGTAACGTGTTGCGTTCTTAATGGATTGTTTAATTTCTCCGTTGAATGAGTCGGCTCATCGCGACTTCTGAGATGGCATGGAACAGCGCTTGCGGTGATTTTGTTGAAAAAATGGAAGAATGACCGGCATGACCTATCGATGACCGCACACCACATTCGCATTTAGCAACTTGGGAGTACCGGTTGAGTTCCTCTACACTCTACACTTATCGAGATAGTACCCTTGTTCAGTCAGGACTCAAGTGACTCATGACTGAGCTTCGTCTGACCTAGTCTCTAGACCAAATAATCATAGGTCGTGTGGAAAGCCAGGAGCTAGAGGTACCGACTTGGGGCTATTCAGTTAGTTTCCGATAAACTAAACATTAGATTGGATACTGAAAAACTGAAATGGACGAGCTAAATGCAATTCCTGCCTTTTGTTTCGCGTTGATATCCTTTATCAGCGCTTTTCTGGTCTGCATGCCGAGCTCCGCAACCCCCAACTCTAGGGCACTAGCACCTAGCACTCGCTACAAAAAAGCTACTGTACAATCGTCTTCATACTTGCATGGGACTGTGATTGCTTCGGGTATCATACATTTTGGACCCTGGAAGCGCCCGGATTTGGGAACCGATTTTCCGTCAGCGTTAACTTTGACAACCTTATGTTAAAAACAAAAGAAACAGTGATCTAACTAGTTTACATTGTGGCGGTTTATCATGGAATCAAGCTGCGGGAGCCAGTACCGGTGTTCGATTTACTGTGAGAAGGATGTTCATGTAGAAAAAGACGTATTCTTCCTTCGACAAGATGCGCTTGTTGCCAATCATAAAGAAAACTGTGAAGAGCGCTTCAACGCATAAGCGTGTCTCTTTCAGATGAATAAAGTGAGAGTGAATATGCCCCATGTTGTTGCAGAGTGCGAGTAGTAATACATCACAGACTTCAGGATGATACATGCCCAAGCTGGCATGGTAGACAAGCTGTGAGTGGGCAGCACTGTAGTTCTCAAGAGCTCGCTCGTACTTAGCATCGCAGTTCTCTCGAAAAGCAATCTTGTGCCAAGCCAACCCGCTGTTGTAAAGCAATATTGCGGGGATGTGATTCGAATACCTTTCCCACTTGAGCGATGAGATGTCGGCAATTTCAATCACACGATTGTAAATTGTGAAGAAATTACTTGGTGATGCTGCTTCCACCTCCTTATCCGGAAGCTGTAAGTCTGGGCTAGCACTGAATGGATCGTCGGCATTTCTTGTGAAAACAATCGGGTCGCTTTCGGAGAAGGCACTCGACCTCATCGTCGTAGGCATCGATTCATCATCCAGAATACTACTCGATGAGAGCAAACTTCCGGCGGCCGGAGCACTTAATGCATTCCCAAGTAGATTGATAGCTTCTTCGTTTTTCCCTTGACTGATTAAAGCAAGAGCGGTATTGTTCAAGGCGGCCACGATTACATTCGCAGACGGATGCGTGCTACTTTTGGTTGCGCTTTTGGAGACGCTGGTGTGATTGAGAGCTGTGCAGTTCATTGTGGGTGTGATGTGATGCGTCGTTTTGTGAATGATATGGATTTTATGACATCGTTTATTGTTCCAATAATAAGTTGGCCTTCATGCGATCTGCGGAAATGAATTTCTTGAGAGAACAATGCAATCTGGTTTCAGTTCGGATGATGATTGTAGACAGATGCAATCCAACAGAAAAGCACCTGCTTCAACTGTTTCACCCATTGTGAAAATAGGCGACCCGATCGTAGGGGCAAAACATGTTCGATGTTCCACTCATCTGCTTTGTTCTCCAGGCCATCTGCTGCATCTGCTTTTAAGTACACAAGTCGGAAAGGGGCTCACTTGGCCTTAGTACCAAATGAAGAGACATTCAGTACTGTACACTTCAAACGGTGCGTCAGATGTCAGATGTCAGATGTCAGATTTTCTTGTTTCGTTTCTCTAACTTACAAAAATAAGCTTAAACTCTAATCTACTCATGAAATCTAGATCTAGCTAAAGTCTAGAGAACCTTTAGGAGAGCTCTTTTGTATAATAGACTAGTCTAATAAGGAATCTATTTTCTGTATCTTTTGAACCGACCTCCAATCAAGAGTCGTGCGAGGGTCTAGATGTCATGCTTCTTAAGATGATTTTTCAATCGACAATGAATTCGATTCAGACAATCAGGCATCTAAGAAACGATCGCCAAGTCGCACAGAAGACTAACATGATCACTAGGGGCATTTTCGTTCGGCATGAAAGACAGCATGTCTTCGGTAGGCATATTGGCATGACTAAGCGGAACAAGACCGTTACTGATCACGATATGGTCCAAATTGGCACTAAAACCAGGAATCAAATGAGTGAAAGCGGGGGCGGGGATGATAGCAGAATTCATTTGCTGAAAATTGTCCCCCACAGATATTTCGGGAAAATCGTCGTCGCTTGTTGCGGTCTCGAAGCGGCGACCTCGCTCACCCCATTGAAAGGCGTTCAAGTGGTCCTTCAAATCTCGATGATTGGTCGGCACCACACCTTCGATAAGAAGTTTTCCACAGCTGTTTACTAGTGAGCTATTGAAGTCTCCGCAAAGAATGATGCGTTGATCCGTCGATGATGCATTCACCTTTGCTTGTGCTAACAGGCGCAAGATCGACCACATTTGCAGGGTGCGAATATGGCTTGCATTAGGATGAAAGAACAAATGCGTATTGCCGACAAGTATCTCCGCTCCTGTAGTTTTCTCTCGTACTTGAGCCAGCTGTAGAATGTGGCCCAACTTGCACAGAATGATTTCCTCCAAATCGGGCCTTTGCTTTAGTAACTTGTATATGTCATCACTAGAATCCCAACTGTCATGTCCCGGTCCATCGATGGGTAGAGCCGATTTGAGTTCGTGGGATTCGCAACTGTTCCATTCTAGTCGTTTCGAGTTGATGAACATCCCGCACCCTTCCATTTGCCCATCTGTTTTCTTGCTGGAATAGTAACCTGCATAGCCATACGCATTGAGGACTGGTTGAAGCAACTTCTGAAAGATGTGTTCGTCGACCTCTTGTAAGCAAATAATGTCCGCATGATAAGACAGAATCTCGTGAACAATGAGCGGAAAGCGCCGTTGTTTGAGCAAAACTGCCTCGTCGCAATAGGGATGCCACGAAGGAGTGCAATTCTGATCGGCCAAAATGTTATACGTCAAGACACGGAGGTTTGAATCCGTGGAAAGTCGTGGTTTCGTCCACTCCGGTCTGATTGCTAGCAACGTGTTTTCTGGAAACGGTTCCACTCTCTTTGTAAAACTATAAGCTTCTTGACAGCCTTCTCCATCGTGTTCGTCTGTTCGATACGGGCGAATACAAACAGTCACTTCTTTCCCAATGTCCTTGTCTGTCGGTACATACAATGAGCTGTCATTCTGCACAAGAACGCCGTCGGCATACCAGTCTACAACCGCACTAGTGGCGAAAAGACAGCTCACCTGCACATGAACCGGTACTTTGGCAAAGATGTTGGCCTGAAGGTTGTCAAAGGAGCTCACACTGGTAATAGTAGGGGGATTTGCTTCAATGATTACGCGTAATGGTTCATCACAACCGACCACAGGAATCTGGAGGAAAATTTGTTTTTGCAATGTTCCTGCAGTAAAGCACCGCAAGAGACTTCGGAGATATCCAGTTCGACCGCGGAAGCCTCCTCTTGTTTCCACACCGACGGCAAATCTGCGACGTCGTTTTTATTGTTGCTTTTACTCTTTTTGCATTTTGATCCCATCTTTTTCGAAAGGGAGATCTGAATGCGTTTCAAAGTGTTCGAAAATGGCTCATCCGCGTTTCTAAATAGTTGCACGATTTTGCTTTCGCTAGCTCCATCGTATAGGTAGAGTGACAACTCACATGTCTTGCCGGTGAATTCTACCTCGCTGTCAAGCGCGATGCAGGGACGAGAGCGAGATAATCGAAAAGACGAAGGTGGGCTGAAATTGGGGACCAAAAATGAGATGCGACGTTGCACGGGTTTATCGCATTGGTCGTAATTGGGATCGAAGCCGAGCGGAAGAGTTCGAGCGAACAGATGGCCATCCCATCTCTTTTCTTGAACAGCATTCGAGTCATTCATTTTGCAAAACGGAATGAAGTCTTCGGCAATTCGTGATAGTTTAGGGGCGATATCGACAAGAGTATTGATTTATAATGAGATAGCATGACATAATAGAGGATTATATTGAGGTGCATGACTGCGCCGCCGACAAAAATGAAGCGAGAAGACGACGACTGACTCTCCAGGAGGTGCGTGACAGGACTGAAAAGAAACCGACATGCAAGTAATCCGAAGTATGATTGTTTATGTAGATTACTTTTCTACACTCTCTATAAACAAATTGTCTTCTAGTTTTGATATACGATTATAAGTAGATAATGATCCGTTGTCACAACATATTCTCGCTACAAAGGTACAAAGGGTCACATTTCTACATTTCATTGCGATAAATATTTGAATACATAGAGGAGGAAACTCGCTAACATAATTGCACCACAAAATCACAACCAGTAGGTCAATGAACAAAGAACCATCGATGATTCCCTCAAAGCAAACTAGTCAGTTGAGGAGACGAGCAAAAGGAAAACAAAGATCATTGTTGATTATCGAAGAATGGGATCACAAGCGCCATTAGCGAGAGGTGCCTCAATCGAGATTTTGAAGAAGAATGAAGGTGACAAGATGACCAAGGATCAAAAACGCTTGTTCATCGTTTTCACCAAGATTTTACTGCGATACTTGCAGAAGAAAGATCCGGTCACATATTTGCTAGCCCGACAAACAATACGAGAGGCTGTCGATCATGAGCGCCGTTCAACAGCGGGTAACGCATGCCCCGTGAGTCGCATGAAGAGAAGATTGGAGGTGCTCGTTTCTAAGGAACATTGGAAGAAAGCTGAGGAGTACCTTCTAAACAAACTAAGAAGCACCAAGCCATTAGAAGAGAGCAGTGACCCGAGAGAGGTCGATGGAGGGATTCTTGATTCATCGTGCATATTCAACAGTATTTGTTCATAATCGACGTGTTTGTTTCCGAATTCCGAAATCTGAAGAGAGATTACGCGAATGTCGGGCACAACCAATGCTGCTTGAATACTCACAAAAATATTACTCCGTATCACAACATGAAATAGACTGATAGATTACGAGAAATCGTTGCCAAAATATATCAGATTAGCTTAGCCGTAGCAGCGAATGGTGGTATCATCTCCTTTTCTCGCACTCTGTCCGCCTTTAAGTAAATATTGCTGATGATAGTCTTCAGCAAACCAAAATTTTTCAGCGGGCAAACACTCGGTAACACAGTCTTCTCCAAAGTCCCCAACAATTGCTTCGGCAATTCGCTTTTGTTCCGGCGTGTGAAAGTAAACACCGTGTCGATATTGTGTTCCTCGGTCATTTCCCACTTGATTTTTCAAATACTTATTTTCTCCCAGTCGATCCATAGCTAAATGAACTAAGCGTTCGTAGGATACGACATCCGGATCGTACGTTACGGCAATGGCTTCGGTGTGCCCGGTGGTTCCCGAACAAACTTCTTCATACGTGGGAGCAACACGTTGGCCTTGTGTATAACCGACCGCTGTAGCCACCACACCAGGTTCTCGCATGTATGCTAATTCTCCACCCCAGAAGCATCCCAGAGCAAAGGTCGCCACTTGGAACCTCGACGTCTGTTTTTCTCCAAATACTGTCATTGTAGGTCCATCCTCCACACTTATCAGTGTCACAGACGCCTCGTACGTGGCTCCAGCCAACGGCGGATTAGCATCAATGGTAAAATCCTTTTCTTTGACTTTAGTGACAACACACTTGAGCCCATTGGCCAGCATCAATTCCACTCCCGGTCGAATTTGTGAGGGATCGTCGATAGCAGCTTGTGCGAATTCAACGGTAGCGACCAAATCCGATCTCCGTTCGCCCCAACCTGCATCGAGACTAACACCATTCACCGACTCGCCTACCTGTAAGCCTTGCACGAGATCGTGCAGACCGGGCAAGTAGTTGCCGCGGCCGAGCGCAAACGTCAGACGTGCGGGCGGACTTTCATCGTGCAAGACGACGCCGTCAATCAACGGTTCTGGCACATAATCGCCTTCTGGTTTTAAACGGCAATCTACAGTGACAATGGATCCTTCCTGTATGCGAATTGCGGGCTTTTCTTCCTCTGAGAAGGTTTCAGTAGCAGCGAAACGTAATGTACTGGTCACAGGGGTTTTGGGAAAGATCCATGCGTTTCCTTTTGTAAAGAAAAGGAAAATTGCCAGTGAATACAACTTCAAAGCCGACATTACTGCTCAAATTGAGAGATGACAGAGCTGATAAAGTGCTGAATAATGTAAAAGAGATTGATTTATCGATGCAAATTGAATTGCTTTTACAGTGTCTCTTCTCGCAATAATGAATGTGTCTTTTTGTTAAGGTATTCACCGCGACGAGAAAAATAGACTAGCAGCGTTTCTGTGTGAATTCCAGAAAATCTGGAAATGCGATCTCGTAATACAGAAATTCTGTTTGATTGGTCCAGAAATTCTGGACCAGGTGGTTTCATCTTTAGGTGGTTTCATCTTCAGTTTCATCTCACACATCATAGGTTCTGTGCTGGTTCCAGAAAATCTGGAGACGGTGTTATGGATCGTACAGAAAGGTTGTATTGCTTCCACAAAATCAGGAGACGGCGTTTTTCGACCAACAGCGCTTCTGTGTGTATTCCAGAAATTCTGGAAATGCGATCTCGTCATTTTTGTGACCGAAAGTGAAATTTCAGAATTTCTGGAATGCACGAAAAATCTCTGCGTGCCGCAAAACACAGATTCCAAGGTGATTTTTCGCATGTCCAGAAAAAGAAAAGAAAAAAAGAAAAATGTGATGGGGATGTGTGGTATTTTCACGTGTCCAGAAATTGAATTGTTCTTGATGATGAAAAAATAATTATATCGTAACTTTTATTTATCATGAATACTGCAATTGCCACGCTTCACCCCTAAAGACTTTAATTGCAGGGCTGGAAAACATGTGCAGGCCGTCAACACGTTGAAGAGGAAGAATGAAGCACAGCAAAGGATTTTGGTTGCTGCTAGCAATACTTGTCTACAGTTTCCTTTGGATGACGATATCCTTTCAACAGTTAGACTTAGGCTTAAAGTCGCCTGTTGGTGGTGTTCTTGTTCGCTTTTCAGCTATCGAGACGATCATGGACGACAATATACTTGAAGAAAACTATGCGGAAGATATACTTTGTCGCTCTTGTCGGCACGCCTTCGCCACAGAGTCGATGCGTTGTGGTGCCTCAATTCCTGAAAGTTCGTTTCATTCAGACACTCACATTGCGAAAAGAATTCGTCAAAGTGGAATCGAAGTTTCGCGCCAATATCCACAGACTTGTGCGCAGTGTCATCCCGATCACTGTCCTCCCGCCGACAAACGCTATTGGAGGTACGATCGCGTTGACATCGCAACTCAAAAAGCCGTTCACGTAGAACTGAATGCTGTGCCATTTCGAAATCGGTTACCTCCGCACGCGGTCGAGAACATCACACAATATTTACTCATGGATTATCCCGAACGAATCTATCCAGCACGAGAATACTTCTTTGATTACAATCCATCTATTATTCAATTACCGGAGCCAGATGGGAAAGCGCGCTACCTAGCTTCCTTCCGTGTGTCCAATCAACATTATTGTTTACATCCCGACGAACGAAAGCTCATGAACGGTATCATGAAAACCGATGGATCGCTGGACAGCGCAAAGTCTCCACCGCCCGCAAAGAATTGGCTGGGTTTAGCGTGGTTAGACGAACAGCTTCAGATCGTTCAAGATACAATATTGGATGTACGCCCGGTAGGCTTCCCTGCAGCCGAAGATTTTCGACTGGTTCGTTTGGGAAACGAAATCTATTTAACCAGCTACGATCAGATTGCACCTTTGTTTTTCATGAAAAGAATGATACTGTTCGTATTCCACAAGTTCACCCCGAAATACCAGCACCAACCGTGTACTTGAGAAACTTTGTGTCGTGCGCACCGTGCCGACGGACTTCGAAACGAGGATTCTGCGGAAAGAATTTCAATTATGTTGGCCTTACGCCCGATCAGGCGATCGCAGAGATATGGCCTTCTCCGCCGCATCTCGTGCGAACCGTCAATTTGACACAACCATGTGATCGCAGTGCAGAGCCGGAAGACTTTGTTGATGTCGCTGCATCGCTGCGTCCGTCTTTGCTACTGTAGAAGAAGTTCTGTTTCCTCATTTGCCTTCCGAGGCGTCGCTGTTGACCAGGGGTCGCGGTGGTGCGTGTTGTATTCCCTGGGTGGACCCTCGCACCCAGCAACCCGTGTGGGTGGGAGTCCTTCATACAAAAACACCTTCACAAGGCAATCGACAGCGCGTCGCAAATGTTACGGCCAATCATTACTTGTCTCAGTTCTATGCGTTCGAACAAGCCCCTCCTTTCAATCTGGTAGCACTATCGGGCTTCTTTTGTTTAGGCTTCCAGGACGGTGCAGACCGTGTGCATCACTTGGCCCAACTCTCTTCGTGGCGTCGACTTGAGCTCGGTATTACTTTTAATTGCCCCCGCATTCACTTTGTAAGTGGAATCACGTTTAAAGCGGGTGATCCCTCGACAATCGTTTTAGCCTTGGGTGTGAACGACTGTTATTCACTATTCTTGGAAGTGCCGACGAGCTCGGTTGATGAAATGCTATTTCAGTGTCCGCCTGGTTAGTTTTACCCCTTTTTTGGCCTCCCACGCTTCACTCATTCAAGGCGTTGCCTTTAGTGCTTTTAGCGTTTCGTGCAGCGGAGGTGTAAGAAACAAAAGATGGTCACCGTGGGGTCTCGTCTCCACAATGCCTTTATAAGCCGTTCGGGGAATCATCGCCTTTTCATCGTCCATTAACTTCAAAGCCCGCGCTAGCCGTTGATATTCTTGGAAGTTTCGGTATTCAATACGAGTGTCGCGTTGTTTAACGCTTTGAAGAGCTTGATCAATTGAAGTCTCAAGTTGAGCTGCTTGTATCAGTGCTGCATAATTTGCATTATAACGCGGTAATTCGAGATTTTTCATCAGTTCATCGCTGGTATGCCTCCAATTTACGGGTGTTCGGTCTAAAAGAACATTACTCAGTCGAGACCCAAATTGATTCATACTGGCTCCTCCCTTGACCCCGAAGTGAAAAGTGCGACTGATTTCCGGTCGCAGAATGTGTCTACTTTGTCGCTGCGCCGGCTCTCGCAACCAATCATCCCAATAGCCCTGCGGCCACTTGTGTTGGAGTTCCTCCTCCCACAATTTGCGTGTCATCATCCAACCCAAACCCGGAAAGAAATCGGACCGCAACACACGATCCGGTTTCAATACTTTTCCTTCGAAGCCATTGTCATTGAACGCCGAAACCGCCAGCAACGTAAAATCTTTATCTAAAATAGGGGCCATCGCCGCAAAATACTCAAAGAAATCCTCGGCCGTGTGCAAGTCTTCTTCGAGAATGATGACTCGTTGTGGCAAAACACTCTTTCCCGGCGCTTGCGCTTGATTGCTGAATACTTGCGTGAGACCCCACCCGTAATGCACCGCCAATTCGATGTAAGGCTTGCCCCGAATACTGTTATGATGCTGTAGATGGACTACAGGAATACCAATCTCGGCAAATTGTTTCGTGAAATTTTGTATGACATGGATGACGGCGGGGTCATTGCCATCTTGGGAAAGCACAATCGGACAGCCAATACTGCAATCACGGGGAATATTCTTGAGTATATCTGACAGGGTGTCTCTTAGATAATTGTCGCGTTGATAAGTGAAGATGATCAAGGGTGATTCATAAGGCAACAAATAATTCTTGCGTGGACTTTGAGTTGCATTGCTAGGCAACCCATGCCCTTCTCGGTAGGCGTGAACAAAATCAAATACAGTGTTCACGCTGCTGTCATGTGGAAAGAAACGATATGAAAAATAACCGTGATAAAACAATGTTCCCACGAGAACAAAGACCCATCCCCACGCAAGTAATAATAACAACACGATGGCCAATCGTTCACAGGCAAACGACGACGATGTGTGACTTCGTTTGACCCTCCTTGTCAGTCGCACCATCTCCCGTAGTGCTTTTTGTCTCTTCTATAGTCAAGTCAACGAAGATACTGAGAAAAAAAGTTATCAGAAGGATGTAAAGGGTGTCATTGATGTGTGATGTGCAATGTGCAATGTGACGCTATTATTTGTCACGTGAATGTCGTGACAATGTGACCTCATGACTGAATCAAAAAAAGCAGTCGTGCAAAAAGTTTTTTTCTCTTTGGCCTACAGTAAAAGCGGAAATAAATATTTATAAACCTTTTCGACGTAATGACCGAGGTTTGTACTACAATTGCTGCTGTTATGAGATACGAACATAGTCGAGAGACAAATGCATGGTACGACATGAGGGAGGCAACTGAGATTCAAGAGCAATCTAGCGTTTAGAGATATTGGTTCATGACTGAAATGTAGTCTTGTAAATATTTGTTACACTCTGGACCTATAGTAAATTTTGAACAACGACTACAAGGATCTTAGAAGTAAAGAATCGAGGGGTGCATCACAAATGCTGCTAAAGGTAATTGGAACATATTAAAGAGACGAATGAAAGCCGTCTAATTAGCAAAGAAACGAAGGCCCGACGACAGTCGCGCCGAAAAAGAGTAAAAAATGGCTAGAATCAAGAGTAAAAAATGGCTAGAATCAATAATTCTGATTTGTGGGTGCCGCGATAATCACAACCCTCATTGTTGTAATGCACTTTCTATTTTTTTATTGAAGAGGAGTAAAACAATGATTTACAGGGACTTAGACGTCAGGATTAATAATCGTGGCCTCATCAAAGTCACTCTACTAGCCGTCGTTGACTACATCTTGCATCAAGGTGCAGGTTAAATCGACCGTTGGGTCGACGAGATTTTCGCGCACATCCAACTGCAAGTTGCGCGCTCGGATGTCTTGGAGAGACTTCTATACACAATATCCAATAGTATTAAGAACCGGTCACTTTTGTTTCTCGGCTTCCTATTGGCTGGGACAGAAAAACACGAGTACGATTTCTGATTTGTCGATACAAAAGTGTACTATAGTTTTCGTCGGCGTAAAAAGGTACAATAAACCTTAGCAGCAGCGACTGCGATCGAGCACTCTAGCATCGGGTCGTTTTTGTTGCAAAGCAGAGAAAGAGATGGGTTATTGCGTTGGATGAATGCCTAAACTGATTATTCTTTCATTTGTTCTCGAATCCTTGAAACGTTGTTACGTCCTTCTCTCTTCCTCCTGTATATATACTATCAAAGCAGTCATTATAATTGATTCATTTTAATTCAACGACATGACAATAGCCAACGAAGAGAACGTCGGATTGGCGTTCGGTTTGGTAATAGGAGCAGGCTTGGCGACCGCGTTGGGCGCCTCGGTAGTCTTTGTTCCGTCTTTGATTCATCTGGCGAGTCGGCGCACACTAGCGGGGGCTTTGGGATTTTCGGCGGGGGTTATGACCTATGTTAGTTTTGTGGAAATTTTCAATAAAAGTAAAACCTCCTTTCAGGATTCTGGATTGGAAGAAGAAAAAGGCGTATGCGTATGCTACGGTTTGCTTCTTTGGAGGAGTCGCTTTTATGGTGGTAAGTCTTTTCAGTGCAGGTGAAAGATTGTGATCCTTTGCATCGTCTCACGCATTTTTCTTCAAGGCGTTGAATCACTTGGTGACTGCTTTATTAGGAGGACATCATCACCATAGTCATGATGATCCTATCGGTAGAGACACAAGAAATGAAAGTCGCGATTCATCTGCTGACGGAGGAGCAGCGCATACTGAACCAGTTGTAGAAGTACCTCGTCCTTGTCCTTGTTGTTCCGAGGATCCGGTTGCTGATTTACAAACGATTCAACACATGGCGGCCGAAATGGAACATGCCGAACATTCCGACACGCACAGTAGTCAAAATGCGCACTCACACGACGAAGAAGAAGATCATGCGGTGGAAAATACACCGCACGTGAGAAAAAGAAGAAGACGCAAAGCATCTGATGCTTATGAGTGTCAATACAGCAATAGCGATTGGACTTCATAATTTTCCAGAAGGTCTAGCGACATTTGTGGCGACTCTCAATGATCCGGGTGTCGGACTTGTTCTCGCCGTAGCCATTGCTATTCACAACATTCCTGAAGGATTGTGCGTCGCGATGCCCATTTATTATGCTACCGGCAACCGATGGAAAGCCTTTGGTTGGGCTTTGTTTTCAGGACTGGCGGAGCCCGTCGCGGCTCTGCTGGGCTGGTTGGTATTGGCGAATTCTTTTCCGATCAACTCTATGCTGTCTTGTTCGGTATGGTAGCGGGTATGATGGTCATTATCAGTGCACGAGAACTATTGCCCACAGCGCATCGATACGATCCGGAAGATACGGTGGTCACCTATTCCTTCATGACGGGCATGGCGGTGATTGCACTTTCTTTGGTTTTATTTGTGCTATGATCTTGACCTTTTGCGGAACCTCGCTTGTGAGACGTAAAATTTCTCTACTCTGTTTTTGGTCTCCTTGAATGCTGCTCCTTTTTATAAGCTCTTATTATTACTTGACGTGTTTATTAGTCGAACTAGAGAGACGGCGATTGTCACTACAGTAATCACGATGTTGCGCAGAAACGATTCCGATTCTATTCTTTGTAAAATATTGTCAACATTTTGGTCACCAAGTGAATAGCTTGGTGACAATTAGAAAGAATAAAGTGCAGGTGCCATTGAAACACAATTGAAAGCGACATTGGTGTAAAATTGGCATTTTTATTTGTTTTGAAGAATGAATAAAGTCCATTAGCGTACAGCGGGGACTGAATCGATCCGCAATTAATAGATATATACACAGGTTCAGTTCGTAACGACACTGCGAGGAGAAATGGAACGAGATACATGTCCCGGAAACTGCTCTTCGTAATACGACCAAAGATGATTGAAAACAGGGAGAATATCGAACTCATCGTATCCAGTCCGACGAATGAGTTCTGGTCGCCACTTCGGCTCAACCTGCAAAGCAACCCGAGAGGCCATGATGGCTGCCGCTGCTAGCATCGAAGGGCGGTACTGTTGAAAGGAATAATCCTGTAAAGCCAGGTTGCAGAAGAACTCGGCGTACCTCTTGAGATATTTAGGAATCTTAGGAATCAACTGGCGCCCCTGCCATGCGTCATTGACAAAGCAGGCGCCCTTGGCTAGGATGTATCCAACAATGTGCAGGGCCGGAAAGGCGCGCAATTGCCAACCAAGACGCTTCAGAATCTCTACTTCGCCATCTCGAAACGCCAACGAATCATAACCCGAATGAGATAACTTTGTGAATCTCAACAGTTCTGGAATATGAGGACAGTGCTCCTCTGCTTCTTCGTACTTTGCCGCCACCGTGATACATGCTGTAGCAAAGAGCTGCCATAGACTGCGGGGGATATGATCCGATCGGAGAATTTTATCCATGTACAAGACACTCACATGAATCGTGGTGTTGTGCAAGCGATAATGTTCTCCCACATCGCTCATCCAGTCTACCAGGAATCTGCGGTAGGTCAGATACGAGGCCGTCGGATTATACGAAGAGGGTGAAACAAAGTCACATTCTCGTTCCAGCATATCACGATACAGATCTTCCGTACATACATTCAGCGCTCGATCCACATCCATCTGTTTCACAAACGTCAAAATAGAATAGAAGATTCGTTAGAAGTTTCTTAGAATGTAACTGATTTATCTTTCAACACTAGTCCATGTAACACAATAGTAGTTGCAATACGTAATAGACATGGCGCCTTTTCGTGGACAGGAGTAAGACTCACCTCAATACCGTACGCAGGCGATTCCGTGAACTCTTCGGCTGATCTTTTGTGTACGCTCTGCAATATATTATGCGAAGCGTTTCTTTCCCATAGCTTGAAATAATAATGAACAAAAGAGAGGGTAAGAATCAGCATTCAGTTGTAATCCATTACTCGAATGATTGAAGAGGGTTTCCCTGTATCTTCGTGGCTTGTCGCAAGCGTTCACGTAGCAATGTCCTTACCTGAATTGGTTTAAAGGTGAAGTCACCCGTCATTCCTCGACTTCTCTCCAAAATATGACGCTGCCTGTTGGATGATGTGGAGTAAACACTAACAGAGTTACAACGATCGATCCAGGAAAGGTGGCGGTGGCGAACGGGTGATAACTTTCGGAAAGGAAAATTAGATCACAGTCAGTTTCATGGAGGATCCAACGCTATCAGTCTTGGAACGGCGCTGGGAGAAGTTATGTCGGCTTTCACCGTCTTTGTAATGAATGAAGAATGGAGGGTTTGTGTGTGCCTTGCGTCGTTGATGCCGTCTTTGGTCTCTGGAATTCCGGACGAGATCTTGCGTCCGGTACTCGTCCTGGACGGAATCCTTTCCGTTGAAGAAACGTCTTCTACTTTATGTGGGAGCGTCACAACATTTCGCGCTTTCGGCTAACTTGGTACTTATCACGTGCCGTTGGCTATTTAAATCGAAAACAGCATCTGCCATACACGAAAGTACTTTCCCATGTTTCACAGAAATTTGAAAACAATTCACTATACGAGCGAATGTAGGAGGAATGCGTCCGACCGCCGACTGAACGGGAAGTCAGTCCCGACAATCTCTAGGGGAATGAATGAATAATCATCTCTGAACTATCTTCGAAAGGTTCTTATCGAAATCATCCATTAACCATGAAATAAAAAAAGTCTCTTGTCATTGTTGCTCTATAGTTTGGCTTGTAGATCTTGTCGGAATCATCATTTACGCGTAGCTCTTGGCAAATAATGTTACGAAAATAGCAACGTTGTAAAGCGAATTATCTACTAAACTTGCACGCCAAGATGCACTACTTTTGCTTGAAAGAACAGAGAAGGCGGGAAAGATGCGGGCCTCAGTATTATGTCTCATTTCACAAGTTGCTCTTTGTCGCGTGGGCGCGTCGAAGCTCGCAGCATTCGATTCACGGTCGGTGGACGAACACAAACAAAAATGACACGTAAAATGCTTTCTGCGGTGATGGGTCACTTATTGCTGGACAACAAAGTAATGAAAAAGTAATCTTCGAAAGGTTCTCAATCGCCAGAATTCATCAAACAACTGCTACAGCGTAGTTCATAATCAAAAAATCACAATCGGAACTTTCAACGCATCGATCAATTAACAATGATTCACAAAAGATTCATTCTCGTCGCGCGTTTGGTGATTTTGGTGTTATCGTCGGTGCGATGGTGCGCCGCTTCGTCTAATTTATGGAAATTACCTCCGGAAACAATGGCTTGTGTGACGGGAGGCACCAAGGGAATCGGTAGAGCGATTGTAGAAGAGCTGGCTGGGACACACGGCATACAAGTCTTCACCTGCGCCCGCAATGATAAGGAGCTCTACCTATGTTTAAAGGAATGGCGACAGGAAGGAATGATCTGCGACGGAATAGTGGCCGATGTCGCGACAAAGAAAGGGAGGGAAACTCTCATCAAGGGACTGAAGCGGTGGTTGAACGGCAGAGCGTTGGATATTCTGATCAACAACGTCGGCACCAACATTCGCAAGCCGTCGGTCGAATACACGGAAGACGATTACAACTTTATATGGAACACGAATCACAAATCCATGTACGCTCTCACTTGTGCCTGTCATGAATTATTGAAGCGCCCCAATACCCGTGGGGCATTGTCTTGTAGCAGTATTGTGCACATTGGAAGCGTGGCAGGTGTGACGTGTATGAAAAGTGGGACACTGTATGCTGCCACCAAGGCCGCCATGAATCAATTAACGGGAAACTGGGCATGTGAATGGGGCCTGGACGGAATTCGCGTGAACTGCGTAGCACCTTGGTACATCAACACCGAATTGGCACAGCAGGTTCTGAAAGATCCAGCTTATCGGAGGACGGTGATAGAGCGAACACCTTTGGGCCGCGTCGGAGAACCAGAAGAAGTGGCGGCACTTGTGGCTTTCCTTTGTATGCCCGCGGCAGGTTACATCACAGGACAAGTGATATCGGTGGATGGCGGTTTTACACGCAATGGATTCTACGATAGCTTTTACCGATCTTAGTATGTAGATACTTTAACCCATTTCTTCTCTCCAGCTACAAATCTGTTTGCCGTAAACCAATAATTAGAGACGCCGCCTACCGACAAGATATCCTACCGCAAAGCTAGTGACTAGAGCAAGTAAGATAGTACATGCACCAGCGACGGGTAATCCTAGTGGCAAGACGATATCTTTCGTGTGAGGGTTAGGTGATTCGGAAACTTTGTAATGTAGAAGTCGCCCTCCCTGGCTCCCCCTTAAATGATGTTTCAACAATCTTTCGATACGGTTTATAGAACCATGCATGAAAGGGCCCGTCCCACCACTCCGCCAGTACAGTATCTTCGAGAAAATGAAACACATGCGGAACAAATGGAGGGATGCGAATGTACTGGTTTTCCCTATAAATTTGTTTCCTTGTTGAGCCATCTTTTCCAAACACCAGACCTCCACTGCACCAGAAAAGACAAAATCGTGTTGATAATCTTTATGGATATCACCTGACCGCATGACCCCGGATTTCGTATGCAGGAGGTTAAGGCGTCGGCCTCCGATTTTGAAGTTATGAATTTCACCTCGTTCGTCTACATAGACAGAGGGTGTCGCCACCGCCGCATTTACACGAGCAGAAGCTTCATGCACTTCATCTAATAGCAATATTTTCTCTCTTCCGACCCAGTCCATTGCAAAAAATGCTTGTTGGGCAACGTCTTGTTGGCATTGGGGTCCCAAAAGACGCGAAAAACGGTGTGATCGAAACTACACAATATCCGGGTATCCCCTCTGTCGATAAATTTCCTACGAGAGCTACGTAAAACTTCGTAGACATTCGAAGTGTTGCATCACTCGTTCGATCGACATTTTGTTTTCAAATCGATGTCCATAATTGCTTCCTGATACGAATCCAATACGGGGGACAAGGAAACGTTGGCATCTGTGCACTTTAGATGCATGAATTCATGACGGAGAAAAACACAATATCCGGGTACCCCTGCAGAGATAAATTTCCTATGGCGGCTACGTAAACTACGCGTAGACATTCGAAGCGCTTTTTCTTTCTACTGTTCCATGTTTCATTGTCCTTTCAAGGTCGATTATTGTTTCATGGCACGCATAAGCGATGTTTGGCAACGTCTTGTTGGCATTGGTGTCTAAAGACGCGAAAAATGGTGTGATCGAAACTACACAATATCCGGGTTTTCCCTCTGTCGATAAATTTCCCCACGAGAGCTACGTGAAACTTCGTAGACATTCGAAGTGTTGCATCACTCGTTCGATCGACATTTTGTTTTCAAATCGATGTCCATAATTGCTTCCGGATACGAATCCAATACGGGGGACAAGGAAACGTTGGCATCTGTGCACTTTAGATGCATGAATTCATGACGGAGAAAAACACAATATCCGGGTACCCCTGCAGAGATAAATTTCCTATGGCGGCTACGTAAACTACGCGTAGACATTCGAAGCGCTTTATCTTTCTACTGTTTCATGTTTCACTGTCCTATCAAGGTCGATTATTGTTTCATGGCACGCATAAGCGATGTTTGGCAACGTCTTGTTGGCATTGGTGTCCAAAGACGCGAAAAATGGTGTGATCGAAACTACACAATATCCGGGTTTTCCCTCTGTCGATAAATTTCCCCACGAGAGCTACGTGAAACTTCGTAGACATTCGAAGTGTTGCATCACTCGTTCGATCGACATTTTGTTTTCAAATCGATGTCCATAATTGCTTCCTGATACGAATCCAATACGGGGGACAAGGAAACGTTGGCATCTGTGCACTTTAGATGCATGAATTGAATGACGGAGAAAAACACAATATCCGGGTACCCCTGCAGAGATAAATTTCCTATGGCGGCTACGTAAACTACGCGTAGACATTCGAAGCGCTTTATCTTTCTACTGTTTCATGTTTCACTGTCCTATCAAGGTCGATTATTGTTTCATGGCACGCATAAGCGATGTTTGGCAACGTCTTGTTGGCATTGGTGTCCAAAGACGCGAAAAATGGTGTGATCGAAACTACACAATATCCGGGTATCCCCTCTGTCGATAAATTTCCCCACGAGAGCTACGTGAAACTTCGTAGACATTCGAAGTGTTGCATCACTCGTTCGATCGACATTTTGTTTTCAAATCGATGTCCATAATTGCTTCCTGATACGAATCCAATACGGGGGACAAGGAAACGTTGGCATCTGTGCACTTTAGATGCATGAATTGAATGACGGAGAAAAACACAATATCCGGGTACCCCTGCAGAGATAAATTTCCTATGGCGGCTACGTAAACTACGCGTAGACATTCGAAGCGCTTTATCTTTCTACTGTTTCATGTTTCACTGTCCTATCAAGGTCGATTATTGTTTCATGGCACGCATAAGCGATGTTTGGCAACGTCTTGTTGGCATTGGTGTCCAAAGACGCGAAAAATGGTGTGATCGAAACTACACAATATCCGGGTTTTCCCTCTGTCGATAAATTTCCCCACGAGAGCTACGTGAAACTTCGTAGACATTCGAAGTGTTGCATCACTCGTTCGATCGACATTTTGTTTTCAAATCGATGTCCATAATTGCTTCCTGATACGAATCCAATACGGGGGACAAGGAAACGTTGGCATCTGTGCACTTTAGATGCATGAATTGAATGACGGAGAAAAACACAATATCCGGGTACCCCTGCAGAGATAAATTTCCTATGGCGGCTACGTAAACTACGCGTAGACACTGGACGGTTCGTGAAAGATTTTTTTCTGTGTTGATGATTTGATCGATGGTCATCGAAACGCAACGCATCATTCGCTGCAGGGTCAAACCTATAATCATTAAACCAGACCTTTGAGACAATACATTGGTTTAGAAACGAAATATTAGTTAAAGGTTCACTCTTGATCTATTGGCTTGAAGGTATTAAGCCAGTAGAGTTCGCTTGCAACTTGCAACAATACATCGAGTCGGGTTTCAATAAAGTCAACAATGTCTGCTTTGGCAAAGAGTCAAAAGGCCAAGGCGGAAACCTTTGTGCAGCAAGCTGAGGCCACCTTGAACAAGAAAAGCTGGTTCAGCAGCAGTAAAGAGCGCAACCAGGAAGATGCCGCGGAGACGTACTTGCAAGCGGCAAACGCCTACAAAGTAGGAGGCTGGCAACAAGAAGCCGGAGACATTTATTGCAAGGCGGGAGAAATTTATCGCGATCTGTTGAAAAATCCGAACGAAGCTGCTAAGGCTTACAGCAACGCGGGTGAGTAATGATCGGAAGTTTATTTCATTTGTGTGGTCGTGTCTCTAAACATTGCGTATCGAAGGGTCTTGCTACAAAAAGAGCCACCCGGCGGATGCTGTCTCTGCGTATCAGTCGTCGATTTCCCTCCTCACGGATGCTGGTAGGTTGTCGCAAGCCGCCAAATTGTGCAAAGAATGTGCGGAACTGTACGAATCGGAAGAAGTTGGAGGGGACGCGAACAAGTCATCTGTAGTTTATGCGATCGAAATGTACGAACAAGCCGCCGAGCTGTTCACCTTGGAAGATGCGAAAAGCTCCGTCAATCAATGCAACGCTAAAATCGCCGAACTCTGCAGTGCCGCTTTGGACCCTCCCGATTTGCTGCGAGCATCCCAGTTATACGAAGACTTAGGTCGTAATTGCTTGGATTCCAATTTGCTCAAGTTCAATGCGAAAGGATACTTTTTGCAGGCGGTTTTGTGCCATCTTGCGAACAATGATGCCGTTGGCGGCCGTGAAGCGCTGTCCCGATTTGAAGGATTAGACTACACCTTTTCCGACTCGCGTGAGGGAAAGTTTGCCACGCAGTTGGTGGATTGTGTCGAGGGTATGGATGCCGAAACGCTTGCGACAGCCTGCTTTGAGTATGATCGCATATCCAAACTCGATCCATGGAAGACTTCGATGCTTGTGAAAGTCAAGCGTAGCATCGAAGGTGACGAGGGTGGCAACGACGAAGATGATTTTGATTTGACTTAATGAATTAACCGGCGTTTGAGATTCATTCTATAAAAAAGAACATTTTAATAATTGAATATTTATGTGCAAAAAGCTTTTATCGTTTGCGACGTAGGAACGGAGGCAAGCTTCTTACAATTTTCAAATCCCAAAGACGCCAATTATGGTCAAAGCAGCGTGCCAACTTCGGTGACGACAGTGTTCGAAAGAAACAGCAGGTTATAATTTATGCAAACTATCTAGAATCTTGAAAACGCAAATCAGCATTGACTACATATTATGATGAAAAGAATTTACTTTACTTCTTTGCCCGATAGAAGTTGAGATACGACATGTGCCAGTCTCCACCGCCCTTTAATTTCAATACATCCTCAGTCTTACACGGACTCACTTCATCGTCATCGTACACATACCAATCTTCATTGTCTACGTCCGTATCGGCGATCTTCTCAACCTTCCCGCCGCTGGAATTGTTGTCGGCTTTGACCCAAGCCATGTAATGACCCCCGTCTGCATCACGCCCCTTGTGTGTAACAACGGCGAAAAGCTCGTAAATGCCTTGAAAGTTTTCAGGCAAACCAGGACCCACCGGTGCCAAGGATTCTTCCATACTCATGGCTAACGCAGACTTGAGCTCGTCATCCATCTCAACTTCTTCTTCTTCTTTGGCTTTGTCCTCCACTTCCATTGCGTCGACATTACCATTCTCCAACTGGCCCTTTAACTTTCGGTTGATTCTATCTTCTTCCTCCGCCAACGCTTTGTCGCGAGAGACTTTCAAAACCTTTTGAATTTCTTCCGTGCAAAATTCATACACATCCAAGGTGGAAGAGAATGCCACCGGCTTCATGATTTTGCACTTGACTGGAAAGGGAATGATTGTTAGCAAGACTATATCTATCGATGCAGTCAACAATACAAGTGTGTACGTACCACCAGCATGGTCTTGAGAATCAGGCGTCGCCTTCCAATAAAAGCGACCAAATTGCACAGCAATCACGCGCGGAAGGCGAGCAATGCGCTGGCGCCGTGTCCACATAGCGTTACGGCCCAGGACATCCGAGTGTTTTTCAATCTTTCCTTCGAGCGCCAATTGAATCCCCTCCGCAATGTGTGATACATTCAAGTTTGACTGCATGTCGCTCCCACCTTGGATGTTACATACCAGCTTACGGTGCAAATCGTAAGAAATGACGGGTGGCTCGGCGTCGGAAGAAGGAAGCTCGTCGCACGTTAGCGTTTCCTTCATTTTCAAACCAAACAAGGCATCGATCAAGTTATCGGCACCGGATAGCTCGGATTCTGTGACTCCATTTTCGAATCCTGCCTTAATAATTTCTGGTTTGTTCAACACGGACGAAGCGGTTGTCAATACTCCCGAGAAGAATTCTTCGGCATCTTGTTGCATCGGCTGCCCGTGGGGACCTCGTTGCGCAAACTGAGGAAAGACGACACGCGTCGCTTGCAGCAACGAGGCAGGATGAACCGCTGTAGCTTGTGAATCCAATTTTTGCAACGTTTCTCGCAACGACGTAACCATCAACGCACTTTGTGCCTGACCAGGATTCGAGCCGAGCGATGAGTTCACCTGGAATTGTTGCAACGATCGTCGAAGCGGGGGAAACCGCACGCAAGCATTGTACGACGGAGTTCAGGTAACATGTATTTCCCAAATTGACTAGACCCGAGGGATCTTCGACGGCTGCGGCTTGTTCTGGGGGAAGATCCTCAAGAAACACAGTTTTATTGGTGGGGGCAGCCACTTGCGTAGCACTCCCCATCAACAAAACTTGAATCGGAGGTTTTAGGCTTTTCCAGTCGACGCTTCCCAAATCGAAATCATCCTTTAGTACACCCTTCCAGAGACCTTTGGTTTTCGCCATCAACTTGACGCGCTCAGCAGGGACGCCGGTAAGGTCTTGAATTTCTTGTTTCCAATGCTTCACTCCAGCGGCGGGGGCACCGCTGTACTCCAACGTTTCCTTGCCCCATTTAATTTCCAGCGTTACACTATCCGCAGACATTCTTCGAAGCGATTATCACGAAGCAAATCTTATGTATTGCTTCTTTACAATCCGTAATCCTTTATTGTTTCGTAAAGGATAAGATCATTGCCATCGTCGTCACAAACGGCCTGCTTCGGAAACTCATCGATGTGCTGAGAAAACGGGACTGGAAAACATTTCGGTGAAACACGAGCTGCCTACTTTTGGTGTCACTGTAGATCTTCAACTTATTTTGAAGGAGCGATCAGGTACGGTAGTCTAATCCATCGTGAAAGGTCAAAAACACCAATCGATCTCATTAATTATACGATAATGTTATTTTTAAAATAACATCCTTTCTAGAATTTGGTTTTAACCGGGCTTCGATGCATGGATGTTCATCCCATAGACAACAACCGAGACTCGATTCGGAAACGAATAAACCGTTGGTTTACCTTAATCAACTTTGGCCGATGTATCGTCTCGTCTAGATTCGTTCTCAAATGAATGAGTTATAACACTCGTGGGTCAAACATAAAGGTAGCGTTGTCAAGCCGTTCTCTTGTCTTAATCTTGGTAGCGTTCAATAACTTTCTTGTCCGTCATCGAATGAAACCGAGAGCAAGCGAGAAGACGACGGAAGTGAAAGTCCGATGAAGTGCGCAATTAGAACTCCAGTCTAGAGTCTCTAGTTTAAGCCCAACTGGTTCAGCAACTGGTACAAATTTTTTAATCACAATAGGTACGAATTACGCATTCACTTCGTAAGAGGGAATGAAGGAAATGGAAGCGGTCAGAAGCCAGAATGGCGTTCAATGTAAGGACGTAAAAATCTAGTTCAAATAATGATCAAAAACTCGAGGCTCGAGGAGATACGGAGATGCAGATACAGTAGATGACGAATGTTGATTGATGGATCGCCCAACTGGGCAACTGGGCTCTTTCTATGATTCCGAATCTCCAAAGTCCGAAGGGCAAAGGGAGGGGCTATTAACATGAAACATGACTCCATAAATGCATAAGTGCCTACAGTAGGGAAAAACGGAAAACTTGGGAGAGAACGAGAAGGTTCATAGCAGCACGATTTATGCTCAACTTCAAGGGAACACGAGAGAATGATTGGCATTAATTGGCGTGTCCCATGATTTGAAATGAAAAGGAAATCGACTTCTCACACCTTACACCTTACACCTTACTACTGTAGTTCGATAAGGATGACCTCATTCTTCATTCGGCGTTTCTGTGCTCTACCTCCTGTTACCTGTTACGGAAGATTTTGATTAAAGTTCAACATAGCCACTGGGATAGGTACTTTTTATCGTATACTAGAGGTACTTTCGACTTGTCCGTGACTCTGACACTGACAGCTAGAAAAAATCATCGTCCTCTCCTCGAAAAAGAAAAAACGGCGCATGTGAAAAAATTGCGAGAGCGATTTATTAGAAGCATAAAATTTACCATCATCTCCAACAAATCGACATTGCAGGCATGTTTTCTCCTCAACGCGAGCTTCGTTCTCGTTCACAATGGCAAAGCGATGCAGATATTCATCATAGGCGACAGATGGTCAAATTCATGTAAGTACGATCGTCCTCTCGTCGCCTTGGTGAACCCCCGTACTAACGCGTTGTCTTCTTCTTCGGTCGTCTTCCCAACAGCCTCAGTATTCTCGTATCCGGAACAGGGCCGCGTTCCGCGAACGATATCCGATCAGTTATTGCGGTGGCCAAAAAAGCGGAACTGGATATGTACAAGCATGCAAAAGATTTTGATACTTACAGCGATGCATCGACGGTAAAGAAAAGAGTTTCGGAGTTTATACGTCGCTCAAGAAACTCGTCTTCGTGGCAATCCGATAAAAATTTTGCGGCCCGAAGACGAATGATTAAGTTGATGTAAGTCGATCTTGCAAAACTTTTCCATGTTTGAGTTTATCTCATGGAATTTCCGTCAATGTTTTGATCTACAGAACCACGTTTCTGAAAAAAGAACTTCAAGTGCCAGACGACTTGCCAAATAACACGAAATTTATCTACATAGTTGCCAGGCATGTCGAGGCGTCCATGTATAGAAACGCACCATGCTTCGAAATGTATGCCGACGACCGCACCGTTGAAAGCCGAATCCGCTCGATGCAAGTATCGCTCCTTGAAAGATAATCTAGATTGTTTCATTTATTCCATGCTTTACTTTCCAATAAATTCTACTAAAAGCAAGTCATAATTTTGGAGTCTGGCCGTAGCTAGCACTATAAAACTACTGCCCCGTTCGTTCCGTGAGTTGATACCGTGGCTATTTGCATTCAATCCATCGTCGCAGTAGACTTTTCAGCTACGTATGGTCAATCGATGGGACGGGGGTGATTGGTAGTTGTGGTGGGGGAGGGTTGAAAGTGGGGTTTTAGTTTGGGGTTGTGTTGGGGGCCTGTTCCAATTGCTGGGCTGGGTATCAAAGTGGAATACTCTTCGACACAGCTCTTCGCCATGGTTGACAAAAGTCATCCAATCTTCTCGCGGAGTCCTGCCTAGCTTAGAAATGTCATCACAGGTGATATTGATTTCTTATTTGAGTTAGTCAAATAAGGACAGTACATATATAGAGATTCTATAAAAGTACAGTCATGCTTCCAATCACAGAGGCCAGACGCTTGACGAAACGAGGGCCATTCGATCAATCATGCGCAGCACGGAAAGTATGTAAATTTATTTTGTAAATCATACAAATTGCTTTAGACTTTTTTAATGCTTGGTTGCGCGAGCCGTATTTTTTCTAGGCGCGTCAACGGACGAGACGACGTTTCAACGGGCGATGCCAGACAGCTAGGTTCTTGTAACTTGTAACCTTGGTTCTAATAATGGCTGTCAGATGACACTAGAAAAAATACTGCTATGACAGATGACCCATCGGTCCATCTCTCAATTCTCAACTCTCAACTCTTACTTCTAAAAAGTACGGAGTAGCACTTACCCATTGACCAGGTGATCTATTTCATTGGTTCGACATCGACTATTAACATCCACGGATTTCCCTGTTCTAATCCGTCAAGTTGAATTTCACGCTGCTGTCAAATCAATAGTTTTATCTTTCCTTCCGATGAGTGGCGGCGAGCGGAGAGTCCGATGGATAGGTTCCGTGAAAAACCTAAACCTCGAGCTAGAGAGCTGCTTGTGCAATTAATGGACGGCATGGTATGGTAATGGCATTAAAGCTAGACAAATTTCTGTTCAATGATTCGACTATGCATATTTGCAGCTGACTTTTTATGAAATAACCAAGTCTAGATTTTATTGTCTACGCTTCCAACTTATTAGCATGAACAGCACAGAAGCCAGTTCCAGGAATCATAGCTGTTACATGTAATCCCTCTATCATCAACCAGATGCTCTGCACTTTCCTTCTCTTGCGCTGCCTTACGTGTCCGAAGTTCCTCTTGTAGCCAAGCTAAGGCATCCGACATGAAAATTGCTTCTAAATACACGACGGAATCGTGTGTCAACGCTAGAGGCATCCGCTTGTATTGGCGGGGTCCGCACGTGTACTGAGGCTGTAAACCGTCCAAAGGAATCCTTCGTGTTGTCACTAGTCTTCGTTGCTGGCGACGTCGTCTTTCATAGAGCTTGACTTCTAATGTTGTCGGCGCTTGAGTACCTCTCAAATTGCGCGTCAAGCGCAAACCACGTTCTGCCGGGACAAAGGCGTTTCCGGACGGTCTCAAAACAAAGTTTTCAAGACAATCCTCGTAGGCCAGTTGAATGATCCAAGTAGAGCGCGGATTCAAGCCAGATGCCGAAGCCACTCTCACCTCTATCGCGCTAGCCGCAAAGACTGCTGGAGTATGTACCAGAAATGGAGGTTGAAGAAGACTAGCTCTAATGCGGTCGCTTTGTCGCGAGCCGGTCGATGTTTCCGAGCTTGTAGGATAAGACCGCGGAGAAGAAAGGGCCACTGGCTTGCGAGGAAGGAACGAATCGTGACACATCTTACGCAATACAACCATTGTTATTTTTGCTGTATTGGCTACGTCCCATCGTAAAAGGACGCCATATTGCATCGACAAGAATCCCATGCGCAACTCGACTAGTGAACGCGTTTCAACAAAGGTAGCGTTTCGCTCTGAAACTATAGCATTTTTGCGTTTCACGGAAGCCTTGCTTGTTTCACTAAGCGCGTGTTGAGCCAGTAATCGCATTTTGGCACGAAGCTTTTCCAGACAAGCCTCCCTCCCGAGTGCGCAAATTTTTGAACCAACAGGCTCGCCTAGCCCTTTGTCTTTTTGCATACGACACTGCGGGTGAAAATACATTGCAGGGTCATTGAGCTGTTTCGTATCCAGCTCAGCAAAAGACACTGTAAAAACCGAAGCTTCTGTGTTACAAGCCGATATCCGACTGACGCGTGGAGGAGTGCGCCGCCGTGAGAGTTTTATGGGTCTTCTCCGCTTGCGTGAATCCTCTTGGCTTTGATCGAAGCTCTCGACCGATTCAAATCCTAGACTTCCACTCGCATCATCCTGAAAATCTCGATCCTTTTGTTGCTGTTGTTGCTTCAGTAGTTGTGACTGTTCGTGAAGCAGCGACTCAATGCAAGCGTCATGCAATGATGAATAATCAACCGAATTTAAATCACCGTTTTGAAAATCACGATGAAGAGCCGAACTGAACGCATCCCGTGATCCTGTCGCGCAGCTGTCGTCACAGCCGAGCAGTTCCAAACCACAGCTGTTGTCGATCAAATCGGAGAATAACGAGTTGCAATTAGCCGCGCCTCCGCTGTCCCGTGTTGTCTTTGCCGGCCATATCCGCTTTTGCTTGATAGCCATTTTATCGTGAATGTTTATGCAAGATGGTTTATCAACAAAATATAATTGACACAAATACAAGAAGGTTTAATGAATTGCTTCGGAATAAAAGTCATGTCGTTTGATGCTGGCATCTACTGCGTTTGAAGTCAAACAGCAACAACAACAACGAAGCACAAAAACGAACGACTGCTCTGTTCAGGATCAGAGTGTGGCTTTTAGTGTAGGGACCTCTGGCGTCAAGAAAATGCACTTCTCCCCCTACTGCGTCTCTTGAAAAATTCATCCAACGCATTTGCTAAATAAATTTGAATTTCCACTAAGTGACAAACAAGATACTCGGTGTCATTATCCGTTGTAGAACTGTTCTTAGGGCCAAAGATTACTGCGTGACTTGAGGCTTATACTGTACAGTACGGCATACTGTAGTCGAGCGGCGGACTTAACCTTTAACCCTGATTATGTCCAAGGATCGTGACTGCGCTATAAAGCAAGGACCATGTGAACCTTGCCATGAACAGCTATGACTATGAAGCCCAATCAGTCATCGTGATCCCAAATCGCATCAATTATCCTGATACACACATTTTCGTCTCGGCTGAATTTCAGATCTTTGAAACCTTATCACAAAATCTTTAATCATTTCTCAAGACTCGGAAAGAGTAGTTTCGTCGGCCTTCTGTACTCGCATGCTCGTTATGTACGATAATTCAGGGAATTCCTGTTGTAGATAAATGTTTCCTTTGTTCACGATCTGCCCCTGATTTGGTCTCTCTCGATATTTCGAACTGATTTTATCGATATATTCCATTCCTTCTATGACTTCTCCGATGGGCGCAAAGCCCTGTTGGTCGAGGGCTGGGTTATCGTTGAGATTGATAAAAAGTTGTGTTGTTCGGGTGTTCTTCCCAGACGTAGCAAAAGTGAGCGTCCCTCGTTTATTCGATTCTTTTACTGGATCATCTTGTAAAACTTTTGTTTTCCATTCCGACTGTATACTGGGGTTGCCATTGATTCCAAATTGCACCACAAAATTCGGCAATACCCGAAAGAATCGGCACTCGTCATAAAATTGTGCCTCGACGAGTTCCAACAAGTGGGCTGCTCCGATCGGAGCCCAGTCGGGACGAACTTCAATTATCACATTATGCGCATCCGTTTCACCGGTCAGACCAGCTAAAGTCATAACGAGATGCGGGGGTGTTTGGTAACGACCGTGTCATCAGTTCCGCCCGCGTCGTCGGTCTTTTCAGAAGTGTGTCTCAAATGCTGCTCTTGTTGACGAAGTAATAGTTTCTCAGGCGTGCTGCCGCTTTTGATGCGGTATTGTCGTTTCGTACGAAAGTGATCCATTTCAAAGAGCAATGCACAGAAAGCGAGCAGAGCCGTCATCCACGCAATGACTTTTAGCAATCGAACGTACGAGCCACCTGTCGCTCGGGAGCGCCTTATTCGTCGTTTCATCTGCTGAGGAGGCTTTTGCATTGTCATTAAAATTAATTTACGAAAGGGCTGTGTAGTATAGAGACACACGTTTCAACGATAGAGGTCTTTTGCGAAGAAGACATGAAAATGAAAAAGGTCGAAAATACCACACACCCACATTTTTTAGGAGACGTGAAAAACCACACTCCCATATTTTCTGGATACGTGAAAATACCACCCGCCCACATTTTCTGGAGGCGTGAAAATACCACACCCCCACATTTTCTGGATACGTGGAAACCCACTCCCTCACATTTTCTGGAAACGTGAAAAAATCAGATGCGGCCAGAGGCCAAGGCACAATGGGAAAAGAACCGTAAGGTTTACTGATATTCTTTTACTTTGCATGTTGAATTTGTTTACATCCTTTTTATAACCCCATGTAAAACACATTTTGCTGTCGTCATGGCGCGCAAAAAGGCCAAGGCTAAAGGTTCTGACACGCGGGGATACAATCAACAAAACAACTCGCATCAACTTCCGCCCAAGCGAAACACACCGTCTCACGAAGCCAAATCATCGTATGATGTCTCGAAAACCCGAACGTGCACGCTCCGTCTTACTGAAGCCATGGAAACAGAATTGCGGGAATTTTTGGGTGAATTTCCTTTGCCACAAACGACGGCGCTCCCGTCGGATCGCTTTGGAAAACGGCTCACCAACATTTACGATCGACTGATCGATCTAGGCTTTGCCTTCCAAGATATCCAACAAGCTGTGTCGCAGTTGCGCTATCACATCACTTTAGAGCTAGCGCTAGACTGGCTGTGCTGGCATGTTGATGTTTTACCTCCAAGATTCACGGACGAACGACTCGATGTGTCAACAAACTCGTCCTTGGTCTGGGTGGAGCCGATGACGAAAGCAGTAAGGACTTCAGAGAACAAATCAACTGTGGAGAGAGATTTCGACACTACAGTCGAGTTCGCTAAGCCCGGCACTCTTTACCAGAAATTCCAAGGAGGAGATCAGTGTGATGAAAAAGATACTGCCATGTCGGATGCTCAAAAGCAGTGGCTTCTTTCGCAGTATCAATACGAGGAGGAGGAAGACGGAGAAAAAGAAGATGACCATGACTTAAGCATGTCATTAGACGATTCTTCACCCGGCACTATACTACGCGAAGATGATGAATTGAACCGGGATAGATTGAGACTGAAGCAACTCAAGGTGGAATTGGAGCCCCTGGAATCGCAATTGAATGACGAGGCGTCGTGCTATATTATGAGTAAGCACGAGCTCAAGGCGATGCACAGTCGCGTGAAACCTCTCAAAGGTCAGATTAAAGTGCTAGAAGAAAAAATCGCTGGTCGAGAAAGGAAACTTGAGCTCCAAAGTCCCGTACATGAGCCTTTAGTAGACGGTGATAACGAAGAGGACAATTTTTGGATATTTTTAGCATGAGCAACGAAGATACCAATTCTAACGTTGATAAAGCAATGTCCTCACAAGTGAAAAAAGATGATGGAGACGAAATCCCGCTAACTATCCCGAAAGATTCCGTGCCGAAATCGTGGACGGGGATGAAACCCAAAGCTCTTCTCGAAGATTACTGTCGACGACACAAGCTTCCTCAGCCATCATTTCAGCGTACGACGAAAACCTCGTGTACACTAAGATTGAAGGGTTCGACGGGTGAAGCAGAAGTGGGAGTGATTTATCAGAATGGCCCAACGCTTGATGATGCGCAGCATTTTGCTGCAACAAAAGCATTGTTTCAATTAGATTCGAAGGCAAACATTCAACACCTCCTACCTCCTTTTCATCGCCAAGTTTGGTCGGAATGGAGGAGCACGGCAAAATTGATGGAAGATAGAATTAAAATAGATGAGGGGGCGAAACGTAAAAACGAAATTGATCAGCTTTTGAATCTGTTATCTAACGATGACGAGGTGGGTCGCCAAAACAACAAAAGTAGAACACGGGCTAGAGGACATGATGGATATAAACGACCAAGCAGAATATCTATGGAAGGAAGTGAAAGAATTAAATTTGAGCAGTTCAGCTCGCTTATCTCAAGAGAGCATTCAGCTGAAGAACGAGTTCGAGACCATGGTAAAGTCTGAGCAATATCGAAGGCATTTAGAACTGAGAGAGAAACTTCCCGTTTACGGCTTTCGAGATTCAATCATAGAAGCTATCGATAATAATCCGGTCACGATCATATCCGCAGAGACAGGAGCAGGAAAAACTACTCAGGTTTGTTATTGAATTGTTTTCTGCCCAGCACGTGTTTAATTGAGTCTAACGTCTTTCGCAGGTACCACAGTTTCTTCTATCGACTGCTTTATTACAAGGAAAAGGAGGTCTCACATCAATAATATGCACACAGCCTCGAAGGGTTGCCGCTACATCTGTCGCTGAGCGTGTTGCGGAAGAGGTTGGAGAGCGGTCTGTTGGCGGTTTGGTCGGCTATCAGATTCGAATGGAAAGTTCCAAATCCAGTCGAACAAAGCTTCTCTTTTGTACAACAGGTGTCATCCTGCGTCGACTAATCGAAGACCCTATACTGAACGGTGTATCGCACGTGGTAGTTGATGAAGTTCACGAACGCCAGTGGCAAATCGATGTTCTCCTCATGTCACTGAAAACACTCATGCAAGGGAGACGACCGGATTTGAAAGTAGTTTTGGTAAGTCATTCCAGGCTCCGTCCTTATTGATTATCAACTTAAAACTCACAAAAAGACACTAAGATGTCAGCCACACTTGATTCTGGTCTTTTCTCGTCCTACTTTTGGTCTGCCCCTGTGTTGAGCGTCCCAGGGCGGACCTTTCCAGTGAAGAATTACTTTCTGGAAGATTTGCTCGAAAAGACAGGGCACATCATCGAAGAAGATTCTCGATACGCACATAGAAGCTTTGTACGAATGGACAAGGTTGATTTACAGATAACGGAACGCGGGGGACGAAAGAGACGCGATGTCGCCTACTTGCAATCGCAGACAGATGCAGAAGTCTCAAAAGAATTCATGGGTTACTCGATGTCTACGCGAAGGTGAATACATTGAATATATTGCGCATTACTTTGTCGCTGTACTAACTCGTTTGTTTTCAAGATCGATGGACAGAGTTGATGAGACGATCCTCAACTATGACCTGATTGAAGATGTCTTGGAGCTTCTCTTCTCTCATTCAAACACCTTCACAACAACGGACAATGTTGAAGTAAAGAATGGAGCTGTACTAATTTTTCTTCCGGGCTTGCGAGAAATTCGAACATTGATGGATCGACTGTCAGGAAGAACGATCTTCCGCAATAACGATAAGTTAGAGGTGATACCGCTGCATTCATCATTGTCATCAAAAGATCAACGGCGAGCATTCAAGCCAGCAAACAAAGGGTGCCGAAAAATCATCATTTCAACGAATATTGCAGAAACTAGCGTTACAATTCCGGACGTAACATGTATCATTGATAGCGGGCTAGTACGAGAAATTCAGCGCGACCAACGGACTGGAACGCAAAAGCTCGTAACGACATGGTGTTCGAAGGCAAATACTAAGCAGAGGTGTGGACGAGCAGGCAGGGTACAACCAGGGATATCGTTAAGACTCTTTTCGTCAAAGACTGAAGCTCTGATGAAGAGCGTCACTGATCCAGAATTGAAGCGAATACCTTTGGAAGAAGTTTGTCTGACGATTTTAGCATCTGGCTTGTCAACTTCGTGCAAATCATTTCTTGCAAATGCTCCTGAACCTCCATTGGTATCCGCCATCGACGTTTCCTTAGAAGAGTTAAGATGCATTGGTGCTATATCGATTGAAAAACCTGACGGAATTAGCTCCGATGGTCCTCGCGAAGAGTTGACCGCGTTGGGTGAGCACCTTACAAAGATACCAATCGATGCAAGATTGGGGAAAATGCTTATATATGGCACTATGTTTCAGTGCCTCGATCCGGCCCTAACTCTAGCTGCGTGTCTCTCTGCATCCCAAACCCCTTTCGTTTTGTCAATTTTGGATGGCGAGGAGGTTAAGGCTGCGCATTCCTCATTTCTTGATACTTCATCGGACTTTGTTACTTTGCTCAATGTGTGGGAAGGATTTGTGTCTGCCGGGTCCGCAGCGCGCCGATTTTGCCGTGAAAAGTATTTAAATTACAATGCCTTTCTTGAAATTGCAGATGCACGTGACCAATTCTTATCTCATCTGTGCACCATTGGGTTCGTTGATCGAAAAGTGCTTCTTGACGGCCAAAGAAATTACAACTTTCAGAGCAAATCACCTGATGTGATTCATTTCGTCATATGTGCCGGACTTTATCCAAACGTGGCCAAGATGGAATCTGACTTGGGGCTTGTCCACAAGACGGAAAAGGTTTCTATACACAACAGTTCTGTTAACGCGAAATCACTGAAAGATCGTCCGTCAGACTGGGTAGCATTCCATGAGAAACTAGGAACCGGGCGCCAGATCACAATTTCAACCACATGCTTTGTACATCCTTTCTCGTTGTTTCTACTTGGACCAATGATTCACATTGAACACATCTTACGAGAAGTCGAGATAGATAATTGGATCAAGCTTACTTTGTCTGGAAAAACGGCAGTGCTGCTAAAAGGACTCAAACATCGGCTGGAACGATCGCTGAAAAATTACATCCAACAAGTGAACGATGATAGCAACGTTTTTGACGTAAAGGTGATTGATAAAATCATCTCTATTTTATGTCAAGTCTAGAAAATCATTGTCCCAAAAGATCGTAGCTTCAAAGTACTGTACAGTAAGATCATTTGAATTTACATCGCAGCATTCGGCAGATTACTACCTCTTTGAATTTCAATAAGGCGAACAATATTGTCGTAGCCCGCTTCGGAAAGCGACTTCTCTACTTCGTCAAAGAAGTTCGATTCTGGCTTCTCTTGGATTCGTCCCTCATTGTACATGGTCCAAAGATCAAGCAAGATGTGACCGGCTTGGGAAACAGCCCCATTCTTCATTTCTGCTCTCGCCCAGAATTCAAAAGAGGTGCAATTTGGAAACACATTCTTAATACCCCTTGCGTCCAGCGCCTTCATCTCTTCGACAAGTCCTTGTATCCTAGCTGTTGTGCCCACTTTACCGGATGTTGAGCACGAATAAATAAGACTGTTGAAAGCATCGGTATCTGGCACCAGCCCCATTTCTTGCATATTTCGTAGTAAGGTTTCAACTTTTTCTACTCGATATTCATCTTCTGAATGAGCGATTTGCCTCATTACTGATTTATACCTTCCAATCCTTGGTACGACGGCAGAACGCTTTTTCAGAAAATCTTCGTGCAATATCAACAGCAGACCGTAAGCATAGTCAGAGCGATCCTGGCGTTGGAACAGGTTTAATACTCGATCACACAAAATAGCATATAAAGCAAGCGGTTTGCCTTGCTTTAGTCGATGGGTTCGCATGCTCGTCACCAGGGAATAAGCTCGTTTTGCTGCCGTAGGAAGGGACGATCTCGCCCAACAAGAAAGAAGGGCGTCATAAATCTGTGCATCTGGAGGAGGAGCAAGACCTGCTCTGTACAAATCTAGCAACGTCTGCACGAGTTCGTCAGCTTTCAGCGCAGCGTCGCGTGCATAGGATCTATCCCAAGCGGAGAAGACAAGTCCAAAAGGTCGATCCGAACTCTTCCTAATTGCTTTTCCTTGGCTAACGAACAAATTCTCATCAAGACAGCATGCGCAATCTGCGGATCGGCTTTAGCAAAAGCCAATAGAATAGCTTTCAGTTGCATATGCTCGGGTTGCTGCCCAAATGCATTCTCCCTACAAAGCTCCATTGCTTCCCATACGAGCTCTGTGGCTCGATGTAATCCATCGTTGTGCAGCAACAAAATCTGTATGAGCATTGTATAAGAGTAAAAATCTGGTGGGGACTTGGTGCTCCTCTTCATTTCTTGAAACAATGAATCGGCTTCCTCACTTGCATTGACTGCCCTGTTGTTTGCGAAAAACAAAGATGCCAACATAACGTTGTAGGTCGCCGTATCTGGACCCGAGTCCAGAAATCCGAAATGGTATAGATCTTTTATCCGTTGAAATAACAGGCGTGTTCGGTCTACATTTCCTGCCCTCGACCATGCGTCCATTAAAGTGGTCAGAAGTGTAAGAGACGGCTTCAAGTCTTTACGACCCTCCATAAACAAAGAGTACACCTCGTCAACTAGGTCTTGAGCCTTCTCAGGCTGTGATGCCTTTGCAAATGCGTTCGTGACAGTAGCATAAGAGAATAGATCAGGTGGAGACTCTAGCTGTCCTCTGCTATGTAGGTCCTTCATCTCTTGCAGCAAAGATAGACAACGATCTGCTTGACCAGCTCGAGCCCAGCAAGATAGAACGGTGTTAAATGTTTTGACATCAGCTTGAACAGGCGGAAAGGTCTTTGGGTCATACATGCGTGCCAGGAGAGATTGAACGCGTTCGGCGGCATTACTGCCGTGCGACCTCGCCCAAGCCGAGATGACCGTATTCCAACTCACGACGTCCGGCTTGGGTGCACTTCCTTTCCAATCCAGTAGCGGATATCCTTCCTGAAGTTGCCACTGTTCGCACATGTCTTTCAGCAACTGTTCCGCAGCCTCGCCGTTTCCAACCTTGGCGTAAGCCGCCAACAAGCAGTTGTAAGACCGAATGTCCAACGGGATAACGTTTTGCGCTCGTTCCAGAGTGCCCGCGCCCGATCCGGTCGCGCACAAGCCGTCCAAGACGACAAAACCTTATTTAATGCCTTCGTTCGTGGATGAAACGACCCAAGAGACGATGCATTTGGCTGATTTAATTCGGTCATCCGATCTAGCACTGCCTCGGCAAAGGCAGCCTCTGTGACAGACTTTAATCGCTTCGCCCTTCTTGAAGCTACACCCAAGATGACTTGCAACGAAGAGCCCGAAAGTTCAAGTGATGGACTTTCATTACATAACTGGTCGAGTTTTGCGAGGAGCTGTGCCGGCAAGATGACACTCTCGCCGTTATTTTCTTTAATTGAATCATGCACACATTCCCAGTTTTCCACAAGACGATCAATGATTTGCCAATCCAGAAAATCTGAGGAAATGCTTGCGTTTCCTAGCTTTTGTTCATGTACCAGTCTCGAAAGGAGAAGTATTGACATCTGTACAGATAATGGTGTCTTTTGATAGGTCCACCATTCGAGTTGGTCTTCAGCGCTATTCCAGATGCTAGAATCGTTCGTACCCGGAGGAGTCTCTTGCAAAAATCGTTTTGTTCTTTCGAAAATATCGCGATCTTCCGTATAGGTTTGTGAGCTGTATAAACGATAACTCTTCCAAGGCAATGTAGAAGATATTTTCTGCTGCCATTGACACCTCTGTGCGGATGGAACTGCGAAAGTATTATAATGCGCGCATATCTTCTTAACAACATTCGACGGCAGTCCTTGTCGAAGCATCTTCTTGTATTCTCTACTTGTAACGGAGCTGATAGGTGTTATTACTACGTATAATCCGTTCTCTCTCTTGCAAATGCGCTTGCTCGATGCGATGAAAATCAATGTATATCGGAGGTGCGCAGTACATCCGCATCCGGTTATCATGATGGATTTTATATATGCATCAACATTGTGACTATCATATCAACAAATCAAATATTTGTCGTAGCATGTCTGAACGCCAGACGAGCCTGAGGTGCACCAAAACATCGCGCAAAACATTTTTCGCAGCAACGTTCGACCGTTGAGAAAGAAAAACAAAATGAAACTGTTTCCATTATGATTTGTATAAGAAATTGTTTTGCACTTCACCAAAATACTTTTCAAGCTGCAACGCACCATCCGCGTCATTTCGCAGGAACTCGTATCATTGACGAAGCAGTCGAAATTGTTTACAACAAACATGACCTATCGTGCCACATCGCCACGAAGGGGGTACAACCCCGAAGTGATCGATGTCAGTGCCCGCGAGGAAAACGCTCGCCTGCATTATCAGGAACATAACCGGGGATACTCTCCTCGAAGAGATCGCCTTGTCGACAGCGCATCGTCGGTCTCTGTGGCGAACTTCGTTGCCAGAGTTCGAAATGATATTCACTCGGAGAAAGTTCGCGTTCGAAGCAAGATTCAAGACATTCGTTACAATCGACTGGTTTATGACAAAACCCAAAATGACATTCACAGAACTGTCTTCGAACAGCACGATGAAATGCTAGCTAGACTCAGAACACTTGAGGACGAGTTGGAGTTTAACGTCAACGAATGCATTCGCCTTCAGACCGAATTGGATCGCATTCACCGAAAGGAAGAATGGAACAGCCTGCAGTCCGAATCTCGAAGGTCTGTGTCCAACAACAGGTCCAAACGCTCACGTATGAGACGCGGCACTCGTAAACTTCCGATCAGTGTTTGAAGTGCAGGCTTCTGTTCATTCTAACTAACTACTACCTTTGTTGTTTTACACAAAATACTTAACAAGAATAACGTAACTCATCAGGTATCCATGTTCAACATAGATTTAGTCGTTAATGAGCTAGTAACTGGCGGATTTCACTCCAGCTGACATCGACGGTCTCCTCCTTTTGTTTTCTTTCACCGTTTCTTCTAGATCGGTCATCGAGCCCATGTTTCTGATCGTCTGTTCCAAAGCTTTTAAAATTTCCTCATCAGCTTTCGTTCGTTTTCCCTTTCCTCGTTTCTTTTTCGGCTTGTCACTTTCCTCTTTTTCTTTTGTTTCGACAACTGGTTGTTCCGATGTGTCGCTGCTTTGATTGTCAGTTTCGGTCTTTTCCGAGATTTCGGACACAGCGCTTGTTTCGTTGGCGCTAGACATCTTCTCTGAAGTAGAGCAACTCTTATCATCGACGACCACCATTTCGGAGGATTCACTTACTGTTGTTTTTGTCACGCTGACGGGCTTTTCCGATGTATTACTGTCTTCTAACGTTTCTTCCGTGATTTCTGTCACCAGAGTTGCTCCATCTTGCTCGTATTCTTCAAGGATGTTGCACACCTCTTGATTATTCAGAAATACCGATGCATATTCGCGCAAACAAGCCAGTTTTTCGCATCGCTCAATTTCCTTTGTTAGCATTTGTACGTGTGCCGTCATGATAGCATGATCCATCCTGTAGGCACGGAGTTCCTCGACATGTATCGGTTCCTCATTTCCTTTGCTATGCGATAAGAGGAAGCCTCTTTTGCTTGGACGAATTGCGTTTTCAACGTCTTCGTTAGAAGGCAAATCTTCATATTGATCGACTGTGTCGTTCAACTGCTCCAAGAAATGAAACCAAGGGAGAGTTTCTTTTTGAAGTGTGTGCACTTTGTCGGCGTACTCTATCTGCTGGGAAAGTTCTACATGAGTAGCCCTCTGTGCCCGCTTTTCCGCTCGAACGTTTCTTTGAAATGACTCTTCCGATTTTACCAACGACGAGCGAATAAAGTCTCGTTGCTCTCTCAACTCTCCCTCCAGGTTATCTTTGTACGCCACAATTTCCTTCGCTTCCGCTTGCAACTTCTCGATACGGCATTCTCTCTCTCCTTTCGGTAGCTTTTCCATTGATTGTTTGAATACGAAGTCTTTCCATGCTTCTTCGAATTTCTTCAGAAAAACAATGTTCTCGTCGTTGCCCTTGAAGGACTCATCCAAGCCATCAACCGTTACTGGAGCTGCAATCAGATCGTAAAGCATCGATGGATGCGCTGATGGAGCACGCAGCTGCTGCATGCTATCTCGAATGGATGGATAGAGTAAATGTGTTAATAAAGCCTCAGTGGATGATCAAAATGGATTTTGTACTTCTCGATGGTCTCGTAATTCTTGTTTGGTTTTTGTTCTTTGTGGCATCGTCGCGCCTCGCGCCGCATCGTCGCCAACAGAAAGTTACACTATGACGACCTTGTCATTTCGGTATTGACGAATAGGCACAGAATGTCTTATGACAGGTGGATGTATATAGACTTCAACTATACTGAAAGACTGAACCTTAACAAAATCAAGGATAGAAAAGGGCCAATATAAGCATTTGAGTACTTTCTGGCGAGACGTGCCTCACTTTTTTTGTCGCCAAACAAGGCAAAGTTTGAAAACGAGGAGAACGAAATTGTAATTACCAGGTATTCTTGCCCGGTGGAAGCTGAAGGTGCACATTACATTCTTTGCCCCGTCTATGCTTCAAAAGACACAGGATGGGAAACTCACAATCATTTGACGATGAAACAACGTACGGAAAGGATAGCCTTTTGCCGAGACCGACGATAGTTCCTTGCTTGTGAACGAACACGGCAGTAAAGCACAGCGCTTTCGGAAGAACAAGAACAGTCCGGCTGCTTCGAGAGCACAGTTTGTCCCAGAAGAGTTTCGGAGTCGTCACCAACGCGACTTCGGTCGAGGTTATGATTACGAGCGAAGAGAAGACCCGATTAGTGATCAAGTTGAAGTGTATTCCCCTGATGAGTTAACGGATCGCGACGAGCTAAGCGCAATGACGGATATGGCATGGAAGCACCTGTCAAAGCACATGCGATCACCATCCGATACTATTGAGTTGATTAACGCTGACGAAGAATTCTCGCTTCGACAGAGCAGAGACGATGATGGTGGCGACAGAAAAAGCGGATTCACCTCTAGAGTTCGATCACCGATGATTTCGTCGTCGTTGAGAGAAACGGTAGTCAATGAAAAAGTCCTCGGATACACGTCGCACCTTGCAAGAAAAAGTCAACAATCTGGTAGTGTTAGAAAGAAATCTGATCAGGACAAATACAACGTACGCACGTATAGCGCTGAAGAGACCTGTACGAGATCATACAGCAAAGATTTCATGATGGAACCACCACCATCACCAGAGAGTTTCTTCGGGCTTGGCGACATATGGAAAAATGATAGCCTGCAATCAACTAAATCCGATCAAAGCCCAGTTTATTCTCCTCGATCCCCTGTTTCTCCCACATCGCCTCGGAGAAACGAGGGCAAGCAGGATATTGCGATCAGAATGGAAAATATAACGTCGCGTCTTGACGCAATGACAGAAAGTCAGAAATCACCGTCAATCCAGCATGAGAAAGTTTGGGAGCACGACACTATTCAAGAAAGTCTGAATTCATTGCTGTTGCAATCTCCTCGATCTCTTCAGCAAGCCAGTGAAGATTGGAATCTCGATGAAATTTACGCTCGTTTAGATGAACTGAGTAAGAAGGAGCTGGCGGATCATGACGAGACCACCAAAAGTCTCACAGAAGCAACAATTCAAGAAACTACTCTTCACGACGACGAAATAAATATTGAAAGTGAAAGTGTCATTGAGGTCCAGCAAGTCGACAGAAATGCTTTCCCAATCCGACAGGAAGCGATTGAAAGCGAATCCACGCTAAGCTTGATGCAACTCAGCAGTAAGAACGAGGCGCTGGTTGTTGAGATCAGTACCAACGATCAGGAGAAGATTACCTACTCTCAAAAACAAAGCGACTTCTGTATCGAGACATCTGTTGCGTCACACCATGTCGTACAAAAGCCGGTAGATGATGACTACGTAGCAGCGGACAAGAGAGTTAGCGCACCTACTACCGACGTCAATATGGTACTTCTTGCCCCCAAAACTGCAGTGGGTGTACTGGTATCCCCCGAGGTGCCCAGCAACGCGGTCGACCTTCTTATTACGGAGCACTTTCTTGATCAATGCGGAAATTTTGTTACAAAGTTAGTTGAGAATCCTTTGACTAGTCCTTGTAATCGAGACGCTATTCAAGCACATGAAGCCAAGCTCATCGCGGACCACAATGGTCGTGACACATCTCAGCACATACAGAATACAGCAGCCGAAGACAGTCATCAGAAGGAGGCAGAAGGGCTCAATGTAACGAGCAGAGCTCAAGATGAGTCCTTTCAAGAGATGCCAACTTCACCGGTCATTTCTGCTGATTCACAGTCAGCCGTTTCAGATGAAGTGGACGTCGAATTCGTACAAAAGTATGCTAGTTTGTTTGAAGCCTTCCTAACGGAAAACATGGACCTGATGGATCAGAATGCTGATATGATATCTTTCTTGTACGTTGCCAAACTCACCAAGATAATGGAGGCGTCAGAGAAACTGGAGTCCGCTTTCAAGCAGCGTATCGTAAAACTACGGAGCGACAAGGAATCAGTTCTATCAAAGTACAGAGAGGACTTGATCAAAGATGCAAAAGAGAAAGTGGTAAAAGGTATTCAGCACGAGCAAGAGTTGAAGACTCTTCAAGAAACAGGTCAAGTTATGGAGGGAAAATTGAAATGGAAGCTTCTTATGGAAAATGCAAGCCGAGCTCGAGGCGAATCAATGCTATTACAGACTTTGTGGAAGACAACAATGGACATCGATGCACCGTTGGAGTCGCTTCCTGCTGGTCACGAAATGGAAGCTATACGACAAGCCGCTATCGGCGCCCCGTCGTCCACCACTTGTCCAGAACCGGATGACGTTCTGCTGAAAGACATACGACGATTCCAAATGGAAAACAACTTTTTAAACGCTGAAATATCTGTTTTGGAGGGCAAATTGAATCAGCGCAAGCAAACCGCCAACACTCATTTGTGGGTAGACTCAGTCTTTCGCCGTCTGGGAGCCAAACCAAAGAAGGCCTTGAAAGATTAGAAGTCACCGTGAATACTACTGTTTTACTAAGCACAAAACAAAGTAATGATTGTGTATCGAAAGGATAAGAAACATAACACTTTAACGTAAAAATGTATTTGTATTCTAAATAATACTCTTTCCCATCAACGATGTGATGATTTGAAGAGTCAATTCCGCTGTTTCATCCGCACCTGCGTCATTCGTAAGAGTCGGATTAAATTCCACGATATCCGCACTGGCTAGATTTCCAGTCTGTGCGATCGCCTCCGCAACAAAGTGGGCTTCACGGAATGTCAACCCACCGCGAACGGTTGTACCGGTCGCCGGAGCCAGCACCGGATCTACAGCATCAATATCGTAGCTCAAGTGCAAGGGTCGATTTGGGTCTTTCTCTAGTAAGTGACCGATGGCCATCTCCATAACATTGCCGATGCCATACCGATCGATTTCATGCATAGTGAATGCCGAAATTCCCAAATCTCGAATGAGCTCTCGTTCAGCAGGGTCGACATCACGAAGACCAACATAAACGATGGAATCTGGGGGAAGACGGTTACGAAAGGTCTGATACAGCCAATCAAAACCCGGAACAGGTTCCGAGGGCGCGACCCCTTCCATGAGCAAGCCAACCGGCATTCCATGCATATTTCCAGACTCTGACATGGCTGGAGTATTCAAATCAGCATGTGCGTCAACCCATATAACACCGGTGTGTGGTCGAGCACTCAGCACACCTGCTAAACTGCCGATTCCGATGGAATGATCACCTCCAAGAATCAAGGGAAACCTTCCTTTTTGATGGTATCTGAAACGAGCTTGGCTAGTTTCTCCGTTCCTTACCAACAAGCCACGGGTTTCGTACGTTACCGATTCCAGCGGTCGGCTTGTGAGTTGTTGCATCATCGAAATCAAGATCCGGCAAATCTTCGACTCTCCAACCCAGAGCCGTCAACATGGATCGCAAACCACGTTGACGAAGAATCTCGGGTCCATGATCGGTCCCTACAAACGGCTGACCGTACGTCATGGGAGCTCCAATCACAGTGCAAGTATGAGGATGAGCCACAGGACGATACAACTCTTCCCGTTTGACTGTAGGTAATATGCGGTTTCGAACAATACCGGGCCCTGTTGTCTTGATGGCCTGGTCGGTGGAGAAGAAACGCAACGATCGGCAGCCGACGCGGTTTTGACGCCAACAAGAGATGGCCGATGAAATCATCCTTTGCTTTACAAGTGAAAGGAAAGCACGGAACGCACTTTGGGAAAAGGTGAAAACTGATAAAGACACTTGGCCTTGATTGTGTAATAGGTGTTATGGGGATGGAGGATGGATGACGATTGACGCAGGTTGTGACACCAGGTACCCAGATTTTCTGGGAATGTGAAATCTTTGATCTTTTTGACGCATCACACCAGAATTTCCGTCTGCCTCGAAAGAACGGCAACCGTATCGACTATAGTTGAAAGTGCAGTATCAACTTCCAAGACTGCACTTCAGTCATGAATCAAAATTCTTTCGACGACAATACTGCCAACAATTTGTTCATTCTGCGAAATATTTTGAACTCCATTTCTCGCTGTTGGAATGCAAACGGCTTAAACAGCGTTCAGTACACGGCATTATATCTTACGTCAAAGAGTTTTGCAAAACTTTGCCTTCTGCAATTACTATGGACACAAAGTGTTGGTTCTACGAGGCCACGACTGCGATTCAGTCATGAGGTTTGCGTCTGTCCGTCGCCTTATGATGAAAAATGGAAGCGGAACCTGTACATATTAGGAGATAGTAGACAAAAAAAGTCCCAGCAAAAAGTCGTCCAGGGGCTGAGGTCGCGTTGTCCTTCCGATCTTTTATGCCAGCAAAAACACAAGAATCAATCCAGAAGCATCTACAAACACAAAACGAATCATTAAATCAACAACAAGCAATCAGCAAAGTGTTGCTGATTCGACTTGAAAACGATGTCCGGTAATAGGGAACGCATCAACACGGGCGGAAGCATGACTTCCCCACATCGGCGTACGCACCGAGAACGTCGGCCTCGAACGTTTTCGAACAGCAGCGTCGACAGTGGCATATCCAAGCCACACGCACCCAGCACAACCGACACGAGTTTCTCTTTGAGAGAACGAACAAATACGATCGAAGCTATTGCACTCACGGCGGATCATGAAAACGAACACGAATTGGATTTGCACATTGGACAAAAACACAACCATCACCTCACGACTCGGCGGCGAAAAATCGTCAAGTGGATCGAACGTCAAACGGTCCCGATACCGCGACGTCTCAAGAAAAATGCAGAACCTGTCCATTTCATATCGGGACTTGAAATGGTTCTTTACGGCCCGTCTGCGGCGGCAGACACCGTGCTTCTCATGGGGTTGAAGCCGCCGCGCTATTTGTGGTACATGTGGAGTGGATCGTTTTGCGATGTCATTCAGCTCGGTTTCGATTACATGCTGCACAAAGTTATGAACGTGCAGGATCCGACGATCTGTTGGACTGTAAGCTTCATTATGAGCGTTGTTTTTCGACACACATCGCATCGATACATGGTGTTTGGTGACTATGTGGGAGGATACTGGGTCAGTTTACTTCGAATGTATGCTGGCTATTCGTTCATTATTGTTTTGAGTACCGTGGTTAACCTTTGTCTTACTCGATTGACCGAACTGAGCCATTATTTGGCTTGGTTCATCACGATCTTTGGAGTGGCATTGCGAATTACTTCATTCTAAAGCGCCTTTGGGGACTGGGAGGTCCGTCGGTGAACACCGCTTCATAATGATTTAACTTTATCAAAGAACACTGGTTCATTGTTTTCAATTATTTGCTAGATGGCTTAGTGATGCTCTTCCATGATGCCTATTTTGTTTGTTTCGTTGAATACACGACGCAAAGTGGCTTGTGCATTGCGAGACCAAAGAAAAGTCGCTTACTTTAAAAGAGACGACACACTAAATGTACAGTTCTATTGAATCATTCCATATTTTCCAGGGCCTCCTTCGTCCTCCTTAGTTTTTCTAGGGGTAACAAAACACACATGGAGAAGTCTTGCGTGATTTTCGTTTGCCGTCATTGAAAAAGGAACTTGGGTCACATTCACATAGGGCGAAAAATTTAACTTTTCTAAGTACACTAAACCCTCCAATCAATTAGCGTGACATAAAAAAGTTTTGGCGCGAAGTGGTTTTGTCACCTAAGTAATCTTATTTGATGGTTCGTTACTTAAGCCACTCAATGGCGCGAAGAAAAATATTGTATAAAATGACGATTATACATATGAAGTTTCGAGCGCGCCGCGCCATTCGCTAATATTTGCTCACAAGACATGAGTTCACCACCAAAGACGATCATTAATCATTATCGACGGAAAAATCACAACAAATCCAAAGTCAACATGAGCCGTGGAAGACCCCGTCAACCCGTATCTGAGGACAAGCTGATTCGCAAACGATTGGCTGCGAAGCTGCGCCAACGACGATGCCGCGAACGGAAGAAAGGGATTGTAAAGATGGAGACCAACTCAAAGAATGTTTCTCATACTATCGCAGATGATTCGGTCACAAAGAACAACCATTCAGTTCCTCCTTCACCTCCTTGCAAATTGAAGATAGTTCATGTTCCTGTGCCAACATATTTCGGTCTTCCCCCGTACCAAAGTCACCCCATGTATATGCCTCATCCCATCAGCGCCCCAGGGAGTCATCATCCCCATCATCGCCCCCCTGGACCCACGAGCTCATCCCGGATACGCCGTGCATGCTCCTTATTACCACCCAATCTATCCGATGATGCCATATCCTAACCGTTCGACCGTTCGTAGTGGTCCGTATACTGCAGCGACTACTTCAGCGCAGTCCGACAATATTCCACGAACAGTCTCAAGATCTTCATCTGACGCTTCGACCGACGATTCTGTTATTACTTCTGATATGCGTCTGAGTAAGCACGAGCCAAAGAAGCAGAAGAAGTCTCTTGCATCTGAGGAGAAAACAGCCGTTGATGCCATCTTATCGCTGAAATCGAATAGCTCCGATGACGAATCATCCGACGAGACGATATCTACCATAGATGAGGGCCTTTCACTCGCATCGAATAGTATGGAGGAGCATTCAACCATCATTCAATGCGTTGATAATGCACAGTCAGTATTTCGAGCGGTCTCCGTTTGAAGTGACCCCATTTGCAATATAATCTAACGAGGAGATTGATGATGGCCGAAGGCGCGGTGCTATTTCCTACATTAATTTGGCATGTAACTAACTAAAACCTGTTTTAACGCAACAAAAAAAGATGAACACGTCTCCTCATCGTGTCAACTTTTGTATAACACGTATGGCGAGGCACGGTGTGTGTTTCTTGTGAACTTGTCCGTTGACTGACCATTCAATAAATCGTCGATTAAAGCTATTATTGCGACTGACTATCAGAAATTGAGGTAGACTATGGAGGGTCTCATCTCGGACGACCGGATTACTGCACTGACACTCCCCTTCGTTAGAGTTTTAAGGCTCACTAGTTGTGTTGGTGTCCGCACTCATCGCCCTAGTTTTCCAATCCTACCAACGGGAACGGTAGGCGACTTATGACTTGACTCACAAGGAGATTAGAGGAATAATAAAGGATATCATGGTAATGATGGATATTAATAGATAATAGCATATTGGACTGATGGGTATATTGTGAGATGAGATGTAATGAAGATAGGATCGAATGATAATGAGATCCGTTCGCATAATATGAGAACCGTTCGGATAATAAAGATACCGACGACGACAGACCGTAGGTCACTGCATTCTGCCTCCAAAAGTTTATGTCGAAGATGAAGGCGGAGAGATGAACTTTTGAAATAATGAAGTCGTCGGATTTTTAGAGCAACGGAAAATGAGGGTCCGAGATTCTTCTCTCCGGGTGACACAGAACGTTCGTCTTCTCGATACGATGTCGTCATCATTCGCGGGCTGCGCGTCGTCGCGCTATGACAAATTATTGTGTTCGAACGAACGACGATTATGATTGGTAGCTTCAAGCAAAGACTCTTGAAGTAGTTGATGTTAATGAAAACGTATTGAAGCACTCAATACTCGCACTAGAGATCTCAAAGCCAGTTTACAAGTTAAGGGACGCGTTTGCGGCAACTGAAAGTCGTTTGCATTTGTCATAATCTCGTCGACGACTCTGTCTTTCAAACTTTTCAGCATGCGGAAAGCTTTCTTGGCGGCTGCCTTGCTTCTCCGATGGTCTTCTGCCTTTTATCCTTGTCACATTATTTATCGGGACGTAACATCGACAATAAGGTTGTCTACAGCTGCGTCTGATGAAGGAACCGGAGATCTGGAGAAGGAAAACGAAACGTCGTCGCGACGAAGCAACGGCAAAAAAGCCATCGAAGCGCAATCGAAATGTGTTATCGCCCGCCAACAATACTGATTCAGAAGCATCGGCGGACTTGGTGAATGCTGATATGCTTAGGAGAATAACACAGCTGGAAGAATTAGTCGCTCGGCAAGCCGTTCGCATAAAGAAATTAGAGAAAGAATGCATCGATCTGACTCTTGCTGCCGAGTCGTTTGCAAAGGTGATTGAACTGCTCCGACAAGCTGGCTTGCAGACTGATACCGGGGACGCGATAAAACTCATGGGGAAGAATTCTTCAAAGGAGGAGGTCTACGAAGTTGTCGTCGAATCGTCCGATGTCGCAGATATTTTTGGCTCGGCTCCGGCAAATGTAATCGAAGCAGCGGACGCCGCTGGTGCCAGCATTCTAGCCGGACTGCTGGGCGGAAAACAGCGAATGATAGTTGACGTACGTGATGCAGATTTGGCGAACGATGTCAATACGCTGGTTCAGTTTCTGGAATTGGCTGTTTTGCCGGTGGCAGCCGGTCTCGAAGGATTGAAGAGCAAACGAAATCGTTTGAAGCTAGTCTTTCCAACAGTAGGGCAATTACTCCACTACCGAAAGACTATGGCCTTGGCAGCGCCTGAAGTTGTCGCTCTTTCAACACTTGGCTTAGACCCGGTCGAAGACCGAGACAATTCTGATAGTCATTATTGCACCCAGTCCTGACGACATTGAAGGGTTAGAAGCCATGAATAATCTCTTGGAGGGTAAAAATTCCCCGCCCATACCGAAGCCGGTGGTAGTAATCAATCATCACATGATTCCAATTTCAGGACCCGCTGCTAAATATGAAGTGGCGTACCACCTGCGGCTGCTTTCCGTTCAGTATGTATCGGGTGACTTACCCCAGGAGTTTCTGCCCTCACTAAATACTACGGCTAGTGCTCAAGGTAACACATCCGACGATGATCTACTCGAAGCCGCAGTAAAACACGCACTCGGGCGGGCAACGCACAGCGGAATGACTCGGGCTATGGTGGTTAGAGCATACCCTAGACCATGGCATATTTTCGTTGATACATCCCCTGATACTGACGCTGACTTTGAAGTGGCCGCCACGTTCGACACAGAACCCGCAATGGATGAAATCAATAAGGCTATAATAGAATGTCTGGAAGGCAGTGAACAAGAAGACGAGCTTGTGGCAAAGCAGATGCAAGAAGCTCTCGAAGCAGGTCAGCTGGATAGGGTGAATGAAATGCTAGCGAGAATGGGGATCGATATAACTGACGATGATGACGATGAAGACGAAGACGACGAGTGGAGAATATTCCGAACGGATAGTGTGTAATAGTGTTTTGAAGGGCAGTAAGTGGCTAAACTAGCTCCCGAATTAACGGTCAGCAGTAGCGGGCCACATGGTCACTCGTGGTCAACTATTCCACCTATGTTGATATCTAATTACGAAGGTCATTTCAAAGAATATTTCGCGGCTTGACTGACATCCTAGAAGATGTAAAGCGTTATCTATGGTAGCTAAACGTTATTTAACGCTAATGTTTTTGATTTTTTCGTTCAAGCTCAGCAACTTGTTGCTTTGCCTGATCTCGTTCCTCCTCGAGCGTTTTCTGACGCTCAAGTGCTTTCTGTAGTGCCATCATCGTCTGGGCTTCTAGCATAACGATTCCTTCCGTTATCTCTTTATTCTGCGACTGCAGAATGTTGTTTTCAGCTTTTAACAAAAGCAGCTTCTTGTTTTCTTCTTTGAGCTTTGCATTCTGCTCGAACACGTCCCGAAAAGGCGTGATGCGCTCCTCGTAATCATGTCGAAACTTGTGCCATTTTGCTTTCAATGATTTGTTTTCCACGGATAGCTGCTCCACTTGATCCCTTAGACGGTTGACTTCGTCAAGATTCTGTGGTTCTTCGTGGATTGAGTGTAGGATCGTCCTGCCATTCAACTTCACTGGTTCACGATAGGCTTCAGCCAACGGTCGATTCAATGAATGTTCTTTAGGTTCATCGCTTTCTGACATATTTGATTCATCACACAAATCTCGGAGCGCGCTGTGCTCAGCTTTGATTCCATGTTCAACATCGACTTCTCCATGCTCAATAGAGACAGCACCGCTTGGCCAGCCGTCTGTTATATGAAACTTGACGTGCTCTATGAGCGCAATATCCTCTTCGACAACTAGGGAAGCTTCTGACTTTGGAGAAGGACGAACAGCTGAACCAGATGGTTGACCGTCTATCGGAGGAGACAGTTCGCTCTCGGAAAAGGGGGAATTTTCAAGCGGGGTCGATTGTTCAGTCTCTGAATCCTCGTAAGCAGGCGTTGATTGATCGTTCATGGTCGAAACTTCCTCGTTTATAGTAATCTCCTCACGAAGCGACGGAATAGGCAAAAGAAGGGTGGGGGAACTATATCTTCTGCCGCCTTTCATATCTCCTGTAAATCGTCTGGATCTATCGCGCCGTCTCCGCCGACTGATACATTCTTCAGGGGGAGTACGATGGCGTCGCCGTTGGCGCCGGACCATCCGATTTTCCACTATCATGAGTTGACGCCAGCATGTCGCACGCTGGGGAAGTGTTATGATCGGGTGGCGTTAGCGTATTGCGGAGTGAAGGAATCGGAAGTAGCAAGCTAACTGAATCAGTTCTTCGTCGTGCGCGAGGAATAGGAGGTGATACTTCGCGGTCCGGCCATTCTGTGATACAATTGTCCTCGTCGATATTCATGAGTCGATCAGTATTGGATTTCGTTGCGCTGTTATGAGACACGGCATTGTCGCTTTCTGGAGTCGCCCGTGTATCGAGTGGACCCGTTCTGGTATCCGTTGCACTGTTTCCAGAGACAGTGTTTTCACTTTCGGGAGTAGTTAGCGTATTGAGTCGATCACTGATGAAATCCGTCGAGGTTTTTGTAGAAAGATTATTGTTGCTTCCTGGAGTCGTCAATGGTTGGAGTTTTCGATCCAACTGCGTTTCGTGAAAACTCTTCCCCGTAGGCGCCACTTCTTGTGCACAAGTGGAGTTCGCAGGCGATACATTTTCCTGGTCGTGTTCGATAGCGGGTGACCTAGTGGATTGGGTCATGTGCTCTCGTAACGATGGGATTGGCAGCAGGAGAGTCGACGAATCGGTACGTCGACGACGCATGAACTTCGAGTTGTCGCGCGTCTCGACGCCGCGTAAGTGAGCAGAACCTCGAACAGAACCCTCATCGTAGGGTGAACTTTTGAAAATGGAGGCAAGAGGAGACACGTTGACAAAAGGAGAATCAGCGCTTGTCGATGTTGGGACTTCAATTTCTTTGACCGACAAAGTACGAGTGTGCACCCCTTGACGTGATTTAGAGGGTTTTGAGTCAATTGTCCGCGGGGCATTCAAGTTTCGTGTCATAAAAGGAGCCTTTTGTGCACTCTGTGACCGCGTTGCAGGACCGGCGGCTATCGACGATTTTCCAGAGGAGGATGAAAAACAAGGAGACTTTCGTTGAGACTCCATTTTGGCTTTTCTTTTCTCCTCCAGTTTCTTTTCCTTCCACAGCTTAAGTTGCTCTTCGCGCGATAGATTAGACACGTTACGAGACATCTTCGTTACTTTATAATGTAAGGGTAATAGACAAGTAATGTAATGAATGAACAGTCAACATAAAGTGGATCTCCTCGCATCATTATTTGCGTGATGCATGCTCGATGCTCGCGATGATCATCGCTAAAAATCACACGTTTCTTACATAAGCACGTTTATACCGCAAACCTAATTCGTTACAAAATAATAGATATAAAAACTATTAAGCGGCATTCACAGAATTCACTATAAGAAAAAGTGTGATCCGGATATTTTTACGACTGGATAATCAATCATGAATGAGTCACAACCGCAAGTTCATCGCGAATGAATAATTGCGATCGATAGCATGCGTTTATTATCTCGCTTCCCACAATATTATTATCACCGCAATTACACAAATCGTTCAAAAGTAGAATTGAGACGCATTTGTTTGGCTAGTTGAGAGAAAGACATCCCCATAAAGCCGTATTTTCCCTCCAAGATGGCCGCATCCGCACAGCAAATTCGACGCCAAGTGCTACAAACAATGGCCGGCGGTGCCGCCGTCATGTCCCTTCCCATCGGCGGATGGTGGTACTGGGCCAGCAAGGAACGAAGTCGCGTTGCTGAAGCACACCGGACGAAGATTCGGTTGCCCAATACACAAGATACGTATGATTATTTGATTGCTGAGAAGTGTCAACCAGGGGATGTTTTGCTCTTCGATCGACGATGTGAGCATTGTGCGTCGGGACCTTGGGCGGCTTTGGCTTGTCTGGCGAGTAAATTCTTTTTAACAGGAAGCGAAAGTAGTTTCGATCATGCTGGATTGATCGTCCCGGGCTATGTGAAATCTAAAGCTGATTTATACGAAACGACGAATCTACTGCTGCTCGAAGCGACACCTCAAGGAATTGTCGCGCGACCTTTGAAAGATCGTTTGGAGCAATCCTTTTCGAAAACTATAGTGCTTCTCCAGCTCAATTGTCCGGGTGAACGGCGAAACGAAGAGAGTGATCCGGATGGCGCGCAGCGAGCGAGTGTCGAGCGAACGCGCAAACACGTGGAACGAGAGCTACGTCTCTTCCGAGACCAATGGGTAGCACTCGGAAGTGGAGATGGTCAAAAGAAGTCCTATTATCCTTGGATACATTCTACTATCAGTCTAGGAGGCGCTTTGCTGTACGGAATGGGATTGCAGGATTATTCGTCGGGGCCCGTATCGCCTTCGGCATATCTTGTACTGATGGGACTGATCAAGGCATCTGCCGCACAGAGTATTGATGACAAGAGAACCGCAGCATCAAGCCCGAAGATCTGATGCGAAATTATCAGCTTCTAAACAAAGATGCTGTTCGACTGAGACCGGGATGGAGGTTCCTATCACCCATTACGATCAAAGAGGGACCAAGATTGTAGAATTAATTAATCAGTTAAACGTAAAAGCGCACTTGTAAAGTAATAGTATTGATGATTCATGACTTACAGCAACACTTTTGATTTATTTTTGTAAAGACTCTAGAAGATAAACGATGACTTTAATCAATTACCGTTACGACAGGGATCTTTCCGCTGCGCACGTCCGTTCGAAAATAAACGAAACGGACGCGAAAACGGCGGCACATTGCTACATTGCTTTTATTACGTCGTAATTACGTAGTATTACTAATTCTTTGTCTTTTGCAGCAACACACATATAACCGCAAACGCCAGTAAAGGAACTAAGAAGTGACATCATCTGTATCGGTGGAGCGAACGAACATGGATATCAAGAAACTGAAAGGTATGCGGAGACGGAAAACGTCGCACATTTTGTCCCTGAATACAGCACGAGAGATATCTTCACTGACCACCTCCTTTGATGATCGAAAATAATAGTCGCTGAACTGCAGAATGAACTGAAACGAAGAGGGTTAGCCACAGATGGTCTTAAGGCGGATTTAGTTAACCGGTTACAGACGCGCCTCGATGAGGAAGAATTCGGAATGGTAGATCCTCCGCCGGACGAGCCTCCTGTAGCAAGCGCTACAACAGCGGCTGCAACAACGACAACGACTACCGCTCCTTCACCTCCCAAATCTGCCGCTAAAAGTACCCAGCAAAAAGCCGAGCCGAAAGTGGAAGAGAAGAAAGAAAAACCAGCCCCTGCATCCAAAGTAGAAACCCTAGTGATTGAGGCGAAGCCAGTCCCCGCGAAACCCATGCCTTCCGGCCTTTCTTTCGAAGAGCAAAAGAAGCTACGAGCTGCTAGATTCAACATCCCAGTTGTAGAAGTGAAAAAGAAAAGCCAAAGGAGAAAGGTGGTAAACGAGAGCCAAAAGAAAAACGGGGCAAGCGAGACAAGAAGAGTGATGCACCGAAGAATAACAAGCGCGCCAAGACAGAGCCAGCAAAGAGCGAAAAAGAGATCTTACCTAAGGAAGAGATCGAAAAGTTACTTGCGCGAGCTGAAAAGTATGGCGGCGACCCCAAGCGGACGGAAGAACTCAGGGTTATGCTTCGTCACTACCGATTTAATCCCTAAGGCAACGTAGGATCGAAGGCGCAGCCGACTTATATTTTGCATTCTAAAGAGCAGTAGAAATCGAATTGAAACGGCACTAGGACAACAAACATACGAGCAGATCTCTCTCATTTCTTCAAAATGTATCTTTCTATCTATCTTATTTCCAGCATGTCGAATTGAACTACAAGGGACCGTCGACGATAGCAGAATACTTTTCAAAAAGACGATCCAAGTCATCTCCGCTGGGTCCGAAATCCAAAGCGCGTAAGCTAGTCGCTTTTCGTAGGGTAGCGGAACGACGATAAGAATCTGCTGCTCGGAAGACTCCAGGGAGTGGCTCGATCACAGGGAGTGCCACCCCTGGTAAAGAAATCTCTTTCGACGATTTTCGTACCGACATAAACGCCTTCCCAGCAAAGTGTAGTGACTGCGTTCTTTGAGGAGAGTTTCTTGCTCTCCGTTTGTTCAGCACTGGAGAGCAATCGACTCGAGGACTGACTTTGCTTGGGCTTTTGTGACTTACGTGTTCTTCATCGCGGCGAGTTACAGGCAGAGCAGCTTCACCATCGCCTTGAGTGGAAATGGAGGACTCCTCAGTGTTAGCGATCGAAGTTATGGGTACAGCTGAGCTCACAAGAGGTAGCGGTCTCATTAGTGCGAGGCTAGAGTTTCTCCGAGTTGGAGGAATCTTCTTCCAAGAAGACAAGAGGGAGCTGGTGCGGGTTGGGGACGCGAAGGTATCAGTTCGTCGCTCCGTAGCACTTCCAAATTTCTTGCTATTGTTCTTTTGAAAGGCGAATGAAATTTGTCTGAAAGAAGAGATCTGGAACGGTTCGGCGAAACAAAACAATCTCCCTGGTTGGAGCTTCGCTCTTTTGGCCTCGCCGCCGAACTCCTTCCATCTTGGGCAGACGTGGGGTATCGAGCACTTTGAGCTTTTTGTAAGCCTAAACCGGGACGGACGGAAGATGAAAGGGTTCTCGTTGACGCTGCTGTCAAGACTTGCGGCCTTGCTTCTCCTCCGGTATCTTCCGCTGCGATGATTTTCTCGTACACAGCTAGAAGATCCTCGTGCTTAGTAAACATTTCACGTGCACTTTCAGCCTTGAGCATGGAAGGACGTGAAGCTGTCAAATGCTCAGATCTTGATAGAGCGCCCATACTAGTCCGTCGTTTCTGATAAATGTGCTCCGAGCGTGACAACGAATCATGACATGCGGATCCGACAGCAGACGGATTCTTCTTCTTCTGGCTCATCAAACTTCTTTCGGAGCTCGTACCTTGAAGCTGCGTTTCCTCTTGATGCACGAAGAAGCCGCTGTTGCCTCTCACCACGCGTCGAGGACTCCGTGGACTCACATCCTCGCCGAGAGAATCTTTCAGGCCAAGTAACATCATAGCTTCTGCAAGTCTGCTTGTCATCTCTGCTTCTTGTTGCTTTCCTAGATCTCCGCTTCCTGTCCGCACTACACGCCTTGGGTTTGTCGGGCTATTGTATGTCCTGGAGGAGGACTTCGAGTCGGGATGCTCATCCGCATTATGAGACTGCTGACCAAAGACCAGATCTTGACCGTGCGAGCGTTCGGATACATCAGTTGACCATACACCCCGCTCCTCTGCTTCTATCGATATATCATCGTCGCTATCATCGTCCGAGTCGTCAAACGAAATGCACCCAAAGCTGTTTGTACTATTCGAACCCAGCAAAATTGCACCACTGGATGCTACCTTTTCGACGAGTAACTGGTGCTCGAAAGAAGCACCTGCTTGTGTATTGTCACCGCTTTCGGAATTGGGATCAAGATTAATGGGAGCAACAAACTCGTTTATCGGATGATTCTCAATGACTCGGGCAAGGGGCTTGGTCACGTGTTTCGGAGACAGCGGCCGCCGCGGAGAGCTAGCACCGCTAAAGAGAGAGCTGATAGGGGGCTGTCGAGTACCGTGCGACAAGGACGAAGCACGTGCTCTACGCATACGAGGCGCACCAAACGTTCCTCCTCCAACGAGATCTTTCATCGATCTTTGTTTGTGCGATAAGGAAGTCACACGGCCCGGTTTGATTTCCGATGTCAGAAGGCTATGCGAATCAGAGCTCGTTATTTTGTCGAAAGGCATAGAAGAAGATCGTGTGCGTGCTTTCGTTCCATTTTCCGCCTCGGGCATCGCGTCGCCGTATCCGTAGACCGCACGGTCGCTGGGAGACGCTTCGTCTACGACCTTCAAATTGCTGATGGACACGTCGCTCTCGGATGCGTCAATTGCGTACTCCACCGTAGTCTGCTTTGTCGCTGTGATCGACTGCGAACTCAACTGCGGGTCTTGATTGAGCGCTAGAGCAACGGGATCTCGTAGCTTAGTCGACCCAGAGGAGCACCCGTCGACCTCGCTTTTCCCCTTCTTCATTATTGTATAAGAACTTATGTCAGCAAGCAGTACAAAGTCTTGCTCGTCAGTCCTCGAAGAACATGTTTGATGATCCGTTTCGCTGTTCCCATCCTCCATTTCGGTGTATGTCGTTTTCGCTGTTCCGCCTCGCTTCGTCGATCTCTTATTCTTCGAAATGAGAGTACTCAAAAAAGTCATCTTGTTCATCTGCAATCGATACCCAACAGCGTCGAGCCAGTGCCCAAGTGAACTTGCAATGCGACTAAGTTTTGTTTAATCTGTTACGCCACAGTCTCCTTCATTGCATTCCTCTCGAAAACTGCAGACACTTCACAGTTGCCTTCATCTGTTTTGTTTTTTCTTTTGTTCATGCGAGGCAGAGGCGAAATTGATCCTTGCGGTCGAGTTCCCAACGGGTCACTAACGATAACTAATAATCTTCGTATAGTGTAAAGTGTAGTCTCGCGTCCGTTTTTCAGTATAAAAATCAGTCATTTTCGATATCTCGTTCACGATGCAATGAGAATTAGTACTGGAAATGACCGCTCGTTCTGCCTCATCCTTCTTCAACGAGTACATTCACTGTATAGTCGAAAAAGATGGCCGTTGTCAATGAGTTTTTGTCAGTATGCCGTGGTCACGGATCGCATTTTTGGTACTCAATTGCGCGTGAAAAGCTCCGTATGACGTCACCCATTTTCTCGCGTAAATCCGTCCTGTTCCGTCCAAAGTAACGTGTCGTACTGGTTGAGACTTTACTTGAACAGAAAAAAAATAATAAAATTGGCTAGGTCTAGAGAGAAACTGTGTGTTTCTGACTAAATGTTCCAGCATTAAGAATACATTTTGCTTGCGTTTTTGCTTGCTTATAAGCAACCTTTGCTGAATTCAGCTTTGGGGACCAAAAGAATTCGAAATAATGTGAACTGGTCAGCAATTTTACCAGTTTTGGGTGCCAGAAGCAACTTAGTCTATCAAATATCGTAATTACATTATTAAGCTGAGTCGCAAAACTGTTGTGAACGTACTGCTGAGGTCTACTCGTTTGTATCAAACATGAGCTTCTCATATTTTTGCAAAAGTTGGTTGAGCGTATCGTGACATGTGTAGCTTCTTGCGACAGGACTGCAAACATCCAATTCGTGTACCGTTTTTCGTGCTGCTTGTTGTTTTTGAACGGATGATCCAGATCCCAAAGCAGAGGTACACCGAGTGCTTCTTGGCCCGGCGGAAGTCGAATTGGGTTGAAATAACGAAGTGGCCCCCGCCTCCGATATCGCACGTCGGGGTGAACGACGATCACAGCCAATCGCCATCACAGCTTGTTGCGATGCTTGTCTCGTGATTACAGGTCCACGCAAAACGGTATTTTCCTTAAGGGGGGATTTTCTTGGAGATTTCCGACTCGGATTACTAACTACTAGGGGCGACTGTGCTTGGACCTGTGGCTGAAATGGGTATCTCTGGACTGCGTGGTCACTTTTTGATAAGAAGAGCGCCCTATCACTTTGTTGCTGACGAGATGACGTTGCGTTATGTGCATGTGCTGGGCTCGTTCGTTCGGAGGTGTATCGCCGTGCGCCTCGAGTATTTGGCATTGATCGGAAATCCGGTGGAAGATAGCCAGTATTTTCCCTTGCAATACCTCTTCGTGATTGGAGTTGGAATATAGAAAAGGCCGTAGGATTCTTTACGGCAACAAGGGCCATGTCTTGCTCAACGTTCGCTTCGAGCCCCGTAACGCTCGTAGAGGATGTCAACCTGCTCTCAGTATTTTTGCCGTTCACATTTGACTTTCTTAACACCGCATTGGCTTGATTTTGGCCGATTTGCGAGTTGTGCGTGTTGACTGTTTTCCGAACTGACTTGAAGTGCCTTCCAGTAAAATTTTTGCCTTTTCTTGCAGATGTAGAAGGACTATCTACAGCAAACATCGATCGGCATTCCGATGCCAGTGACTTTCCACTGAGAGAATTCCATGACTCATCACATTTGGTGGTAGACTCAGTGATGTCATCGTCGATATGAACTTTGTTACCTTTGCCAATCTGAACGGCAGACACACGGAGCGAGGGCGGCTTCAAGATCAAAGTTGGTGACGTCTTCATTGATGTGATTGTCGACTTAGCTCTGTGCCGGTTGCCGAGAACTTTATCTAACCACGTTGAATGTTGCAAATGAATTTATTTTTGCTTTTCTTTGCAGGACAGCGTAAACCGAAAGCACTTGTAAATGATAAAAGGATTGAAAGATTGAAATGGGGGCAAAAAGCGGCTCGTTTTGCCACCGCAAACGCGACAAATGAGAAACAGCATTGAAGAAAGCAGAACCGCGAGACGTCATTATAGAGCTTTGTGTTGTATCGCACGCATCAAATTCGTCGAATGTTCACAGGAACAATTAAGCCAGACATCATAAGCCCTACAATTTTTGTGCTTGAAGGAAATGGCTTTAATGATTAAGTACTTTCTTTCTACAAGACATCTCCAAAGATCAAGGCGGAATGGATGCTCGGGATAGGGATAGGATCACTATGGATCATGGATTACTGTAGGGATTAGGGATCGTGGATATTGGTTTTAAGTCGTCATTCAATCGTCATCACCTGTCTGGCGTTCAGCTAAGGATTACAACCGGAATGGTGTAGTCTATGTTCCGAGCTCCTTCGAAGATCTACGAACAAAGGCATCCACAAGTCGTTATTGAAGCTATCAATTCAACAAAAGGGAACACAAAGGCGCATGCCAATAGCAGATAAACAACTTCCTTCGACTAATGAACGAAGGCACACAAAACATTAGATTGTGACTATGAACCTATAATATTGTGAATTTTACAACACCTTAAGGCAGCTTCATTTACGGACAGGTGGTACTTGAGAGCAAGCCATAGGCCGTGAATGTACTTCCTGCGTTTCTTCATCTAATGTCGAGCTCTTCGCCAGATATTTTATTGTATTCATCGATGATGTCCTGCACAGAAAGATCTCTCTGGCTACATTGCATGAAATCAGGGGCAACACGAGAAACTACTCGTCGCGGTTGTGAGACACCGGGAAGATTGATCTCTAACTGGAGTGAGCGGCCGCTGTTATGAAGTAGACTGATTTTTTTCGACGGAGTTTGGTTGCAGGCTTTGCTTTGTAAAGATATGCGAGAACTGGACTTTTTAACTGGAGTAACTGGAGGTTTTCATATCCGCTCTCTCCATTCCGTCGAGATCGGCTCGGCGTCGCTGCTCTTTGTTTCAGAGGTTGATTTGGTTCATCATCCGGCAGTGCAGGAGAGGAGTCAACGCCCCCAGTCATCCCGAAAAAGGACTTCCTACGAACTACCATTCTGCGGCTTCCCTTTGACGGGGTCAGTGGTTGAGATCGTCCTTCTGACTTCTTTTTGATTACCAACCGGGCACGGACAGTCTTGGATTCATTCTTGTCACGCCCCTCTTGCTTGTCGTCCAATGAACAAGCTTTGATGGCGTCCGCAATCTGTCCAGCCTGAACTCTGAGTGAGCGCAATTTTTGCACGCGAACGGCCTGTTGTTGTTCTTGCTCCTGTTCAGTCGAATCAAGGGTTGAACAACTGCCGTGGAGGCAAAGAATTTTCTTTGAAGAGTCGCAGTTCGCCGTCGACGAAGGTCGGTTAGATGCTTGCATCAGTCGCATTAAAAAAGAAGCAATGAAAGTAACAGAGTTCACAGCAACATGCACAGTTACTTGATGAATTGAAGGCGAGAGTCGAGATGAATGCTTTTTGTTTTCGTGTGTTCACTGGTTCGATGAATGAGAGAAGAGCTGAATCTACTCGTAATTCTTATTGGGAGTGATAAATAGCCGGGGTAATTTTGTTGGAGACATCTTCTTTTGAATTTGACAAGTCCTTTCGAAGATGGCGGAGTGGCGGAGTAACTTTGACAAAATCACTATTCACTATTGATTTTTTAATAAATGACGATTTTAATTCTTTCTTATGCCCTTGTTCGAAAGAGTCATTGGTCATTGTCCGATGTCCGATGTCCGATAGCACGATGGTATTCTTTATTTCAATCTGTATAGCTCGGTTTTGGTCTTCTTCGCAGTAGGTAAAATTTGTGGTTTTCAAGTAGTACCTGGTAATGAGTCATACTTCTGCTCCTTACTTATCTTTGAAAATAATTGAATATCGAATATGTACAGGTGATACGTGATACAGTGCTGTAGTCCCTGTGACTGTAACGCGAAACGCGAGACGCGAGTGACGATGATGAACCTGTAACCTTAACCTTGAATCGAACGTGACTGATGATTAGTGACTGACTAAAAAGCGTCCGGCATTTATTCGATCTTGCCAAAAAATGCTTGTCACTGTGTTGGAAGCCAAAGAGCTGTTACAGCTCTTTGTTCGAAGTTTATAATTTTTGATTCACTACTAAGAAAATGCAACAAGTTCGATCAAGGCATCGATTTCAATTTGAACAACTGCCCCAGACAGTGTCACCCGCGTCAACGAAACAGCCAACCCGAAGGAGGAAACAGGCGGTTTCGTACCGACCATGGCTTCTGGTGCGACGCGACGGCACAGTGCCGTACTTGCAATGCTTGGGGCCTTCTTTTCGCGTTATCTATGCTTTCAATGACCAGGGTATTGTCAATCAGAAGACAATTGGGCGACGCTAATTATCAATCACGAACGACTATCATGTTCCCTCTCCTGCAAAATGAAAGGGAATTTCACAAGCCCACTTCTGTCATTGATGCTCATCGTTCACCTAATTTCGGCGATGTAAATGTCAATCTATTTACAATCGACGGCATGGAAAAAGATCCGTCGGATTTACAGGGATACGAGAGCAGAAAGAGGAGAATCGGCCGACAGTAAGCACCCAGAAAGTGAGCGCTCCTTCTTCGATTATATTTACAACTTCGATGACGACTATCTCCGAAATCCATTGTGGACATGGGAGGATGATAAGATTCAGGATGAAAAGACATGTCGTCGAAATGCTTGGCATCGGAGAAGTCCCATGGATTGCAACTCGATGCACGAACTGGACTTGCAAGGATTACTGACCGAAGGAAAAATGAATGCGTTGGGGTAAGCAGCTATTGTGTTAACTTGTTCACAACTCTTTCCATTCGTCACTGATGACTCGCATTTCCAGTAAAGGAGGTTTTCGTGACGTCTTTTTAGTTCGTCACGGTGATGGCAGAAACTTCGAAGAAGTCGTTTTCAAACAATACCATTTTGACTCGAATTACGATCATGAAGACTTTGAATACATGCGAGTTGACTCATTAGTGACCGAACTCTTCACGAGCAGCCCCCTCTTTCTCAATATTTATAGGTACGTATCATAGGATGACAAAAGATTGGCCGCTTCTCAACGGCAACTCACTTTTGTTGCAGCAACTGCGGTTTATCCACCATGGCAGAAGCTATGGGCGACGGTTGCGTCGAAGATTACGCAGTGCCATTACAAAAGGAACGAGGCTATATTGAACTAAACGACAAGGATGATGTGGATCCGAAAAACAATCTGACCATCACGCAAAAGGTCAACTTTGCGCTGGACATGGCCGAATCGCTCGCTATGATGCACAATTATCCGGGTGGGGTGATCGTTCATGATGACGTGCATCTGGAACAGTTCCTCTTAACAAAAGATCATATGCATGTCAGAATTCAAGATTTCAATCGAGCCGAAATCATGCTGTGGAACAGTGACGATGAGGAATACTGTCGCTATCGAAATGGACCCGGACACGGCACCGTAAGTGAAACAGACGAGTATCCTGAGTTATTGCTAGTGAAGCGTTCTCAAACATTCACAATTTAGTGGAGATCACCTGAGGAGTATAGAGACTTGCCATTGAACGAGAAAATTGACGTGTGGAGTTTAGGATCCAATTTATATGCTATGCTAACAGGTCTAAATCCATTTTACGAGATCGAGTCCGAAAAAGCCGTCAAGCAGAAAATAAAGGAAGGCAAGATACCTTCAATCGATCCTCGGTATCGCAAGCGAAGCCTTGGAGAGCAAAAGTTGGTGGAAGCTATAGAACACTGCTGGGTAGTGGACCCCAACAAGAGGGGCAACATTTACGACGTAGTGAAAATTCTTCGCGAAGCCGCAAAGAATCCGACTGGCAAAGCGACATTATAAAAAAATCATACTACGTCGATAATTACGCTTTCATTCAATCACCGAAACGCTTGAACGACGCTGTCTATTAGTTTGAGAATTATTCGTCGTCAGGCACAGAACTGAAGACTCCGACGAGATTCTAGATGTGATACTGTATCAGTAATGTGATTTTTCGCGTTTCCAGAATATATGGGAATGTGTTTTCACGTGCCCAGAAAATGTGGGGGTGTGTTTTTCACGTCTCCAGAAAATGTGGGCGAGTGATTTTACACGTTTCCAGAAAATCTGGGATTGCGTACCTGGTAGTGTTACCTCGTCGCTCGTCGCAGCATTGCAAATTTGATCTTTTTACATTCTCTTGTTGATGATGATTCATTCAAATGCATCTTGTTCATAACAATTAACTATCCAACTCAATACAATAATATACAGGCAATTTGAATCATTATGCATGCACTTTGGTGTCAAGCGTAGCAAAAATGAGTTCTGATGACGATAGCAACGATGATCGGTACCTCGTTTCCGGCGGACTGTCGAAGCCTTTGAGAGAAAACCAAAATGAAACGATAATCAAACAGCCACCAATACGATCCAAAATAGCGTATGATTCCAGTGACAGCGACGACGAAATTGTGGTAATGCCACCCGTGAAAGGTGCGAAATCGTCAGCATTGCCTTTGGGTCCCAAACTCACTGCTACCGGCTCCAATGCGCGCGATCCTGTCAACATGGCAGATGATGAATCGGCGTCGTCTGATGACAGAACTTCTCCGCTCCAATTTACTTTAGCTCAGCGTCTAGCCCGTCGCAACGAAACAGAGAAACTCACATCGAATGCTATGCAAAATCATGTGAAGCGCAAGGATTCTTCAGAAAAGTCAAACACCTCGAACACAAGCAGTAACCCAGTGCGAAAAGAAAGTGCCCATTTGTCACAAGAAACAACCTACTCTATCGAAAACAAAGTTGGTCGCCTCAAGATGGCTACCAGTCAACCCGAAAGCTTGCCATCGCCCGCAAGTCGTAGCGATGAAAGCGTTCGTTTGATGACGAAAGGTATTAGCCAGCGAGCCAGTGAAAACACCACAAGATACGCCTCACTCGAAAGTGACAGTGACAGCGACGACTCATTGCTGGCGTGCTCGCAATTGAGTAATACTAGACCAGCTTCACAAACAGCACCAAGAATGAATCCCATCTTTGCCAAGAAACCATCAGCGAAAGCCCAACAAAAGGAATTAGCGAAAGAGATGAGAGAACAAGCCCGTCGGGACAAACAGTTGGCGAAAGAAATGGAAAAGGATATGCGACAACAGCAACGATTAGCGAAACAAGCTGCGGCTCAGGCGGAGAAAGACGATCGGAAGCGTCGGCGCATCGAATCCGATCAGACACGTGGAAAACGCGCGATTGACGAACTGGCCGTTCTCATGGAACATTCACTCTGCTATCACGAAGAGCTTACGCTTCGGAACGATTTGCAGGAAACAGGCTTTCTTGTAGATAGTTATCCTAGCGGTCTGGGGTGTGATGTAGTTCAGTTCATTCGATATGATTATGTCAATGGCGGAGGAACACGAGCGGTCGAAATGCTCAAGCAAAGCAAACGAGAAGAGTATCAGCATCTTCCTATTGTTGGCGTTGTATTTCACGATCCGATGGATTTCATTTCGAAGATAGAACGGGATGCACATGACGAAGACGATGATTATCCAAAGCTGGAATCTTTTTTGAAAGGTCTCGAAGTCGGATGGCGAGCAGCATGGCGACTTGGTGCAGAACAACGCCCACGATTCATTTTCTATCTGAATAACGTACACGCGACGCTGGACCAACTTTGGGTGAAATCTCGGAGAAAAGACCAGTCCATGAAAGCTCCTCCAACTGGCGAAGAGCTGCAAGATGCCTTAATCTGGTTGTCCATTCAATTCTGTGTCGATTGTATTCATTATCTTTGCCCCGAAGACCTGTCGACACAAATAAACAAAATGGCTGTGTGGCTAGCACGAGAACCTTACCAACGACAAATGACGGACCTGGAATGCGCCAAGAAGACAAAAATGCAGTGTTCCGACATGGATCCGCCTCTGGTTCGGTCGCAAGACTGCTGGAGACGCCAACTCTGTCAAGTTCCTGGAATTAGCGAAACCATGGCATCATCAGTAGTTAGCTATTTCCCTACCATGCGTTCTTTGTATCTCCGTTACCAAGACAAAAGTCTGACGGAAGATCAGAAGATTCTTCTTCTTGCCGACTGTTTTGGACGTGAAGGACGGCGAGATGTAAAATGTTCAGATGCTGTTTATCGAATACTAACTAGCAAAAACCCGAACGAGCTGATCTGATTCAACAACTAAATATTCCTTTCAAGAATGCGCGAGGATGGAGCCGATGATGCCCCTGGTATCGTACACGATTACATTCTGTTCCCAATATTCTAAAACTAGTAAACGCGATGTTGACAAATTGCGATTTATCTATTATTTATGTCAGTAGAAACTTCTCCGTTGTCGTCTTCTCGCTCATGGTGCGAGGATGCCTCAACATCCTCCTGCCTTTGTGGCGGCTCTTCGTCATCACTTTCGTGAATTCCTAATCGCTCCTGCTCTCTTTCCACAAACTTGGCCAACCTTGGAGATAGGGCAGTCCCTATGAGGAGCTGTGTCGGATGCCAAATGAGCAACGGCAGCGTATACAAGCCGACCGAGGGATTATCTCCGTATATCGAGTTGATCAATGGTATTCCAATCGCTACAGTTTTATGCGTGCATCCAAACAGTCCGAAGACACGCAATTTTGGCTGATTTGGAAAAGCAAATGAGAGAAGTAACCAGGCGCCCGTCATGAGTGTAACGAGCGAAATGAACTGGAAAGTAACTGAAAAGAGGAATAAGATGTCAATGCGGCGGAGCTTGAAACTAAGACAAGAAAGCCCAGGCACTTACTCATCAGAAAGATATCGCCGATCGAGCTTTGGGATTCTTTATCAAAGGTTTTGCAAAAGACAGTGTAGACAATAAACACGAGACCGAATTGTTGTAATTTCGCAAAGAACTTCTTGTGTTTTTTGTAAAACTCCACGACGGGTGGGGCCGTCTTTTGCAACAACTGACCAAAGAGGACGGGCACAACAACTCTCAGCGTCAGTTCATAAAAGACTTTTACTAGATCAACATCACCCGACACTCCCAAGTATCCCAATATCAATAGAGGAGAGAGAAACACTCCAATTAAATTGCCGAACGCCGAATTGAATACAGCAGAGGCCTCATCGCCGTTCGACGCCTTTGTTAAAATCTGACACCTGGATAAGAAAGCAGCTCGTCAGCGACGCTAAAGTGATCAACGAAAACAAACTTGTACGTACATGTTGATTGTCATGGGTAAACTGGCACAAATAACCATCCCATTCGCTAAATCCTCGGAGAGAATCGAAGCAGCCTCTAACCCTCGAGAAAGACCATACACCAAGGCAGAGCAGACGCCAAAGCTATACACCTGAACCAGCACATTAAATCGAATTTGTTTGAATGCATTCGAAAATTCACTCGTCTTGAGACCCAATCCTGCCATGACAAAAATGAAAATGACGACGAGCCATGTCGCGGTAATATCGGGGGCCAAATACGTCGCCCCGATGGGCGGATACGCCCGCGCCAACAAAATAGCGATCAGAATGTGTATCAGAAATTCATTTTCCCAGTAAAAGGCCACAATGCGGTTCCACAATGTAGGTTTAGGTTCATTTTGTTGTTCGTCATGCGAGGCATTCTTATTCGAATCGGCGGAGACATCCAGCGAAGAGGGTGTCTCTTGAGGGCTCATTATTAGGAAGCGGTTGTTTGATGCACAAACGGAGTTGACGAGGACTTGTTCTTAATCGTCAATACTTCTCGCAATGTCGATGCTACTTCGCTAAAGAGCTGGGCTCTTGGTTTAATTATGCTTTCTTCGCAGAAACAAGAAGATAAATGAAACGATTGAAAACGAAAACGGTCATGTTTTTTGCAAAGCAAGAAGCTGACCACGGAATGAATTGGACGTCATTCCGGCAACGGTACTCCAGAGTACTATTTGTTGGACTGCTCAAAAGAATTTTCAGTCCCACGTCAGACGTGAGGCCAATATTCAAGACTGCATTTCAAGTCACGAATAAATTCAGTTCATTCTGGACCACCTATCCATGCTCGCTTACTTTTGTATGTTATACTAGTTTATTCACCTTAACGCACAGAACAATTTGTCATTATCATTGGGAACTCCTTCATTCCATGTTTTGAATCAAAATGTTTTTGCGTTTTGTTCCCTTCCCTATCGAGTACAGTCCCAAAATAATAATGTTGTAGGCTCAACTTTACCACCACCGCATTTCAGTCATGAGTCATAATAAAGTGCATACATTTCGTTTTATAATTCCACGCATCGACTGTATTCGTCAAAACATCTTGCTGATCTGCATACCAGGTATTCCGTACAAAGTAAGGCTTACCTCTCACTCTCATGTCTCATGTTAAATGTCAGTCCCGGGTTGTTGGGTCACGGGTGTGACGCTTTCTCCAGGGAAAATCCCGCAGGCCGCAGGCCGCAGGGGGCTCACGCCTTGAGCGGCTCTCTACGATGAATTCTCAGTCTTATTCAAATATCGGAATCCGAAATACATTTCTAGGTAGATGTACCCACCGGGAGATATACCAAGGTAGATATATCCCCCGGGGAGATATACCTAGGTAGATGTACCCCCTGGTAGCCGCCTCCCATTGTTATAAAAGTACAGCAGGAGCTAAATTATTGAGGAATCTTACTTTGAGTTCCCTCATATAACATTGCTACCTATCGCCTTTGAAAAATTTGATAAAGCAACTTCGGTAGCTCGTCTAGTATTCAGCTTTCAGAGCCAGTCTCGAACTGTCAGCTGACTATAAACCAAGATGTAGGTTATCCGAGACAGTACCACGACTGTAGTTTAGTCATGAAACGTCGTAATTGCGTCGACGATGCTATACGATGATGATCGCGAGGCGACGAGGCAATCACAATACCGGTAAAAAATGATTTCAATTGCTTCTTGAGTGACGATTAAGTTGAACCCGCTATTATCAACCGTATTGAATCAATCCACTGCATACTGCGTTGCTGTTTGCTTTACAGGCATCCTTGGGCTACACGATGATAAAAAGCTTTCTTCGAACGTCGGCTTTTGCGCTGATGGTGTTACTCATTCGTCCATCGGCACATGCATTTCTTTCTCCCATCCGCATTCATCTGAAGCAAATTTCTACGATTTCACGGTCTAAACAGTCACAGGTACTTTTTTCCGCCAGCGAATGGCAGGAAAAGGCTTCTTCTCCGATCTTGTTGTCTTCCGTCAATCCATCAATTGCCACGCCATCGCTCACCAGAAAGACGTTTACCGATCGACGAGGATCTCAAATGAAGACACTACTTCGTGTCGGCGCTCCGAGTCTCATTATTGGCGCTGTCGCCTGTCTGACCTTTCCCGCACTTTCCATGATGATTGCTTCGCTCATACACGACGCGGGTGCCTTCACTGTCCTTTCACAAGATTCCAGTCAGTTTGTGCAAAACTTTCTCAATGTAGCTGGTTTGCTTTTTAGCATTCTAGTCGGTCAAACGTGTAAGTCTTCATTGTGAAGTCAATTGATCTCAGAAAAAGAATCTCAACTTTTGTCTCGCTTCTAGACTACTTCCTATACACACAGCAGGAAAGCATCTTCTACGCTTTGTTTGAAGAAGTGACGGAAGCGAAATCGTTGCTCGAACAAGTAGCACTGGTATGTCAAGGACGGTCCATGTACAATCGCTGTTTAGAAGCGATTTCGCGCTATGTTCAACACGACTTGAAAAAGATTCAATCGGATCCAGCGGTATTGTTGTCCGCGCGACCGGTGGACGACCCGCTTGAAGCCATCATGTACATGACCTCGGTAGGAGTTCCCGGTTCCGTCTATGATACCGTCAAGTCGCTCCGCGAGGCACGTGCGCGGCGTTTGGGTGCCCTGCAACGAAAACTCCCTCCCATTCATATGCTCTTGCTGTGGGTATTGGCGGGTGTTCTTTTGGTGAGTTTCCCACTGCTGGGAGCTGGGACGCAAACGATCGGGGGATTCAAGCTATTGACGGTGGAAGGTACCCTGTTTGGTGTAATGACATCTGGGATTATTTTGACATTACGAATCATTGGAGAGCTTTGGAGACCCGCCGGTGGAGCGTACAATGTGGATTCGGTCTTATCCGTCATGGTCAGTGGATTAGAGCAAGAACTCAAGGCACGCCGGGATGGACAGAAGCTGTTCAAATCAAATCGTTTAGCACCATCAGGACCGAACGAAGACTGGAGACAAGCTAGTACTAGTAAGAAAACGGACGACACGCCGGGTGAAGATTCGAGCAAACCTTCCGTGCAGCAACAAGGGGCAGACGTTGCGGTGGCGTTCAAACGAGTGAAAGGATGGATCAAACGCTGGACGCGCTAATTGTAAATTGCTAAATTAATTGCTGTAAAGCTGATGCATTGCGAGATCGACAGTTCTTTTCACGATAACCTACCGACATGAGTACTTCGTAAACACTGGGAACAAAACAAAACTAGCAATGGTTAACATTCGATTCTTTTAGTTTCGCATTATCTTCCGTACCAATTCGTCTGGTAAGCGGTTGTCTTGCATGAATGATCTCATGTAAAGAATAGACTCGGTTCCCCAATCAATGGCTGGCCGCCCTTGTATAGACTTGCCCTGTAATCTGGCAGGTGGCAAATGTTGCTGTAGTTGTGATTGCACCGACGACGATGTGGGCGCTTGCAAAACCATTTCGGCAACTTGCATCAGAGAATCTAAACTGTTCATCTTCATGAAAGGACAAGTCGCGCAACCACCAGATGTACTGCAACCCTCGCCTCCTGAGACACCAGGGACGAGCGGCATGTCAATATCACCAGTACCAGTCATAGCCTCGGACGCTACCGGGAAAATGATTTCTGCTTCAATGCTTGGATTAGGGGCATCGGCCAAGATGTTCTGTACGGATTGTACGATGGATGTGACCATGCCGGCTTCTGTTCCCAATATAAATTTTAATCGTTTCGGATCAGGCTTCATCGAAGCGTCCTTCACCTTGCGCGAAACAAATTTCAGTATATCAGAAGTAGAACCAACCACACCTTCATCAGACAGTGACTTTTCCATAGCCATCTGGAACATTTCTCCAGGGACTTCGAGGTGCGCTGTGATAAAGCAGTCATCGTAATACTTCGATCGAACAGTGTCCACAACTGCATCGCCAAACATGTGATGAACAATGCAGTTACCGGAGGGGAATACTGCGATAGAGTCTCGTAAGCCCCGTAGCGTTTCGCGATTGTGATTTGGATGTAAATCTTTGGCAATCTTCTGATCGTTCCACGCCGGATCTTGTAGCAGTGCCGTCAGCAGAATAACCAGATTCTCTCCCATGTAAGTGTCCGGTCCGTACAATATTTTGATATCCGGAACTTGCGCGTATGCTTGCAAGATGGTAGCGAGAACATTGGATGATGTGCACGTAATAGTAGGTACCAGACTACTGCTGATCGCCTTTGTTTCCAAGCTTGTGTTAATGTACACAACATGCAGTGAATTGGCGGCTGCCGACTCTTTTCCAACCAAGCTCGATAAACGGCACGTTCCGCTGATTCAGCAAGCGAACATCCGATTTTGTTAGCAGTAGCTCGATAGACAGGCACCTGTTCAAATCCGTTCTTATGCAATATCGACTGCACCGATTCTGACATGAAATCAACGCCGAGACAAGCAATTTGTTCTACCCTTCCACTTTGCATCATTTCTACCGCCATATCTCCCATTTTTAGAGAATCAGCAATCCCAACAGCTGGATGACTCCTTTGAACGGCTTGTAACACTCCTTGTAATTCCACATCCATGTAATAATGAGCGACGACTCCCAATTTGGCCTTTTCTAAAAGTTCCGCCAATTCTTTGACGGCCACTGGATCCGGATCAAGATAGAGAGCCTGTGCCTCTGCAAAGGATCCCACCGGCTGTATCGAGCGACCAATTATAAGCGACGGAAACTGATCGACGGACTGCTCAAAGGCTGTCGTCACGGAAGCAAAACATCGAAAAGGGAAAGTAGTCAGCGTTCTGGATAGCTTAGAAAACAGTGTTCGATGCATTTTAAAAGGGGGAGACTTCAAGCACTCTCGTTGATGTTACAAGCCAGCGTCTCTAGTTGCTAAATAGGTATAGGCTGTGGCTTTTTTCTTCGGTAAAGGTAAAAGCTGTTGCTTTTGTTTCTGGATCCGATGCGATGATGATGAAGCAACGGCATTCGTGCGGCGAACATGGTGAGTGGTGTGAAAGTTGTTTGGCAAGCCCTTCGTCCGCTTCTGTTGCTTGCCAGACGGCCAGACAGAAACAGATGTCACATGTTGTGGGTCATCCGGTCATTTCAATAAACATCCTATTACTTCACTCTGATTCTTGAAGTGCAGAATGCGGCATTTCTTTTGTCAAGAGTCTTTAGATAGTGTTCCTGTAGGGCCATAATTTGAGTAATGACTATCCTACTACTGCGTTATGTACGAGAAGCTGACACTGGAAAAGAAAGAAGGAAGAGGACTGGCTTTTCGTTTTCTGGAGGATCTGTATAGCCCCTTTCTGTAAAGGGTAAGACTGCTCGCCTTAACGAGTTTCGCGGAAACGGCCCATTCCGGCACGCAGTCTCGGCACTGGCACACGGATGAATTTACATAATAGGCGAGAGGTCGCTTATTGGGTGTTGCTCTTTGTGCTTGCTTCCATTTTGTTCAAAGCACGACCATCCGTGCCAACACAAAAGATATTGATAGAGATCATGACAGTAGCAATCTGCATTCAACAGGAGCCGGAACTGGAGACGATCAAGAGTTCTTCCTCGGTAGGCGGAAGCGAGTGTAGCAAAAGCCTAAGCCTTGGAGGGAGAAAATCGGTCCGGTTTTCTTTGAAACGAAACGAAATATTCATTCTAAGTGATGACTATGAGGGAGTAGAAATCAGCGAAATTTGGTTTGGTGGCGACGAGTTCATCCGAATCAAAGCGAAATCGCGGGAAGAATCGAGGCAATGGAGACGTCTGGGTTATAGCGTCCTCCTCAAAGAGTGCTTTCACCGAAGAGATCCGGATGTGCAGCATCAGCTGAATGCCTTTTGTCAGCTAGAAGATGAACTATGCCGTCGAGGACTCGAGCGGCATTTATCAAAACAGCATGCCGAAGAGCGATCTGACTGCAAAGATATTTCGAGACAGGCTGTGCTTTCTACTCAAAAGCGAATGAGAAATAAAGATGCTAACAGCGATGAAACAATCAGAATGGTGTCAGAAGCCTATGAACAGCAAACACGAAGCTCCAAGATGTTCGCACATCGTATGGGACTTGCTGATGAATATACAGTCAAGAAAGGGTGCAATTCGAGCGCGGCAAGCAAATATCTCGAAGAGGAAGAATACGAAGGCGGGGGAAGGCGAAGAATGCAGCGACGTCTGAGTAATTACTCGGTGGTGTCGACAAATTCAATGGATTCACGCCGAAGGTGGCTTGCGACAACAGAGCGGCAAAAACGCCGACCCACACCCGCTTCACCGGCTTCCGTATCCGATGATTTCTACGCAGCGATTGCGTAGTTTGCATGACTTCTTATATTTCATATTAAGACTAATGGTGCTTTTTCATAGAGGGGACAATCAAAGGATAATGATAATGATCATTTGCGCTAGACTATTACTATATCCACGCTCATATGATTATAATGGAGGGTAGAAAGTAACGACGATCAAATACTGGCTTTAATAACTTACATAATTCTACACGAGATCATGAACGAGTTATCTCCACGTTCAGCCACTATGTTCTTGGCCGGGGCTACTATTTACAGTGAAGGAGTTCGACAACTCTACCGTCTTTTGCGCCGATTTCGAATAGCACAAAATGCGATTACTATCCCAAGGATACCAAATGCAAGGAGTACCCACGCCCATGGCTCCATTTTCTTCTCTTCCGATATACCCTTCACTTCTACGACAGGGGGGTTTGTTGCTGTCAAATTGGTTTCAGGGCCTTCATCATCTCCAAAGTCTACGACGTATGACACGTCCACGACGTCGGGGTGAACCGCGTTGAGCAGTCCTTTTTCCATCATCTCTTTTGCCGAGACGAATACAAAAGGTTCAGTCCAGTTCAAAGGTAGCGTGTCATCTTGCGACAATATCGTCAAGGCACCAGATACTACAAAACAACGTCTCGCGTTTCCCAGCAATGACGTTCTGCATCTCACTTGTAAAGGAAGGAAAATGTGAGCCGCAAAGACCTCCATACGTTTCACCACATTGTACAGGATGCTTATCTCACCTCCGTCTACTCCCGGAAGGACTGTATCCTTTGGTTCAGATAGGAGACCTGATACAGTCGCCCCATCGATTGGTTGATCCACAGAAATGCGTGTCTCTGAAACGGTGATACTTGTGTCCGAGCAGAGTGAATCGGCAAAGACGTTTGTTATCAAATGCCGAGCGAGAGCTTTTTCCAGAAAAAACAAAACCTCTTCTTCCATTCTCACGACGGTTTGATTCAATGTGGTTTGGACCTGATAAAGAAAGGAAATCTGATGTGTCTGCGTCCCTGTTCCGAAGTCACCGTCGGTATTGGTTTCGCACGATGGATTTGACGTCGTAGTGGGTGGACTCGTTGCTTCATTTTCCGGAGCAGGATCTTTTGTTGTCGAGGTTTCGTTACCAATTGACGGCGTAGTGGGTGCGTCAGTTCCTTCACCCTCCGCACTTGGCTCATTAGTTGGAGGGGTTTCGTTACCAGTTGGCGGCGTTGTGGGCGCAGTAGTAGCTTCCTCTTCCGGAGCAGGTTCACTGGTTGCAGCGGTTTCGTTACCAAGCACATCTTGCTCACCTGGCGTGGAGCAATATCGAGAATCTAAACACAAGGCGTCCAAATTGAGTTGACGTGTGGGGTTCTGACGAAGCGATCTTCGCTCATATTTTGTGCCGTCCATGACAGTTCCTGGAGCGATTGCTTGCGTTTCAATAAACTCTTTCTTGACGACTGCGTTGCTCTGATTGGGGGAAAGGTGAGTATGCCGAGTCAGTAAGGGACGGGCAAGCATTCATTATTGGTTATTGGTTGTTTGTCGTCAGTTATTGTCACGTTTTGCCGTGAAAGTCCAAGTGCCAATAGAGGCGAGCAGAAAGAGAAAAGAGGTGCGAAAAAATGGAACCCGTGTTGTGCCACAAGCCACAAGCCACAAGTGTGCCATAAGCCATAAGCCATAAGTATCCGAGAAAGGCCCTTTACGATACGTCCATTCTCCAGTCCGTCATAAATCGTCAACTACTATGAATCACGAAGTATACACTCGATCAAAATTCAAAATGACCCGATAGTCTGTCCCACTGTCCGACTCACGCTATGCACCGTTGCCAGTTGCCATGACCCATGACCCATGACCATGACGCGTTTTACAAACTACCAGTATCTTTGACGCTAATGAGGCAAAGGGCTCATTCTTTCGACAATAAAAGTATCAATAAAAACAGTTCGAGTTCTGCGTAACGTCTTATCCCCTCTTGATATCAAAGTAACTAAGATATTTTCTTTTACTGATTAATGAAGGCAATGTCCGTATTCTTCGCGACCGCGATCGTGGCCGCCTCAAAGGCATTTTCTTTTCGTTCTTTGAGAACATCATCCACTCGGTTGTTTTCGTCCGTCAGCAAGTCCAGCGCTCCTCCAAGATATAATGAAAAGGATGTTCAATTGATGAAAAACATCTTATACCGCGTCCGAGCAGTGAATCAAATGCCGGAAGAAGTGCGATCTAGCTTGATAGAATTTCATATTGACGGCGTTTGTGTCGGAAAGGTCGACCCATCTATTGCGGATCTAGTTTGTTCGGCGGACACTGTTTTTACCATAAATCAAGACAACATGTTGACGCTGACAGCAGATGCAGGAACAACATTTGACTCTCGTACACGAGCGGTGGCTAGGGTCATGGAGAAATTACGAGACGATGGAATTGTGCAAGGATGGCGCAATGAGGATTATCCGGTGAGCACGGGTTTTTACGATGAACCCTTTTTCGTAATTGAGCGAGCTGCCGCTGCCTTTCTTGGGATACTGGAATATGTAGGTAGACGCTGAATGGGCTAGTGTTTGTGAATTTCAAGGCGTTCCCACTCATCATTAGTCTTGCTACAGGGAGTGCATATTAATGGCTTAGTCAGCAGCGATGACGGATCACAACCTCGTATGTGGATAGGTCGACGATCACCTACCAAATCGAAGTACCCTGGCATGCTAGATCACATTGTTGCCGGTGGGCAACCCGCAGGGCTTTCGTTGATGGAAAATGTGGTCAAAGAGTGCACGGAGGAAGCGGGCATTCCGGAGCACCTGACTTTGGCCGGGGTTCGACCAGCCGGAGCTATCAGCTACGAGACCTATTCGACAAAGCATAAAGCAGTCTCTCGTGTCGTACTTTTCAATTATGATCTCTATCTTCCAGCTGATTTTGTTCCAAAGCCGGTCGATGGTGAAGTGGACGAGTTCTTTCTCTGGACTATAGATCAAGTTCTTGAATCGATGGATCCCGACTACCCAGATCCAATCAAGCCGAATTGCTACAGCGTGATCATTGATTATTTGCTACGTGAAGGTCATATATCTCCAGAAGTCCCTGGCTATCTCGATGTGTTGAAAGAACTTAGGAGCGGAGATTGTAGATAGGGGATAGCGAGCTAGAGGGGAATCTTAGAGATTAGAGACTCTAAAAGGACTTCTTGGGTTCGCATGCTCGCAAGGCTAGATCTAGAACCACAAGAATTTGAAATAGTAAACAAAGAATTTACTGTTATTAATGGTCAGAAAGGAAGATTTGACTTTATCCACCCCATTTATTAAAATATCATTTTACCATACAACAGTAAATGACAACAACCAGATGAAAAAAGAGACTTGATGAGATAATAGAACGCCGACTACTTCACAGAGATGTAGTGGCCAGTTAGAGCAGAGATTTATTCTCCCTTTTCATCCGCTGGCTCGGCATCATCACCTTCGGCTTGATCACTGGTCCACAGCGTCAAGTTATCTCGAAGAAGCTGCATGATCAGTGTTGAATCCTTGTATGACTCCTCGTTGAGGGTATCGAGCTCAGCGATGGCATCGTCGAACGCTTGCTTGGCAATCTGGCAAGCCTTGTCGGGGGAATTCAGAATCTCGTAGTAGAATACGGAGAAGTTGAGGGCAAGACCCAACCGAATGGGGTGTGTTGGCGGGAGATCGGAGCTCGCGATGCCACTGGCGGCTTGGTAGGCATCAAGAGCCGCGCTGGCACTCTCCTTTCGGGTGTCACCGACCTGGAACTCGGAAAGGTAGCGGTGATAGTCTCCCTTCATCTTGTAGTAGAAAACCTTGGCCTCCTCCGAAGTAGAGTTGGGGATCAAAGAGTCTTCGATGATGCTGAGAATGTCGTTGCAGATCTCAACAAGCTCGGTTTCAATCTTGGCCTTGTAGTCCTTGATGATGGTCATCTTGTCCGGGTCTCCTTTTTGCTCAATGCTGGTGACAACACGCCACGAGGCACGACGAGAGCCAATCACGTTCTTGTAGGCAACCGAAAGCAAGTTGCGCTCTTCGACGGTGAGTTCTTGCGGTTGACGAGCAACGTCCTTCATGTCGGAGACCATCTCGTCGAAACGCTCGGCTTGCTCAGCGAGCTTGGCCTTGTAAACTAGAGCTTCACGATCCATTGTTATCCTATTTTATTATTGCCGAAGTAAGTTGATTCGAACGCAAGTTTTTTATGATCCAAAATGGCTCTGCACGGCGATGGCACTGCGAGCAGACCGCACACCGCACACGGCTGCCTCACAGCGAATTACTACTTCCGTTGCGACAGTGTTTCCGAATTCCTACACAGTTATTCATAGTTACGTGTCCGATGACTGCGGCAATTGTAAGGTGACCCTCTTCAAAACACTATAGTCATTAGAGTCGGCTACTTTCTGAAGGATACACGTCGCACACCGCTCCGCGCGCCTCCGCAATCGGAAGTCGTCGAATTTTGGAAGGCGGAAGACGAACCTTCGACAAAAAAAAGAGAAAGAGAAGGATCTGGAACAAACAATCGCATCGACAGCCAGACGCCAATCGTCGGGTCGTCGACCGTCAATGCGAATTACGTCCACACGCCATACACTTCCTTCCAAACTGCGAGGTCGAAATGCATCCAAGACTGGTCATTGTTCCTGTATAGCTCAATGTGTTCTATTTATTCTTGATCTCGCTTGCTGGTTGGCGTGAAAAGTCCGTCCGCTCCGAGTTTCGAGTTGGAGTGGAAAGAGAGGGGCAAAGATCGGACGGTTCAAGTAATCGCGGAAGGTGTTCTTGCTTCTTGTTGCACTGTACCCTGTCCGACTAATAAACGGGATAGAAGAGCAAGTGATCCTGTTGGCACTTAACATCCTTTCACGGAATCCAGCTGGAAAATGGGTGCAAGATGCCAAATCTCCACCCACCTTACGCGCGCCTTTATTTTCTACAATCTCCCGAAGCGAAAAAACATACACAACTTAAAACGTTTCTTTATCAAAGCTATCTATCTTGCGTAATAATTCATCGAACAAACAAAGGAATGTCATCAACAATAATGAATTTCACCGCCGATACTTTCACAGTCGAACAATTGTCATCGACAAGGCGATCAAAAATTCTCGACGACCACAGCTCCGCAACAAGTGTCACAGAAATGGAAAACTCCACCAGCCAAAGTGAAGAATTGGGATCATCGTTAGATCTGGGGACTGACGCTCGACATTGTAGGGGGTTGGCGGATTCAAGTGAATGGGATGACTCGTTTGCCGGGGAAGATTCATTCGCCGTACACGAAGGGACTGGACCCTATCGACCGGTGGCATTTCGCGAGCTGGTGACCGTTGGTGAACACGGAGAAGAGGAAGACGAGGAAGAAGAAGACGACGACGAGAAAAGCAACGGCGACAACAAGTCGAGTCCATTACATTCAGAAAGAAAAACGAATTGAATTACTTACAGCTAGCGAACGGCTTTACCAGCCGATACCTTACAATACTTGCGTCAGAACCGACTCTGGAACAATTGCACCTTCTTTAATAACTTTTGCATACCATCCGCGAAGCCCGGGCTTTGAATCTAATAAACTTATAAATTCTTGACAGTCTTTGATACGCTCTTTGGGTGTCTTCGAATCATTATTGATGTACGGTAATTTGCATAGATTAGCGCAAGGAATAACGGGTTCGGTAATCTCTAAAACAACCTCGTTTTCACTGCATTTGAAACGATATTGCTTCCCAGGCTCAAAGAAAGAATAACAGACTTTATCCAACAACATGTTTTCTCCTAGATCACCGTCCGCCACCGGATACTCATATGATCTCAAAAGTTCCATTGTATCGGTGGTAAGCAAAGAAACCGCCCGATCGGGTGTTCCCTTCAAGGCAATGCTTCTGTAATGGTTGTAGTCCCCTCGAACGCCTGCCTTGCTAACCCAGATTTCCTCTTTCTGTTCGTCCTTTCGTGTCGTGTAAAACCGACTCGATGGCCTGGAACTCTCGTCATCGTATTTCCGTGCAGCTAGTCGACAAACGTAGCCAATTGGCAATGAATTATCACCGTTAAGTATGGATTTGGACGCCAATAATTTGCGATCGTCCTTTACCCCCATTGAAGCGCAATCGGTCCACTCTCCGACGAACATTACGAGAGGAACGAAGACTCGCAGGGAAACCATAATAATAGAAAAAAATCTTCAGGTAGTCATGTAGCTTCCATTTCAAGCATGCCCTCGAACATAAACAGGTGATCGATAGAGACGCTCCGAATTTGTGAGAGAGTTCAGTGGACGTGAAAACACCACACCCCCCGCTTTTTCTGGGTACGTGAAAACATTACACCCCCACATTTTCTGGGTACGTCTAACACCACGCGCCCACATTTTCTGGCTACGTGAAAACATTACACCCCCACATTTTCTGGGTACGTCTAACACCACACACCCACATTTTCTGGGTACGTCTAACACCACTCACCCACATTTTCTGGGTACGTGTATAAACACCGCACTCCAACATTTTCTGGGTACGTGGAAAACACACGCGCACATCATACATTTTGTTTGCACGTGCAAAGTATCACATTTGGGCGTTGCTTTACTTCGTTCTTCCCTTTACTTTAAGATTGAGGCCTAAGTTTCATCGCATTTGACCCGCAACGAAGGAATTTGTGTTACTGGGTCCTCGCCGAATTGCTGGGTTGCGGCGAACGCAAAATTTCATGTTCTTCCCCTCCAAATTAATGCCGATGGTCAGTAGTATAATAATTATCTGGTTGCTGGACAGAGCGTTTAGTTGGAGCATTCCTTTCCCCGGAGGAGGAAAGGTTTCTTTCAAGATGGTATACTTCGAATTCAGACTCGAGCAGCTCCGAACGCGACAATTCCTCCGCCAGGTTCTTGCGCGTCGTCACAGACGCTTCACTCAATTGAGATCCGAGATACAGGGACCGTGAAAGGATATGGAGCCTACTGCATAAGCGATTTACCGCAATGCACATTTTTAGGGTTCTATCCAGATGATTGTGTCATCACAGATCTCAAAGAAAGTGCCAGCAGCGATTACGTCTTGTCCTTGGACGGGGGTGCCACTTTCTTGGATGGGTATGCCAGAGCACAAAATCGAACCGTTTTTTCGCCCGCCCATCTGAATCATGCTGATTCAGATACTTTCGAATGCAACTGTTTCCGATTACTTCAGAATAGAACGGTAGCCTTTTTTACGTCTCGTGACATAAGACAAGGTGAAGAACTGTGCTTTGATTACGGTCCTAATTATTGGCGAGGACGGAGAATGAGAAAATATAACCGAAAGTTGCTCCGTGGATAGCTCTACCGTGCTTGCTCGTCCAGTGCTTTCCAGGTCCCAGTCAAATTAGGACGATGCGACAAGAAAAGACTATGTATTAAATTCTAAGCTTGCTTCGGCGCTTTGAATCGCCCCTAGTGTTTGACATGTCGGAGATATGCCAAATGATAAAAGTTCATCGGTGTACTTTTCAAGCGTAAAAGGAAAACATAAGTCAAACTCGCTTACCCAATCCTTTATCCACCTGACCTGTTTCGAAGTCTAAAAGGTCGACCGAACACTGACCATTTGCAAGCATAGGAATAAGCCTTAAGATTCTTTGTCGTTAAGCGTTGCGTCTAATTCAGCAAAGATAGCTGAAGCTCGTGTCATCATGTTCTTTTGCTTGCTTTCTGGTAGCTTTAAGAGTATATCCTGTTTCATCAACCAGATATCTCGTAAGATCAAAGTCTCATACTGACCCGTCAACGGGACAAGCACGCGGCGAAAAATGACCTCTGCTCCATCAAACATGGGAAGTGCTAAGTAAAGCGTAGCAAAGACGCAAAGACTGTAGAACCCGCGAATATGACCGACAAAGTTTTCCACGTAGTCCATCGCAACAAAGAGTAACATGTAGGTTGCCCAATACGTCAACCATTTTGTTACCATCAAACTCTCAGTAGTGACGTTTGCCTGCTTTCGAGTTTTACTAGCGGTATTATTCGTTTGCACGCCCAAGGCCACAATGGAGGCAGCCATAGGATATGCTGTACCGATGGCAATCACAATGAATCTTCGCTGCTCTTCGGGTAGCCATGTAAACAAATACCAAACGGTCCAAAGATAGGATGTATTGACTAATGACAGAAGTAGCTGAATCCAACCTTCCATTTTTATGGCCAGTCTTTGGGCAATGGGTGTCAAATACGGCTTGGTGATCGAGTCATACACGACAGCTGCTCCATTGGTAAACGGCAAAACAAGCCAGAGTACCGTGAATAGTTCAAATTCATACCAGTGCTCTCCAGCTTGAGGGAGATACGCCGTAATATTGTCCATGAACTCGGTCAGGAAGGAAAGACTACCCCAAGTGATCCAATATTGCAACCACACCTCGTCGTCTCTAGAACTGACTGTGCAGAGAGCCACAATACTATTGTATACGGGAAGGAAAGTACCAACAAGTAGAACCCCACCAGGAGAGAACAACTCATTTTGCACCCAGTCGGGAATCAGTAAACGACAAATAACGGCAGTAACAGCTGCGTACAAGGGATGCACCCAAAGAGCTGGCTTTCTCCATCGAGGGATGCGCTGTAGAACGACGCTCAATAGCCCAACCGCCACGAGCGCCGCGCCGTAGAGAGCCCATTTTTCGGCAGATACTTCCTTCATTGTACGCAGTTACTGATAGATTGAATAGCAACCAAATGGGACTTTATTGGTGTAGATAAGTTGCTGCTGAGAAAAAAGATCTGCGATCGCAAGAAGAGTTCAAAAAATCATCTTTGAATAACACGTTTTGGATTGCAGATCCCACTGGTATTCATCACGATCTTCACATGGCGACACGATCGTTGAGTTTCCTTCCAAATTTTCTTCTACAACGCTCATCGGTTTCCGTTGGCAGGGACACTATCTCATAATCAGCAGAGGGGCGTTCCGCACCTTTTTTTGAAAACAAGAACTGCACCGACTCACATTTCTGTGCATTCCTTCGGTCAAAGCAGACCATTGTACACCCCAAACGGTGAACCAAAGCAACAAACCTACCACTTTGTAAACGAAAGACACCATGAGACAGTCTTGGTCAGAACAGCAGTCTTATTACGACGATCAAGATGGTCTTCATCGAACCGATGGCGGACTAGGACATCCTCCGTCGCCTTTTTCGGACATTCCCTCGCACATGAGCCAAGAGTTTGACCCAGCGTCCTATGATCCCTATATGATGACTTCAACGAGCGGTCGGCCTTTGCGCAGTAGACGAAGCATGTTGTTGGCAGTCGGTGGAATCCTTCTTGTCGCCATTGTGATTATTATCGGCGTCAGCGCAGCTGGACACGGACCAGGGGCACTCGCTCCTTTGAAAAGACATCACGAGAAGTCGGGTATGGAGGATCCAGATCAACCGGTTTATGGAACAACAAAGAATGGCCCAAAACCTCCCAAGGTAGAAGTTACGACGGAGGTCGTCAATGATAACCGTGACGAATTCGGAACGACGCTTGTTTCTCTCTACGACAAGTACGACTTGGATTGGGCTACTCTTTCCGATGCTGAATCCCCTCAAAGCAAATCGCTACTTTCTGTGACTGGTGCAGCGGCATACGAAGGTATGGCGACCGCCAAGAAGGTTCAGCGATACGCTCTAGGTGTTTTCTACTATTCGACTTTCATGCGCGCACATGCCGAGTGGACCGACCCTACCGATTGGGTGTCTTCTCATGGCTGGTTGACCTCTGCCGATGAGTGCGAATGGGAGGGTATTGTTTGCGATAGTGCAACTGGAAAAGTTACCGGTATCCTGCTGTCCAAACATGCACTCTCTGGTTATCTTCCTCTCGAGCTTGCTCTCTTGGACCAATTGCAAGAGCTCGATCTCGCAAGTAACTTTATTCATATGACTGAAAGTGAGCACCATGGACTCCGTGTCTTTGGCATGCTGCCGAAGCTTGTCAAACTTCAAATGGACGACAACTACGTCATGACGGAAGGAACTGGACTCCCTTCTAGCTTTTCGAAATTGACTAATCTGGAGCGTCTGTCTATGTCTTACAATCTTCTGCAGGGAAACATTGATGGTGCTGTCGTGTCTCAGATGCAAAAGTTGACTCATTTAGAGATTGAATCGAACTATCTTTCGGGAGAAATCCCCGTCGAGCTTGGCCAGCTTCCCAATCTTTTCTACCTTTACTTGCGCCGCAACGCACTCACGATCGACCTGACTGAACTTTTTGTGAATCAGGTCGGATCTTACAAGGAGATCTTCTCTCTCTGGCTTGATGACAACATCATAACTGGTACTATTCCACCGGCCATCGGTCGCTTGACCGGACTAGCAAGTTTAAGCATTACGAACACCACACTTGGGGGTTCTATCCCTTCCGAGATCGGTAACCTCTTTGACTTGCAAAGGCTCTGGCTTTATTCGAATGATCTTACAGGCAAGCTTCCTGATACATTTTCAAGCTTGGTGAACCTGCAAGTCCTCGAGATCTATAACAATGAAATTACGGGAAAAGTACCAGAAGCAGTCTGCAATGCCGTTCAAAACGCCGATTACGATTTCCGTTCCATGATGGTGGACTGCAGCATGATCGAGTGCCCCGTCGGTACCTGCTGTACAGAGTGTTATTAAGCTGGCTCTGTTTTGCAATTGATTTACATGAAAGTTATGTACTTATGAACGATAAACTAAACATTATGAAACAACTGCTGCTTTGTTAGCTAGCATGCACAGCTGCTTCTTTTTTGCGGGCTAAGAAGCGACTTTTTCTAACAGGGAAGCAAGTTTTACAGCCATGACGCATCTGGTACTGCTTCCTCTGGTGGAATCTCACCACGCCGCTGACTCTGTCCTCCCTTTTGACGCCGAACAATAGGATACAAAATGTCCTTTGCAAATCGTTGTAAAATATACCCGGAAAGGCCCCAAACAACATCCGGACCACCCGTAAAAATAGGGGCAAATCCATCGCGATGGATCCACAAAGATCGATCTAATAAATTTGAAAGAGGCACAGTGAATACCTGCGCTACTTCCTCTGCATTCGGCAACAAATGCTCGGGCAACTCACCCCAATAGCATACCACGGGAGTAACCTTTAGGTACCAATGAGGTGTGAGAATCACCTTTTCACACGTTGTAGTGTAGTATGGTTAATATAAAAAATAAGCACTCACCGCAATGTTCACAAGATGTTGTATATCGCCCCAGTTACACCGTAAAACGCCCAATACATCCACAGGTTCATCCGGCAATCCATTGATTTCTTCTTTCATCTCCCGCAGGCACGTACTCACAATACTCGGATCTTGGACATCACACACCATTCCACCCGGTAGAGCGACTTCATCGGGATACGATCGTAAATGCGACGCCCGTTTCTCTAATAGAATACAAGGAACACCATCAACTGTACATAGCGCAATAACAACACCTGCTCGTTTGTCATGCGCTTGTGTAACAGTACGCGGCATTCGCATGAGCGCCTTCCTTATCAACTCCAAGTTGTTCCGATGCAGCGATTGGGTAAGGTCGAGAATCGGCGGTGCTGGTGCCCCTTTGGATGGCGTTTTCGGTCCATATCTTCGCTCGAGAACATACCTCGGATGATAGACGCGTAAAAAGTCACGCAAAGCATCCCACTTTTCTTCTTCGCAAAGCATAGCGGCGTATTGAAGGGCATCTTCTCTATCACGGAGCGCCGAAGCAATCGCCTTGACGGTATAGTTTTCACACAAAATGAGCATATCCGTAGCGGGATCGGCATGTAGCACCCCCAACCGTTGTTGCGGCATACTTCCTTGCAATTCCTGAGCCTCCATTCGTTTAAACAGTCGCGGCAGCTCGTCGCCGTCCATATTGACATTATCAACAACTCGTTCCTTCCAAAACTCGTAATTTCTTTCTTCCGTAGAAGGATGCAACAGTTGATCCGGCCAGACTCCTTTCCATAATCTTTGCGCGGTGGGAGTAGTGTTAGAAACTCCCGGAGATTCGTCGAGAGGGTGTGGAGTGTAACTGTTCGAAGAAAAACACCGGACGACGATTCTTGCGACATTTCGTTCCGGCAAAGCAAGTCGCCTCATCGCGTGCGAACGTCGCATGAAGGGCATCATGGTGTCTCAAGCTATATAATTGTGTTTTTATCTTGTTCCTGAAGAACGAATCTCTATACAATGTATTCGTACCTGGTATGACAAACAACAACGCAGCAGCAATAACAACAAAAAGCGCGACGAGCACAATAAAACGCTGTAAAAGAAGCCGTTGCGAAAAGACACGTCGATGACGTCATCAACCATAATGTCGATACTCATGACAGAAATACGGACAACACTTTTTCTTATAGTTTGTAAAACTATACATGAAACCAGTGTTGCTCTACTGTCTAAAACTACTTGTAAGCGGTATAAAGATGCTCATGTAAGAAACGTGTATCAAGCGGTTCGTGACTCGACTCAGAACGGCACACGACCCGCGTTTTCATTATAAAAAAAGGCACAAAAATACGGAGTATGGAGTATAATATTATTGGCTGCTTTTTATGCTCTTGTCTTTGACATTTATTCAGATTGGGTTTGATAGATATACAGAATGACTTTTCCTTTCTTTCTCCTTTGTCTCGCATGGACGGCGCGAACGGCGTTGTCGACGTATATGCTGGAACTGACTCCCCGGAACGCGAGAATGCTTTTACACCAAGTTACCCGGGAGAGCGACCATCGTTAGGTACGTAAAATGGTTCCCTATCGCATTGCATCGACGCATAGAGACTCCTCTACTGGATAGACGGACTGAGAAGTGATTTTGTGATGATGGTAGTCCTTACAACTATCTGTGTGTTATTTTGTTTTACTGTCGTGTCGCTTGCAGCGGCAATTACGATATCATTGATGATGATATACCGGGAGATTATTTGAGTGTCACATTGCAAAATACACTGGCGGAAGACGGCAAACGATTGTGGCACAATGAACCGGGATCGACGGAAGGGATATTCAGTTTAACGGTCGATCGTGGCCTGCGATTGGCCTTTTGTTTCGAATTTCGAGAAATCAGTGATGATGAAACAGAAACGGCCGTCGAACAATTGTTGATTGGATGGAATATTCGAGTGCACGCGATACCAAGAGAACTGCCGGACGGGGAAAGTGGCCCGGATACCGAGCGGGCCCGGCGTTTGTTGGAAAAGGCGGTGAATATTGAAATGGATTGGTCCAACTTGATGGATCATTTTGCCTTTTGAGGAGCCGAGAAGCGGTGCATATGAAACTGACTTCCGACATACTGAATCGCATTATGGGATGGACACTCGTTGAAGCATTTGTGGTAATGGCCATGGCATTTTTGCAAGTCATGTACTGGAAAAAGTTTTTCGAGCAGAGGCGGTATCTTTAAATAGTGACTCTAACGAGCAGAAGTGTTATCAGTGTCAAACAACTGTTGGACTGTTAGCTCTTTGTTTTGTGGGCTATTGAGCTAGTAGCACCGTAAAACCCTGAATAGTCTGGCTTTTGAACAGTGGGTCTTGATGCACGATCTGTCCGCAGAACAGTGGGCTCCAACTGTCGAGCCACGACCTACTAGAGAGCCTTACCTTGAGCAAATTACGACACAATTTAGCGAGGATAGCGCCGCTTTTTTCTAAAAAAACATCGTGTCTGTATACTAGACTAATAGTGAGGGATGAGGGAAGATCGCGAGAACAAATCTATCTCGTGACTTGTCGAAAAACGGACAACACTTTGGGACTATAGTAGAAACTAAAGTTACGATGAACGTTGAGTTTTCAACAAATAATGCTCTGCACGTAATCGTTCCCTTTCGTGGACACTGCAGGTTCAAACCAATAAATGCTAATGAAGAAAATTGCTTCAGCGGCGAGAACGACAACGGTAAATGCCCGAGCAATGGGGATCATGACTCGCAGCTCAAACACAGTCTAAAAATAGTAATATACAGGAAGAGTCTATAGTGAAAAACTGAAGTCAAAATCGCGGGGCATTCGCGACAGCAATTGAAAATAACATAAGAGCATCACATTGACTTGAACCAAACCATCGCACAATGGATGATTCGACAACCACCAACGAACCACAGTGGATCCAGCATCTACCAGAAGCTCTGGGCATCCGCAAAGCCGTGCAGCAAAGTAAATATCGATGGTGTGTACGAGAATCGGCCATGTGGGGGATTGCCACCGGTACCGCCATGTCGTTACACCGACTGCGCATGCGATCGCCGTGGGCTATTAACGCCGGCTTTCTCAGTTTCTTTACCGTATATGCTGGGTCGTATTATTTTTGTGTGAAACGACGCGACTATAAAGAGCAAGTTATTGAAATGATGATGAAATTGAATTCGTTTCAAACTGCAGCGGATATGCCCGAGCCTGTGCCTGTCGATGAGAATCATCCGTTTGTTTCTCCCGAAGGTGATATACCTGGAGAACGACAATATGTCGCCAATTTGCCGGAGCGAAAGGAATGGCAGAAGCAGCTTCCTACACAAGATGCGGCATCGATATTTGTGGAAGATAAACGAAGTAATTGTAAATGAGAGCGCGGAATCAAAAGGGCGCAAGAAGGCGAAAGATTCATTCAAGATAATTCTATTGTACATAAGAATTGAGCTATCCTTTCATCTTCCATCACCTTGCGTTGGTGACGGCCACATCAAAATCTCGAGGATTCTGTGCGTAGCGTGCTTTTCGTTCCATACGTCGCGACAAATCGTATCGATAATTCACCATGACGCCGAAACTGTTTTGCTGTCCGCGTGTAGAAGGATCCGCTTGTGTCACAATGCGAAAGACTTCCGCTCCATTGGTCAAATGAAACCGTGCGACTGGATCCAGTGGCTTGTAGCCTTCGTCTGGCGTCGTTTCGTCAACAATGTATTGTGTGGCCAGTTGATGAAGTCGTGTCTCTTGTTCACTCGAGATACTCTCTGTAGCGGCATCTTCCTCTTCTAAGCTTCGATTGAACTGTATTGTCAATTCGTGTTCCAAAGCAGGATGATTCGCCTTAAGCCACTTTCGAAAATGGGGCATGGGCGACAGCGTCACAAACTCATGCAAGCAAGGAAATTCCCCTCGCAACAAATTGACCGTCTCTGATATCAGCACTTCTCCGAGTCCAATCCCCGTCAAACCGCGCTCCAAGTTGCTAATGGAATAGAAAGCCGCTACCGTGGGTTGTTCGGTGGGTTGTGCCTCATGAATGGCACGCATACTGTCGGGAATGTCGGTTGCTTGGAGTGAAACATGAATGACCACGAGCGGCCGATCGAGCAAAAGGGATGCACAAGAGCATACACACGTCGATGTGGACCAAATCGATTGTGTAAATCCTTCCAACCTTGCACTGGATGTACTGCCTCTTTCCGTACGATCCGTTCAATGACGGCGGCCGGTGTCTGGTCGTAACGGATGCGTTGCGCAAGCAAGACGGACGGAGAAAACCACATGTTCAAGACGCGTCGCCAGTGTTGATCGATTCTCGTAATGCGCTCCTGGAGGGGGATCGAAGTCGCCGTCATTGTTCGACGGTGACCGTCGTAGAAATGCCAAGTACGTTTGAATATCAGCACGGGAAGCCAAAAGAAAGCGTAAGGCATCCGCCGTGGCCGTTTCTAGAAAGCAATCGATCAGAATGGAATAGAGAGGCGCGGAAGAATCACTTTCATGGCTTTCGTTTGCCAAATGATGAATAATTTCCCGTCGTTGACAAATATCATTAGGTTGCGACAAGAGTGCCGGCAATTCTGTATATTGTCGATTTATGAATGTAATAATGTCACGCTGATGATCCGAGTGTTTCGACTGATGGTAACGAAGGTCTTCAATTAGCTTTTGAAACGAATGCAAGAGTTGCGTGGAAGATTCATTCGTCGCTCTTTGCCAAGTTTTGTCGTCCTGAGAGGATACGAATCGAAAAAGAGGCGCGGTTCGAGCGACTTTATAGTTGCTACACCTTCGCAGAATAAGACATTGAAATCTTAAAATCATTCTGGTATAAATCAATGCACTTTTCTATTTGAAGACAACATCTCAGCATTACAGTCAACGAATAAAACTGTGCAAGGTTGCAGTATGCAAGGTTGTGTTAGACGGCGTTTATTTTCGACAAACAGCGTTTCTGTGTGAATGAGTAATAACAGCAGTCTCGTCATACAGAAAATCTGTGTGATTGGTCCAGAAAATCTGGACAAGGTGGTTTCATCTCACAGATCGGTTCATATTTGCTGGTTCCAGAAAAAGTCTGGACATGGTGTTATGGATCATACGGAAAGTATGTATCGCTTCCTGCAAAATCGGGAGACGTCGTTGTTCGACAAACAGCGTTTCTGTGTGAATTATTCCAGAAAATCTGGAACAGCTTTCTCGTCATGCACTTACAGAAATGCTGTGTGATTGGTCCAGAAATTCTGGACCAGGTGTTTTCATCTCAAAGATTGGTTCTTTGCTGGTTCCAGAAAAGCGGAACACGGTGTTATGGATCATACGGAAAGGATGTATTGCTTCCTGCAAAATCGGGAGACGTCGTTGTTCGACAAACAGCGTTTCTGTGTGAATGAGTAATCCAGAAAATCTGGAAACAGCGTTCACGTCATGCACTTACAGAAATGCTGTGTGATTGGTCCAGAAATTCTGGACCAGGTGGTTTCATCTCACAGATTGGTTCATATTTGCTGGTTCCGGAAAAAGTCTGGACATGGTGTTATGGATCATACGGAAAGGATGTATCGCTTCCTGCAAAATGTGGAGACGGCGTTTTCGACAAACAGAGTTTGTGTGTGAATTATATTACAGAAAATCTGGAAACAGCGTTCACCTCATACAGAAGATCTGTGTGATTGGTGATTGGTCCAGAAATTCTGGACGAGCTTTTCCAGAAAATCTGGACACTGACGTGAACGCGCATGAAACATAATGAGCAACATAATTTACCCTGGTATAGACGCATGGCGGAGTAATTGCAGATTATAAATAATACACTCTCGTCGTTGAAAATTCTTTTTTCTATTGTTGATTCATTCGCATCAGAATGAAATTAAGCAGCATCGTTTCTCCCTGCATATTCGTTTTTATTACAGAAACCGCATCTGCTTGGCTTTCCCTGACCACGAGGCAGAAACGTCATTTTATGGGCTCCTCTTCTACAATCCGCTTCTCGATTCCTTCATCTTCGACTCCCATGTTCCCATCTGCTACGAATAACAAAAATCCGCTTCCTATTCTACCCATTCCGCCGCCCATTTGTTCGACGGAACCAGGTTCATGGGCGTATGATACCATGAGTCGTCGGGTCGACGCGGAGATTTTGCAGCGTACCTGGGACGACAATCAAGATCTTTGGGGGCAATGGAGTACGGAGCATATCGATGTCGTACAACGATTTGAGTTATTACGAAACGAGTTACAAAATGCCGCGGCGACTCCTTTACAGCATTTGGAAGAACCCGTAATTAAATCAGCCGAACGAGAAAAGGAATATCAAGAATGGCAACAAATCTTGGAACCGTACGTTTCCAACCAAGATACCTGGCTGACGGCACCGTGGATGGTAACAGAATTCTTGATCTATCGGAAGCTCATGCAAGCCATCGGTTACTGGGATCCGAAATCTCCAGGATATCAGCACGATCCCTTTCTGGCTCAAAAACAAGCTGGATTGCATTCGTCGGTTACTTCGGCGGAATCTGTATTGGCCAAACTTTTTTATCAGACCCCGGAAGTTCTCCACGAGGAATCGCTAGAAGCTGGTTTGGCACTCGCCACGAGTATTGCTTTGTGGGGCAACAAGATGGATTTGTCGTTGTGGCCCGCCGACAAAGAACAGCGCAACAGTGATATCTTTTCCAAGATACTCGAACAAGCCAGTCAGAATTTATTGCACGATGATACACAAGTCCTCCGCCGGCACTGTCAGATGTTAAAAGAGCGAGGAGGAGGACAAGTGGATATCATTGTTGACAATGCCGGATTCGAACTGGTGACGGATTTAGCTCTCGCTCATTATTTGATCGAATCGGGCATTGCAACGACGGTTACGTTTCAACTCAAATCGCATCCGACCTTTGTGTCAGATGCCTTGGAAAAGGATTTGCTGGAAACTGTGGCGTATTACGAACAGCTGGATCCCGCAGAATTTCCGGCGTGTCACGCGGCCGGTCAAAAATGGCGTCAATTTTTACAAAAGGGTCAATGGAAGTGCCACGAAGACAACTTCTGGGTGCAACCGTATGCCATGTGGGATATGACCGAACCGTTGCGATCGGATCTGGTCCGGCGCTGTGATTTAGCGTTTGTGAAGGGCGATGCCAATTACCGACGTCTTTTGGGCGATCGGACCTGGGACTATACGGCGCCTTTCCAAGATGTAGTGGGAGCTTATTTCCCTTGCCCAGTGTGTGCCTTGCGAACACTCAAAGCCGAAATTGGTTGTGGTATGGATGCGGAGCAAGTGAAGCGAGCACAAGAACTGGATGATCAGTGGATGGTGAATGGACGATTTGGTGTGGTGCACTTTGGTAGGGGCACCAATGAGAGAGACCAGCTTTCTAACGCGTAATAATTAAGCAGCTACTGCATTACTTTGTTGCGATAATAACACAAACCCCAAGCACAGACAGACTTGCTCTTGAGTATAGCAACAAACGCATCGATATCAATTTCATCGTCCTTATCGCCCTTCCAATCCACAAGCTCCTTTGCGGCCGCACATTCGTATTGCTGCAAGGGATACTTTTGCGAGGGAATGGGCAATATTTGACTATCGGGTACGAGCTGACATGTATCTTGCAAGTAATCGACGATTCGCGTCACATCCTGTAACGTCACGCGCTCGCGTCGTCCCTGGAGAACTTGATAGAGTATTTGAATTCGCTCGGGAGTGGATGAGTTCAAAGCCAGCGAAAGTGCCACCCACCAGAATTCTACCGGCATAGCATCCAGTGTTGTTCGATTGTGTTTTTGCAAAGCAGCGACGATGACGCGATCAATGAGATGACCCAGTTCTACCGTAAAAGCCGGCCCTTTCATGCTGGACATGACACGACGTACGGCTTCGACAAAAGCTGGATAGGTCATTTCCTCGTCGGCGACTTCGGTAATCAATTTCCGAAATACATCGGGTGTTAATTGTGCATTCGCAAAGCGTAAATCGTCAATTTCGAGAGGATCCAATGCGGCTTGTGTTTCTATGTCGTCACGAATCGCGTTGCGTTTGTTGGTGTTCATGTAAGATCGGACGAGATACGCAATCAATAGACCGATCGAGGACAAGAAAATAGCACCGAGATTGTCGAGAAATACGTTGCTTTTGACGGGTGTTTTGTTGAGTGTTGTGGCTTTGGCTTCTTCGGCACTCGCGATGGATGCGGTGGAAGAAGAAGAAGACGAGCAGCGCACGGCGAAGGTACAAAGAAAGGGTCGGGAGAACAGAAGATGAGGTGCGGCCGCTCTCTCTACCGACGCGCCTACTCGTCTCAACAAATAAGACTTTGTCTTTGTGAAAACTAATGAACGAGATGCCATGGTAAAAATTCTGATGGCCTGTCAAAACCCAGCACAACCTAACAACGTCGAATAATGCGGCGGCTGGGGAAATATTTGATCCGTGACTTCGCAATCCAGTCGCGAAAAAAGTAATATACATTTAAGCCTATAGTAAATACGGAATCTCCAATATACAGAGACGATAAAGTCGTTTGTTGTAGACGCTGCAAAAATAATTGAGTTGTATTTGGTATTGTAAAGACTATGGTCTACGATCCTAGAGGACATGGAACGGAGCTCTGATAGCAAGAGCTTGCTCAGGAGAAGACCGATTCATGAATGAAATACAGGGTTTATCGTGATTATGGAAAACGAGGACTTCGTAAAGATCTCATTCGCGAGAGGTTTGATGCGCGTATTGCAAAATGCTGCTAGTAAGAAAATCTGCTATGCTGACCAACCCATGACACCGTGTTCTGATTCCCTGAAACCAGCACAAAATCATTGTGAGATGAAAACATCAGGTCCAAAATTTCTGGACCAGTAAAACAGAATTTCTGTATGACGTGATCGCATGTTCCAAATTTTCTGGAACTCGTACAGAAACACTGTATGTTAACAAACGCCGTCGTTTAAACTTCTTGAAGTCAAACCGCAATTCTGCATGATCTGATACACTGTGTCCAGATTTTCTGCAACATGCACAGAAGCTCTGAGAGATGAAAACGCCTGGTCCAGAATTTCTGGACCAGTCAAACAGATTTACTGTATGACAAGATCACTATTTCCAGATTTTCTGGAATTCGCACAGAAACGCCATTTGATAAAAAAAAACGCCGTCGTTTAACCTTCTTAAAGCCATACAGCATCTCGGTAGGATCCGTAACACTTTGTCCAGATTTCCTGGAACCAGCACGAACCTATCTGTGAGATGACAACACCTGGTCCAGAATTTCTGGACCAGTCAGACAAGATCACTATTTCCAGATTTTCTGGAATACACACAGAAACGCTGTTTGACGAAAACCGCCGTCAAGTAAACTTTTTGAAACCATCCAGCATCTCGGTATGATCCGTAACACTATGTCCAAATTTTCTGAAACCAGCCGAGAAGCTCTGAGAGATGATAACACATGGTCCAGATTTTCTGGACTAGTCAAACAGATTTTCTGTATGACGTTATCGGTATTTCCAGAGCCATACAGCATCTCGGTAGGATCCGTAACACGTTGTCCAGATTTCCTGGAACCAGCACGAACCTATGTGAGATGAAAACACCTGGTCCAGAATTTCTGGACCAATCAAACAGAATTTCTGTAAGATGTTGTCGGCATTTTTCAGATTTTCTGGAATTTGCACAGAAACGCTGTTTGATGAAAAACGCCGTCAATAAAAATTTCTTGAAGCCATACACCATCTCGGTAGGGTCTATGATCCGATACACTGTGTCCATATTTTCTGGAACCAGCACAGAACCTCTGTGAGATGAAACACCAGGTCCGGAATTTCTGGACCAGTTTCTGTATGACTTGATCGCAATTTCCAGATTTTCTGGAATTCTCACAGAAACGCTGTTTGACGAAAGGACCGTCGTTTAAAACTTTTTGAAGCTATACAGCATTTTTTTATATAATCCGTTACACTGTTTCCAGATTTCTGGAACCAGCAAATATGAACCAATCTGTGAGATGAAAACACCTGGTCCAGAATTTCTGGACGATTCAAGCAGAATTTCCAGATTTTCTGGAAATCACTCAAGAACACTGTTTGGTCAATAACGCCGTCTCCTGACCTTTTCTCATGACTCACGATTGATCTTACTATTTTAGGGCTCAGTTCAGAGCCTTGGTTCGCAGTCATGGGTTTAATAGGCATCCGTATTTATTCTACGTGATCTTTGTGGATTGCTACGTGCGACTAATTATTTAAAAAAATGATTTCGACAAGCAATTCAGGTGCTACAATGACATTGTGAATAAAATTCAACATAAAATAGAATATCTAATTAATTAGTGACCTTATGATAATACTGACACAAATCAATAGCAATCTGAATTACAACGCCACGCGATGACTTGAATCTTGCCGTGCCAAAGCATCACCAATCCGCGCGAAGGCCCATGAAGGCACCATCGACTCACTGGAGTCATCGCCGTCGGGACACGCATCTTTCTTGCACGTAGGACATCCTGTCGTAAAGCAATCATCAAAGGAATGAGAACCGGAGAGCCATTGATCAATGCAACCCACATGGAAGCTGTGGCTACATGGCAGGACTCTCAAGCGATCTCCATCCGCAAACTGCTCCAAGCAAATGACACACACATCGTCATCCTCTGCATAATCCGGCAATCCTTTTTGATTTGAACGTGACCGATGTCTCTTGTCCTTGTGTTGAACCTCTTTCGATCCGTAACCCCCCTCTTGTACCAACATCCAACTCCATTCTTCCGGCTTGCCCGTCGAATCCGAGTGATCATCTTCTTCGTCACTGGACGTTTCTTCCGGAATACGTGTCGCGGTGAGCCGAGACTGGTACGTAATTGTGGGCAGTCGAAGAATACTTTCCACGTCAAGGTGTCGACTGGCGCTGCGAGCCATTCGCACAATGTCCATTTGTGAAATATCGTAATCGAGTCGTCCAAATCCACTGGTATCCGAAGGACCGGAGGATCGAGAACCCGCCAAGGCGTTGTGGACGTAATAGGCTTCGGCTTGGCTACTGAGCATTGCCGAAGAATAAGATAAAGAAGAGGAGTGCCTTTGCAACTGAACCGAACAGGCATCGAACTCATCTACGGAGACCGCCATGGACGGAATGGAGGATGAAGAGGAAGAAGACGAGCACGATGCTGAGTCATCTTGACTTGCCGATGCTTCGATAGTAGAGAGCTCCTGACCTTTCTTGTTATTATTTCCTTCCAAAGTAGCCTCCCATATCTTGCTATGATGAAGCACAATGTCATCGTCCTGGAAAAGCCAGCACGCTAAGACATTGAAAAGGCTGCCCGAGAACGAAGAGCTCTCCTTGTTCTTGAGAAACAACTGAGGACTTCCACCGTACAAATGACCCGAACAGAGCAAGTCTTCGAGTCGATAAAGTCCCGAATGAGAAGGAATCGAGCGAAGAATTGCCGGCAACTCCTGTTGAAGATACTCAGCAAAATGGCTGGGCGCTTTTTGGAGAAGAGTGACATCCAGTTTACAACAAGTAGGCGGTGCATGACGAAACCAACCAACATAGGGAGATGATTTGTTTTGCGTTCCTTGCGGATACGAATGAGCGGTAAACGCGCTGTGCTGTGAACTTGAAGAATGATGATGCGAAGTCAGCGGAGGTGAGTGACGAAACCACCCGACGTACGGATTCGACTTGAGAGAAAGATTAGAGCATTTCCGGTAAGTAACTTTCATCAGCGTCGGCCTAGCTCTGCTAGAAGGCAGAGAGTTGTGGCGACGTAAATTCGAATTGGGGTTATCGAGCATTTTTCCTGTCTCGGGACAATGAGAATTTCGGTAGGGTATTCGCAAAGCAACAATCGTAGCTAATTCTTCAAGAAATTTGATAGTGGCTCAACAATGCAGCGAATTCAAAGATCTACTTCTTCAAATGACTTTGTGGTGCAAATTCGAATTTCAGAAGTCAATTGTTTGCGCAGCAGATCCTTGCTGCACAACACTGACACCTCGTCGTTTCAGATCAAAGAACAACTTGCGTCGAATTCGTCCATTTTTGCGTGCGATCATTCGTCACGTTGTCTCATTGCAGGAACGATAATGTCTTTTGCATTTCCGAGAATACCAAATGGCACTCGCGAACGGTCATTTATTTATTGTGCGAGCGCGCGGTCACGTTTTGTATTATGAGATCTTGTTCATAGAAAGTGTAGTACTATACTCTATTTTTGTAGTGTCCACAAAGAGCAGCGCGTTCGGAACGCACGCACCACGCGCAAACGCGGGAGACGCAGACGTGAGTGAGTCCAAACGGCGGGAAGATTTGACACGTGTCGCATTCAACATTCAAAACGTGCGTCTAGTACTCTTTTCGTCACACAAGGAATTCGAATTTCGTGCCGGAATTCTTGCAATGCCTGACTCATGACAACTCATGACTTAAATATGATGACGGTGTTATTACGGTTTTAAAAGACGAGACGCTCTCCTTTAGCTTTACCTAGTCAAAAGGAGCTATGAGAGCACTTGTTCAAACCAATTACTGGCGGAATTACTACTATCGACATCTATAAGATGCCGCAGAAGAAGAAGAAGAAGAAAAGCCACCTTTCATCGCTTTTGTTCTTTAGCTAGCTGGTTACAGGCTGATAACAATTCGCGCCTTAAACGAAATCACGAGGAAGGATTTCGAAATAGATCCGCGATGGGAATGAATTCTGTTCTTCCAAATCCACCTCCAGGAGGATCAGGAGATGTTGGGTCACCGTTTGCGTCTTTCGGGTAACACCACAGCAGCAGTCGCCGTGATAGTTTGTGAAGTGGCACAAAATTTGTAGCGGTTTCATCTTTACCAAAAACAAGCGTTTCAGTTCGATTGTCTTTGATATTGTGGAGCCGGTAAGTGATCATCATGTTGTCACTGAATGCGTAGTGAATATCTAGCTCCTTCTTCTGTCGTTTCTTTTCCTCTTCTTCTACTCGTTGTAGTTCAAGAGCGGCTTCTTTTCGATTAAATCGCTTTCGTTTCTTAAGCATTTCGTTCTTTTCTGCTATGGGAATACCACCGGGCCCCAAAGGCGGCGGTACTTTTTCATGGTTCAATTCGGCGCGCTTCTGCACCAATTCGTCGTCGAACATTCGCGGAATTACTTTGTGTTCCAGCAGCTTGAGTAGTTCGTCAAATTTAGAGTTTCCTTGTGTTTCCTCCTCATTGAACCACAGAATATCCGCTCGTCGGATGTGTAGAACGACTTCGACGCATTGTTGTTGACCCACTTTGACTTCCAGAAAAGTACGCGGGTGAGCGATCTTCATGGATCCCGCTTTCCTCTGTTGTTGACGAAGAATTCGACTTGATGCTGTTAATAAAACATTTTACCTGGTAGTTTACTTTCTTTTGCTCGTTTGGAAAGGGTGACTTTGTCGGCAATTTGCAAATGTCGCAAAATTTTCTGTTGGCTGTTACCATGTACATCAATCCCGCAAAGACGTGACTAAAACATAGACGAAGTCTCATAGCGGTTGTTTGACTTCTTAATGAGTATTCCTACGGTCAACATCCGCCCCGGAAGAAAGTATTGGTAGCCAAAAACCAGAGTAGATGCATTTTAGGACGAGTCAGTTAGCTAAGCTCAACGTTGGTTTGCCAGAATGAATCAAGATGAGCTATAAAGCCAGCGGTGTAACTAATCAGAAAAAATATACATTACTAACAAGTTAACGACGACGAGAAACGTAGTTGAGCGTTCTCCCTTGGATTCTCAGTAGCTCGTGGCGAAATACATGTATTCGACGGCTTACAAAATTGAGATGAAGATGATGTATCTGAAAAATATCTGATGGCAATTTTTTCGCATTTCTACTCTGTTTGGGTGACTGGCCTTTCTTCTACCGCGCGCGTAGGGATGGTGCAAGAGGCGGAGAGGTCGGGCAATCGAGGTAATGTTTTGGTTTCGTTTCTTTTCATTTTCCTGGCACTGTGATATGGATCAAGAAGCGAACTCGTCACTACAGAGTTTGGAGATTTCCTTCCGCCTGGCGTTATGACAATTGGTCTTCCATCGTAGTCATTTGCATATTTAAACCCAGCAGCCACAGCCAAAGGCTTGGTTCGTCTTTGCGCGATCTCTCGGATGAAGAAAGCGGTTTATTGTATGTAAACGAGGCTACGTCGCCATACGGCTTGACGGAGGAAGATAGGCCCGCTAACTCGTCTGCTCCACCAGGAAAGAAGCCTTCCGCACTGCAGCAAGTTACCTAAACATACGGGGTGGTGTGAGTGCAACTTCACAGCAGTGTGATGCGATTACAAGTAACGTACATTACTACACCCATCGGAAAAGGCTGCAAGAAAGAAGTCTCGATAGATGGATACTTCCCCGAACAAATAGAGAAATGAGTTTCTTGTTTGATTAGATTCTGTGTTCTTGTTGGCGTCGTTCTTCGAATCTTCCAACGTATCATAGTCTTCATCATCGATTATTATCCGATGGCATTCATCGTCACACTTAACTTCGTTCGCTTCCTCTCCACAAAGAATGGACATTTGTTGTAATGCAATACAGTTGGCCGTTTTACTTCTTGAGCCAATTCAAAAGTGCAAGCCCCAAAAGCACAATCGCTGAAAGCGTTTTGCAGATTGGAAAGAAGTGGTGGTGTCTGGATGATTCTAACTTCATGAATAATCATGAATCATGATGCATTTCTCATTTTAATTTTCAACGTATAAAAATCAAAGAAATTTTACGAGTCCGTGTAAATAATGAGGAGATTCGAGCGTTAAGTGACGTTACAAGAAGAGATTTTCCTCTATGTAAAAGCGTTGGAGTGAGTCTTTGGGCGTGTCACAAGTATTATTATGACGTTCTACGGTTTTGTTTGAAATCAAATGCCGTTACTGGTAAGCCTTAAGGTTAGGGTTGAAAGGATTTTTGAAACGTAACCGTACCTTTAGTTTTCTAAAAAGCAACAAGTTGATGTCAGAGAGACGCATCTTTGGCTCTATAGGTCCCACAACGCAAATTACAGCGATATGATCGAAGAGTATTTGTCTCAGGAAGCCGTCACTGGTTCAGCAAGTCAAGCAATGAACCCCTCAAAAGCGACCGAGTAGTTTAACTTTTGTTAAATCGCCTCTTACCTCTATAGACTAGAAAACGAAAAAAAACAAGAAACAGGATTAAATTCTCTTTGGATCAACACTTTTTGTGTTGGCTGCTATAAGATCAATAAAACTATTCAATGACGCTACAGTTTTAAAGACATCGTGAAGCAGATCGACGTTTCTTCACTCATCGCTTTCGCGTTGCCATAAATCGCCAAGTCAACAAGGAGATCACAGCCACTGCTGCGGCAGCTTGGGCGCCTTTTCTCCAGTTCTCTTCCCTTAGGTTTGCAGCTTTACCACCCTGCTCGAAAAGACTTCGCATAGGCGTCAACACTTGCACCGCTTCTTGAATGAGTGCCTTATCAATATCAAGCTCTTCAAACGTGCTTCGCAAGTGTTTCATCATCAAATCAAAGTGACTTTCGTTCAACCCCATTTCGAATAATTTGGCGTGTTTGTTAAGAACAAGATGTTCGACATCCAAGTCTTTCGGCATGGTCGTAAAGGCAATCGACATGAAATTAAACTGATGCCATTTAAGAACCGAAATGTTATTTCCGTGGAAAAAACGTTGCAGTTCCGGATCTTGCAGCAGCCGGTCGTAAAATCGATCCACGGCCGCATTCAGAACTTGCTTTCCTCCGAGTTTGGCCAAGAGTTCGTCCTTGCGTGAACTCTGGCTGCTGTGTAGGACTTCGGCACTCGCTAATGTCATGATGAAGAGTAAGAAAGAAAAGAGAATATAAGGAGGTAATACAAGTCAACAAGGAAGGTGAAGAAGAATAATGGATGGTGCGATTTTGATAAGTGGCATTTCAATGTGACGCGTCGACGCGTCGGAGGTGCAGAATTGTTGCGTGAAGGCGGTGCAAACGCGAATTGTTCGCCGTCGAAAAGCGAACCGGGAAAATGTCGCACCGCGTTGTTGAGATGCAGCGCAGAAAATAAAAACAAAAAAAGCGAGAGAATAAAATCCTATCTTCGAAGTATGATATGAGAGACTACTTGTTAGCAAAGCTTAAGGTATTTAACTAACAATGAGCGGGTTGGTGGGGAGAGCAATCGGAGGCGTGGTGAATCCGGTCGTTAGCAATGTTGATTTCAATGACATTCTGATGCGTATCGACTTAAATGAGGTCATCGATCGTATTGATGTAGACAGAATTCTTGAACTTGTTGATATAAATCAGTTACTGGAAAGAATCAATTTCGATCGAGTCGTCGAACGTTTGCCGATTCAAGAAATTGTCGATCGATCCAACATTGGGGAGATTGTCGCTCGCTCCTCTTCGGGTATCTTTTCTCAACTTCTCGACGCTATTCGAGCTCAAGCGGCCAAGTACGATTACATCTTTCAAGGAATGGGTAGATGTCGCTGCTACTGGAGAAAACGCTTTGTTGACTGGGAGCTACCACCAAAGCCTGGAAAATACGATCGGATTGCCGACGGAAAGATTCGATGTCCTCGAAATGCTGGAGGTCTAGCGTACGCCATGCAAGGACGGAACGCTGGAATTGTGTCGAGGACGTGCTCTTACTGGATAGATGAACTGTTCATTATTTTCTCATTTGCGGGCTGGATCGCCCTCGCTCGACAAGCCTACGGCGTTGTCCAGAACGAAGAATTCTACACTCCTGAATGGCTATACGTGATCATGTATATCTCCTACGGAGTTTCTTACGACTTTCTCTCTTACTACTTGGTTGGGAGAACGCTGGGTATGGCTATTATGGGTCTCAAGCTGGTCAGTCAGAGAACCGGAAAATGGCTCGGCCCAATTCGTTGTTTTGTAAGAGCGCTGTTTGTGTCAATAAGGCTGCTGGCTTTGCCCAGTCTGATCATCGGCTTGATTCGCAAGGACAGGAGGCACTTTCTGGACTTGGTATGCGGATCATGTGTCATCTATTCCTGGGACGCCCGTCCCCCAAGGAGGTGCGACAGTCAGGCGAAGCATTCAATGAGGGACAGCAATCCTTACTTCAGACCGTTGGAAGACGACGACGATCAAGAGCTTGAAGACTTTCATGAGCCTTGACTCGACTCTGAAAAATGCTTGGCGAACTTTTTGCTACGGAGTAGATTTTATTGCCGGCGTTTCATTTTCAGTCACGAATAGTGAGGATCGTAACGACGAGAACAGTCATTTTGACACTATGACCATCGTACACTATGTTCGATAGAGTTTTGACTTCTTGACCTCTCCCCCCTCTCCGTCTTTTTCGCGGGCAAAGGGCAGGCACAGCACTATGGCTCAAAGAGTAGAATGGGACTATCCAATTTCGCCAATTTTTATTGAAGACGTTGCGACGATTACATTTTGTTTGTTTATCTTGTTCCGATCGGAAAAAGGGATTAGTTTCAACAAGTCGCGTTGGTTAGACCCACAGGCAGCCGGAAAACCAAATGAAAGAAGACATGAGTGAGAGTAACTACAGTGAAAGCAGTGAAGAAAGCACGGCTGTGCTCAAGCCTGTGGACGATACACCGTCGGACGCAAAAGACGTTGAGACCACTCAAATGACTCATCCAGAGTCGGAAGAAGAGTCTAATCAAGGCTCTGATGAGGATTCGGATGAGGAATCGGAGGGTGAAGCTCAAGCGGCTCAAAAGAAGGACAGCGAGGCATCGGTGGAGTCGGACGACGAGTCCTCCGCCTCGGAGCAGCAGCCAGAGAAAGGAAGCGCAGAAGAACCGGTACAAGAGGACAAATCCGAGAACGAGGCTGATGACGATGACGAACAAGTCGCACCTGATCTTTCTATGACAACTGAAAATGAAGACAAGGAGGCTAAGAAAGAAGAAGAGGAAGAGGTCACTAAAGAAGTTGTGGAGGTTACTGAAGACGTTGTACCAGCTACTGTCTCCGAACACGTTTTGGAACCAGAAACCGAGGCAAAATGCGAAGATAGCACACCTGAGATTGCGAAAGATGTAGAATCGAAATCCGAGGATAAGGAAGAAAAGCCTGTGGATACCGCTGCCATCAAAGCGTCTTTTTTCTCAGGGAAGCGCCGCCCCTTCCCAGGGAAGCGCGAGTGCGGACAAATTCAGAGAGCCGGTACTGAAGGAAAAGATTAAAAATCCCGTTTTGCTGGAAAATGCGGGGCAAAAGCACGGAGCGGGCATTGATAAGTTTCACGAACCTGTGCTCAAGACAAAAATTAAGAACCCGGTGTCGTTTAGCGGACAGAAGCACTCGGCCGGAGCTGCCACTTTCGAAAGCAAGGTCGCTCTCGAGAAAGGTCTCCGAAACCCGACTTTCGGATATCTCAAGTCCTCCTTCACAGGTATCTCTAAATTCACGGAACCTATTGCGGTTTCAAGCGGCAAAACTGACAGCTTGAAGCGTAGTGAGTGGGGAAAAGGTGGACCGAAGGGCAGCTTCAAATGGGTGCAAGTCGGTGGCTCTTGGAAGAAGCAGTACGATGCATAGACATTAAAGAAACCTTCACATTGAAGCGTTTGCTATCACTTCTGCGTACAGATGCATACATACATACATTTCAAACGATGTAATAATTTGAATCGAATAATATTAATAAAAATCTCGTATAGAAATCTTAACTGTAAGCCCATAGAGACGACAGCTGCAGCTGCATATAGTAGCAAAGAAAAATTGTTAAAGTGGGGAAAATAAAATCTATCTACGAATCGGTTGCCCCTTGCACCATTCACCGTCATGTCTGATCGAACCGTCAGGTCGGATCTCCTTGCCGCTACCGTGCATTTCTCCATTCCACCATTCTCCCTCATACCAACCGCCATCACTCCAACTCATTTTGCCGAGACCGCAAAATTCGCCTTCACGGAACTCGCCTTCGTAAATAGAATCATCGGTGAATACGCATTTACCCCTTCCATGGCGCATTCCATCGACCCAACTTCCGGAGTACGTAGAACCGTCTTGATACGTCATTTTGCCTTCAATCATTTGGCCATTGATGTACTCTCCCTCAAACGTTCGACCGTCTGCAAACTTCATTATTCCGTGTCCATCTGTAAATAGCAAGGTTGAGTCATATTCAAAGCGCAAAGGATAATTGCTGGCACAATGGACTTACGTTTGTGGTCATTCTTGAGCCCGCCTTCGTAGTAATCGCCATCACCATTCGATAACCGGCCGTGTCCTGTCCACCGTCCATGTTTCCAATCGCCCTCATACCATCTTCCTGCTCGGTCATATTCGAGACGGCCATAACCATGGGGCATTCCTGTGCTGTTGCTGATCGACCCTGTATAAGTACCTTTTTCACCGTAAGGGTCGGTCACATCCATTGCTGCTACTTCATAGGTTCCGCCTCCTGTTCCTGTCGACCTCGCCGATCGCGAGGATCGTTGTGAACTTTCTCCGATGCTTCCCCGGCGCGATGGCTTCTTCGTGTTCATGTGGTCTTGCGGCCCTACGTCCTGTCTCGAAGAGTTCCGCTTACTGCTGTGGTAACTTTGCTCATCGTCGTGGCTCCTCCGGGAGGCTGTACCACGCGAATGAATGGACATGGATCTGGATTGGCGACTGTGTGCTGCGCTTGCAAAGCTACGATTGTCGAAAGCTTCTTCTTCAAGCGAGTCGTGACTTTCGCTGTCATCTTCGTCCTCGTCTAGCTCCAACTCACGAGGCAGCGTCTTGACTGACTTGCTGGCACTGACGATAGAAACTGCTCCCGTTGTAGCTTGCGTACCAGTGCTGTTGCGACGAGATGCCTTGTACGTAACTTGAAAAGTATTTGTAGTTTGTTCATCCTCGTCTTCATACTCGTAATGATGCCGCAACTCTTGGCTTCCGTAACCTTCAGAAGTTAAGTCCTCGCCTTCTTCGCGCCACGTTTCGTGTTCGTCATTAACTGTGCGTCGGTCCGAGTCGTCATCCACGTGATCATCTTCATCGTCGTCGCCCAGATTGATTTCACGTGGAACACCAGACCGCCCGGAGCGTCCGCTACCTCGCTGTTGTCGATTGCTTGTCGAACGACTTCGATAAGATCGCCCGGATCTCACACTCTGGTGATCACCCGCCACTGTGGTTCCTCCACCGCCTCCAAAGTGCTCCTCCTGCAGTTTACGAACCATGTCATGGAGAAATGTGAGTTGCGATTTCATCATTTCTAGTTCATCTTTGAGTTTCTTATTTTCTTCTTCTTTCGTCTTTAGCTGTTGTCGTTGATGATATGAGCTACTACGAGTTGTGGAAACGGTCAAGCTGTCTTTCTTGTCTCCAATATTTTGCTTGGGAGCATGTTGAGGAGAGTGTGTCACTTGGGCGTGATGCCTGTTTTTAGGAGCCGGCGGCGGTGGCGGGGCCGGAGCTTCGTCTTCGACAGGTTCACCTCGTAGCCTTTGATACTCCGCTTTCACAACCTCCTTTGGAACATTCGGGGTTTGCAAGTAAAGAGGTTCTGCGTTTGGATCGGCATTTGGAAGTTGAAATGTCTCATTCGGATCAACAGAATATAAATACTTCTTTGCCCCGTGCACAGAAAACGGCTTTAAAAACGAGAACCCCTTTTGATCCTGAAGGAACTTTTGAATATGTTTTTCCGTGTAATGATGTCGCGCAATGTAATATCTGATCACATACTGTCCCTCCTTTCTTCCCGGCTTCCAATCATCCGCTTTGTCTGGTGCGACTCGTAAGACTCTATCAATCGAGTCTTTCAGTGCCTGCGACGCGGGATGATCTTTCACAAATTTCAATTTAATAACGCCGTCAAACACTGGATGATTCGAATCTCTGAATTGTTTTTGAAAAGTCCTACAATGTCTCCATGAACAAATACATTTCGGGACAGCATTAGTGCCGTGCTGTGAAGAACCGTTCATAATGGTTTCACGGTCATCAACGCTCGTTGAAGCTTTCGGAGGAATGATTGCGAGTCTTAACTGCACTGAAGCAGGAGAATAATTCAATCAATTACTGATTAGCCAGAATAAACAAGTTGTTGAGTCTCTAACGATTGCTGCAATTCATTCGCTGCACCTCGATCAACCCCCCAACTGCTTTTTGCTTTCAGCGTCACGCGTCACGCAACCCCGCTTTGCAAACTATAGAGTTGGAACGAGCGAAAACCGCGGGCATTCGTACGAGACACAAAGAAACAACCCCTTTTACTCTCTAGTCTCTAGTAATGTGTACTTGGCTCGCTATAACTTTGTCCGACGGCATTCAAAAGAGTACACAGGGATTCCATCTTGTACAGTTTATTTGACAGAGCAATCCATGATCGTTATTAATAATTCGTCGAAATTCGAAATACTCCGTATTCCATAAGAACGATGTACATTCGTTGCTATAGTAAAGGCGAAGTCCTGTTTACCATGACGATGACCGATGACTTGTGACTTGTGACCTTTCCCAGTTAAGCCCGGTCATTTGGGTCATTCGTCATATTCCTTGTTTAGTTTATTATAGGTAGGGATAAGGCTTTCTCGTTAACCGTCGTCTGTCCTTATGCCGATCTCGTGATGGCGACGTACGTATGCCGAATTCCGTGTCACAGCAGGATTAGTGATTTCCAACCACGCAAACGCAAAACGGCAGATTGACGGCTGTCAGCGTTTCCGTTCTTCGTCAACTCAGCAGGCCCATCAACTCGAAAGCAAGGTGCTTGAACAGGACTTTTCCTTTCATCCTGGCCTGTCATTGAAAAGTTTTACCATGAAGTCCTTTTTATCTGTTATTGCTGCATTGCTTAGCTTTTCGGCTAGCTTGCGCGCATCTGGTGAGTGCTCGCGAGACTTCTTCGTCACACATAAAAATTGTTATCTAGTCGCCTCACATGTGCTTCTTCTTTTTCTTGTAGACGCTTACGCGTTTGTTCATCGCTCGAATGGCCTTTCTAGCGTCCCTAAATCCTCTTCTTGCTTGAAAATGAAAATTTTCGACTGGAAGCGTAGAACAGCGGACGAATCGCTTTTGAACGATGTTGAAAAGACCGAGTTCACTCTCGACAATCTCAAGCCTGCCCCGGCAGCCGCCACCGCAAGAGCCGCAAAGGTCGTGGTATCGCAGCCGGTCAAGGAGCATCTTGCGGTTTCGGTATGCGTGGTCAAAAGTCTCGTGCTGGTTCACCGACTCGTCCGGGCTTCGAAGGAGGACAGATTCCTCTCTACCGTCGACTCCCGAAATTCGTAGGCAAGCCAACTGGACCGGGACATGAGAAAACGATCTACAATGTTATTTCCACGGATGCTTTGGAGAAAGCCGCGGCCGGATCGACTGTTACTTTCGACTCTTTGTTGGAGAGCAAGATTGTCACCAAGTCGAAATTTGATTTGCACAAGGTTGTGATGGGCAAGGGTACTCCTGCGTCGAACTTGACAGTTCAGGCTCATGCTTTCACCAAGTCCGCACGCCAAGCCATTGAGGCCGCTGGAGGAAAGTGCGAACTGTTGAGCCCCACAACGAATGCTGTCATTTCAGAATAAATTAATTTGAAGTCGTTCTCATTGATTTCCTTGTTATTCCTTTATGTTCGAGCTTGATAGCAATCTGTAATAGGATTCTCTCGTAACATTAGCGTTCCTTGCACTTTCGTAGCTACAGTCTTTGTTAAGAAACAGAAAGCAATATGGTCGTTGAAAATGAAACAAACTAAATTATGTAAAGCTACACTAGCACTAATATTTCATCACAAGATCATTGCAAGCCGTCATGATAAAGGATCAGTATCGCGTTCATGCAGCGCGTGCTGACATGATTGTCTTATTTGAGATATTCATAGCATTGAATATTAGCTCATTCATCACCCCGCGAAGGATGAATTCACAGTTCTCCCCGCAGGTATTGATGATTGGGACCATTTGGCGCAATTTAACGTAAGCGCCAAAGAAGTCGCCTAGCTCATAGTGGCAACTGGCCAAATTGTTCATTAACATGATTTGGACAGCGCACGTAATCGTGTCCGAAAACTCTCGTAACAACGTGGTGCAATTCTTATAGAGAAACAGAGCTCTGCGTATTTCCTTCGTTTGCCCTTGAAGACCTTCGCTGTGATGGCATAATGCGATGTTGTAGAGTATGACTACACTGCTCAACGTAATTATGCGTTCACACAATATATCAGTGTCGGATATATCGATAAGAAGCGGCTGTGGGCAAATGAAGCAGTCGCTTTGCACATAGCTCGGAAGATTGTTGGTCTCTTTGCCTTTTTTGCACAGACGAATCGCGCCGAGGTTCGATTTGGATGAATTCTCTGCTTCAGGTGGACTAGAGTTCAGTGTGTCTCTGATGAGACTGAGAGCTTGAACGAAGAATGATCGTGCCTCTTTGGGCTTGCCAGAGACGAGCTGGAACGCTCCGGCACTATTGAGACACGAAGCTTCAATGAGAACGTTCATCGGAGCCTTAAGATAAGCGTAGACCTGCAAAAGATGTTGTTCTTAAAAAGCTTTGAGCTCTCGCGCCTCGTGCATACGGTAGTAGAGATAAATGAGAATGTTGATGGCCGAGAGAGCAAAGATCTTGATGGATTTAGATTTATGTTTGATGCAAAGGTTCGGGAAGCAAATGAGACGCCGCGTGTGAAATGCGAACCAAATTCTTCGTAACCCGTGATCCGAGCTTCTTAGATCAGTAACAGCATTCTTAGAATTTTGTACTCAATTTCAGAAAGCTTAAAGAAGATACTATTCGCTGAGTGTCACTGGTGCATCATACGGCGTTCATCGTCATTCGTCATCCGTCAGACTGACATGTTACTCCGAAACGATAACGCTGCACTCTACCTCGTAAGCCTGATACGTCATACGTCAGTATTTACTACTCGGATAAACAAGTACGTCATGCTTCATGCTATGTGCTATTCCAATAGTCTTTGCGTTCTGTGTTTTAGGTTTTTAGTCACAGAAAACTCCTTACCAGGTATTCCTTATTATTCATAATCATGTTTCATGATCTTCGAGTCTTCGATTCTAGGATGTCTAGTATCTTATGTCAGCTGAACGGTTCCGCTGAACCTGGTAAAGCTAAATCATTAAGAATCTAGCACTTCGGCGCTAAGAATCGCAGGTCGAGGGGAGAGAGATTCTTAGAGTCCCGTCGCTTAGAGAAGTCAGGGTCTAGAGTGCGTCTCGACTAGGGCAAAAGGAGTCTTAAAGAATTGAGGGTCTAGAGGGTCTAGACTAGGGCGCAAGAGGAGTCTCTACGGAGAGCGTCTAGATTTTGGACTCTAGGGCTAGAGAGACGACTCTTTGGTTTAGGGTAGACACAAATCATGAAACAGGACGAAAGCGAAGAGCTGAAAATAGAAGCGATCGTTGCGTCGCTGCAAGTTTTGGATCACTTAACAATTTTCGCTGATCAAATAAGATGAACAACGAAAGCATCAGAATGGGTGTAGAGCACACAACCTTAGAAAAGATCTTTATTCTCCAAATCTGTGATTGTTCCTCATTTCGGCGTTTGAAAAACGCGATGTGCAAGAAGATTCTCTACCCCTCTTCCGGCTCCTATTTGCAGTCTTATTTCCTAATAAACTTGACCCATCAAGAGAAGTTGTGGCTGGCGTCAACGGATCGCTTTCACTGTAAGGACTTCGTTCCTCGGACGACGCACTTGTACTATCGCTGCAACGGCCTGTCACGTCGGTTTGCTTCATTACAAAGTCATCATCGTCATCAATCTCCGCCGCCTCGTCTTGACTTAAATCGCCAAAAATCGATCTATTCAACAGAATGTAGTCGACAGGAGCCCGGCCTCGCTTTCCATCAATTATATTTGACTCGTCCAATTTTCCAATGTCTTCAGAATTGCGGCCAATGTCGTACAGACGCTTACTCCGAAGTCGCATGCCCTTTGTATTGCGCTTGGCAAAAACTTTTTCAAACGACTGATTTTCGTCGGTGTCGTCCCCCTCACCGTCGGAAAGGGCAGCCAGTTCATCTCGATCAATCTCGAGTTCCACACTTGAAATCTCCTCCAGTGTAGCGGCACTACTGACCGTAATGTCCTCGTTCGAAGAATCATTGTCTACCAGCCTCGCATTTTGTCGCTCCTCTTTCTTTCGCCGTTCAAAAGAATTCAGGTCAAACTTTTCATCGTCATCACTTTCATCGTCATCTCCGGCCGACAATTCGTCGTTCATGTCTTCCTCAAGGCCGAGCACACGGTTTACAAGTGCGATACTAGCGGCATTCTTTCTTCCTTTGCGAAGCATAATTGCTGCGGGGTAATCAACTTCAGCATTTGGGAAAACCTCGTTTACATCCGCCCAAGACCGCAATGAACTGGAATCGTCAATTACATCAGTCGTCTTTTTCTTGGATTTCCCAGCATTCCTGTCTTCGGCACTAAGTTGACGATGAATGCGTCTTTGCTCCCACTCGTCGCCCATGTACTCGCATTGAACGTGATGCAGCAGTTCTGCTTGTCCTGCACAAAGAGGACAAAACCAATCATCTTCCTCATCTTCAGTTAAACGGACAACTGGCTTCACGCAATGCTGATGATATGCTCTAAAGCAGCCGTTTCCGTCACAGAGGACCAAGTCGTTCTCGTCAGTAGCATAACCTTCCATGCAAATACAACATACTAGCTCATCTAGTGTAATGCCACTATCGTCGTCACTCTCCTTGGTACTGCCTTTCCGTGTTTCTTTCGCTAATTGCGCATTATCTTTTGCGTGTGCCCCTCCTTTCGATAGCAGTGTAGTTTCACTCTTGTCGAGTTCATTGAGAATCGAACTTTGAGCTTCCTCTCCATGGAGGCGGTATTCTGGAGTTTTCGGCTCAATTCTACGAGGGTGCAATCTTCCGAATGGAAACAAGACTCGTTTGACAAAATCAGTATGCGACTTCTCGTGTTTTTGTGTCCATTCCAGCAGAGTTCGCCACATCTTCTCACCAGGCCACGTCGATCGGCATGTTTCGACCGCCGACAACCAACCTCGAATACGATATTCCGCACCGAACATTTTTATAAGCGTATCATGCAGTTCTTGTGAATTTTGAAAGAAGTGAAAGTTATGAGATGTACTGGTCCACGTTTGCAATCCAGCTCGAGCCAAGCGATGGGTGGCGAGTTGCCCCGATATGGCGTTGCGTAGTTGTGAAAAGGCACCATGCCAAGTCGCCGCCTTGAGTAAGCGACTCGCCGCTTCCCATCGTCGTTCCCACTCCGCAACTTCTGGTATCGGTGGACTCACAAACAACAAATCTCGAATCGCAGCCGGTTTTGAATTGTCGTCTTTACCCGACGGTAGAGCAATGTCGGCCGCGTCTAGCTCTTTGAAAAACTCTGGCAACGGGTCCGCGGTTCGCTTTTGGTTTCCAGCCACATCGAGGGACTTTTTTAAATTCTTTTTGGATGGATTTTGCTTTTGCGAGAGGCAGTAGAGGCAATGCCATGCACCGCGTGGAACCGAAAAGATGGGGACGAAATGACATTTTTGGTGAAACATCCGTTCGCACGAATCGCAATACACCAGCGCATTGTTCGGATCCCAGAGACTTTCTGGTAAATAGGGATCGTTTTTATTAAAGAAGTAGGAAGATTCCGATGATGCATCTTCGTCTTTCTCGTCTTTGTAATCTTCCTCTCGATCGCTTTGGAAAAAAGCCGCGCGGTCGCTAAAGTCCAACGCACAATGACAAAGACTGCAAGCCCCAATATCGATCGATCCTTCTTCCAATGCATCTTCCTGTACCTGATTGCTGCGTCTTGTCCCTATTTTCGAAACGAAAAGAAGGGAGAATTCGCAAATGTCAGATCCCGAAACAATGCTATATATTCGCAAGACAATATTAATGAGAACCTTACCTTCCGCAGATCCGGCAGAAGCGCATTTCTTCAGTGCAGCGGCTGTCTTCTTGGACATGTTGACAAAAAACGCCACTGCTTCCTTCTGATGAAGAGCGAAAATTACTAAGCCGCCAATCGGAACGACGACTCGAAGTAATCCTTTCGAAACACACCACAAAGCAACCTTCGTTTCTCTTGCTCTAAAATTCGATTCTTTCCGGGTAGAAAACGGGTTGATTAATTTACGAAATAATGAACTGGCCGAGACAAGAAGACGGAAATAACTTCAACAACCCCTTCAGGAGCGACGCAACGTGTTTTTGTGGCTTCATCGCCCATTCTGGTTTTTTGTCGTCCGATGATGAAGGCGCAAGAGGTGCGAATTTTCTGACTATACGATAAAAGAGAACACCTCGCCCAAAGTTCGTGTGGCGCGAAGACATGCGCGATGCGACATCCGGCTGTACCACGAGAGTTGAAGTACCTGGTAGTATAGGGAAGAATGTAGGTGACCTTTCTTCATGACTGCATTTCTGTCATGAATCAAAATACTCCCGAGCCAGACTGCGAATTAACCTTCGTTTCTTTTGCAAGCTAAATAAGCTGTAATTTGTCTTTGTTGGAAAGGTATTATTGTTGGCAGCATTTGTAATACGAGCTTAGATTTTTTAAGTCGAAAACTGTCTTGCCTGTTCACTATGGACCAAATGTGTTGGTTTACGAAGACCACGACTGCATTTCAGTCACGAACTTAAATAAAAGCTGCGTTTGTCTTGCTACCAGGTACAATGCAATTACGATCATCGGTATTTGCTGATCACGCTTCGATTCTTCACGTCGAAAAGCATTGCGAAATGTTGTCTTCCGTATGTTCTGTGGACGTTGGACACGACTACTTTTCATCACGACCGCTCGTTATTCACGAAGCTTGTTCAGTAAAGAAGAAATGAAAAAAAACCTTGATATTCATTAGTTGTAACCGCGACAGATGAGCGATAGGTAGTTAAACCCAAATTTAACTATAGTACTTGAGCATTAAATTTAGTTAAGATACTTGTGCGTTTCCCATACCATTGATCGCTTTCACGGTGCCACCTGTTGCGCTACATAGTGCTCCTTTAAATACCACCTGCCCTTCATCGTTCGTCTTAAGATCAGGAGCCAGCGTCTCAAATATTTTCTTTTTAGCAATCTTGTTTTCTGGTTCAGGTTCTACATCGGCTCGACCTTCAAATTTGACTCGCTCTCCCAGCGGCGCCTCGGCCGGGGGAATCACAAGTTCGACAGATCTCTTTTCTCCGTCATCTTTACTAGCACATAGAACCATCCCGTGGGAAGGGAAACCCACTAAGTTTCGTTTCTTGAGATTGCACAAGACCAGCACACGAGCATTAAGTAGGTCACTGTCCTGGTAATACGGACGGAGACCCGAGGCAATTTGTCGTACTTCCCCATTTCCTAAATCGATCTCTTCGCAGAAGAGCTTGTCGGCTTCCGGATGATTCCACACTTTCACAATTTTACCGACACGAATATCAAGTGCCGTAATGTCAACATCGCCTCCGTCTGCTGATTCGGTCTGTTTTTCCTTGGCTGCCTTATTCTCATCTTTCGGTGGCTTGGCGGGTTTCTCCTTGTTTACGTTTGTCTCTTTTGCCACTGTTTTCTTTTCATCTTGTTGTTGCGGCTTTCCTTTCGTAGATGGTTTCGCCGGGGCTACTTCCTTTGCGGCTAAAATAGCTTCGATCGATTCAGTGCCATCGGCAAACCACCAACCTGACGGAGGAATGGATGCCGAGGCCAACCATGTCGGAAGGCTCGCAGGGACGGGGACTTCCACTTGCGCAGCTTGCTCGATCAAAATGGAAATAGAAGCACGCATCCAGCGAGCTAGAGGTGTCGCGGAAACATCCGCCTTGTGTTCGATCAACGCCACCGCCAAGTCAAAGTCCGCCACGGACGGCACCGAAGTCCCCGGCAACAGGAACGAATTCGTGGTTAGATGCGACTGCAAGGCATCATCCATTGGCGTTCCCGCACGAATACTTGCTGCAACACTCATCCAAGCAGTCAAAGAGGCGCGTTGCAACGCCGCCGGTGGATTGGCTCCCGAAATGGTGGCAGCAAACATGCCTCCCGCCAAATAAAGAGGAGCGCGATCGAGGATTCCGTGCAATGCCGTCGTCACGAGCGCTCGTAAAATAGCATTGCGCTGCGTAATTGTAACAGCCGGTGTTACATTCATGGTAGAGAGTTGCATGACGTTGCTATTCTTCTTCTTGTCAATGATGAATTTGCAGCAGGATCGCGATTTCAGTGCGGCGGTTTGCGCGATGAGATGTAAAACAACATCTTTCTGGAGGATTTCTTCCGCAATAGTCAGCTCGCACAAAGATGCTCCCGTCATTTATACTGTAGAAGTATTCCAAGAGCTGATAATTTGATAAGAGGTATTGTTTTTGCTTGAATGAAGAGTGCAACAATGCAAAACAATAAAAAGGCATCAAACGAACGAGCGGTGAAGAGCAATTCAAGTTTACTATGGTGCAGAATGTAGATGACTTTTTCTTACGACTTAACTGATCTGCAGTCCCGGCCATTTCGCCGTCATTTTCGCCGAAGACGAATAAGAGAACGACCATAATTTGTTATTGATTCATTACTATTGTTTCTTCCATCAACCTCTAAATAAGAAGAAAATGACAACACGAGCGGCGTCTGCGGCATTCAATCTTCAAGCCAAGCAAGAACTGGTGAAACTATTGTTCGGAAAACAATATTATCGCAAAGGCCCCCTGGCCCATCGCATGCTCGATCATTCCATCTACTCGTACGAAGATTTGCGGTCGGCCTATTTGAAGCGTGTACAAGAAATTCATCCTGACAAGCACCATCACAATGAGAGTCAGAATCGTCTCGAACGGCAACAGCAGTTTATTCAGTTGCAAGATGCCTGGAATCGTTTTGAAGAATTGGACAAAGTCATGAGAACAGTTCAACAGCACCGGGAGAACACACATCACAATTTCACTCTATTCGGTGTAGGATGTTCCTTTGCCGATTCGGAACAGGAACGCCACTTGAGAACCCAATTTACCGATCAAGCCTGCCGGGGATGGTTTAGTGCAGGTGCACTGAGCCAAGACAGTTCGATCGATACTTTGAGAAACAATGACACTGTATCGACGTATGAACCATTATTTGTGCACGACGAAGAAGAAACTGTAAGAGAAGCAGATGTGGAAACCGGCCGAGATGCGAGCGGTACGGTCAAGCCAATACGTGAGCGACAACAGTCTGCGATGGAATTTTGCGTCGATCTCAAAGGTAATGTAATTATAAACCGATTTATAGTTTAACGGGTATTAGGACGGCTCTCAAATATTGGTAAGATTGTAAAGAATAGATTTCTCTTTAGAGAGAGCTAGGAGCTAGAGGTCTAAGGTGTCATGCTTTATGTTGGTTATAACGGTCGTGAGTGCCGCTCGACAACAATACTAACATTTTACATGATAGTGAGAATTTGCAGTGCTGCTTTATGTTGGTTATAACGGTCGTGAGTGCCGCTCGACAACAAAACTCCAATTTTACCTTATAGTGATAATTTGCTCTCATGCTTTATGTTGGTTATAACGGTCGTGAGTGCCGCTCGACAACAATACTAACATTTTACATCATAGTAAGAATTTGCAGTGCTGCTTTATGTTGGTTATAACGGTCATGAGTGCCGCTCGACAACAATACTAACATTTTACATCATAGTGAGAATTTGCTCTGATGCTTTATGTTGGTTATAACGGTCGTGAGTGCCGCTCGACAACAAAAAATACCTATCATCTCATATTGGAATTTGCTGTGGTGCCTTTATGTTGGTTATAACGGTCGTGAGCGTGAGTGCCGCTGGAATCGAATCAAGATCTTATTAGAGTTAACGTTACAAGTTCGTCGTGAGGTGCATTTTCAAAAAAACTGCATTTTCATTGAGGGTTAGGGTCAAAAGGAGTTGACGTTGGCTGGAGGTTTGACATGACGTCGCCTGTTGCTCTGTACACTATTACGGATAGTAATTTAGTCGTAGTACTGGTGTCTGACGTGGGATGAACTTTCATGTGACGTTTTGAAGTCCAATAGCTCTCGATCTTTCGTTTCGTTCCTTCGCTTTTTGTCGATGGCGAGAAAGAGAGCCAAGCAACCTCTTGTTCTCTTTTTTTTGCTTCGAGTGATTTTAGCACAATGGTAACTAGCGATCTTTCACATTCCTCGACTTCTTCGTTCCTCTCTCAGTATACCAGCATGTTGTTTCGATCCGTCACTTCCGCTGTATTCCGTAGCTCAACGATGACGACGGGACGCACGAAACTCTCACAACACGTGCCGCGAGCCAGTTTCTCGGTCATGTCCGATGCCATTCAGTCGTTGAAGGGTGTTCACTTTGTTTCGACGGATCAATTGAGGTGAGCGAAGTGTGTGTACTTGTGTGTGTTGAGCTGTGAAGCTCGCCGCGTTCGACCGACATTTTTGCTACTCGTTACACGTCTGACACTTTCTTCGAATCTTTTTCGGATGATTCTCACAGCAAAGAAGAATTACAAGGCTTGCTCGATCTTTCGAAATATTACAAAGATACTTACAAGGCCAAGGGAGGATTAAAACCAAAGCCACTCGAAGGTGATTCGATGGCTATGATCTTTCAAAAGCGTTCGACACGAACCCGTGTGTCGACCGAGACCGGCATCGCCATGATGGGAGGACACGCTCTGTTCTTGGGGCCTTCCGACATTCAACTCGGAGTCAACGAAAGTATGCGCGACACTGCCTTGGTTCTTTCGCGATTCAATTCCATCATTCTGGCGCGCGTCTACAGTCACAATGATATTACCGAGTTGGCCAAATACGCGACGGTCCCCGTCATCAACGCTCTATCGGATCTGCATCATCCGTTACAATCGCTCGCCGATCTGATGACTCTGCAGGAACACTTTGGAAAGGATTTGTCAGGAAAGACCGTCGCGTGGGTCGGTGACGGTAACAATGTATTGCACGACTTGGCACTCGGTTCGGCGATTCTCGGCATGAATGTCAATATTGCCACTCCGGCGGGCTTTGAATGCAACCCGACGATCTTGGCCAAGGTCAAAGAACTAGCGGCAAAGCACGGAGGAAAAGTCATGACGACGTCGGTGGCGGCCGATGCGGTGGCGAATGCGGATGTCGTGGTGACCGACACGTGGGTCAGCATGGGACAGGAAGACGAATATGCGGCACGCTTAAAAGCGTTTGATGGATACCAAGTCAACAAAGAACTCATGAGCAAGGCCAACCCGAACGCTGTTTTTCTTGCACTGCCTTCCTCGTCATCCGGAAGAAGTGGCCGATGAAGTCTTTTACTCTCCTCAGTCCTTAGTCTTTGATGAAGCCGAAAACCGCATGTGGACCGTCATGGCGGTGGCGGCGGCTCAGTTGGGTAAAGTCGAATGAAAAAGGAACGATTCTATTCTGTCGACGCCCTTGTAGCTTGTAGATCACTTGTTAGTCATTTCATTATAACTATAACAACATAAAGTATACCATATTCTACTTTGTCAAGTCGACGAGAGACACTCGTATTACCATTAGAGACTTCTTACAATTTTCACTTTTTAGATTTCCAACAGGAGCTTGGCAGGATCACTAATCTTCTCAGCGATGCTTTTCAAGAAAGTGACACCCTCTCTTCCGTCAATTAAACGATGATCGTACGTCAACGCCAAATACATCATCGGTCTCGCAATAATGTCACCGGTTTTCGGGTCGACCACGGGGCGCATTTTCGTGGCATGCATACCCAAAATGGCCGATTGTGGCGGATTGAGAATCGGCGTTCCCATGAGTGACCCAAAGACACCACCGTTGCTAATCGTGAAAGTACCACCCGCCATATCGTCCAAGCTCAACGTTCCGTTCTTGGCTTTTTCCGCGTACATGGCAATGTTGCGTTCAACGTCCGCAAATCCCATGGTTTCCGTATTGCGCAATACAGGAACCACCAAACCCGCTGGACTGGCAACAGCAACACTGATATCAACATACTCACGGTAGACAATTTCTTTGTTTTCATCGTCCATGTACGCATTGACGGCCGGCAATTCTTGCAAGGCGGCCGTCGCGGCCTTGACAAACGCACTCATAAAGCCGAGTTTGACATCATGCTTTTTGAAAAACTCGTCTTTGTATTTGTTGCGCATTTCCATGAGATTTCCCATGTCACATTCTTGAAAGGTCGTCAACATGGCGGCGGTGTTTTGAGCGTCCTTCAACCGCGCCGCGACACGCTGACGCATTCGACTCATCTTGGTGCGACGTTCCGTGCGCTGTCCTAAAAACAGTGTTTGTTCGGAAATGGGGGCTGCCGGTGGTGACGATTTCGCTGCCGACGGAGTTTGCTTGGCGGGAGCGGGGGCAGCCGAAGGAGCAGCAGCCGGTGGAGGTGTGGCGGCTGGCGGTGCTGCCTTGGGCGCCGGTGGTGCTTCTTCAATGCTATGAGCCACCTCTTCCGGAACAGGTGGTTGGGTGCTACTTTCCGGTGCATCAGCATCTGTATCGATACGGAAAAGAGCGCTACCGACCTCTACGACATCATCTACTTCTCCCAATACTTCGACCAGTGCCCCGGCAACAGGGGCTCGGACATCTACCGAAACTTTATCTGTTTCTAGAACCACAACTACATCATCTACTTGCAAGAAGTCTCCTGGTCCTACAGGGATATCGACAATCGTTCCTTCGGTAATAGAATCTCCCATCGTCGGAACCTGAATGCATAACAAATATGAGAAGAAGGTATATCACAGAGTCAATATACTATTCACACATGGCGACGTACCTCGATCGTTTTGACGGGCATACTCCAAGCAGCTGTCGATGATACGAAATGCCTTCGAACGACGGGAAGAACTGCAGTCGTTCGCTGTAGTAATGATAGCCGATGATTCGACACGATAAATTTTGCTCGTCCCAACATGATAGTGAATGAAATGCTGCGCGACTGTCTTTCAATGCCTGCTATCAACCTTCGCTCGTCGTTTTTGATGTTTGCCTTCTCAGCAGATGATGCAAGGCAGCGGTCGATCTACAATAGCAATAATGCTTGACTAGTGTTTATTATTTGATATTACAATGGACGTCGGGCAGAGGAAGGGAAGACGAAGAGGCGAAAGCGAGAGAAGGCGAACCTCTGCGATCCAAAAAAATCTTCTTCCGGTCTTTCCGTTCAATTTCCGATACAATCTACATCACATACGAATTCATAAACGTGTCGTACAGTGTCTCGAGATATGACTCATGACTGAGAATTTAGTCGTATGCGGAGTAATTTTGCAGTAAAAATGCAACGACTGACTCTGTTCATTATTTCTATAAACCATCTGTGAATTTTAATGAACACTGATAAGGTTTGGACAAAAATTTCTTTTTGCGTGTACACACAGGCTAAAGCACGCTTTTTATGAATTAAGAATTTTTGAGTTATGCAATCATTTTGTTGAATTTCATGGATAGAAGGTTTTCTCTAGTAAAAGCGAGGCTTGTGCTCCGAGAGTTGTAGTAATAAGTTTTCCATCTCATTCACGTCAAATGTGTCTGTCGTCCAGCAAGTATCGTTTTGATGACTCCTATCATATTCCGACGCAAAGCTGTTATCATCGCTGAAGCTGTCTTCGTCGCCGTTGTCTTCCTCATCCGCAATAGTTAACGCATTCTCAGGGGCAACCTGTCCCGAAACTACCATCGCTGCTTGTTTAGGAGATAGAGCGCCCAAAGGATCGGTCAAAGGAATCGAGTGAGGTTTGACCATAGTCAAAGGCGGTTCGAGTACCGTATGTGGCAAGAAGACGTTTTGCTTGGCCTCCAAAAAAATGCACCCATTGACGCCAATAACCTTTCCGAACGTAAGACAAAGGCACCGCACCTTGCCCATCGGCCATGTTAAATAAGTTAGCGTCCGCCTTTAAAATGAGTTCAATCGTTTTGAAGCAAGGTTTCGACCAGCACTAGCGAAGCAAGCTGCGTGAGTCGAGATTGCGCAGACGTCAGAACAAAAGGAGCGCATGTTGCACTTACCGCCTCGTGTAACGGTGTTCGGCCCAAAGAATCAGATACTTGAATGCTTGCTCCGTAATTCAGAAAAAGTTTCAGCATCTTGCTTTCACCCCGTCGGCAAATAAGATGAATTAAGGACTCTCCGGTCGCACTGCATGGATTAGGGGATATTCCTGCTTGAAGCATTTTTTCCAACGCTTCGATGTCACCGTTTCGGACATGCTCGACCAGCACAGGACCGTAACTGCTGGCTTGAAGAGGTGTCGGCATATTCCTGTAGCCAGTTTCAAGCGTTTTGAAGCGCTCACTTGTTAGCCCGCGGGATTGAAGAAGACTTTCCAAGTACATTTGAGGAGAAACACGAGGACTCTAACCAAACAAGTGAGATACGTTAAGTTGGTTGCGAAGTCAGAGTTCAAAAACTTACCTCCTTCTCAAAGCTGCTTGATGAATCTCTCGAGTCGATGCTAAGAGTTGAAGTGCTGTCTTTCGACAAGCTAAGCGCATGCGAAGAAGTGCCTCGCAATTTATGACGTGCTTTTTCCCGAGTTGTCCCGTCCCCAACAGTAACAATCTTCGAAGACTTTCCGTACCCGAAAGCAAGATTTTTCACCGAGAGGACTTTTGGATAAAACGTCTGCTCTTTGACCTGCCCTTGTCCTCGGCGCTGAAAAAGCCAGTTCTTGGAAAACACCTTGCTTGCGGAGTTGTCCGGCGGCGGCTGGTGAACCTCATTTCCTCGATTGGAAGCCAGGAAGACAGCTTGCAAACCGAGTGGGATGCGATTGCTTTTTTGTTTCAAATCGGTGTCCATCGTCAAACAATGTGAGACAGATAAAATCTTTTATGTGCAAGATCTTCTTTCAGCCTTGGGTAGGGGTTTGTTCTTTCGTTTAGCAGGTAAACGGTTTTCGGATGCTTTTATGGTCAACGATAAAGAATAATTGGGTTTGATCATGTAGCTTTTAAACGACTGATGCTTTACGCTTCTGTCGCTTGTCCTCGAAGAAAAGTGGGAAGCCCATTCTCTAATCTTGTTCTGGAACTTCGAAGCGTTAGCGACTCTTTTGCCCCCGTATGCGCAAATGTCTTAATCTGAAAGCGAATGGCAAGTCACCACACAACACAACATGCTAGCTGCTAGCCATTTGCCTGTTTGTGTTACATAATACCACTCTCTAGAGAGTCTCTACAGTCGTCTCTAGTCTCTACACCACCAAAATTTGAACTTTGAACTAAAAGCGGGCAAACTGTATAGCTTCATCGAATTAAGTGAAGTGTCACCAAGGAAGAGCTGAAGTCTTCTTCTTCTCGACTTTGCGAGCTTTAACGCCGTTACTGCAACACTCCAAACTTTTGGAATCCAATATCCAATCGTTACATGAGAACGGGGAGAGACTTTAAGGATGAATGACGTATTTACGTATTTAACCTTTGAACATCCGGACACCGACGTAAAAGTTAAAGTCTTTCGAGATTTCCGCTGAATTGCTAATCAAAGTTCATCCGCATTCCTTACTTTTTTGAAAAACGGAGAAATAAGACAAACGTTCTTCTGCCTTGTTCTGCGGATTCTGTGTGCCGATGCCCGATGCCTGAATTTACAAGATAGAACTCTAGGAACTTACGAACCCGAACACGGACCTATTCATCTTACAATACCAGGTAAGGAATGAGTAGTGAGTAGTGACCACGCACGTCAGACGTCAGTAAGTGGCCTTCCTTATGCTTACCCTCCAAAAAGCTTTGGGCTTTGGCCGTTTACACTACGTCGTAGTATAAATTCCAACAAACCCACCGCTACTTAGGTCGAACTAAGAACGAAAAGAGAAGCAGGGCTATTGGAATGCAAAAGTATGTCTTAAATAAACAAGCCCGTAATAGAGGGTTATTGTGGTTGCAGGATTTCAATCATACCCAACAACGATCAAAGGATAATAGCTTTTTACATCGATTGGACGAATGTAGCCGAAGACTTGGACCCTGCATGTGCCTAACCTTGCTATAGTTTTTTCGGGTCGTGCTTTTGTGAGGCGGTTCTGGCTTTATTTCTTCGTTCCTCCAAAATTCCAATCATTGATCTCTCATGTTGAAACTAATTTTGGGGGGCAAGGAAGAATGTCACATCCGACCATAGTTTTACCGTAGTTGTCGTACCGAGTACGCTTAACTAATTATAAATACTAATGAGTCACGCTCGTTAATCAAGAAACCTGCTCCTCGATGTCCTATATGGTCGATTTGTAGGATCTCCTGCTAACTGTCCTTCCATCCGTGCGTTTGTTTTTATATATCGCAGCAAAAAGCGACGAAAACCGAACGCTGCGCTTATTGAAGTCAATAGACTAGTATCTGTTGTTATCCTTGAACGATTATTCATTCTACTCGTTTTTAAAGTCACAATTAACAATAATCATGCTTTACACTAGCAAAGCGTTTGCTCCCCTCGCGCGGGGGTCGATTCAACAACGTCGGACATTTATTAATTGGATGACCAACTACCCCGACAAGGTGCGTTTGTGATTAGGGAGACAAGCGGCTTTACCCGAGTTTGCGATCTTCGTCTTTCATATTCTGATTATATTTTTTTTCAAATTCGTGCTGACGATTTTTAATTTCATTGCTGCGCAGATTGTGGAATTGAAGCGAGCACACCAAGCCGGTGGTCGTTCGACTTTTACCTGGCTCAAGCAGCCACAGGACAAGATGGTCACGGCAGTAGGTGCGACTCTCATGACACTCGGATTTCTTCAGCTCATTCCGGGATATTACCGCTTGGCTTCTGGAAAGGGAAAGCTCGAGTAAGAGGAGAAATGGACATCAGAATACTTTTGCCGAAATGTACTACAAGAGTAGGATAGAAAAAGGATAAAGTGTTGCTCGAAAGAATTATGAGGTACCATTTTCTTTTCAATAGCTGGATCTTCGCTGCATCTATTTAAGTGATACCGTAAATTGAAACTAGTGTTGCAAGTCAATAAAAAATAAAAAGTAATTCACTACGGATACTGAGGCAAGGAATCTTCCAACAACATTCATTCCTTTAGTGTCTTCCTAGTTCGCCATTTGCTGTTGAGTTGTAATTATTCCTTGGGCTTACTGGCAATCTTCTTGTAATCCCACTGGACTCGAACCGGCGGAAACTGTCCCGATCGTATGGCACGAATCGTTTCGTTGATTTCATCTTGAGTATTCAAGACAATAGGACCGTGCCACGCAATAGGTTGACGCAATTTGCGACCAGCAAAAACCATGACACTAGCTCCTTGATGACCTGCTTTCAATTCAATGAGTCGTTTGTCGGGCATCGACGCGTCCATGAGAATGACAGAACCCTGAGGGATTGCACTCGACTGGGAATGACTACCCGTTTGATGATTCAAATGAGTTAATTCTCCGTCATACACATACAAGATGGTTGTATCGAAATCATCCGCAATAGGAAACGAGACTTCATCGGATGGCTGTAATTCAAAATCCAGCATTTGCACTGGTTGCACCGTCTCAAATGGCCCCTTCGTCCCAAATGCTTCTCCTGCCAGTATACGGACTGTGCTTTTTCCTTCATTCAACGGCAAAGCGGGAAGATCTTGAGTCGGAACTGTCCCGTAGCGCGGATCCAACCGTTTCTTATCCGCCGGCACATTGATCCATATTTGAAAGCCTTCTACCGCCTGCCCTGCAGGTGTAGCCCCTCCTTCCGCGTGCTCGACACCGGAACCCGTGGAGATCCACTGCATACCCGGTGCCTCAAATGTTTCTCGATTTCCGAGTGAATCTCCGTGGCGTCCGAAACCTTTCTTCAAATAAGAACAGATATCGAAACCTGAGTGGGGATGCCAGTTGATTGGGAAATCGTCTGGATGTTGAGCCATACCCGTGGAAGGTGCATCAAAGTAGTCGCACATGAGAAACGGATCCGATTCTTCGGAGGGGATCGGGTTGGGAAAAGCTTGTTTGACCGTTCGTTCATCACCAAAGGGATGTGTCACGCCTTGACGTGTGATGGTCTGAATGGGCATGAGTGCTGCCAGTGGACGTTGTGGGTCGGTCATGACTCGGTATGACTGCTTTGTCTATTTACGGTGTTTTCACTGATTGATGGCTCAATGTTATGATAGAAGAAAAAGATAATGTTGTGACCATTCTTCATTCTTTCAATATTAGAAAGGAAAGAATGAAATACTGGTAATGAAGAAAGCTGGTTGACCCGAAGATCGAAGAACTTTGACGATAGCCTCGCGCAATAAGTAAAAAATCCATCCCTGTCGTACCGGTTGCAAATTTTCTTCCCGCGCGGTCATCGCGGTCATCGTCGGTGCAAGGACGAACGACGGCACGCAGAAGAAAAACGTCCGCCGCGAATGAATACGAAAAAAGTGAATAGATGCGCTCCTATCTCCTATCCATCATTTGCAGTGCATCTCATAATACTCTCTATCATTCAATTGCCGCGATAGATAGTCTCATTGCTTTCTAAACGAACCCATCAGCTTGATAGGAAGAGGCGGAATGACGACTAGAACAGAACAAACGGATGATAATTCATCAAATGATTCGCCATCGAAGCGACCCCGCCCCGAACTATCGCCTCTCTACAATCCCGAAGTGCTTCCCAACGAACTCAAGAATGTTGACTTTACACAACGCATCACATGGGGCAAGTATGCTCCTTATACGGAAGAAGTCTTGCCGCTGAAAGCTCTGGATGCACCAGCGACTCCGAAGCACCGACTGGAAATGCATATACACAATTTGTCGAATCGAGCACGCGCGGGCACCATTCATTTACAACGACCATCATCACGGCCTATTCCTACACCCATGTTCATGCCGGTGGGTACAAAAGGGTGTTTGAAAGGTGTCACCATTGATGAATTGATGCATTGTTTGGACTGTCCCATCATTCTAGGAAATACGTATCATCTCGCCATTCAACCGGGGACCGAACTCATTCGCGAGCAAGGTCAATTGCGAAAGTTTCAAGGAAATGGGAATCATAATTTGCTCACGGATTCGGGAGGGTTTCAAATGGTATCGCTTTCGAAGTTATCGAATATTTCGGAAGAGGGAGTCACCTTTGAGAATCCATTCGCCAAAGGCGAAACGATGTTACTCAAACCAGAAGATTCCATACGTCATCAAACCAACATTGGGGCAGATATTATCATGGCTTTGGATGATGTTGTCAGTAGTGTGATTGCTGATCATGATCGGTTTCGGGAGGCAACGTACCGTACGCTGCGTTGGTACGATCGATGCCTACAAGCCAAGGCCGAAGGTGATCCGGATCATCAACAGAATCTTTTCCCCATCGTTCAAGGTGGACTAGATACGCAGTTGGGTGGTTTGCGAGAACAGTGCCTGGCAGGATTCCGGAACCGCGATCAAGATGTAGCGGGATTCGCCATTGGAGGATTGGCGGGAGGTGAGTCGAAAGATGACTTTTGGAGAGTCGTCAATCAGTGTTGCAAAGCACTGCCCGATGACCGACCACGCTATTTGATGGGAGTGGGCTATCCACTTGACTTGGTTGTGTGTACCGCACTTGGGGTCGACATGTACGATTGTGTTTATCCAACGCGCACAGCGCGCTTCGGTGTTGCTTTAATCAATGATGGAACTTGTAAGCTCAAAGCCCAAGCGTGTGCAACGGATTTTCGGGTCATTCAAGAGAACTGTAAATGTCAGGCCTGTCAACTAGGAATCACTCGATCGCGGTTGCACTTCATGTACAAGACGGGGAATCCGGTTGCGGTGCAGTTGTTGACGCAACACAATCTGACTTACATGATGCAATTGGTGGGTGATATGCGAAACGCTATACTGGAGAACCGATATCCGACATATGCACGAGCATTTGTTAAAAATATGTTTGCCGAGGAAGCAGTACCTGGTTGGGTGGTAGATGCATTAAACGAAGCTGGAATCTCGTTGCAGGAGTAAACGGCTCATCGTCGAAACTCCTTCGTGGATATATGCGCACGGCGAATAAATACTCGTTATAAAAACTAATGTCTACTGAAGGATTATGTATCAATCTATTGACTTTCGGCTTCGACTGCCTTGTGCGGGCCATCGTATACTGAGAAATCAGTGTATCCTTTGGCACCAGTGGGAGCATACCAGGTCTCGTAAGCGGCCTCGGGCTCCAAAGGCCAATTGTGCGTGAAACGCTCCACGAGGTCAGGGTTCGAAATGTACAAGCGACCAAACGCGCAGAGATCCGCGGCACCCGAGCGGACCATTCCCTCGGCCGTGTCTTTGTTCAAACCGACGTTGCACATAATGGGACCGTCGAATACTTTACGAAAGTCAGCGACAGTGACGACCTTGCATTTGTTGTGGAATCCGAAACCAAGTCCATCCATGACGTGCAAGTAGGCAGGCTTGTATTCGTTCATGACCTTGGCAAAATAAGGGAACGCAACATCGTTGTCTTCACTGCCCATGTCTCCAAAAGACACCGTTGGGCGAAAAGCGGAAACCAATACGGTTGGCCGGGTACGCACCACTTTCCACAATGGCCTCAAAGATTTCCTTCAAAATACGAATTCGGTTATCAAGACTGCCTCCGTAGTTGTCCGTGCGTTTATTGGTGGAAGACTGAAGGAACGTATCAATGAGGTAACCGTTGGCTGCGTGAATTTCAATTCCGTCGAAACCGGCTTCTTTCGCGAGCTTGGCGGCATTGACGTAGTCGGCAATCGTCGCCTTGATCTCGTCGACGGTCAACTCCGAAGGAACTTCGGCTTCCGCATCTTCACCATTGATGGTTCGGACCTTGACACCGGACATGGCGATCGGCGACGGAGCGAAAGTCTTGTTGGTGGACGGATGGTGAGAAGAGTGTGACTGACGACCCATATGCCAAAATTGCATAAAGATGATTCCTTCTTTCGCATGAACGGCATCGACTACCTTCTTCCATCCTTCCACATTCTCCGGGAAACGAATGTGGGGGCGTTGCGCCAGCCACAGCCGGCCTCCGATATGGCCGTAGCTTCGGTGATAAGCAAACCGCCTGAAGCACGCTGGGTGTAGTATTCGACCATGAGATCATTGGGAGTAGTGCACACAACATCAAAAGGATTTTCGGTAGGAGTGCATCTGGAAGATTCACAAGATCGCGAGCGAGTTACTTAGATGCTGGCTCGTTCACAAGATAGAAACGACGTTTCAATGACTTACCGACCACGCGTCAAAGGAGCAAGAACGACACGGTTCTTGAGCTCAAGGTCTCCGATAGTGAATTTGGATAGAAGCTGCATGTTGCAAAGTTTTTTTATTGAAATTAGAAAAGAAGAAAAGTAAATTTATAAGCAATTGAGTGGTCGATAGAAGTTTCTCTCGCACAAATAAATAATACTCGGAGTAAGATTTATGTTTCGTGTGATGACGATGATGATGTGGTTGCGATCGGAATGACATACTTCGCCGATCGCCGCCGCTATGTTCCTTTTTCTTCGAAATTGTTCCGCTTTTTCCGTCGTAATTCGAAACCGTTCAATTTTGTTCATGGTGACGACGATGTCGGAAAGGTATACATAGATAAATTTTACTATCGACGGAAGTGTTGGTTCAAGGAGGTACGACTGGTTTTTTGCAGTCACGAGTTATCTACGTTTGTGCGAATTGTTCACGTTGTGTCGCTTTCATCCGATTCTTTCTTCACCCTAAGCTGAAAATGCAGCAGAAGATCATCAACCTACTTTGACAACGCATTTATCAATCATTTTCGTCGAAATGCTTCTTGTATTCAGTATTTCAGGACGCACTATATAGACGAAAGTGTTGGTTGATAGGGTTACGACTGGATCACGGTACGAGTCACGGACGTTTTTCCACTTCTCCGTATTTACTTATTGATGGCTGGCGTGCTGGAAATTTACTACAAAATGCAAACATGTGCTATGAACATAACGCTCGGAAGCATTGCTTGATATAACCGCAACAAACAGGTAATCTGGTCTCGTAATTTAAGCGTTCCGACTTCATTATCTAGTGCTTTTAAGTGTTTGTATTTGCATCTCCATCCTGGTGTACATAGTTTTGAGTCATACTCTGTACTTTGACCGATTATAGGAACTACGTAATTATTTGATACTCTATACCTTTCATGAAGGCATGCGGCCAAAATCGGCGCGCATTTACATTTAGAGCACGCCTGAAACGTGCTGGATACTACCGGAATCGTTTTATCTTCGTTATCCTAAGTTCGACACATGTTGTCGAGCTGTTTCCGGGGTCAATTAGGGTGAATATTGGTTGTTGCGTAGCAAGTCCAGCTTTCCAGTTTCGTATGAATGACCTCTACTACCATAATTTTCTGCATGTTGCAATTAGAACCAATTCGTGTATTCCGCACTCCTCGCAGTTAACACTGATGGACTGACGGCTTCAGATCTCTTTCTTCTGGAAGAAGCATTTGTTCTGCTGTTTAATTTCGTACTCTTTATTGATAGTTGCCGAGAGTTTTGAATGGACAGTACTTCCTCCTCGACCTCTTCCAGCAACAATTTAGAGCCATTGTCACCCGCGGTCGCTGCTCTCTCTAATGCGGAAAGTCGACGGACTTGTTTCTCTGCAGCGGTAATCTTTTCGTAGGTGTCAATGTCGAAAATCTGTGAATCATTTTTGTTCCAGTCCAAAAGCAAAGGCACGCCATCACTCACAGACGGGTTGTCACCGCAAATGAGATCGTGGTGATGAACCTTTACCGTGGAAAATGTGATGCGGGATGATCGAGTATTACTTCGACTGGTGCTCGTTGTGCTGCTCGATTCGCATGAGTTTCTACGCAACTGGATGGCGGATAGTGACGCCGTCAAAGGCTGAACTGACTCGCAGCTCTCATTCATTTGATGATGATTCATTGCTGCTAAAGTGTAAGGCTCTTGCTACACCAATTTGTGCTGACTGGGTTGAAACGTTTGTTTTGCCTTTCTCTTTATATTATTATTATTTTGACAAGAACGACGACAAGATGGAAGATGGATGGATGGTTCCATTTTGCATTTTCTTTTCTCTCTCCACTCTCCACTTGTCGAAGTTCAACCATAAAGAACACAACAGGAGAAGTTGTCTGGGGAAGACCGCACACAATGTGGATCATACTCTACTATGCCATTGATACTGTTGAACGACTGACCGGACATAAAAACCGGCCCTTTTGGCATCATCTTTAGTAGTAAATTGTGAGAAGACTACCTGGTACCTGGTATGTTCCATCTATCCCAGTAGACTTTCTCACTTCTCCGCCGTTCGCACTGCTTCGGCGAACTTGTTCTCTCCGCACTCCGCACTGTTTCTCCGCCAACCAGTACCGTCCGGGACTTCTAGACCAATCAGATAACAGTATTTTCTTACTGTATTTATAAACAGTATATGACTTTTTCCGTCCTTCGTCCGTACTGCTTGTTCTAATGGGACTTCATCAGTCACGCTTTTAAGATCACAAAAACAGACCGCGACTATGACGGCGGCAAAAATAAAAGCGGCGGAGCAGCGCAGAGCACAAACGACGTTTACTTGATCTTACAAAGCAACCAAGAATGCAACAATGAATGAGCCGAATCCCAAGCGACCGAAAACAACGTCTCAGTCGTCACTGTCGTCTTTCTTTACAATAAAAACAACCGTACAAAAGGAGACGCAAACAAAGGACAAAGACGTATCTTCTTCTCAAAAAATCGATACATCGTCAAATGAACCCATTATTCCTCGGAGTGTCCCTGCCTCGTTAAAGGCAACATGGAATGTTTATCAGAATGCTTGTATTTACCGAAAAGTGAGAGGAGAAGTGAATGAGAGAACCAAACTAGCGGCGTTTGATTTAGATGGCACTCTGTTAACATGGCGAATTGACGGCTGGCCGAGTAAGTTCGAACACTACGAGTTGTGGAATGCTACCGTCATTGACAGGCTTCGTCGATTGTATGATGAAGAAGACTATCGGCTGGTTGTATTCAGTAATCAAGGATTGATACGACAAGCTTTCACGGGTGTGAAAGCGACGTTTGTCAAGTCGCTGCTCGAGTGGTTCGCGAATCTGCTCGATCGTCCTCTTTCCGTGGTCTTGTCGACAAGCAAAAGAATGGCTTTCATAAGCCTTCTCACAAAATGTGGAACGTAGCGGAAGAATGTTGTTTTGGTGGACGCACTATGGATGTTTCTTCCAGTTTCTTCGTCGGGGACAGTATTGGAGGCGATGATGATCCACAAGGAGGCGTGGACATTGGCTTTGCTCGTGCAGTGGGGGAACACCGAAATGCGAACTTACGCTTCTACAGCCCGACTGAGTTCTTCGGACCGAGTTCGAAGCAAAAGCGCGACAAAGGGAAGGTTGCAGTGACTTACGAGAAGCCTCCAGCTGCAGTGCTTCAGACGAGGGCTGCACTTGTCAGTGGCTATCTGGAAGGACCAATCATGCTTATTCTATGTGGAGCACAAGGGTCTGGTAAAAAGTACATTTTGTGACAAATTACTAGGGAAGAATGATGCATGGGTCCATCTATCACAAGACACCATCAACAATGGAAAACCGGGAAAACGAGAAATGGTGGAAGAAACAGCCGAGAAAGAACTCCGTGCAGGACGATGTATTGTCGTGGATCGCATGCATCTGGATGAGACACAGCGTTCGGTATTCGTAAGTACAGCGAAGCGGGTAAATGTACCGGTTCATGCGCTGGTCCTATCAACTTCAACGTCTCTCCTAGCGTCCCGGGTGAAACGCCGATCAAATCATCCTGCTGGTGTTGAGGGCGAAAAAGGAGTGAAAGTTGCGATGATATCAGCATCCAAAATGGTTATGCCGACGTATACGGAAGGCTTTGCATTGATTAGCGTTACAGCGACAGAGCAAGGCGTAGCTCGATTTGTTGACCAATACAGCAAAATTTCGACGGCAGAACCGAATACGACTTCGATACTGAAACAGTTTGATCTCCCGCAAATTAATATCCCATCCGTTATATTAGGAACGATGAAAATGGGCAGGAAAAGTGCTGCAGAGATTGTATCGAAGGCCAGATCGTTGGGATTCGCAGGCGTTGATACTGCGCCAACTTACAACAACGAGATAGAGGTTGGTCGAGGAATGGATAATGATATGTTTTGTGTGGTCAAAGTGCCGAAGCGCGCATCGACTGCTGAGGATGTGCAAAAGAGCTATGCAATAGTCTTTCAAGCTTGGGGCGAAAGCAAGCTGACCTTCTATTACTGCATTGGCCATCGGATTCTGAAACACTAAAATCTGTTTGGCAAGGAATGGAGACTTGTGTCAAAGAAGGATTTGTTAAGGCTCTTGGGGTCTGCAACTTTAGTGCTAAGGCTTTGGCAGGACTAATACCAATGTGCTCGATTACCCCGTGCATCAATCAAGTGGAACGCCATCCTTTCCTTCCGCAATGGGATCTTGTCGACTTTTGTGCACAGAACGACATTTTGCTGCAGGCTCACACACCTTTGGGTCAAGGCAATAACGATCTCTGGGAAGATCCAAGTGTGCAACAAGTGGTGGCATCGACCGGTCTCTCGCCTGCAAAGGTTTTGCTTCTTTGGAATCTTCAACAAGGGGTAGCTGTGGTGCCAAGATGTAGCTCAGAAGAACATTTGGCCGATATTATGGAACTCTTCAAAACAGCAGCGTCTAGCGAGGCCTTATTAATCGCAGACGATTTGATGGAATTGAACGGCATTAGTCGTACGTGCAGGTTTATTGCGCCGCCCTTCATGTTTGGTTCTTCGAGTTACTGCTGGGCGACGAATGCGAACAAGTAGTTGTCTTTTACGTACTCAAGTAGGTTAGTTTGACGGTTGCTTTCTCGAAATAATATCCGGTACCTGAAAACCGATATAAGTCCACGACCAATGGGAACGGGATTCGATCGCTTTCGTCAAATCAAAATAGGATTTTGGTAATACTTTCTGACAGGCATCATGAAATGCGACCCTCTTTTGTTGAAATGGAGTTATTAGACGATAAATTGGCCGAAGCAGCACGCTGCTGCGGCAAAGCGAAATCCCGACGCAGCACTCTAGTACAACGGGCTACTGTTTGCTTACGGCAGATAAGGCGTCTCACATCGGCAAGTTTTATGTGGGGTAGAAGCTGAATGTCGCATCAAGTTGAACGTTCTCGATTTTCTGTGACACAGAAGCAAAGAGGCGAATTTTCACAGTAAGTGGCGTCAAATTCACAATGACGACGACATCCTGTACGAGTAGATACGATTCGAATAACCTTGAAAGATACTCCGTAGCTATCTGCTGGTGGGGACAAGACAAAGGAGGCATGCAGTTTCGGTCACATGCAAACATGACTTTTTTATGTTATAAGTTATGCGGAAACAAAACAATTCACCACGGCTTAGTCCAACAAGGCTATACATAAAAAGCGAATCAATTCTTGCCAGAAGGAGGCATGTTCAAGCTTGGATAAGGACGGAAATAACATTGAAACCAGCCTCCACGTTTTCTTTGCCTGCTACTTCAATTTGTTCGGTATCATCAAACGCACCGGATCGTTCGATACGGCTTTGCGCATCAATGAACACATTCACACATTCGTCATCTCCGGAGGAAGACTTGGTGAACTCGATTTCCGCTTTCCCATTGGCGCTCCTGTCAGTAATCTCCAGGCGTCTTCAAGTACGAGTGTAGCTGGATTTGGCTTTTAAACTTGGCAATGAGATTGATTTAGCGATTTCCAATTGTCCGTGCACTTGTTGATTTGATGGCGACATTCGTCCACTCCGGTGGCAAACTCGATGCACTCGATTTCCGCTTTCCGATTGGCGCTCTGTCAGTGTTCTCCAGGCGTGTGCCCATAGGAGCAGCTGGATTTGGCCTCTAAACTTCAAATCGACTGTGAGATCGGCTTAGCAATTTCTCCGACTGTCTGGGCACATGTTAATTTGATGGCGACATGACTATGCTTCGAGCTTCGAGTGCTTGATGGCATTGAATTTACCAATTGGTCGACTGCTTCAAGAGGAAAATGAGGAAGTTCTCGATCGGCCGGGTTTTGGGACGATGACAGTATCAGCTCAAGATGCATGGTGACGATTTTCATGCTCTTCGCTATCCGTACAAAAGCCAGTGTTCTGAGATACTGGATGGCAGTCCCCAGATGCATGATCTCATTGTCAAGCTTTTGTAAGACCGCAATTTGAAGATCAATTTTAATACTCCTTTTGAGATATAGGCCACGACCTTGATCCGAAAACGGGTTTGCCCACCCTTGTGCGAGGAATCAGGATAGGACCCAGTGATACCTTCCGCAAGTTCGATGTATTGATTGCTGCCATCGATGTTTCAGGTATCAATAATCTTTTCCTGCGATCTTTTGACAATTGAATTTTTAGAAAAATTTCAGCTGGGACACGGTCTTGATTGCAACAGTCCAGGGTCGTTTTGATGGGTGGGTGATGGAGCTTGAAGACGAAAATCGCATGCTGGATATTTCCGTGACGGACGTGGAGCAGGAATTGACAATTATTTGCTCTACAGTGGACACAAATTTCTCGAGTCATGGGAGTACCTGGTATTGCAAATCGGGAGATGGCAACCGTGCATTCAAACGATCCAACGAACAGCTAGTAGAGGACAATTTCAAGCAACTGGACGACATCTTCCCTCAATCACGCAAATTGGTGTGCGGCTGGAGCTCACTATGTCTTCCCTTCGTCACACAAAATCAATACAGCTTTCCGTATCAAAGAACGGAATCAGAGATTCGTCAACTCCGGAAAAAGACTCGGTGCGCTCAATTTCCGCTTTGCCATTGGTGCTCCGGTGTTGTCCGCAGGCGTTCGCCCAAACAGAACAGCTGGATTTGATAGATGAGCCTGACAATGTGCTTCGTGTAGCGATTTTCCTGGTTGTTCGAGCATTTGGTGATTTTGATGACGACATGGATATGTTTCGAGAGCTGGTCGACTGCTTTGGGAGGAAAACGAGGACGTTCTCGAGCGATCGGCTTTTTGGACTGTGGCAGTATAAGCGCAAAATGCATTTTGACAGTTCTCTTACTCTTTGCTATCCACACGCAAGAGGGTGTTTTAAGTGTCTTAATAATGCTCGACGGCAGCTCTGAAGTTGGCTTGCATGATCCCATCATCGAGTATGTGGAGGACCTTTATTTTAACACATTGAGTACTCCTGTTCGGTACGAAATGTATGACAACAATCCGAAAACAGGTTTGCCGACCCGTGTGCAAGGGCCCAGCGACTTGGTGATCGCTGCTACCGATGTTTCGGTTATCAAAAGCTTATCCTTCAGCGACCTTCCGACAGTGATAATGCTTTGATAGGGTTAACAATTTGCAGACGGTCCCGGTTGCAACAGTTTAGTTTCGTTTCGATGGCTGAGGGATGGAGCTATAACGGGAAACGTATGATGGACGTTTCCATTGAGAAAAGCGATGGACGTGGAGCAGGTTGACATTTTGCCTTACATTGTGGACACAAAAAATTTCGAGTCACGGGACAATCTGGTAGAGGGCACTTTCATTCAATCTGTTGTCGACGAACGAAAATTCAAACGATCCAACGCACAGCTAATAGAGGACAATTTTAAGCAACTGGACGACATCCTTCCTTAATCACGCAAATTGGTGTGCGGTTGGAGCTCCGTCATCAAACTTGGGCAGAGTTTGTACCGTGAGAAGCCTGGTCAGGACTCTTTCCGCCCAACCAAGCCACTTCTCTCCCGAACTTTTTTCATGGTTGGCTCCGTGTTCGTCGCGGATGTTTTGGTAAATTTATGGATTCTAAAAAACTAATGATGTGCGACTACGAGCAAAAGATCAACTTGGATCGAGTTCATGCTGACATTCGGGAGAGCTTGAGACAGGATCTTCTTTTCTGCAGAGACGACGCAGATGGCTCAAGGGATAGAAAACGCACCAGGTTAAGGTATTTGAGTTTGAGCAATTGAGTAGCAAAATGTTGCGGAATTTTGTAAGTATCGATTTGCAAGCTGTCTGTGACGAGGTGGGCAAAGCAAATGCTTTTCGCTTGATAGCTCAGATGACAAAAGCCCTAACAAGCTCTGTTGATGCGGACGTCGATTTGACGTTTAATTCTTCCTTAAAAGTCTGTATTGCCGGATTCACTTTGTATCAGATCAAAACACAGCGCATCTTTTTTACTAAATCAGGCAAAACGATCACCGACGGCTATACGGAAGAGAAGCGAGCCAACATTCTTGAGTTCGCGCTAACGCTCGGGTCGTCCGAGTTACTGTTCAGCCCAAGCCGATGCATCGGTCAGTCAAAATAAGTGGCTTCAACTTAGATCTGTAGATGCCATGTTCGAATTAGGGACGCAACGAGAATTGAACGACCATTGCGCTGACGCCACATGCTGTGGTTGACCCACCTCCTAGCCCGCCTTAGTTACAAAACCGAGAAAGAATTAGTTGATTGGTTTATGATCCTAGAGTCGGAAACTAATTATTTTGAATCAGGAAGAGTGCTTAAGTGATGCAATAAAAGAGCAACATATTAAAAAGGCCAAACTGAAAAGTAGTGATGTATTGTAATGCTGTATATAAAGTGCCGAAATATTCTGCTTTAAATGGCGTATTCTTCGCAAAACGCTTTGTAATGCTCTTTGATTTTCTCCACACACCGTTGCATCTCTTCTTCTGGTGGCAGGAAAGTTGTGCGGAAGCCAAAGCGTCCCTCCCGTTGACCAAATCCAGATGCCGGAACAACACAGATTCCGGTAGACTTCAATAATGATACGCAGTAAAGAGCATCCGGTGTTGTACCCGTTTCCTTCGCAACACGAATAGCTCCGGGAGGCATTTCTACACTTGGGAAGCAGTACATGCTACCTTTTGCCGGTCGACAAGAGAAACCAGGAATAGAATCTAATCCTTGGCTAACAATTGTGGAGCGACGCTTTAACGAATCATAGATAGCTTTCTTTTCCGCCTCGTGGCTTTCGTAGGATACTTCTCCTTGCGAAGGACCTCGAACCATCAAACTGGTCATAATTTGTCCTGCGACGGTCGCACAGAGAGATGCCGAAGCCATTTTGTAAAGTTCATCTTGAACCTTCTCATCAATTCCCACCAACTCCATGTAGCCACCACGTCTTCCGCATTCTCCGAAAACACCTTTCGAAACGGAATGGAACGAAATCAACTCGATTTGATCTAATAGTCCGCATTCATATGCCGCTCGCTTAGCACTGACGAATTCGCCTTCGTAGACATTCTCTTGATACACTTCGTCCGCCAACAAAACCAGATTGTGTTTGACACAAAAGCGAACAATATCGTGCAAATTCTCTCGACTTAATACTTGACCCGTCGGATTTCCCGGATTGATGAGAACAAACGAATTCACATCAATGCCCTCCTCCTGTGCTTGCGCCAAGGCGCGTTCGAGCTCTTCCAGATTCAACGCCCAATCCTTTTCCTCGTTCATAAAGTATCCCACCCGATGTCCGTTCAGTAGATCAATAGTTGCCGAATAGATTGGATACTGGGGAGTCGGAATCATAACACCGGTATGTTCATTGGCAATCAATGCCGTCAAAACCATATTGATGGCATTCGATGCGCCGTTTGACAAGAAAATAGCTTCCGGATCCGAAGGAATACCCCCATCTCTTGCGGCAATGAAATCCGCTACATCCTGTCGAAACGCACGTACTCCCTTGGAATGTGTGTAGGCCCCCGATCCGTGTCCCGACAAGGCGTGACCTTTAATTTCGCGGGCGCGATCGACCGCATCTTGCGGAAAGAGCTTGAGTACATCGGGATGATCGATTCCGACTTCGTCCGGGAGGTCCACTAGTGCCATGACTTGTCTGGGCCATTTAAGAGGCATCTGACCGATGGATTGCGGATTGCCAATGTTTGTGTAAACAATGTGATCAAAAGGATATTGCTGAGGATTGGCGGCGAGTTGATCGGCAATCTTATCGGCTTCAATCACGACGGGTCCTCGGACGGCGTATTCCATTTTGCGCAATGACTGGGACATGCTATCTATTGTAAGACGTTTTTGTGTTCATAAACTGTCGATAGACGTAACGCAAGTCAGAATGCATTCGCAAAAAGTTGCAAAATCGAAAGCGATGACAAACTTACGAGATGTTTCAGCGTCGATTGTTTGCGGTGTTGGGGCGACCGATGCGATACTAGATCTCATCGTCGTCGTCATGATTGTTAAAAGGAGGGTTGTGTAGCGAAATAGCATAATCTAGTTTTGAAATGTAGTTGATTCTCAATGAAAATAATGGCTCTCACGATCCGATGGCGAAATTCGACACACGTCAACGAGCGGGTCACTTAAATAAATCAAACTACAGGCAATTATTCCAAAAGACACGAATCGACTTCAAACTTCTTGCAATTGCAACGACTTGATGAAGAAAGCCGAACGGATAGCAAGTCACAAGTCAATGGGTCGCAATTCGCAATTATTCGATTAAAAAAAGGTCGCGATCGCGATCTCGGTCTCTTCGAGTTTCGACACCTCACATTCTTCAAGCAGGATCTCTCAGTCATTAGCCCTACGTCACAAGTCACAACGGCTTCTATCAACGGCTGGTGCCAGCGAAGCGGTACTCAAACGGCCTTTTCCACGTGTCACACAACTTCGCGTCTGTCCGGATACCGTGTCCGCATTATTGCGGGGCGCAAAAATCACCGCAACGCGGCGGCCGCATGTGAACGAGACAATGATGAAGAGGAAAAAAGGAGACAGATTCATTCGTTTCTTCCTTTCCTGTTAATGCATTTAAAAGTCCTTATCATCTGAAACAGATTTACACGGAAACTATCGCTCAAGAAGTGACTAAATTGCCGTGCTTTTCCTTACTTTTTACAAAAATACTTTCTTCATCATGGTCGAATTCAACAAAATGTTCGTCATGCTTCCCGTCATGTTTCTGGCGCGGAAGTTAGACGCCGAAGATCCCAACATTGTCTTTTATTTGCGCGTGGCGTATGCTTGTATGCAGTTTATCAGTATTCTCGTCGTCATGTATACGTATATTCAAGCATCGGCCGTCAAGGGCGATCAAATTGTCTATGTGCCGGCGGCTGCGACGGTAAGAATGAGATTGGAGAAAGCCGATGAAGACGAAAGATGCAAAATAACAATCATGGATGATCTCACGGACCGTATTTCGCTGCTTTCACTTTTCTTTTCTTTTTGTTCCGTTCCCTCTTTGTCGTCTTTCTCTTTCTGCTGTTTAGCCATTTGCTGACCCCGGCGCGAAAAAGAAATACACGGAAATTTCGTACGGAGCTCATGTCTATTCGACAGCACGATCGTTAGTCGGTTCTACCTTGTTTGGTATTTGTATGACCGTCGGGTTGCATTATTATCGTGGAATGGTCATGGGACTCGCCATTCAAGCCGTTATGGCCCCTCTCAATTTGATTGAAAATCCTTTGATCAAGGCACTCTTTCTCGGAAACGGATTGTCGGCGGAAGGACGTATCTTTGGCGAAAAGACGGTTTCCGAGTTGACCGAGAATGATGAAATCGTCGATGAGCAAGGAAATGCGGTCGTGCGTCAGGCGGTGCAAACGGAAAGTGCTGCGACGGCCGCTGTTACGACGAAACGAAGCTTGGAAGATATTCTGTTGGATACGTGGGACGCTGGCTCAAAAGCGGATCTAGCACCCCTCATGGAGGCACTCAACAAGAAGAACTGCAATTACCAGACCAAGGAAGATAGTTGGACACCGCTCATGATCTTGGCCGGGTTGGGAGCGAAGGGCACGGCGAGTGCTATTCGACAACTTTTGGACGGTCTAGGCGCAAATCCTGCCATTTGTGATAAAGAAGGATGGAACGCTTTACATTGGGCTGCCTTTCACGGAAGTATAGAAGGAGCCAAAGAACTTCGAAAAGAAGTCAAGTTGCTATCCGCCAAAGACAAGGAAGGTCTTACACCACTGGAGATAGCACGAAAAGAAAACAATGATCTTGTAGCCGATATTTTTGAAGCGGCAGTAGCAACCACCTCTGGGGAGGGAAAGAAAACAAAATAAGTTGCTACTTTTGTAAATCTTTTTCTTTATGTTCTTTGTCACTTTCATGTCTGATCATTTGATTGTTTGCTACAATTTGTAATGAAAGCCTTATTATTGAGGTTCATTGATACGAAGTGACATTCAAAGTATCTCTGTTTCAATGGAAATAACATGTGAAGCAACAGTTGACGACGTCGAATTGATCATCGGTGCCTGATGTCGGTGAGGAGACAATATTCAACAAAAGCTTGTCGCTAATGAGTTCTTGCGCGGCGCTTTCACATTAGACTTTCTTCGCAGTATCCGCTTGCATTGCCTCGTCTTTATCAATCTCATTTCGCAACATGCGAGAGACCCTCGCCTCCGCGACTTGTCGGTCCGTAAGAAATGCGACCGCCCCTGGTGAATGTTGCATGTATACTTTTCCTGTTTGCGCACCAGAGTGCAGTTCTTGTTGTGAGACTCGTAATTCCGCTAAAGATGGCATATTTGGTCGATGTTTATCAGCTTGATTCCTCGTCGGAGTAAATGAATGAGGCGACATCGTCGTTTGTGGCCATCGCGGCGGAAGATTTATCGCGATGTCACACGTCTATCGTCTATCGGTCTCGGAAGGCCGGATGTCCGATCACGGATGTGACATTGGAACACGGACTGGATATAAGTGGAGGAGAAGCAGTATCATCCCGTTCCGGCGCGCTTCCCTCTCCACGTGGCCTCCATCGTGTTTTGAACGTTGCCCGTGATTGAGTCGTGATGTTCTCCGAATAACGGCTGCTCTTTCACTTTATAGTCACAAGGGACTGCACTACACTTCAAGTAAGAGTGAAATTAAACACACTCGAAATGAAAGTACACGTACGACTGCGGCCAGCGGCCAGCGGCCAGCGGCAAAAAAGGTCTTCTACAGAATGGAACTTGAAGCGATCTACACTCCGTGTTTGTGTACTCCGGCGATTCTTCCTTGCCAACGAACAATCAAGTCATCACGCGAACTTCGGACGACCGAACGGGAATGCGATCGGAAAAAAAAACGGCCGCGCAAAAAGTTTCGCAGCGAGAGAGTTTCACAAAAATCGATCGCGTTCCAAAATTGACGAGACAGCCAATTGTTGTCATAATCCATCAGCGGGCTTTTTTTTGTAGACTGTTTACATATTTACGTTATTTATTTCATCATGAACGATCAATCGCAAACTGCAGCAAACACACCCTCGGAGCCTATTCTCTGCAAAATGGGTTGCGGATTCTTTGTAAGTAGGAGTTATCCAGTGTCGGAAGTACTGCGTGTCTGCGTTGTTGCGTGAGGTGACGGTGTTTGGCGTTGTTGAGGTAGAACGTTGCTTGTGTTTGATTATTCCCTTATCACGTGCAACCAAACATCGCTGCAAGCACAAGCGTCGACAACGAAAGAAGAAGAAGGTTGACGAAGCAGCGGGCCGTCATGGTGCGAGACGTCATGCAGAACAGATTACTATAGTGCAGAATGTACTAGTTCTTGTTGGCTTGGTCGGGGAAAGTCGTTCTCCGAAATTCACCGTTGTTATCCTTTGTTGTGTTTAATTTACGACCGCTGTGATTGAAATATGTATCTAACAGCTACTGTTTTACTTGATATTTGGAATATTCAGGGTAATGGAGCGACAAATGGATGCTGCTCGAAGTGCTGGCGTGACATGCAGAAAAACCAGGCGCCTCCGTCACCGTGCAAGCCAGTGGAGCCTGTTGTGGAAGAAGCTCAACCAATGGAAGTAGAAGTTTCTGCACCATCACCCGTTACTGAGACTGCCGCAAAGGAGGACGCTGCTGCTGTTGCCACCCCCACTAAAAAAGAAGAAAAAAGAAGACGAGTTATAAGAACTTACTGGCTGACATGATGCATGGATCGACTACACGTGACATTGAGAAAGAGAAGGAGTCTCTTCGGAAAGTCACAGGCGGAGGTATCTTTTCGAAGATCGATAAGATTTAAAAGTACTTCCGACGTTATCCGAGAGGATGCCTGCTGTATGCGCAGTTCGAAAGTAATCATTCCGGTGTTGCCCGCCGCTACTGTACCATGATCTATAACTAAAAAGTTTTCTTATCAAACGCATTCTGATCTAATTACTAACGCTCTTTGCGTCCGCTTTCCAAATGAGCTTAGTTCATTTCTTGCAACGTGGCTCTGACATGGTGAATTGCTATGATGTTAACGTGGTATCCACGAACGACGCACCTAAAACCTAATACGCAAATTGCCAAGTAAATGACGTACATGTCTCTCAATAGCAAAAGTTTAACACCCTTTTTCACCTCCTTTCTGTAAAACAGCGTGCTTGTCACTTCTAGTAGCTTTGCGATACTTAGAATTGTCCATCGTAAACTAGACGGTTTCCACCGCAGGTTCTAACATCCAAGAGTTGGGCACTGCAGTCAGGTCAAAGTCTGAGTTTAAAACACTAATTTCGACCATTTCGATCAAATCGCTTTTGTTTGTGGACAACGTTGGTGCTCTCATTGCTCATTGCTTCGGCGGAGTTTCAAGTGACTGAAAGTTAGTCGCGATCGCGTACAACCGACACTTTACCATTATAGTGAAAAATTCCAGCCGACGAAAACGGATGCTTTTCGACGCAAATAGTTGCGTTTCGAATGAAGATGATAGTTAGTTCATATATTAATTTTCCCATGGCATTTGATTATAGACTTCGCGCCTTTGTTTCTGGACAACTTTGGTGCTCTCATTGCTCATTGCTTCGGTGGAGTTTCAAGTGACTGAAAGTTAGTCGCGATCGCGTACAACCGACACTTTACCATTATAGTGAAAAATTCCAGCCGACGAAAACGGATGCTTTTCGACGCAAATAGTTGCGTTTCGAATGAAGATGATAGTTAGTTCATATATTAAAATTTTCCCATGGCATTTGATTATAGACTTCGCGCCTTTGTTTCTGGACAACTTTGGTGCTCTCATTGCTCATTGCTTCGGTGGAGTTTCAAGTGACTGAAAGTTAGTCGCGATCGCGTACAACCAACACTTTACCATTATAGTGAAAAATTCCAGCCGACGAAAACGGATGCTTTTCGACGCAAATAGTTGCGTCTCGAATGAAGATGATAGTTAGTTCATATATTAATTTTCCCATGGCATTTGATTATAGACTTCGCGCCTTTGTTTCTGGACAACTTTGGTGCTCTCATTGCTCATTGCTTCGGTGGAGTTTCAAGTGACTGAAAGTTAGTCGCGATCGCGTACAACCGACACTTTACCATTATAGTGAAAAATTCCAGCCGACGAAAACGGATGCTTTTCGACGCAAATAGTTGCGTCTCGAATGAAGATGATAGTTAGTTCATATATTAATTTTCCCATGGCATTTGATTATAGACTTCGCGCCTTTGTTTCTGGACAACTTTGGTGCTCTCATTGCTCATTGCTTCGGTGGAGTTTCAAGTGACTGAAAGTTAGTCGCGATCGCGTACAACCGACACTTTACCATTATAGTGAAAAATTCCAGCCGACGAAAACGGATGCTTTTCGACGCAAATAGTTGCGTTTCGAATGAAGATGATAGTTAGTTCATATATTAAAATTTTCCCATGGCATTTGATTATAGACTTCGCGCCTTTGTTTCTGGACAACTTTGGTGCTCTCATTGCTCATTGCTTCGGTGGAGTTTCAAGTGACTGAAAGTTAGTCGCGATCGCGTACAACCGACACTTTACCATTATAGTGAAAAATTCCAGCCGACGAAAACGGATGCTTTTCGACGCAAATAGTTGCGTTTCGAATGAAGATGATAGTTAGTTCATATATTAATTTTCCCATGGCATTTGATTATAGACTTCGCGCCTTTGTTTCTGGACAACTTTGGTGCTCTCATTGCTCATTGCTTCGGTGGAGTTTCAAGTGACTGAAAGTTAGTCGCGATCGCGTAAACCGACACTTTACCATTATAGTGAAAAATTCCAGCCGACGAAAACGGATGCTTTTCGACGCAAATAGTTGCGTTTCGAATGAAGATGATAGTTAGTTCATGGCATTTGATTATAGACTTCGCGCCTTTGTTTCTGGACAACTTTGGTGCTCTCATTGCTCATTGCTTCGGTGGAGTTTCAAGTGACTGAAAGTTAGTCGCGATCGCGTACAACCAACACTTTACCATTATAGTGAAAATTGCAGCCGACGAAAACGGATGCTTTTCGACGCAAATAGTTGCGTTTCGAGTTTCGAATGAAGATGATAGACTAGTCTAGTTAGTTCATATATTGGTTTTTCCATGGTTTTTGATTATAATCTTCGCGCTTTTGTTTGTGGACAACTTTGGTTGCGTTTCAATATTTACTATGGTCGAAAACTTTTTTGTCTAATCTTCCACGACTGCTTTTCAGTCGTGAGCAAAAGATAATCCACGTCATTGCAGCACTCACCCAGAATTTCTCGGTGATTGAAATAAACAAACTGCTGCATGCGAAATGCGAACATAAAAAATAAAATAATTGATCAAGTGCAAAGCCGAACCATTACCTGGGTAGGAAAAGAACGCCGAACTGATCATCGCTTTCATTCTAAAGTCCAAGTTCGCTTCGTTTATGGAATAACTGGCCGGGTTGATTTACGTGGGAAAAGTGAAGATTATTTAAAAGTTCGCTGGTTTATAGACGATAACAGCCGATGCGACTATTTCCACTGCTTTATTCGTTTCTGCTCGTCTGCATGATCCGTCAAACAATGTCTCTAGCAGCTTCGAAATCACCCAAGAATATTGTTGTTGTCGGAGGAGGTATTCAAGGTACATCAGTGGCCTTTGCTCTAGCGGAACGAGACTTTAAGGTCACCGTTCTTGAAGCCGTTCGACCCGCCTCAGCAGCATCCGGCAAGGGAGGAGGATTTATGGCGCGATCATGGGGCGATGGTGGACCTACTGAGGGATTACATCACGTAGCATTCGATCTGTATGAAACATTAGCTCCGAGTCTGGGCTGCACCTCCTATCGCAAGCTTCCTGTGCTGTCGGTCTCCCCCGGCAAATCTCCCTTGGATTTGGCCACAAAGAAACGCCACGGAGAAATGTTGCCATCGTGGTTGGATGGGAACTTGGGTCGGGTATCGGTCATGGGCAGCGGCGATGATACGGCGCAGATTACACCCTCCGAGTTTGTTGAGAAAATGTTAGAAAAGCATGCCGGCCGAATTCATGTCGTCAAAGGGACATGCACGGGTGTAACTTGCACGGAGCAGAATCAAGTGAGCAGCGTCGAGTATAGCGATGAAAACAGCAAGGCATGTTCTTTGATCGCAGACACAGTCATTGTGAGCGCAGGGCCCTGGTCGTGTGCGGCGGAGGACTGGTTTGACGGTGCACTGAAACTTCCGATGGAAGGCGTCAAGTCTACCAGTATCGTCTGGAAGAAGCCGGAGTCGATCGAGACGGTGGATGCGACGGCTCTCTTCTGTGGCGAAGATAGTCGTTTTGGAACTCATTGTAAGTATGCGTCAAGTGTATTGAAATATATTCAAGCATTGTGAAATGCTCACTCAATTCCTTTGTCATCTCTTGCAGTGGAAGTGTATCCTCGACCGAATGGCGAGATTTACATTTGTGGTATTGGAGGGTCCGACTATATCTCTACCGAAGAATTGAAGCAAGGGGCGTTTCGAAATGAATGTAATGCCAAGGATGCGCGAGTCAAGGCTGCGGTAGCGAGCTTTCAAGAGATGTCTTCCACCTACAGGCAAAATGGAGAATTAGAAAAGCAACAAGCCTGCATGCGACCCTGTCCTCCCGACGCGATGCCCTATATGGGTGCAGTACCTGGATATTCGGGAGCCTACATTAATGCTGGTCATAACTGCTGGTAAGTCATGTCATGACTATGTCGTGTGTTGCTACTGTTGGTAACTCAATTTGTCGATGGCAGGGGGAATTGCTTGGGCACCAGCATGCGGACAAGCCATGGCGGAGTTAATTCTCGACGGTCAGAGCAAATGCGTAGACCTTTCCCTTTTGACCCTGCTAGATTTACACCTGCTGCGCAACGGGGTGAACGAGGACGAAAGCGTCAAGGGACAAGTGTCGGAGAGCAATGGTAACTACTCGGCTAAAAAATCTTTTTCCAATTTATGTTCTATACACAAACACGTAAGGTTATTAGCAAGTAAAAGTTGCAAAAGCTGTTTTATTGATGCATTTTTCTCTTAAACAATACCTCCACCATAGCCACGGTCAGGTGCATAGATGTCTGGGTAATCGCGGGAACTAATAGGTCTTCGTTTAATCAAAGACGGTCCTTCCTTTTCAAAGCGGCTACAGTAGGCGTTCCAAGAAGACCCATGGCTCGATCTAGTTCCTTCTTCAAAATGTCATACGCTTTGATGACACCTTCTGTACCTCCTGCAGCAAGACCCCAAAGGTATGGCTTTCCAACACCCACCGAATCAGCACCCAATGCGATAGCTTTGGCAATATCGGTACCACGCTGAACACCACCGTCTAGAATGATTTCTACATCCGGTCCTACCGCTTCACGGATCGACGGCAACACATCGATCGTGGCGGGAGATGTCTCTAGCTGTCGCGCACCGTGATTCGAGACCCAAATCGTGCTGAATCCGATCTCAATCGCCTTCTTCGCATCCTCCGGTCGTACAACACCCTTTGGCGCTGCCGGGCCATTCCATTCACCCAAAAGCCATTCGGCGTCTTTCCAGCTGAACTCTGGCATAATTTGACTATTCACAAAGGCCGCAAGAGAGTCTGCAGGGACTTCGGTATTGATGCAGGCATATGTGTATGGTTCGTGAGATAGAAAGTCCCACGTCCAAGCAGGCTTCTTTAACGCTTCGATCGTCTGTTTCAAGTTGTACTTGGGAGGAATTGAAAAGTCGTTACGAATATCGCGTTCACGGTTTCCATACCAAGTGAAGTCAACCGTTAAAGCTAAAGCGTTGAAACCTCCCTCTTTCGCTTTGGCCAAGACTTCTTTGACGAGTTCACGATCTTTCCAGACATAGAGCTGAAACACTTTCGGACCATTGTGAATTTTCCCGATTTCTGTAATGCCCGTGGTCGCCAAACTACTCAATCCGTACATGGTACCGTGATGTTCGGCGGCTTTGGCCGCGGCCGTTTCTCCTTCCCAGTGAAACATGCGATTTCCGGCCGTCGGGCAACCGAAGAACGGAAGATTGACATCCTGACCAAAGATTTTGGTGCGCAAGTCGAGAGGAGGTTTGATTCCTGCGAGAATCTTATAATGCATCTCCAATTGCGAGTAAGCGTCCTTTCCGCGTCGCAAACTGATCTCGTCATCGGCACCGGAATCCAAATAATCAAAGACCATCTAAAAATGGGATGTATTGTAAGACGATTATAGATTCGACGATTCATTCGAAACAACTCTCTCCTTCTTTACCTTATGAGCCCGAGATTTAGCAATCAATCGAAGATCCGCAATGTTGACGGCCTTCTTCAGCCGGGCCTTGTAAGGCGCATCAAAGACAGCGCCCAAGGGGATCTTTTGAAGAAACTTGTGAACTCCGTACTTGTGGGGATTGAAAATCATGTTGGCAGCAACAAAAGTCAATCAATGTGAATGTACAAACTGAATAGGAATGGAACAAAGAACTATATTGTTCTCTTTTATCGTCAACGACAAGGTGTTTTTTGTGTTGCTGTTTGTTGGCTTGCAAATCAAGGCGAAATTTTGTTGGAGTGCTTTTGCGACGAGGAAATGCAATGCTTACGTCATCGTACTTTTTGCGCGTATTTTCGGTCGCGTGGCTTGGCGATCTTCGTGTTCAATGACGTGGAAAAAACGATGACAGTAATGACGTCATGAACGGCACTTGTAACGCAAACGCTAGTGAAACTATGTTCGTAAGAGCTCGACTTAAATAATTTTTCACAATATTTGCATGCAATAAAAACCATTTGCATTATTATGCGATTATTATGAAAGCTACACAAATACAAAAACAAAACAAAATGAAGGACTGTCTTTCATCGCACGTAAACCGGCATGTCGGCCATGATCTCGGAATAATCTTCACTCTCGGAGTACTCGGAGTCGTACTCGGAATCATCGTCACTGCCCGATGATTCTTCTTCGTCATTTTCGGTGGATGGATCCGTTACAGCAGTGCCCATAGAAGAGCGCTTGGATAGCTTTGAAACGATGATGCGAGGAGACGTCTTGACAATGATGGGTTCCGATGGTGAAGGCTTGGCTTGACGTTGAGGAGACAAGGGCGGCATGGTCGCTAAACCAGCCAACAATTCGTTCATCTCATCGGCATCCATGATATCATCATCGGAACTGTAATCCGAATCAGAGTCGTAGTCACTGTCTGAATCTTCTTCGGAGCTTTCGCTTAGAAGCTCATGCATTCTGGCATGATTACTTTGACTCATTTTCGCCATGGGTACTTCTTGAATGGGCTCAATCTCTAACTCGTGCAGTGTTTCGAGCTCGGCCTTGGTGGGTCCTGCCAATGTGGCCAAAATGTCATCCATATCATTCATATCAAAGGAACGCTCGGTGAGATTCAGCATAGTGGCCGTAAACACGCGTTCGGAGATTTCGCGCTCCGTCTCTTCCACTTCTTCCAAGTTCTCGTGTCGCAGCAGTAGAGCTTCTTCGGGCTCCATTGTGCCGCACACCACCAATTGGGCGAGTTCCGGTGTCAGGGCATGTTTCGGATTGGCGATAGGACAGGAGTTGGCTGGGGATCGAACAAGTGCGGACTGGGGTCGCACACTGTTCGGCGATCGTTGTGGCCAAAAATGTCCTTCTTTTCTTCAAAGAAATCGATCCATTGTTTCCAGTGCTCTTTGCGAGCACAAGCGAGAGGAGGGTTCTGTCGGCTGTCATTCATGAACAGCATGTCAATGTCTTCTCGTAACAACAGTTCGACGGTGTCAAACGCTGGCTGGCTGGCCCAGAAGACGTCGTGGAGTAAAGTTCTACCCAACGTGTCAGCAACCTCAAATCGGCATCCATACTTCTTAAACAAGTTCAGTAATTCCGTGTCACCGCGTCGGGCAATCATGTGGATCAGCGATTCTCCTTGTTTGCTGCAAGGGTTCGCGCTGATTCCTGCTTTGAGCATGGCTTCAATCTCAGTCAAGCGGCGATTGCGCACCAAGTTGACCAGATTTACATCGTAGCTGGCAATCTGAAAGGGGGTGGGTTTGTTGAAATAGCCGCAGCTACTTGAATCGTGACGGTTTGTAGAATAGCCACGGGAAGACAACAATCGATCGAGATACGTCTGTGGCGATTCAGTTTCGATAGTCTGCGCAGATGCGTCATGTAAGAACCTTCGCGAGTGTCGATGAATGATGGCTATCGGAAAGGTATTCTTACCTGAACAGGAGGCTTCAGAACCGGGCTTTCTACTTCGTTCCTTTCCTCCTTCAGTGCATCTAAACGACCAGTCCTTCGAGTTGCTTTTACTGTTTTGTCGAGCGATAATCGCTCCGTCTTTCCTTCAGCATGACGGTTCTTGAACCACTTAGTGAAAAAGTTTTTATTGCTTCCTTTTCTCATTACTTCGTTCGACGGAAGTTGCAAAGCAGATTCCAGTGTCTCCGGAATCTCTGGCGGAAGAGTTTCAATGGTAAGAGGGTTCATTGTCAATGCAAAGCTTTCGTTGCTTTGCTTGTTGTCAAGAATGTAGTTTTTGCGTCGGTTCGAAAAGAATGGCGAGGCAAAGAAGAGGCAAATGACGATGATGGTCCACGAAATGTCAAGAGATCAAGACCAAGCAAAGGTGCAAGAATGCAAATCCTCCGCCGCAGAAACTCGTCATAATGCGCAATTGCCGTAATGTCCCAATGGAGAAGATTTCGCACACGGCCAGTACTTCTTGCGACAGTCTGACGTGTACCACCTTGCCTTCCTACAAGTTCACACTGTTTGTGAAAAGTTTGTTCTTCACTCACAAAGTCTTATGATGAATGTGTAAGACAGTCATTTCTTTTCTCGAGTATACAATATTGTGTCGTCATTCCTTCGTTCTTTGCCGATGAAACGCCTTCGTCGAGATTAGGTACTGTAGCTTTAAAATGTACGATGACGAACAGGTCTTGCGCTTCTCGCGAAAAACCGGTTGACGTGGCGCAAATACGATCACATCTTTCCGCCGTCCTTCGTTTCTCCGTCCATCTTTTCCACCTAGGTTGACGGCTCCTTCTCTTTAGTCTAGTTTCCCTTGATTCAATAGAGCACATAAGAATGGTTGTTCGAGTGTATCTCGATTCTCGATGTCAACCCTAGTGAATAGTCAGGCGTAGAGCTTTGGACGAGTCAAGAAAGCTATGTGCTTCAAAAAACGGGTCGCAATAAAAAAATTATTGAAAATTGTAACGACCAGCTGTGTTGCCCGATAACACCCTTCATCTGGTCGAACGTACGTGATTTGAAAGCTGAAGTAGAAGGTTTTCCATCTCATTCATGTCAAAAGTATCGGTTGTGCAGCAAGTATCATCACGGTTCTCATTGTCCGAGGCAAAGCTTTTCGTATCATCGTCGGTACTTCGCTCGTCATCGATCGTTTCCTCGCTATCGGATTCATCGGAATCTTCATTGTCGTCCTGAAATGAAACGCATCTACTTTTTGGGAGAGATCTAGCATTTTCTGGGGCAATTTGTCCAGCAGCCACCATAGCTGCTTGCTTCGGAGACAGAGCGCCTAAAGGATCCAAAAGTGGACGAGAATCTGGTTCCAGACGAGTCAGGTCTGGACGTGTAAGCGGTACATCGCCCTGAGGCCAAAATACGTTCTTCTTTGCTTTCAAAAACGCAATCCACTGCTTCCAATAATCTTTGCGGACGTAAGAAAGGGGCGCTGCTCCGAGGCCATCCACAATATTGAGTAAATTGGCATCTGCCATCAGGATAAGTTCGATGGTGTCAAAACATGGAACTGCCCAGCACTAACGGAATGTTAGAAAGAGAAATGAGACAATCATTCTTGAGGATATCGCATATAGATCCATTCATTGTAAACTTACCACTTCGTGTAAAGGCGTGCGACCCAAAGAGTCTGCGACCTGGAAACTTGCCCCATATTCGAGAAAAAGCCTGAGCATTTTGCTGTCTCCTCGTCTGCAGAGAAGATGAATCAATGAATCACCGGCACTGCTGCAGGGATTGGGAGATATTCCTGCTTGAAGCATCTTTTCGACTGCTTGGAAATCTCCATTCTTGACACGCTCCACCAAAAACGGGTCGTAGCTGCTAATTTGGAGAGGAGTAGGCCGGTTGCTATAACCCGTCTGTAGAGCTTTGAAACGCTCGGTTGAAAGTCCCCGTGAACGCAGAAAGACATCGAGATACCCTTGTGGTGACAGCCAGTTTGTCTAGAAAGGTTAACACAAATTGTTAGGCCAGGTTTGGCTTACAACGTCGAAACAAGTTGCGCTTACCTCTTTGTCCGAGCTCGTCCCCGATGCAGTCGAGTCGAAACTACGGATCGATTTAGTTGAACAAAGACTGTGATTCGAAGTTGATAAGCTGCTGATTCGACTGTCCTGGCGACGCATCTTCACATTGATAGTATATTCTTTGGGGGTAATGATACAGTCTCTGGGAGTGATCGTGTATTCTTGTGGAGTTTCTACGCTCTCCTTGCTGAGAGTGCTTGGTGAATGCACCGTTACAGAATCCGATGAACTTTTCGCGGGAAAAGCTATCTCCGGCTGCAAAACCTTCTGCTTTTGTTTTCCATTTCCACGACGCTGAAAGAGCCAGTTTCCAAAGAATACCTTGCTTGCGGATTTATCAGGGGCGGTTGATGAACATCATTTCCTCGATTGGACGCTAAGAAGACAGCTTGCAAACCAAGAGGAATGCGGCTGCTCTTTTGCTTCATTGAAGTTTCCTCTGTCATGATGTTTTGGTTTTTGATATCATCAAAGGCTTTGATCTGGTTTATGAGGAGCGAGGAGAGAAAATGAGCCGATCCACTCCTTCAACTATCCCGAGAGGATTTCGTTGACATATTTGACATCCCCGCCATTCTTTCTGTCTTGTCGTCTCGTTTCTTATTGCCCGAGCTGGCTTTAGGCTTCAGTCATTCTGTAGTCATCAAAAACGAACCGTAATCTGCCATCCTTACATTAGTGTATATTAAAAGCTTGTTATGCCTTTTCCTATTGGAACATTTCTATTATTGCTCTAACTATGACTGTATATTTTAAAAGTACGGTTTGAAAAAATTGATACATTTAGCATTCGGACGCTATGAAGGCCCAAAGCGATTGCTGCTTAGAAACTGACTTGCAGTATTAGTTTTTAGGCTCCAGTTTAGAGTTTAGACTCCTTTAGAGACTCTAGACTTTAGACCACAGACTCTCTCTAGCTTCTAGCTAGAGATTCGCATACGACTCCTCACCTCCTCGTCGGCTATCCGCAATATTTGATTACTTGGAGTATGGGCTGCATTTAGAGTTTAGAGATTAGAGGGATTAGATTAAAAAAGAAGTTATGGGACATGGGACTTTGACGCTTCCCTACTCCCCTGCGGATCAATTGAAAGCGACACCGGATCCCCGAGCCCGAGACCTTAACTTGGTAATTGAATGATCACTTGTTGTAGCACGGGATAATTTGTTCAACGCCTGAAGAACAAAGAACGTAAAAGTCTTGAGGAGTTTGGAGAAATAGCAATTCATAATGCAGTTTATGAATACGTGATCGACAATTTCTACAGATTAAGAAACATAAAAAATATACAAGACAAAGCCGCACAGACCACACAGCGCTTGTCTCTAGTTCGAGCCATGACAATAGTTTTCCCGTTGTTCCTCGTTCCGCGTTCAGTGGCGATCTTGGTTCGTGATCCGTATCTAAAGTTCGACCCTTTTTAGGATCGAGTTCGACTCCCACATCATACTTTAACAACAGTCCATGCAACTGCAACAATGCACTACCATGCAATTATAGCAGACACGCCAAATACTAATTATGATTACAATCAATAAGAAGATCATTGGCTCAGCACAAGATATCGACCGCGTTTACATTAAACAAAGAAACTAACAACTAAGCGACAGGGAGCTCCAATGATCCAACATCCAACATCGTCAAACAGCTATTTCTCCTTCTCTATGGAGTAGCTAGAGACTTTATGACGAATAGATGTACCAAATTGTCTATATTTTAGTTCGGCCCCTCTACATCGACAAGGTCGTTTACGGCTTTACAAGAAAAAAAGTACCGGGACTGAAATTTCATTGAGTCACAATTTTTGTTCAGGAAGGCTTATGAGGAAACTAACGCACTTCATTCCAAAACAGAAATACTAGCAACATTCATTTTGGTTTTTGGTCTCCTAGTATTCTTCTTCTTGGATTCACGATTTGGTGTCTAGCTAAGCCACGGCTCAAATTTATGAATATTTTTGTTGCATACAGTACGTTTTAGACTAGTGCTAGGGGCAAAGTTAGAACGGCAGTACGTCACGATTTTTTCCACTTTTCGTCATTCGAGCAAAAACTCGTCCTCGGCGTTTGTTTCTATGACTTGGCAATGGCAAATCCAATCTGATTTGCCTCACTGATAGTTACTTCCTATATTTGATACCAGATAAAATGAAGTCGTTTCACGCCTTTCTCTTCTTCGCATCCCTTGCGCATTCCGATGCCTTTTCTGCGTCTCAACCTACGAGAATATCGGTACGGTCAAATATTTGTGAACAGACAGTGAGAATTTCAACTGCAACATGGGCTTTTCTAAACATTGGTTGTACAATTCAATCACTACAGACTTCTCTTTCAGCTTTCCCCACAGAAGTCATCGCAGTGAGTCCTTGTGGTTGTGTCGAAGCCATAACAACATTCATCCGTGAGCTCATCAACTTGTTTCTCTTGGTCGATTTTACTCTTGCAGGCTCTTTCTTCACCCGAAGTCCCCGTTGACGTTTTAGCGGTAAGTATCCTTACGTGGTCTGGCACGATATATCAACTTCAAGGTCCTTATTCTCACTGCTGCCAAAGAGCTCGGGCGTCCAAGCAAAAGTTGTCGCCACTGGAGCTGGCGTTGCCGCTGCTTTGGCCGGATTCTTTGGATTCCGAAAGAGTGACAGCACGCCTTCTCCTAGCCCAGCCCCTCCGGTGGCCAAGCCAGAACCCATTGACGTTTCTATTCCCTACGATGCCGCTGCGCGTCTCGATTTTACAGCGTGGTTGGCCACCCATCCGGAGGCTGTGAACGACGATACTACCTTTGCGAAATTCAAACCCCTTTACGAAGCAAAAGCCGTCGCTGACGTGATTGTCAAGAAACAAATGCGGGATCTCCAGTTGGCGCAAGATGCCGCCGCTGCGGCAGCGAAAGCGTTGGACGAGCTTTGAGATGATCGAGACGACAACCACTTTTACGTTGAGATATACCGATGCCATCGATACCTTATAAACTAGCGGTTACATGTTTGTGTATGTTAAATCTTGCAGCTTATGCTGATTCACTAATTAGTTCTTAGCGATAGTTGGCATACAAATCTTGGAAGTTGCCCTGGTTGGCTTTTCCCGCCATGGAGTTATAGGCCTGTGCCTTTTGACTGTCACCGCTTCCGTACATTTGTTCTTTCTCAGCCTTTTGCGCCTGCAAAGCCATTTGTTGGGCGTATTCCTGGAAGGATACATAACCATCACCTGGAATGTAAATTGTTAGTGCGTTAATTACAATAGTATCGAGGGCATCGGCATTTCACATCACGTCACGTACCATCATGATCAAAGTCCTCAAATTTCGGGTAGTCTTTCTCTTGCAGTCCAGGATAGTTTGATAAGTAATCACGCACATACATATTGAATTCAGCCCGACTGATGCGATCGTCTCCGTCGATATCGGGCTGCTTGAATTCGTCATAATCTCTCTGCAAAGCTTCTAATTCGTGTTTCTCCTCCACTTGTAACAGAGCTTGTTGAAGCTGCTGCACCGCCGATTGCAGTTCTTGATTCTGTTCAGTGAGTTTGTAAACGTCATTGTAGTACTGAGAATAAAGCTCTTTTGTTCCTTTTGAAACTTGGTTTTCACTTTTTTGACGGCGCGGCTCGAATGATACTTTGCACCCATGAACCATGATGCTCCACAGCCAACGAGAAACTTTCCCCATCCCATTCCGCTATAATGACAAAGAGTATGGGGTAAATGCCGACAATGTGAGACGCTTTGAATGTGTTTTACAAGTAAATCAACCGACTCGACGATTTTTCTTACCCTCCTCCACCGGCAGCTTTGACTTGCTGCCGTTGCGCGTAGTCAGCATATAAATTATCTTGCTGTCCGTAGTCATCTGCGTACTCCTGGTAATCTTGATAGTCGCCATAATCAGCATAATCCCCACTTTGCCCTTCAATTAACGAAGTAGAAGCGAGTAGAACGAGAAGTGATGCAAGTAATTTCATTTTGGAAGTGCAGTTTGATGGTTTGCTCGACTCGGACGCTCTAGTTACAACCAGAGAAAGGTGAGTGTAGATTGTTTATAATAATAACAACAAAGGAAAAGCTTACAAGTGCATCAACCGATGTTTGATGGTTGAATTGGCGACCTGTTGAAATTGATATGTCGCGTCTTTTGAGTTTTCACGGCGGCAAAACACGTGGAAGGTGAATCCGTCAACCGTTAGTTTCCTTTTACTATGGGCATTTGTGTTAGTTTACGTCCCTCCGTCGTCCGCCGCGATCTCGCGATCTATTATTTTCGCATCGGCGGCACAGACGCAATAAATACACGTTGCAATTCAAAGACACTTTTGTTTCTCAAAGGACGTCGATACAATAATATTTCGTCTTACCATGTTATCGCGATTCTGTAATCTCTTTTGCTGCGTTGTACTCCTCCTGTCGGGCAGAAACGTCCTCGCGCAGAGCTCTTATCAAGATTATGATTACGATCAAGGCTACGACCAAGGATACGAACAGCAGCAAAGCTACGAGCAAGACACCCTTTACAGTGATTACGCGGCAAGACAGCAAGAAAAGGAGGTTGCCGGGTGAGTCTTTGACGCGTGGAAGCGTAATCTGTATTTAAAATTAGCTCGGCCTCACATTATGCTCATTATCTTTCCGTTACCGCTTCGTGACCTTATGGCTATTATCTTAAAATTGCCGCGACTTTTGCTTTTCGCCATGCTATCCGTTTTGTCGCAAACACGCAATTTCATTTTTGTTTTCTTTGTTTCCTTCAATAAAATAGAGCTGCTGGCATGGGATGGGGCAAGATTGCCATGGGCGGCGCTTTGGGTTGGGTTCTGGGCGGAAAGTTTCATTCACGACGCGTGACCAAAAACTCAATGCCAAACACAAAGAAGAACAAAAGGCCGTCTATCAGCAATACTACAATGATGTGTACGCGCTGCAACAACAAAATGCTGAACTCATCAGTGCACTGGAAAAGTTTGGTGCTCGTGTTCGGTAAACATTCTATCGACATCCTAATTGGAGATAAAGAATTGTTTGCTTTTACCGTCAACTATTATTACAACTCACTGCACTATCGAGAGTTCTATACTGTCTTTTCTAGATGCTGTTGTAGCTCGTAAAAATGGAAATGCAATATGATGGTTACGTAGAAGTAGTTACACTGCTCGTTACAAGTCTAGTTGACCGAATCACCAAAGATTTCGGCAAAGAACATTATGCAATATCTTTACACACAACAGGAGACAGACACAATCAAGAAAGATCCTCATCAGTAGTCGATAGCAGAATGGACCCGCCAGTCGACGGGATTGTCGTCGCGCGAACTCGTCATTTTCGGGGGACTAACAATGTAGTGACTATCGTCAATCTCCTTCTCTCCGCGTTTACGCTTTCCACCAATTTGCTTGACCTTTTCGTTGATCTTCTTGTGTAGAGGCTTCTTCTTGGTCCCTGCGGACGCCTTCGATGGTTTCTTTGAAGCAAGTTTCGATTTTGCCGGAAATGCGTCGTCGTCACTCAATCCTTCCTCGCTTTCGTCTTCCGAGGGCAAAGACGAGGCTTTCGTGTCAACAGTGGCGTCATCTTCATCCTTCTCAGCTTTTACAAACTTGGTGGGGCGCTTTTTCTCTTCGAAATCACTGTCACTGTCCTCACGATAGGTCGCGGCAGATCGACGAGCAGCGTTGCGACGAGGACGACTGTCAGCACCTTTGCCAGTCTCTTGCCACACTTTTTTCGTCTTAGGAGCCATGGTGAAAGGAAGAAGGAGAAAGAATGAAGTTGTAATTACAAAGATGCAAATGAATGAGTGCTTGCCCTTTTGCTGTGAAGATTATGCTGGCAATCGATGAGCATTGCTTCTTGCTCGAACGCGCGCTTGTTATTTTTCACGTCGTTTTTGTTCCTTCACGTTTCGCGCGCTTCAGCATGAGTTCTATTTCTATCGACAATCAACACCTCTTTCCATCTTACCGGTACCGCATGGTTGCCTTTATTTATGCGCAAACCGTCACTCGGAGATAATAGAAAAGTAGATAGTATTATAAAGTAGCTAAGGAGTATATCCTTATAGTGTAGGAACGTGTACCGGACCCAGTTGGAGGGAGTTTTTTCTGATCGATATGTAACGAATCACAAGTCACGAGCCGTCACTCGTCACTCGTCACACAGCCATGAAGATGAAGTGGGGAACAGAAAATGTCCGTCTCTCAAACAGAACCGAAATTCGGAACATCTTCGAACAAAGATGCCGTTTCTCACTTCTCCGCTTGCCGGCATTGACGAAGATTACTTAGATCTTAGATAGGTACAAAGTACAAAGCCTTTAGGACAAAAAGACCTCCATTATTTGATGGTAAAAGGACTTGGCTCCAAACGTGATCGATTGCGGATTGCGGCGAACATCGGACAACCAACTCCTCACTCCTTATTCCTGATTCCTAACGTAATGCTGTTCTTGTTTCCTAAGCCCGTCAATAACATGGTACGTATTGTACTTTAACATGTAAGTACCGCACGTGAACCAGGCGGGGGAGTCCATAAGGATAAATTTGTCGTGGACATTTTCGACCTCGTCAAGAACATGTTAGCTACATACTGAAGGGATAAGATGCTGTTCATACTCAATTGTACCTTAGCGACTCCTCACAATCTGACTGGACCTTTACATACAAGGGACCAAGAAGTAGACTTTTGAAACGACTTTATCGAAACCATGACCGAAATTCTCATCAGGAAAGAAAAAATGGGATACTTTCTCCTTCTCGCTTGAAGCCACGCCGCCGTGGATGACGAGGAAATATGCAAAAACGCATCGACTTCTCCATAATTCTTGACACCGCTCGCAAACGCACAAGAACAACATCAATCGAAAAGAAAACAAAAGAATGGAACTCCCTTACTTAGCTTCCGCTATTGAAATGAACAACATGGCCATTTCATTAACCGAGCGACATCATTATTCGGAAGCCTTCAAGACATTCAAACTCGCGTTGCAAGTTCTTCAAGGGAATTTGACGGTGTCGGAAGTCGAACATAAACTCTATCGGGCTCAGTTGTACATGCAAACTGAAAGCGATGAGGAGCTATCTTTCGAGCAAGAGCAGGACGGAAGACGAGAATGCCTCGTCAGAATTCGCACTTTTCACGGGCACGATCTTCTTTTTCGACCAACAGAGATGGCAGATGAATCATCAGCGTTTACCTGTACATTGATCTATCTCCAGGAATCCGATCTTCCTAAATGCGGCAATTCGGTGGAAATTTATGCTGCTCTGTTGTCCTGTATATTGCAAAACCAAGCGCAAGTCTGTCGGAAAATCTCCCAAGATGAAGAAGATGGAAAAAAGTCCACTGCGTTGCGACACAAATGGATTCAGTTAAACACGTTGGCTGAAGCCTTTTCCGATAAGCACGGCAAAATTTTTTCTGACGGGTTTTGGAAGTCGGCAACCAAATCACTTCCTGAGATGCCCCGCAAGAGCACTCCACCACGACGACCCTTGCGTAGGGCTGACTCAGCTCTTTCCCCTCGAGCGAAACACAAATAAGACGTTTAAGAAGCCCTTGATCAGCAGTCGGCAGATACGAAATGCGAACAAAGCTGTTTCCACTTTTTACAGATAAAATTAGATTTCCATACTCAAAATCATATCATCATCTTGAGTTTTATGCGTACTCTTGTGTTAGGAACGTATAATGCTAGTTGGTTTGGTGGTGTACATGGAGCGATGAGATACGTATTTCGCCGTGCGTATTTATGACCACAGAAACGCTCTTCGACGGTTGCTTTTTCAGAAAAGCTTTGCATCCGTACTGGTAGCTGGTAGACGACCGGCGACGACTCTCTCTACAGCATCGCCCGCTATTCGACAAGAACTTGTCCAGGATGCCATCTTCGTTCTAAGAAAAGTGTTTGTGATGAATAGCTATTTGTTGTGAAATTTGAGAGCAGCGCGTTCATTTTTGTTAACCTTGCAAAAGAAAGTCAGTACCGCTGAGATAGAGACAGGTTTTTAATAGTAATTCGTGACTCAGTTGTTTCTTGACTCGACGACTTACCGCCATACTAAAATTTCCACCGCGTTGATTTCAATTGAAGACGAAGACAATGGCAAGGGAAACCTGATTGCTATTGACGCGCAGTAATCGGTAAGTTGTTTTTGACTTTCAAGTAAATTTTGCTTTAGATAATAATCGAGAAAAAGCTGGTCATTTGTGCGTTGTTTCATTTGGAGGTAAAAATCTTACGTTGTCGTCCCTGTGTCCTGGTGACCCTCAGAACAATACACAATGTACACAAGCTTAGCAGATCTTTCAGACTCCCAAAAGGAGGAAATGGTTGCCTCTCTGGCGTGCCTGTTGGTTGGTCAGAACGGTAGCGAGGAGGGCATCACTGCTGATTCGCTGAAAGCCGTTGCCGATGCCTCTGGCAACTCGCTTTCACCAGCGATCGCCACTCTTTATAGCTCAGTCGCCTCCCAAGTCCCCAACGGCGTAAAATCGTACATGCTTGCCCCTGGAGGTGGCGGCGGCGGAGGAGGCGGCGGTGCTGCCAGTGGTGGAGCTCCTGCTGCTGCAGCTGCCGCTGCGGCTGAGCCCGAGGAAGAAGAGGCTGAGGCACCAGCTGTTGATATGTTCGGTGGCGGTGGTGGCGGCGGAGGTGATTACTAAGCCAGCTCTCATTTAACACTTAAATCACTTTTTTATTTGGATTATCCGGCATAAGTTGAAGTCACGGAGGCGAACGACAAACGAATGAACTGGAGAGAATCACAATGATGAACAATTGACTATGTTAATTTTTCAAGCTGTTGTCGCCTGTCGCCGCTTCTACAGTACATTCATCAGAATAGCAGGTTTATTGACACATAGCTCATCCACTCCCGTATCTAGTACGGCTTCGTAGCATCGAATGTCTTCGTCACCTATATCCAGATAGCGTGTTCTTATATCCTCAGCCATACCTACAGGACCACGAAACCACGCCATACTGCGCAAACCAGCTTGACGAATAGCATCAATTCTTTCGACTGTGCACGTGTCATACTGAAGATGGATCTCTGTTGCACCGCAATCCTTGGCTATTTCGATGAAATTGTTGGGAAGATTTCTGTCAAAAAGCGCTCCGGTGGGATACATATCGCGATCAGGTCTTAATCGTCGCAACTGTCGTATTTTCTCATGATCGAAGCAGCTATAAGCGCATTGATTCTCCATTTTCAGGCGTTGGCTCAACTGTCCCCGGACCTTTGAGTTCGATCTTCACTTGCAAACCTGTGCCTTGTAAATCCAATAGGACTTCTTCGAGGCTGGGGATGCGGGCTTTTTCAATAAAATGTCTTTCACAGGCAAATTCGGGGTGATTGGGATTGAATGCAAGTTTCTGTGATTGCTGGTAGGACAAATCAAGGATACTGACTCCTTCTTGACCCAAGCAGTAGTCCGACAAATCGCCAGGAATCTGATCCGAACCGCCGCCGTGGAATACAACTACAACAGGATCATCCGACTCTTCGTCACGAAGAGCAAAGACATCCAGTTCAACTGCGTCGCACCCAAGATCAATGCATCTCAAAAATGCCTCACGAGTGTTCTCCAACGCATCGTACAGCGCCCCACGGTGACCAACAACTTTTTGTTCATTTCTTCTCGAAATAACGTTTTCTTGAACCTGTAACGCGTGTCGCAAGCTATATTTCTCTGGAAATGTCGGCGTCGCCGTAACGTGAGCTGTGACATCTCGTGAGCTTTCTGTCGTATCATCGTTGATAGTGACTGACGGGTCGCTCGCCGTGACGCTGGTCGCATTCTTTACATCCGAACGTTGCGGGAGCTGTTCTGCATGTAAGTGGATAGTATGGCTGTAGGCTCGTCTAGTCAGAAGAAAGCAAGGTGATGGGATGACGCATTGAAAACAGATCAGAATACGAAAAATTGACCAAAAGAACGGAAGACAAAGATGTCTTGTCTAGTTCCATTCATAGGACGACGCATCGTAGCTGTAGAGTTCCTTTGATTTGGGGCAATGCAGAGTTTTCGTACGTTCTAAGTCTTCTTTCATCAACCGCTTCACAAGATCTGCTTCCTCCATCTTTCGACGAAATTCTTTTTCATCCTTCCATTTTTAGGTTGGCTGACGCCCGCAGGAGGCAGCAGGCGGAGAGGTGCAGAGATTTAATGCCATTGTGACGTTATGTGCTTCAGTACTATTGGACTGATTACTTTGTATAACTCTAGAGAGGTGACATTGGCACGTGTTCGTACGATTAAAACCACTTCCATAGATGATTGCAAACGCCGATTCATTCCAGAATTTGATCGCGAACACTGGTTCCAGAATTTCTGGAAATGCCACAGAAACTCTGTACCGGTAAGTGGTATGATCGCAAAAACCAATTCCAGAATTTCTGGAACATCGCAAACAGCGGATCTTCTAAATTTCTGGAACTGCCACAGAAATTCTATATGATCGCAAATACCGATACCACAATTTATGTGGAACCGTCGCAAAAATTATGCATGATTGCGAACGCAGATTCCAGAATTTCTGGAACGACCATAGAGTCTCAGTATGATCGCAACTACCCATTCCAGAATTTCTGGAAATGCCACAGAAAGTCTGTCTGATCGCCAACACTGATTCCAGAATCGCTGGAAATGCCACAGAAATTCTGTATGACTGCAAAAACCCATTTAAGAATTTCTGGAACGACCACAGCATCGCCAACACCGATTCCAGTTTCCGATCGATTGCTGGGTGGAATTCGATATTATTTATCCTGGTAAAGCATCCTTTCTATTGGATATCCGGGAATGGAACTTTGTAAGTCCCATCCCACTATACATTGATGATGCTACGTGTTTACATAATGTTATATCTGCTGTTAATTAATAACCAGAATGTCTTATGCCAAAATCTTGTTGTGCGTTGGCGCGTTGGTAAGAAATAAGATTCAAACCTGAATCTTCGTGTGGTGTCAGTACCTGAAACTTGATTTAAGCCAGGGTTCCATTTCCGAACTTCAGCTGACAGATTTCCGTGCCAGTCGTGCATCGAATTTCTCCGGTACAGTTTGAGAGACACTGTCCTTTTACTCTACGGTGAAAGAAAAGGGAGAACATAGAACATAGAGAACATCCAGTCAATGAAGAATAAAGAATATGCATCGATGTTCATTGTCGAATGTAGACTAGATGATGATATTCAATTTTCAACTACAAGTAACGCTATGTTTTGGTTTTGGTATTCGCGGTTCGCAGGGTGTCATGTGGCATCTCCGCTCTCCGCTCTCCGCTCTCCGGTCTCCGGTTTGTTCATTTTCTTTTGGCTTGAAATAATGAAAGCCCAACACATTGCAAACTCCGCTTAATTCGATAATCATTCTTTCCCGATCAAATAAGATAGCTTTCATCATTCATGCAAGCAACTGACAGCTTCACTATGAGAGGATTCTGCCGTTCGCCACTCGATAATAATGACAGTCTCATTCGCGCGTTGATGTATCGCCCAATGTCTTCAAGAAGGTCTGAAGAAGATGTGCCTTCAGAATCGAATGCAGCGCCTCCTTCCGCATTGGAGTCCTTACCTGCTTCACAGGACACAGATTTCTCTTCTACAGAACTGGATGACCTCATACGAGAATCGTTGGTCGACGCTCTTGCTTTGCATGCCAGGACAAGAATCATCGCGGCCCATGCTGAGGTAGCCGTTCAAGGGCAGAATGTGCTTACGAGGCAATACATTGATCTATGTGGAGACAAGGGATCAAAACTACAGTAAATGGCTCGTTGCTGCGTGCCAGGTCATGAAATACTACCGTCCCCTCTTGTATGAATTTGCAGCTGTGTGCTACGTTGTTAGCAAGCTAAAGCTTTCTCACACATAGATTTATTCGTTTTCCGATTCACTGCATTAGTAGCTAGCTTGTGGAAGATGTAAATGCCAGAACCAACGTCTCGCCATGCAAAAAACCATTGCAAGGATTGTTGATGAAACAATAACTTTATCAAAAAATAATGGCAAATTGGATAGGGACTGATTTTCAGTCGTGGGGGCATAGAAATACACTTTGACGACGCGATAAACAAACATTTTTCAAATGCAATTTGTGAAATCAAATTAGAATTTAAAATCCAAGATAAAGCACTTATTCGAGCTTTTGTCGTCATAATGATCGCACCATTTCGAAATAACAACTTCTTGTTCAAAGTAATCGGCTATCATGAGCACCATGTCAAAGGATTTGGCGACTGACCTTTCCAAGTTCTACGAGCGTTCTCTTCACGACGAGTTCCGTACTCCCGAGCCGGGGCATTTGAACCAGCGCACCAAGCTTGTGCATGGGACTGTCTACTCCGAAAAGCTTAATTCGTCCACTCATTTCTCCTTTGCCCTTCAGCCGAAACAGGAGAACGGCAAGGACGCCAAGAAGCCTGTCGTAGTTCTCACGGCGACGAAAGACAACAAGTCGAAAAGTCCTTTTATCATCAAGAACACGGAAACGAAAAAGGAAGTCGGACGTGTCATGTTACAGTTCAAGACGATGAAATACATTTCTTATGCTGTCTTCCGCGGGGATGTTCAGGTGGCATCTATCGTCTATCATGTGCCGACGATTCGAAACTTTTTGAGTCTAGATCCTCCCCGTGCGGCTCAGGTCGCGATCCCCGATCCTATCGAGAAAAATCCGACTTGGTTGGCCGATGTCTGTAAAGAGAGTATTCTCAACAAAGGTTCTCTCAAAGCCGCTGCCGATGAATCTCCCGGTCTAGTCTTGCTTCAGAACGCTGTCCCGTACAAGAAACCGGATGGTAGCTTGGGTTTGAACTTTTACGGTCGTGGGCAGCAAGCTTCGTGCCGCAACATGCAACTCATTGATACTAGTGAAACGGTCGTTTGTCAAGTTGCGAAATGGGATACATGTGTTCACAACGTTGACTTTGCGTCTCCATTCTCGAGCTTTCTCGCTTTTGCGTTTGCGCTAGCTCAGCTTGACCTCTAACTGGATATCGTGCCAAGCTCAAAAAGCAACGAATCATAGACAATAATTTTTTTCTATAGAATCGATGACTGCTGTTCAACACTACGCTATAAGTTTACTTAGAATAGAAACCCACTTCATCGCCACTTGTTACCTGACGCATTTCGAGTGAGAATACAACAACGAAATGATTAAAGCTGATTCGATTTCCTTTTTAGATCCTTAATTTAACCTCTAGACTGATTCATTAATCGCTTCTACTGACTGTATTCCTACCATGGAAAAGAGTCCTTTGTTGCGAACGATGGCATCCAACACGTCGCGACCTTCGACTACTTTTCCAAAACAAATGTCACCTTCAACTACTTCCCGTTCTTCTCCTCCCATATTAATGTAAAACATGGGACCGCGACTCGAGAAAGCAACTAGAGTTTCAGTGAGCAAAGAGCCATACATGTGTATGTGCAACTAAAAGAACAACCACTTACCGGAGTACTTCTCATTCTTGTAGTGCTCTGGGCGTTCCACAAATGCCACTTTCGTCAAATTCGCTTTCTTGAATTTGTCATTGTCGGTTGTGCCTATCATAGTCGCGTAGATATCACCAGACCCAGAGTTGCCGTGTACCAGCGATAGTCCATCATAGAGTTTCGCTTCCGCGATCCGCACGAAATGACTTGCCGCATGCGGTGCTACCTCCACTGGTGCCAATTGAATGACAAAGTAATTTCCAGAGGTCAACGTCACTTTCACTTTGACTGTGATCTTTGGATGGTAGAGCTGTAAATGGCGATACGATGCTGTCTGAATCGCTTCTTCTAACTCTTTCACGCGCGTCAGATATTTGTTCTCCATCTCTTCCGCTTCTGCGTAAGCCTGGGAAGCGAAATCAAGGTTATCACCTTGACGACGTAAATCAGCCAATATCTCTTTCTTTGTGGCCTCGATCTTTTCTGTATCAGCCGTGATTATTTTTAAAGTGGCCTTGGCGTCTTCCAACTCTCGGGCTAGCGATTGCTGCTCTCTGTGTAAGGAAGCCACTTTCTGGCGAGTTTGTGTCACTTTTGCGTATAGTTTGATCTGGTACGCCCACGGAGCAAGTGCAACTAGTATTACGATGGCCAGAGTACGATAAGAGAATGCGGATTGTTGTTTTTCCCATGATTGATGCGAAGGACGACGATACGTGGAAGAAAACGAAGGCTTGTCGGCTTCTGTTTTCTTCAAAGGAAGCGTCTCCGGGAGAGACGCGCCTAGGTTTCGATGTCGCAATGTGGTGGACATGGTGACTTTGATGGAAGCATCAAATGAATACAAAGTGACAAACAATCTTTATTGTTTCATTTCTGTGTCAACTAATAACGCGATGAAACAGTTTCGGTGCGCGGCCCGGCTCGCGTACGTGAGGTTCATAACACGTTCGCTACTAGGGGGGAAGGAGCCATCAACGCATGCACGCTCTCTTCGTACGTAGTAATTTCTGTTGAAGGTTCACCGGTACGACAAGCTCTTTGTATTTTCGTTCGTTCGCCGATCGTTCATCTACGTCCTTCCTTCAGTCCGTCTACCGTTTACCCCCATTACTAAACCAAAAGTGCCTCCGAACCGAACGCCTTTGCCGATCGCAAGGAAAATTGTTGCCATCGCTCTTCAAAAGAGGTTCTTAGTTCTTTCTACTTCCTACTTTCCAAACTTTCGGTTAAATCGTTGGACTGTTTTAACACCCTTCGCCCGAAGTTTTTATTATCGATTTTTATTCATTTACTGAAACATGCCTCTCTCTACCGAACGCAAAGCCGAGTACTTCACCAAACTAAAGGGCCTTTTGAGCGAATTCAACAAGGCTTTCGTTGTCGAAGTTGATAATGTCGGATCCAACCAGTTGCAGGTTGTGCGTCAGGCACTCCGTGGTCGCGCTGAAGTTCTCATGGGTAAAAACACCATGATGCGCAAGTGCATCCGTGAATTCATGGAGGAGAACCCTGATAGCCCTATCGGACAACTCGAGGAAGTTTGCCGTGGAAACATTGGTTTCGTTTTCACCAACGGTGATCTTGGTGCCGTCCGCGAGGTCTTGGAATCGCAAGTTCGTCCTGCCCCGGCCCGTGTTGGTTCCGTCGCGCCTAGCAAGGTCGTTGTCCCCAAAGGTCCTACCGGATGTGATCCTGGTCAAACTGCTTTCTTCCAGACCTTGCAGATTGCCACCAAGATTACCAAGGGTCAGATTGAGATGGTGAACGATACTGACCTCATTGAGGCCGGTGAGAAGGTTACTGCTTCGCAAGCTGCTTTGTTGCAGAAGCTCGGCATTGAGCCTTTCACTTATGGTTTGGTCTTGAAGAAGGTCTACGATTCCGGTAGTTTGTTTGATGCCAAGGTGTTGGACATTACCGACGATGTATTGAAGGCCAAGTTCGCCGAGGCTTTGGCCAAGATCGCTTCCATTTCGTTGGCGATCGGATACCCCACCAAGGCTTCGGTTCCCCACACTATCGTCAACGCCTACAAGGCCATGCTCGCCATCACCTTGCAGTTGGAGAACTACACCTTCGATAAGGCCGATATGGTCAAGGAATACCTCAAGGATCCTTCGAAGTTCGCTGGCTCTGGTGGCGGTGGTGGCGGCGGCGCTGCTCCGGCTGCTGCTGCAGCTGCCGCGGCTGAGCCCGAGGAAGAAGAGGCCGAGGCTCCCGCTGTCGACATGTTCGGCGGCGGTGGCGGCGGTGGTGGAGACTACTAAACATGTAATGCATTTACTAATGTAGTATTTTTTACTATCACTCTTAATTACACTGCGTACGTAGACAGTCTAGTTGCTTATACTTTACGTGTCGTCACTGCCGTGATAGAGGCTAGAATTGATGAGGTCGACAATACTCCGGAATGGTCTATGGTTCTATTGTAAAATATTATTATTCTTTAAGTGCTCGTAACTGCTTTGCCTTGGTCCGAGCAGCTCTTTCACGTGCACCAGAGTCAAGAAGCTTTTTGCGCAGGCGTACACTGACGGGTGTCACCTCGATCATCTCATCAGGGCTCATATAAGCAATGAGCTCCTCGACTGACATTCTTTTGGGATTTGAAAGCTGGATTTTCTCGTCCTTCGCCTGCGTCCGCATGTTTGTCTTTTCCTTAGCTTTGATCGGATTCACTTCCAAGTCACCGGGTCGAGAGTTCTCTCCAATCACCATGCCCGAGTAAACTTCTTCACCGGGGCCGACGAACAAGACCCCGCGAGCTTCCAAAGTGGACAAAGCAAAAGCAGAAGCCTTTCCCGATGCGTTGCTCACAAGTTTCCCTTTTTCGTGAAGACTTGACTCGGACCCTGTTCGTTCGCGATCCCCGATGAAAATGTGATGGACGATTGCGCTTCCTCGAGTTGCTGTAGCAAGCTCGGATCGAAAACTCACCAAGCATTCCTCGACTTGGCATTTCAAACACCAACTGAGTCTTGCCCTCTTCTTGGTTTGACATGTTCTGCAACACTGCTTGGCGCTCTTGACCGGTTAGCAAGTTGATCACCGCTCCAGCATATTCCGAATCAACGTCTACCACCAGCTCTTCGTACGGTTCGAGTGTTTTCCCAGTGTCAGGGCATGTCTTGGTGAGGATACGAGGTGGCGAAATCAGGAGCTCGAACCCTTCCCGACGCATCTGTTCCACGAGAATACCAAGCTGCAATTCACCGCGTGCGTAGACGACCGTTTTATCAACATCGCTCTCGTTTTCGGTTATTTTTAGAGTTACATTGTTGTCAGCTTCTGACATGAGGCGGTCTCTGATTTGTGATGATGCAATTTTTGATCCTTCTTGGCCAGCCAAGGGCCCATCATTGGCACCAAAGTCCATCGCTAACGTCGGAGGCGCTAGGGGTGGCGTATCGAGCGGCTCGAGTACGGCATTGACAACCCCCGTCAATGTGTCTCCCACGCATATCGAGTCTGGAACACCTGTCAAAGTAACGTAGTCCCCTGCGCACGCTACATCTTCTAAAGGGACCCTTCGAATACCTTCGTGTACGAAAATTCCAGATATTGTTGACGGAGGACCTGCACTATCCTGTTGACCATTTCGCGGTAGTACAACGACATTGTCATTCTTTTGAATAGAACCAGACATGATCCTTCCACTGCAGGTACGACCCAAGAATGAATCGTAGCCCACCGAAACAGCTGCAAGGCTAAACTTATCATTCATCAATGCATCGGGTCTCAATGACGTTGTTTCGTTCTTTTCGGATGCTGCCTCGTGGATAAAAATTGTAGGCTCCGGAATTTTTTCAAGTATAAGGTCCAACAAAGCGCCCATACTTTGTTTATCCGAAAGATCGTCATTCCTGCTTACCCACCCCTCTCTGGCAGATGCATAGACCGTAGTATACTCGAGCTGCTCTTCTGTCGCACCAAGCACGTCAAATAAATCCAGTATCTGTGTCTCAGTTTCATCGAGACGAGAAGTTGATCGATCGCATTTATTAAGAACCACAATCGGCTTCAGCCCTAATGCCAGAGCCCGAGTTAACACATACTTTGTTTGACTCTTGGGTCCTTCCGTCGCATCAACTACAAGAACAAATCCATCCGCAACACCTAATATTCGATCGACTTCCGCACTAAAATCGGAGTGCCCTGGACTGCATGTGTAGAGTGAGTATCTTTGAATACGAGCGAAGAGTAACGCGGTCGAATCGATCGAGGGAAACACAAACGAACGAACTCACGTATCCGCCATGTTGATAATCACGTCGCCATACTGAAGGCGTGTCACCTTGCTGGTAATGGTGATTCCACGCTCTTTTCCAGGTCTCCGGAATCCATCTGCAAGAGCAACAAGAAATGAGAGTGAGTGCAACCGAAACCATCCACCGAAAAATTTCACAGGTTTCAACTTACCAACCGATCGACTGCGTCGGGATTATCGGCAGCCACCAGCAACTTATCGACTAAACTTGTCTTTCCATGATCAACGTGGGCGATAACTAGAGATTATGTTACCATTAGTAGGTTGGAACACATGATGTCGACGAGAGATGATGGGCACACGTGTGCACTTACCTGCGATATTCCGCATTCCCTGTCGTCGAGCTGTTGTATATGGTGCAGACGATGATGCAAACCTCCTTAATGACTTGTTCCAAGTCGTTTTGAGAAAGTGACACCGCTCATCTAATGGTTGGGTCTGTGGAAGTCGAGGAACGAATCTTCGTAGTGGTTGTTGACGAACGGAAAGTGTAATTTGGCGAATATTGCTCGGTTTTCGAGCCGATGTCGCCCACCGGGGAGACAAAATGAGATTGCGCATCATCTCCCTCTACAATTATTGCCAAGTTTGTGAAGAATGTCTGTCGGCGTTATGTGTTGATGAAAAAAAAAAGCAAAATGTTTTTGACGTGGAAAGGAGAAAAAAACAAATGAGGGGCCGATACGGAAAGAAAAAAGCACGCAAGGAGTGACAGACGCCAACAACTAGGTGCAATATTTTGTACATTTGTAGATTGAAATATTAGTCGAAACCTTTCTCAAGGCTGACTTCAAACAGAAGGAGCCCATCTTATTTGCGCTGTTCAGCAGATAGCACTCTACTCCGTACTCTAAAACCTCAAACAGGCATCATACGAGAAACTCGTCGCCATCGAAGCCACCATTATCATCGAGTCGAATGTCGCTGCTTACGTCGGTGTTATCAGGGATGCTGATAGCCACAAAATCAGGAACATCAGACTGATGGAGAATTGGCATGGACGGTGATTGCCGCAGAGTTGGGTTGGCATTCCCTTGTGCTGACGGTAGATTGCCTTGTTCTAAATCAATCCCACCAAACTTTTCAGCCATACGATCCACACTAACAATACGCCTCACGCCCAGTCGGTTAAAGAAATTTCTTCCCGAAGACGTGCGCTCAGGCGGTTTCCTGCCACGTCGGCGTTCATCCTCTGAGTCAACACGGCCAGTGTGATCCTGCACGTCGCTTGACGAACGGAGATGGGAAAAGGGCTGTTTACCGGAAGAAGCGGTCCGCAACGGTGGTTTCGTCCCACGAGAAGGTTGTCCTCTATTTCGGGGCGTCCCCGACGTAGTGTTCGACGCACCCGCTGCCGATGCAGATTGTCCGCGGTCATCCCTGTGATCTGGAGGATTCAGAAGGTTAACAAAACTTTTACCAATAGCACTTTTTATGGCATCGCCGCTGCGGTTCGACGGTCTTGACGAGTAGGTACCATCTGAATCAAGCTGACTGCTTGAAAGGGTGCGCTTGCCAAAAGACTTGAAACGATCTGTTGGACCCCGTAAATTGTTATCTCTCGGATCCTCGTCCTTTCTGAAAGATTTGTTGTCGCTTGATGTGCCTTGCGATCTGCGCAAAACTTCACCTTCGACATTCTTTTGCATGCGCATGACTTCATTTTCCAATTCCATTTGTAGGTCTCGCAGTCGTTCTTCCTTTCGCTTTCGTTTCACACCGAGCCTTCGCTCTCGTTCTCGATTTCTCTGCTCCTCGATCTCCAATGCTTCTTGCCATTGTTCCCACATTACTTCGCCCAAGTATTCACGAGGGCTCAAGGCTAGCGACTTTAACAGTCTGCGGAAATGAAAGGCGACTTGCAATGGTGTTGCGTGCAAAGAAAACCGCAGCGCAGCAAAAACACCCCACTCAGCATCAAGTAAGTTCTTTATAGAGAGAGACCATTCTTGTGTGAAAAATTCCAATAAAGATGCAAACATGTTGTTGCTTCGCTTGTTTGGCTTGACCAGTGACACAAGCTTTGAGGAAAAATCAGTTTTTTCGTTCTTATCATTATCATCGCTCGCAGTCGTAATTACGAGACCTACGTTCGGTTCGTTCAGCTTTGCGGCCAACAGTAAACAAGCCGCAAAAGACAGTCTGCGGTTGGACTTGTCCACACGACAATCTAAACAGAGTCGCTCAAAATACACACACGCTAAAGCCACCGTTCCAATTTCCAGGTTTGACATTACAGCAGCTTTCAACGCCTGCTCCTTCACAGACCGGATTTTCGACAATGTCAGAGATGGTGGAATTCGGAGTGTAGGTATTTCCTTCAAGCCAGTCGTACTTTCTCCTACCGATTCTGCCGATGTGACGGATGACTGTCGCCTGCGATTGGGCTTTGCATCAGACGAAATGTCCTCACTGGTATGATTACTTCCTACGGTCATGTCTACGACCACCGACGTTTCGGCTTCAGCAGGATCCTTCAGCAAATACTTTCCTTCTTGTACATTCACATATGCTCCTATAAACTTTCTTGCTGCTTTGGGCGGTTCCCATCCGTCAAATTGCTCTCGAAATTGTTTATTTAGCTCAGCTTTCAATAACTCTGGCTTCACAAATTGTATCGTCGATGTCACCATAGGACCGATTACATGATCACCAATCATCACATTGCGATGACGTCCCAAAACCATTTCCGGGTCGTCCAAAACACCAGGCACATACGGCTCCACCGAATCATCGTCTTCTGAGAAGGGAATCGTCGTCGCCCAACGACTTCTCATCGTCATTATTGGTGTCGTACCCACTGTGGCTGCCGTTTTCTTTCCAATCTCTTACCGAGTGTTGCGACAAAAACCGATTGAATGCCTTATCACGATACTTTTGGTTCAACATTGTATGTCTTGACCGCCGCATCGGCAACAGAGCCCGATACGATATACCCCTCCAATCTCGTGTCGGCATGACAAACTGCGAACCTCCACCACCCAAACTTTCTAGTTTCTTTCGCATAAAAGCAGCATGTTCACGACGAGGTTCATAGCGAATGACCGAAAATACAGATACAGGATAGCTGCTATCAGCTGAAAAAAAGAGTCGGCCATCGAGCATGGGTGCGTGACACAAACCATGTGCAGTAGCTCGTTCCCACTCTCGAATAGTAGCTTGTCGCGCCACGGCTTTTTGCTTAGTCTGAATGAGCAGATTATTTTTGACGGGTATTTGGACACGAACAGCAATATCACCATCCAATCGCCTTCCCGGCGTGTACGCCGGCTGCATTACCGTTCCCGCCGTTGCTTTGTTCGCTGATTTCGCAGCCTTGCCGTGTTCTTGTTCCTGTTGTGTAAACTCCACATGATTGGGTCGCTCTAATTCATCGTCATCATCTTGATCGTTTATCATATTGTGAGAGTTGTTGTTGTTTTGTTTCACGGCAGCACTAGCTTCGTTGCTTTCGGTCCCCCGGATATACTTTTCCCACCAAGTTCCGTGCGCCGCATGTGCAATCGTTTTCGTATCATTGCCATAGTGCTGTTGTTGTTCCTCTTGTTCTTTTCGTTGTTGCAATGCCCATCCATCCGTCACTAATTGCGGTTCGGCAGCCAAGGGTATGCCCAGCAAGAAATCCAGAGCTGCAATGTCTCGTGTCACAAATCGATTATCGCTGCCGCGATAAACACGTTTGTTTGATTCTTTTGATGCCATGCTGTTGTTGTTGTTTGCTGTAGATGTCGATATTGCGCTGTTTTGATTCCGCAAAAGACCCTGAGATGTGCTGGATATAGATCCTTTGCTGCTGTTGTGACGCGGTGACACGGGGCGTGTGTAACTACCCAAGGAGAACTGACGTCGTTTCGGCGAACCGTCATTATCACTGTTGCTATTCAATGTATCATGTCGTTGTTTCTGATGCAGACTGGAGGATATACCGTGCTTGATGTACTCGTCATGAGAATTTAATCTTCGTCGGGCTGGTTTCGAAACGAGATCGTCGTTCGAAGGTTCTTTCTCTGCGGAGAGCGTCCAGTCGCTGCTGTTGCTCATACTGCTGCTTCCTCTCTTTTGTGATGATCTAGAATGGCATTACTTATATTAGCGCTTTTGATTGTTATGAAATGAAATAGACGAATGATTAATTATTTATGCTGCATTTCGTTTTGTCGTTTGATCTTTTTCTATTTCAATCTGATGTCGCATCGAGTACCGCACACGATTATTCATTCGTCCTTCCGTTTGCCCGCCGCGCAACCCGCTCGCCGCGACCGCCGCGACGATGAAAAACTTTTCATTCATTTTCATTCATTCATTCTTTGCTTTGTTGTTGCTGTCGTTGTTACGATTGATATCCCTTCAAACTTCCTCTATCTTAAGTTTCTTAGTCTCTGCTTCATTATTGCTGCACTTTTTCCGTCATGGCAAAACATCATCCTGATTTGGTCATGTGTCGAAAGCAACCGGGCGTTGCCATAGGTCGCTTGTGTGAAAAATGTAGGTCGTTGCAACACGAAATCTCGCCACGCCTTTCATTGGTTTTCTTACTCACGCATTGCCGCGTATGGCTCTTCATGTTCGGCTCAAACAGGCGATGGTCTTTGTTGCATTTGTAATTCATTCGTCAATCCTCATACGCTCGTACATGTCTGCGAGGAATGCAATTACGGAAGTTTGCAGGGACGGTGTGTTATTTGTGGAAACCCGGGAGTATGTGACGCGTATTATTGTCGAGAATGTGTGCAGCAAGAAAAGGATCGGGATGGTTGTCCTAAAATTGTGAATCTTGGTTCGACCAAGACGGATTTGTTTTATGAGCGAAAGAAATACGGATTCAAGAAGCGGTGACGAATAACGGAGCAGCGATGCTTTCGGTCTTGGGGAAGTAACTTGATTAATGTCTTGACATTACGTTGGAAACGGCAGTAGCATTTGCTTTTGAACAATCAACAGGTTTCTAAACAATTGATTGGATGCAAAAGAGGATATGCACATTCCAAACAAACACTTTCTTAAATTTAGTTACCGCTATCGATTGACATCTTCGTTTCTGCCATTTCACTTCCCGCCTGTGGTGCGGGTTCTTTTGAGTGCAAGACGCGGGTTGTAGACGGAAAAGTGAGAGCAGCTGGAAATATGCGGACCGATCAATAAATTCGTTTTTAGTCGCCCAAGCAACGGTCAGCTAACCAGTGCTCTTTTCCGAGACCCTGATACAAATCCTAGTTCGCTGTTTTGCTCCGTCAGTTATACAGTCCAAGGCCATTGTTCATTTCCTCTACTTCGAAGGCCATCACAAGTCGACCGGTCTCCTTTCGTCCATGTTTCGCCGTGAGCATTGAGCATTGATGGATGAATTCGGCATCTTAAATATTACAATGACTCTTGATTCTCGAGTATTATTTGGAGTCTGAATATTGAGCTCCTAAGCTCGTAACCTGCAACCCAATACCCTCTATGATTTGGGTCAATATTCAATATCTTGTTGTCGTTGTCCTTCCATCACCTACTTATCTCATCTTTTATCGCCTAGCAAGAAAGACAGAGCTTAAAGCCTCTAGGCCTATTTGCTTCCTTTAGCTCTCAGAATCAAGCTCATGGGGTGAGGAGAGTTCGCATTGCAGCGGCTAGAAAAAATACGGCTACGCCCAGCGGTGCCGAGTTAATCCGTAAATCTGTTGATATCTCCTGAGAATTCCCTACAATAATCTATACGGATCATCAATACTGTATTCGAATTGCATCAAGCCCCGAAGAACAAAGAAAACGATGTCATTCACTTGAAAATACCATCAATCAAGACCAAGCTATAAGCTACCCACAAATGACCCACAAGAGACATGTGATAGGAGACATCAACTATGACGCACTGACGCATTGCAGGCAAGAGGCAAGAGCAAGAGGCAACAAATGACGAATTTTGGACAAATGACCGGACAAGGCAAACGAGGATTCTGTGAAGAGCGAATCGTCAGATTGTCAAGAGTCAAGACCCATCATTGAGACTAAAATCGATACTTATTGCCATGAAGATCATCCGTGACAGGACAAGACAACGTTAAATGATGTGTAAGATTACTTTATTATTTGTTTGGCTTCCTATTTCAAGATGTAATTATTGATCTAAAGCGGTTCCGAAATCACTTTTAGTATAGACAGATGACAAAATGATAGGAAAATCTAGAGGCAACAGAATAGCAGAAGAACAATTGCGGAGTGCGGCGAGCCCGGATGTCTACACCTCCGCAACAATGGATCTCGGTTTTCCGCTTGAAATCTAAAGCTCTCACACTCTCTCCAAAGTCTCACCTTCCTCTCAATTTCACAGCATCATTTATCCTCCACTAGCCGGCATTGTTGAAAGTAGCTTCTTAGCAATTTGTCAAGGGAGTCATGTCATCATCGCCGTTACACACCCCTCCCTCAAAAAAGGTCCGAATGAATTTGGGCCTAAATCGAACGCTATACTTCTCCGCGCCAGATGTAATCGCACATTCAAATAGACTGCACGCTTTCACAATTGGAAAGCGGAAAGTAAAATCACTCGACTGCAGGTGGTCTGAATCTGACTGTTCGGCTCAATCTGAATACCATCTTCCAAGCAAGCCTGTTCGTCGGATGAGCAACTAAGCGTATGATGATACTGCCTTGCATTGAGTCAGATAATCAAGCAACTTTTTAGATCAGCATCATAAATAAAAAGCAACGCTTTTAAGTTACTTCATAATGCCAGCCGATTCATACCACTTAGTCCATGCTCAAGAACAAGCAGTCTGGCTTTTAGGGAGACCTCCTCCATACAGTGCTGTCCTCAGTTTGAGAAGTGCTCTCTGCTTTGTAAAGGTGCAAGGCAAGGATTATAGACCACCTATCAAATGAGCGTCTTCAAAGGCGGCGCGTTCCGACGGCCAATATAAAACATTCCATTTTTAAACGCCTTTGTTATGCGAAGCAAAAACGATGACATTGGCGCGCTGCCTTAAAGCAGCTGTACGCGATCCGTCAAAGTTATTCCTTCGAACAATTGCAATCGTACCGACAGCTTCGGAAAATACGTTTAACATCAAACAAGACCAGCGTCGTTACGGCTGCCTCAAGATACGCGGGTGTTTCTTCTCGCAGAAAATAATAGAGGGGAACCAAGCGACAAAAGACGAGCCATTGAATACCGCATTCTGTTCTTATCACAGCGGAATTTAAACAAGAATAGTTGCATTCACCAGCTACTGTAATCGGATCTCTTCGTTCACAATCTGTTGCCTTTGATTTCCAGAACACATGCTTTTTCATCAAGCTTGTCAGGTGTTTGTACCGGCCGGTGAGATCACATAGATAACTTTTATCGAAGCAACGGCAATACAAGTCAATCTTTCAAATTAGCCTTTGGTTTCACTTTCACTTCGCGTGTATCTCAGCTTTCAATAACGTATGCATCACTTCATAGTTATACCTGTTACAGCAGTTTCTCATAACTGCAATATCTCTAGAATGGATAGCGCTCGGTTCATGATGGTCTTTTCTGCCTCGTCCGTCGACGCAATCTCAATGAGTCGTCATGTCGCATGTCGCATGATGGTGCTTTCGCAATCTCCCAATCTTTGACTATGCAGCAACGCCGATTTTTGCTCCTCATACATGGCCACTTGATTTGACTCTTCATCGTATGTGTCTTCATTTGAAGTCAATGTACTTTTAAAAATAAAGCAAACCACCGCTTCAACACTCCATTGTTGTCAATGTCGTCGTTGGTCGTTGCCGAGTGTCTTAGAAAACCCAAACCTTATCACATCGATTGACTATAAGACATAAGAATAAGACTTGGAATACATGAAGGTTTACCGTTTAGATTCATGTGGAATAAGACAGTCTCGCGTGGCTCTTTTTCCGTGAATGATTTTGTGTCACGAGTCAATCTTTTTTCGCTGTCAACTGTCAAGAGACGAAACCCTTTTCGAGAGAGACTTCAAGCGAGATTTCAAATAATAGTGAACTGCTGGACACGAAGTAGACTATCTAGCCTGTTCTTGGCAACGAGTACGAGTAACACTATAAACTTGTGCAGTCAGCTGTAGAAAAGCGGAAAATGGATAACGGAAAATGTCTAACATGTTTCTTGTCAAGTTATAGGAACTTTATCGTTTGCGCACATTCCACCTCGCACTCGTGATTTTCCGTTTCTGCTTGCCGCGTCAAGTGCTCTAGACTCTAGACTCTAAACATGCAGCATGCCGCACACAGTAAGATTAACTCTAACATCCTCTTTGTTCTCTCACACATGATGTAGACTAATCTCTTAACGTAAAACCCTTGACCCTCGACCACCAAAGACTCGCAAATCGCATGCTGCTAGCTGTTCAGTCGTCGTCTTGCTGTCTCCAAAAAGAAAGCAAGGAACAGGGAAGAAGTTAGGAGAAAGAGCAAAGAACAAAGGCCAAAGACGTTGTGAGCTGTGAGTTTACAGCTTACAATTCACAGTACTTGTCGCGCCAAGCGCCAAGACAACTAACTCATAACTCACGATCAAGATGCGTAGAATGACAGAATGAAGAACATAGGACATAGGCAGTAGGCGGAAGTATGGCGTATGGCGTCCACGTTGAGAGTTGAGAGTTGAGAGTTAACATGACCGATGACCGCGGTGACCGATGATCGATTGCCGATGACCGATGACAGATGACCAGGACGATGACCGCGCTGTTGCTTGGTCCATTTGTACTAATGCTTGATGATTGATGCTTGATGCTAGTAGGGATCCATTTCATACCGGTACGGTATGAAATATCGTACCGGCGGGTCGATTTTTCGCCATACCGGATATCGTACCGGCCACAATGACGATACCGGTATAAAACGATATTGAAGAATCAATATCTTAGCGGTATCCAATGAGTGATTTGATATGAGATGAGGGTTAAGATTAAGTTCTCCCACGTGCTTTCTGTAGGCAGATCACGTCTGCAGCTCATACCGCCAAATACCGGTATTTCATACCGGGCGGGCCTAAAAACCGGTAAAATATCGGAATACCGTACCGCCCCAAAAATCCCGGCGAAATGGAACCCTAGATGCTAGAGAGAACGCCGCACGCCGCACTTTACCAGCGACCCAGGATTCACAGTGACAGTGGGCAGTGGGTTTTGCGGATTGCGGATTGCGGAGAGCGGTGGACATAGCGGACAAAATCCTTGAGTGTCAATGGTCGATGGCAAGTCACCGGTCACCGGTCACCGCTTTCGACTTTCGACCGCTTTCCGCTTTCCGCCTTTGCCCTTTGCCCTTTGCCTTCGCATTTCGCGCTTAATTTCTGACTTCTGCTACTTATCAAAACACGTCACTATGGATGTAACTGTGTGGACGACAACTTACAGTACTGGCGTTCGGGATTTCCGATTTCCGACAGCTTCCTGCGGACTGCGGAGTGCGGAGTACTGGGAGAATTAGAAGCGGCTATTATTGCGCACCGTTCCGCAATCTTTTCCGCATCTCCGCACACACGTCTCGAACTTCCCCTTTGCACCTCTCTGGCTCGACAAGACACCATCTTATTATAAAATCTCCAACGACAATTTCCGAAGCATACCAAGTATTCATAACTTCACCATGGCAGTCCCCCGTCGCAATCCTAGCGCAAAGAAAGTTCGAATGAACTTGAATTTGAATCAAGTGGTTTACTTCTGTGCAGCAGAGCTCCCTTCTTATTCTTCCAAATCAGGCGAACGACTTCAAGTTCAATCATACAGCTGCAGATGGTCCGAATCCAGTTGTGAGCTCAATTCAAGATGCAGTGTTCCCTGCAGACCCGTTCGCCGAACGAGTGATTAAGCAGGATCATCGGATCACTGAAGCTCTGGCAGTGAGCATGTCGGTGTTGAATCGACAACTGCCGCAATTTTGACCCTCAATGCTGTTATCATTCATAAGTTTCATAACATATGCTATCATAGAAATCATATTTCATAACCTAAAGTCTCGTCTTGGTGTATTCATTATCGTAATACTCGAGTTAAGAGCGGATTCAAAGGAAGATAACTGCAACTGCTCGTTCAGGCGGACGACTGAGAGCTTTGTCCTAATACGTCTGATGCAATCCTTAGAAATTTGACAATTCGTGCGGTGACAAACATCCTTTGCGTTGTATCGCCAAATTGCGGCGTACCTGTTTGGGTCTTCCGAATTTACAGAATCGACAACGAAATGGCCACCGCCGAGTTATAGCGTTAAAACCAAGTAAGCATTGAACTGCTTGACGACAGAGTCAGATTTCGACTAAATGTATGTACTCAAACACCTCAAATTTCAAGTGAAAATCGCTTAGTGTCTGCTGGCCTCAACAAAAGTCCGATGAATGCCCATTTAGCAAGCCCAAAACCGCAAATAATATGATCACTGTGAATGCGCAAAGGAACCACGTCGTTTGCCATCGATATGGCTAAAAATAAAGACTTTAAATTCAATACACGAAACTCATTAAAGAATGCTTTGCAATTGAGCTTGTACCGAGTGGCCTTGCAGAATTGACGACGTCAACGACACCTTGTAAAGTTTGGAAGAAAGATCTCATCAAGCCTAACAGTCTCGCGTCACCTCGTAATTCTTCTCTTTTCTCTTGAAACATAAGCTGAGCAGAGCATCATTTGTCGAAATGGATCGATATCGACACTTTCATTGCGTGGATATCCTTCAACCAGCAACCGCGCAGATGACTTTCCGACAGAAGGCAGATACGCGCCTTCGGTGCTTATGTGAGTCCACCTGGCGCTTGATCCGCTATCTGGTTTAGTTTATCGCTCATATCATCTTGCTTAGCACAATGGAAGCAAAGATAAAAGCTTGGAAAATGCTTTCTATCATGGTCTTTTTCATGTTTCGATGATGAATACTTTTTTTATTTTGCACCTCTTTTTCGCACTCAGCACCGCGTGTCGTATTCAAGGGAAGGACACTATTCCATAGTGTATGACTGAGTACCGTTCATCCCTATGTCCAAATTATGCGTGACGACTGACAGACGACAGAATGAACTTGCGGCTGTCGTGGACCGCCGCACCATTATTTCTCATGGCTTTTCGCACAGCTATCGCATCCATGCTGCGCAACACAACATGAATGTCATCCTTTCTATGCTAAAGCACTTATAAGAAAGAGCCACTCATTCATTGATAAAAGAACGCAACAATGACAATCGCTACGAATGATCAATCACAGCTCGCTGTGCAGGACGCATCGACCGTAGATCCTAGTAAATTGACGGCCTTGTCTCCGGAAGTTGTACGTTGCTTCTGTACTTCTTTACATGAGATGTTTCGCTTTTCTACCGATAATTGGTGCTAATAAATGTTACTCTTCTATTCTCTTTCAGATTTCACGACAGGCTACCATCAATGTGGGAACTATCGGGCACGTCGCTCACGGAAAATCAACTGTCGTCAAAGCGCTCAGCGGAGTTCAAACGGTGCGCTTTAAAACAGAATTAGAGCGAAACATCACCATCAAATTAGGTTACGCGAATGCTAAAGTCTATCAAGGGAAAGCACTTGACGATGTCGATGCAACAGGACCTGTCTATACATCTCGTGGCTCCAGTCATCCCGATGTTTTCACGGAACAGGGTCGCGAGTATCATCTCCGCCGCCATTTCTCCTTTGTAGACTGCCCCGGTCACGATATTCTCATGGCTACCATGTTAAACGGTGCAGCCGTCATGGACGCTGCCTTGTTACTCATTGCGGGAAATGAAACCTGTCCTCAACCGCAAACATCGGAGCACTTGGCCGCCGTGGAAATTATGCGCCTGCAGCATATCCTCATTCTGCAAAACAAGGTCGATCTCGTCAAACCCGATGCGGCTCAAGCACAACAGGAACAAATTAAAAAGTTTGTTGCCGGTACCGTCGCTGATCAAGCTCCCATTCTTCCCATCTCGGCCGTTTTGAAATACAATATGGACATTCTCTGCGAATATCTCGTACGAAAGATTCCTTTGCCGCTTCGCGACTTTACCAGTCAGCCTCGTCTTATTGTGATTCGATCGTTTGATGTTAATCGTCCCGGTCAAGATGTGAGTGAATTGCAAGGTGGTGTCGCCGGTGGATCCATTCTGCAGGGTGTACTCCGTGTCGGTGATGTCATTGAAGTCTTGCCCGGCATTGTGCAAAAGAATGCCGAAACTGGTGCCATGGTGTGCACGCCCATTTACAGTCAGATTGTGACGCTTTATGCGGAAAAGAATGATCTGCAGTTTGCGGTACCTGGTGGATTGATTGGTGTGGGAACGAAAATTGATCCGACCTTGACGCGTGCGGACCGATTGGTAGGTCAAGTTTTGGGCAAGAAAGGCGAGTTGCCCGCGGTTTACTCTGAAATTGAAATCTCCTATTATTTGCTGAGACGGCTGCTCGGTTTAAAGACCAGTGACGGCGGAAAGCAAGCCAAGGTACAAAAATTAACCAAGGGTGAAATTCTTATGGTCAACATTGGCTCAACGGCGACTGGTGGTCGCGTCAATGCCGTCAAGGGCGATTTGGCCAAAATTGCTTTGACGCAGCCGGTTTGTACGACCGAAGGTGAGAAGATTGCCCTTTCACGTCGTGTCGACAAACACTTTCGGTTGATTGGCTGGGGTCAAATTCGCAAGGGTGTGCAAGTTGAAGTCAATGCCAGCTAAATCTAATTAAACAACTCGTTATTCGAATAATTCAATTTTTAAAGTGTTCCAAGGTTGCGTGACACAGACAATTTGCGCACGTTCCAGAACTTCTGCAATTATTGTTTTGATTTTTACAGAAATTCTGGAAATCAGTAGTTCGGGACGAACAAAACTTAATGCTAGTTCCAAAAACTCTGGAATCCGTTATAATATTTCCTCAACAGGGTACTGTGTTATTTTCAGATATTCAAATGACGGACTGTGGTTTTCATCAAACTGCGTTTCTGTGCGGATTCCAGAAAATCTGGAAAAGGGATCACGTCATACAGAAATTCTGTGTGACTGGTCCAGAAATTCTGGACCAAAAAATGTTTTCGTCTCAAAGAGGGTTGGTTCTGTGCTCGTCGTTCTAGAACATCTGAAAACAGTGTAACGAATCTAACAGAAATGCTGTATTGCTTCAAGAATGTCAGGAGACGGCGTTTTTCATCAAAAAGCGTTTCGGTGCGAATTCCAAAAAATCTGGAAATAGGGATCACGTCATACAGAAATTCTGTGTGACTGGCCCAGAAATTCTGGACCAAAAAATGTTTTCGTCTCAAAGAGGGTTAGTTCTGTGCTCGTCGTTCTGGAAAATCTGAAAACAGTGTAACGAATCTAACAGAAATGCTGTATTGCTTCAAGAATGTCAGGAGACGGCGTTTTTCATCAAAAAGCGTTTCGGTGCGAATTCCAAAAAATCTGGAAATAGGGATCACGTCATACAGAAATTCTGTGTGACTGGCCCAGAAATTCTGGACCAAAAATGTTTTCGTCTCAAAGAGGGTTAGTTCTGTGCTCGTCGTTCTGGAAAATCTGAAAACAGTGTAACGAATCTAACAGAAATGCTGTATTGCTTCAAGAATGTCAGGAGACGGCGTTTTTCATCAAACAGCGTTTCCGTGCGGATTCCAGAAAATCTGGAAAAGGGATCACGTCATACAGAAATTCTGTGTGACTGGTCCAGAAATTCTGGACCAAAAAATGTTTTCGTCTCAAAGAGGGTTGGTTCTGTGCTCGTCGTTCTAGAACATCTGAAAACAGTGTAACGAATCTAACAGAAATGCTGTATTGCTTCAAGAATGTCAGGAGACGGCGTTTTTCATCAAAAAAGCGTTTCGGTGCGAATTCCAGAAAATCTGGAAAAAGGGATCACGCCATACAGAAATTCTGTGTGACTGGTCCAGAAATTCTGGACCAAATGTTCGCGTTCGCCTTTTTCCATTGTCGTCATCGTAACGCGCACGATAAAATAGATCAATAACGCTGATTTCCTTTCTTTATATTAACACGAAACATCTTACATGTCTGCAACAATCCCCAAGATTCGCTATCTTACGGCTTGGTTTTGTCCTTACGCACATCGTGCGACGTTGGCTCTAGAACATCATCGGGGGCGTGTAGAATAGTAAGTAAACTTACGTACTTGTGAACGCCTGACGATGAAGATCCGTTATGCTGGTTGTCAAAGTAGTATTCGTTTCATTGATCTGTTTTCTGTTACAGTGAATCAGTCGAAGCTTTAGGATGGCAGAAAAGCAACGAGGATGAATGGTATTATCACTGGAAATCGGATGAACTGAAACAAATGAATCCATCGGCGCTCGTCCCTACGTTTGTTTTGGAGGGAAACCGTTCTGTCTACGAATCACTGGTGTGTATGGATTACGTAGATGCCATTAGTCATGCCACGGGGACGTCTCGCTTGGTGCCGGAAGATCCCTATTGGGCTGCTCAATGTCGGATTTGGGCCGATAAAGTCAACCGCGAATGCTGTTCTCCATATTAGTAAGTATGTTCTTGCCGAGGCAATCTTGTTGCTCAATTTGTTTAACTAATTTGGAAAATAGCGGTGTTTTGGTTCGACAGGACGATAAGGAGAGACGTGAACACTTCGAAAATCTGTTAAGCGGCTTGCGGCGGTTCTCGAAGCAATTGGCACAAACGGACGGTCCAGTATTTCTTCCCGGAGAGCAACTCTCGGTCGTCGATTTGACTCTCGTTCCATGGGCGTTTCGCTTCTACGTACTGGAGCATTACCGTGGTCCCGAATTCGTCATTCCGTCCGAACCCGAACTAGAGCCATACCGCCAGTGGTATGATCACGTCATGAACCTAGACAGTGTGAAACGCACCTTGCCCGACAAAGATCGCTATCTTGAACATATTTGCAAGTATGCCGACGGAAGCGCACGTAGTAAGGTTGCCAATGCGGTGCGTCGGGGAGTAGCCGCCCATGACCTTGATGACGAGAAAGATGAATTCTAGGTGACACTTTTTATTAATTTGAAGAAACAATAAAACAATTCACGCATTTTATTAAGTTTAGCAGCTCAATTGCTTCATAAGCACAAGACAGGAAAATGTTCTACTCCGTAAATGTTTCACGATAATAGTCTTTTGGTGACATCAATGTGGCTCGGATGGACTCATGACTGAATTGCAGTCGTGGTCTCCTTGAACCAACAGTTTGGGCTCATAGAAAATCACGAAGACAATGTTTCGCAAGGCTCTTTGACGTAAAATATAACAATTCGCACTGTAAACGCTGCTAAGGATTATTGCATTGCAGCAACGACAAAGGGAGCTCAAGAATTATTTTGGCAAACGAACGAATTGCCGCTCGCAAGAATTTTGATTGACAGAAATGCAGTCGTGGCGAAATACGGACAACACACTGATCAATAGGAAAATACTGAAAAAACGTTTTGCAAAGCTTTTCGACGTACAATATAAATGGGATGTAATTTAAACGCAACTAAAAACTATTGCATTTGCACCAACAACAAATAATGAAGCTCAAGATATTTTGCTGAACGAACGAATTGTAGGCAGCGTTGTCGCTCGAAAGACATTTACCTCACGACTGAATTGCAGTCGTGGATAAGTTGACATAGACTATCGTACATGCATTGTCATGAATGCTAAATCCGTACCGTGTTCGTTGCCGTCTTACTTGATATTCCACAGTGAACAGATTCCACGTGACATTTTCTTCTCGTGCTTTTCTCGAGCGGCTTCGAAGTTTATTCGAACAGCGGCGACGACGACGCGAAAGAAAGGCATGAGACCCTGCTCGGATTGACTCTTTCAGCTAACAAACTTGAAAAAGTTCGGGGTTATATTCGTTTAGACACGTTTACAACTATACATTTGAAAGAATGAGAAATCAAAGACGACGATACAATCCCGTTGCTTCGCACGAAGAAGGTGCGAATGAAGAGACGGAGTCGGAAGTGATTGCAGAAGAGACGGAAGAAAGCAGTCGTACGGAAGGCTCACTTGCGGAAGAGGATGTTTCCGTAGCATCCATTCCAGCACCACGAGATGATTTTGAGGTGACTATTCTTGATTTTGCGCAAACTAAATTTTCCGTCCCGGCGTCACCGCAATGGACGATCGCGCAATTGATGCAAGCCGGAACAGTCGTGCATAAAGTCAGTCCGTCTCGTCAGCGTTTAATTTTCCGAGGAAAGTTGTTAGCGGACGGAGAGAAGACGCTGCAGGATTACGGAATCAATGAGACAGGAATGATCGTGCACCTCTTCCCGAAACCGCGTGTTGTCATCACGAATCAGAACAATAATGAAACAAACGAACCGGCTGTTGCTTGCGAAGAGACAAACAATGAGGAAAACGGAGCTCATATACCGACAATTGTCATGGATGCCTCTGAAGCGGAACGTCGCGCCGAAATACTGGTGTTAGGTTCACCCGACTTTATTGAGGCTCAGAATAACGTCAAGCTATTTTCCTTCATGTTGTTACTCATCAGTTCGATCGAGTTACTCAATCTCATGGGTGTCGCGATGGGTGTACCGCAAACTGAACAGCTTCCCGACGGCGGGGAACCTGGTAACTATCTAGACGACTTCTTTCCTCAAGAACCAGTCAATGTTACTGTATCGAATCAATCGATGGAAGAAGACGCAGCGGCTAATTTGTACAACCATTGGGGGTGGCCGCAAACGGTCGACACGTTCGTCTCTTGCTTGGGAATTTACGTTGCACTGATTGGCTTACGTGCATCCACCGAAAATACAGTTCGTTTAGCGCGGCAGTATATGTTGGGTCTCTTTGCCGCTGGTGGTGCGTGGCTTATGTTTAACTTCTTCTTTATGGCAACTGTGGAGGAGCAAGTCGAAGAACAGCGAGAGCAAGAACACTCCAAGGACAAAGACTTTACTCCCATGTCTGACAGTGATATATACAGTCAGTCACTTCAAGTCATGGTGCTTCCGGGTATTGTTTGGTTCATGTGCTGGATGAGGGCTTGGCATTTTCACCATCTATTGCGTGAAGCCGATGAAGAAGCGAATGAGCGGCTGAGGTCGCAAACACGAGATTATGACGAAGCGAATGTGAATCACGATGAAGAATTAGCACTGAGCAGTGGCCAGGCAGTTTTAACTTAAAAGCAGGCTAACGGTAAAAATTTATCTTATTAATTAATCATCTACATAAGTCTCATATTTTTGGCATCCTGCAGCGAATGACATCGCCGTCGTTGTCTTTTAGCACACCATTCTCGCCATCAAACAGCTGCGAACCAACGCCACCGCCACTTTTCCTTTTCCGGGGACTTTTGCCCATAGTCAAAGTAAAGGTTTGCGACTCAAACTCTGGGTCCCACATTTCATAATTCACCCAATACAGATAGAATCGACAGGTTTTGTTATAACGACGCCGATAGACACGTACTTTGCTATAGACCCCACAGTTTGTTGCTTCTTCCGCTTCCAGATTCTCTACACTGACTTGTTCGAAAAAGGAAGCGGCGTACCATTCGATGAGTTCGGACTCGTTCTTGCAGCCACGAAGCTCTTTCAGAAACAGCCGCAAAATTCTGTGCTCCACGGTGGGGTTGGTAAGATGGTTCGCAAGAGCCGGGTAAGATCGACGTGCGTCAGCAATCTTTCGAAACAAGAAACAGCGATCCTCGAACGTCAGCTGCGACCAGAGGTATTCTCCCAGGGTAACGACCATGGTAGCACATATGGTGGGAGCAAAATACTGCGTATCCGCATGGTATGGTGCAGAATAGTCTCGGGGAGAGGCAGAGAAAAAGAGTACAGCGCGGAATTTCTCACAGGCCGGTCCTGCATGAATCACACTTCCCGGAATAGAACAAAGTGTTCCGCATGATAATAATCCCGGATAATAGCATCGCAGGTCGGGACAAAGGACATTTCCGTACTCGTTTAACAGTAACTGGGCCCTCGACTGCATAAGTGTGCTTACCGCCTGTGGTGCATCTTTCCATAGATGCTTTTTCACATCTTCCATGTTTCTTATTTGATTAACAGGCTCATAGACGGTTGTCCCGGGTGAATCGGCCGTGATAATGAGGCCAAACTGGAAGTTTGGCTCAACCATGTCCAAATGTGGCAGCTGGGCCTTGACAGGGTCAAAATTAACAAGCAGCGAAAAGTTGTCAAAAACGAAGTCTTTGGACGCTATACGAGGATCCTTCCGCGCTTGGGATACAGCAAAGCTCAAAATATGCGATCGTATATTGTCAATTTGATGTTCTTTACTCATGGTTTTCTCAATCCAATCGAATGCTTTGCAACATTTTCCCGATACGCTGAGATAAATTTCGAAGCGACCGCCTTGAATCATTCGAACACCCTCGCGTTCAGACGCATTTAGGCGCCACTTTTCCAGTTGAGCACGAGTTTGCGACTGATGTAAGAAATCGGAGAGAGCTGGCAAATAGTTTTCGAGCAAAGGCGACGACGATGTGTTGTCGGGCGGAATGATGAGCAGAGGACCGCATTCTCTCACGCCGGAGCTGTTCTCCATTGACCTCGGTCGCATTCCGGGCATCGAACAGTCTTGTGTGTGACTTCTTGTAGCAATACGAAGACAAGGTAATGAAGGTTGTTGTTTTCTTGTCACCCTCAAAACAAAAAAGATCATACGGAAAAGAAAATACGGAGTAAATGAAGGTGCGAAATATAAATCCAAAACAACTTCAAATTTCACCGGTACTGATCGTTGATGCCGTAAACTAACACTTTAACCTACACTAAAACGAAATGCAACAATTCGACGCCAAAACACCATAGTTTTTCCTGCTAACCTTAAATGCTTCTGAAGAAAATTAAAATGCATTAAAGTTCTAATGTATCTAGTCTATCAAGCTAGGAAAAGGAGCGAAAGTTAGGTATAGTAGTATGGTGCGAAAAATAGTCTTGATGTTTCGTGACTCATGACTCATGACTGAATGCAGTGATGAATGATGAAAAAAGTAATCTACACTTTGTCCTATATTTTATGGAGTTTCTGTGTGTGATGCGTGCTTATTTGTACAACGGGAACCTAGTTTGAAAAAATGCCTGACTGTAGAACAATATGTGGGGAGAGGGGGAGTTTTCATTCCCCAGTTCAAACGATCTTCAAGGTCGTCGGCGGCGCATTTATTGAAAAGGTGCAGAAAGGACAAGCCCCACATTGATGTTTCGTGACTCATGACTCATGACTGAATGCAGTGATGAATGATGAAAAAAGTAATATACACTTTGTCCTATATTTTATGGAGTTTCTGTGTGTGATGCGTGCTTATTTGTACAACGGGAACCTAGTTTGAAAAAATGCCTGACTGTAGAACAATATGTGGGGAGAGGGGGAGTTTTCATTCCCCAGTTCAAACGATCTTCAAGGTCGTCGGCGGCGCATTTATTGAAAAGGTGCAGAAAGGACAAGCCCCACATTGCAAGTGTGATAATTAGAAGCCAATCATTTCGAGAAAATCCCACTTCAGTGTTGATAATGATCGCAAGAAAGGTGCAGATTCGCACGTCTCGACGACGACGAAAAAATGATGCCACTAATAATTTTGCACGTCGTGCTCGTCAACACGCGTCACACTTCATCGGATCTCAAATATTTCATTCCATCGCATTACACAGCAACGTATTTTCATACTACTGTTGCGCTTTCCTACAAATCGCATTCTTAGTGGCTACAACTTTCAAGGTATATCTGTTTATCCCTTGATCGATCTTACAAAATGATGCTCGTCAAGGTCTTGTCTCTCGTGGGGATGTTATTCGCGCCACATGTCGAAGCGCACGGTGGTCTAATTTCCCCCCGAAGCCGTAATCGTGTTGCCCGAGAAGACGGCTCCGAGCGTCCGGGGAAGGGTGTGCCGACGCCCGAGTACTGCTGGCACTGCTTGAATGATAACAACGGATTGTGCGGCAAAGTCGGCGCGAACGACTATGACAAATGGGTCGATTCGATGGGAATCCCAATGCCTTGGTCGTCGCAAGTTACTTGGAAACCGGGACAAGTCGTTCAAATCGAATTCGAAATCACGGCGCATCACTGGGGTCATGTCGAGTTGCATGCTTGTCCTCGAGGTCGTCAGTCGACACAGCGATGCTTAGATCAGTACCCGTTGGAGTTTGTTGCGGATGTTAGTCATGGAATGCCCAAAGATACTTCCTTTCCCGAGCGTGGTTACCTTACGGGAGGGAAGTTTAAATATACTATGCAGTTCCGTTTGCCGAATGACTTGGAGGGTTCGCAAGTGTTGTTGCAGGTACGTGGAGTGTTACGAGAAAAACGCAGGTGTGATTGTTTGTTGTAACTCACATGTTGTTCGTTCTCTATTTCGCGATCAGTGGAAGTACATTACTGCCAACTCGTAAGTAAAAGAAAGTCTCTTGCAGGTCGACTTCGGCTTGGATAAGGAACGCTAACAACTTGTCCCTCTCAGTTGCAATCCCCCCTGGCTACAAGGAGTATTTCAGCGGCATTACGAACCCGAGCAAATCTTTTAATAGTATACTTCGTACTTGCACTCTCCCTTATCCTACGAAAGGCAACCAAGCACCTCCGGAGCAGTTTTGGAATTGCGCCGAAGGTACGTGACGACTTGTTCTTGTTCCTCACTCATCGCTTTCGATAACTCATTTACTTGCTACACATTCAAAAGTCTCTATTGTCGGTGCAGCGCCTGCTTCACCGCCGGCGATTACCTCTGCTCCGGTGACTCTTCCCACTCTCATTAGCATTCCTGTCGCTGTACCTGTTGTGGCACCGATTCCTGTCCCCGTTGGTGCTCCTACGGTGGCGCCCGTCATTGCACCAGTTCACGTCCCGGTGCGTGCGCCTGTGATCGCTCCGGTGCGTACTACTCCGATTGAGGTACCTGTTTCGTATCCAGAGGTCGAACCCGTTCCGGTGAATCTACCGTCTTCGACAGATAGTGGATGTTGCTCGTTTAACTTCAAGACGTGCATTACCAATCGATTCTGGTGCGGGACGACCGAGCAAGACTGTCTTTCGTGCGAATCTGTGGCGAATTGGCTACCCAGCGGGAGTTTGGAGAATGTCAATTGCTTGCCTCGTTTCTCAAATTGCAACAACGGGACGTGCTGTCCGGGTCTGGTGTGCTACGAACGGAGTGTTTGGTATTCGCAGTGTCTCCCTCCCCAAGACATTCCGTTGACGGCAACCGATGTAACGACCGTGACCGAATTGAAGGTAGATGTTGACGAAAGTTGCTTGGCGAGTACCCAGAGGTGCAATGTTGGGGTCTGCTGCTCTGGCTTGATTTGCAAAAAGAAAAAATTCTGGCATCGCAATCCGCAGTGCGTTGTTTCTGACAAATGAGAGATACCATCAGACTTGAAACAAAGCAGTTCTTTGGTGGATGTTTCCGTATGTACCAAGTCACGGGCAAGAATATCTAAAAACTACTAGACACCATCGACATCTGACGTTCTCGCTATACTCCGCGGACAAAAAAACTAGCGGCTTGTGAACGAACAAATCTTTGCTATGCCGCATAGCAATGTTTATTGTCAAAGATTCATGCAAAAGCCGTTCTGCACGCTTAGCGGGCTTATGCGCCTCGTTTCAGATGATTCTAAAAGAGGTTGTTAATCGCTTTCATCCATAATTCCTTTTTCTAGACGATGTCAATTGTAGAACAAACTAGAAAGCGACTGAATTTCACTCGTGAATCGCAATTCGAATAATATGATACCGTGTTCACCATCTTCCAATCGCTCTGCACGCGTAGTGAGCTCAAAGCGCCTATATTAGGACATATTTACCTTCCACGGCTTTGAGATTCAACGCCTTGGTTTCTTGACATCGAGAAGCAGTTACACATGGGGCTTCTCCACACCAACTATAGTTCAAAGTCATGTGGCCTCAAATTTGACGTGACTGCGTTTCAGTCATGAATCATTGCGAAACGCAGCAAAAACGCAAGCAAACATAAATCATCTGCATTGAATGCTATGTTGACGAATCTTTATCAAAATGATACGTTTTTCACTTCTATTCCTTTCACTGAGCTTTCAAGATGTCTTCAGTTTTACTGCTACTAGTAGAAAGGGAGGATTTCCGCTTTTGCGATCGCAAGTAGATGATCATACAACGACGACAAAAAGACAACGACAATCAACGAAAATGAAGGCGGTCGTTACGATAAACTGCTGAAAGAACTCAATCTAGACCTTCCTGCGCTTGCGAAACTGCCAAAGAAGCATACGATCACCCCCTTTGATGTCTTTTGCAACCGCGAGTTGAAATTAGAAGGCATTCAGGCGATTGGGTTTGACATGGATTACACGTTAGCACAATACAACGAAACAACATTCGCTGAACTCGCTTTCGATGGTGCAAAACGAAAGCTTGTCGAAAGTCTCGGTTATCCCGAAGAAGTGTTGGATTTTACGTACGATCCGGCACACTGGGTGCGGGGGTTGATCATTGATACACAGCGCGGTAACTTTCTAAAAATCGATCGTCACAAGTACGTGCGAGTGGCTCGCCACGGCTTTGAAGTCATTTCCAGTACAACACGAAAGCATCTTTACTCGCGGCAATTTAACAAGGTCATGAGTTTTACGGAAAAACAGTTTGTGAACATGGATACTTTGTTTCAATTTGTCGACGCGCACCTCTTTGCGAGTCTCATTGAGATGAAAGACAAGGGCGATTACGAAGAACTGGACTACAAAACATACGAAGAAATCTACCGTCAAGTACGAGAATGTGTCGATTTATGCCATCGCGATGGAGTCATTAAAGATCAAGTCCATTTGAATCCAGAGCCGTACGTCATTTTCGACAAGGGCATGGTCCCTATGTTACGGCGGTTCCGCCAGGAAGGAATTAAGCTGTTTTTGTTGACAAACTCCTTGTGGGAATATACTTCAACTGTAATGAACTTTCTGTATCATGGAGAGCGTGTCTCGGACGAACGTCAGAAGGAAAACGAGTGGATGGAATTATTTGATTTGGTCATTACAGGTGCGTGCAAGCCGGCGTATATGGTCGACTCGCACCTCAATCTATTTCGCGTCGATCCTTCGACTGGTACACTGAGAAACACCGATGGTGTGTACGAGATTGAAGCGCTTGGTCCAAATGGGGCTACAAAGTTTCTACAAAAGGGCAAGACTTTCCAGGGCGGTAATTGGTTGCACCTGCAGGCTATGTTGGAAATTGAAGCCGGAGAGGAGATTTTGTATGTTGGGGATCACTTGTATTCCGATGTACTCCGTAGCAAGCGAACTTTGGGATGGCGCTCTGCTTTCATTATGCCAGAGCTCGAAGACGAAATGAAAACATTTGCGGCGAATGCACCCTTGGCTAGGCAAATCATTGAATTGCGCAAGCTTCGTGAGGAACTTGGAGTATTGGGTGAAGCCCTGCGTCGTCAAGCAGACAACCCACAGAAGGAGCAGGAATTGAATCATTTAATTGATCAAGACAATGTTTTAAAGGAAAAACTGATTGAGATGACGAGCCGCTGGCACGCCGCATTCCATCCTATTTGGGGTGCTATGTTTCATGCGGGATACCAAGATTCGCGATTTGCGTTTTACGTACAAAACTATGCGTGTGTGTACACAAGTCGCGCAAGCAATTTGGGTTTATGGTCGAAGCAGCGTTCCTTCCGAACTTCTATGGAGATGTTGTCGCACGATCGCCTTTTGTTCGCTACAGATCATACAGATTTTTCTGAAGTTGATCCTTGGGCAGATATTGCAGAATAAAGTAAATAACTTTAAAGACAATCCATAAACCGTTTCTTTGCGCATCATAAGTTTTTGGCGTTCAGCTATAACGAGACTATTTGATGGTTTCTCTTTTAAAGTTCGGTACCTCGCACCCCCATAACAGTGTAGCTACTCGATTGACCCGCAAGGACGATCATTGCTGAATATAGTCTTTGGAAGGATCACTACGATGGACGTCAAATCCTCCTAGGTAGTTTACTTAGCTTTACTATGGGCCACAGTATTGTTCGTTTTTGTCAATGACTGGATTTTCAGTCATGAGTCATTTCCGTTCGCGAACACGGCGTGAAGAATGAACAATGACTCTCCTGCCCGTTCTCTCTGTTCTTTATGACCATACTTGGATAGTTTGTGTACATGACGTTGGATGACACTTAGCAAAGAATAGACGAGACTACTCGTTCCTTGACTCGTTAGACTATAGTAATGTGGTTTTCTGTAACAGTGCGACCTAGATCAATGGCCCCATTTCAGAGGTCGTATTTTACACTTAGGCTGTCCGAAAGGTGTGTGGTTTTCGACTTTCGATTTCTGGCGCTTGATTTCGGCTGAGTGCCGCTTGTTGTACTTTCTTGTGTACATAAGTGCATTATTTTTTGTCGTTCGTCATCGAACATCGGCTGGCGTGCCACTCCCTCCCTCCACCTCCTTCCACTCCACCAAAAAAGAGCAACAACCACCTCCATCGTCCGCCACAGCAATCTTGAAATTTTCATCACCTCAATCGTCACAACGAAACGACCCGAATACTTTCCAGAGAGCGAGCGCCAATTTGCCTCCTTTCAGGTCTTTTCTTCTTTCTTCCCTTCTCGCTGTTCAGGTCTTCTTCCCTAGCAGCGCAGTATTAGTGAAGGAGCATTGTGAATGCTTGTAAGTAGCGCGCAAATGCATTTACTAAAGTTGATAGTTGCTAATTAGTCAACGGCTCGCTCACCTTTGTGTTCTATATTAGCCCGTACCAATTGTGGTTTTCTTCGTTCCTTTCCTCTTGGCAGTTCCCGGTCCTGCCAAGGCTTACCCTAGCTAGCAGCGCTTAATTAAGATGGCTTTTACCGAAGAAACGCACTCGACCTCTTCGAGTGATAACGAAGTCCCAGCGACTGTGGGGGCACTGCTACTCATTTTCATCCTGCTGTTCCGGAAGATGATAACGATTCGGGTCAAGAACGTGATTACACGGGCATGTTTGAAGGCCCGGAAAAGACTCTCGAAGTTGTCTTTCGTCGCGTCAGTGATGAATACACGGATGCGAGTACGGGTGATTTGACTCCGATGCAGACGCCTCCTAACACCAAGCTAGGTCTTCGCAACTTGACGCGTGAGCAACTCGATCGCATCTGTGCTCGAGCTCGTTGCACGATCCTCTCTTGCATCTCCAATCAGTATTTGGATGCCTATGTCTTGAGTGAGTCGTCGCTCTTTGTGTATCCCTACATGCTGGTCCTCAAGACGTGCGGAACTACGACTTTGTTGCGATGCATCGCCACTCTCATTGACTTGGGACGTACTTTGGGATTGGAGATTGATTGGGTTGGTTACAGTCGCAAGAACTTTAACTTTCCTGGAGATCAGTCCTTTCCTCATCAGTCCTTTCATCAGGAGTTGGACTATCTCTACTCGCATCGCAATCTCTGTGAGCGCTTGGACGGATCTGGCTACACGCTGGGTCCTGTTACAGGAGATCATTGGTTTGTCTTTGTGGCAGATCAGACGCTTCGCTCGAAAGCGCTGGACTGTGACACCGACCGCGTCTTGAACATCATGATGTTCGATATCGATGAACAGGTTGCAGAGCTCTTTTACTACAACCGTTACCAAGAGTCGGATGATGAGCCCATTGCTGAGAATGACATGAAGCGCATTGCTGCCGCGCAGACGAAGGCTGCGGGTATTGACAGTCTTTGCCCTGGTGCACTCATCGACAGTGCGGCCTTTGAGCCTTGCGGATACTCGATGAACGCTGTTCTATTCCGTTCCTACAGCACGATGCATATCACTCCTGAGACTGGATCGTCTTACGCGTCCTTTGAAACGAACCAAAAGGTCAGTTCGTACAAGAGTCTTATCAGTAATGTGATTCGTACCTTCCGTCCGAAGCGTTTTGTAATGACGCTCATGGCGGATGAAGGTGGATTGCAGCAGATTACAGAGAATCCTTTGACCGATAACGCTTCGGCGGCAAAGATTGTAGTGCCCTTTGAGAAGAGTGGTATGAAGTGCAGCTACAAGCGTGCGAGCACGGCGTCGATTAAGGTCGAGGAAGACTGTTGCTGCTTGATGGGAAATTGGGTTCTTGAGGAGCCTTCCAAGCAATCCTATTCGGCGACTCAGCGAGCTCGTGGTATTTCGATTTCGTGAAAGGAAATGTGTTTGTCAACTGAATGCGAGATAAAGAGAAACACGTCCAGGTATTGAGTTTCTGCATTCTGGAAAAATTAACATTAGTAAAAAAGTTGTGTCATGTGACTGACTCCTGTCAGACTAGCTATGCAATTATTTGTTTCCTTTACACTGCAAGTCTTCTTCTGCATTCAAGCCTTGAAGTTTACAAATGCATCGCTGTTGCAATGCGAACGGGCCTTAAAGAAACTGACATCGGAAGGGACTGACACCGGTCGTGTATCAATAAAGAATGCCACTGTTTGCAAGAGGGTTCGCAAAAATGCGAACTTGTCAAATAAATTGCAGTCGCAATTCTCCACGAAAAAAGTTGGGCATAGCTCATAAAACATCAAAAGAAATGATAAAATGATCCGCTTACTAATTTTTATAATCCTTCTGCCAACTATAACAATTGCAGGAGACCATCCTAAAACCTGTGCTGCCCAACTTGATACGTACCGGAACTGCCTCACCGCAAATGCCAATCATTGCTCTCCGTTGTGTGCCGGAGTTCACGTGGTTCTCAATCCACAAGTTTTAGCAACGATGACGGAGGCTGGTCAAACCGTCGCTTGTGATGCTATGAAACTGATGAGCTGTTCGTATCAAAGCTGGTGCTGCGAGAATCGAGAGGGACAGAAAACAGCCTGCGTCACCGAGGAGCAATCGTATTGGCAGTGCATAGAACAAGAAGCTGGATGTGGCCCCATTGATTGCGAAGCCGTGCTTGAACCTTCGGAACCTCAAGAACCCGAGGAGACCGAGGAAACAGAGCCACCAGTTATTCCACCCGATACAGACCCTGAAGAGGACGACGAAGAAGAGACAAAACCACCTCGCCCTTCCAACGATACTCCTCGAACCTGTGCTGCTGAACTCAAAACGTATCAGAAATGCGTCGTCTCCAATCCGTCCAAGTGCCGCGCCGCGTGCAGAGACGTCGATGTCATTCTTAACCCAAACCTATTGGCGACTATGGAGAATCCTGCTAGGGCATGCTATGCATTGAACCTGAAGAGTTGTAAATTCCAGGAGTGGTGCTGCAAGAGCCCTGAAGGTGTTGCAACAGCCTGCGAAAATGAACAAAATGCTTACTGGCAGTGCATAGAACAAGAAGCTGGTTGCGGTGCGTTTACATGCGAAATTGAGATCCCACCTCCTGACGATGATGGTACTGCTCCACCGATCGAGCCGGAACCCGAACCTACTCAGCCCGTGGATGAAAACGATGGAGAAGATCCCCTGACGCCTCAAGACGATGAAGAAGACGAAGAAACGAACAATCCCAACAACAGGCCCAGAACATGCGCTGCGCAACTTGATACGTACCGGAACTGCCTCACCGCAAATGCCAATCATTGCTCTCCGTTGTGTGCCGGAGTTCACGTGGTTCTCAATCCACAAGTTTTAGCAACGATGACGGAGGCTGGTCAAACCGTCGCTTGTGATGCTATGAAACTGATGAGCTGTTCGTATCAAAGCTGGTGCTGCGAGAATCGAGAGGGACAGAAAACAGCCTGCGTCACCGAGGAGCAATCGTATTGGCAGTGCATAGAACAAGAAGCTGGATGTGGCCCCATTGATTGCGAAGCCGTGCTTGAACCTTCGGAACCTCAAGAACCCGAGGAGACCGAGGAAACAGAGCCACCAGTTATTCCACCCGATACAGACCCTGAAGAGGACGACGAAGAAGAGACAAAACCACCTCGCCCTTCCAACGATACTCCTCGAACCTGTGCTGCTGAACTCAAAACGTATCAGAAATGCGTCGTCTCCAATCCGTCCAAGTGCCGCGCCGCGTGCAGAGACGTCGATGTCATTCTTAACCCAAACCTATTGGCGACTATGGAGAATCCTGCTAGGGCATGCTATGCATTGAACCTGAAGAGTTGTAAATTCCAGGAGTGGTGCTGCAAGAGCCCTGAAGGTGTTGCAACAGCCTGCGAAAATGAACAAAACGCATACTGGCAGTGCATAGAACAAGAAGCTGGTTGCGGTGCACTGACTTGCGAGACTGCTTCTGGCTCAACTTCCGAGGTTGCAACCTCGACGAGCGTCACTGCAAGAGCCACCAAACGGCCCAGAACATGCCCTACGCAGCTACAGGCATACCAGCAATGCGTCTTTGCAAATCCGAAATATTGTTTTCCTTCGTGTGCTAAGGTGGACGTGATTATCAACCCGCGCATGTTAGCTGAAATGTTAAGCCCGACGAGAGCTTGCGCCGCCATGAAAACTATGAGCTGCGGATATCAATTATCGGCTTGTTGCAAGAATCATAAAGGCGTGGAAGTGGCTTGTGGCGCTCAAAAACGTGCTTACTGGCGCTGCATTGAACAAAAGGCCGGCTGTGGTGCTATTGATTGTAAGAAACTGAATTTGCCTCGTATTAGCACGAGCTCGACGCCAATGGCCACAATGATTGAGAAGACGAAGCTGCGAAAGAAGTCTGCACGCGTTCCACAGAAAGAAACTTGCAAAGCCGAACTTGAAACTATGCAGGAATGCGAAGTGGCCAAAAACTGCAGTCGGGACTGTGGCGAGACAGTGGTGGAAGATAACTCCTATGAACCAATCCTAAACCTTTGTTGGATGCAAGGTTGCTGCGAAAGATGCGAAACCGAGCAAACAGGTTACCTTCAATGTCTTGAACGTCAAACAGAATGTTCTCTTGATTGCAGAATGAATCTGGACGAGCTCGAAGAAAGCGAAGAATACGAAGCGGCTGGCGACGCTGCTCCTTCTTTGGCACGGAGCTTCCAGGGAGTATTTACTTTGTGCTTGGCTGCATTTGTATTGCTTCAATGAGACATGCATGTCATTTGTATGAACGTAAGATAAACGTAAAGTCCTAATGACTCACATTTGTTGTTAGAGCGCGTTGCCTGAATTCATAACATACATTGTATCATTAGGTCGAAGCTTCATGTCGTGACGCGTTGTGCTGAAAAGCAGCAGTACCTTTTCAATGAATGTTTTCTTCTTGTTTGTAGTACCGGTAACATCAAAGGTAGCGCGGAGAATTTAGAATTGATGAACAAATGCGATCATCCTTGAAAGCAAACACGTAACTCAAAATCATTTGTGTCCCTCTAATGACGCTGTACTTTTGAAGCCCGATACAGTGAGGACCCTCTTCTTCACTTGTGAATAGGCTTTGATGATTACACGTTTTCTAAGCAAACACAGTAAAGGGACGAATGATGCGCAATAAAGATACGGTGGAATGCGGACGAATGAAAATAACGTTATTGTTTCATCCGAAACACCGCTATGATGACTGGTAAGGTTAAGGTTTACAGCCGATCAATGTTTACTATAGTTCAAAAGTGTTGTCGCATTTCCGCACGACTGGATTGAGTCATGAATGTGAACTAGACCTATTACGTTTCCTTCCTTCTTTATTATCGTCAACGATTTCTCTTCTCTCAGAGGACCACTCTCATCCTTCATTCATTGTATATTGACCTCACTTATTCAGGCGATCGCCTCAACAAAGTGAAGACAGCAGTTCTGTTAACTCGCTATATGTTACGGAAGCACAGAGCTGTCTTCACGCGCTATCATTAGTCCATTCTCCTTCAATTTTCAAAGGAAGGTCAGAAACATGGAAACGTTGTAGCTGCTATATTTTATGCATTATAAAAAGAATTATGAGCACGAGTGGTTGGCTTTAGCAAGCGGAAAGGTCTTGGAGGTGTTTAGGCGACCCCCTTTGTGATTATGCGAATACTTCGTCGCATGAAACTGGGACTCTTGATCAACTTTTCACGGAAACTACCACGGAGACTATTCGGTGATTTCGATAGCTCTCGAGGCGAAGTGGTGGGTGTTGTGGGTTCTTTCATAATTGCTTTGATGTATATCTTTGTCTTCTTCGGGGCGACTGGGACTGGAACGGTATATTCCACGCCTTTTTCAAACATTGGCTTTAGTTCATCAAGGAACTTCATTGCCTTTTCATGAACTGTGCTCGACACGCCATTTCCTGTAAGAACACCTTCAAGATGATGCACCATCTTGTTGAAATGAACAATGTCCAAGCCTTTCTCTTGAAAAAGATATTCGTGCTGTTTGAAAATACGCTCCAAGTCTTCTTCCGAAGGTGATCCAGCGTAAGCGGCTTTTAAAATACTGAGTGAATGGATCTTGAGAAATGAGAGACGAGTGTTCGAGAAGAACGGATACAGATCTTCATCATTCATGAAGCGTCGAAATAAATCTTCCACTACAGATCGAACAACATCTGTTCCAAGATCGTGTACTGATTTTGTGCTCATGTTTAGATCGCTTTGAATTTTATGAAAAGGTATTGAATGTAAGATGGCAAATACTTTGGTAGTTAGACTTTGTGGTGGTTTCATTTAGAGAGAATAGTGAAAAAAGGTCGCCAAGTCATAATAAACGGGGAAAGTTTGGCACAATGACAACGCAAGACAACGCAGGAGGATCCAAGATTTATTAGGGCCTTTTGTATCCAATCAAAATGCAGATGTTGTCGAAGGTTTCTGATCAATAACAAGTGACATTACTCAATTATCCTGTTTTACATAATCATCTATTGTGGTGTAAAACGGTGCTCTTGTTTCTTCATGTTGTCCAATGTTCTGTATTGCTGACATAAAGAAAGTACTCCGGAATTCACTTCAATCGTGGCCTTGTCTGATATAGCATAAAATGTAGGGAAGGTGTCTTGGGGTCTTTCTTGTATGAGAAGCGAAAAGCTCAAGCCTCAACGCAAAAAACCCAACAAAACCCAACAACCGAACAGCTCACAAAGCTACTACCACCAATGAGCATCGTCCATTGACTACCACAAGCCCCAATCCAAGCTGCTAAGAACGATCAACGATCAGTATTGCGAGAATGGAGCTTTGGCAACGAGACAGTTGTTATCTCGTTTGAAAGCTATCGCAGTTTGATTGATGGCGATACTGTCATCAATTCTCCGAGACGCTTTGCCTCTACATGAGGAGTGAAATTGATGCCGCGCCGTTTACACAATTTTACTTTACATCTTGTGTAGCTAAGCAAAGGGGATGCGCTTCATGGGCAATGAGGAATGAATCTTTCAGATTTCTACCAGCATCATAGAGTCCGTTGCTGCCGAGCGGCTCCAAGGACTTCTCGATTACTCCGTTGTTGCAATCCATCAACATCAACGACATTATTTATTGAAGCGACGTCAGCTTTTAAGAACTGTTAAGCCTACAAACTATAGAATGAAGTGCCCAAAATGCATGTAAATGGTAAACTCGCAGCTTCTACATTAGTACGTGTGAACTATTTGGTCTTGTCCCACGTCTCTTCGAGACCACTGTCTGCGCTATCAGTCTGTTGGAACGATTTTGTTTGCGGAATCACTTTGCTTAAGCAGCCGAGGAACTTTGTCATCAGGTCATTATCCTTGAAACGGAAAAGATACAAGACAGGTTTGGTGCCTTCGTCGGAGAACTCCACGCTGCTGACACGAACAACTTTGTCGGTATGCGGATCAGCCGTCGACTCGCGACCAATCAGTAGATTAATAAGAACCTTTGTTGGTTTACCTCCTTCTTCCGCTTGTCGTCGTTGCGTGAGACGAGCAAATCGATCGGTCGCATTGGGGATCTGTAAAATTCGGACTGGTCCTACACCCTGTTCGACCCACGTATGCTGCTCTTTGCTGCTAGTAGCACCTTCACCCTCATGCTTATTCGCAGCATTGTCAGCGATGTCTTTGGCGGTTTCCTTCTCGGTGTTTGATTTAGTAAATAATTCGGTGGAGGGCACCGACGGAGCTGACGTTTCTTGTTGTGTTTCCGTTACAGGAGCTTTCTTCATCCATCGGTACGATTTGCAGCGAAGTTCTAGCTCCAGTTTGTACTCTTCTTCTCCTGATTCGAGTACATAATCATCCGGTAAATTCACAACTGGAATCGATGGAGTATTGTTGACGGATGCATCTAGCGTCGGAATATTGTCATCATTATCTTCTTCGGCAGGAAGCGAGTTAGCAGGTGCCGTTGCATCGTTGCCTTTACTGGTTCCGAATGTAAATGAGCTGGAGGGTGTTGAAGAGCTCAGAGAAGCGAAACCACCAAAGGTAGACGGCGCAGTTGTGGCACTACCAAATCCATTCGCCGAAGCGACCGAACCAAACCCTTGAAATCCCGAAGAGGCACCGAAGATAGAGTGACCGGAGGCGTCGTTATCGTTATTCGAAAGGGAGCCAAAACCGCGGAAACCAGTGGAAGCACCAAAGACAGATGTCGAAGATCCTCCGGTAGATGTTAGTTGAATTGAAGCGAAAGGGTTGCTAGATTTTGATTCATTTTCCGCATCGTCTTTTTCTGCAGTTTTTGATTCATTAGCGCCATTTTCTTGAACCGAGGGAGCAGGTCGCCTTACGCGAACGATACGTCGAGCGTTGAGTTGTTCTGTAGATGCTTTAGTGATGCCAAAAGTGACCTCCTGGTCGGAATTGTCGTCATTGCTGTTGTCTTGCTCATTGTCATCTTTCGTAAGCTGTCGATCGGCTACTCGTTTGGAAGACATCGTACTCAATTAAATGAAAGTGGCTAGCAGAGGAATGAAAGAAGATCGAGTTGACAAAATGCGCAATGATAGAAGGTAGAATCTGCAATTGAAAGAGTCTAAAAATAGATGATTGCGTTGCAACAAAAACAATAACAAGACGACCGCTGTACAGACTGTAGTCGCTTAGGGACTCGATTATCTGGTGGGAAGTGTAGATTACTTTTATTAACGATTGAATGGCCATCAGTCACGAATTGCTATAGAGTGAGTCCATGATACACCGTCTCTACAGTACTCACCCCACCAAAAACAAAGCGAAGCAGTTGCCTCCATCGTACATGATCGGAATAATGATTCATTTGATAGTTTGCTGAGCATGACGAGTGGTTGAAATGAATAACATCGGTGACAGAAAACAGCTGAACTGCATTTGAATTACGAAATCGTGTAGGCGGTAGTGAGCAAAAAGATAAAAAAATATCGTTTAGCAAGCTGAATGAATCTAGGTCTAAACTAACTAGAGTCTATCTTTAAAAACCGTTCACCCCCTATCGCGACTTGGAGTTAAGCACGAGAGTTGACACCATTGCTTACGACCGAGGCCACTCTGCTAGCATCGAACCCAAATTTTCGCGCTATTTCTTCAAACTGATTTTCCCAGTTCCAGTCCAATGTATCAACTGCTAAATCGGAACAAACCCCTGTATCGCTGTCTGTTTCTTCTGGTAAACAGCAGTGGCAACAAGAGCATGATAAATTCTTATTCGCCTCGCCGCAATTGGCGACAACGACCCACTCATTCGCTTCGCGCTCCTCCAACGACATTGATTGAAACACTGGCAATGAACAGATAGACTCTAAGTCGCCACTAATTTTCGTTCCGTCCAAAAAGGCCGTTACTAACTCGGTAGCTTCCGCGAATGACGGAACCGTCCCGTTCAAGTTGGGATTGCGACTCAACACCAAGTACTGTAAGCTTGGGGCACTTCCGTAGTGATCAGGAATTGCACCGTGAAAATGATTGTTGTCGAGGGATAAATAGGTCAAGTTACGCAAAGCGGATATGTCAGGAAGAGTTCCAATACGATTGGTAAATTTCAATGATAGCTCGGTTAAACCAGTCATGTTGCTCAAATCGCTGGGCACTGTTCCCCGATCCAGATCTGGGTTCGCCGACATAAAGAGACGCTTCAAAGATGGCATTTGAAACAATTCTGACGGCATGGTGCCATTGAAGTAGTTGTACGACAAGTCCAGATGTTCAAGCGATTTCAAGTTGCTGATTCGCTGAGGTATTTGCCACATTAGATGATTGTCGTACACGGCGAAGAACTTCATGACATCGTTCAACGCGATGTTATCGGGGATAGAACCTTTCAATTCGTTTTGGCTCATATCAATTAGTTGCAAATTAGAGTATTTGAATAAATGTGAAGGAAAGACCTCGGACGTAAATTTATTGCCGCTTACGTCGAGCGCCTGTAATTTCGTCGCTTGACGGACAAAGGTGTGATCCAGTGCTCCCTCGAACTGATTTTGATCCAAAAAAAGAAATTCCAGCTGTTTCATGTGATTAATAGTAGACAGGGGATTATCCCACAGACCGTTCTGATCCAAGAATAGTTCCGTCAAAGACGATGCATGGGCCAGCGAACTTGGTAAGGTACCTTCCAAGTTATTGCTAGACAGAGCAAACGACTCTAAATGAAAATGTGGTTCCGTTTCAGTTCCCCAACAATCTGGAATTTCTCCCACGAGCAAATTTCGATGCAAGTCTAGCATTTTCAAATTCGACAGTTCACACAATTGCGTGGGAATGTTGCCCGTCAATTCATTTTGCCCTAGCAGCAAGTGCTGCAGTTTGTGCATTCGACCCATGCATGTCGGCAACTTCCCATGCAGTCCGTTACTGCGCATTCCCAGGCTAACCAACTGATGCAAATTACAAATTTCGGTGGGGATCGTCCCTTTGAAGGTCTGACCATTAAATTCGAGATCCAAAAATTGCAACGTAGTGAGTAAACCTAACTCGGTAGGGATGTGTGTCGCCATCAACGAATTAAATTCTGTAGAAGATAGCGTTTCAGACATGTGGTGTTAGCTTAATGTCATCAAAGTCAAGTCATATGCAAAGCAAGAGCACACAAGACACGCACCTAAATCAAGTTTGATGGGAAGACCACTGACCGGGTCGCACGTCACTCCTCCGGGTTCGATCATTGTAGGATTATCGAAGGAGATGGTAATCGCACTCCATTCACAGACATCCAACGACGACATGAAAGCGTGTTGTGCCTTCCAGTGCATCCCTTTCCACGACGTATACAACAGCACCATAACGTATCGCACCGTATACATGTACACATCGGTCGCATAATGCTCGTTGGAGTCAGCTACCGGCAGAGGGACTTTACGCGGATCAATGTCGGCTAAAAATTGTGCAGCAATAAATTGCATGGAGTTTGGATCATTCAGTTTCTCTGCACTTGATACATTGTGATCGACAAGAAACGAAATGACTTGCTGTTGTGTCGGTCGAGGACCCGCCGACGATGATGATGACGACTCATTTGTGGGACGAACCGCTAGCCCAATAGCAAAGATAATCGAAAGAGTCACCAACAAACAAGCGGTAGCCGCAAAACAGCGAAAAACGAATCGTTTGCGTGTTGAAGAGACCGCAACGGGGCTCGCTGGCAATTCATCCGGGTTCGGCAGACTCGCTCCTTCGAACTGCACCGCTTGCTCCGGATCTTCCAGCGATATTTGTTGCATTCCTACAGTATCCATATTGTCCTCTTCATCACCGCCGCTGTTTGCAGAAGCTCGTCCTGTGACGACGGGCAAATCCACTAACGAAAGACTTCCTGCTGCTTCTGCACTCAAAATAGGGAATTCCCGCATTTCATTCGTCATGTTGCTATGAATTTAGCTGATGCAGAGCGAAGGAAAGTGTATTATTAATGCTTTTTCTCGTGTGCAACAACAAGGATTCCTTTTTCGCTCGAAAAAATAAAGGAGAGGACGAATAAACGTGGCTTTATGTTCGTCGCAATAACTTCACGGACGAAGAAAAAGAAGATCGCGGGGAGAAAGCTGTCCGTTGCGGGTATGCCGGCGTGAGTATTTTAAGAGTGAAAACTGCTTAAAAAAGTAGTATACTAAAAGTATGATACACTCACATCTTATGTGATGTAAGAAGTAGGAAAGGAGTCGTCACACGAGCCCGAAGCAAAATATCATCGTTTTTTATCATCCGCGCTCTTCCGTCGCGACGATCATCGTCATCACCAGTATTATTTTTTGGAACGCTCAAAGCTTCTCCTTATTTTCAACCATTGTTCTCATCAACAATGTCGAAATTCAATATCTTTGCCTTTCATTGAAGATCTTGTAGCGAAGGCGTCGCCGATCTTGCTCAATTTCTACTCGACAAAGCATGGAAAACATTGAAGAAATTACAGCCGTCCTCGAGAATCTTGAAATTTGAGACAACGAGACAGACTTCTATGAGCAGGAAAGAGCTCATCCCGAGAATGTAGAATACGCGGATGAGCCGAACGGAGCGGGCGCGCAGTATGCTTCTGATGGCGGGAACTTACAGCAGCTGGGTGAGAACGGAAAGTACGAAGTGCAGCAAACGTAAGGCCACAGTCGGCGGAAGAGCACTTTACCGAACAGCAGCAAGACAAGCAGCCGCCTGAGTACTTCAAAGAGAATTTTCAGCAAGAGGAACATCTTCAATCTTATTTGGAAGAGTACATGGGGCCGATGTACTGGTACAAAAGCTTTAAGCCCATCACATTGGAAGAAATTTCCGAGCTTGCGAATGGTATTCCTATTCTGCTATTGAATGGCACCGTGACGCATGTGGATCCGGAGCCACGTGTAATCAGATACTGTCGCAACGTGGATGGGCTGTTTATGGATGTGCTGGCGACAAGGTCTTGATCTATACATTTTTGAAGAGGATAACGCTACAGTTGCAGAAACGGTCGCATATTTTTTGACTTTGAACAGACCGACATCTGTCCATTTGGTATGTTCCCCCCTTAAAAGAGGGTGCTCCCCCGGCCACAATAAAATCTCCGATTTCAGTGCAGCTGGCCCTCAATTCATGACGCACATGTATGAATTTAACCTTTCAGACTGCCGTTTGCAGTTTCATAGACTCACGTTTTGTGCCAAGCAGTCCATGGCATTGGTAGAATACTACCCTTCAATTCACCTGACTTTGTCGAGCTGTGTATTCGAAGATGGGGGCGTCTCATTTGTTGAGGCGCTTGAAAGTCAAGCATCGCCCATTGTATCACTATTTCTTCAAGGGAATATACCATTCAATCGAGACACTTTAACGCGCTTTCTAGAAACCGGGATGATCCAACATCTATCATATCCTTTCCTGTATGACGAGCATGACTCTTTTCTTTTGACAGCCAGAGTGGAATCTCTCAGTCATGACTTCTATCCCTCGTCAACTTTGACAGCTGACTTCTTGCATGATATCAACATTGCGACCAAGAAACTCCGACGACTCATCATTGACGGTTTCAATGACGATCAAATGTTAGCGGAAAATGCCATGCTTTCTTTTTGGCAGCGAGTGGCGGAGTTAGGTTATTTTGAGCAGCTGGACGTCGAGATTCATGGATATTATAGAGTTCCATCAGATGGCGCTGTACAAGCACTTATCCGTGCCGTGAAAGCCAACACTGGTCTAAAGGTCAAAGAGCTCTTTGCTGAAGGTTCTCTGTTTGGGGGAGCGGGCGGATTGGCGACCTCATTTAGAGGTGCTCTTTGATGGTTTGAAAGATCACAAAGCGCTCCGTGTTTTAAGTTTGGGGCTCTACATAGAAGAAGACAAAAACTGTAATTAGTTCGGCCCCGGCTTTGTCCGTCTTCGAAAGTTTCTTTCTCATAAGAAAGCCATTACCGTGACGGATGTCTATGAAGATTATTATTCCGACGGGTCGATTGTGGATGAGCTTTATCACTACAACAGATTCTTTATCGGCTCGAAAGACCTCTTGGTAGACCCACAACTGAATTGATCATCTCTGGTGGAAGTCATTTTGACAGAAAGCGCGTTAAAGAATTTTCGACGATGTGCTCTCTAGTTCTCTGATAACACCGATGTGTTGTGTGAACTCACTTAATCTGCTGCAAGAACCTGGTAGAAAATGAAGACTCTAGTCGTCCTGTGCTACAAAAAGTTTACCATATCATTGACACAACTAATCGACGACGACTCTAGTCGTCTTGTGCTACAAAATGTTTACCATATTATTGACACAACTAATCGATAAAGACTCTAGGCGTCTTGTGATACAAAAATTTTACCATATCATTGACACAACTAATCGATAAAGACTCTAGTCGTCTTGTGCTACAAAAAGAATACCATATCATTGACAGAACTATTCCATAAACTCTAAATATGATTACATGACAATTAATTGCTATTGCAGTTTCTCTTCTGAAATGAAGCCGTGTCCAAAGTCTGACATTGCCGCGAATGTTCTGGCGAAGAAAGAATCATGTCAAGCATATCTTTGGAGATAGGAACTTCGATGGCATCACCCAAGCCATCGCTTTTCCTACGGTTAGAGCGGCTTTCTCCGCGCTCTACAATGTCGTTGCCAAGATCATTTGGAAAGGCATCTTGTTCAAGACTTTCATTATCGAGAATGGGTTCGTCAGGACGGGCAATGCGCTCCATTCCTGGAAAATAATTTCGCGTCTTGAACAAGACAATGATTGCCGCCACAAAGAAGCAAATCAGTGAAGCTACGGAAAATCCGTACGTTCTTCCGATCGCACAAGAGTATGTTTGACAAAATCCCGTCGTGACGATAAACAAAGAAGTGATCTGCAAAGGACACAACACTGCCAGATTCGCAAAGCACCAAAGATACCGCAGCCGCTGCGTGTGCGATAGACAGCAGTACGTGCCGACCCAGACGCATAAAATGAACGCCAAGGTTTGCGCTCCACTTTGTACCCTTCGCAACGAGTACCAAGCTGGACCCAAAAAGTCCATGTAACTGTTAATCCAGATAAACCCAGCGTCTCCAGTTTGTGTTGCATTAACATCCTCCTCCAAGACGCAAGACCTTCCGTCAACCAGATCTTGAAAGAAGAAGAATCCCAGGCCCGCTTTGGTTCGATTTGACGGTAAAGGCGGAGGTACTTTGTAAAGGGACGCCAAGAAAGGATCCACGTCGGTCGCATTGACGAATACCAGCTGACAATCCAAGAGTGTCGCCCAAGAAAGTCCCATACCGACAAGCATGAGAAATTGCGCCACAAACAGCAACGCCATTGCCGAATACTGATTCTTCTTTAAATTCGGATAAGGACGCGACATGCTGCACGCACATGCATCGTAATAGTTTCCCGTTCCGAACGAAAATAGACGACAGAGACAACATAGCCAGGATTGATTGTATTTGGGTAAGATGTTGCTACTGCGCAGAGAATCATCATCTTCTTTGTGTTGATTATCAGAATTTGTAGCAGGACGTCTTGTTATTCGTTCATCTGTTTGAACATGGCGTAGTTGAGGAGATGACGAGGATGTTGGTGAAGAGCGGAGAAGTCTCAACATTTTGTTGTGCGAGGAATCTTTTGCGCTGGAAATTCGGGTAACAACCCATGCAAATCACTCAAATGCTCGCTTTCTCATCCATGACTTAATGGGGTGAAGAAGTTCAATGCAACAAGCAAGATTTATTGTTTTATAAAAAAAAGGACAATAATAATGATTGTGTTGATCGCTTTTACATGACTGTATTTCAGTCATGAATCGATTTTGGGATATAATGACTCCCTCCTCCCTCCCTACCATCTACCATCCGTTCGGCATGCTTTATAGCGAAGAGCGTCTGCATTACGATGCACTTATACTATAGTTCGACACCCTCTCAAATAACAAATAACGAATATCGATATTCGCGTTATAATAGCGTATTATATCAGGGCCATTTTTGCCAATATCGATATTTATCGATATTCGTACGTCTGACAGACGGATATGAGGCTTTTCACGTCAGAATATGTCAGAATGGCTGTAATTTACGGACAAAAACAGACGGTTTCGAGTATTAATAACGGTTATTATATCGTATTATACGATATTGATATTCGTAAAAATCCAAATATCGATATTTGTCGAACTATAACTTATACCATTCGCAGTATTTGCAATTCTCGCCTCGGATTCTCTACAACATAGAAAAGCGATTGCAAATCATAAGTACTATCGCTCAAAGTGTAGCTTCAATCAACGTTGACGTGACTGCATTTTCAGTCATGAACACCTTTTATATGCGGAACGCGCCGACTTTTGACCATGAGATAATAAAACCATGAACGCGCAGCGCAAGTTCCGCAATGATCTATTAATGAAATGGACCGAATCAATCTCATACTTGTGCTTCCTATTACAATTGGTGAGTCCGCAAACTCGGTGTAGCCTTGAAAGATTGGAATTATTTCTCATGTGTCTTCGACGTTTCTTTTATTTGTTCTCTTCGCAGCGGTCAGCGTATCGATAATATGGAGCAACTCGGCTCATTTCTTCCGAGATTCTTTAGTGTCTTCTCAACAAGACAATCACGCATCGCCGTCATCAGGATCTTCTTCAGCAGTTATTGGTAATAGTAAACAGCGAAGTTGTACGCAAAAGGTGGGCAACGGCAGCTGCATCGACACCGAAAAAAATCGGTATAATTACTGTTTCAGCCAAGCGAACAGGCATTCCTTGGAAGCATGTCAATCCATTGCCGCGATTAACAAGGATATTTCCGGGATACAATATGTCAGAAACGAGCATGATGCATATTGTCTTTTGCTCCTCGACGAGTCCACTTTGTCCGGCAAGCCTGGTACCCCTGGTATCGATGCCTCTTGCCCCGATCAGTTTACCTTTCATCGAGAGTCCGAGTCGAGTGGGGGCCACGGGTCCGTTGCAGGCATTGATAGTGTCGGCGAATGTTATAGCTGCACTGATGGTTATTGCACGGATCGGGTCGGGCCCGGCGAATGCGTAGATGTCAATCACAACCGTTTCAATTACTGCTTCGCTACCGCGTATGCGCTGCAACAATGTCAGCAGATTGCTTCAAAGAACAAACAACAATTTATTGGTATTGAGTATGGATCGTTTCAAGGTACATCGTATTGTTTCCTTCTCATGGGTGCGCTCACCACAGAGGGAGTCGATGTCGGTCGTTTGTGTCCGCCCGACTTCATGACCGATGAATCGTCTGGTTCCAATCGAGGGACGGGTTTGATTCACGATGCAGTCGCTATGAAAGGCTATGAATGCTACGCCTGTTGGGTCGATAGTGGCGCCGTTGTGAGAGATACGACAGCAGTCAACAATAATCAAGACGTTCTGAGTGAGTGAAGTATACGTTGATCGCTGACAGTATTCTTGAAATAGTCTTCGATAGAAATGCAATGACTCAACGCTACGCTTACTGTTCTTTGAATGAAGGTAGTCGCCTGTGAGAAAACGACTAACGTGATATTTACTCCAAGCCGGTATATCCTCACATCCATTAGCGCCCTTTTGCCAGAACGCGAAAGTTTCCATTGAACTAAGCAACAAAGCCCTAAAATCGTGCTTCTCTTACTGTAGTCATCCTTTTAAAATAGCAATGAAGTAGTCAAGATGTGTCATATGAGCGGCATTTAATTTTCAAAATATTAGCTTTCTTGCGAAAAGGACAAACAAGTTTCCCGCACGTAGGTCTAGATAAGCTTCACCGCATTCGTTAGCTAAAAATTTGTGTCAAGTTCACATCACAACTATTTATAATGATTTTTTAAGCGTTGCACCTTCTTTCGCCTTTCACGTCAAATAAGCGCAGCCTATTACACATACAGCGAACTGTGCTTTAGAGCAGTCCGTAACCGACAAACATGACGGCACCCGTCCATAACGTCGTGGTGGACACGGTAAAGCTAGCAGAGGATCCTCCGCCAGCGCCTGTGTCGGTGCCCGTGCCTCCGTTGTCACTTCCGTCGTCAACGGCTCCGCCGTCGCTGCCACCATCTACCGCTCCACTGTCGTTGCCATCATCCACCGTGCCTTCATTGTCGTTTCCATCATCAACCGCACCACCATTGTCATCGCAAACGAAAGAACAAGTTCCATCCTCGGTCGTCTGCGATGCAACACAACTCAAAGTACGCATTCGCTTCGGCTTGACAAGCATTACAGCATTGCTGGATCGCGCAAAAGATCTCATTGAACCAATTGCACAAAAAGTTTGGATCCTCCAGCATGTTCAAGATTTGCTCCTCCGTCCATTCCGGATTTTGATCGACACCTTGGCACTCCGATTCGCAGATATTCTGCTTGCTGAGGGCACACGCCTCGTACGCAGCGAGTTCATTGGGGCAAGAATCATCGTTCACAGTGCCATCGCCCCGGACGACCGTATTGACGGACGCGAACAGAAGAAGAGAGAGAAGAGAGAGAATAGGTATACGGAAGGGCATCTTGGAAAAGGGAAAAGAAAGAATGAAAGAAGATGAGGTTACCTTCCAAATGATTTCGTGATGAATTCAATTCGAAATGCGAAGATGTCGTTTTTCTTTTGTAACGGATTCTTGGCAGAAGACGTATTCGACTTCCGAGTCCTCTGCTTCCGAGTGCCATATCGGTACTTTATCCACTATACAAATGGTACCTCGCGCAAACTCGTTCAAGATTCATTCCAATATTTCAAATATCGATCGATCGCTTTAGTACTGTACGATGGCCGTGATCTCCGAGGTATCATACAGCAATCTACTTCTTAATGCAGCTTCAGCATTAGTAACATTAGTTGAAACCGAATCTTACTATAGAAGTTACGAGATGCGCTTTCGACATGTGGGAAGAAAAGACGTGACATGATCTTGCTTTTCGAACGAACCTCCACTCGACACGAGGTTACAAAACGCTTGCTTATAAGTGGCTAAGGAAACATGATAAAGAAGCTGCTGTAAGCAAAACATACTTTAGGCATGAGCGCTATTGTTAAGACTGTTGTGTGTAGTCCGAGGTGCTCAGTCATGGAACAGATTTTCTGGACGGTGCAATACGAGTACGAAGGAATGCTAGAAAGAACCGACATGCATTTTTTCTTTAATCGCTAGAAACAAAGAGAACATCAAGCCATGAAAAATGCATTAAATTTACGCCAAAGACGAGTTTTGCGCCGCACACCGAAAAACTATCCAGTCGAGGATGAATCATCATCAAGCCAACTGTCTAGCTCATTGTGTAACCGACAAACACAACCGCACTTGTCCACATCGACACTCTTAACAAGGAAAGGCTACCAGACGAGCTCTGGCCAACACCGTCACCACCACTGCCGTCGTTATTATCAGTAGTGCCTCCGTTATCTTTCGCGTCATCCATTGCATCTCCGCTATCAGCGCAAGAAAACTCACAAGTTCCATCTTCAGCAAGTTCCTTGGCCTGACAATCGAGATAAGCCGTCGCTTCATTCAAGCACATATTGCAGCAGTGGTGGACCGCGCAGTAGGCTTCATTCAACCACTCGCACATGAAGCTCGGATCTGTTATCAGTGCGACAAACACTTCTTCAGTAAACTCTGGCTCGTGTTCACAATCATTCTTGCAAGCAGCCATGTTGTTGGTGGCACAAGCCTCGTAGGCAGCCAGTTCATTGGGACATGACTCGTCGGTAAAGCCGTCACCCTGGACGACAGAGTTGACGGATGCCAACACGATAAGAGAAAGAAGAGAGAAAGCAGTTTTCGTCAAGCGCAACATTTTAGAGGAGAAAGAGTAGCTTATGGCTCGTCAACAAATGAAATTGTGGAACTAAAGCGATATGGAAAAACGGAGTATGAATGATGAATATTGAGAACATTGTGATGCAAAATGCTTTCAGCTTCCGTGTGAAGCGCAAGTGAAACGTGAAACGGGTGCACGTTTCGAGCGAATACTGGTAGTGCTCAGACATCCATTCGTCCTTCCGAGTTTGTCCGTTTCTGCACAGAACGTCCACCAGGAAGGTGCATGGCCAGCCTCATCGCCGTTCGCTTAGGCCTATGAGCTATGTTTCTCATGTCACGTGACCAAAGATCTTTGTCACCTCGCGAAATCGCATAAACGGAAGATAGAATTTGAACAAGGGTGACTCCGATCGAACGAAAGGTGGAATACATCATGCAGTTTTGCTCACCGCAGTCTTAAGAATGTAACATGGCATACTGTATCATCCTTTTACAAGAGAACTTCACTGACTGGAGCGTGAATGCTTTGCGAAGCCGTAATCGGTAGAAGCACTAAACCGCAGTTGATCCTGAAAATAGAAACACTATATTTTCAACTAAGGAATTCGGTTCTCTAGATGTTTTATGATCTAATCTATTGGTGGTGTTTGGTATTGATGTCTGCGACTCCAAACAGCTCTTAGAACTTCATGTACAAAAGAAGAGTAATTGACGCAACAAGCCAAGCTGCGTTTTTCTCACGGCGAGAGAAGCTAGATGCCGTATTCTCTTCCGTGCCTTCAATGGCGTCAAAGTTGGTGGCCCTGTCCCCGTCGATGGGGTCCAAGATAGCTTGACAGTCAATTTCACCGCAGCCCGCTTCGCGCTCGATACAGCTCCAGTAAGTAGCTTCTTCAGCGGAACATTGCTCGCAGCAACCACGCATGGCACAGGAAGCCAACTTCATCGGATCACATGTGAGAGAGGGGTCCATCATGTACTGCAAGTCTTCTGGTTGAACTCTCACGGCGACTTTTCCGCATGTGGGAAAACAATACAAAGGTTGGTTCGCAATACAGTCTTGATAGCTAGCCAGTTCGTTTGGGCACGTCAATCCTCCTGAACTTGAACTTGATGAACCTGATCCACCGACGTTAACATTGGTGTTACTGTTGGCTCCATTCGTGTTATTTGAGGTTGTTGAAGGGCTAGTGGAATTGTTCACCACGGGCGTGCTTCCGTTGGTGGTGGTGGAATTGTTCACCACAGGCGTGCTTCCATTGGCGGTGGTGTTTTGCGGTGGAGACTGGTTGCTGGTGCTGTTGTTGACGGCATCAGTTGCTGGGGCGACGCCTTGTCCATTCGATCCTCCTGTAACAGGCTTTGTGGTATTGTATGTTCCACTCGAATCTCCTGTAACAGGCTTAGTAGTGTTATAGGTTCCACTTGGTCCTCCTGTAACAGGCGCTGTGCTATTGCTCGTCCCACTCGACCCTCCTGTGGCAGGCTTTGTAGTATTGTTCACGCCCGTTGATTCACCCGTCGTAGGCTTTGTGGTGTTAGTTTGCCCACTAGATCCTCCAGTAATAGGTTTCGTAGAGTTTTGACAGTCACAGTCGCCGTCCGACGGTGCTCCATCTCCATTCGAAGTGTTGTTCGCCGTAGGTGTACTGGATCCTCCTGTGACAGGTGTTGTTCCACCGTTGCTCTCAACAGGAGGCGTCTGGTTCCCGGTAGAATTAGAACCAGTTCCTGTATTAGTGGGAGCGGGGACATCTCGGCAATCAATAGCTCCACATCCTGTTTCGCGCTCGATGCAAAACCAGTACAGAAACTCCTCTAGAGCACAGTCCTCGCAACAGCTGCGTTGCGCGCACGAAGCAATCTCCATAGGAAGGCACAGAACTGAGGGATCCGACAAATCCGTCAAGTCGTCCGCCTTGAGTGTCACGTCAACATTCGCACAAGAGGTTGAGCATGACTTGCTTGCGACACATTGCTTGAAGATGCCCAACTCTCCAGGACACGTCAAGTCTTCCGAACCCGAAGTGTTTGAACCGCTACCTCCAGTCGAGTTAACCGGGTTCGTTCCTGAGTTAGTGTTGTTCTGCAACGGCGGCTCTCCACTTTGCCCATCGCCGTTATCCCCGTTATTCGTCCCGGTCCCCTGTCCGTTCGATCCGCCGTTGTTTGGAGTAGATACATTCTCTTCCTCGGAGGGAGATTCTTCTTCTTGTGGCTCGTTGTCAGGAGCCAAGACTGATTCGCAGTCAATTTCACCGCATCCTGCTTCGCGCTCGATGCATGCCCAGTATGTTGCTTCTTCAGCGGAACATCGCTCGCAGCAACCGCGCATAGCACAGGAAGCCAACTTCATCGGGTCGCATGTAAGAGAGGGGTCCATCATGTACTGCAAGTCTTCCGGTTGAACTCTCACGGCGACTTTTCCGCAAGTAGGGAAACAATACAAAGGTTGGTTCGCAATACATTCTTGATAACTGGCTAGTTCATTGGGGCATGTCAGCTGTGCAATGGCAAGGTTCGGTCCCTGAAGCGTCAAGAAAGACGCGATAAAAATCAATCGTTGTGGTGATAAGTATTTGTTCATGTTGTTCGTATTTTATGAGCTCGGATGCAAAATTTCTTTTTCTTCCTCTTGGCATTTTGTGGCGAGATGCACGATAAAATCAGACTTCTTTCCGAATGTCGGAGTATGTATCTAACGCAAACTCACGATTGAGACCAGCGACCAATCTATCATAGTCCAAAACGTCAACAAGTTTTTTGCTTGCCAAAATTTCAAACTGTCACAGCGAGTTGTTAACAACTCAAAACCGGTTCTTTTTCGTGGGAAAGTCCGTTTGGCGTTGGGCGGCGCACCTAAATTTTGTGTGACGTGTTATCTGTTATCCCTACTGCAACCGTTATTCAGCCCTTTTTCCTTCTTGCGTGCACTATCTAAAACAGTGTGGGCGTGACACGCTGTGACATGTGGCCACCTTTGATCCAGTCCCCAGTTTTGACCACAACATTCACTCATCATAGCATTGATTGACCACGTGACTATGATAAACCAATTCATGCCAAGCAATCAAACGACCATTACGATATCAGATACTGTATCAGATATTATAGATGTTGTTATTGTTGTTGGAATGAAGTGCATGATGCCGCTCATTTGTTCAACCGAAGGCACTATGCGGTAAAGTGTACAGTACTTGTACATGGCAAAGTTGTTTCATAAACGAATACTCGTCGTCCTTCATCATTGTCATTGTTGCATCGCTTTATTTGTCAATAATTGTGTTATCTTAACATGAATGCTGCAACCCAAATAATAGTATCGACATCTTATAAAGATACATGCAATCAACCAGACATTTCAAAACAGCAAAATCGCCCCAAAGTTCCTCAAGTTGTGACAGCGTTGCAATTACTGCAGCAAAGACGACAACAAAACAATACAAATAAGAATTCTTTTCATTGATACCACATTCCGAAGAGCCATGGCTACAATTGAATTTGCCTGGAATCTATGAGTTGTCAGGTTCTGCTGGTTCAGGCAAAACGCAACTGGCTTTACAATGGGCCTTGACTGTCGCGCAATCTCGAAACGAACACGACGCGCCGCGTACAGTCTATTATCTCAGTTTGAGCTCTCTGTCACCCAAATTAGAAAGGTTACAACAGATTGTCACGGAACAAAAGAACTCGTGTAACAGCAAGGACATCGAGGAAGCCGCCGAGAGTTCATTGCATCGAATATGGACCCGTCGCATTGTACAAATTGATGATTTCTGGGAGGCACTGCACGAACTGACCCAGCGCACGGACGTACATGCGGTGGTGTTAGACTCCTTGGCAGACTTGTTTCGTGGGGGAGACTCGCATAGCAATAATACGGAACGGTCGAATCATCTGTTTCAAGTAGCGCAGCAGTTATTGCAACGCAACATTCCGTGTCTTGTATTGAATCAAATGCAACTGGAAGATCGCCCTGCGTTAGGGATCTCTTGGGCTCATTGTGTGACACGACGCTATCGCATTGTACAAACTGAGTCTACTACTTCAAATGGTCGACGTCGAATATTGAAGCTAGAGCATGCACCTGAATTCGGTTCGCAACAAACTTCCTTTGAAATATATCGTGGCGGCATTGTGTCATTAAATCACTGAAAGCCTAATTATAGCGAATAATTGATCCCAACAGTTAATAATTGAATTGATAGGTTTATATTAAATGTGTTCAAGCAGTTACCGAACCAGCATCGAGTCCTCGGGCATGGGGAAGGACAGAGCAAACGCTTCAACACGATTTCGAAGGTCTCCAAGTTCGCTTTGTACTGACGCATCCGACTCAAGCAATTCAATAAAGTTCTTCAATGCAGCCTTTTCGTATCGTTCCTCTGTTAGCGCTTGCACTCGCTGTGTCAATTGATAACCTTCGTGTAGAAATTCTGCAACTTTGTCAAAATCGCCCTCACGCAACCCACGTGTCGTCAGTGCTGGAGTCCCTAAGCGCACACCTCCCGGATTCAGGGCTGACGTATCTCCCGCAATTGTGTTCTTGTTGGTTGTAATCCCAGCTAGTTCCAGCACCTTTTCTACTTTAGATCCCGACAAAGGCCGAACATTCCACAGCAACAAGTGATTGTCGGTACCACCGGTAGCTAGTTGGTAGCCGCGCTTCAGTAAACCTTCCGACAATGCTTGAGCATTGTTCACTATTTGACGAGCATACTCTCGGAATGATGGTTGTTGTGCTTCTCGTAGCGCCACGGCGAGAGCACCGATCTGATGATTGTGTGGTCCTCCCTGTAACATGGGAAACACAGCTTGGTTGATCGCATCCATGTATTTTTGTTTCGCAAAGATCATTCCCGACCGCGGTCCCCGCAAAGTTTTATGCGTTGTTGAAGTAACGACATCGGCGTATGAAAACGGTGAATCAACGACACCGGCTGCCACAAGACCGCTGATATGCGCCATGTCGACCATGAACAAGGCCCCCACACTGTCAGCGATTTCTCGCATCTTGGCATAATCCCACTCGCGTGGATACGCCGACGCTCCAGCAATGAGTAGCTTGGGCATGAACATTTGCGCGCGTTTCGCCAGTTCGTCGTAATCGAGTAATCCAGTATTTGGGTCGACTATGTAAGGCATCGACTCAAAGTAAACACTCGTCGCCGACACTTTTCGTTTGGTTGTTTGGAAGCCGTGAGTCAGATGTCCGCCACTCGGTAAATCCAAACCCATGATGCGATCGTGTGGTTTCAACAATGCCGTGTAGACGGCAAAATTGGCAGGGCTCCCCGAGTACGGCTGCACGTTGACGCCCCATCCTTCCGTGTCGTCGTCTCCGTGTCCGGTCAAGTTAAACAATTCCAACGCCCGTTGCATGCACAATGATTCTAACTGATCAATATACATATTCCCACCATAGTACCGTTTTCCCACTTGACCTTCACTGTATTTGTTCGTCAATCCACTCCCCAAAGCGGCTTGTACGGACGGACTGACAAAGTTTTCCGATGCGATCAACTCCAAACCAGATCTTTGACGCTGTTCTTCCGCAGCAATCAAATGCGCTACTTCCGGATCGTGTTGCTTGAGTAACTCAATGTGGGGTCGTGGTGTATTAAGGGAGTCTTGCTGTCGCAGTGAAGGGTGGTCATGATGATTGTTGCTGTGTGATTCGTCAATCTGCGTCGTAGCCGCCTGCGAAAGAGAAGAGGAAGAGAGAGCTTTCCGTCTAAACATCCATCCTGCAGTGTATCGAAGTGTATGAAAGAAGGCGCATGCCTGAAGGAAGAATAAGCGATGAACCAGTTTCAACATTTGTAATAGTGAAAAGAAAGAACAGAACTCGTCTTTGTGTCAGAAGTCACAAACGAAGAGATCCTTCTGATATCCCAAAACGCCAGCGAAAAGGACTAAAATGAAGATGATAGTATAAGATACTGAAGGTGAAGAACAGATAGTCTAGTGTTGTCGAAGCAGATGTTGATCATGATTATTATTATTATTTGATCATTGACGCGGAATGCAATGGAGACAAGTTTCTGCGTCATTCATTGCGCATGAATCTAAACGGTACTGGTAAACTGCGGCCATTCATCAAACGGACGACGGATCTACCAAAGATATTTACTATAATAGCAAAGTGTTGGTTTATACCCTCATTGACTGAATTTCGTCACGATCGATATCTAAGAAATGGTAACAATGAATTACACAAATGCTAGCATTAAATGTATGATCAATTGTATTGGTATTGACGGTGATGTTACAAAATATCATCATCATTCAAAACGCAATGTATCGTTCCTTGGATCCGAAAAGCTTTCGCATCGATTACCGGCAAATTCACTATAGGATCAAAGTGATGGTTTACGCTATGCTTGACTGAACTTGAGTCACGATCGATATCTAAGAAATGGTAACAATGAAGTCCACAAATGCTAGCATTAAATGTATGATCAATTGTATTGGTATTGACGGTGAAGTTACAAAATATCATCATCATTCAAAACGCAATGTATCGTTCCTTGGATCCGAAAAGCTTTCGCATCGATTGCCGGCAAATTCACTATAGGATCAAAGTGATGGTTTACGCTATGCTTGACTGAACTTGAGTCACGATCGAAATACGAAAATAAATAATGAAACGGCAACAGTGAAGTCCACAAATGCTAGCATTAAATGTATGATCAATTGTATTGGTATTGACGGTGATGTTACAAAATATCATCATCATTCAAAACGCAATGTATCGTTCCTTGGATCCGAAAAGCTTTCGCATCGATTACAGGCAAATTCACTATAGGATCAAAGTGATGGTTTACGCTATGCTTGACTGAACTTGAGTCACAAGCGAAATACGAAAATAAATGAAACTTTTATATAATACAGTTTCTTGCATTTCGTAAAGATTAGTTATCTCGCTAAGAACTTTACCACTGTTTCTAAGAATCAGATAATTTGATTCTCAGTTTGTTTTGATAGGAAGCTCCTCAGCAGTAATGCAAAGGAGTTGATGCTCCATTTTAACATCAGGTTCGTCAACTGATTAATGTAGCTCGACAGTAAGTAATAGAAGTCAAGCTAAGATAACAGAACTATGGATCTCGGCTGCTTGTTACGTTCTTTCGAGCGGCATTGTACAGGGTTGTCAAGCGCTTACGGTAGAACTTCCTCTCGTCTTGTCCCCGAATGAATAGCTCGCGAAATTTGTTGTTTGAGAAAGAGCCGATACCGAATGCTGGAAGGATACGCAAGCCACGTGCGAATGAGACAGTCGCAAACTCTTTTCTGATCGTCGCAAAGCGATCGGCAGTCGTCGCTTCGGGAAAATTGAAATAGTCCATGGCATGAATGTGTAAAGGAGCAGTCAATATTTGAGCACTCACGGGTATCGCTAACGCCATGGTCAGTTCCGCAGTATTACGCTCCCAGCCTCGCTCATGCTCTAAATACTTGGCGACACTCGGGGCCGCGTAGAATGTAGCATACATGGTAGCAGTGTCGCGTGCGGCAAACAGGCCGAACGTTCGTAACGGAGTCTTGCGTTTCGCAGCCTCCGGACAACCAAAAGCTTTGGCAAATACGGAATCTCTCCAAGCCAATAAAGAAATATTCGCCACGGCCGACGCCGCAACCTTTCTTTGCTTGCGTGCTTCGTCGTTGCGTATCTTTTGAACATCTAAAAACATTTCGGAAAGATTCGCAACGGCATACGTTCCGAAGTAGACGGCAAATGTCAACCGAAACGACAAGCCTCCGAAAAATACACGAGGCTTTGCTACCATCTCGTGAGAAGCATTCCTTATCGCAATGAGAAACTTTGCAGAGCCCGAAATATCTTGTACAATGCATTTGTCAATGATCGAAACTAGCGGAGACACAAGAAAGGGAAGCGGCAAAAGCGCATCCGATCTCTTTCGGGGCACGGGTCTTGGCAGCTTCAATGAAATCGTGCGGTCTCACATCCGAAAAGATAAATGCACGATACCACGGATCTTCCGGTTCGTCCTCGACTTCGAACTCCAGTCTCTTGTCGCTCATTTTTGTCACTCCGTGATTGTTGTTTGAAGATTTAGTGTCGCGGCGAAATAGAAAACGACGATCGAAAGAACGTGAAGATAAACTAGTCAAAGAGGGCACAGAAAATGCTGATATTGATGAGTTTACTTGTGTTTGACCCTCAATGATGACGATGAGGCGAAGATACTGGTAGCAAAGATGCCGGAAGGTGCCAAAGAAAAATTCTGTCCCTTCGAACTCGAACAACCCTACGAGTAAAAGCATGAAGCCCCGTTAGGGTTAGGGGCACAGTGAGACACATGACTGAATATCCAGTCATGGAAAAAGTAAAATACATTACATCCTACAGTAAAATTTGACTTACATTTCCTTTTAGAGTGTTATGGTTGACGTCATCTTTTGTTCGACGAGGTCCCTGCCGATCCGAGCTCGTGCTTGACACCAAAGGCGGACACCCTGCGGAGAGACTATCAAAAGTTCATAACGTCATCACTGACGTAAGTGATGGCTTTGCAGTAGTTATCACGGACCGGGACAAAGTGACCACGTGGTGTGGGTGATGCGGCACTGATAGTCTCATTTGATTGGCTGAGACACTCCGCCAACGAAGTCATTTGAGTCGATTTGGCCAAGTATTACCTCATCGTTTCCGCTGGAATGAAATCTTCAACTTCTTATGTGGTGACGTGGCGTCGACGTGGAAAAACAATCGTACATACACAAACGAGAGGCTTGAAAAGGAAACCTACGTCACACCACATTCATTTTTACAAGGGCAAACAATTCCTTCACAACTTTGTCAAACGTTTCTAAATCTTGCCTTTTGTGACCCAAGATGAGCAACAACCCGAAACTTGAATTCAGCGCTGAAGATGAGGAAGAGGCCCCTTGGTACCGCGCCTTCATCTTTTCGGATGTGAGACCGCACGACTTCATTGAGGCCGGCAAGACACGTGCCCCGAAAGAGATCGGATGCGCTTTTGCTGCGTCCTTTCTCGTGTCTCCGTTAGTTTCGATCATCGACAAGTGCATTGTGCAAGATATCTCTGGTTCAGGCAAGTTCATGGACGCTATTAAGAAAGCTTCCTACGAAATGGTTGCGCAGCCACGCACTTTCTTCGGTGGCTTGTCCTTCCGTTTGACCTTTGCTGTCTACTTCGGTACCTATGCTGTTGCCAACCTTGCTGAAATGTTCCTCGATGTACAGAAGATTCGCGATGATGAGACCCGTAAGCAAAGAAAGGTCGCGGCGTCGGCTGTGGCGAACATTTCTTTGCTAGCATGGCGCGATTCCGTCTTTGCCAAGGCGTTCGGTAATGCGGCGGCTGCGAAGCGAAAGACTCCCTTGCGTACCTTCGGCTTGTTTGCTGCCCGTGATACAGCCACCATGTACGCTACCTTCTACGCTGCTCCTCGTGCCGCCAAGTACTTGGAGCATGAAAGAGGCTGGGAACGTAACACTGCAGAATTGTCCATGGCGTTGGCGATTCCTGTTACGACTCAAGTCTTGACTGCCCCGATTCACATTCACGCCATGGATTACTTCAATGTTCCCCAGGCAACTACCGCTGAACGCTTTGCTACAATCAAGAAAGAGTTCAACACCGTCTCGTTTGCACGCGGTCTACGTATTCTTCCAGCTTTCGGTATCGGGTCTTTCTCCAACAACAAGTTCCGTGAATTGTTCATCCGCGGACAAGATGAATCCAAGTTTTACCGCAAGCGCTTGACGACCTTGTATGACGCCGCGAGACGAAATACTACCAAGGCCTCCAACTAATTGTCCGAAACACACCCTTTTTCGAGCAAGTTTTTAATTGTTACTAATTTTATCTTATAGTCGAACGTTTCACTTATTCACACAAACATCTGCTCCGTCAATTATCCTAAGCAAGTAAATATAGCCCCAGCGGTTACCAAAGCTTTATCAGACGCTTTGGAGGGACCTTTTTGTTTTCCAAAATGGAGGAAAATGAGAAGTCCATTGTTTACAGAAGTTCTAGATCTGATATTTCATACTTGGGCATAGTTCAAATGTAAAGATATAGCTATGACGCAACGAAACGTACGTTCTAATCCAGAGAGGTCTCCCTAGTTTAGTCAATCGTGCGTGCGTCGTGCGACGTGCGAAGGATGGTCGGAGTTTAAGATTCACTGTAGAAAATCGAGTACGAATTGAGTACACTACAGTTTAGTGTACTCAGCGCTGTTCAACGGATGCATTTTGTCGATAAGCGCAAGGATAAGCGCAGCAGCAACGCGTCTCGCGTTAACCTCGTCCGCAACGCAATGATGAAGACGGGCGCTGTATCTTGTTAATTGCTCCGGTAATATTTCATTTGCGTAGCTTTCTTTTTATCATTGAGCCACGTTCGAAACTTACGTGTGTTTTTAGCAGACAGTATTTGACTTGCAAGAAGCGGAAAGAAAACGATGGCGGAAAGCAGTGCGATGAGTTACGTGCCGACGGCAGAGGAAGTGGTGCGTATTTTGTTTGATGTTATTAAGTGCTCATCCAGCATCGCGCAAAGTCCCTCTCACCTTCCCTTCACATTGAATATGAACTTAGCCTTATTACAATGCACTCTTTGCGATGGCGGATACTCAACGTGGTGGCTCGATCGGAGGAGCTCAGGCTGTGCAATTTTTCTCTCGGTCTAAGCTACCGGTAGAAGTACTCAAGAACGTTTGGACGATCGCGGATCAACCCACGACGAACTCTTTGGATAGGCCTAAATTCGCTGTTGCGGTAAGACTCATTCAACTCATTCAAAATGGAGTGAAAGGTCAAGGAACGGATTTGCGAGCACCAGAAGGAGTCGTTTTGAAGCCTGCGTTTTTGAAGGAGTGCCTTTGCCTCCTGCAGAAGCTCCCCCTCAGCAACAGCAAATGCAGCAGCCTGCTCCTCCGGCGCAGCAACCAGCCCCTCCTGCCCCGCAGATGCAGCAAGCGCAGCCTCCGAATATGCCCCCTCGCCCTCCGATGCAGCAGCCACAGCCACCGCCCGGACCACCCCAGGACAATCGAGCTTTGACGGTTCAAGATCCTTATATGCTAACTCCTACCGAACAAGCTCGTTACGAGGAACTTTTCCCCACGTATGCTCAACCAGATGGTTTTGTTTACGGAAAGGAAGCTGTTGAACTATTCTCGAAATCGGGTGTTCCTCAGAACAATCTAGCAGCAATCTGGAAAATGGTGGATGAACCTGTCGATAATCGTCTCGACAAATTGGAGTTTGCCATGGCTATGCACTTGATTGTGTGCGTGTCGAGAAAGAACTTGCCGATGCCTCCGTCTTTGCCGATCTCACTGAAACAACTTAGGTCGCAACGTCCTCAGCAGTCCCCTGGATTGTCACCGCAACCTACTTCACCCGAGGCACTCCCCAATTCTTCTCCGCAAATGCAACCGCAACAAGGCATGCTCCCTCCACCCATGCAGTCGCAGCCGGGCATGGGCATGCCGCCTCCGCAAATGCAGCCTCAGCAGGGAATGGGAATGCCTCCTTCGCAAATGCAGCCACAGCCACCTCAGGGAATGGGCATGCCTCCTCCGCAAATGCAGCCTCAGCAGGGTGCCGGCATGCCTTCTCCACCGATGCAGCCACAGCAGGCGATGGGCGTGCCCCCTCCGCAGATGATGCAACAACCTGGTTCTCCCAAACCCCAGATGCAATTTCCTCCGCAATCTATCCCAAGTCCGCCTAGAAGTTCCATGGGTATGGGCATGCCTCCTCCGCCCTTGCAGTCTTGGAGTGCTCCCTCTATGGAGCAAAGTCACATGAAGCACGAAAGCATTGGAGGAAATGTGTCTGTCATGTCGCAACTATCGGCACCGCCTCCGTTGCCTACCGGTGGAGCAAGCATATCGGACGCCTTCGATGGATTAGATGGTATGGGATCTGGACCGACAGACATGAATAGTTACTTGGCGTCGGCGCCGCCTGTTCACACCGTTTCGTCCTTTGATGCCGCGAATCAGCAGGAAGAAGCCCCGTACCTCCGCCTCCACCCGTCACAATGCAGCCAGAGTCGCCCGCTCCGCAGGTCAAACCTCATTTTGAAATGCCGCCGCACATACGCTCGGCGATGCTGACAACCGGTCACAGTACTACTTCTGAAAGTCAAGATTTGGAACAACTAAGGGAGATTCTGCAAAAACTCCAGGCAGAAAATATTGCACTTAAAGCTCAGATGGGTCATCTCGCCGAGGAAGAATCTGTAGTTACGAAGCAGGTTTCTCAAACAGCTGCAGAGCTAAGTCAGTTATCCAGTCAGCTGACTCAAGTTCGGGCGCAAATGCTCGCCAGTAAGGCACGCTTGATGGAAGCAACAGCGGAACTGAACGCCGCTAAAGAGCGAAAAGGGTACGTGGAAATGGATTAATCGTGAGATCAGTGCTGGCTAAGAATTGCCTGAGAACTAACTTCTTTAACACTTTGTAGTGTGATTCAAGATTTGATTACAGAAGTGACTTCTACGAAAGAGGCAATTGACGATGCTACACGAGGGGTAGAAGAGAGTCTGCAACAAATGAAGCTCCAATCCGTTCCGCCACCCTTGCCTCAAACTAACTCTCTCGACGGAGATCTCTTTGGTTTTGATGCCGCGCCAGCTCCCGCCCCTGCGCTTGAAGAAAGTGCTGTACCGGAGCCGCCTAGTCGTTATGAATCTCCACAATACACCGCTCCTCAGGAACCGATGCAACCCCAGGGGCACCAGGACAACTTTATTCAAACTGTGCCATCACAGGCATCTTACGACGACAGCATTAACGGTCACAAACGTGATAACTCTTCTGGTTGGTTTTCTGGCGGAATTATGGGTGGAGAGTTCGGTGGGGCGATGGGACAAACCACCACTGCGCCCTTGTCGCTTAGTGCTAGCACGGGGAATGTGCTCTCGCCTCAAGCTATCAACGAGTTGAAAGCAAAGCACAGAGAGGCTGAAAATGTAGCTCGCGACGCGGAAGAATCCCGGCGTCAAATTGTTGCCCAAACGGATGAGCTCAGGCGTTTGGCCGACGAGGCGGAAAAGAACTTAAGAGAGTATTCGAAGGAAACCGATGACAAAAAGAAAAAAGAAAGGGATGTTTGGAAGTGGACGAGGGAAAAAGAAGGATGAGGTACGTCTTGCAAACCAGATCTTGTTTTAAAAGCTTAACACGGTGTCCGATTCTAAAATTTTATTTGATCGCAGAAACATGCTAGCGATCTAGCAGAGGATGCCCGAACAAAGAAAGAAGCTTTTATGCAGGCACAATCACAGCTGAATGACGCAACATCGTTGGCAAAAGACACGAAAGCCGAAGTAGAAAGACTGGCGAAGGAGATTGAAGATGCTGAGATTTCTGCAGCGTCTGCAGCGTCGATGGAATCGGCACCGCCGCAACATCAGCCGCAATCATCTCTCCCGTCATATTACCCCCCTGCCGAGAGCCAATCTCAACAACCTAATTACGGCGGGTATTCGGAAAGCCCATACGGTGTCATGGGAGGGCCTTCGAACTCACCCTACAATCCTTCTGTCATGGGTGGAGGCGGCTTTGAGATCCCCACACCAAGTGCTACTTACGATGTATACGACAACCCTTTTGCATCTTAGTCATCATCAACCTGCACTCTAAGGATTGTAATTAGTCGGAGTCACATCAGTTGGTGCTTTCTTTTCACATGACATAGTTCATAGGGTTAGTTTTTCTTTGCTGTAACCTTATTCGTCGTTATAATACGTACAAAAAAGCGTTGCTCGTGACTCAAGAATGAATTCCAGTCGTGGTAATGTTGACAGTGATGAAGGCCCTTTGACTTACACGTGTCACGTTAGTTTTTCATGCAGCAGTTTGCAGTTTTGTTCATTCATTCGCATTCCTCATGAATTCAAATCATCTTTCTTTATAATATTAAAAAAGTCTTTCAGTCTCTTCCCACAAGGATTTGTTGGTTATCTCTTATGAATTAGCGGAGCGTGTCCTCTGGCAAGAGTGAAGTTAGTGTGAGATTTTACGTCACGAAATCATTGCATTTCTCGTTTCCACTGTTTTCTCTACCAATTCATGTCCGGCTAGAATGATTATGGAACGCAGACGCAATGATCCGAACGAGGAAGAAGGCCGCGCTGTCAAACGAAGACGGACAGCCATTTTAGACGCATTTCAATCAATCTCTTTGACTCGAGAATCGCCGCAGCGCGATGAATCGATGAGTACGACTGCGAGCAGTTACTTTGATGATGTCGGAAACACTGATGAGGATGATGACGATGAAAGTGACGTAGTTGAAGCGACGCTACTCTCCGATCGAGAAGAAGTAGAACGACAAGTCATGTTTGATTTGGCTTTCGGTAGACCTACAGGAACACGGAGACACCCTATTGACGAAAAGGTAGAAGAATGGATTCGTCGTGACTATTTGATGAGGCAACGCTTTGAACGAAATATTTCTCCGTCAGCTCCGCATCAAGATGATATGCATTTAGACCACGGAACCGTTTACAGAGAACAGTCCGGATTTTCGTCATCCCCTACGATGGTGTACTCTTCGTTACAAAGGTCGCAATCGTTGTCTGACCTCAAACAAGCCGTCGACGATAGCATGGACATTGATATGACTGATTAATTATCGAAAGGGTGCGATTCATTCTGAAATGGGGGAATAAGTGAATTACTCGTTGATGTTTTAAGGTCGTGCTCTTGGTCAACGGGCATCTCTAGACTTTCAATTAGATGCTGCCTGCGGGAATTCCAACTCTTACGTTGGGAGCAACTCATTGAAGGTCTCATGGTGGCGAACTCCAGTGCGAAAATGTCCTTAAAGTTAATTGAAAGGAAAAGACTCAGCATCTATACTATCTTTCACAAGACAAAGTTGGTGATAGGTTAACCACGCGTCCGATGTAAAATTTTACCGGAAGTTACAGTATGGGTACTTTCAAGACATTGGATGAGAATAGAGAGATGACGGTCCCACCCTGTTTCCAAGAGCTTCCATTCCTGGCGTTCTTCGCTGTCGCGAGATGTGTTTCTTTCCGAAAAAGTCGACTTTTTTAATGGAATTTGGTTACAAAGATTAATTCTACCCTGTCAATCTGATCACTATTACAAAGAAATAGAACGGTATATCTCGGACTCGTTGCCTCTCAAACTTGAAGCATTAGTTTCGAGTTACGGGTAGTCCGTTTTGCTGCATGGAATCATGTACGGCCACTACGCTATTAGTATCCTTTAGGGACGCAAACTGCTAAAAGATGACTAAAATATATAAGTTACGTAAATAATTAGCAGAATTTCCACTCTCTGAAACGCTAGATCAAGATACAAAGCACCACATTCCACAATTTGCGACCTTAGCTCTAGCTTTTCCGATCAATGACGAACACATCAAAGGGTAAGGTTTGCTGGCCTTGCGACATGGTACAGTAAGGTTACAGCTAAACAAACTTACGTAAAGGCCCAACAGAAATGACCGCAATGGTCATCGGTCATCAGTGTTATACTGGAAGCCGGAACTTTCCTTAAACCGAAACCACATAATATAAGAAATAAGAACCAAGACACAAAACCTAACCGGCATTAAGGACTATGAGTACATGGGTACACGTGTACCGTAAAAGGGATAGGTCATAGGAACGAAAGAATTGTACACTTATCGGTATAGACAGATGCCCAATCGGGTTTCATCTTCTTGAACTGTATCAGTATTGTAGTACTCAACCTTTCGTCCTGGTCATTTGGTCATCGGTGAACAACAAAACAAGAAACTGGAAAGCGGAGTGCCACAAGTGCCTCATAAATGTCGATTGACACCACTTTTTGGCCAACCGACTCATTGTTTTCATTATTTCTTTTCATAACATCATCGGCATCATGACGCTCACATCGCTTTCATTGACGCTGTCTCTCATCTTTATTTTCATAACAAATATTGAGGCTCATGGCGGCCTCGTTTCCCCTCGTAGCCGCAATCAAGTCGCCCGCGTGCAAGGCTCGGAGACCTCTCGACAAGGTGTACCAAAGCCTGAGTATTGCTGGCAATGCTTGAACCGCAACAATGGAGTTTGCGGTAAGGCCGGGTCGAATGACTATGATGCTTGGGTTGATTCAACAGGGAAGCCAATGCCGTGGTCATCGGAAGCTACTTATCAAGCTGGTCAAATCATTCAGGTCGAATTGGAGATTACTGCCAATCACTGGGGCCACTTCGAGTTTCGTGCGTGCCCAAAAGGAAGACAGACGACTCAGAGCTGTTTGGACCAGTATCCTTTGGAGTTTGTCCAAGATGTTAGCTACGGAATGCCAAAAGACTTGAATTATCCCGAGCGTGGTTACATTACTGGAGACAAATCGAGATTCGTCATGAAATTCCGTTTGCCGAATAACTTGTCCGGATCGCAAGTTCTTCTTCAGGTAAGGTGTTTTCGTAATTGTGCATAACGTCTTCATCGGCCGTTCCTCCCATCTCACCTCATGTCTGCTTTTATTCAAACAGTGGAGATACATTACCGCAAACTCGTAAGTGCATGGCACAAAAGTGATAGGAAAGATTGCCAAACACAACAAAAACTTACAGTTTGTTCACGCAGATGCAATCCTCCGGGTTACAAATCCTATTTCAATGGCTCAACCAATGCTGATAAGAAGGTCATCAACAGCCAGTATGTCAACATACTTCCAGATTGCCAACTTCCGTTGTCAGTTGTTGGTGATGGTGTCCCGGAACAATTCTGGAATTGCGCTGAAAGTAAGTGCCGAAATCTTTCCTTGCAGAGTGTAACTTGATATCGTCATTGCTTATACTTTTCGCTTCACATTTAGTTTCCGTGGGTCCGACATCGCCAAGTACGCCAGTTGCTCCAATTCCGAGCCCCGTGCGAGCGCCCAGCCCCGTCAGCCTACCCACACCCGTACGAGTTCCCACTCCAGTCTCTACTCCAGTCCGTGCACCAGCTCCAACGCCTGTCACTTCTCCTGTTCGAGCCCCCGCTGTATCTCCGGTGAATCAGTCGGGCTCTAGCACTGGATGCTGCTCTCATGATTTCAAAACCTGCATCAATTGGTGCGGATCCACCAGATCCCAGTGCCTCGCTTGTCGACCGGATGTGACATGGCTTTCCAGTGGAAGCCTCCAGTCATCGACGTGTTCCGCGCGTTGGGGAGCCTGCAATGGCCGACGCCAAAAGTGTTGTGCCGGTTTGGTTTGCAAAAGGCAGAATGCTTGGTATTCTCAATGCACAACTCCTTGATTCCATTACGAAGAGATTATCTTTAATTTATACTATCACTATAGAATTCATAACTCCTTGATCATAGTATTTTTAATGCACATTAAATATATGATGTGGGTACCATACCTTGAAGTGTAGCGGAACTTCGCCACGACTGCATATTATCTCAAAAATGAATTATCATTTTCCGAGTTGGAAAGCTACCTAAAACTAAATCATTATTTCAATTCGTAACTTTCATTAACTAAAGCTTTCGTTATTTGTAATAAATTTTTCATCTTTGGGATACATGTCTCGCATTTATGATGTCGAATACTCCGGGGTACTTTTTCCACGACTGCATTTCAGTCCTGAACGCAGGGATTTTTTTGCGCGGCACGCATCGTCGCAAACAACACCATGGTGATGACGACAAGAGGACGCGCTACAAACAACACACATTTATATGCAAGCTAGAAAGAACGACAAGCTCTACGTCCTCGAAGAATTACATCGCTTTGTTCTTGTCGTCTTCACGCGACGAAGATCAAATGATATCTTTCGGAAACATCGAGCCAGAGGCGCTAGTGAGGTTGCAGAAGCAGCAGCAAAGCATCCGGACTACTGCTATTTTTTCGTGTCTTTGTCAGCTCCAACTCAAGAGTTGCGGGCAACCATCAGCGCTGTCTGTCGTTTTGCCGCAGGAGTGAACGTCGTACAAATGACACACTTACTGACAAGTATCGTTCCTCTTTCCCGGACGTGCGGAGTAGTAAAGGACTAGCAAGCGTCCGTCCCGTTGGGATGCAATCGTGATTGATCGGTAAACAGGGCCGTTACTATGTTCTTTTTAGACGAGAAAATGACTCAAAACGCTGTTGTTGGCTAGAGAAACGGAGAAGGGGCGGAGACGATTGACAAATGCGGTCCAGTCAAGGATCAGTCCGCCGTTCGATCCTAGATACGATGTCCGGACTGCACCGATTCGGTCCCTTGCATCCAATCTAGGCCAAGAACGACTTATCCACGATGAAGCGATGCCAGCTAAAGTTTAGTTGCACGCTTGACTGGACCCTTTTCCTCGGGTGCGCATCGTCGAACTTGATACTAGGCTGGATCGGGTGATCGGGTGTTCGCAGAATACTCCATCAACCACCCAAGGATGCACCATGTTGATAGTCAGGTCGATCCCTTCAGATTTCTCTTCATTGGAGGATATCTTAGTCCTAGGTTCTCGCAGGAAAGACCTGTCATGGAAATGATTTGGCAGGCATCACACCATTCTTCTCACAATTACAAAGTTTGCGCAAAACAACAAACATCTTATCCGGAATAATGGAAGCTTCTCTCGTCTTTTTCGTTTGGATGGCTACCGTGTTAGGCGCCGACGCGCTTCGTCATCGCAAGTTGGTACGAGCGCAAGCCGAGAAACGCATCGATCATGAATACATTGTCGTCTTTCGTGAAGGAACAAACTCGAAGGATAAGGTCGCAACGCTCACGGGAACGCTAACCGATTGCTCGTTCCGATTTACGTACGAAGACGATCAGTTTCAGGGTGCAGCGATTGGCAACATGTCTGCGGTACAGCTCTCCACTATGTTGGAAGATCCGGATGTGTTGTTTATTGAAGAGGTACGTTTATGACAGATGGTGTGAACGATAGCTACACCAGCTAATGCTTACACTTGTATCACGTACTTTTACAAACGTTAGGACCAGATTGTGGAAGAATTCGCTGTTCAGGCAGCCCCGTCGTGGGGACTTGATCGCCTCGATGAATCCTCGTTCCCTTTGGATGGAAATTATGCATACACTTATACTGGAAGAGGTGTTAAGGCCTTTGTGATTGATAGTGGAATCGCGAATCATCCGGATTTGAGGAATCCGAAATGTGGATACACTCCGTTCGGCAGCTGCATCGACACGCGAGGACATGGTACTCATGTTGCAGGTATCATCGGCGGATCTACTCATGGAGTTGCGAAGCAAGTCGAGCTCGTTACTATTCGTGTATTTGATTCCGAGGGTAGAGGCAGTGCATCTGGTCTCATTGCGGGTCTTGATTACATTCGCAAGGAGAAAAGAAATAACCCGCGACAGCCTATGGTCGTAAACATGTCCCTCGGTGGTGGCTACAGTCAAGCTATGAACAATATGGTCAACAGTGTCGTGGATGCCGGAGTATTTGTAGCCGTGGCGGCGGGTAATACGAAAAATGACGCCTGTGGAACATCTCCAGCATCTGCGGAACGTGCCATGACAGTGGCATCCTCCAACAACTACGACGACCGTAGCAGCTTCTCCAATTACGGGCCTTGCGTCAACGTCTTTGCTCCTGGAGAGGGAATTATTTCTACCTGGTTAGACAATCGTTCCGTCCTCCGCTCTGGCACTAGCATGGCAAGCCCTCACGTTGCCGGTGTCGCCGCGTTGTATCTGGAGGCCAATCCGAGCTGGTCGCCTGCGCAGGTCATGAGTGCAATTGAAAATGATTCTGTGAAAGGAGTCATTAGCGACGTTCGCGGTGCGCCCAATCGTTTGTTGAATACTCAGAAAATCGGAGGAAATGGCGGAAGCGGTGGTGGAGGCGCAGGATGTTGCTCCTACAACTACAAGGACTGCATGGATATTAATGGCTGGTGTGGAACAACGCAAGATGAATGCACCAGGTGCCAGAGGGATGTGACTTGGCTGTCGAATGGGAAGCTCTCTGGTTGTTTGGCGCGCTGGGAGAATTGTTTACACGGAACTTGCTGCCCCGGCATGACTTGCGAGTATGTGGGCAAGTGGTATTCGGCGTGCACTCCTGCCTAATCAGAAGTTAATACTCAGATAATAATCGACTTTCTGGTCATACGCAGTATTCGGAGTATGAAATATAGCCAAATAATAGCTCATCCAAAGTACCCGGCGCAGGGATTGCCTAGCTATTGGCTATTGTACAGAGTTGTTTTAGAAGAAATGCCATGACTACTAAGCTAGTCAAAAGCAAAGCCACAAGTTTTCTCTAAGAATGACAATGTAATACATTTATTGAAGCTCTAAATAGTATAATTACTGTGTTCGCCCACTTATCGAACATACGCTTCAATGGCAGACGAACCGACGCGATGGCAGAAATCTCCAAAAGCTTCAAACGGCTCTCTTTGCGTTTTCCACATTTTCAATATCGGTTCCATCGTCTTCTCTAGGTCGTCCGCGTCCATCTTTGCCATGAAGGGGTACGCTGTTCGAGTGAGAACAGGGCTGCCTCCCAACCAGACTTGATAACTTTTGGGACCGTCGCCTACAAAAGCTAATTCCGCCATGTAAGGGCGAGCGCATCCATTAGGACATCCGGTCATACGAATCAAGATTTCTTCCTGGTCGAGATCTAGCTTGGTAAGAACCGCCCTTATACGTTCGAGATAGCTCGGCATAAGACGCTCAGCTTCTGTCTGCGCCAATCCACAGAGTGGTAAGGCTGGGCAAGCCATGGCCAGGCGATTAAGAGGATCGACTTGCTCGAGGGGCTTAATACCATGCTGAGCGAAGATGGCCTCAATGCCTGCTTTGTCGGCCGGATCGATGTCTCTGAGAATAATTGACTGAGTAGGTGACATGACCATGTGGAGATTGTATTTATCCACGATGGCTCGAAGGGCACTTTTAAGCTTGAAGTCGCCTTCATCTTTGACACGGCCGTTTTCAATGTGGACACCGTAGAAAAGCTTTCCATCTCCTTGGTCCCACCATCCCATCCAATCATGATACTTGAATTCTTGAATGGGTTTCCACGGTTGAATAGGCTTGCCAAAGTAGCTTTCAACAAGGGTGCGGAAGTTGTCGATACCAAGGGTGTGCACCAAATACTTCATGCGGGCATTTGCACGAACATCACGATTTCCGTGATCTCGTTGTGCCGCCAAGATACTCTTCATGACTTCCATGATATCTTCCTTGGGAACGAAGCCCAAGTGATCTGCGACACGAGCAAAAGTAGTTTCCTTGTTATGCGTGCGACCCATGCCACCACCCACCATGACGTTGAAGCCTTCCAAGTTGCCAGCGTTATCAGTAATAACAATCACACCGATATCGTTGGTGTAAATGTCGAGACTATTGTCGCCGGGAACTGTGACACCAATCTTGAACTTTCGTGGCAAATACCGATCTCCGTACAGTGGTTCGACGGGATCATCCAGCACAATCCCTCGACCATTATCGTGTGTCATGGCTTGATCAATGTTGAAATGCTCGACATCCTTGTGCCAGAATTCCACACTCGCTGCCTTTTCTCCATCCAGCCATATTTGCGAAAAAGCCGGAGTCATGGGTCGAAACAGCTGCGCAAAGACCTTGGAATATTCTCGGGCGTACTTGTATTCGGGTGACTGGAAAGGGGCGGGTGTGCACATGACGTTACGACTGACATCTCCACACGCACCGACGGTGGAACTTCCAATGTTCATGATCGTACTAATGACGGTTTTGAGACCCCCTTTTAGAATACCGTGAATCTGGAAGCACTGACGCGTCGTGGCTCGTAGATCACCTTGTCCGTAGTCTCGACTCAAGTCATCAATGGTGCGATACAATTCCGGAGGCAATTCTCCAGCGGGTTGTTTCAATCGTAACATGAACTGATAGTCCTTTCCTTTTCCTTTGTATTCACGATCCGATTGTTGATAACTTCCGTGATATTTTAGAATTTGGTAAGCATCTTTGCTGATACCGGCTTCTTCTGTGGCAAGTTCCTGCGATGATGAAACGTGTGAAAGAGAGAACGTGAGGGAATGCGGAATGCAATTACAAATTACACCATTTTACAGAAAGAAAGCATCGATCAGAGTTTACCCAAATCGTCCACTGGCTTGTGGGACGGGGCCTTTCTTAGCCGTCGACATGTATCGATCAGACGGGGAAAGAATATACTGCATCACTTCGTCGTAGCTTTGTGAAAAAAGCATACTGCTGCGTGCTGCTATTCAGCATGCTTTCACTATCCTCAAGTCACACTGAAACGTACCGTCAAAAGAGGCTTGAGTAAATGATCCGAATCTACTTTCAGGGACTCAATCTTGGCGAGTTTCTTCTCCTTTGGCTTCTCTAACACCATCGATAAAGACGAAGAAGATCCGCCAAGTGACCGCGCAGAAAGTTGTGAGACGGTAAATGCCTGCGCCGCCGTCGCCAATCCCGCTATTATTGCTGCCGAATACTTCATTGTGCGTTTAGAGGCTTATAACGAGAAGGAAACGCAAGGAAAGACAAATGAATTGAATCGGTCACTTCTCCGATCGGAAAGAGTGGTGTGGTGTGGCTGCTGCGGTGTCGACATCTCCAGACACACGAAAACAAGCTTTGTTCGGCGAAGAGAAGCTGAAAAAAAAGATCGGATGGCTCCATGACCTTGTGTACTGTCAATAGTATAGTAAAGCATACCTTCTTTCTTCCGTTCGGTTACAGCACACCCAATCTTCAAGACAGTCGAAACGAAGAACATCGGATGGCTTTTTGTGTGGCCCTACGTTCGTCGCTGACGTCAGACGGATGGAAGACCAGGCGGACGAAGAAGAACGCAATCAGTTTCCGTTGTGCCGTTGTGCCTAACTTCAAGTACCGCTCCGATGGGAGTAAAATCCATGACTGAAAGGCAGTCATGGAAAAGGTCGCCTACACATATTTCCATAGTCCCTAAGAAAGCATTATCACTGCGACATCATTCACAAACGTGCCGTTTCGCAGGGCAAAACTTCCTCTTGGATTTGCCACGGAACATCTGCTTTCAACTGCGGGAACTTCGGTCCCTACCTGTTTTGCAATCGCTAGAGCCATCGAAGACGGAGAACTGATAATAAACAAACCTAGAGGAATACAACAAACACATCATGGTTACTTAGATCGTTTTTATAGATAGTGGTTATTCAAAAATGTGAAGGGTATGTAGAAGGAAAAAGAGACACTTGCTGCCTCATAAAGATAATTCATGATAGATGTTGCTTTGTGCGTCTCTCTTGTTCCTTGGCTTTTCGGGTCGCTTCATCCATAAGAATAGTAATTTTGCGATTCAATAACTTGTTTTCATTGTGACCACGAATAAAGAGTTCTCGGAGTTTATTGTTTGAGAAAGAACCAATTCCAAACGCAGGAAGAATTCTTAATCCACGTGCAAAGGCTACCGTATGAAATTCATGAGCAATGATTGCGAGGCGATCCGTCCAGGGCAATGGTTGAGGTCGATTAAAATAATCCATCGCATGAATGTGCATGGGTGCTGTCGCAAACTGTGAAACAACAGGGATACCTAACGCCATGGAAAGTTCTGCTGTATTCCTTTCCCATCCGCGTTCGGTTTGTAAATACTTGGCAGCTCGGGGCGCCAAATAAAAGGTAGCGTACATCGTGCAAGCATCTCGTGCGGCGAAAAGACTCAGCGTACGGAATGGTGTTTTCGTTGCATTCGCCGTTTCACTTCCGTACACACGAGCAAAGACCGAATCGCGCCACGCCAAGAGAGAAATATTAGCGATAGATGAAGCTATCACCTTGCCTTGTTTCCGTTGCTCGTCGTCTCGAATCTTCTTTACGTCAAGAAAAAGTTCGGAAAGGTTCGCAACGGCATAAGTCCCAAAATAGACAGCAAACGTCAAACGAAAGGAAAGACCCCCGAAGAAGGTACGGGGATGAAGAATCATTTCGGTGGACGAATGTTTCAAGGCCGCTGCGAACGTTCCGTGTCGAGAGATATCTTGCACAATGCATTTGTCGATGATCGAAACTAAGGGAGAGACGAGAAACGATGCAGCGAATGCGCACCCGATCTCTTTAGGAGCACGACTCATGGTCGTTTCGATGAATCCGTGTCGCTTGGCATCGGAAAAGATAAAGGAACGCCACCAAGGACCTTCTTCACGCGGTTCTGTAAAGAATCGCTTGCTGATTTTACGTTTGAGATCTTCCATGATGAAGTACAGCATGCAATAAACATGCACCGCGAGAATAAGAGGCGATTGCTTGATTGTTTATGGATTTGTGGGGCTTGATGCAATGCACTTTGAAGCCGAATGGAATTCGAAAACCTTTTGGAGGAAACGTTTTTGGCAAAAGATTCATTTCTTCATTCGTACTTCGTATCTTTATAACTATGGGTGCTTTGAGTAGAGAAAAGTGCCGGTTTTTTCCCTTTCACATTCTATCGTATAGTGCATTTCCTCCGGTACTTGGAGACTTGCTTCCGTGAATTTTAGGTGGATCGCCAATCGCCAGTTGGCAGTTCCTGAAGTTTCTGATGCAGAATCTAGAATCCGGAATTATTAGCATCGCTTAAGCATTTTTTATCAAAGTAACATTGTCTAAGCCTTCGCCACAGCCATAGTCATAGCAATGGGGCATCTATTATCTATTCCTAGTGTGTGTTCCTCAAAATTACCCAAAGCTCCTACAGCGATAAGTACTAGCTTTGCAAAAACTAAAGCGTGAAAGCCGAGTAATTTATTCGTAAACTCTGTCCGCACGTTTTCCGGGACTGCATTATTGTTGAATCACGGAATGTTGACTTTACATTTTAGACAATAGTGCGTGTACCGGTACGTATCGTTTCCGACTCAACCGCTCTGCAGTCCCGGAGACACGACGGCCGCACTTTTCGCAACATACAATAAGTACTTGTAACAAACTTCCACTCGCGTCGTTTTCATTACTCTCTTGCAAAAGCCAACAAGACAACGATGATCAGTCCTTCTACAAAAGTAACGCCTATAATATTATTTTTGATGATCTCCTCACTAACTCATAACTTAGCTCGGTCCTATTGCTTACGCAGCAAAAGGAAAAGCTACCGAAAATCACGTTTGGCCTCCACCAATCATCGACAGAGTGACGACGCGGACTTATTACTCAACAATGTTCTGCAACGATCGCAACGTGTGCTATCCACTTTGCCGAATAACCAAAATAACAATCAGAAATCGCCGGGGACTCCGAAAGAGTCGAGTCTTGATAATTCACAACCGGTCGAATCTCTGTTGAATACTGTTACGCAACGGGCCGATCAAATACTGCGCGAGAAATCAATTTCATCGGCTAAAGATACTCCGTCCACTCAAAGAACAAAGGAAGAAGTACCGCAACCCATTAGAAATTACGGAAAGAATCCAGCCATTACGACAACGGCGTTGGCGCATTTGCTCTGGTCGCACGTTCTCCAAGATGTAACCCACACGACAGTCATTGATGCCACAGCCGGAAACGGCAATGATGCCGTTTTTCTCGCTCAGCAATTGTTTCCGAACATGTCGAACGAAACTGCACATGCCTCGTCAAACCAGTTGCTATGTCTCGATGTGCAGGAGCGGGCTTGTCAGGTGACGCAACAACGACTGGCCGATCTTTTACCACAATCCATACTGCAAAACAATGTTCAAGTACTACAACAATCGCATGCCACGTTTCCGGAATTGCAGGTGCCCGTGTCTTTGGTAGTGTACAATCTAGGATATCTACCCAATTCGACGCATTTGGAGGGCGATGACGCTCCAAATAAGAACATTAAAACGAACACCGAATCCACCTTGGAATCCTTGATGAATGCGGCCACTTTTCTTCAAGTAGGAGGAATGCTTTCCATCATGACGTATCCGAAATCGGATGCTGTGGAAGATGCGGCGGTGCATGCCTTTTGTCAGGGCCTGGCGCTCTTTTCGAGCCAAACACAAGATTGGCGCGGCATGTTCACGGAAAGTGATAACAACAACATTCATCCGGATCTAGCGTTGTCTCCTTTGATTGATCGTGAGGTAAAACAGCTAATCTATGCTTATCTGGAAACAGTGCTGCATGCACTAGGTGGCACATCAGCATGGCGAGTTCAAGAATACAAAAAAATGGGCTGGATTGATTCGCCGATTCTTCTTACTGCGGTTCGAATCAAATAGATGGAACTTTACATCAGATGAAGTGATCTGGGCGGAAATTACTGGAAACTATTTTAGCATGTGGTGTAACTTCATAGAAGTTTCAATCCGTGGACTTGTTTGCCAAACCGGTTTTAGATTTAATATTTCTTTCATGACTGAAATGCAGTCGTGGAAAACGTAAACTACACTAGAAGCTATAGTGCATCAAAGCCAAAAATAATGAAAGCATCAACGCAATGTAAAAATTAAATAAACAAGTGGAGTCATTCATTGATTTAAATCATTCATTCGAATCGTCTAGCATTCCATTTACTCGCATCTACTAAGAAAAAGGTCTCCTATCGACATGAATGACAATCGCTTCCGAAATACGCAACAACGTCGTACTTTTCGACACCCATCGCTTCCACAAGAAAAACATAGTGCTCCTTTTGAACCATTTACCTTTGTGGTGACTGCGGACACTCAGTTTGGGATGATCGATCAGAATGAAAAGACAGTGTTCATGATTCTTATGCAGAAGTCGAATACAGCCGAAAAGCCATTGCAGCGATCAATCAGATGAATCCCCGACCTTTGTTTTGTTGCATTTGCGGCGATCTAGTCGACATGACTTCCGAGATTTATACAAACACTCCAAAGACACAACAACAAGCTAACGCTAGCAAAGATGGCTTTAGTAACGCATCCAGGATATGGACGAAGGAAGAATGCGATTCCGAACAAGACGAACAGTTTCGAGTCTTTCGAGAAACATGGAATGAATTGCATCAAGACATTCCCTTAGTTTGCTTGTGTGGAAATCATGATGTTGGTAATCGGCCGAACGCGGCTTCAATCAATCGATTTCAGAAGCTCTTCGGAGATGATTATTTTTCATTTTGGGCCAATGGGAGTTACAACATTGTCATCAATTCATCGCTCATCTCACAACCAGATGATGCCATGGAACTGTGCGAGAAGCAACTACAATGGATCGAAGAACGCCTTGCTTACGCCAACGAAGCAAAGGCTGCCATAATATTTGTATTTTCGCATCATCCGCTATTTTTATACGATCAAGACGAAGACGAAACGGAACTGTCGGGAACATTGAGGATCCATTGGCCACCAGCATACGCACATCGCCAGAACTCTCAGATCAAAATTCCCGAATCGTACTTTCCCTTACCACGCACCCGCCGAAAGCGACTTTTGGACTTGTTTGCGAAGTACAATGTGGCTGCTTGTTTTGCGGGACACTTTCATCAGAATCTGGTTCGAACAACATCTTTCGGTATGGATATGATCACGACTGGACCGCTGTCATTGGTACTCCCCTCTGATAACAATCCATCCGATGAGCCTTTTGCTGTAGGGTTTCGCTTGGTTCATGTGAAACAAGAGGAAGAGACGGGAAAATGTGTGTTTGATCACTCTTTTAATCCTTTATGATGTTCCAAGAAGGTTCGAGTTCGAGTGAATCACGAAAGTCGTGGATTTTCGTGAACGCAGGCGAAAGCGAGAGGCTTAGTCCAACCAAGACCGATCAACAACACCCAACAGACAAGCTTTTAGAAACTCCGAAGGCCGATTGTGGCCTGGTTGTTTTGTTCGTAGTCCTTCCAATGACCTATGACTTTCTTTGTACTTAGAATTGTGACGACTTGTGTGACCCGTCATTAAGTTTGCTCACTTTAATCTTTACATTAAAGCCCATACAGACGAATTACGTAATACAACACACAACAGGCCAAATAACACAACGCACACGCCACAAAAAATAAATCATCACAAAAATCTCCACCGGTTTGTTTTCTCTTCCCGAAGATTTCGCTCCTCAGGCTTTTAAAATCACCATGTCAAATATGCGCTTCAATTCTTCGGTTCAAAAGAACAACATGGCAGTCAATTGCATTCGCCAAGGAAATATCAGTCATGCGCACGCGCTTCTCACCGAAGCGATATCTTCGATGAGAACGCAGTTGGACAAAATATCCGTAGCATCGGATAATATGTCTCGATGCAGTTTCGAAGATGTTGCTCTACAATCTCTTCCAGTTTGTCAAGAATCCCCACAGCATCGGGCACTCCATGAGCAAAGCTTCGATTGCTCCGCTATTTGCTTTTTTGATCGAGTCTTTCTCATACAAAGAGAAGACACCGACAACGAACGACTTGTCTGCGCTACCGTCCTCTACAACTTTGCTATTGTCTTTCACCTGGCAAGCTGCAGTGGCAAACGAAGCCACCGTCATCTTGAAAAAGTGTTGAAGCTTTATAAAATGTCCGCTATGGCCGTTGAACGCTATAAGGCACGCTCTGCTGAAGCCTACCTGTTGACGTTGGCGATCCGCAACAATATGGCTCATATCCATTCTGTCTATTTTAATAGTCGTGAGACACACCAAGCGCTTGATGAAATGCTTCTCATGCTCAAATCTGAACATTCGCGCAAGGCGGTCGACTCGTCGAATGCATTCGTCTTTCAACTGAATGCTTTTGTTCACTCTCACAGTCAAAGCGTTCGATTTGCCCCTTCAGCCTAATACGTTCATAAGCCCCTATCTAAACATGTGAACACCAATTTGCTATAGTTTCTATTATTGCGGATTAAATTGATATTTTTTGCGCTCTGTCGCGCTGCCTTCGAAAGCCACCAGTGATATCCCGCAGAGATGATTTGAACTAATAAAAGATGAGAAGTCTATTCCTTACAACGTCAGTTGGCAATGTATTATTGTAGTGAAGAGCAGTGGCGGTTTGTCGCTTTAACTCTCATTCTGCCTAGAGTAATTCTTTATAAAATCAGTCACGAAGAGATAAGCGCCCTTGGCCGGATCACTCGTCCGAGGGCTAAGGGCCGATCAACAATCAACAGTCGGCTCTGACGAACGCCGCATCCCGCATCAGCTTGGCATCTCTAGGACCCCTCCTAGAAAATCAGGGTTTTGAAACTGAAAGCCCATTGTAAAGAGTATCAGAGACGCATGACGCATGACGCATGTGAAGTATCAATGAAAGAGGCGATTCGCACTGTTCTCACTTCTCACTAATGACTAGACTAATGAGCGCTCGCTGACTTCTTGAGCAAATTCTTAAACCGTCGTGGGTTACGGACGGGTTTGAGTTACGATTAGAAAGCCTTATCGGCAGTCGGCACAACGCACAACTGCTGGCGAACTTGCAAATATTCCTAATCATCTATCATCTCGAATCTCTAAGTGGTGCTAAGTGATAACAGATAAGAGATCAGTAAGTGATATGAGTGTTCCCATTTCGATTTGCACGTTTTTGGGTTCGGAGTTCGGAGTATGCTCTTAGCTCTAGCGCTCTAGCGCTATGTGCTATGTGCTATTGCTAGTTTATGTAGGATGATGGATGATTCAACTAGCAGAAAGCAAAACGTAAACCACAACAGACAGCAGGGTAACAGGCAACGGGAGACGGGAGACGGGAGTTGTCAGTTGTCAGTTGTCATCGTGCATGGTGCATGCAGTATGCAGTCTTTGTTTTTTGTTTTTTGTCCTCTAGTCTACAGGCTACAGGTATACAAAGTACAGGTATTTTTTAGTCTACAAAGTACTGTCTTATTGTCTATTGTCTATTTTGTTCTACAGAAGAAGGGGACCTACGTATGTCGAACTCGTGACCGAATTGATTACTGTAAACAGGGCCAAACTGTAATAAGTGATCAACTTTAACCTTCCTTTAACTCGATAACTATTTTATAGAAAGACTTAAGGACCACGAAAAAAGAAGAAAGGTAAGGTCTTATAGACTAGACTAGAGATTTTCATTTCTTCCTGACATCTTTCAAGAACTTTCATCATTCAGCAGAGCCATCCAATGGCAACTACCAACCCCAAAGGGTCGACACTCACAAATGTTTCTCCATTTCCATTGCCTCATTCCGGCGACTAACACAGAAATGAACGTCGCGGTAGCGATTGAAGCGAATAATGCGGCAGTATCTTGCATCTGCCAAGGACAACTGGATGAAGCACGCGTCCTCCTTGTCGGATCGATTCGATCGATGAAAGATCAGTTAAATGTGGACGCTGGAGATGCCACAGCAGAATTGCTTAAACAACCAAACCAGATGCCAAGTGCTGTCTTATCTCTTCAATCGGTATCGGTCTTTAGCTTGGCATCATATGATGCTTTTCAAAAACGTAACATCGAAAGTTCTTCTCTTTCCCTGTTCGATCGAGTCTATCGCATAAGATCACCGTGCGCTGACAACCAGAGCCTCATCAGCGCAATTATTCTTTACAACATGGCTATGGTCTTTCATTTGGAGATTCTGTTGGGGAAATGCCATCAATTAGAGAAAGTAGAGCAGCTTTATTTGATGTGTGATGTTATCGCTCAGCAAAGCAAATTGACATGCTCGCAAGCTAGTCTTCTCACCTTGGCGGCACTCAACAATACGGCTCATCTCAGTTCGATGTATCTGATGACTCGTGAAACTGGCCATGCTCTGGATGATCTCATAAGTGAACTGGCTTTTCTAAACCGTGATAACACTATTATGGACGATGACTTGCTAATCTTTCAAATGAACGCCTTTCTGCATTCGACGGGGCAAGGCTTTCGTACCGCGCCCTCTGCGTGATACGTCTTATACCAGTAGAATAAACTTTGTTCGTTTAACAATCAAAATTAGGCTAAGCACAAAAGACTATTTTTAATTAGGTAGACAATACGTTCCTGTTAAAGTAGCAAGGTAACAGGATTTTCAATATGCCCTTTGAAAGCAGCCAGCCACTGAGCTCCCACTGCACCATCAACCACTCGATGGTCGCAAGACAAGGTGGCAGTCAAGACTTCGCTTTCTTGATAAATCGTGTCTGGATCATTTGACGGCACAATACGCGTTTCTAAAGCCCCTACTGCCAAAGCGCATGCTTGCGGTTCTCGAATGATAGGTGCACACGCCTTAATGCCGTACATCCCTAGATTGAGGAAAGTAAATGTTCCCACTCCATTCGTTAACGGAGCTATGGCCTCTGCGTTTGGATCCAAAGCTGAAACGGCCGTTGCCAGTTCTTTGGCGATTGCCTTCAACCCACGTCGGCCCACATCCCTCAACACCGGGGTATATAACTCATCACCACTTCCCACTACTACATTCATATCCACAGCATCGTATACGCGCACAAAGTCGCCCATCCATGCCGCGTTAACCGTGGGGACCGCCTGCATCGATAAGGCCGCTGCCTTGATGAGCAACTCGTAAACACCAATTTCCGGCATTCCCAGCGAGTCGCGTAATTTCAACAATTCATCACAATTGATATCGACCGTCAAATAGTAGTGAGGGACGTTGCGCTTGGATTGTGCAAGCCGAGCGGCCACCTCTTTCGAGGCATCACTGAGTGGGTAGTCGGTAAATCCGTCACCGAGTGTCGGTGTGGCTGTAGCTACTGCAACCGCACCTGGAGCCTCCGTAGGTGGGGCCGTCACTGCTGCTACAGCTGCCGAAGGAACAAATTCGTGTACATCTGCAGCAAGAATGCGACCTCCGGGCCCTGTGCCAGGAATGGCCGCCAAATCATATCCGAGTTCTTTTGCCACTTTGTAAGCTTTCGGCGATGCCACGATGCGATCTCCATTTGCCGACAAAGCTGCTGGAACTGCTGCAGGTGTTGGTGGTGGCGGGGTGACCGCTGTGGGAGATGCTACCGGTGCAGCAGGTGGTAGTGGTGGTGCCGAGGATGCCGCTGGAGGTGCTGCTGATGTGGTGTCAAGGGAAAATGTCTGAAACGCCGCCACATCGTCGGCACTATCGACCGTAACCATAATAGGTTCTCCGACTTTAATATCTCCCCCACCTGCTTGTACTAAGATTTTCGCCAGAACACCATCGTCTTGGGCTTCAAAATCTACCGTAGCCTTATCCGTTTCCACACTGCAAAATACATCTCCGGCGGCGAACGAGTCTCCTTCTTTGAGATTCCATGAAGCGATGGAACCCGATTCCATAGTCTAAATTTTGTTTCGATTGTGTTTTTTGCGTAGAATGAGAAATGATTGAGTGTCAGAATTGAAGCAAAGGAAAGCACAATCAAAGCGAAGGAAATACAACCCCATTCGCTTAGCGCATACGTTTCGAATCGAACTTGCTCATTCTCTCTTTCTTTCGGCTGATTACATCATGAAGACTTACCGGTGACAAACTAGGCAGACCGACGACATGATGGGACGGTAAACTCGAGAATGGTCGAAGAAGAATGGACTGCTGATAGCGCGTGAAGACAGCACTGTGCTTCCGTAACAAATAGCGAGTCAAAAGAGATGCTGTCGTCATCTTTGTCGAGGCGATCGTCTAAATGAGTGATGTCACTATACAATGATTGAAGGATGAAAGGGGTCCTCTAAAAAAGGAGAAAGCGTTGACGTTAATAACGAAGCAAACAATTCGTTCATGTTCATTGCGCCTCGCTTCGTCGTCTATTCATTCATCATTCATCGCGTCGATCATCGCGATCTTCGCGATGAGAAAAACGGACGGATGGCGGACGCGCGAAAAATTCTCCATTCCATCATGACTCAATCCAATCGTGCGCAAAACGGGCAACACTTTGTGTCTATAGTAAACTTTGACGTACGAAATAAGACCTTAACCTTAAGCGCAGCGGAACTTTAGACCCTATCATGTCATTGCGTTTCAATACACACCCATTCTCATTCATTTATTGTTCATTTCTTCATTCATCATGTAATCATTATGCATTAGCTCTCTTATTCATGGTCAAATCAAAACACAATGAAAATCCAGAGGCTCTTCATCGCCGTGACAGCAGGCCTCCTATTTCCTTATGTTTCCACGCTCTTAACATCTTCATCGCCGTCGACATCACCATCAAGAACTCATTTATCCCTTGCTTCTTTATCTTCATCAATCTCTTTTACGCGATTTCTTCCTCATTCGGCATCTCGTACCAGAGGAGCAATTCAATACTATCTGCAGCAGCATTATAATGTCTCCTGCCCTGCACAAATTGTACAACACAATGCGTTTGCAGCGACCTTGACATACGAACTGCCATTCACGGCCATTGAATGGGAATATTTGACAGTTCGCTTACAACTGCACGTAGAAGAGACGTGTGCAGAGGGATGCTTTGTAAGAATTCAAGTTGAACCGGCGTGGACGGAATGGTGGGTTCGCAAAGCTTTGCGAGACATAGAATGCGGTCTGTTAGCGACGCCGCGGCTTTTACGACGACAAATGATCTTTTCAATACACAATTCTACTCAGTATAACACAACAATCGCAGCAACGAACGTGACAGCATTCATGTGGAGGGATTTTTGTTGGAATCAAGGCGGTGGTTTACCGTTACCACTGCCTCCATTCGTCGGCAAAGAAACACGTATCATTCTCCCACCGGGTCTGGTCGAGCGCATTCGTTCCATAAAAACGAAAGAAGTTTACTATCAAGTCGACAATCCGGGATGGCTGTCCTTGTACCCGGTTTACACTCACATCGGGCGCGTACGATTTCTGCCCCGTCGAACGAATCTTCGGAATGCACTGCCAGATACTATTCTTCTCGATTGGCAAGTACAAGTACGGCCGTATCCTGAAACGAGGCGAATCGTGGAATGGTTTACCGAAACCATTGTGGTGACACTAACACGTAATTTATATGTCCATTGCACCGAGCCGGAGTCAGTCATCAATGTATGGGCACCGATAGGGCGACCCGGCGCGTTTTGGACGTTGCGTAAGGATTCTTGGTTCGGTGGAGTCTGGGAGGCGCGACGAACAGATCAACGTGCTCCATGGCGACAAATCATTGATCTAGGGCGTCCCTGGACGTGGGGGCGGTCGCATGATTTATCTCAAATGAATGCGACTACTACATGGACAGATGGGTACTTCCACGACTGATTTGGGAAGATTAAGGACCAAATGATATTAAAGTGTTATGCTTCAGGACAGTTACGGGCACCACAGCACAAGCACGTGACTGTACAATCCACTTCGAGGATAGCCAGTTGAGATTCCAGAGTACCTCGCTCGCGACACAAGGTTTCAGATATTTCTCCCGTAAGACCCGTATTCGTCAATACCAGTTCTTCAAGTTGTGTGCATTCATCGAACTCGGCCGGTATTGTTCCGGAGAGTGCATTATCATTGAAACGAATAACACGCAGAGTATCGCACGCTAGGCGGATGTCTTCGGTTAGGACACCGCGAAATTGAGCTCCACTTAGGTCCAGAGTCTGCAGGTCGGGTACAAGAAACAATTCCGAAGGAATTTCTCCTTTCATGCTAGTCGCATGCAAATCTAGTGCTTCCTGGGAAGACATGTTACTGATCGTGGCCGGTATTGTGCCGGACAATGCTTGATTTTCTCCTAACAGTAACTCTCTCAAGTTCGAATGGGAGAACAGATTCATGGGAACTTGCCCGTCCAAGTGATTTCCTGATAGCCCTAACGTTTCTATCGAGATCATTCACAAAACGTTAGGTGCTATTGGTCCTCTGCATACTCTTACTTTCTATTTCATGATGACGTACCGAGAAGAGGTAATACTCCCAATAAGGATGGAATCGTTCCAGTAATGCCGTTTGCATCCACATGAAACTCTCGCAGCTTTTCCAGCCTTACCAGTGCATCGGGCAAGGATCCTGTCAGATTGTTCGAACGGACGTTGAAAACTTCCAAGAAGGGATGGTTTGCATCTAGCTCAGTTGGAATTGTTCCAGTCAGCACATTGTTTTCCACATTCAGAACACGCAACTGAGTAAACACCTTAAATGCATCCAAAGATCCCTGGACATCCATGTTAGCAGCTAGAAACTCTTCCAAGTACGTGAAATGACGTAATTCTGGAGGTAGTTCGCCTTCAAGACGGATACGACTTTCATGCAATTCAATGAGGCTGTCAGGGTCCGCAGTTGAGTATCTAGCGGACTCTAATAGTACCGAAAACATTCGGGTAATGTGAGGGACAATTGGCAAATAGAGGAATTTAGAACGAAATGATACTTACCAAAATCTAACCCAATCATTGCTCCTGTCGCATCACAAACAACTCCAATCCAATCACATTCCGATGTTTCTTGATTGAGCCAATTTCTCGGCCTTCCCTCAACAGCACAATTGGACCGTCCCTCTCCACATGCCTCCCATCGCTCTCCTCCCATGGCAAAGTAAAAAACCGCCAGTAGATATCGTTGCAGAGACTCATCATATTTGCTCTCAGGTGTCCACCATGACGCTGCTTTGGCTTGCGGTGAATCGTTATCGAGTAAGGCCGTCTCATCCGAAATATTGTTCTGAACGAGCCAACCAACCTGTTCAGGAAAACTAGACATTGTCGGAGATGGCGTGGGCGGCAAGGTCGGCGCAATAAGAAGTCCTACAGATTGATTCCCCGGACGAAGAAAGAAGTAGGTGCAAATGACGACCACAACAGCACCAACAGGAATAAGCGACCACCACGCAAAATTCCATTTTCGCGATGGATGTGTAACTTCTTTTTCTTCTGATTCAGCAAGAACAACTGCAACAGCCCCAGAGTCTACCATTACCGGTGTCTCTACAGTTATAGCTGTCAAGGTAGCTACGGGCTCTTCAAATGTGTCCGTGAAATCGGATGCGTCTCCGATGGGCACAGGTTGTGCCGGAATGTCGTGACGTGCGTTCTGTCTTGACCGCCTGTTCATTCCTGCAATTCGAAATGCCCCCGGATGAAGAGATGGATCGTTACTTAGCGCAACGGAACAGCTGTTCTTGCTTCTAAGGACGGGTCTACGAAACAAAGATGGGTTCTCATCACTCGCTGTCTCGGCGGAAAAGCGTCGGCAATCATTGTCGTCTTCAGCGTCCCCTGCCTTTGCTTCCTCTGCGATTGACGTCGGTGTTGCCCTGTTATATTCATCTTTGATGGATGGGGCAGCCTCTTTGTTTTTCTTCATGACAAAATGGAATGAAGGGATATAAGTCAATGCTGTTGAACGAAATACCTGGTAAGGACAAGCCGCGAGAGTTGCAGCTTGCAGGGCAAGCTTGTTGCTTGTTTTCTGTGGCAAAATACTGAGTACCTAAGTCCACAGTCAACTGCGAAGAAAAAAGATTTGCCGAATATGCCTCTTTTGAAATGACCACCTTCATCTCTACTCTCTACGGTACACAGAATCAGATAGTCACTTGCAATGGGGTCATTCCTTAGCCCTTAACCCCTGCTGCTTTTGTGAGTTGTGAGTAGTCAGAGTCAGCCACAATGACCACTGTAGAATGTCGATACTTTATCGCTTATATTGCATAATTGACGCATTCCGCCGTACTGTAGTCATTTCTATAAGGAATGCGCGACTTGCGACTTGCGACTGCGAATTGTAAGGTTACTACTAGAGATTAGAGACATCGACAGCGAACAACCTTAACCCTTGCGTCGATGTAGTTCGGGAGTGAAGAAGCATCGAAAAGCAGTTCGTCGTCGTATCGTCGTCGCGCACACACGCGGCCCATTTCCTATTTTGCTCATGCCCATTTGTCTTCTAACAACTTACTCCGTATTTCTTATTTGACATTATAACTATTTATACGTGCTGCCAAAACTTAACTCTCTAAAGCGATCAAAATAGAAATCCAAGGATTCTCGATGCACTTGTGTCGCGCACTGAGAAGACCTGATTTCGCACAAAAACGTCACATCTGCGACCGCCACATTCAATGTTCATGCGCTAGTTATCAGCTGCACTAAAGTTCAAGGAATCAAATTGGTCTTCAAAAAAAGGAACATCCTGCCACTCTAACTCATCTTGGGAATTATAATGATCCGTCAAAGTTGTTACGGCGGACTGATCATCAGCATCTGTATCCACCAATGGCGCAAGAGGCGCTGATGGAGCTGCCATTTCCATTTCAAACTTTGCTGTAGTTCTTCCACGAAGAGGAGAAACGATACGCTGTACTCCGTCCCAAGTCTGCTGAATTTGCTCAATTGGAAATTCTCCAGTTGGAAAAGACATTCCTTGCCCCGAGTAAATGACGTTTTGACTGCTAGGGCACTCTGTGAGTGACGAGCATGGTACTTGCTGCATGCCCATAGACCCTCCATTGATGTGAAATTGCTGCAAGCTTTGAGAATAGAGTGCTGATGTCGCACCCAACACTGTCGGTTCCGACAATGGCTGCCATGCCAGCACCTGTGTGTAGTTCTGTCTCTGCGGAAACAATAACTGAGGCGTCGCCTGGTTCGTGCACATGGTGGGCATTACGCCGCTACTGACTTGTCGATGAAAAGTATTCCCCATCTGGGAACCAAAGATTTGCGGAGCTTCCTGGAGTACTTGAGACGGAATCATCGTTGCGTTGCCAGGCTGATACAAAGTCTGAACGTTCGGGGGCGGAAGAAACATTATCGTTGTCTGCCCGGCATCGTTGCTTTGCATTGGCATGGAGACTCGACGAATCGTCGTTTGCCCAACTTGATCGTTTCCCTGGAGCTGCTGCAGCTGAGCAGGTGTGATGACTCCCATGGACGGATGGGTCGCAATCATGTTCTTGTTCATACGTTGCAATTGCAGCAGAGAGTTATCTTGTTGATAGGTAAAAGGCAAGCTGCTGCAACTGTTGGCACTAAGCTGCAGATGCTTCCAAATGGCGAGCTCGCGATCGAACTTGATCTTCTCGATATGCGCGCGCTGCATGAAGAGCGCTTTCAGCGATGGTGAAATGCACTTCCATTTGCTGGCAATTGCCGTCGCCAGACCTTTGAAACCCATCTTTACGCTCGCCTCTTGGGGATTCTTTGTTTTGATGAGATCTTTGGTATCACTGCGATCGATGACGAGCGTTGCGAGATCCTGGCTAGTCAAGGTATCTATGCTTGATAATTTGCGATCTCCGGCCTGAATGCGAGCGCGCGCTAGTTGGAAGAAGATGTTGTAAGCGCTGAGAGGACGCTTGGGACGTCCGTCTGACTTCTTTCTTTTCTTTCTCGCGGATACTTTCTCATCGTGAGAAAAGGAGGCTTTGTTGTTCATAACGGGGTCGATGGGTGAAACCGGATGCGGTTTCATGATGCGTTGCGGAGGAAGATTCAGGTAAATGCGGAGAGCTACTCTTTCGTCTTCGTCGCAATGGAGGTGCGGGGATGGGGAAATGCAAGCAAAACTTCGTCTGCAATGAAGTTTCTTCTTGTTAAGGTTGACTTTTCTTAACACAAGCACACGCGTCTGGAGAATGAAAGGATGTGCATTTGACGATTTCAGCGAAAATGAGATACATTCCTCAGCCCGTATTATTTGACATAATAGGTTCCTCTGACTTAGGCTGATGATGATTCATTCACTTTCTCTTGCTTCTCCGTTCGCGCTTCTTGGTCGGCGGTCGGCGGCAATTCGCTACTTTATTACCATAAAGTCGTCAGGAAGACCTGGGACTTGTTTGATCGCAACCCGTCACTACAGTTTACTATAGGATCAAGTCCGGTGATAACAAGGGAGCGAATTTAAAACTAGAAAGTGAGAACAAAACTTCCTAGAGTATTTGCGGAGCTTCCGTACCAGCGATAAGAGCTTAAATGTTCGTGTACATAGCTACTTTAGATTCGTTCACTAATCACTACACTCTTCTTCAGGTTCTAGATAATGTACCGAATGTGAGGGTTTTTATGATTCATGACCTGTTACCTGCTACTTGCTACTTCTCAATTTTCATGGCAAGATGCAAGATTGCTGTGAAACGCCGATCCAGCAAGCAGCAACCCAGCAACCAGAAACACTCTAAGCTCGTTGTTGCTAGCTAAGAGAAAGAGACATGCGCATGGAGGATGGGGGATGATGGCGATTTCTCCCTACTACCAGGTACCAGTAGCTAAAGAGACCTCTAGAGAGCACCTCACAGCTCACAGAAGCAGAGCTAAAGACTTTATGTTATACGGAGTAGTCTTTAGTCTTCAGAGCCAGAGCAGAGAGCGATGAGCGACGAGCGACGAGCGGTGACATGACATACTGAACAAGAACCCAAGACCAAGACCAAGGCCCAGGGACCAGGAGTCCAGGAACCAGGAACAAACAATAGCTATAGTTATTGGTTAACGATCACGGAACAAGAGCGCTACAAACAATAGCTATAGTTAATGGTTAATGGTTAACGATCACTCAACTCAACCTACGAGTAATCTACTCTACTCGACGATTGAGACAAGGGGATTATTGCCCCTTGCTTGAGATGTTTTTTCTTGAAGTTTCGACTCATGACTTCTTCCAAAACTGCACAGAGATTGTATAAGGTCGAACTGTACACATTCGACTTCGCCCCGGCTGTCGGCGAAGTTGCTTCCGTTCCAATCATTGTTTGATACTGGAATGTTGACTCGGGACTCGGGACTGCATGAGGCATGAGGCATGAGGTAGATCGTACAATGTAGACTACAATAGCAAACGTATTCCGCATGACATAAATATCTTATGGAAAAAATAAAAATGAAAACGCTTTTCAGCAACTTAATCCACTTTACTAAATAGTTACTGGTTACTGGTAAACTTTCTAGAGAGATAACTCTAGACATATTCACGTGTTCCGCGATTCGTGACTCATCTCAACCCCCTCTGGACAGTCTATAGCTATAGGCTCTAAACCATGAGTCCCCACGCTTTTTGGCTTATTCTTTAACATTGTGTGGCTTCAAAAAAACAAGGTCTTTCGCCAGCATTTGCACATTGAGTGAGTAAGTGAAAGCCTCTTAGCTTCTGTTATTTTCCACCTACCTTACCTTGCCGCTGCACTGCATAACTGCGTACCATTAGTCGAACAGAAAATGGCGTGACAACGTTCATAAATACACTACGACGGTTACGTGAGTTTGCGTAGACACTCGAAACGCTGAATCTCTTTCCTTGCTGCATTTGGAGCATAAAATGTTGCTTATTAATGTCATGTTTCTATGTCGTTGAAAATAACGACAAAGTCGGTGCAAACCAGAGCCGTAAATTGATGAAGTCGAAGTCACATAGACCTAATACCAGTATCCGGAAACTCCCCTTAGGGGGCCCACGTAAACGCTCGTAGGCTTGGAAACGTTGCATCTATTTTCTTTTCATGTGCCGTACACAGGTAACTTGAACTTTCGAATCATGCGTATTGTTTTTATAATTGTGACAATGGATTTTGTCGCGACCGGACTCGAGAGACGATGAGCTCGATTTCGATAAGTGGTCGAATGACTACCTGCATCAATAAAATTCCTACTGGGCCTACGTGAATTTTACGTAGAGAATTGAAGCATTGTTTCTTCGCTTTTCTGAACGTTTTGATTTCGATTTGACTCATTTTTTATTAAATGAGTGCAAATGATTGATGTTTCAAAAGCATTTTATCGCAAATCAGTTGTAAGACTACCCGAAAAAGGGATGATGCATGATGCGTCTATATCTCTATTCTCTATAGGATTTGCACAATATCCGGGTTCCGCTTCATGATCGTTTTCCGCCGTCCGACGATGCCGTCCGCATAAAAAAATTACTCTGTATGCTGTTTACCTGGTACTATAGTTAGCAAGCAAATAACAACGGTAAAATCAAGAAATGAGGCTTTCGAAAATAATAGTATTCGTTGTGTTCATCAGATCGTCGTTGGGCTTTCTAATGCTTCTACAATCGGCGAGGCCAACAGCACTCCTTCATGCCAACACTTTGCCGACCCCAGAAGAATCGGCACGTGCGTTATCTGATTATATGGCTAAAGCACACGAGGACAAATTGAAAGCTGTAGCACAATGTGAGAAAAAGTATCAGTTAGAAATCGCAGAGCTCAAAGCCAAAATTGCACAGCTCGAGCAGAACAAATTTGTTGCTATTTCCAGTGAGGACGACTCGTTTGTTTTCCCAGTCACCAACAAGGCCATGACGGAAAAGATAGCTGCCTACCGAAACTTTATTACGAAATACATTGTGAATGCACAAGAAGATAAAAGACGAGCGGTCGCAGAAGCAGAAAAGAAAGTGAGAGACTATTACGAAGAAAAACTCCGACAAAAGGAGCTCGACGCTAACGCAAAAGTCACAGAAAAGAGTTTCGCGTAAAGGAAAATCGCAAACGGATTGTCATAGTCAAGCTTTTATTGTATTTCAAAAGCTGGTAAATTATGCGACCTTTTGATCGTTATGCAGCAGGAATATGTTTTCGTTTAGCAATTTCCAGGACCGTCTCCGAGTACGTAGCGAGGGCTTGGTCAATAGTCTTCCACAATACAGCTTCTGCCTTGGCAATTTCAGGATCGTGACTTATTTTATCGCGACAAGGGAGAGCCGATGTCTGTTGCGATGCTCCCAAAGAGAAACGAAGATGTGTTTCTTCCGCTCTGGACTCGTGATGTGCTCGAGATGTAGGTTGGCTAGACGACCGTAACTTTTCAGAACAAGAGCTGAGATTCTGAAAGTATTTCTTCCAAGCATGCGATTGTACCTTGTGAACTTCTTCTAACATGACACGGTAACGTTTCTCGTACTCCACAGAAGAAATCCGCTGACCATTGGATACACAAAAATACTTCATTCCGCCTCTTCCCTTTTCACTTCGCGCGTCAAGAATCTTTTCCGCCAACCTGGACTGATTTGATTTGTATTCGTCCATCTGTTTCAACTGAGGACCCAAGCGCTGGTATATTGCTGCTTTATCAGGGGCCTGATAAGGAAGGACTGGGTCGACGGTCGGCGAAGACAAAACATACCCCGTGAGTTCTTCGATATCCTCTTTTGCGCTTTTTGCTTCACTCGAAGTGTAAGAATGGACGAGGCTTTGAGCTTGCTGTAATGTTGTCGCCATAGAATACAGTTGAGAGGGAGGAATGCAGACGAATGGTGATTCTTCCAACAAGATTGTATTGTTATCAGGCAGCTCCTCAGGATTCAGACTGTTGCGAGACCGTTTGGGCGCCCGAGGAGCGATATCGCGATTCAAAACCTCTGCCGTCAGTCCACTGTTTTCTTTCAAAAAATTACTCTGATCTTTTGCATTGATTGGTAACGGAATATGGCACAAACTTTGACGTGATGGCTTGGTCGCAAGTTTTTCGACGCGAACGGTGCTATCTCCGTTCTTGAAAGCGCTGTGATGTGTCAAATCCTGTAGAGGAGCTGAAAGTCTTCGCCGGCGGTTTGTGAGGAGAGCATTCGAAGTGGTAATGCCATCTGGTAGCGAAGAAGAGGAATCTTTGGATGATAGTGTTTGTTGGAAAGGCATATCTGCGTGTTTCATTCGTTCGACCGTGTTGGAAGCATTTTCGTCGCTCAAAGACGGCATTGACGGAATGTTATCTGAATGTTGATATATTGGTTGCTTGACTTCCATTGTAAAAGCTGGTTGTAGATGAAATGCTGGGAATGAGTGAATGGAAAGGAATGTTTGGCTTGAAACAAGGATAAGACGACGAGCATGTAAAATAATGAATGCAATGAGGAAAAGCATTCGGGTCGCTGAACTGAGAACACGCACAATAAAACGCTGACATGGACCCAAAACCAGGCGGGCGTGTCTTTACTTAGCAAAGACGATTGATACTTAGACTCAGTGAAAATTTATATAACTAATAATATTTTGTCAATCGGCGTAAGACAACAATTTTTCTGATACTCAGAGTGCCGCGCTTCTTGTTATGACTGTCGGCGGGCGCGCTAGATGACGTCATCACTAAAAATTGAACCCCAGCGTAAAAGTTTACGCGTGGACGGGAGGACGTGTTTTTTGAAGATGCGAAAACGAGACGTGTGAAAATCTACGACGTACGGATAGGCCGCAGATTCGGGCTGTTTGTTTTATTTTACTTGATATTATGGTGTGTAAAGCGTGATGGAGTCGAATGAGTGTTTCCCTTTGTTTTCCTGTTGATTTCTACTTGATTCGGTAGGTTGTTTGTTTGGTGTCAAGATAGCGTTCCTTATCTTCCCACTCTTCAGTATGTCGAGCTGTTGTTCCTCATGATAGGATTTAACGACATTAGCTGACAACCGTTCCGAATTCTTGATTCGTATTCCTGACGTGTATTCGGGATTGTGGTTCACGAGTCAACCTGTCTCACCATACTGGTTTCCTCGCACTCCCTCTCAGTCTTCGGCGTAATCCATTCTTCTTGAAATGTAAATATATGTAGTATGTATTGATGTATTGATGGCCCGGTCATCCTTTTCTTTCTTCATGCAATTCTCGTACATCGCTTGTTCGTAGTATGGCTTAATCCGTACGAGTTTCCTGATACATGGAATGTAGGTTGCAATAAGATAGCTTACAACGCTACTACCATCCCATGATGGCTTTCCGATGTCTTCTCAGTAGCTCCGTGTTCAACGGCTTTGTGAGAATGTCTGCTGGTTGGTTTTCCGTACCGATCTTATGAATGGTAATCTCCTTCCGAACAACGTAATCGCGAAAGTGATGTAGCTTGACTGCCAAGTGTTTAGTACGCGGTCTCCACTTGTGTGTGGTAGCTATCTCAAGTGCCCCACTGTTGTCTTCGAAAACACGACAGTGGACTTTCGGACGATGATCCAATACATCAAAGCCCTTTGCCTTCATTTCCTTAAGAAGCTCCATGATCGGAATAGCTTCTCGAAGGGCATAACTTAGTCCTGTGTACTCGGATTCAGTAGAAGAGAGAGCAATTTCAGTTTGCAACTGAGATTTCCAAGTGATGGGACATCCAGCATAGGTTATAATGTATCCATGTCGTGACCGGACGTTGTCAGGGTCATGACTTTCATCACGATGATAGTTTCCGCAAAAGTCTGCATCAACAAAAACCTCGAATGACTTCGACAAGTCTGGTTTGAGAATCATTCCTTTGTCTTTTGTTCCGAGCAAGTAACGACCCAACCATCGGGCAGCGTCTCCGTGTTCCTTTCGGGTTTCCTTAGAGAAGCGTGCGCACTGGTGCACAGCATACGCGATGTCGGGGCGTGATCCTCTTTCGAGATAATTCAGCTTGCCAATGAGTCTCGAGAAATGGAAACTGTTATCGAATAGAGGAGATAGTTTGAATCGCTGGAGAATAACTGATGATCTTGCAGGAGTTTCTTTCGTTTTTGCACCCAACGGTAAGCGTAGCTCATCAAGTACCTGTTGAATGAGATGTGGCTGTGTCATTTCGATCTCACCGCTTTCTTTTCTTTCGATATTGACGCCTAGAAAGTCGCTCAAGTCACCTTCAACTGTCATATCGAGAATGGCTTGCATTTCTTTGATTGTGTTGGCAATTTCCGTTTTATCAGGACCGGCAAGGATTGAATCATCAGTGTAGAGGACGTAGATCATTTTTCCTTTGTAGAAGACACATTCTTCGATGGCAGACTGTTCGAAACCAATCGACTTGAGTTTTGAAACAAGATATTGATTCCAAACGCGACCGGCTTGTTTCTGACCATAAGTGTTGCGTCGAAGTTTGAAAACATATTCACCTGGTTGTGCACCTTCGACTTCGAAACCTCTTGGAATTTTCATGTAAAGGTCTCGTTCGACTGGAGCCTGTGTAAAGGCAAGTACATAATCGAGTTGTTTTGTATGCCAGCCGTGAATGAGAACAAGAATGAGCAATAGTCGAATGGAATTCCAACTTGCAACAGGTGCGTAAGTCTGATCATAGTCTCGATGCTTGACCATTCGAGAGCCATCAATATTCAAACGAGCCTTCCACTTTTTCACTTTCTGTGTGCGAATGTCACGCTTGCGTTTCATTTGCCATACTGCAGGTAAGATCGTTGCGTTCTTGGGAACATCGTTGATGTGTTTTAGCTCTAACCCTCCGTGATCCATCTGCGAGTCAATTTCTTTGCGCATTGCCAACATGAACTGATCCTTGTCAGGCTCTTTCATTGCTTGATGAAGATACATTGTGTCTGGATCAGATGTCGCTTTGAATGCTAGTAATGGGTGCCCTGTGTCCTCTTCCTCTTCAGGAAACATTGCCTGAAAAGAAAAGATCTCTCCTTGAATCTGTTGATCCCGTATTTGAATTTCCATTGCAGCAATCAACCGTTTAGGTGCGGAGTGCTTTCGTGAAGAACGCCGTGTTGCAATGGGAATATTCTTAGGTGCTGTCGCTGACGTCGGCTGTGACTGAAAGGCTTCCTGGGAAGTTTCGACTGGATTTTCCGCCTCAGGTCGTTCCTGATTTGATGTCGTTGGTGCAGATTCTGCGGTAGACGATGGCGGTTGTTGCTCCCTCTCGAGCTGAGGGGGGAATGACAGGAGCTCCCTCTGAAGCTGCCGCTGGAGGCAGAAGGGAGAATTCAGCATCCGGTGCTGGTGGATCGGTGGTTGACTTGCGCTCGGAAGCGGCCACAAATCCAGCTTGTTCCTGCCAGAGCGAGACCGGTCGCTCTTGTTTGGTAGAGTTCTTTACTGTTGTGAAGAGTGAATCCAGAGTCACGTGAAATTGCGGAGAGACTCGTCCTGTCTGTAGGTTGAGGACGCCAACATTTCTGGAGTGTTGCGGAGATCGGCCAAGATAGAGGCCAATTCGAGATCGTTCCATCCATTTGCCACCTTTGGGTCGTCGTTTGCCCTGCTGGAGGGCGTCGTCGAGGACATAGGCTGGGCATCCGAAGTGGTGCCAATGTGTGGGATTTTCGTTGACGACAGTACCACTGAAAACTTGTTCGGGGGGACTGGTGGCCAGGATGTTTGAGCCATGGTGTCGCGTTGATCGAGTCATTTGCCATCTTGATGGCTGCACGGCCAGAGATGTGTCGTGACAGCTTCAGGCCATCGCTTTGCAGCGAAGATCAACATTGTGCGAGCCATATTTTGTAGTTGGCGGATTCGGTTTTCCGCTTTACCATTCTGATGGTGAGCGTTTACGCTCGCAAATGATAACCCCTGTTGTTTAGAATAACAGTCGCGGACCCAGTCTTGTGCGGCAAATGTGCCATTGTCAGCATGATAATGTTTAATAGTCACACCTCTTTGTTTGGCGTGGCGTTCGAAAGCCTCTTTGGCTTGTAGAGTTTCAGTAGGCTGAAGTGGACTTTTGTAGATGAACATAGCTGAGACTGGAGTATTGATCCACGAAGACGGTGGCTGCGGTGTAGCTCTCTGGTGAGAAAGCCAGCCATCTGGGCAATGAGACCAGGGCGTTCGGGAAATGAGCTGGTCAACTGATACAACTTCTCCAGGTTTACGAATGTGGTCAACTGGAGAGGCGTTTTGCGATAGTTTTAGTACGCCATGGTCGACGTGTTGCTTTGCCGAACTGACATGCGCTGCAAATTGGAACTGGACATTTGGCGAGCCGACGAGGAATAATACCTAGTGTCGCCATGAGTTGTAGTTTCTTAGGAGAACAGTGTCCGGGCGTAGGTGATATCGAAGGAACTCAGCTGAGACATTGTCAGGCTTGTCTTCGTCATTGTCGGCAATATCGTCAATAGAAGTCGGTCCATTGGAGTAGACGTCCGAAGTTGAAGTCGTCAGAATTCGTAACTGCGGGAGCGTCGATATCATGTCGAGATGGATCAGCAGTCGAAGTGTCACCGGTGGGGGACATATCGGAAGCGGTAGCCTCATAGCACATTGGTTCAAGAACGTCGTCATCGTCATCAATGTCGGCTTCGAGCAGAAGGCATGGTATTGCGAGTAACCCGATGCCAGGCAGAAGGTCGCGACGTTGGTTCGATGGTCGAGAGGAACAGTTTTCTTGTAACGACGCTGATCCCAGAAGAGTGTGCACGTGTCGTGAGTAGTAGTTTCTCCCGTTCCCGCTCGCGGCTTGGTATCTTTCTGTGACTTGGCCCAGTGCTGAGGGCTAAACAGTCGGACGCCGCCCTGCGGTACATAGTAAGAGTTCGGGATCAGAAACGTGTGAAGCATTCCCGAGTCGTCTTCGATCTTCCATCGGAGTGTGCCCATTCGGACATTGTCAATACGAGTGCCACCAAACCCCTTGATGTGACGTTTTGTAGGGATAGGGGGATCTTCGAAGTCACGAATGTCATGCGAAATACACGCGGTGCAACGATTATCGATGCCAACAGGTGCTGAGTCGGTGTCGAACGACGCAAAATTCATGTGCTTGCCATCCATTATTTGCATCGAAATTAACGACAGCGCCAAAAGTCGCGATTTTGATCGTTTGATTGGCTTTTTCTTTTTCTTCTTTTGCACCAAAGATAAATTCCAAAAAGAGTAAGTAAAGGAAGAATCTCCACAATCTTGAGAGGAGCGTCAGAATCGATTGTTTGGCGATTCTGCAAATAGAAATGGCTTTCGCCACCGGTGCGTAACTTGAAAGGATTTTGACTCGTCGATCGTATCGTCGTTTTGTTTCAAGCTTGAGTGACCAGGCTGCAATGTGCTGGCGCATGATTGTGTTTGACTTCTTGAGCCACGATTTCAACCACTCACACTTTCCTCGTTTTGATTTAGGAATGTATGAAGCGGTATCATTATCGGGCGGAGGAACAATCACGACCACAATGCAGATAGCTGTGGCGACGACGGAGAAGAGAGCAATGCTCGTAAACCAACGAGAAACTGCTCGCCACCACGCCGTGGTCAACGCTTCGCCACAGCGGAGCCTCCTTGGAGGCTCACTCGGAGTCGCTTTCGGTGTCGTCGTGGCCATCGATGGCCTCGAGCGCCTTTGCAAACTTGAGTTTCTTCTTCTGGTCGTTCTTGCCACTGAACTTCTTTTCCTTTTCCTTTCCCATGCGACAATCAACCGGCTTGTGTCGGCACCAGCGCTTGAGTGCGGTGCACCACCAGTACTCCTTGTTGTCGACCTTCTTGGGTTTGGACTCCTCTCCGGACTTGGGAGGTTCCTTCATCCAGTCGGCAATGTCTGTTTTCTTGTCCTTTGCCTGCGGAGAATCCTTTGCGTTGGACTTCCCTTTTGTGCTGGGAGTCTTGCCTCTGTTGTTCTTTCCGGCGTTGTTCTTCTTCTCCATGTTGCGGATTTTCGTTTCGAGTGCGAGAATTCGTTTGTCCGCTTGAGCAGAAGCCTTCCATTCGCCCACGGCCGACGAGGGATTTTGTACTTTCCTTCGGCTTTGTCCATGAGATCCTCGGGAGTCATTTCCAGCGCCTTCTTCGTACAGTTCTTCCTTGCTTTTGATGAACCGAACGAACTCGTCGTCTTTCGCGGCTTTGTAACCTTTGATGAGATGGATCATGAGGTCTGTCGAAGTCTCGCCGTGGTTGCGAAGCTCCAGCATGAGCGTTTTGACTTGGATGTTGAACTTCAAGATGTCCGAGTCAACTGTGCTCATGTATGCATCCAAACCTGCAAGTTGCGTTCGAATGTTTGACACAGTTGCGTGCGTTTGCGTGCCCGATACCTCAATGATGACCTTGAGGAAGGGAACTCCGGCTGTGATACCATTGATTGTGTATCTGTCGGACTTGATAACCACTTTTGTGCGTCCTGCCGCGAGAGAGCGAGTTCCACAACATGTTGTAGAGCATGATCGAGTCCTGTGCGTCGCGAGTTTGAGTTCCCACGTACGAGGCCGCATGGGCCTGAACCTCGTCGAGTGTGATCCTTCCATGACTGGTGAGAAAATGGAGGACGACGGGCTGCGAAGTTGGAGTATCGCTAGGTGCGGGATCTGGTAGATTCTTTCGAATCCTGCGACGTTGCCGTTGTTTGGTGAGCTCCAATAGGTCGAAAAGTCCTTCAGCTCGCAATTGAACAATTCACTTGAGTCGCCGTAAACGCTGCGGGTAACACTCTGAAAGGTCTTGATTCCTTCAGGGCGTGAGTAGTCAAGGATGCCTCGTGTCGCCCTGGGCGGGCACAAGAGCAAAGGGAATCGGTGCGGGAACGTTGTCTGCACCGCCTTGTCCCTGGTTTGCGTCTCCTTCTGGTCTTGACCTCCATCACCACCATCACCCCCGCCGTGGTGGCCTCCTGGGGCGTTGTGGGGACCTGCTCCGCTCGGTGTCGCCCCAGAGGCCGCGGCAGCGCGAGTAGTTACGGTAGACATGGTTCAGAGACGTTTGTAGTTGATAATACCTTAATAGATGCTTTGTTAAGCGCAGAGGAAGCGTGTGAAAATCTACGACGTACGGATAGGCCGCAGATTCGGGCTGTTTGTTTTATTTTACTTGATATTATGGTGTGTAAACGTGATGGAGTCGAATGAGTGTTTCCCTTTGTTTTCCTGTTGATTTCTACTTGATTCGGTAGGTTGTTTGTTTGGTGTCAAGATAGCGTTCCTTATCTTCCCACTCTTCAGTATGTCGAGCTGTTGTTCCTCATGATAGGATTTAACGACATTAGCTGACAACCGTTCGAATTCTTGATTCGTATTCCTGACGTGTATTCGGGATTGTGGTTCACGAGTCAACCTGTCTCACCATACTGGTTTCCTCGCAGAGACGAACATTGACATTGTAATCGCCACGGAGTATCATTCACTGCACTTTATCTCGCAACGCTACTGTTCTCATGATCTGCGTAAGACACTGGATATTTCTCGCTTTATTCGCAAGCGCGAACTGCGCCGAGGCCGCCAGCAGATGGGGCTTTCGCAAGCAATATACTCCGTTACTTTTCTTCACGGTGCCGAAAGGCTTGATTCCGGAATGCGATGCAATGGAACGCGCCGTGCGAGCACTCGAAAGGGATACAGGTATTCGTGTGGAACGGCTCGACTTGTTGCGTCAGCCAGAAACAGAAGCCATTTTGGGATTATTGACGCAAAAGACGCCTCCTTTTTGTATCACCGCGAATCTGGACAAAGTCTACATGTACCAACAGGAGGCAAAGCAATTGATATAATCCGCTTGCGTGCGTGGGCAAAAGGAAGAATGCTGTCTACCCCATCGGGTGTTCGTGGGAGTGTTTCTGGCATTTGTAGTCGGGCGCCCGCTGCGGCTCGTCAACAGCAAGAACGAGAAGAAAAGGAAGACATGATTGAGAATATGTCCTTGACGCCAACGCAACTGGAAGGAAAACAGAAAATGAAAGAAAGAACAAGAGAGAGTAACAACAAAAAAACTTGACAGTGGAATGTTGAGGAAATTAAGCTTGCCAGTTGTGAATGAGCATGAAAAGGTTGACACCACGTCGTTCTACAATACATGTAAAGCATTATTGACATTACTAAATTAACAATATTTATCTAAAGAGGTATGTCTTTTAGGTTGTCAATAGACGCCTCGATTCTTGTTTCAATTTTGCTTTTGTTATGAAAGTAAATCTACTATAACCCTAATGTGTAGATTACTTTTTCACGACTGCATCACGATAGTGAGTCATGAGTCAACATCAAAAACAGTTCCGATTGCTAATCTAACTAAAACCTTTGTTTGTTCTGCTTTTCTTGGTAAGTTTAGAGTAAAAAAAGTTCTGCGTCGACAATCGTTGCGAAATGCATGATGGTTCCCTTTTACTTGTACTCCGTAAGTTACTGCGTACTACCTTTAACCTTAACCTTGGTAAAGCCATGGAAATCACAAGACGCGCGTCGATTTCATTTTGTGTTCATTGAGATGTTTTCGTCTATTGACCATCCAACTGTAAATAGTTGCGCCCTTTACAATACGAACAACTCAGAAGACTCGAAACACAGAATAATGATGATGCAAGTCCTCCGAGCTCCGGCAATTGCGCGTTACGCTGTTCGTAACAACTCTATGAGAAACTTTTCGACGGTTCAAAAGCTTGCGGATTCGAATGCAGTCGAAGATTTCCGCAACCTCAACAGCAAAGCTGTCATGTATTTTACTGCTTCCTGGTGCGGGCGTGAGTATTCTACATCCAAAATGAAAGTTGCGTTTTCGAAAAGCCACCTCACTTTGTGACTGCCTTCTCCTCTATGTGCAAGCTTGCAAAGCCATCTCACCCATGTATCAAGAAATGGCTACCAAGTATACGGATATTGCGTTTGGTAAAGTAGATATTGATGAGAACGCTGATTCGTCAATGGAATATGAAATTTCGGCGGTACGTTGTTTGTGGAATACGGCCGGTTTGTTATTGCTTGTTGATGAATCATTCTGATAACTTCCATACTTCTTCCCTACTAAGGTCCCTACCTTTATTTTCTTTGAAGACAACAAGGCTGTAGCTCTTGTTCGTGGTGCTGATGTCAAAGGTTTGCAAAGTAACTTGGATCTGTTGCAAAATTCAAAGTAGAGATCTTTTTCGGGTTTACAAAGAAGCTCACGCGCCACAAAACTGAGCAACCTGTATTTGGATAAGAACTAGGCTTAATAGTATTATGCGTTTTGTCAGAAGATAGTGGGAGTGAAATGGTTCAAAATCATGGTGTTCTGCTCTGTTCTTTGCTACAAGCATTCTATTTTGTTATACACTTCGATACACGCGGCCCCAACCGGGAAATAGCATGGTATCCATCACGATGTGAACTCCGCATTTCACAAGTTTCTGTATAATCTTATTCCGGTGAAACACTGCCAAATCTTTGTTTCGACCGATTTTACTACGACCATGCAACTCCAGTAACAAACTTACGTGTAGTTGATGCTCTTCTACGGCGCGGCATAACGATTGCCAATCATTGTTCAAAATAGCGTATTCGGCGCCTTCTACATCCATTTTGATGATCAAATGAGAGTCATTTGTCATCAAGACGGTCTCTTTCAAAAGAGTTGACAGACTGATTCCACGGACAACAACAGTCGATTTGTCCGTATGTTTGCTGTCGTCTGCTCTTTTCGGCTAAGATGGAAGACCCCTGTCCAGCATTGCCTTCCACAAACATTTCAATGGGTCCATCACGGTCCGTAATAACAGTGTCCGTGTAAAAGGCTAAATTACGCACGGGGCGAGGTGTCGTTTGCATCGTTCGCGATGCAAGACGCTGGAGAGGCTCTGTTAAAGCTGGATTGCCCTAGCGAAGATGTCAGTTTCTTTCCTGTATTATAGTTCACCAATCATACCAATCTACGTACCTCCACTCCAAAGTAACAATAATCCTCAGGGCGCGTTTGATGCGTCGCTTCGCGCATTCGAGAATCAGCCCAATCGTGAATTCCTTCCCAGTGGGCTGCGTTGATAAAATTTCCAAAGCGCTTACTCCACCGGCTCCTTGGTGGTGGGTCAACCACACTCGTGTAGCTTTCCACCATGTAACCCGTGTCCAAGTGAAATGACGAGGGGCAGGGAAGATGGTAAAACCCGGCATTGACGAACTTGTAGACAGTATCGCCGATGTTGACACCCAAATCCCAGAATACCCTCCTACATGGTTGTATCGAGACGTTGTGGGGAATAATAGAAGGCTCTTCTGGCTGAAAAACTGCCTTGAGTCCTTGAAGATAATGGCCATTGTCAGCGTGACGGCACAGCGTTTCCAGCTGAGCGCGCTGTTCGGCGACAACAAGAGCATTTTGGAGACTAGTTTCATCATCGAAAGGTTCAATCTTCCGTGAGCTGCTCAACAATGATGATCTCTCCTTCATTTCCGTAAGAATCGCGGTGAAATCTACGGTCTTTGTAACAAGACGGGTCGGTCCCTCCCAGTTCATATTGACCACACATGTCAGAATGACCAAAGCAACCAACATGCACCGTAACGTCCATTTTTGGTGAACTCGTCTCGCATCGACAGTTGCGGGCTTGCGCGGACGCTGCAGCATGATGAATGATGACAATGTGTTTCACGTCAACAAGAATGATTTAGCCCGATCGACCGGTTGCTTGCCAATGAAAACGAAGGAGGATCAAAAAGTGCCGATCCTCGATCCTTGGCCGATGATGGTCGTCTGGATGCGGCGTTAAAATTCTGCCTCATCGTAGAGGCTATGTAGAATCTTGTACTGGAGGCAGAATTTTAACGTCCTTTACTGTCGTGTGAAACGATCAAGTATGTTCAAAGTCAGATTTACGTCATTACGACACTTTATTGGTAATCGGAGTTGACAAGCAGTATAGCTTGAATAGTAGCCTTTCTGTTTTTCAAGCTGTCACTACTGTAAGGTTTACTACTCCTTAATTCTTAATATCTCTGACGTCTGACGTTGACCAGAAATCGGAACTTCCAATTGTACATTAAGTTATATAGTGCATTTCAAATTTGTACGTTCCCTTTCCAGCCAAGTTCCTCGTCCGCAGTCCGCACTTCCATCCTCCACCCTTCATCTCCATGCAAATCATCGAACCAAAAAATCTTTCGGATCGAGGAGTCCGCGCATTCAATTCAAAACATGACAAATTTTTTTGAAGAATAGAGAAGACGATAGCCTCGAAACTCCATTTTGGTGAAGCGGAAAGGTTCTGTTGCTATTCAGCCCGCAATACTGTTGCGGAGTGAAAGGATGAATGAGACTATCTGAAGCATCGCGTATGCGAGAAATATTTCACGTCCAAGTTCTGGAAACCGTAAGTTCAGCTGCGAATTCTTAGAACCAAGTTTTTCAACCTCGAAACTGGTAATTGAACGATGGCAAAATTAGTTGTAATGAGGAATGAATATCAATGGGAATCTCTCCGAACAAACATGATGGATTCAAATATATCATCTCCATATCATTCATGGATTCTGAACGCTACTTTTGATCACCTTCATCGGTACTTCGTGTGCTTACTTGATCACAAACGACTTACTTCCATATAAACTTTGTCTTCTTGCAGTCTACGGATTGAGTTCATCGGCTGGTTCTGTTCGGCTTTTTCCGTCCTTGCACTCGAACTGCAGTAGCGAGAGATTCAAAGGCGTGAGGATGTACCTTGGAAAAAGGAGGATTCGATGATTGACATAACTCGCGTGTTGCAGAAGGCCGATCGCCGTACACTGTAAAATGTCTTCTCGAACTTATCGAAGATTGACAACAGCGAAGACCCATTCGTTGATGCGATCGACCTTTCTTTTGCGTGTTAGCGAGGCTTTTGCTTATAGCAATATAGAGCATTGGAAGATAGTTCTATGGATTTCTTCGCGCTACAATCATTGTAAAAGCGACCCGCAACAAAAGGTTGACAAAAGAAAGTAACAATTTGTTATGGAAAGGTATTGCTGTTGTGCTTAATTGTTCGTCACGGAGCTCAATCGCATTGTTGTTACCGCCTACAACTAAGTCCGGGCTGTGCTCCGTAGCGCAATATCTTGCATAAAGTGGGGGTCTAGAATTTTGGAAGGTGCGCAGCATTTCGGTAGGATCGAAAAATATGGTCCAGAATTTCTGGACCACCACAGACTACACGAATCCAGAATTTCTGGAACACGCACTTTCGTTCCCAAGGATTTACAACGAAGTTATCTGAACTTTTGGAACGCGTATTTTCTTTCGTTATGATCCCAAACACCGTGCCCAACGTACACAGCTTTTCGATCGGTTCAAAAGACTGGTCCAGAATTTCTGGACCACCACAGAAATTCTGTATGATCATGAATCATGAATGACTTTTCCAGAATTTCTGGAATTATCATTTGCTTACGTTATGATCCAACACCAGAGTTTCCAGAACTTCTGGAGCGTGCATTTTTCTTCGTTATGATCTAAACCACCATCCATAGAATTTCTGCAACGTGCACAGCATTTCGATCGGTTCGAAGAAACTGGTCCAGAATTTCTGGACCACCACAGAAATTCTGTATGATCATGAATCATGAATGACTTTTCCAGAATTTCTGGAATTATCATTTGCTTACGTTATGATCCAACACCAGAGTTTCCAGAACTTCTGGAGCGTGCATTTTCCTTCGTTATGATCTAAACCACCATCCATAGAATTTCTGCAACGTGCACAGCATTTCGATCGGTTCGAAGAAACTGGTCCAGAATTTCTGGACCACCACAGAAATTCTGTGTGACCATGAATGACTTTTCCAGAATTTCTGGAATTATCATTTTTTCGTTATGATCCAACACCAGAGTTTCCGAGGTTTCGGGAACATGCTTTTTCCTTCGGTATGATCTAAACCACCATCCATAGAATTTCTGCAACGTGCACAGCATTTCGATCGGTTCGAAGAAACTGGTCCGGAATTTCTGGACCACCACAGAAATTCTGTATGATCATGAATCATGAATGACTTTTCCAGAATTTCTGGAATTATCATTTGCTTACGTTATGATCCAACACCAGAGTTTCCAGAACTTCTGGAACATGCTTTTTCCTTCGTTATGCTCCAAGACACCTTGTCCAGTATTTCTGAACCGTGCATAGCCTTTCGATCGGTTCAAAAGACTGGTCCAGAATTCTGGACCAACACAGAAATTCTGTATGATCATGAATCATGAATGACTTTTCCAGAATTTCTGGAATTATCATTTTTTCGTTATGATCCAACACCAGAGTTTCCGAGGTTTCGGGAACATGCTTTTTCCTTCGGTGTGCTCCAAGACACCTTGTCCAGTATTTCTGAACCGTGCATAGCCTTTCGATCGGTTCGAAGAAACTGGTCCAGAATTTCTGGACTAACACAGAAATTCTGTATGATCATGAATCATGAATGACTTTTCCAGAATTTCTGGAATTATCATTTTCTTTCGTTGTGATCCAACACCAGAGCTTCCAAGATTTCTGGAGCGTGCATTTTCCTTCGTTATGCTCCAAGACACCTTGTCCAGTATTTCTGAACCGTGCATAGCCTTTCGATCGGTTCAAAAGACTGGTCCAGAATTTCTGGACCAACACAGAAATTCTGTATGATCATGAATCATGAATGACTTTTCCAGAATTTCTGGAATTATCATTTGCTTACGTTGTGATCCAACACCAGAGTTTCCAAGATTTGGGAACATGCTTTTTCCTTCGGTATGCTCCAAGACACCTTGCCCAGTATTTCGGAACCGTGCATAGCCTTTCGATCGGTTCAAAAGACTGGTCCAGAGTTTCTGGACCACCACAGAAATTCTGTATGATCATGAATGACTTTTCCAGAATTTCTGGAAAATTCACGTTCTTTCGTTATGATCCATACCACGCTCTCCAGAATTTCTGGAAATTCCAAGACACTTTGATAAGATCGAGAAAAATGGAACGTGTGGACAAACATTTCCAAAAAAATCTGTATGAGTCCTGTTTTCACTTGTAAAGAAAGTTTGCGCGCGGGCAAAATTACTGGTGTATCACCCACGCACATAGCAAGAAGCGAAAGAAATACTACGTAATAAACTTCGCATAATTAGAGCTTGAATCAGAAGACAAGCTTACTAAAGAGATTCAAATCCCTCTCTATTGTGTTAAAGATTTACCAGTAAAGGTCTTTTTCAGACACTTTGCCGTTTTTTATTAATCGACTTGTTGCTATAAAGCATTGCTGACATTCTATCTTTGGCCAGCGGCTACGCACCTACATAATACTCACCTGTAAAAACATGTTCTTCGTCACAAAAGCACAAACGACGCGACACGCACATACGCAACAACAACTGTTTCATCAAATCATCCGCTCGTTCGCTTCTTCTCCCGCAACGGCACCTCCTTTTGTACGATCACCCGTTCAGAAATATCCCCTCACTCCGACTCGAAACGTTCCTTCTCATATTCCGCGTCCTCCCTACGCACGAACCGGACGTGTTCCTCCTTCCGTGTGGCTACATCAAATTGCTTTACACACCGAAGATCCTGTCGAATTGCGGAATGCGGCTCGTTTGGCGCGACGTGTGCTCGATTTGGCGTGTTCGTCAGTACAGCCCGGTATGACTTCGGATGAAATTGATGCAATTGTACATGAGGCGATCGTACGACACGGAGCCTATCCGTCTCCTTTGAATTATGAAGGGTTTCCTAAATCGGTGTGTACATCCATCAATGAAGTCATTTGTCACGGTATTCCGGATCTGCGGCCCTTTCAATACGGCGACGTCGTATCGCTGGATGTCAGTTGCTACTTGCAAGGTGTGCACGGAGATAATTGTGCGACAATTCTAGTCGGTGACGATGAGGAAGGCAGTGATTTACAATTGGCACCCGCTCGTCGATTGATTCAAGCTACAAAAGAAAGTTTGGATGCCGCCATTGCGACTTGTCGTCCGGGGAGTTGCTTGACATCGATCGGAGCGGCGATTCAAGACGTGGCGGATTCGTACGGATACCAATCGGTTGAAAAGTATCGAGGCCATGGAATTGGTACAGAATTTCATTGTGCGCCCTTTGTCAAGCACTTTCGCAATCATGATTACTTGCGCTTGCAAAAGGAATGGTTTTTACGATTGAACCCATGCTGACGGCAGGATCTGCCGATTGTTTCGAATGGGATGATCAATGGACGGTAGCTACCTCGGATGGCAGTTTAGCAGCGCAATTTGAGCATACAGTGTATATAACTGACGATGGAGTGGAGATTTTGACGCTTCCAGACGAATAGTTGTCAACCAAACGCGCGTGTTCTTCTACAGATCAGAGGAACTTTCGCTAAATGCATGACAAAAGTCTCTTTTTCTGATGATAGAACTAATAAATATAGAGAGAGAGACTACTGTTTGCACTCAATAATACGGGTCCGGAACTTTCAAAGGGAATCGTGCGACGACAACTTCAAACGGGGGGCCTTCAGGATTTTCACGACTTCCCGGTACACAGCGGAAGTAACCTCGGATATGTGCACCATGGTCATTTTCGCGAGTGGTTCCAGCCATGGGTCCGGTTTCGCTGTTGAAAGAAAACGGAGTGTTCGTATGAACCTCGCCATTCGGTAACGTGTATTGAAAGACCTGACCAACAATGGGATCCTGACGCAAGGCTAAAAGCGGTTCTTGGTCTTCCCCGAATTCATCATCAATGGTAAAGCTCACCTCACCGCGACCGTCAACACCTTAAAGATGAAACGAGACCAACTGGTTCGTGCTTGCAACGGACGAATCGATCATTCGAACGCGAATATGATAGCTAAAGTCCAGTCCACGCTTTTCTTCCAATAGTCCACGCATATTTCCGAATACTGGATTGAAGTAAGGGATCCATCGTGCGCTGGCACGAACTTCGATCCCTTGTGTGACACAAACGGACATAAAGTCATTTCCAGCGTCAGGAAAGAGATCAATGCCGAGTATTGGACCAAGTACCGGGAGCGGTTTATAGAACCCTTCCATCAAGTGCGCAACATACTGTTTCAAATACTGCAGAAACCCTTCTTTTCCAACAATAATTGAATCGGTATCATCAATAGCAGTAGCAAGAAGCATTCGAACAATAAGGCCCTGCGGATCATGCAAAGGATCCTTCCGAACGGACAAACTCAGTTTGGGATTTGCTTGGGAGTTACTGAGCACGACATGATTGTGGGGGAAGTGAACTCGACTTTTACGCCGACGGGCCCCAGGACCTGTGCTTCATAAAGTCGCATCATATAATGCGTGCCGTGAAACTGAGTCCGCCCGAGGAAGGGCGCCCCAATGTCTTCTCGAGATGATTTCCTTGAAATCGTGCGTCGCCCTCCACACACCGCCAACCATGCGATAAGATCCGACGGTACTTGGGGGTGCTCCGCCCACGATTGCAAGGTGTTCTTGTCTAAACCCGGGACGAAGGTGTCTCACAAGGCTTCATAGTGATACTCTTTACAAAACGATAGAATATCTTCAAACATTCCCATCGCATCCAGTCCTTGTTGAGTTGTCGTCACGTGATGCGTATGAATGTGCCAAGCCCGCCAGCGTCGATAGATTTGTTTCCACTCCTTGATGTCTCGACGAATTGCTCGAAAGGAATCATTGGGTGCTTCTTTCGTATGTAATGAAAAGTCTCGTACACACAAGAGTTCCCATGTCTTCTCTTTATCAATGCAACGAAACACTTGCTCACAACGAGCGACGTCTTGAAATGTCAAGAAGGAAAGGAAATGATGCGTCCATAGTTCGGGAACACCCAAAACGTCCGTTGCATCCAGTGGTTTCGAAGGACGGTTATCGAGGTTCGTATCGTTCGCGAATGAATGTGGCATCTTTAGAGATGTTCAAATGAAGAGAAAAGGATGTTTCGAAAGGAGGAAGGAATGAAAGAAGAAGGGAAGAACGACAAAAGAGAGAGGTTCGTCAACGAATGATGCATGCATGCAATGAAGTGTGAAGAAAATACATAAACGTGGATAGGACTTAAAATATAACATTGAATTATTATCTTATTATTATTACATAAAATAATACGCGGGTATAATAGGATCGATGCAGTCTGATGACTGCAATCCAGTCGTGGATTCATACAACCAACTGTTTGGATCATAGTAAAAACATGAAGGTCAGGATTCGAGAGCATTGCCGGCTGAAATCGCAATTGCGCGATATTTCCAAGTTGAGAGCATAATAAGCTTAGATTTATTAATGTAATGAGTTTATAATCAAACGCGAAAAAGACAAGAAAAACTCGCGCTGCAGGCTGCATTTACAAAAGGATCGATGCATCTCGTTTTTTCGCCGTGAGACGTACCGGTACTTGGAATCATGGTAAGGCTATTTCGTCATCGGTCACGCCTGGGTCACGCAATGCATGACAGGATTAAAGAAAACCGTCCGTCTATCCGGTCGCAGGAGGAAAAACTCCAGCCGACGCGACGAAAAGACGACGATGAAACGATGATCGACGAGGACGAGAGGAGGAGAAAGAAAATGATTTCATCACACACCCACACAAATATACGAAAGTAAAGCCCATCTTTCTCTTTATTAGAAAACTAAAGAATCAACTCACGCTTAAAGATGATACGGCAATGCTTACCGTCGTCACGTCATGCAAAAGCGATAGCAAATCACCGACGCATTCTTTCGAAACGACCGCTCGCGGCTTCCAGTAATCACAATCACAATCGTCACAAAGATAATCACTCGGATAACAACCGAAGAATTCCTTCAAATACAGTCTCGAAGGATGGAGACGACAACAAGCAGAAAGAATTGAATCATGTTATGAAAGCATTCTTTCAAAATCGTAACACCGCACCAAATACTTCCGACAAATCAAGTCTTCGCCCTTTCCACCACAACAATAACAGACATCACAATAACAGGAATAGAACAAATGAACAGCAGAATTGGCGGCCTTTATTTCCCAAGCAACAGCAAAACAATCAGACGTCATCCTTGCAGAAGGATACGACGCCTCCTTTGACTCAAACGACAAACTCCAACAATACGAATGATTCGATACGAGCCTTCTTTCAAAGCACTTCGGCACGTAAGAATGCTGCGTCGCAGCCACAGCAGCAGCAGCAGCCGCCGCAGCAACCTTCGTCTTTATCCAGCAGCCGAGGGAAATTTCCTTGGGATCTCAAACCTTTACAAAGGACGTCGACCGATACGACTACTCCTCGAACCGACTTTGCATCCGTTTTGGATAAATACAAGACGTCTTCTTCGAACATGGAAAGGAAAACCGAGCCATCATCTTCAGTAACACCGCCGGCTACGAATACGACAACATCGCTACCGAGACCCCCGCCGCGTTCTGGGGTCGGATTGGCGGCACCAGCAAACCCACAGCCGTTCACGTCACCGCTCTCCGAAATGATTCGTAAGATGCAGTTGGCACAGCAACAGAAGCAGCAACAGCAGGAAAGTGGGAATGCAATGAATCCTTTGGCGAATGAACCGCGTTGGCGTACCAGTCCGCTGCGTGCGTTGCGTCAGTCGTCGCGCATAAACAACCAACAGCATTCAAACAACGGCCATAATATCAGTGTCAACAAAGCGAATGATTTCTTGAAAGCTGCCGACACGGACCGAACACGGCGACGTCGACCACGTAAACGACAACCTCTTCAAGTCGTACTGCCTTCCTACAGTTTGTCTATTACGGAAACATCGCTACTGTTTCGACAGCCCAAACGTCACATTGAACGAATCTTGCGTCAATTGGGTGCGGCGCAAGTCACTTCACTGGATCGTGAGCTGCTGGAGTTGGTGGCGAGTGAATGTTCGCATTTGCAAATTGTTGATCAACTGCAAGACAAGGAACATGATTCCGATGAGGATGAGGCCATTCGCATGAGTTGGCCGGCACGACCTCCGGTAGTCACCGTCATGGGGCATGTTGATCATGGTAAGACGACGCTGATGGATGCTCTACGGCGGAGGGCACCCGGTAATAAGATGACGACGGGATCTTCGAAAAATAACATCAAGTCCGGAAAGAAAAAAGGAGCACCAGCCAATGTTGGAGATATTGCCGGTACGGAAGCAGGAGGTATTACCCAAGTCATTACTGCGTTTCAAGTAGCACTGGAAGGTTCAGATGCGGCGGTTACTTTTTTGGATACACCGGGACATGCTGCTTTTCGGAATATGCGAGAATCGGGTTTGGAAGCCGCCGATGTTATTGTTCTAGTTGTCGCTGCCGAAGACGGACTGGCTGCACAATCTCTGGAAATACTCCAATTCTATAAGAGTCTTTTGGAACAAAATGTAGACATCTCCTTGGTGGTTGCCATGAACAAAATCGATCAACCAGGAATCAATCTTGAAGAATGCCAATATCGTTTAGAAAACCAACTTCTTCAAGAAGGCATTTTGGTCGAAGGAATGCCACAGACCGATGGAGATTTTTTCGGGTCGCCAGTACCTCTGTATCCCATTTCTGCAAAAGAAGGGACTGGTTTAGATGATATGATTGAAGGTCTTATTCTTCAAAGTGAAATAATGGATCTTCGTGCTCCAAAGGAAGAACCAGCGAGCGGAATCTTGCTTGATGCACGAATTGAGAAGGGGCTGGGGGTTGTAGTTGATGCTATTGTACGCAGTGGCGATCTGAAGAAGGGCGATGTGGTAGTGAGCGGTGAGCACAAGGGTCGAGTGCGAATTTTGAAATCGACACAAGGCAACACACAGGTCAGTGAGGCGTCAGCATCTCAACCTGTGCGTATCATGGGGTTTGACAGTTTACCGACCGCCGGCGATCTTTTCCGCGTTGTGGAATCCGAAGAAATCGCACAAGAATTAGTAGAAAAAGCTGCCGCGATAAAGGATACTGCGGAAAATAAACCAGCGATGATGGCCGCCGTTGAAATACAAGGTTCCGGTAAAGACACACTGGACAAAAATTGGCAAAGCAATCTTAAAGAAAAGTATGAAATTGGGGAGGCAGATTCTAGCATCATTCGTGTACCAATGGTGCTCAAAGCAAGTGCAGATGGCACTCTTATGGCACTTCATGAAGCATTGCAGACCTTAATGGCAACTTCAAAGTATAAGCTGCATCTCGATATAGTTCAAATGGCAGTGGGACCTGTATCGGAGAACGACATGCAACTCGCTGGTGAGAGCGGAGCTATGGTACTGGGTTTCGACGTGAAAGTTCCTTCTTCGAACGAAACAGAAATTCCTGTCTTTCAGAGTAAAGTTATATATTCCTTGCTCGACAGTGCTCGTGATGCTATGGCTGAACGCTACCTACCACCTAAGATGGTCGAACAAATTCACGGCAAGGCGGACGTACAAGCTGTGTTTTCTATTGGCGGTGTCAAAACTAAGGTCGCTGGTCTGCGCGTGCTTCAGGGGCGGCTGCATCGCCAGAAAGTAAACGGGGTAGCAATCCAATATCGTGTATTGGGGAAAGACAAAACGGTGAAAGTTGCCAATGGAAAAGTACTTAGTCTGAAGCAATTCAAACAGGACGTAGACGAGGTTGGAAGTGGTCAAGAATGTGGCTTGGCATTGGAAGGATATGATCAATACGAAGACGGCGACATCGTAGAATGTTTCTCTGTTTCCTCAAAGTATGAGTTCTGCTAAGTTTTAAACCGTTAAAGGTTAAACAGCGGATGAATTCGTACTATTGTGATTTAGAACGTTGTGCAAAACGGTTGACATATATTTGATGTTATTCTTTAACTAAGATTCTTCGTCAGAGGACGTATCGGCGACGGTGTTGCTCGATTTGAAGACAGTGATGAGAGAACGAACCTCTGCTACACTTGCCGATCCATTTCCAAGATCCAAAGCAGCAAACAATGCGTTGAAGTCTCCATCTGACATGGTTCCCATTTTGCCAGAGTCGACAATATTTTTCAGCTGAGCCCGACTAATGTGTTCACCGTACTGAGAGAGTTCATCCTTCATTCCGGCGGCCGAAAGTTGGTTGGCCGACTTTCCAACTGTAATACCTTGAGCAACGCGACGTGCGAAATCCTTTCGCGATCCTTCTTTGGCGGATTTCATTGCGTACATGTGATACGCGGCAAATGCGATGAACAGAGCTCCAACACCGATGGCAAACATGCCTACAGCGAAACCGGCACTCTTCTCGTCACTGCTTTCCGACTTCTGTTCTTCAACAGGCTCACTCTCTCCAGCGGGGGCACTCGCTGGCTCATCAGCGGGCGATTCAGCCGGCTCGTCGTCAGAGGTTTCGACAGTTTCACCTTCAGCTAAGACCTTGTAGATAGGAGAAGAGTCGACGATAGTTTCGCAGTTATCGCATGTGCGGCATCGGTGAATGATTTCACGGCCAAGCAACATTTGGGAGGACGAGATGTAGAGCCTTCGTAGGACGCAACCGTGGCGTGATTGCACGTTTCAGTGTCAACGTAGCAAAGGATCAATTTCAGCAATCGGTCCATCTGACTTGTAGAGATCATCATCGGAGCATCGAGCAAGTTCCAGTTCACGGCTTCCGTGCAGGGAGGGGTAGTCAGACCTCCCTTGTATGTAGACACCGAAGTCCTGGTTTGTGGGAAGATCGTACACGTTCACGGCTGAGGTAGCGTCCACCATGGCGAGCTCTTCAACGGCACCTGTTCCTACCGCCGGGCAAGTGACCTTTTGTTGAACGGCAACAAAGTCGTCTTGCAAACGACGTCCTTCGGGCACTGCGCAAGTAGTTTCAGCGGCGTTAGCAACCCTCTCCAACCGCGAAGGAAGTTCTCGAAAAGGGCATGATCCGCGACGTCAGCTCCAGAGGAGATCATCGTTCCGAACACGGCGAAAGACTCGCCGGTCGACTCTTAGTGAACAACGTGAAGCTCTGCTTCGTAATAGTCTCCTTCGATAGTGTGTTCCGAAGAGGCATGAACGTGAAACTGAAGAGCGTTGAACTCGTTATAGTACCGAAAGAGCAGTTATCGCCCTTGACGACTTCGACACCGTTCTTGGTGATGCCGTACTTGAGGTCTTCCCAGGTGCAGTCTCCTCCGGTGAATGTGTAAGCACTCATGTCGGTATCGCACTGCGCCTTGTTGTAGATAGGCACGGGAGATTGCCCAAAGCCGCTCGTCATGTAGGTGCTTCCGCACTGATTATCTTCGGTGTCGACGAAGGCCCAGTGATTGGGGCCGAAGCCGCTCTCTTCGAAATACGTGTAGAATCCTTGCGCAGCGTTAGTGTGTTTAGCGGCGACAGCCGCAAGAAGAACAGAGAACTGGAGCTTCATGGTGAAAAATGAAGGAAACGATGAGAAAATAACGATAGTGCGAGTAGCGACGACTTGTGAGAAAAAATGTGCGCCGAATTGCGGATGCACAAGGTAGGGAAGTTGCGTGAATGCATAAGTATGTCGTATCTTCCGGAGTGTGATGTAAAGTGTAGGCCAGCAAGAGACCTCGCGGACTTGATGACGTCTGAGGTTGAATTTCGTGGCCGTACGTCAGCCGAGTTGTCAAGCCAGATGTATCACCATAGGTATTCATCTGGCTCACAATTCTAGCCTATACTCATTCGAGAAATTGATACTGACGTCTTTACCTGAGTTTCGGATCGAAGTTTCGTAGCCACTCAACTTTGGGTGACGTGTCGAGATAGCAATCAACTCGCCATCCATCTTTGTCTACGTAAGTTCCACGAAGTTCAACCTCAGACGTCATCAAGTCCGCGAGGTCTCTTGCTGGCCTACACTTTACATCACACTCCGGAAGATACGACATACTTATGCATTCACGCAACTTCCCTACCTTGTGCATCCGCAATTCGGCGCACATTTTTTCTCACAAGTCGTCGCTACTCGCACTATCGTTATTTTCTCATCGTTTCCTTCATTTTCACCATGAAGCTCCAGTTCTCGTTCTTCTTGCGGCTGTCGCCGCTAAACACACTAACGCTGCGCAAGGATTCTACACGTATTTCGAAGAGAGCGGCTTCGGCCCCAATCACTGGGCCTTCGTCGACACCGAAGATAATCAGTGCGGAAGCACCTACATGACGAGCGGCTTTGGGCAATCTCCCGTGCCTATCTACAACAAGGCGCAGTGCGATACCGACATGAGTGCTTACACATTCACCGGAGGAGACTGCACCTGGGAAGACCTCAAGTACGGCATCACCAAGAACGGTGTCGAAGTCGTCAAGGGCGATAACTGCTCTTTCGGTACTATGAAGATCCCCCACACTCCCAACGAGTTCAACGCTCTTCAGTTTCACGTTCATGCCTCTTCGGAACACACTATCGAAGGAGACTATTACGAAGCAGAGCTTCACGTTGTTCACTAAGAGTCGACCGGCGAGTCTTTCGCCGTGTTCGGAACGATGATCTCCTCTGGAGCTGACGTCGCGGATCATGCCCTTTCGAGAACTTCCTTCGCGGCTGGAGAGGGTTGCTAACGCCGCTGAAACTACTTGCGCAGTGCCCGAAGGACGTCGTTTGCAAGACGACTTTGTTGCCGTTCAACAAAAGGTCACTTGCCCGGCGGTAGGAACAGGTGCCGTTGAAGAGCTCGCCATGGTGGACGCTACCTCAGCCGTGAACGTGTACGATCTTCCCACAAACCAGGACTTCGGTGTCTACACACAAGGGAGGTCTGACTACCTCCCTGCACGGAAGCCGTGAACTGGAACTTGCTCGATGCTCCGATGATGATCTCTACAAGTCAGATGGACCGATTGCTGAAATTGATCCTTTGCTACGTTGACACTGAAACGTGCAATCACGCCACGGTTGCGTCCTACGAAGGCTCTACATCTCGTCCTCCCAAATGTTGCTCGGCCGTGAAATCATTCACCGATGCCGCACATGCGATAACTGCGAAACTATCGTCGACTCTGCCCCTATCTGGGTTCTAGCCTAATTTTTAAACTTGATTTCTATACACAAATATCTTCAATATTTTCATACAGCTTTCTCCTCGTAATTACTCCCTCTAGTTTGTCGTGCTTGGCATCTTGCCTTGAAGGAAAACTGTTTGTTTTTTATTTTATTAAAAAGTGCACCAGCTAGTTTCGGTGGCCGGGTCAAAGCCCCATGAAAGAAGCTTCATCGTCAGACCTGAATTTTTTATCTTGAGGTCTCGTTTTGTATGAACGGATCGAATGAGTTCCTTTAGACTTCGCTTATTGAGTTATTCTCTTTGTTACATACTTCATACTATCTTTACACATAATCGCGTTCTTTCTCTGAATGCATTTTTCCTGGCGGCTCATTACGGATATGCCTGCTTGCTAGCTCACACACAACAGCTCCTGTCAGTGGCTTCTTTATTGCCTCGCTGCTTATCGACGATAGCTCTTCCAAGGTTACGTATCGATCGATCTTGGGCCTTATGTATCGCGAGGAAAGCATTTCCAGCAAGTACTTCATATCGGCCCTTACTTGTTCACCATTTACGCGAACATGCTCCGCAAAATCGAGCATGGTAGCTCTTTTCATCTTGGATATTTTTAGTTGTTCGACCATTGAACTGATTCCTTGAGCTTCGTCCTGCTGCTTGGATACACAAACAAGGCGACCGTGCTTAGCTAACGCTTTTCGAAGTGCTTTGAATTTATTAGGAAAGCAATAATCCACCACAATATCAATCGATCCCTCTACGACCCATCCCCAATCATCTAGCATATGCACTTGTTGATCCTTCATTTCGCCTTTACCGTGTACAAAGATTTCCTCCACACCCGCCAGTTTAGCCATGCGTATTAATGCTCGTGATTCTACAGTCAGTCCTCCTGTTATCAAAAGTCTTCTTCCCGTCAGGCAGGTGATGCTGTAGCAATAAGGACGTGCTCTACCGTGATGCAATGCCGTGAAGGCAGGCAGGTAAGCTGACATCAGACTTGCTACGTCTGACAAATCCACTTGATCTGGCACGGGCCACAATCGATCCGAAGGTATGGATACAAGTTGCGAATTCACTGTCCACCTGGCAATTGCCGCAACCCGTTTGCCTACCTCCAAGCCGTACTGCTCTGCTAATGCTGCATCACATTGCCGAATGACACCGACAAAGTTGGTGCCATACTTTTCACTCGACGATGATGCCGAAAATGAGTCATCAAACGAAGTGAACGCCGTAGCTTCGACGGCCACAATAACATCTTGATTCGCTGCTATGGTGTCTTCCCGCTCTCCGTGTAAATTGCCGAAAAAGGAGCTCCAATCGCAAAATACACTCGTGCAATCGTGAGGTTGCGATAGCTCTTGTGTCGGCGCTACATTTTCAAAGACTTCTGGTTCTGGTACAATTTCCTCTGGAAGAACTTCTCGTACGTCTTGTCGTTGCTCATCTATTTGTGCCTCTTCTTTTCGTTCTATAATACCGTCATCCTGCTGTTGTTGGTTTTGTTCACGTAGATCTTGTTCTAAATCACAGAGAAACGAGCCCCAATCACACATCATATTTGTGCAGTCATGTGAGTTTGCGAGATCTTCGTCGACGACCTCCTCTTCCTCAAACTCTTCCGATGAAAGGGAGTCTACATCGTCGTCGTCGTCCTCTTCCGACGATGACGAGGCAGAGGAGCATGAAGACGAGGAGTATGTCGTTTCACTGTCTGCTCGTGCACGATATCGATAACGCGATGAAGATGGCTGTGCCGTGACTCGTCGATGCTTGACAATATCTCGCTCATCGTAAGAATTGGATCGATCAAAGGATGAATAGTTTTCTTCTCCGTAATTTCTCCCTGACCTGTTGCTGAGCGTGTAATGATTCTGTCGTGACGGCATTTTGGCAGGTTATTGCGTAATAATCGTTCTTGTTATCCCACCAAGTTGTTGCTACCGGATTACTTCACTGCTTTGAAATCAAATGGATGACTTCTTTGTTCGACGTTTGTTGGTAATGATGATTCTTATGTCTCTTGATGGAACGTTGAGAAATCTTCCATTATTATGGTGGAGTTTCAAAATTTGAACGTTCCAACGGACGAATTTCGCGGTGGCGTTCGGACACGGAACTCTGCATTTAAGCTATATGCGAAACGTAAAGATCTCTTAGCGTTAACCTTACAGTGATTCAAGCACGCAACAACATGCAACTCGATCGAAAAATTAAAGACGCGACGACGATGGCGTTCATTACAAATCAATGTTCTTCTTTCTTATTACCTGTTGCCGTGTTATAACTCGCAATCAGCTCCCATTCAATACAATAAAGCGCACAGAGTAATACATCATGTCACTCTACTACAAACAAAAGTTTCTAGACGTGTTGAAACTGATACACAAATTGGAACCGTCACCCGGCTTTTCGCAAGCTCTCGGAACTACCTTTCATGATTTAACTTCTTCTTCTTCAGCGTCGTCATCTTCCATACAAGTCGAAGACAAAGGGTCGACAGTACGCGTAGAATTACCCGTCAACAGTTCCTTATATATAGAAAGTAAATCAATTACGCTTTCGACGTACATGGCGATTATGGATGATTTGACAACTTACTCTCTCATGACAGTCGATGGAGGCCGTCCGGGAGTCTCTGTATTTATGAACATGGAAACAACGGGTTCCTTGCTGTCATCCGTCGAACGACTGGCGATTACGGCACGGACACGTAAAGTAGGACGGAATTTAGGTTTCACGTCCGCCGAAATTCGAGATGCGGCAACGAATCGCATGATCTGTCACGGATCACACATCAAATTTTGCCCATGGGTTTTCTAGCAGATTATTTATTACAGTACGGATGGCCAGTCATTCAATGGTGGTATGGATTGTCGCACTTTCAGCCGCCTGTGTCAGCGAAGGAACGACTTTCCCTACACGAAGTCATGTCGTCCTTTGATACCAACACTGGATCTTTTCGTGTGAAGCCACATCATGCAAGTTTAGGAGGACCTATTCATGGAGGCTGTCAAGCCGTCTTGATGGAAATGGCAGCGTCTACAGCGGCCGAATCCACATTGCCGGGATGTTATCTGCAAAGTATTTCCATTGAATATCTGGCCAAACCATCCTGTCCGCTGGTCGATACACAAGTACGAGTTGTGCATCAAGATTCGTATTCTTTGACGTTAGAGGTTCTGCTGCTATGTAACGGCAAAACAAAAGCGGAAGGAATACTCAAATACATGAAGATGGATGCGTCTTCGAAATTATAATGGCTTTATTTGTAGAAGTATTGTATAAAAATATCATTATTAAATGCGAATCAATGCCTTGTAAAAGCCATTACAAGTCAAAAAAAGAAACGTGTGTTTCGATTAGGATTGGTAGCGATCGGCACAATACTGTCGACAATACGACGGCAGCTTGCGACTCAGTGAGTTTTTATCTTCCAGCGAAAACTGCCCTTCCGGCAACTGGATGATTTCCACTTCATTGTTGGGACATTCCAAACTAATTCGACTATAGAATTCGTCTTCTCGATACAAATCGGCCGTGACTCTGTCGCAGTCATCACAATACCACCACTTGTCTTCGCCGAAAGGAAAAGGGATGCAACTTATGTAGCGACATCCAGGACACGGCCCCGCTTGTTCCATGTCCATATTTGCCAATAATCCCGTCGTCACAATAATCATGACGAGCGACACAATTAATCCTAGAAAGCGAACAATCAGACGCTGTGTTTGTTTCATCTTGGAAGCGTCGACACCGAAGAAATTGACTTTGAGGGGTTCAATGATCGACCACCCACACGCCAAACCATATACCAAGCCACCCAGATGTGAAAAGTTATCCACATAAGGCTGTATTGAGAGTATTAGCGTTGTGAGTTCAGCTTGTTTCGACAGCATCACAATTGTCGGGACGGCCCTGAATGACGTACCGTAAAGCCAATCAGTGCATTGACGACAATGTCCACCACCAACCAAATCAACGCCCGTACATGTTGCCGCTTCGAAATTTCATCATTCTGTTCCGTAGTTATGAATAGCAAAGGCCAGTTCATGGTTATATCGGCAACACACCCTCCGATTAAACCAAAGATCCCACCAGAAGCTCCGACACTGACATATTGCGGTAAGAAAATGGCACTCAATATATTTCCACCCACACCCGGAATCAAGAAGAGTAAAACAGTATAAAGAGCACCGTGACTTTCTTCAAAGGCGCCCCCGATGAACCATAGCGCCGCCATATTGACGACATAATGTATCAAACCGGCATGCAGCACGAGAGGCGTAAAAGACGAAACCATTGCCCTTCTACCACAATTTTGGACGTTTCTCGTGCTCCCGCACGAACGAGAGCTTCCGCCGAAGGCCCTATCAAAGGATTGACACTCAGCGGTTCTACGTTCCAGTCATTGAGTCCAAATTCGACGACCATCATAATTGCACACACCGCAATCAAAGCCCACGTAAAGTACGGTCGTACCACTTGCGGACGCGCCTCGACGTAATCACTCCACGCCAAATAAGGCGCTTGATGTTGTCGTCGCCATGCGGCATCTTGCGCCCATTCTAAATCCATGCGGGTTTGTGCTAAATGATGATAGAGACCGAAAATCCCTCCCGTGACTTGAGAATCGCCGTATTTCTGACGACGCTTTTGTTGTGCTAAACGAAAATCGAGGACGCGGCGTTCTAATTCGGGATCGACAAAGTGAGCGGATGTCGTGCTTTCTTGTGATAAGACGTGAATGAGATCTTGTAGTGAATAGGTGCGAGGAGGTTCGGAAGAATCAGCACGACTTGACGCAGTTGTCATTCTTTTGGGTTCTCGTTTGATAGAATTGTTATGCGTATTATAGTGTTCTTCTTGCCATTCATGTATGCTACGAGAATACGGATGACTCGGCATGATTCTTTGAGTTTGAAACGGAGCAAAGGAAGAAGCGACTTTCAAGTGATCATTCGCCGGCAAACCTTTTCTGTAAAAATGACACACATGTGTTTGGCAGCACCGCGCAAAACGCAACCGTTGGATCGAGATTTTGCTGCGAACGCTACGATTAACCCCTTTTAAGTACTAAACGTGTTCCATTACATTATGTCGTATAGTAAGTATTCGGGAAATTCCAAGGACTAAGGACGTATACAATTACCAATTACAATAAACAAATCCCTAATAATCCTAAATATTTATTCCTAATTTTCCTGAAATGCGGATGCATTTTCGACATTTGACTGAATTTTCCACTGGTTTTTCTCTTTTGTCACAAATATCGTTTTTTCTTTCTTTCAGAAACTCCGATTTCTGAATCACTGTAGACAGTTAGACAATTAATTCATGCTCTCACCTTGGAAAAATTACGCGCAATGGCGATAACCTTATTTCAGCCGGCAATGCTCTCGAATCCTGACATTCATGTTTTGACTATGATCCAAACAGTTGGTTCTACGAATCCACGACTGGATTTCAGTCATCAGACTGCATCGATCCTTTTGTATATGCAGCCTGCAGAGCCAATTGTTTGTCCTTTTCGCGTTTGATTATAGTCTCAATACAATAATAGATCTAAAGTTAATTATGCTCTCACCTTGGAAAAATTTCGCGCAATGGCGATTTCAGCCGGCAATGCTCTCGAATCATCCTGACATTCATGTTTTTACTATCATCCAAACAGTTGGTTCTACGAATCCACGACTGGATACAAAGTACCCCGCAACGATGACTTGAGCGGGAGCTTTGTCAGCATTTGTAGTAAGGTTTAATTATTCGTGTATCTATCCATAGCAGTCTTCAAAGAAGACTAAAGCGGCGTACTAACAGAGATGCCACAAATAATAAAAAAGGTTAACTTGTGATAACATGTTGTAGTGAAGCATTATAGCGTTACCTTATAAAATTGTAAGCCTCTGAATAAAGTAGTTTGTTACCTTGATCATTGATTCGAATTGCGTGAATGATGCCGTCCGTTCATGGAAAACGAAATGTGTGCCTTCTATGGTAGTATATCGACAACCTCTTTAGAGTTGCATGGGATCCAGTCTCGGTTCGGTCACAATGCCGATTCCACGAGCCCCATTCTTGCATTTATGAAGTGCTTCAGGATCACAATTCAGAGCGAGCCACGGGTGGGTCAGAGCTTGATCGGCTGTGTAACGGTACTCGATATTGTAAGAAAGCAAGGTTGAAACAAACGCCATGGCTTCATCCGACACGTCACGGAATAGTTCGTGGGGAAAGGTATATTCACCCTGAACAATGGACGCTTTGATGGCTTCGTCGTTCTTTCCGTAGAATGGAGGAGCGCCACTCAGCAACATATAGACAATGACGCCCAGACTCCACAAATCACACGCTTCGGTGTACGATTTCTTTAAGACTTCGGGTGCCACATAGTAAGAGGATCCTACCACTCGACTTAATCGTTGCCCGGCCGTAAAGTGCGTCGACAAACCAAAGTCGATCAGCTTGAGTGGACTCCAAACGTCTTTTCCAGACTCCAGTACCCAATTCTCCAACTTCAAGTCACGATGACAAATGTTCCGTGAATGGAGAAAGGCCACCGCGGAAAGCATCTCGCTGACGGTTTTGGCTGTAACAAACGAAAATCTAAGTGAGCAAAGAATCAAGAGAGAAAAGCCAAATGGTCCGTGTCAAGAGATTTCTTACCTGCATAGGACTCTGTAACACCGTGTTTGGGATGCGTTGTCAATAGATGAAACAAGTCACCTCCGCGACCCAACTCCGTGATAATGAATAGCTCATTGTCTACGCAAAAGACGTCGTAAAGTCGAATCACATTGTCATGCCCTCGAAGTTCTCTTAGGACATTGACTTCTTCTTGTAGCTTGGCAATGTATTTGGGATCATTCCGCAGCATGACACATTTGCAGGCGAATTTCTTTCGTTTGCCCGATCTTCCGGAGCTGTGCCCTTCTGGTTCCCCTCTTGAAGCAATACATACTTGCCCATACGAGCCCTTTCCAATGACCAAATCGCGATGTAGTAAGTATGCCGGCCGACGTGGCACTACTTCGGAAGAAGGCTGGGGAGAATCCGCAGTTACTGCCGGAGGCGGCGATGAAGGCTGTATCGAGTCCGGCGGCGTCGATGATCCGAGCATCGGACCCTTGAAGGGCGACACACCAAACGGATCGGGAGCATGCATTGCTCCGTGTCTTCCGTATTCCGTGTGTTGCTGTTGCGGACGAGAACGCCGATCTCGCGAAGATCCGGATAGACGGTTGCGGTTGTGGTGATCATCCATTACAACCCGCCCCATCGGATCGTAATGACTTTGCGGCCCCGACTGCTGTGAATGGTACGGCGAAGTCTGCCCATACTTGCTAGAACGTGGAGGTTGTCCGTCTACGTCCATAGGCATTGTAGAAGGTGGCGGAGCTCCGTATCCGCCGATAGGACTTTGTTGTGGTGGCGGCGGCTGATGATGATAAACAGCGGAGGAAGCGCTAGGAGGCATTTCGTTGCGAGGAGGCTGCGGAAAATCGCTCGGATGCGACTGTTGGCCTGCAGAAGGAACAAAATTATTCGACGTCGATGCTTGCCCCCGTCTTAGCCACTTGCTCATGTCTGTTGAAGAGAACGTGGTGTTGCTTCGCGAAAGAAGGAGACTTTCGCGCGGATGATTATGTCCTCAAAGTCGAAAAGAACTCGAGAACTGCCGAAACAGAAGAAGAATCCGAGGAATCGAGAAATATCAATACAGTTGACTGATCCAAATCGGTCGGTATCGATCGCTTTTCTCCGTTTGGCTAACAAATTAACGTCTGCTCCGATTCGTAGATCTTAGAGGTGCAGAAACGTGTCAATTTCTCTCACAAACGGAAGCCGACGAGTAATCCAGAAACGCCGAAAGCACGCGTAGCGCCTGTGCAGCAATTTATATTGTTGTTATTCAAGAAATAACTCTGCTTTTTCGTCATTCACTTGCTCGTAAAAGTCTATCGGTGTAAACAGACTTCGAACAATGATGGACGGATGCGAGAGGAAGACCAAAGCTGTGTGTGCGGAGTGCGTGTAAAAGGGTGAGTGTTTCTGTTGGGCGAATAATAACTGTTGTTTCCTCGACTTTGCGACAAACTGTACAATTAGGGGACAAGATTGCGCAACAGGATCGCGGGTATCGCTGATTGTCGCATGTGCGAGCCGTCATACTTGGGTATTTACGGAGTGGCGGACGATAATAATCGATGAGCGAGCGCAAATGACATTATACTATGCCAATTGTAGTAGTGTCGTCCGGATCGCTCGTAGGCGAGGCATCTGTCCGTTTTCGCACGCAACGGTACTCACAAATAGAAAATCAAAACCGGTTTGCGATGCAGTGGGAAAACGCGAATGAAATCGCCCTCAACAAGACTCGATTCTCGATTTTCGCCGACCATGGACGACCGGTGAACGGACGCCACAAGCAAACAATGTCAACACGATGTTGTTTTTTTATGATAGAAACGAAACAAAAGTAAACGATGCACATTTTTGTTTCCAACGAGCAGGTGGAGACGTACCTCTTTGCTTGCAAGAAAAGATCAAGAAAAATATTGTTGCTGTCGGTCCATGGTCGATGAACCCCCGGCCTTGAACAAGAGCTTGGAAGATGTTTCATCCGACGGTTAAAAGATCTTTAAGTAATCATACCTGATCTTGGTTTGATAGGTGAGAATCAGTCCCCGCGAACTTTCTTAAGAAATAAATAAGACAATGGCGAGCAAACTTGCCAGTTGGAACCTAAATACTCGTCCAATGACACTCTAACCGAAAGAGACCACGTTTAACAATTATGTCCAACGCAGACTAGTCTATAGAGTACTTTACAAAAATACCGGTGTTCGACTCCGACCACCGACGTGGTTTGCAGCCTGAACAATGGCAGACGTCACTTTTACCCGTAACCCTGACGTAAAAGATTCAGTGATCAAAACTATGGCTTGCATTGGGGAAAAAACAACGGTAGGTTACAGTTTACAACTCCTTCGAATCATTATACATGCAATTCCTTCAAGCTCTATTTTCAGCACAAAAGAAAAGTCAGTTTATTCATTGTAACCGTTAAACTACGCAGTTTTCTCGAATCTGTAATGGTGTCGTGCTTAGTTGACTTAACACTCATGCCGAATCCATTAGATAATGAAGCTGTTCCAGGAAACGCTGCACATCATCGGATCCAACTCGAATCACGTGACTGTCATGCCCAAAGGAAAAGGTTCCTGTCATAGATTGTGCGGCAAGCGCAAAATGCTGTCCCCATCTATTTCGTACCCAATCACCTGCTTTTTCCGTGTACTCGTACCCTGCCACAGTGTAGAAATCATCGTCTTTCGCCAGCAAGATCAAAGGACGACCGACCCATTTGCCGTTAACACGATGCAGTTGGAAAAGATACTGGGCCAAGCGCGTCAAGACCGCCGGTTTGGCCAAGACAGGTTCGTCACCGACGTAGGCGTACCGGAAGTGAGCCAGAGACGTGATCGCATTCCGTTCCATCAAGCTAGCCGCAGCAGCAAAAATCTTTTTCTGTAGTTTCATTGCTAAATGTAATCCATACCCTAATGGATTCCCTGTCAGGCTTCCACCGTTCACTAGATTGTCTTCGTTTTGTAGATCCATCACACGAGGGCGGTGCATTGGATTGCAAGGCATCGAGTGCGCGATTGAACATGTCGTCCTTGTCACTTCCGAAATCGAGTAAGGCAGCTGCCGCATGAGCGGCATCGGCCGCCGAAAGCACCGACTGATACCCCGTGATACGAAGAAAGCTGGTGTATTCCAAGTTCTCCAATCCATATTCCTCGGCATACTCTTGAAGTTTGGACGCTAACATGCGCCGCAATGCCGGCTTCATAAAGGCGTACGGTTGCTGGCATTCCGTCAAGGGGAATCCCATCTTGGCGAGTAACTCCTTGAGTTTGTTCATGCCCGCCGGTCGATACAATTGAAGTTGTGTACTGACCGTGTCGGAATACATCATGGCATCCAACAACGATGAGAATCGCAGCAAGAAGAATTTATAGTCCGGCTGAGAAAAGACGCGTCCGGTTCCCCGCAAAGATAGTTTCGTTCGCTCACCGGTGGCTCCGCTGGAAGAAAGTTGCTCGGCATAGACAGTGTTTCGAGCCCGCATCGCGATATCATCACTGTCATCCGCATCGAGTTTTTGACAGGCTTGTCGCAACTGTAACGCCAATGTCGAATATCCCGTCAAATCCAATCGTCCGTGCCAGTAAGCATCCGTGACTCCGACACAAGCCAACCAAAGCAGCGTCGTGTGGTCTCCAAACCGCAATTGCGTGGCCAACTGGTACGCCACAAAGGCCGCCGGCGCCCCGTAATAACTTCCGGCCGAATAATATCGTTCGATGCGCTGTCGACGGTCTTGTTGCCACTGTCGCGGTGTCAAGAGCGACGATGTTGACTCGGCCGTCGGTTCGGTCGTTGGCTCCGTTTCTTCCATTGTGTCGGTGTCGCGTTCTTGTTCGTGCGATTCTTCCTCGTCTTCCCTGCGAGGCTTTTTTCGTTCGAGCCACCGACGAATCGTCGTCGTCGTCACTGTCGTCTTGATTCTCTTCTCGGTGTTGCTGTGGATCTCCGGCGTTTTCATCATTTTCATCTTGATATTCGAATTCTCCTTCATCGTGATCGGACGATGCCACGGATGGTTCATCTTCCTCCGATGATTCATCATCATCTTCCGACTCGGACGATTCATTTCCACTGAGATTTTCTCCATCACTGGGTATTTCCGTTTCATCAATATCCCAAAAGACGACAATATCCCGATTGGCGTGAATATTGGCCAAATGCACGGGCCGTGCCGGATCCAGTACATAAATTTGTCGTCCTTGATACCATTTGGTTAAATTCTGCGGCGCACCCATATGCAACAACACCACACACGTCGCGACGGCCGAAGCTTGTTTCAAATCTTCTTCTAAATTGGTACAACACTGCAAATGATGCGCGACATGATCGGCGCGCAACAAGAACGACAGAATGCGGGCCGCACACAAGGCATCGACCGTCGGACGACACAGAATCCAAACGGAACCGTCTTGTCCGCAATCTCGCAAGATTTGTTGATAGCCGCGGTGCCAGTATTCTATTTCTAATTTCATTCTTGTTTGATATTGTGTTGTGAGTTGTGATGACAATGCGATCGATTGATGCACTCTCTTTTCGTGCTGTGCGCCGAAAGGACGAGAAAAAAATGAGCGCGAAGATCGTCATTTTGAAAAAAATAACTCGTTGTGGCGCGCCGTCGGGGAAGCAACTGACATGTAACAATAACTCGTGATCGGCGTCTTTCCACCACTGGAACGTTCGGGAAAAAGTGTACACTCACGTAGCCCCCGTAGAAAACGTACAAAGCCGAGGTGCGTTCCCGGGTCTCCTTATTATTTTTTGACACCACCCAAGTTCTTTTGAATGCGAAGAATGTATTTTGTGCAATTTTGTGTTGTTCTGTTTTTCGCACGAGTCAGTCGTCAAGTTTTTTGAAGTTGCTCATCAGTTGCTCATTTTTTCAACTCTGTCTTCGTCTTCACTCCAGTCATAAGGCCCACGCAATGGACCGAGTCCCCGTTCGGACAACGTCTCACCCCCTGGAACAAAGATCATCTATTTCCGTGGAAGAAACACTAGCTGATTTGATTGGCAAAACATATGAATTAAATCACGAGGATTTCCTTCTCATTGGGGACGGATTTCGTGGTAATATTCATAGGGAAGATATCTGCACTCGAGAGCCGCTCGCGTTTGCGATTCTTTACTTAGGCTTCCTTATTGCTCTACCTGTCGGAATAGCCGTGATCTTGTTCAATACTATTGACAAGTCGATGGATGAAGATACCGAAGGACCGTCCGCCAGCTACATATTTCTATTCATCGCCCGCCAATTTGTCGGGCTAGCGGTAGCCATCATCTTACAAAGTCTGACAAAAATTGCAGTGCGTGGAATTGATACATGGCTTTCCAAACGCAAATTCTCATCTTTTGACTTGTTGCCATCGCTCCTTCCTGTTGTGGGCTCAACACTGAGTCTCTTCATTACTCAAGCTTTCGGGCGACCTCTCATCCTATTCTTTTGGAGCCTTTTTAGCAAACGATGGGTAAGCGGACCACAGCCCTCGGCGCATCACTGGCTTCATGGGCAGGACCGCCTGGAGATATTCAACGCTTCTAATCCCTCCGGTAACCTCGTGGAGAATGAGTTGTATTTGAACATACTGAACGTCGCCCTGTTCCTGAGCATACTGATATTTGTCAAGCGATCGGTAGTGCGAGTGTACCTTTACAGACAAGCATTCCTGTCTTATGGACTCAAGCTCATACAAGTCATGAAGAAAACAATTATGGTCAGAGACCTATTAAAGCTCAGCGATTTCTACAATAAATCCAGGCGCAACCATTGGTATATCCAAACCATGCCTACCAGGCACCTTAAGGGTGAACAAATCATCAATGTTCCTTATCGGATACCAGTAACCCCTGAAGGTATCAAACAAGCAATTCAATTTGTTTACAAAGATTTCACTGTTACCGACCAGCGGCATGAGGACAGTTCAATGTGCACACTGTGGCTATTTCGGAGGGCCATGGAACTTATGAAGGTAGCCCCCTGGCTGGAACCTGCCGAAGAAGTTTACAGTGATGCACATGGGATGCAGCGAGAACCGGGAGGAAAAGACTTTGTCAACTTTTTTGAGACTGTTGCGTACCTCGCCGTTGATCATGAAGGTTACCTTGTTGAATCGCAAGTCAGAGAACTAGTATCTGTGTTTCAACCCGATCGTAATGGATGCATTCCCGAACGTGATTTCGTCCGCATAATCCGCGTTATCTACCGAGAGCGCCAATCGCTAAGAGAAATGATTCATTGGATTGCGCACACTCATAGGCAGTTTGAACAATTGATCAACGTTGTATTCTACGTTGCGGTAGTCATCACAATCCCCTTTTTCTAAAATTTGACCACAAGGATCTCCTCTTACCAATGGGGGCTATCATTGCTACTTGTACTTTTGTGATTGGAAGTGCCTGTTCGGACTATACCAAAGGTTGTTTGTTTATTCTGATGCGACTGCCTTACAGCATCGGCGATTTTATACAAATCAATCCATCTGAGAACGTACCCTTTTCAAAAGAAAACATCTGTCGCGTGACAGAAATCACTTTGTTCAATACAAAGGCAGTCGGACTTTCAGACAACGTGGAGAAAAGTTTGTCAAACGGAAGTCACTACGGGGATCAGATACTAAACTGGAGTCAGCATCCACCAAAATTTCAAATCGTGCTTGAATTTCCGGGGAATACAAAGGACGCCTTGTTGATATGTAAAAACTTTCAGATGAAGGTACAGGAATACATCGAGGCACACCCTCGAGCATGGCACCCGAAGAACGTTACTTCTCTTTATTCAAGACGTGTGGAAGATAAAGACGAGTATCGATTTGAGATCGAGTGAGTGGAAACGCGTTGGCATTGTGATGGATTGCGCCGATTTCTCTGACGTTTTCTCCTTGTTGCTGTTGCTATCACAGACACCGCTGCTTGTGGCTGGAGCTGGACCACATTTTGGAATGCAAAGAACAGCTTTTCAATTACTGCCAAAATGTCGATGTCGCTGACGTTCGAGCGCCGGACTCTAGCAGTACGTTCCAAATTTATGTACGATAACCCAGAGGAAAACTGAGGTGCGATTGACAATGGCGGTTTGACAAGAAATTGCGTGGCTGCATACGTGTCCCGTGACACGAGACTCATGATGTAGAGTCAAGTAAGATGCGCGATAACCCACCCATTCTCTTCGGAGAGCCCTTTTGAATGATGCTCATAGTATGCCTCTTGATTTAAAGTTCCCTATTCGGCGCCTTGAAGGGGAAAACGGTTCCAAAAAGTCTCTTTCCTCGATAATAAGAATATGCGATGGTTTGCTGGACTTCATCGTAGTGATCCTTCATTCATTCTCATTGCATTTAAATGAAGTCTGCGTCATGTTGCTCGTGGCGGTGAAAACTAATAGTTGATTACAAGTAGATCATTGATTGGATGGCAACGAGCCTCAAATCATTGGAAATCAACGAAACCATGATGCGCGTGACCTCAGTAAGAACGTTTGCGTGTAATTCATTCGATTATTGCTTTGAAGAAGAATACAGAATTGAAGTAGCCGCCATGACGTGTAGCCCGTTCTATCTTTCCACTGTTTCATGTTTACTGTTCTAAAGAATGTCGATGATTGTTTCATGGCCCGCATAAACGATGTTGGGCGAAGTTATGATGTTGACAAGGGCGTCCAAAAACACGCGGAAAATGGTGTCATCAAAATTACACAATATCCGGGTTGCCCTCTGTCGATAAATTTCCTTACGAGAGCTACGTGAAAATACGTAGAAATTCGAAGCGATGCAGCATTCGTTCCATCGACGTTTTGTTTTCAAATCGAAAGCGTTCATTGTTTCCTGATACAAATATGATCAGGTGGACAAGGAACCAATGACACCTGGGCACTGTAAATGCGACAATTGGACGATGGTGAAACACATCGTCAATACCTAGTACAAGTAACCTTACAGAGCACATCATTGCTATTTTGTTTCTATTCCCTTCTTAGACTACGGCAAATTACAATGTTACATTCCATTCACAATGGCATTTTGAATATCTTCAAACGTGACAAGGACTTCCATAGGTGCCAAAACAGGCATACGCGTCGATCCGGGGCCACCACCATTGGGACTCATCAGTTTGAAAGGACTGAGACTGCCCTTAGAAGCAGCATCGTCCCAAGTCACCCGTTTGCGCAGTTCTGATTGCACGCCCGTCAAGAGCAAGTTCGCGATGCGTCCATTGCGTTCCGTCATCCAATCCGGATCCAAATTCTTGCGCAACAATTCGGCAATAGCTTCGACGCGGACACCTTCCGCGGGGACCAAACCCTTCTCTTGCAACATGGCCAAGAACATAAAGGCAATGTCTTCGGCGGTGGGTTCGAAGAATTCAAGTCGCGTCAAGAAACGGCCTTTGAAACCAATATCCGATACGAGGATACGCTGCAAGTCGACAGGAGCCCCGATCAATATAACCACCGGTGCATTGTCTTGTGCCAGTGCCTTGGCCATTTCACGGAGAGCTGCCGCACCATGATCACGCCCCCGCGGTCGAGCCGTCGATGGCAACAGCGTGTAGGGTTCATTCCACACCAAGACACCTCCCGCCGCGCGCTCCAGCAAACGACGGACACAAAAGACAGTTTTGGCTTCACTACGAGGATCCACGAGATCCGCTCGACTGCATTCTACAACGTTGCGCGTTTGCACGGCTCCCATGTCGTACAGGAGCGAGGCGGCGAGTTTCGCGGCCGTGCTACGACCTGTTCCTGGACTTCCCGTCAAACAGAAATGACGCGGAATGTGACGCGGCTGCAATTCCAGAGTCCGACGGTAACCGCGCATTTGGTTCTTGAAGGTTTCGAGTCCGACGATTTGTGCGAGGGCCTTTTCGAGAGGATCATCGGCAGGACATAGCGCATCTTGAACCATTTGTGCTTCAATTTCTTCTTCACTGAGAGAAGCTTGCGGTGCGGATTCTTCTTGATGCGCCTTGCGGACTTGTTCAAGTAGTGTATCCAAGTCATGCACTTGCTGAGGATTGATACCAGCACTGTACAAGGCATGCGGTTGTCGTTCGGCAATGTCCAAAAGTAGTCCTAGCACAATATCTCTATCTTCATGCATACCGTCATGTTGCTCCATACTCCTTTGCAGTTCCTTTTCCAATCGTTCACACGCGGCTTGTGCACTCGCCAGAACTTCATCATCGGTCGGTGGAAGTTTCTGTCCTTGTAGCAAAGCAATCACATTGGGACTGGCTCCATCGGCAATCGCGAGATCCAACGGCGTGTTATTGTCATTGTTCTTTTGCAAAGCACCTTCCGGATAAGCATTGTACAAGGCTTCGACGACCTCGAGCGGTGCATTGTAGTGCGCCGCATAATGCAAGGGCAAATTTCCGTGATTGTTCTTTTGGCAGCTCCTTCCGGATATACTTTCAACAACAATTTCTCTACATCGAGCGGTCCTTTCTTCCATGCCGTAAAGTGCAATGCCAGGTTTCCGTAGTTATTCGTCATACTGGCTGCTTCAGGATACGCTTCGAGAAGTGCTTCGGTAACTTCGAGAGGAGCCCGAAAGGAAGCCGCCGAATGAAGAGGCAAGTTGCCGCGATCATTTTTGATTTGTGCTTCGTGTCTGTAATAGTGAGATAAACAAGATGTGTGTGAGATTAAAGTATTTGTTGTATCGAAGAATTGCAAAGGTTAAAGTGTTCTCTTGACGACGAATGCTAACAATGAATAGCAATCGAGGGTAATCTCTCGCTCAAATTAAGCGCAATCCTCCTCAAGCAAGGGTGAATACAGACACGAATATCGGAAAGGCAACGCACCTTGTAGCTGGATCTTTCGCTCTCGCAATCGCCGCTTTCCATCCTTTTGCTAGATCATGCAAATCAACATATTCGCCGCCACTTCCTGCGACAGCTCGACTGGTCATGTTGTTGTGATGATTTGTGTGTTGTTGCTTTTATCAGAAGATTTTCAAGAAGGTCAGTTGTATTGAATAAATAGCACACAAGTCTTGCTACTGCTGCGTTGAGGTTCTGTTACAACAACAATAAAAACGCACTTGCTGTAGGGTCGTTGCTGATTGTTATTGTTGTTATTATTGCTGTTGTTGTTGAAAGAGGCGTGATGCCGCGCTTTTTCTCTCGACACGCAAGAGACGCGCGATCGAGGAAGATTTCCCTCCCTAAATTTTTCAGTCTCAACGGATCCATTTTCTCGTCCATAGGCCGTTGAGTACCGTTTCAGTCACATGATTAGAAATTTCGTCTACTACAAAAATGAGAGTCGTGTAAACACAAAGAGAGGGTTCAACGGGCGCGCTTGTGCGGCGCGGTCCTCTCTTTTGCGGCAAATGCGGGTCGGCGGATTTCGCAACAACAACAATACCAAGAGCAACAAACTACAACAGTCTTTCTCTTGCTGCGCTGCTGCTCGTATCGATATCGTCCTTCTCTTGAGTTTTGTCACTAGAAAAGGCTGCATCTTATCTGTTTCGAAAGGCATCAAGTCGAAGCGCGCTCCAAGTTTAGTTTCAATTAGATTCATTCATTTTGAATTCAAATTGAAAATATGTCAACGGATACAATAATGCACGATTTGTGCAAAGGCTTTGGTGCCTTGTTGATGCGCAGTAAGGTGAGTTTAAAGAAAAGGAAAAAAGTGAAGAGCCGATACTCTGATTTACTATCCGCTTCACTCAATCTGCATTCAAAATCGCTCGTCACTCAAACTACCAATCTTTCATTTATCGCAGGAACCGTCTTTTCCTGAAGAAGCTTCGCGTGTCAATGATCGCGGAAATTTGCCTTTGCATGCAGCTTGTAGTTATCAAGCTTCGCCGGATATTCTAGAAGCTTTAATTCGAGCGTATCCGGCCGGTTGCAGTCATCCGAATAGTACAGGAAATTTACCCATTCATCAAGCTTGCATGTGGCAAATTCCTTCGGAATCGCTGGAACTATTATTGCACAAATATCCTGCCGGAGCGGCCGTGCGCAATCAGTACGGAAGTCTTCCTCTTCATATGGCTGCTTCCAATCAAGCATCGCCCGAAAACATTCGTCTTCTCATTGATGCGTATCCCGATGCATTGCATTTGCAGAATGATGACGGCATGACACCCTTGGATTTGGCACTGGCGGATCAAGAGGCCGTGAGTGATGCGGTCATTGCACTCTTGGAGGGACGTCCGGCACCTCCGGAACTCACCAGACGTCAAAAAGCGGAAAAGTATCAAGAACGGGCGGCCGCCATAGAACGCAAATTGGCTTCCTTACAGAACACCGGATCGCGTCGTGACAATGATGTCAAGGTTGTACTGGCTGCCGTGCGACGCTTGGCCGATCGGATTCCGCATGCTCTCTATGTCGCTGGTGTCGATCCCAATCAATTGGAAGTGGCTCTTTCGGAAGCATCGCCACAGAGTGATCCGGATATCATTCTGCTCGAAACGATCCGTAAACGTGGCAGTGGTGTTCGTGATCGCGTTGAAGATCTTTTGGGTACCATTGTCGGACTCGAGCACATTAAATCACAAGTTCGTGGTTTGCGTCGTTCCGCGGAATTGAGTGACTTGCGTACGTCTCTCATGCCCTCGAAGAATTTGGTGCACTTGTTGCCACCCGCGTTAGCACAAGAGACTGCGCGACCGGCTGCGAGTGCCATGGTCTTTTGTGGAAATCCGGGTACTGGTAAAACAGCTGTTGCGCGTTTACTGGCCAAAGTATACCACGAGCTGGGTGTCCTGCGCAAACCGAAATTTCTAGAAGTGGAACGAATGGATCTTGTGGGAAAAGATGTCGAGCAAACCAAGCTGAAGACGAAAGAAGTGCTAGAAGAAGCGGCGGGAGGTGTGCTGTTGATTGATGAAGCATACACGTTGGGGATGGCTAGTCGTCGGAACAAGGTGGATGCGGGTGCATCGGCCATGGCAGAACTCGTGTACGCGATGCAAGACAATTCCAACAATCCCAGCTTCCCTTTGATTATATTGGCGGGCTTTACTTTGGAAATGCAAGCCTTCTTGGCATTCCAACCCGAATTACGAAAATGTTTTCCAGCTGTGTACGAATTCCCAGACTACTCATGCGCGGAGTTGGGCCAAATCTTTGGTGATTTGGCTGCTTCGAAAGGCTTTGATGTAGAAGAATCGTTGACATCATCGTTCATTGCAGGCCTTTTGGAACGCGAAACGACTCCAGCATGGCGGTCCGAACGAAATGGCCGTGTATGTGAAATGTTACTGACAGGTGTGCGTACACAAGTGCGCAAACGTATGCGTGTCGCACAAATGGAAGGAACGGATGACCAGTTTGATCCGCACTTGATATTGAAAGAAGATGTGGAGAATGTGATGAAGAGTGATTTCAAGTAGTAGTAACTGATTTTTAAAAAAACTTGACAACGATATATGTTTGTTTACCCCTTTCAAATACTCGTCAGCTTTGAAAGTCCGGCAATATGACCGAGAGCTGATGGATCAGAAACGAATAAAGCAGCGAAAAATAATCGCATCAGCAGAAATGGGTTATTGTCATTAAACCGCGAACTTTTAAAAAAAATCTAGGGGAATATAATCTTTTCCGCGTAGAGTCAACCTGGCCATGATGTGTAATTCAAACGCTGCTAAAGACTGTTTCATTGCAACAGCGACAAAGAGGTTCATGATGTTTTGCTGAACGAACGAATTGTCGGCAGCACTGTAGCCCAAAAGAATATGCATTCATGACTGAAGTGCAGTCGTGGCGAATACGAACAACACTTTTATCCATAGTAAATACGGAAAGACGACGTTTCGCAAGATTCTTCGACGTAAAATATCATGGCGTGTAATGAAAAGGCTGCTAAAGACTGTTTCATTGCAACAGCGACAAAGGGGTTCATGATGTTTTGCTGAACGAACGAATCGTAGGCAGCGCTGTAGCTCAAAAGCATATGCATCCATGACTGAAGAGCAGTCAGGGATAATTTGCGCTCATACACTTTCGACCATAATACTGTTTTGGTAGTTTGAGGCAGACGGAAATTCCGCCTTATGCCTAAGATGTCAAACCTTTTATAGTTCAATAAACAATGTCAATTCATTCATTCATGTTCATGTTCATGTATACCAAAGTCGATAATTATTCGATTTTATTTCCTTTATAGCGCATCTTTGTATTTCGTTTATTAAGACTAAAGTTTGCTTATTCCGAAAGACGACGCCGTTTACAACATAAACATGACAACGAACGACTCTCCGCAGCAGGTGATGCAAATCATTGCAAATTCCGACTTGTGGTCGCATCATTTCCTTCCCTTTTTAACATTTCAAGACGTCGCTCATTGCGAGCAAGTGTTTCGTTGCATTGATAAAGAAAGAACATGGGAACGTTTGTGTGCTCGAGACTTTTCATTGCATACACAAGAAGCACCAGATAATTCCTTTCGAGCAATTCGTCGAGACATTAAGGAGTGGAAACAAATCTATCGACGCTGGCGGGCTTGGCACATTCATACGCATCACGTGACAACAACTCAACAAGGATATGATGCGATACAACTGTATCAGGACATACAAGCTTTCTACATCAGGCAACAGCAACAACAAAGACAACCAAGGTCTTATCAAGAGTCCCTGGCTCCTGCCTTAAACAAGAAAACGCTGCAATCGTGGGCGGAGCACCCGCTTGTACCATCGGATCTCGTTGCTTGGTATGCCGTATGTGGAGGACAGCACACGCTTTCGAGGAATAACAGTGATGAGGACTTCTGGGCAGCATTTCTGGGCTGTTACACATGCTATGATGCTTATTATGCTATGCGTCTTGTTGATGCAAAAATGGTTGGACCCATGGGTGTGCACAGCCAATCCAATTATCCCAACATTCATGTCTTGGTAGCTGTTTGCGTCGGGAATCCCAGGCTGTGTTTGTCGGTGAAAAAGATCCTGTGAACGATCCGCATGGTCGCCAAGTGCGGATGCATCCCTTTGGTGAAACCGACCAGAACTTTATCGTTGTTGGGGATCAAGGCATTTTGCATTATTTACAAGAGTACGTGAAACGATTGACAACGGGAATGTTTCCGATTGCGCCCCCACCACAAGGACCAGGTTTCGTGCTCTTTCCAGATACTGGAGATGCTGTGTCCGTTTCTATCACTCACGGAATTGAAATCCGAGCAAGCGCACGGTGGTTTCCTACATTCAGCGACAACAATAATCAGCCATGGCAAGAAGACGAGGAAGGATTGAACTTTGGCTACAGTTTTCGTATGCGAAAGGTGGATTCTTCCTTCGGAGGAACTTGTCAACTTGTATCGCGGCATTTTGAGTTCGTCAATGGCCACGGTGTAGTGCGGCGCATTGACGGAGACGCAGTGGTGGGGAAACAACCTCTCCTCTTTTATACCGGATCTGACGGCAGGGATTCGTTTGGGTATCATGATATAGGACCTGCCGGAGACAATCTAGTTTATTTGGATACGGTGTTTACCTATCAGAGTCAAACAGGCCCCACCGCTGGAACCACGCGTCAAGATACGCACGGAGCACACGTAAGGGGATACTTTCGTTTTATTCCAGGAACTATCGAAAAACCCAATGGTCCAACGTATGACGTTCCTTTCAATCCTTTTCCTTTGACAGTTCCATTTCCCTTTTACTGAGGTTACCGTGCTGATGCTTTACCTGCTCTTGCTTGTCTGGAGTCTGGAGCACCCCCAACGAACTAAGAGTGTCTTCGATCGAAAGGACAAATTTTTGAATATGCAAGTAAATATCTTTGATTATGTATTAGAAATCGTTTCAGCCTTCACTGTAGATCTTGAACAGCTGGGTGTCGCTCATGGTCATTCAGTTCGTTCCAGAGTTTCACAAGCGAATCAGCTCCCCATACCACGGAATTCCACGCCATCTCCACCGTTTCTACTGGATGAGTGACCCGATCGAGTGCGAAACCCCCAACGTTTTGCAAGATTGTCCCGACTCCTCCATGACGCTCCAATTGCCTCAAAAGAAGTCGTTGAGCCTGTCGACGAAGTAGTTTATTGCTGATATGCATCAATCGAGTTGTATGATACAACTGAGCTACAACGCGCTCCAGTCCTACCATGAGCGGAGCATCCTCAAAGTTGCTGTACACGTGTTGAACTAAGCCGTCTACAAGTATGATCGGACAGCCGATGAGTGCTGTCATAGCAGCAACGGGCCAAAGAGTCATCCCTAATGCAACAGCTAAGAGAGGTCGATCTTTGGCAGCATCTGTACCCCATTGTAGTGTAGAAGCAACAGCAGGGCCCAATGGAGGCCATAGAACTTTCATACGATCCTTTCTCCTTTTCGTCTGTTTTGCTTGTGGCTTCCCATCATGTGTCTTCTGACCAGAGCTCGTGGATGATGGTGAAGCATCTGTTTCATCAAGAAATTCGATATTCGACGATCCCTCAATCGGTTGCCGCATCATGAGATCAGCTGGAGTGACTGTCGACACAAAGGATTGCAACGAAGCGATAAAGATTTGTGCAACAGTCAAAGCCACGTCCGCAAGCTCTTCAGCTTCATCTCTTTCGATCGCCCGCAATGTTCCCTCAACATCTTTGAGTAGTGACGCTGCTGCGTGTATTGCCTTGGTAATGTCGCTTTCTGTAACTTCGCTCATCTTATTCCATTGTGGTGTCATTTCCGTGTCCATTTCACGACCATCTACTCCATCAACTTCTAACAGTAAAGAATGATGTTGTCGCATATCTTGTAAGCAAGCTTGTGCGAGTAATTTTCGTTCATCGTCCGTCTGATTATTTAACTGTGTCGCAACGTGCCCGACGGCATCTGCTAAACTCTCGGTCGTTCGCATAATTGCCTCTCCCAGCTTGCCGTTACTTTCAATCTCATTTAACGTACGATCCGCATGATGTAAGAAGTTCGCTGCTTCTTCGATGATTCTTTCTGCAACGTTTTCGCGCTCCTTTTCCATGTGAGCGGCTTGCTCCAAATCGGACCTCATGAGGGAGCTTGTGTATAAAGGTCTATTCATAGCGTATTGTTAACGTCTATCTTTCTGCTTCAAAAATGGTTGTGTTTTTCTTGGAGAGATCGACGATCGACGCGAGAAATAAAGCGCGAGAGAAAATTTGAGAGAACTGCGTCTTTCGTCGTCATCATCGTGACTAATTCGAATCTCTGTGACCCAAAGTGTATGTTACTTTTTGCACGACTACAGTTCAGTCACAAGTTTATTTTTTCTTCCGAGCTAGGCAGCTTCGTGACCTTTCTTTATTTATGCATAAATCATAATTTAGATGTTTCCTTACAGAAAGGAAACACTCTTTTGTAGCATTTGGATTGCACCAAAGGTTTGAATGATGGCAAATTCTTACCAATACTAAGTAATTACCTGGTAGGATCGTCGTCATGTTATTTCAGTCATGACCTGATGATGTGATCATTCCGGCACTCGAGTGTTACCCTTAATGTAGGTAGTCAGTACCGCTTCTCCCGAATTATCGACTGACTTGTTTTCTCGTTTTCTCTTTCTCTTCGACCCGCCAGCATCGTCATTATTTCGATCGATCGTATTGCCCATCGGATGCTTTTATAATATCATCTCTTCTTCCTTTCACTTGTTTATAACACAAATACTGTGTGATTCTCCTGTAAAAAATGTGCCCGAATCCTCCCGAGTCGCTCGACGCAGTGCCTGCAAACGAAAGCAAAAGGAATGTAATGTTTCGTCTCCATCTATTTCAAACAAAAATGAAGGACGCGAAACTGCTGCTTTCCATAACAACAACAACGACGACGACGACAACCGAGCCGTGCGATCACCCAATCCTCTGCAATCAGCTTCCTTTGTATCGAAATTGTTCTTTTCCTGGCCATATCCCTTATTGCAACTGGGAATGAAGCGTCCTCTAGAAGACGCCGATCTAAGTGAGATTATGGAAGTCGATTCAAGCGCATTCAATGGAGCTTACTTCCAGCGTATGTGGCAGCGCGAAAAGAAGTCAGCAATACAAGCAGCACGATAGCGCGATTGCATCACGCCTTCTTTTGGGACTTTCTACGAACCTTGTGGTATGTGCAGCCATTCATGGCGTTGGGTTGTGCGGCACGAGTCGTACAAGCCGTAGCGCTCGGATTCTTTATCGATTCGCTGGAAGACAACACTCGCGATAATGACACTCAAGTTATTGGATACGCAGCGCTCATCTTGGCTTGCGGGTGTATAGTGTTGATGGAGCATCATCATGTATTCTTCTGGAACTGGAGGAGAGGCATGCAATATCGACTGTCAGCAGTGGCTGCTATTTACGAGAAAAGTCTTCGTTTGCCTTCGCTTTCCTCGTCGGAAAGCAAAGTCTCAATATTGAATTTGGCTTCAAATGATGTCGACCGGTTCCTTTTAGCATCTCTTTTGCCGGGCATTTGTTTTGGGCACCGTTGCAGTCCCTCGCTATCTTAGCAACAGGTGTGGCTTTGATGGGTGTCGCTTTTCTAGCGGGATTTGTACTACTCCTTGTGGTATTTGTGCCTCTGCAATTCTATTTGAGTCGAAGATTCGCGTCGTTGCGACAACACATTGCAGGTTTCACTGATCAGCGCGTTCATCAAGTCAAAAATGCACTGAAAGGGATTCGCGTCATTAAATGGCAAGCGATGGAGTATGCATGGCAAAAAAGAATTCAAGCGACGCGAGCGCAAGAAATGGAAAAGATTATTTACGCTAATCATCTCAAAGCATGGAACGAAGCGCTGTTTTTGTTACCAACATTGTCGTGGCGATGACTATCTTCTTTGTGCATGTCATCGTGTTGGGGAAAACGCTTGAACCTGGGCATGTTTTTACAGTTTATTCGTTGATGAATATCCTTCAGTTAGAAATGACCAAGCACGTCTCGCTAGGCGTCATGGGCGTGAGTGAACTGTCGGTGAGTCTGACGCGACTGCAAGCCTTTTTCGAACTGCCGGAGTGGTCTAGTAGCGCGCAAGCTGTTACAAATAGGGAGAAAGACGACGGCAGTCACGTCGGCAATGCTGACAACAACAAAGAAGTAAACGATGCGACAAGTCAAAGTAGTTTGGTCTTGTCGTTGCGCAATGTTACGTGCCATTGGAATCATAACTTTTCTAATGATCTCGCATTGGGCGACCCCGTGGTTGCATTGCACAATATTACCTTGGATTTTCCAGCTGACTCTCTAACCGTCATTTTGGGAGCAGTCGGTGCTGGCAAGAGTGCGTTGCTACAATGTTTAATTCAGGAGTTACCAGTGGCCAGTGGAACTTTTCGACGGCAACAACGACACGATTTGACCATGGCGTACGCAGCGCAGGATCCGTGGATGATGGATGGAACTGTTCGGGACAACGTTTGTATGGGATTGCCGTACGATCATGAATTTTATGACGAAGTCATGACAGCTTGTGCATTGCAAGAAGATCTTCGACAATGGCCGAAGGGAGATTTCACGTGGGTGGGTGATCGAGGTGTACAGTGTAGTGGAGGACAACGTGCACGTATTTCGTTAGCTCGGGCACTTTATCGTCGAGCGCAGCTACTCATTTTGGACGACCCTTTAGCTGCTGTCGATGCTGCAACAGGATTTCATTTGTTTCAATATGCGATCTTGAAAGTCGCTCGACAACATTCTTTATGTGTTGTCTTGGCAACTCATCAACATCAGCATTTGATGACCACATCATCCTCATCAGATTCAATGGACTATTGCCGCTGCGTGTGGATGAAGCAAGGAACAATTGAATGCGTCGGAACATACGATGAATGCATGGCTAAAGCGTATGGTACCGAAATAGAGACAAAAGCCGTCGTATTCGAAGCCGAAGCCAAACAGATCACTCGATCGAAAGCTATTGATGATGAGAGCGATCACCTTTCACGAAATAAAGACGATGGCGACGAGGACGAAATAGCAGACCATCCTTCGAGCGCAGAAGAAGATGGCGCAACGAAAGAGAGAGAAGGGGACGAGGATGATATGAAGGAAGCCAATGTTCAAGGATTGGTTCGTCTAGATACTTACACTCGGTACATCAAAGCAATGGGCGGTTTGTGGGTTGGTGCCTTTCTTTTATTTTGTTTAGCATCACGCAGGGCAGTGTCTTGGTCACTGTTGCGACTTTCGGACGATGGGCGGAGAGCAATGACCAAGATTCGTGGGATATTGTAGGTTTAGCGTTAGGTTTGACTGGAGCTGTGGTTGTATTGGGCATTTTCCGGGCATTTTTGTCGCTTAACTTGACAGTTAAAGCATCGCAACGTTTGCATGATCAGATGACCGAGTCTGTATTACGCGCCCAGATTTCATTTTTTGATACCAACCCACTCGGTCGGATTTTGAATCGCTTCAGCGCCGATGTCGGTTCAAATGATGACATGCTACCACCTACTCTCTTCGACTTTAGTGTTGTTCTGTTCATTGTTCTTGGTGCTTTGGCCACCACCGTAACCACGCTGCCCTTCACGCTAATTGCTATCCCACCGCTGCTGTGGTATTTCTGGTGGGTTCGACGCATTTTCGTGACAAGCACCCGTGAATTGAAACGTCTCGAAGGCTTGGCACGTTCCCCACTTTTGCCATGCTAAATGAAAGTGCCAGTGGCATCGCCACATTACGTTCTAATCACGGTGCGGTGGACTTTTTTCGTCGCAAATTTCAAGATGCACACGATGGACATACACGGGCGTTCTTCGCGTTCATTGCGGCTTCTCGATGGCTTGGTTTTCGTATGGACGCGATCCTGTTTCTCTTCCTGTGCATAGTCACAATTTTGTCGGTTGTTTGTTTTCTGACTGGTTTTCTATCGATTGACCCTTTGATTTTGGGACTGACCTTGAGTTTGCTGTTACAACTGGCTGGCTTGTTTCAGTGGTGCATTCGACAAAGTGCGGAAGTAGAGAATCAGATGGTGAGCGTCGAGCGCGTTTTGGCTTTTGGGCAATTGCAATCTGAGGCACCGCTAGAGCAAGGGAAAGATGCTGAGCTTTTGCGCCAGGGCTGGCCTTCAGCAGGCTCCTTGGAATACAAAAATGTGACGGTGCGCTATCGACCCAGTCTGCCTCCAGCGTTGCACGGTGTGTCTTTTAAGGTTCCAGCAGGTGCGAGAGTAGGAATTGTGGGGAGAACAGGAGCAGGAAAGAGTAGCTTAGTACAGTCTCTCTTCCGATTGCTGGAAGCTGAAGATGGTCAAATTTTGATTGATGGTGTAGATATTCGGCCGCTTGGTTTGCATGCTTTACGAAAACGCGTCTCGGTCATCCCTCAGGCACCGACTTTGTTTAGCGGGTGTTCCGTGCGTGAGAATGTGGACACAGAAGGCACTTGCAGCGAGACAGAATTGATTCAAGTGATGGAGACGTGCCATTTATCACATGCGATCTCAAAATTGCCGAATGGTTTGGACTCTCTGGTAGAAGAGAATGGTGCGAATTTTTCCGTTGGTCAGAGACAGTTGCTCTGCTTGGCTCGGGCTCTCTTGAAACGCAATCCGATATTAGTGCTAGACGAAGCAACAGCGTCGGTCGATCGAAAGACTGATCAGTACATACAGGAGGCTTTGAAAAAGTTCTACAAAGGGACGGTTTTGGCAGTAGCCCATCGTCTTGATACAGTCATCGAATGTGACTTAATTCTGGTACTGGGACAGGGGCGTGTACTCGAATTCGGAGCGCCGGTAGAGCTGCTTGACAAGATTAATGGCGTGTTCACTCAGATGGTGCAAGACACAGGAGATCGGATGGCTCAAGAATTACGATCGCGAGCGTTACATAGGTAGAGTTAAGGCTGAATAAAGGAACACTAGATTGTTTATTTTTAAATTTGGGTAGTACTTTTTCACTTCGCCACTTCTGTTTTCGACTGACAATTTTCAAACACCGAGTCGGACCAGCTAAGTTTCGATAGCAGTAAACAATAGAGCGAATCGTGCTTAAGTCTGCCTCAATCAGCATTCAGTGCTCTCCTGTACGTCTACACTGGCGGGTTGTTGATTGATGAGATCTACGCCTTCAATTGCTTTTATCGGGAAGCCCCGGGCTTGGTACACGTGCCGCCGTCCGAAATACCATTGCTCATGGCCACCGTCTTGCTACAAAGCGCCACGAACTACTTTCAGCTTTCGGCCCTTTTGTTAGCAAATCTCCCGGATGCCTTGCTCGAGCTCATTGATGTTGAGCCTAAGGACGACGCAGGCGGCGGGGACGAGTCGTCTTTGCAAGCGGAAGATAGTCGGTAATGGCGAGGGAGATTGTAGCTCCAATAGTGATTACTTTTGCAAGTCAACCGCCGAGATCGGTGACATTGCCATTCGAAAGAAGAGTGATTTGCCAAGCTACAACTTTTCGAGTTCTTGTAAGAAATGCCATTCCCAATGTCTTTAGAAACGATACTTTGTATTATATGATGTAGACTATTCTATACAAGATTTATGTGCATCTATTTCTATACTGCCACAGGAACGAACTTGACATTTTTGGTAGCGCAGACAGGACAGGTTTCCCCGAGTCCTTCCGTGACGCAAGCTTCGCAAAACGCGTAATGCATGCAGGGTGCCGCGATGTGAGAGCGCGTACCGAGTCCGCATACTACACAAGGTGGCAGCGCACCGGATTTCGTGGAGGACATGGTAGACATGTCGTGTGCGATATCGTTATGAGCAGCTTCTTTTGACTTCTTTTCAATGAGACCCGGTGGTCGCTGTTCGAGCGCTCTTTGCCGCGCCAGATATTCTTGACGCTTCTTCTCGATCCGTTGAAACTCTTCTAGTTCCTTTTGTTGCATTTTCTTTTGCAGTGCACTATCCGATAGTTCCTCTTGCAAAACTTTCTCCGCCGCATCCGATTTGCTCTGCTTGAAAATCCCCAGGAACGAACTGCGATGTTTCGAGTTAGTTGCACTGTCACTCGTCGTCTTTTGCTCCGTCGGAACCGTTTTTGACTGGGCCGCTGGAAACATTCGTGACGTAAATCCTGGTTTCGTCCCCGATTCCATTCTTTGCCGTCTTTGATGACGATACCATTGTCGTTCCGCTTGCTCTTGTTTGATGACTAAAAGCTTATCTGTCGTCTTTTGGGTTCTCGAAAGGTTTTTCGTTCGTGTGCTTTCAAGCCATCTTCCGTGAGACGCATGACACCCCGAACCGGGCCATTGACAAGCTCTGCATCTTGAACACCCTTGGGTTGCAACGACTCGGACATTGTCGTAACCGTATCATCTTCTTCAGGACCCAGCAGCTTCAGTCCCACTAGCGGACTGAATTCAGATCCCTCACTGCAATAGGATGAATTATCTCGTGCTTTGGGAGTCGTCACATGTTCGGGTAATACAAATGGCGCTTTGGGTGATTTGACGTCGGCTCCGAATCGTAATTTTGATGCATTACTTCCGCGCTTGTTGTTGTTTGAGTCTTCCGATGCCGTTCGTGGTCTCAGAATACTAGGAAGTGATTTCGAAGATGCCGTGAATGGCTTGACAGGCTCATCCCGTGACGGCTCCGAAAATTGAGCCGAGCGAGACATTGAAGACGCTTTCGCAGGCGCAGTTGAGTCGTCTTTAATTGAAGCGTAAACATCCCGAAGAGGTTGCTGCTGGTTCTTTTTGGGTGAATCACAAACAGGTTCGAAGCGACTGTAGGAACAATTCTTGTGTTCTGTAGGCAGATCATTCGGTTCCGCATTACTATTCTTTGCGTCATCTGCGTCCAGAGAACGCAAAGGAATGACTTTGTTTCGTTTTTGAGAAGCAGAGGAGGAAGCAGGAGACGGAGAAGGCTTTTCGTTGGGACTATTACCGATTCCCAAGCGCACATTTTGTTTGTAAGCGTTTAATTGATCTTCGATATCTGTGACATCCAAAAGATTGCGTCCGCTGGCTCTCGTGTTTGCCTCCGAACGTCCCGTACATGTCACTGCATCAGGACTTGTGAATATAGATCCAGCTCCGACGGTATCGTCATCTAAAAGTTCAAAAAGACCCTTTCGAGTTGTCGTATTGTTGTGACGATTGTGTTTCTTCGAACTTTTTCCTTGTGAAGATTCTTTCCCTTTTCGAGATCGACTGCCGTTTTGAAACCACATAACTATTGTAAATGCTGAGTAGAATGTTAAATATGATTATAACAAGGCATTAAGAGAGGTGATGATAAAGAAGAAGAAGTTGAATGATGGAGTTGCACATTCGACCGACGCGAAAGACAAAACGGTGGCCGAAAAATCATTCGGTGGTTTTTCACTTTCGCAATGAGGGCAGAAGGAGCATTTTGCGGACAAATTTGTGTCACACAAACAGGCCTAGCACGCCGTCACGGCCGAACGACTCAGTTACTATGAAACATTCACAAGTAGACGTTTCCTGTTTAATAGATGTTTGAGTCTTGTTTGCTAAGTAGAAAGGGGTAGAAAACTTGAATCACGATAATCTGTGATATCATTGGTCGCCCGCCCCTTCCCAAATAAGAGCACGACTGAGATGACGTGACACAGAAAGTTCCAAATTACTCGGAGTCTCATGTCGCTCCGGGTCCTCTGATATCCGGGTTACCCTCTGTCGATAAATTTCCCTACGGAGCCTACGTGAAATGCACGTAGGCATTCGCAACAGTGCATTATTCCTTTTCTCTCTGTTTCTGCACCAAATCAATTTACTAAACCTAGCTTATAGTTGTTGGGAATGGCTAGCAGAAATAATAATATGACTTCATAGTTTGTAAACGCATTGATTGGATTATGTAGAATTACACATTATCCGGGTCTCCTTTGATCTGCGCTAACCTTAGTCTACCTGGTCGGCGCGCGGCGGGACGACACGACACCACCATCGCACGCTTTTATTTATTTTTTGGCAGTTGAACCATGCTGGTGGACCTTTTTGGACCGTACGTCGTCCGATTTACATAGGAAAACGACATGCCAGAGCGACATTGCCATCCAAATACTTTTTGGATCCAGCCAATCAGATGGCTTACATCCAAAAAGTCGAGCCAATCCAGCCAATCACAAGCGTCCCATCCAAAAGAGACTTTTAGCCGTCTGCTAGTTTTCCGCGTTGAGCAATCGATAGCCTACCGGTACTCACTGTACAGTAAATCGAGGTTTAACCTTAAGCACTCTCAATGTAGCTGGCCAAAAGAATGCATCCGTTCCAATTTTTGGCCGATAATTATTTCTGCAAAAGAATGACATCGGCACAAACGAGAATAACTCGTCTCATCTTTTCGATTGCAAAGTTATCACACGAAAAGAATGCCAGGAACATCAAAAAGAGGTCGGGGCCCCGACAAAGTCCAGCGAAGTCGCTCGTCAAACAAAAAGATTAGTTTGAAAAGATGGAGCTCGAAAAAGCAAAGAGAAAAGAGCAAGCTAGTGTGGATGCCACGTCCGCTGTAATGCACTCTTTTTTAGGCATAAAGGTTCCCGAAAAGGCCACCCCTGTAGAAGAAGAAGTCTGTGAAGATGTTGACATGACTGGCGAAGAACTAGAAAAGCAATTTACTGAGCGTCTTGTGATCGATGATACAACAGGTCAACCTGGCGACGTCGGCGTCGGCGATGATGACGACGACGCTCTTGGCTTCCGAGGGAAGACGGGGACTATAATGAGGATAGCAATGAGTTGAACGACGGCCGGCATCATGTCAAATTATCTTTCTAAGATTCAGACGAGGCTGAGAGATGAAACGCGTTGTCACTTCAAAAGGGGAGACGAGAAAATTCCTGACGATCAGAAATGGCTTCTGAAAATGCTTGAGGAGCACCAGTTCTCTCTTCCGTGGCAGCTTGCTTCAACACTGTGCAACAAGCTTGGGATAAATTCGGCTCCTTCTGCGTACTATTGCACTGTACATGTGTGGTTACCAGATGTCCAATTCAACAAAATGCCACCTTGCGGAGAATGCAAGTCAAATGCCCATGTTGGTCGTCATGCATTTGATTCCAGTTATCCTGGGCTGCCGATATCTGGCTTAAAAAAGGACGAGAATGCGTTATGACAATGCGGTATTGTTGTTCGAGGTGCAAGAGCGGAGAAAAGTCCTACACGTTTCGCGGATACAATCTGAAAAGTTTGGAATTGATGCCGCTTAGTCGAAAGATTTGCTTCCCGGCTCTCTTAACGCACAAAAGCGGGGTCACTATGGAGCTAGCTCGACTCGTTCGCTCACTTGTATCGAAAAATGTGCGTTCGAATTCTCTTGCTGCAATAATTGCGGAAATGCACCAGCTCGAGCACAAGCAGCAAATGTTGCTCTATGAGTTGGAGGTAGCAGCTTCGCTTCTACCCGAACAGATGACAATAAAGCACCATTGTTTAGCGACTTCAATGATCGGAAAGGATACAATGGCCGATTGATTACCGGGAAGTACATTCAGAGCATCTATCAACGCCTCATTCACTCCTTCCGGGAACTGGCTGACGACACGAAGAAGAGGGATTCTGAGATGATTAAGATTGACGCATCTTATAAATTCTGAGGCGTTTGAAACGGGTTGGCGGCGAAAGTGTTTGATGGTCTAGTCACAGTGATGAATGAATTTAAAGAGATTCGTTCGCATTTTGTAATCTTTGGAGAGAGCCACGACCAGATGCGGCCGCCGCTACAAGCCATGAAGGCGACAATGGATTCAAATGGCCAAGCCGGCCCCAAACTTGCTTTCACTGACAGCCCCAAGCGAGACGGCCGACATGCTTATTTCCGTTTTCGATTCCTTGGCAGTAACTCAAGAGGCTTATAATACAATTGCAGAGGAGGAAAATAAGCAGCTAGGAGACAAGTCGGAACCCACTGAGTTGCTCAAGTCAGCATGGCAACGTCTTCTCACGACCGTCGCTTCCAATCTGTTCGATTAAGCATCATAATTATTCAGTTATTGAGGCTGATAAGGACATTACAATGTTTGCAGGAACCGCCATGGATCTGATGAAAGACAGGCAGGCAGAAAAGCGTATCATGGCGCTTGATCTTGAATGGCCGGTCCACTTCAATAACAACGGTCGCATCAAAGGACAGGGAAAAGTTGCGACCATACAATTGTCATATCACACCTGTCAGGGCAACCTGGATAACGACATTTGTACTACAGTCATTCGCGTTCAACAGACAACAACTAAATTGAATGCAACACTTGTGCGTCTACTGAGCGAAGACTCTATCCGATTTGTGGGTGTGAATGTTGCTGGTGATGTGACCAAGCTAAAAAAAGATTTCGCCAACATGAACAATGTGTCTGTAAACAAGATTGACTTGAGGGTCATGGCAAGGCGTCGTGGTGTTGTGCCACGGAATGGATCGTATAGTCTTGTTGCACTAGTCGAAGCCCAGCTGAAGGAATCGATGGAAAAGGATCAGAGAATGTCCGATTGGTCGGGTCCACTACAACCAAAACAGCAGGACTATGCCGCCTTAGATGCAATCAAAAGTCTGCAAGTATACGATTCTCTCGATAAACTGCCAGATTTAACAAGGGAACTTCAGCAAGGAGATTTTAGCTGGAACTAAGGTCACTATTGTTGCAAGTAAGGGCAGTAAGGCATCCATTCCGACGCCCGGTGCAGAGGGGGAGATACTTTCTCAAAAACAGATCTGGACAGCACCAAAAACATTTACATTCGTTGAAGGCCGGAAGCAAACCAGGCGGTCAATTTGTACTTGTTCGAATTAAAAGGTTCTGGCGCCGGGCTTGATAATGGATGGTTATAGGAAAGGCAGGAAAGGTGTCTCGCTGGGAGATTTTGTAAAAACCTTTGCAGATGGCGATTTCGTGATGATGGTTAATCTTTCACAGTTGCGCTCTCAGCACCAGCAGGAATCATCGTCCAGCTCATCAGACGCTATCAACCCGAATCCGGTGATCCATACTACAGAGCTCAACGAGGTGAATGCGAGTATAGTGAACGCTGACAACGAAACAGCTACAACGACCGGTTTCGCGAGAAGATGATTTGTTTACCCACGATTACATATTTGAACACGAGAATGAAGAAGATATCAGCCCTGATCCTGATTCTACGGATGCTTTTGACGACTTCTCAGAACTTACCCCTGCTAAAATCCGAGAAATCGATGATATCATAAGGCGCGGTCGATAAGATGGGCCCTCTTACTGCACAGGACGGAGAAAAATACCTGGATCCGCCGCCGAAATCGATACCGATTTGCTACTCCGCTGTGCTCGGAGACATTATACACGCAATTATGCGAATAAAGGTTCCAGCAAAGCACGAATGCCGCAAAGCTTACTCTGCTGCGCTTGTACGAGCGTTTTTAGAATGGGATCCTGAACGGTTAAAAGAGGTCAAAGAAGCATTGGTCAAATTAGGTGTTTCCGAAAGGAGATAGAGGCACGATTGTACTACAACATACAGTGGTTCGCAGCATGTGTCGGCGAGCCCTTCCTCCGCATCTCCTTTATTGGCGTGTTCGTGCCGTTCTATCATACTTTGGCGACAAAATCGACAGCGTGTCCAAGAAGCCTCTCTTCGGAAAAAATGAATGGAACAAGGCCAAAAGTCTGCTCTCCGACATACGGAAAGGATATTATTCCGACCCACCCGGTGTATCATTCTACCGATATAGAGTGGATGGTCGGGGACAAATAATTCGCGACCGGAAAGGATTTGCGCTTCTTACGTGTACCAGAGGAACAAACGATGTCGAGAACGAACATAGGAATCTCCTTGGGCCGATCGGAAACTCGCCAGTGGGACTTGAAATGATGGACTGTCTTTTGACCGATATACGTCTCCGAAGAAACATGATTTCAGCCCGAAAGTACCGACTGAACTTTCCAGACATTCGACATTTTGATCCCTGGTTAGTAGACGAATTACAGATTCACGGGTAGAAGAGGGTCGCAAAGTACTATTGTACCCGAACTGGATAAACTCATGTGATCTTGCAGAGACCCCGGAACGTTTTGGTTTCGTCGGTCTTCCCAGATCAGAGCTGACCGACGCAATAAATGAACGCGCTGCAACAATTGAGAACCTTGAGAATTGTGTTATCGAGAAACGTCTTTCGAAAGACATGCAGTATATAGCCAAATGCATTGGAACAAAATTGCCGTATCAACCTTTTTCGACTGCCGAGGAAATATCGATGTACGCACAACTGCGAATCAATGTAACCGAAAATCAACGAATCAAGCCAGATGACCCGAACTTTGAGCTAGCTATTTGTCATGCCATTGTACCCCGTGTCGATGGAATTCGGATTTTTCCAAAGACGCCCCATTTATGTTCGGCAAATGGAAAAGAGATATCTTGAGAGGAAACGGATAGGCTCAGCCGTGAAGTATGTACAGTGCATTGGACGCACTCAGTAGTCTGAATGAAGCCACATCTACCATAGCAATCAACGCTTTGTCCGCCTCAAATGCATTGCAGAGCGGTGAACATATCGAAAAGGACGACAGCACCCAGATGCGAAAACTCTGCCCTCCTATCTTGCTGCCGAGACCAATCTTCGGCGTGAGTGGAAACATGATACAACGGGCGTGAATCTGTACCAATCGCACAGAAAAGGCAAAGCCGACCCCCAAAACGTGGCCGGTGTGGATAAGAAACCACGTCAAGGAAGACATTGCAAAACTTGTAAGCGTCCACTTGCCCAATGCCCTGCTGCCGCAGTAAGTAAGTCGGCTAAAAGGGTGTGCACTTACATCGAAAACACAGAAGCACAACAAATATAATCATTAATGGCTGCATGTTAAATAAAAATATCGTTTCAATTTTCATTGACGTATTCCTAACACTGGCGGCATTCCTATGATGCAAATCGTGGACTTTACTGAAGGTCCCGTGAGGGTCGCTACCGCACTCATCGTGTACATAGAGACTACTATCTCGGAAAGGGATAAAGCATTTTTGCGTCTGAAGTCGCTCGCTCCGCTCGCGACTTTTAAAATTTCCAAATGGTCCACCAGCATGGTTCAACTGCCTATTTTTTTGTTCCGTGTTCTTTTTGCACAGTTCGCTCTCACGACGATAAGGAAGTGTGAAAGTGATGGTCATTATTGTTACAAAGTCTTCATCATTAAACGCATAACTTCTCCCTCGTTTCATTCACTGATCTTCACAGCTCATCTTTCAACTAAAACGAACGAAAGAAATAGGCAAATGGACGAAAAACTCTTGAATAACCATCTCGAAGGAGACGAGTACTTTTTACAAGAACAACACGGCAATTTGCTTTCCCCGTCGCCTCTTTTGACAGTACGAACTGATGTATCTTATCCAAATACACAAGAAAAACCCGCTCGTGCGTATCGCAATCAAGGAGCGGCTTTGTTATTTCTGATGCACATGGCGGTCGTTTTTTATTGCGCTTTACAAGGAGGATGGCCCGTCGCCGTCGAACAACGATTGTTGGGTCTTTTGTTCCTCACAGGATGCACGGCTGTCGCTCTTTCGACAATAGCGTGGTATGCTATGACGCAGTATTCACAACACTTTGTTGTCGTGGCGTTAAGTTCGACTTTTGCGGGGCATTTCTTTGCTGCCGGTGTCTTGATTTATTTTCGTTGGTGGTCGGGTGTGCTTCTAGCTATCGCATTTGCCGCGGTTACGTTAATTTACTTACGGACTGTATGGGATCGGACGCATGTAGCGGCAGCACAGTTGCAAGTTGCGCTGCAAGCCATTGAACGTAATAAAGCAGTGCTGTCCCTGACCTATTTCATATTACTTTCACTGCAATTGTGGGTGTTGATATGGCTCATGGCTTGGCTAGGATTTTATAATTTGACTTATGGAGAAAACTGTTCGGATAATAATGACAACGACGATCAAGGCTATTACTGCATAGTTCGATTGGGAGGACATGGTGGTGTTCTATTTTTCTTTTGGCTGTCTTTTTTCTGGACGACTCAAGTCCTCCGCAACGTGTTGCGTGTGACCGTAGCAGGTGTGGTGGGCTCTTTTGTCTGTCGTCCCGAATATCCAGCGGTAGGGGAAGCGTTTCGGCATGCAACGACGTCTTCCTTTGGTTCAATATGCTTCGGAAGTCTTCTGACGGCATTAATTCAAGCGTTGTATCAAATTTGCCGCATGCTTCAGAGGACGTCATCTTCCTCATCAGGAAACTTTCTCGTTTGCATCGTCGACTGTATTGTGGGGTTTTTAGAGCGACTAACGGTTTACTTCCACAAATGGAGTTACATCTACATTGGCCTTTATGGGGACGACTACTTAACCGCAGGACAGAATGTGCTGCAACTTTTTCGGGAACGTGGTTGGGATACGATCATTACCGATCAACTCGTTGTAAGAACGCTGCAGTTGTTTGCGACAATGGTAGGCGTTAGTACAGGTGCAGTTGCACTGTTGATGGGGCCGTCTTTGCATTGGTCGAAACTTGTTACATTTGCTATACCGGCGCTACTGGGAGGAACTCTGTCTTACATTTTATTTCTCAGTGTCGTCGGAGCGGCTGTAGACTCCATCATAGTTCTCTTTGCGGAAGCGCCGCTCGAACTCGAGCGAAATCATCCAGGGCTCTATCGGCAGATGGTAACAGCTTGGTCCCAGCTGTATCCCGACGAATTCCGTGCCCCCTGAATGCATCAAACAAGGTTGGATATAATGTAAAATTATATTGTCTACAACAATCGTTGCAATTGAAGACTCCGTTCATCATATCTTGCTTCTCCCGTCGAAAAGTACTAGCGAAGGAAAATGTACTTGCTAACAGTTCATCCACGACACAACTCTAGTAGGCACAAAATGTTGAAGTTTCGATTCGGCAGGAAATTGCGGTTATACTTTGTTATATTTCCCAACCTTGAATTGTTTTAGCAACGAATCTCTAATCATTGATGCAATCTTTATTGTCGTTTCTTCAGCTCGACATCTATATTGTGACGAATGAGACCCAAGTCGGCACTGACCATTGCCCACCACGCCGCTATGGTGGTGCATAAGACTAAGATCGGTGGGAAACCGAAAAGGTTTCTTTGACCGTCTAATTCTTCGACATGTAGCAAGTCCAATGTCTTGTTCAAGAAAGATACGAGGAAAGCGGCACTTCCACCGCCCCAACGATTTGCTAGTGTGTCCACGATAGGCTTTGCCTCATACCGTGCTTCGTTCGACAGCCCTCGCCATAACGATTCTCGAACAGGTTTTGCAACGGCCATGTTCATCACTTTACAGAACTCGTCAACAATCAGGAACATGTACAGATTGGGCGGTTTTCCATTGTACGCATTGTGCCACCAAGCTAGATAAAGCGCCCCCGCAAGACGTGCCATGGGCATCAGCGATAGCGTTCCCCTCGGGCCAAACGTGGCAGCAACAAAAGAGCCTGCACCTGTAGCTTGTAATACAAAAATAGCCACGGAAGACGCCATGTTTATATTTGCTAAGAAAGCTGTGTCTTCTTGAACACTGCTTTCTTTTGTACGACCTGCAACAAGCTCAGCGCGCTGAAAACTGAGGAGCACGTTGGTGCTCGCATAAAGCGCATTATAGGTGAAGATTGCCATCAATAGCCGCGAGCGAAGAATCGTTTTAGCTCCTCGTAAAAGGCGTTGTGAGAACGTATTGTCCTCAAGGTCATTAGAGTTGTTTTGTGAGTGATTGGATGAAAGGTCAGAAGCGGACTTTACCCGTGCAATGGAATTCCCGGACGCAACGCGTTTCATGGTGCCTAGCGACGACGATCTCTTCATACTGGAATCTAGGGATGTCAGGTCGTTGTTCGATTGGAACAACTGTTGTTCTTCCCAGTGTTTCTGCATTACTCGACCTAATTCTATTGATAATTCAGCTGATACCTCGAGCAAGGCTGCCGATATCAACAATAGACCGGACAGTCTGAGAAGCTTGGCGAAAATAGACGTCACGAAGCTGTAATAAGCAACGGAATTGTAAGATTGAGACAGTACTGGATACTCCAAATCGTCAACAAATACGTTTTCTCACCTTCCTAGAATGCCACCCACCGTTCCACCAAAACTGACAAGCGCCATTCTTTGAAGCCGCGTTTTAGTCTGTTCCACCACTGTCTTCTTTTGTGCAACTTCCTCATATTCCATGGCTTCCGTAGTAACGCCCCACATTAACGAAATAGAGTGCAGCTTCATCAAGTGCACAATGAGGAAGAAGGCTACATACATTGCAAGTGCCAGAGTCTGCAACACCGGAACCGGAAGATTATTTAATACAGGTCTCATCCATGCATTTATTTTACCACGGTTCTCTCCGTTCGAATCTAGCAGATGCATTAATTCAAATACAGCGGCATACGAAACCAGAACGAAAGCAAAGCAACGGTAAAATAGCGCGAGCGAGGTTCCTTGCGTTTCTCCACGAGTCAGTCCCATTTTCTTCCATAATCTCCGACGAGACGGATCTGGTGCTTCAAACAACCATCCAATTGGCACGGAACTGCAAAATGCCATAAGCATACTTAATAATGTCAGTTTCGGAACGTGGGCGACACCTATTTGCAGAGCAATAGCATCTCGCATTGGAGTCAGCACATGATTGGCACAGGTGACATGTAAAAGAGCCCAAAAGCCGATCCAAGTAGCGGTGGTGAATGGTGTATAGTGTAGCCGTAACAAGTATTTCGAGAGTGTTGCATAAAGATATGTTGACTTGTACTGCGGGATGAAAGCAGCAGAGTCATCCTCTTTCTTTCTTCGAAGAGGACTGTTTGGTTTGAGTTTCGTTGCTTCTTCTATCCTCTCCGCTTCTTGAAGCAGGGCCTGCATATTGTCCCAGCTTTTGATGGTTGGCGGTAGCGGTAGTTGCGTTTTCTCTGCTGCTTTTGCCAGGCGCTTATGATGGTCGCTGTCTCCTTCTTCAGTGAGATCCTTTTCTTCGGCAATGATGCTGGGTTGTCGGGCATGTTGACGATGTAATTGTAGCTGTTGCTTAAGCCAAGTATCTGTTTCGCTTTCGACCGCAGAAGAAGATAATAACTGGGGTTGAGAAGGCGGCATTGAAGTTGATGATGCATTTTGAGTTCGTAAAATCGATCTTTCCATCTCTAATGGAAAAGGGAGGAAAGAAGATGAGGAAGATAACTCCATTTCTTCCATTTTGCGTCGAAGCTCATCGTCCTGATTGTCGAATGATGACGTCTGATTCGATTCGAAAAGCGACGCATGCTCTCCGGTCGACTCTGAGCAATTCCTGGCAACATCATCGGAAGTGTATGTAATTGTTGTATCTGCAACAGGCGAATTTATAGTTTCATTCACTAGCGAACTCTCTTGCGCGCGCTCATTAGAGACAGTATTGTCAGGAGTAATTTTAATGAGCACCGTGTCGCGAATTAATTCCAGAGCAGTTAGTTCCTCATTCTCTGTGACTTTAGAGCACGTTTGATGTTCCACATTATCTTTTATGCGAGTCTCATCGTTTGCAATTGTGCTGTGGTGAAACGCCGGATTTTCCGGGGAAATGCTGCCCGATGTCGCGGTCGTCCATTCCTCTTCGTCGCTTGTTTTTTGCGTCGTGTCTACCATAGTGCATAAAAACCAAAAATCAAAGCGTGAATCTAGGAGCTTGAAACGCTCACAAATCATATTGCAACAGCAAAGACACTGAGTAAGGTTTCTCTCGACTAATTATGTTGTTTCGATCAATTTTTTCATTGCACCGCAAGAAGCAACTGATGTGCGGAGTATCATGTTAAAGGCTTACCGGTACTGAAACGTACGTACGTTCTATAACGAAATACGTCCAACACGTCGACCTCTTGCATTGACAATCGACAGAAAAGCTTTGAGAACGCGAGGTCAAGAGTCATCAGTTTTGAAAATAAAACCTAGTAGGTAATCCTTCATTTTAAAAGGACATGGATATTATGTGCCAGGAACGATAATCAAAATCAAAACATTACAAGAACGAATGATGCAACGGTTCCACGTTCCACTGCACCGTCAACGCGTACTGTGGTTTACGTAGCCGCCGTGGGAAATTTATCTCTGTAGGGGTACCCGGAGATTGTGTTTTCCGACATCACACAATTACTGGATTTCCAGTGCACAGATGTCAACGTTTCCTTGTCCAACATATTTGCTTCGTATCGAGAAGCAATAATCGCTTTCGATTTGAAAACAAAATGTTGATGGAACGATTGATGCAACGCTTCGAATGTCTACGTGATATCACGTAGCTCTCGTAGGGAAATTTATCGACAGAGGGAAAACCCGGATATTGCGCAATTTTGATGACACGATTTTCCGCGTCTTTTGGACACCCATGTCACCAATACTTTGCCCATTATCGCTTATGCGTGCCATGAAACATTCATCGACCTTGATCTGACAGCGATACATGAAACAATAAAAGGATACAACGCTTCCAATGTCTACGCGTAATGTACGTAGCAGCCGTGGGAAATTTATCTCTGTAGGGGTACCCGGATATTGTGTTTTCCGACATCACACAATTACTGGATTTCCAGTGCACAGATGTCAACGTTTCCTTGTCCAACATATATGCTTCGTATCGAGAAGCAATAATCGCTTTCGATTTGAAAACAAAATGTTGATGGAACGATTGATGCAACGCTTCGAATGTCTACGTGATATCACGTAGCTCTCGTAGGGAAATTTATCGACAGAGGGAAAACCCGGATATTGCGCAATTTTGATGACACGATTTTCCGCGTCTTTTGGACACCCATGTCACCAATACTTTGCCGATTCTCGCTTATGCGTGCCATTTAACATTCATCGTTTTTGATCTGACAGCGATACATGAAACAATAAAAGGATACAACGCTTCCAATGTCTACGCGTAATGTACGTAGGAGCCGTGGGAAATTTATCTCTGTAGGGGTACCCGGATATTGTGTTTTCCGACATCACACAATTACTGGATTTCCAGTGCACAGATGTCAACGTTTCCTTGTCCAACATATATGCTTCGTATCGAGAAGCAATAATCGCTTTCGATTTGAAAACAAAATGTTGATGGAACGATTGATGCAACGCTTCGAATGTCTACGTGATATCACGTAGCTCTCGTAGGGAAATTTATCGACAGAGGGAAAACCCGGATATCGCGCAATTTTGATGACACGATTTTCCGCGTTTTTGGACACCCATGTCACCAATACTTTGCCCATTCTCGCTTATGCGTGCCATTAAACATCCATCGTTTTTGATCTGACAGCGATACATGAAACAATATAAGGATACAACGCTTCCAATGTCTACGCGTAATGTACGTAGGAGCCGTGGGAAATTTATCTCTGTGGGTCGATCTTATCGAAATTTTTTCTGGCCATCTGGCCAGCCATTTCTCCACATGGCCGTCGAAATGGCTCGATGCGTTTTACCGGAAAATTTTTGCCGGCCACAAGCCATCTGAACAGTTTCTATACGACATCGTAATGACTAAGTAAAGATTTTCGTTTTTACCTTACAATTGCTTTGGAAATCAAGACACATTCTCATCGAAAGACGTCGACCTACATATGTTGATATGAAACTCATTTTGATGTCTTATAAATCATAAATACTCTCTTGTAATCAAGAATCAATCAAGCTGCATGATGAAGGGGTATGTCGCAGGAGCGAAGAGCGACCCGTTAGCGGGAACGACGAAAAGAAGCATGTAAATTATCGACGAGATCAATATGTTTATTGCGAATCAGTTGCGGTGGCATTGAACGAGGAACTTTACTCTTGCGTATCGTAGGAAGGAACACTTAGAGTCAATATTCATGTCTTATTTTTGGCTTTTCATTTATCGGACAGAGCTGTGAGCGACACCTAATCCTCCGTGAGGAGAGCGCGGTACTTTTATATGTCGGCTTATATCGCCGACGCTGACTTTATGCCCTCAATCTTCATTAATCTATTCGATAAAAATACTACCTCGAATACTTGTTATAATATGTAGTCACACAAAGTGCTTCGTGAGCGCAATATCAAAGCAGAATACTAGAACTTCCATCTTGATCGCTTTGCGATTTAATCACTAGAAATCTTGCAAGCAATCTTACAGTAAAGTAACTAGCTAGATCTTGCAGCTAGATCTTGCAATCGCGCCCCTTTCCCACATGAGGCATACGAACGACGCAAGCTCTATCCAGTTAAGTCAACAGTAGAGGCTGAGAAATAGTTTAGCTTTGCAAAAGAATATCTTGTCAAAATCTCAGGACCATTACTCTTCAGAACCAATAGCACATGTATAACGAAGCATCTGGCACAATATCGAAGAGCCCGAGATGATAGGAAGCTCCATTTCATCGTTTTTTCGCCTAAAATAGGCGAAAATAATCGAAGTTTTGAAAAACGCGGCGGCGTCACAATCCATCATTTCTTTGACGGCCAGATCAGATTGAGCGTCATAGCCGGAACCAGTAGTGAGATCCTTGTTGCAATGTTTACATCACAGAGAGAAAGGCTAACACTTGGCTCTGTTGGCGGCTGTCTAATTTATGGTCGGCCGGCGAAAAAGATTCCATCGTCGTCGTTGATTGCGCTTTTTATTCTCCCGCCCCCGCTTCCTCTTGTACGACGGACATGCCTTCTACATGTAGCTGCATATTTATCTGTATCTTTTTTCGATCACTGGTATGAGAAAGATTTCATAATTCTCAGAAGAAACAAGTTGACGGTAGACCAAGAGCTCTTTTGATCCTCCGCTTGAGCGCCTTAAAGCGCGTATCGCAAAGCCACTGACTCCATGGGATCCAACACACTTTAAAAGTATGCTTCTGAGCCTTATTGATGGATATACATGCAGAAGCGATGAAAAAAGTTGAATAATGATAACGGTCTGCAGGAGATACGAGACCAAAAGACGGTTGTTTGTCGGGAATAATATGGGCAGGAAGACGCAGTCTTTTCCCGATTGCTCCCTATAACGGATAGAACATTTGTAAAGCAAAATTCTGGCGGAAGATTCATTGATCGAAACATTTGATGACAATGGTAACAAATGGTCGTGTTGAAAAAGATGAAAAATCTTGAAATGGCCGCATGGATGCGAGATGGCCGAGAAAATGGACATGTCCAAAATCTCGTCCATGTGGCTCGGCAGAAATGACCGGAACGGTTGAGAACAGACGATTTTTGGTGGCTAGTGGCCAGATGGCCGGGGTTTTTTGTCCGACAAGATCGACCCTGTAGGGGTACCCGGAGATTGTGTTTTCCGACATCACACAATTACTGGATTTCCAGTGCACAGATGTCAACGTTTCCTTGTCCAACGTATTTGCTTCGTATCGGAAAGCATTAATCGCCTTCGACTTGAAAACAAAATGTTGATGGAACGATTGATGCAACGCTTCGAATGTCTACGTGATATCACGTAGCTCTCGTAGGGAAATTTATCGACAGAGGGAAAACCCGGATATCGCGCAATTTTGATGACACGATTTTCCGCGTTTTTGGACACCCATGTCACCAATACTTTGCCCATTCTCGCTTATGCGTGCCATGAAACATCCATCGTTTTTGATCTGACAGCGATACATGAAACAATAAAAGGATAAAAACGCTTCCAATGTCTACGCGTAATGTACGTAGCAGCCGTGGGAAATTTATCTCTGTAGGGGTACCCGGATATTGTGTTTTCCGACATCACACAATTACTGGATTTCCAGTGCACAGATGTCAACGTTTCCTTGTCCAACATATATGCTTCGTATCGAGAAGCAATAATCGCTTTCGATTTGAAAACAAAATGTTGATGGAACGATTGATGCAACGCTTCGAATGTCTACGTACTTTCACGTAGCTCTCATAGGGAAATTTATCGACAGAGGGTAAATCCGGATATTGCGCAATTTTGATGACACGATTTTCCGCGTTTTTGGACACCCATGTCACCAATACTTTGCCCATTATCGCTTATGCGTGCCATGAAACATTCATCGACCTTGATCTGACAGCGATACATGAAACAATATAAGGATACAACGCTTCCAATGTCTACGCGTAATGTACGTAGCAGCCGTGGGAAATTTATCTCTGTAGGGGTACCCGGAGATTGTGTTTTCCGACATCACACAATTACTGGATTTCCAGTGCACAGATGTCAACGTTTCCTTGTCCAACATATATGCTTCGTATCGAGAAGCAATAATCGCCTTCGACTTGAAAACAAAATGTTGATGGAACGATTGATGCAACGCTTCGAATGTCTACGTGATATCACGTAGCTCTCGTAGGGAAATTTATCGACAGAGGGAAAACCCGGATATCGCGCAATTTTGATGACACGATTTTCCGCGTTTTTGGACACCCATGTCACCAATACTTTGCCCATTCTCGCTTATGCGTGCCATGAAACATCCATCGTTTTTGATCTGACAGCGATACATGAAACAATAAAAGGATAAAAACGCTTCCAATGTCTACGCGTAATGTACGTAGCAGCCGTGGGAAATTTATCTCTGTAGGGGTACCCGGATATTGTGTTTTCCGACATCACACAATTACTGGATTTCCAGTGCACAGATGTCAACGTTTCCTTGTCCAACATATATGCTTCGTATCGAGAAGCAATAATCGCTTTCGATTTGAAAACAAAATGTTGATGGAACGATTGATGCAACGCTTCGAATGTCTACGTACTTTCACGTAGCTCTCATAGGGAAATTTATCGACAGAGGGAAAACCCGGATATCGCGCAATTTTGATGACACGATTTTCCGCGTTTTTTGGATGTTTTGAAGTAGTTATCAACTTTGACTTGCGGAAGGTTTGAATAGCAGCACCAGTTAAATGCACTTTTATTTGTCGATTGAAAGGACCAGCAATGTAACAGAACTACTTATCATAGCCACGTTGCAAAATAATTCGTAGCTAATAGTAAAATTATTGACCTAAGTGTTGGCAGTGTACAGGGGCAAGACGAGCCGGAGAAGGCGTCTTCTCGGTGTATGTTCATTGTTTGGTAAAAGGAGAGCTCAGCTTTCCAAGTCCAATTTTCATTTTAGACAGCTGTCGTAAATGACGATACCGTGCAAGAGCGCTTCGGGCTTCATTAGGATTGTTTTGCACGAAGCTCATCACGTTTTCATCGTGATGAACGGGGTTGAAAAGCAAGTTTTGCATGTCGTTCTCAAGTTGTTGCGTGATGCGTTGGAGATCTTCGGATGAGAGGTTGCCGCGCTTGTTGGGACTTTTGTTGATGCACAAGTGATCAACCATAGCATTCGTAGCGCAAGCTCTTTCTAAAATTTTTGACCGATTTTCGCAGCAATCACTTCTTCTTCGCAGTCTCGCGACGCCTCTACATCCAATGCAGCAGCATACTTCTCCCAGACTTGCTCGTAAGACATGCCTTGCGTTTGAAATTTGCCGTACTTGCGGTACTGACGAAAGCCATCGTACAACGAAGCTGCTAAACGATACGGCCAGTAGCTGCGCTCACGTGCATATAGTTTCGCAGCCACCCGTGCTTGATACGCCAGGGGAGCAAGATCTGTCGCAGCCGAGCTCCCTTGTTGATGTGAATAATAGCGATGCAATTCTAACAACGCCTTGGGTAACAAAGACTTATAAAGAAGCCGCGCACTCGATGCATCCAAGTCTCCCCAAACACTGTTACGATTGCCTCCGAATGTTTCTCGTAAAGCATCAACACTCGCATATTTCCGAGCCCATGCTTCAGCGGGTTGCCCAGGCCCTAAAAACTTCCATTCCGTTTCTTGCTTTTGTCTTAAATCTTTCTCAGTTTGCAGTTCTTTATAAAGGTCCGGATAATCGTGAAAAAGGGCCGAGAAACACTTAAACTCGGTATCATGAAAGCCTGACTCCGGTGTAATAAGCATAAGGTAACAAGCATCAACAGAGAAGGAAATCTCCCGCGAAATGATGTGCTCGCGGGAGACGAAGTTGTTCGAGGACGTTTGCAGTTTGTCATGTTGTTTCGTAATGCGCCCCTTTCTATGCTTTCGTTGCGTGGTTGCACTAACTCTGGCTTTGCTTGTCAAAAGCAGTCGAATGTAGAGATTATGAAAGGAAGAAACGAAACGAAAAGCCCGATGAACGAAGTGATGTTTGCCCGATCCGATCAGCTCTCTTTTGTCAGAATTTGAGACGGAGTTTTTAGTGAGAAATAGTTGCGGAGCGAAAGCAAGAAAATCTGCGTAGAAAATCTACTTGAAGTCAGTACCGCGTCACCACCGACCAACCAGTCAGCTCGGAATTTGATGCAGCTGTCCTCCCAGCGGACAACTGACTGAATCTGGGTGTCAACAACACGTGGTAAACAAGTGTCTTAGTGGTTCATTTACTTAATCCAAATAATGACGACCTCGGTTTATAGATAGGGAGAATGTTGAAGCGAAAATGACTGCAGTCGAAGAACTGCTTCGTCATGCTTCGGCCGGTTTTCTCCGTGCAATTGCATGGATTTTTTGGAAGTCCCCACAAGATTCAAGACTCAAGTTAGTTGCTCGGACGCGCACATTGATCGCGATAAAAAAGATCTTCAACGAAGGACCCGGAGACTGATGCAGTCACGCAACCACATCCACACTCGGGACTGGGGATTTAAAAAAAGATTTACATGAAAGCCTGAAAATGTTCGATGAGCGCCGAACGTGAAATGAGCAGTCGTCTTTATTACACGTCAATCGTTACTTGTAGTCATCAACACATCGGTACTTCGCATCCGTAGTTTCAAAGCTGTTTGAAGCATTGGGATTCGTTCAATGAAGACAGAGTGCTCCTTCATACCATCGACTTTTTTTCTTTCTGACAAATGGATACGGAGTATCGATCAAGACTACCCCGTTGAACTTTCTACCGGTCTATGCTAAATTGGTAGAATACAAAGTAGATATCAAAATCTTTTCATGTTTTTTAAATGATGTTACTACAGAACAGTGGATGCCGTCAAACAGCCGCAAATCATGTTACGTCACATAATACGGAATGGCTTAATAAAAGTCTCAAGCGATATTAAGGGTTGGTACTTTGACCACTTTGACCGTAAGGTTCGCAAACTAGATGGTTGTTATGGCTAGCTACCTAGCGTCGGCGCGATGTTTTAGATGGCTTGGAAGATTTGCGTTGCATACGGTCGGCCTGGCGTCTTTCACGAGCATTTTGTATCTCGGTATCAATCCAAGCTTCTTCCAAACAAAAGTCTTCGTCCAGCTCGGAGCGTTTAAGTCTGTGCACGCGAGGCGGTGGCATCTTGTAGTAATAGGTGGAACTCACTTCACTTGAAACCGTTTCACCATCCTCGTGTCTCGACTCTTTGCTCTTTGTACCACGGTGTTTAATGAGTCGGCCCTGACGAATAAATGCAACCCCGCGATATTCTTCTGGGACAGCAATCATGTGAGGGTCATTCGATGCTTTGACAAAGTTGTGAGGAGTGGATTGGTCCGGGGGTCGAGTCTTATTTGCCGGACTAGCCGCCACATTCTTGAATACATTTTCAAGAAGTGCATCTTCTTCATCGTCTCTCTTGCTCCTCTTCTGCCGCCTCTTGAGCTTTCGCTGAAGACGTTTCTCTTGGTGACGAATCTCGCGATCAACTTCGGCTTTCACCCACAAAAAGAATCTTTGTATTTTACGCGCAGCATTCTCTCGCTCCTGCTGACGCACTAAAACTTCAAAATCTGGGTTGTCGCCGGCGATAATATTTCGCGCCTGCTCAAAGATACGTTTGAGAACACGTCGATTTTCATATTCTTTCAAAGCCAAATACTTGCGAGCGACGGTTTGAACGACAATGACGGAGCCAATAAACTCAAGATATTTCATCTCCGCAAAAAATCGTCTGGACTGTCTTTGGATTTTGATACAGGCGAGATTAGTACGCGCAGAGTCCACAACTTGCTCTCTATAGGTCGAGCGCACCGAATACCCTCGCCAGGATCGTTGTATAGTACGAGCCGCTGCGTACTTGTGGAACGGCTTGGTGCATAGATATGCCCGAGCGTAACGTTGAATGATCCGTGCTGCAGCACGCTTCCAGAAGCAAAAGCGAATCAAATAGCCACGGACCATAGCCTGAATTTTGCTGGCTGCAAGGTACTCTTTGTACGCTATTCGAACAACGTATGCTCTCCACGAAGCTTGAATCAATTGGGCCGCCATGAATTGACCATAGGCTTTTCGGACTACGTATGCCCTCCAAGTCTTTTGTATAGCCGTACTGGTTGCGACCTGACCCTCGCCGAGAGCAGAGACTGCCAGCAAAACATTGTCGCTGGTGTGACTTGCACGCTCGCCATTGCCACGAAGAACAGCTTGGATCTTAGACGCTGCTAAACTCTCGAGATCCAACCGTTGCTTAGCAAGATGACTTCTCCAAAATGTTTGGATTTTTCGAGCCGCCAAGTAAGTCAAGAATGCTTCCCGGCCTTTTTTGTACGCTGTTCGAATCACATGGCCGCGGAAATGGGCCTGAATTAAGCGACAAGCCAGATAGTCGACGCATAATCGGCGCACAGTGGCGCCTCTCCATCTCGTTTGAATCACACAAGCTGCCCTGTTGTCATCGACCTTAGAATACAAAATTTCTTTTGCGGATTGACTGACACGTTGAGTTTGTCGTAGTTGAAACGCTTTGATGGCATGTTGAATAGCAATCACTCCCGATAAAATTGAAGCGTAGCGTTGTTTGGCCTTAAAGCCACGAAAGGTAGACTGAATTGTCATTGCACTGTCGAGAGAGATAATGAAATTGGAGAAATGCCAAAATCGCCTCCACTGTGCCTGAATTAGAGTCGCGGCTCGATGTTCGTATTTCATGATCAAGTACTCCGTCTCCGCAACGAACCGGCGCCAATACCGCTGGATTGTGACTGCTGCATCATGGCGCTGCTGCTCTTGCATGTCACGACGGCGCCTGATTGCTAACCATCTGCGTGCAACACTTTGAACAATCACAACATCAGCGATTGCAAACATGTAGTCTGCATACGCGACAAACCCTCTCCAAACCTTTTGAATCCGCACAGCAGCCTGCAGGCGCTGCAGCTTCGTCTTGCAAAGCCACATCCTTACACCTGCTTGTAGCGTAATAGCGTGCCGATGACGCAGCGTGTTGGTTACTCTTCGTGCTTTCCATCTACGAACAGCAGACTGAGCGATCAATACATCAGCCAGGAAGTGCAAGTAGTTCATTGTGCAATCGTAAGATCTCCACTGAGTTTGGATAGCAACGGCTGCCTGGTATTCACGCTCATAGCGCTTCGCATTGGCCAGTTTCTGTGCTTTTCTTCTTAGCCAAACACTCTGGATTATTATGATATCCAATAAATCAAGTTGATAGTGGAATCTTCCAATGAAAGAGCGGTATGACGTTTGGATTTTGGTGGCTGCAGCCCGCTTGACCGCTAGCTCTTTACGAACTAAAAACGTTCGTGCCACCGATTGAATTTGAATAATGGAAACCATCCGATCCATGGCTTTGTTCATTGCCAAGAACTTCCGAACTGCAGTTTGTATTATAGTGATGTTGTAAATTTTCTCGTAGACATCGAGCGTCGCCAACAGACCTCGAACATGGCGTTGGATTTCGATCGCACAACACTGTTGCAACAGTAACTGGTCTCGCTGAACACCGGCGCGATATAGCGCTTGGATCTTGGTCGCAGCATCATGTTTTACTTTCATATCTGATTGAACAAACCAACGTCGTGCACATGCTTGTATCATGACAATGGCCCACATCCGCGTCAGAGCTTCGCGGAGCGCCAAATGTTTGCGCACAATGCATTGAATAGGAATAACGGCCGCCGATAGCAAGCGCAGTCCTGCTCTTTGCATGGGGTCGTTCTCGTCGAATGACATGGCTGTAGAATGCACCTGCACAGCGCTTTCTACCGATGGCCTGCCATTTCTTCGTAAAATGCTTCTCAGTCTACGGATGTCCGAGCCCACTGACGATAGCCTTTCGGGTGCATTACGTTGTTTGGTGACCGAATCGGTCTCCAACAATGAAGTCGCCAAAATTCCGCTCGGTTCTGATCGACGATTAATTGACTTCTTGACTAAGGGAGGTTCCATGGCCTCAGACGCTCGAGAGGGTACATTCCGTTGATTGAACAAACCACGACGAGCGGCCATAACTTTTCCGTGATCCTGTCCACGAAAACGATCAAGTCTAGGCTCCGGTGGCTTGGGAACTATCGGAGAGGCGGGAGTTGCTCGTGATTTTATCGCGGGTGAAGTGGGCACAGGAGATGATCGCGGTGAAAAGCGGTGCGCAATACTATTCCGTGAAGTTCCTACCATAGTCAAGGAACTATTTCTCGATGGAGAATCACTCATCCTACGTCTTGCTGGAGAAGCATCAGCCACTTTCATCGAATGGAATGTGCTAGGTGACGGGGACCTTGTACGATGGCTTTCGGGTTTGGGTTCGGCTCGAGATTGACGTCTCTTCCGGACCATATCTTGCTTTGATATTTCCTGTTTTCTTACGTCGTCGCCTTCGTCTTCATCAGAAGTAACATCGACACAATCGAGGGCAGGATCATCGGCTGCGTTCCTTTCGCTCACGATAATATGGTTGTGAAAGTGTTCAGCGAAAGGGTCTGCAAATATTTCCAGAGTCTCCGGATCAGATGATGTGTCGAATCGGTCAGCAGTGAACGGCGATATGCTAAAAGGGTCAACCGTTCTAGGGGCGAGCGTTATTCTCTTTTTGTTTTGAAAGAAGGAAGGATTTGTTAAACCACTGACTTCTGTTTGATTTGCAGGAGAAGTGGGTCTTTTCAAGAAGAAGCCGGATGCTTCCGGAAAAACGTCATCTTCCTCTGATACGGCCGTGTCTGAAGAATAAAGACGTTGCTGCGCTGAATTTGAAATGAAAATAGAGTGATGTGCGACCTCTCGCTAAGAATGGTTGAAAAAACACCCGTGAGAAATTGATGACAAAGTCGTGTCGTTTCTCTGTCGTGAAAATACGTACCCCAAACGTGCTTCTGCTTGCTACTTGCTGTGCGAATCCACGAGATCGCTGGTCATGTTGCTTCTGCTGCCTCGCTAATATATCTTTTTCTCGCGTACGCAAAGGATCCTCTTCGACTGCAATAGGATTTTCACGTGAGCCGACTCCATCCCAGCTATCGGTAAAACGACCCTGCCAGGGATCCGTCAGATCAGCTGGAACAGCCCATTCCGTGGTGTTGATTGCTTGATTTCTTGGTTTCAAGAAGAAACCGTCATCTTCCTCTGGCCAGGTAGCTTGCGACCACGGATCCGAGGTTGTTGAGAGAGGAAACCTTTGATTGCGAGACTGAGCTGCAGCTGTTTCGTGGACTTGCTGGTTCACGCAGCTTCCCGCGGATACACTGTTCGAAACTAATTTACTCTTGTTGACTGGGAGCCCGTGATTATTATCTTTTCCGTGGCTTATTGCTCGTTCAGTACGCTTATTGCTGATAATATTTCGAACTTCGGGCTGCACGACACTACGTCCGTTGCTTTTGCTTCTTACTGTTGAACGTGTGCTCCTTTCTTTTTTGCCCCCTAGAGCAGAGAAGAACTTCATTGCTTAATTCGAGGATAATAGCAATGGCGTTTCAAGTTGTCTATTTCACTGTCATTGACTTTCCTCTTGCTTCAATTGAGGACGAGAGATGCACGGCTCCGTGAATGCGGATTTGTATTCGTTCCACACCAGCGAGAGCGATTCACGGCGACTTTCCGTTAATCAATACATAGAAAATCAAACTACTTCCTTTCTTATTGTCATGAGTGAGTCTGTGTATACTTAAACTGTTCGTTCTTAATTATTCGTAAATTTAGCGAACTAGATAGTGGTACCGGCGACCAACGGATATCCGTTGAAACTAATTTTCGATTACTTCGTCTAAATAGCACCTTTGTGAAATCGTTCAAACTCAGTATTCAGAAACATTGAATTTTCGAAATTAATAAACCTTTCGACTGTAGCGTTGAATGTAGAATTGTTTAGTGACCGAATTACACCTCAGTCCCGGATTACTATTAATCACAACCACGACCACAACTTTTACCAATTTAACTTGCCAATAGGATACTTGTAATGGACCATGTTTCACTGCTCATTGTGTCCCGTGAAAGTTATGTTTGTTGCTGGTAACACCTGTCTATGAACAAGTGGTGTTAATTTCAATTTTGCTGGACTGTCTGTGAACAAGTGGTCTTTTACAGCAAGCTTGTATGTTCACTACAAATAAAAGCACGGAAAATTCATTTGTTGCTAATAAATAAAGGACAGAAAATTCAATGGTTGCTAGTATAGAATGTCTATGAACAAATAATGGTGTTCATTACTTCAAAATAAAAAATTCTTGGCGTCTGTTCTGCCAATAGTAGTTGTTCACTACAAAATAATGGACGGAAAATTCGATGGTTACTGGTATTGGTATAGGGTATAGGCAAATAGTAATGATTAAAACACAGATCCCAAATATCTGAAATGCCCACAATATCTCCGTTAAATACAAAAAAAACGATTCCAGAATTTTTGGAACGACTGCAGTATCTTGTTATGACCCAAACTTACGATTCCAGAATTTCTGGAACAACCACAGAAATTCGGTGAGACCCAAAACAATGATATTGATTTTGATATTCCAGAATTTTTCTGGAATGACCCAAGAATCTCCGTTAGGTACCATATACCATATAACGATTCCTTCCAGAATATCTGGAACGACTAAAGAATCTTGGATGTCCCAAACTTACATTTCCAGAATATCTGGAACGACTGCAGTATCTTGTTATGACCCAAACTTACGATTCCAGAATTTCTGGAACAACAACAGAATCTCGGTTTGACCCAAAACGATGATTTCAGAATTTCTGGACTGACCCAAGAATCTTTGTTAGGTACCAAAAACCGATTCCAGAATATCTGGAACGACTACAGAATCTTGGTATATCCATACTTACGATTCCAGAATTTCTGGAACAACCACAGAATCTCGGTTTGACCCAAAACAATGATTTCAGAATTTCTGGAAATGATCACAAACTTTCCGTTTGACCCAAACTAACGGCTAGTGATGCATAATGGTGTGCTCGATGCTTGTTGTTTTCGTTGGAACAGATAGTCCGGCCGGCGGCCGGCAGGCGCAGGGCGTTTGACGAAAGACGAAAATGAACAGTGCCCGGTCGACGGGACTGATGACGTCAAAGCGACGCGACAAAGGGGTGTAGTGTGTAGTTGTAGTGTGTAGCAATGAGTTATAACAGTAGGTGTGTAACTCTGTCCTCCGTCCTCCTTTATCATGTCCTTAACCTTAACTTTTCCGCGTCTCATCCATCATTTATGGCTCTGTACGTCTCACGTCTCTATCGCATCATTGCTGCGCTACGGATTTTTGCCGCTCCGCGACCATCGCAAACTTTGACTGCAAGTATTACGTAGACCTACTCCGTATCATACTACTTGGTATTATCTTTTTGTGATTTCTTCTTTTTTATAACAACAATGTCGGTGTTACCGTCACAGACACTTGCAGTCTTTCACGACGATGAAGAATGGCTATCGCGCATCATCGCTGACGCACAAGCTCTCGAAGAGTTTCCTTCATCTGTTTTCATCGACCGTTTCTTGAAGGATCGATATTCTGAAACAACTTGCTGGACCGAATGGGTTACACAAGCGGAAGCGTACGGATTCGTCATACCCCGTGATATCTCGTTTATTCAATCATATGATGTTCCTTCGTCTGCATCGACAGAAACGCCGCTTCCTGCGCGTTTATCTGAGTCTTTGTCCGAGCGATAACGATCTTGCTGAATGTGTCTCGCGACACCGCGATAGAACTCACTACGACAACTTTGGCGACGTCTTCCGTCGATATTTCAAATGATGAGTTTGAAGCTGGCTTAGATCTTGTTTTAAAGGTAGTCGAGTGCTACCACCGTCAACGCATAGCTCGCTTGGGTGTGCTTACAGAACTGTTGCGAATCGAGCAAGCGGCTAACTCAGATAGTACCAAACAGCAACATGCTCATTCTACCCCGAGCCGCTCAAAAGCCGAAGGAATTGTTCAACAGCTTGAACCCTTCAACCTATTTGCGATTCTCCTCATGGCAGCCGTTTCACAGAAAGATAATGAAGTGCCCTCAACTTCTCTTTCTCGATCCCAACGTGACGCACTACGAGATTTGCCTAAAACAACCACATTTGCTTCTTTTATTACCAATCTGATGCAAGTTCAAAACATGTTTGCGAAAGAGCAGCAAAGCAAGGCCATGGAAGCACTCGTCGCTCTATGTTACGAGCGTGTCACCATACAACGCGCTCATTTGATCGTTTTGTCCGTAGCGTGTTCCGAAACAACTGACCATTTGGTAGGAATGTTGGGAGTTGAAGGGCTGGCACTCTGGAAGGAAACACCAGATCATCCACTCCTGCAAGGCGCTCAGGCACACGAGGAGCTAAGGGCACTCGCAAAAGTGTGGCAGCGACAATGTCTCGTATCGAAACCCTTCACGCTCATGGTGCTGGGTCTCGGTCTACTCGTGCAGGCAGCAAAATTGCCGGAGAGTTCAACTTTATTGGAAACAGCGAATGAGCAAGACGCCTTTGGTTATTTGTATGAAGTTTTGAGGCAACTTGTTCGGCCTGCTTGCTCGTCTCCTGATGAAAACGCAGAATTGGATGCGTCGAGCCTTATGTATGCTGGCATTGGGCGGGAAGTTGTCTCGGCGGCAATAACGGCATTTTCCCAAAATTTGGAAAATGCCAACAATGTCGACATCTTTTGTATGTTAGCGGCCATTATTACGCAAAATAGTCCTACCATGACACAGCAATTCTGGGTCGATTGGTCTGTCTACACAAAAATGTCCGAAGAGAGACCTTTTTGTGTGCTTTTGGATCACGCCCATCAACTTGCTCAACGAATGTACCCTTTGCCCTTGTTAAGAATGGTCACTTCCCTTGTCTCGACTGCAGAATCGGTCCGCGTCGTCTTAGAGGACTTTGTTCCGCCAAATCTATTTTCTCAGGCTCTGTTAGGCAAAGAGAAGAATGAAGACTCTCTGGTAGTAGTTATTGAGTGCGTCCGCGTATTTGCTCATCATGCTAATACTGCCTCAGCGCGGCGTTTGTTGTGTCGAGCGATTGACCCAAAGCTGCTTTGCCAAGCTGTGCTGGAGACTTCCAGCGAAAATGCCGGTGCAGCCGGAATGGAATCGCTTTCAATGCTGTTGCATGACAATGCTGAATGGACCCGAGTTATTGCAGACTCTTTTCACTGGATCGTGGGCGAACGTTGGCAAAACTTGGTGTTCCGCGGGAACCTGACCGCTGGAGCGGCCGCTCAGTTTTTGAGTCGTTTCTTTCGGAATATGACAGCGGTGTTTTTGCTCACGATACGGATGAAACGTTTGTTCTTAGTTTTTTAAGTTGCTTCTACCAGGCACTCATGACACTCGTATCATTACTGGCTTCGTCTGTTCCAGTGCTTTCGAAGCCGGCCTTGGTCGGACAGAAGCAACTGACGTACAAAAGCGCCATTTCTATAATGGAATGCGTACACACCACCTTGCAATATGCCGGGCCCATGGAAGCGCTGCACCCGTCTTTTGCCGTAACACAAGCTGTTTCTGATTTTCGTTGGAACATCATTTCATCGATACCTGGGAAATCTATCATTTTCTACGCAACAGTACCTGTCTCATTGAGCATTGCCCGCTTTTTAGATGAAGAGATCCGTGACGCGCAATTTATTCGGTTAAAAAGACATTCTAATTTGTTCCAGACTTGGCTCTCCACCGCAAGCACGGACGCTCTACCGAATGGCGAATTTCAGTCCTTAGTGATGGAGTTGCTGGAGAATTCCGACCTATTGTCCTTCGACTTTTCGGATATGACATTTCAAGACGGTGATACATTGAATATGCCCATACAAGCGGCTTCGACTGCCATCAATATACTTATTATATGGTGTAGTGTGGTGGACTCAAGGCGTCAACGTAATGCAGAGGCTGTAGACTCGGAGTACCCTCATGTTCTCTTGTCGGCACGAGGGGATCTCCCACACCTGAGCCCTACTACGTCCCGAGCAGTTACCGCGGTTTGGAATGCAGCGTCCATATCATATGCAGACGTATTTACTGGATATATTCAGGTGCAATCAATGTCTGACGGTGATACGTCAATTTCCGAGAAAGGAATGAATCTTCTCGCTGTTTTGTCTAAGCGCGCAGCATTGGTAAAGGACGATTCCTTCTTTCGAACCGTTTTAGACTCGACATCTCTTTCTGCGAAGCTCCGAAAGCAAATTGAACTCTTGTCAAGGTTTGAAGGAGATTGCGATTACAAGGTATTCACGCATGCTTTCGCTATTTTGGCTCATTGTGCACGTTTCAATCTTGAAGGCGTTACCAAAGCTTTGTCCAGTAGCTCTATCAAAACGATGCAGATGATTATAAAAAATACCTGTTCTGACTTAGTAAAGTTGAAACAACATGGGGCTGATCCATCAGCAACACACCAGAATCAACTTGAAATCGCGACAGGATGCCTACAGCTGACTTTGTCGTTACGCCGAGCAGGCTTTTGCATTGACAACAATCCCCATGAAATATATTCAGGAGTATTGCGCGATTTGCTTCATTTTCTGTCTGTCTGTGTTCCTTCAGAAGATGGTTCCATACTTGCTGGACTTCTACCCAACTTTAGGTGCCTCGCTGTGGATTTGATCACTTTCGAGCTATCGATTTTACCGGCTCATCGTATGAACGAGCAGCGAATAAAGCTGATTTCTGATTTTAACACAGTTTTTGGCCATAGTTTGTCGGGTCTTGTCACGTTGTCGAAGCACTATCTTGAACTTCGTCATCTGGATCAGCTTCTCGAAGTCTACGACCGCCATTTCGGAAAATTCGAAATTGTGCGAGGAAAGTCTGTTGAGCAAATAATGGGTTACTTCGTCAACATAGTGGGTGAAAATGGTCAAGAAAATCTCGACATGAGTTTTGCTTCGTCGTGGCTGGCTGCTTTTCTATCGGAAAACTCGATTGCGCTGAATGATCTCGCACTCACGTACTCCCGGTTTCTTAGCGAAAACTGTTTGTTGGTGTCGTGGAAGTCGCTTTTGACCTTCATGTGTATCCAAGAGGATGCCATTGGACGAGGACCTGAGCAAAGTCATGTGCTTGGAACACATATGAAACTACAGGCACTTACAGCAATGTTGCGGAATTTAGAGGCTATGGAACGGATCCAGCCGGACTTGGTGCGGGATACGAAACACAGAGTCGTTACAACCTTATCCTTCATATCATTTCATTGCTTTCACGGGGGTGAAGATTGGGCTGAAATTATAAGTCTAATAACAGCTTGCTGCCGAAAGATCGTTCAGATCACAATCAATATCTCTGCACCAGTACGTCGATATTGATCTGCATGCTGACTATCTGCTTGAAAGTTTTCGTTGCTAACACGTACTCTCTTCTTTCCCTAAAGGATGTGTTTGCCGGGATAGAGCAGTTACTCGCGTATGCTGCCACGCTCCTTAATGCGGTTCGACCGAGATTCGCCGATAGCTCTGAAACCGTTATTCTCATATCGTTAGCTGAAATTGCTTGCCAGATAGTCGAAATGATAACAGGCTACCACACATCGTCGGGAAATCACGGTAACCATATCCCATGCTTGACAGTTTGTTTATCTGTACTTGTCGCATTGATAATCCAAGACGAGCCATCCAATAAGCTGTGGAGAGGGGGAGTCCGAGTTTCGCGAGCGCATCCTCCAGCTACTCAAGGAATATGATGTGATTGAAAACTTGGCCGGTCGAATTAGTTTTGCGACAATTGATGGAAGTTCTACTGACCAGAAAGTAACGAGCCACTACAATACGACTCATCTTGTGCTTGCACTCCTCAGCAAAATCGCGAGCATTGGTGATGCTGATCTGTTATCGCTCCTCGTGCGAAGCGAGTTAGCACGTCTTTTACCTAAACGTATTCAATTTTTGACTCACTCGATTGGTTGCTTTCCCATGCGAGGGTATATCACTGACTCTAAATTATCACAAAAAGGCCATTTACGTTACGAAAGACAGTTGTCACACAATCCAAAAATCTCTTGAGCGGGGAAGAGACGATCCGCGACACAAGGTCTGGAGGGCTAGCATTAGTTTCCTAGCGGCTGGTTTGCGTTCGGCGACTTCACAAGACTGCGATGAGGCAACGCGAGAAAAATACGTCATTCTGGCTCTCGATTTTCTCTCTGCCAATGCAGAGACAATAAGAACGTGTCTTAAGCAGTGCAGTTCGATATTTTGCAACCAGGAATACCCAGTTCTCACGATGAACTTACTGGAAGAAGCCGGTCTCATTTTGTCGTTGACGGGGGAGCTTTGCTCAATTGATACACTGGAGACTTTTCAAAGAAAATACAAAGGCCTTTACAACATGTTCTTGGACTTTTGTAAAACCCTTCTTGCAAGTTTGAGTTCCTTTATTTGTTCTAGCTCAACTTCAAGGGAACTTTTCCGCTGCATCGACGAAGTAGAAGACGCTGATGCCATGGCTCTTGATTCCATCACACATATATCGGACTTAGGTATTTTGTTTTTCACATTAGCTGGCGGTATTTCGAATGCTCGCCACGAAGCCATTAGACATTCACATTTTGCGTCGGTGAGTATTTTGGATTACTGTTGCTGAGCCTGCTGACCAACATCTAACAAATTGTTCTGGATAGCGATGCTCAGCACCGGTCACTCCGGATGACGTTTCAAAGCAGGCTTCATTTCCACCCGGATTTGAGCCAGACGTGCGTTTGCGAACGAACTCCGATCCAAACTCGTTGTATTGTTTAGAGCGCAAATGCAGAGAAGCTGTAAATAATACTTTCTCGTTGCAGATGGAGCTCCAAGCCGCACGAGTTCTGTTTCATGTTGTTCATATTTTATTGCGATCTCATCCAGCTGCCACTTCTTTGGTGATGCTGTCTGATAATGCTCGACATGACACGGCGCCAATCATTCGAGAGGGATCTCACGTTGCGTTGCAGGTTGAAGCTCGATCGCCCGCTATCACACTTGCTGAAGTTGTACGATGCGACACTGTGAACCGCCGATGGGAAGTTTGTTCACGGCAAAACGGCTCTACAATTTACTCCGTAGTGTCTCGAAAACAAATTGTTGGTGTAGAGGACGTATCTCTAAGACACGCAATACTTGGCAGTGCCCCTGCCCCGCGATCTTCTGCGGAATTGGCGAAATTAGTAGGTGCAGCTTCCCTCGGACATTTAATCTTGGCTCTTCGCTGGTGTCGATATTCGGACATGGTAGAAGATGGCGACTTCGTGGCAAGAAGGCTTGCAGAGCTGTGTACATTTCTTCTAACGGCCGAAATTTCAATGCATCGTGAATCAGGAACATTATCTTCTACCGAGACTTTTTGTTTGCAGCTCATGGATTTATATGGAGAAAAAGATGATTTCGCAACGTTGCTAAAAAGATTTTTCGGGGCCATTGTTCGAGGATCGCAGAGGTCAGCTTCAACCGATTCTAAATCAAGAGGTTTGGTGTATGGCGCGCGAGCAGCTGCACGATGAATTACACGAGGCCACTCTGCGTACGCAACAGCGTGTCCACGGACGCGGACATTCTTCGATCGCCCGCAATTCTCCCAGGAAGCCCGAGTTTTAGCAAAGAAAGTATATGCGTGAAATGGCGGTGTTAAAGTCCATTAAATGTTACATTGAGTATTACAGTCATTCTTTTTCGAGCTGCTTGAATCGTGTCATCCACGCAGGAGCACCGTTGAGAAATGTATTAGACGCATCGTTGAAATCGTCGCCTTCCTGTAAGGGCTTTTCTTCATCATGCATCACGCCTGGCCGTCTCTTCAGCCACAAAGGGATTTCATCATTTATTGCGTGTGAAGCGTCATCTAGAGAAGCGTTTGTATTTTTATCCCAGTTGGCCGACGGGTCGCCATTCAGCTCGCAAAATATCCGGCTGACGGGTTCGGCGACTTCTTCTTCTTCCAATGGTGATTGAAGTGAAGTGGAACTTGTCGTCGATTGCTGCATTTCAACGTTTAAAGCCTGATCGTCGCTTACCTGCTCCTCTGCGTGCAGTATTTCCTGCCGTTTACTCAGCCACAGGGGTTTGCTAGACACATAGTCATTCAGACACGACAGTGGGGTTAAGAAAACTGGTGCCGGTTCATCATTTCTGATCGGGTTCTGTGAAAGGTGTTGCTCTATGGGAGCTGATTTTGGAACACCGGCCAGCGACTCTTGAGAATGTAAAGCGCCACAGACTTTACTGGTATCGTTAGCTGCTTTCTTCGATGCTGATAGAGGTCCATCTGTTTCGACCCCTGGACCTTCCGATCCACAATGAAGGAGCTGTTGTATTTCACATTGTTGCTCTCTTCGCCTCATAATCTCTTGTCGCTTTATCATCCATTGAGGTACAAATTTGCTGCCCGCATTTTGATCGGCATTTGTCATCCCGTTTCTAACCGTCTGCCTTATCGTAAATTTTTGGTGGCAAACAGTGTCTACTTCTCTCCCCTGGTTTTGAGCTTGACAAGAAATTATGGACGGTCGGAGCGGCTCGGTCAAATCAGAAGACTCTTGCGAGCACTTTTCGATGCACTGGGTGCTGCTTTGATTACTTTGCTCAAGCGGCTGTTCTCGTTCGCGGCCACACGATTCACCGGGAATCCATTTCCGAAGAGCCGAGATAGCAGAGTCTTGCGACTCTTCTGTACAATCGCCATTGCTTGCTTGACTCCGTGTACAAGTCTCATCGGTCCATTCACTCTCTTCCACAGATTCGTAGTCATCAGTCAATTCTACTTCGACCAGGTTGCTGGCTTCGGCACTCTCTGAGTCGGCTTCGTCAACGAAGTATCCTTTTTCTGGAACTAAATCATCAAACGTCGCTGTCTTAAAATTCGTAATCCCTTCTGAGTTGTACGGTGTAGCATATTCTGTTGCGGACTTATTTTTGGCTCTTCGAACACAGTGAAACCAAGTTACTAAACAGACACACACCGAAAGACTGGCCATGAATACAGCGCAAAGGAGAACCACAGGGGTCTGTCGTCATCGACCCTACCCGCTTGAAAGTTCATTAAACTCTCTAATTCGTCTGCGTCAGTAACAACATGGCAAGAAACTGTTGTCGAGAAAACATCAAAAGGCATTTGCTCAAGCGATGTCAAGTAGTCGGCGTAGAAAGCTCCTCCATGTTTCATTCCCTCTTGTACAACATTTTTTACCTCAGCGATTGCTGGAGCCGAAGAATCGTTTGTCGCTTGAAACAAGGCTGTTATTTCAAACTGGATCATCCGAGAACTGATGGGTTTGTATCGCTGGACCTCTAATCCCTCAAATTTAATCGTCTCGACACCTTCGAAAGTTTTTGCGTACATGTTATCCAAAAACTGTTCTGTCAAATGAACCAGATACAAAGTCTCTACTTCACTTGGCAGCTTATTGGACCGCGTGCTGTAATCAAAAGCAAGAACTTCGATCGGTCGACCAACGATGTTTATATTGCCGTCCTCTGCAAAATCAAATCGGAAATGTCTGAGTGCCGTCAAACAGGGAATACAATGCTTTGTAAAATACGGTTAATCCGCAGTATATACCTTCGTCGTTCAGTGAAAAATCTTGCGTATCGTACACCCTTGACAACACTGATTGATTTTCAACTACTGTAGTTTCATCGTTTTCGCTTCGTTTTTTGAAAGACCTTCGTCCATTCTTCGACTTTTTGCCTTCGCTGTCGTGAAGCTCCGGATGTACTTCCGCGCCTTTCGGGTGATGACTGTGGACAACTTGTTTGATAGCCTTATTACTAGCTCCTTTCGCATCGCTAGTTTCACTGTTCGGATCGTCTTTCTCTGCAGCTTTTGGATGATGACTGTGAACGATCTGCGTCTCTTTTGGCCCTATTTCTCCGACTGCAATAGATACATCAGCGTGCTCCAAATTACCATTCTTCTTGGACGACTTTTTAGACCCTTTGGCATACGAGTTAGTGTTCTTTCTCCCCGCGTCGTCTATTGCCGACGACGATTCATGTTTCTTTTCCAGGATTCTTCGAGGTGAACGAAGCGCGTAATCCCCGCGAAGAAGTGTGCTTGTTGCCGAGCCGAGAAGTGCAGCGAAAAGGATAGCAGGACATTTGATAAACTTCGATTTCATGGTGTGTATTGTAATTGATACGACTCTCGATTTTCTGTTTTTCTGTGAAAAGGATGCGCTCACATTTTGAATTGGTCGCCCAAAATTTTTTGGAAAATAGGCGTTGGAGGTTGAGTCCCTAATTTTCAAATTTTGACTACTGGTACTGGTTAATCACAAATGTCTTACAAAATGTAGGATTGGCTTCCGTTGAATAGATCTGACTATACAGTAAGAATGTCCTACTCACCAGTCGCACCCGCACTGGATGATGAGCTTCTTGCTGCGATGTTCGCCTCCTCCTATTTTTTTTACCGGAAAACACGGACACCGCACATCGTTATGATGAAGTCGGACACGAACGACTTTTGATTAAACTTAACCAAACGACTGTACATGATCATGCACTAAGAGTTCAAAAGCTCTGTCACGAGCAAAAGGAGATTATGTGCTACTTTTTTATTTATTAGTTTACGTGCTGAGCGATGGAGACCGATCTTCGACAAGAGATTGATCTCGCCAGTTTCGGTGAGCCTCCATCACGACGTCCAGCCTCGACAGTAATGAAACGAGCTGATTGATTGTGCAAATTGTGAGCAAGACTTTCAGGATCACTGCCTTTCACATGGGCTGAACGAGTCCTTCTTAGAGAACCGGGTTGTGATGCCGATTTGAAAAGACCACTTTGTTTGTGCGGATCAATTGTATTTTGGTCCGTTTCTTTCAAACCACGACGTATAGAGTTTTTCCGCGACAACAGACTGGGCTGTGGGAGGGATCTACATGAATTATCATCTTTTTGATGCCGTTGGAGGTCTCGACGAGTTTTATCGCTTCTTCTTTCAACATGGCTACTGGAAGAGGTGTAAGACCGTGAACGTTGCGGAGGTAGCAATTGTTGAGCATCCTCTTTTGGAGCTGGATCCGTTGAACGACGATCATCACCTGGATCTTGACGGATGCGGCGTATCGATGTTTTCCGGGTCAAAGATCTCTGTCGAGGTAGAAATTTGGAGAGGTTTTCCTCGTCGTCTTGATCGCTTTCTGAACCCAAAGAACTCATTGACACCAACTGGGAGAAGCTCTCCGAGAAGCTCTCTATCAAATAGGCAGCAGCATCGTCTGCATCAGTTTGAGCAAGCTGACGGGCTTCCGAGACAGCACGCGCAGAGGCTAGAGCATACATCGTTTCATCTCTGTGAATCAAGATGGATTGCTTCGCCAGCTCTGATACACCTTCGTTAGATAGCATGCGCTCTAAGCCTCTGTAGCTGAAATGGGACGTTTCATCCATTCGACCATCGAGTTTCGTCATCTTCGCCATTTCAAACATTTCGTTCTTCATCTCTTTGTACTCGGACTTTGAGAACCAAAGCGCACGCTTTTCTGCGTTGCTCGAGGCCATCTTAGGTACACTGTAGGTTCTATGGCTTTCTTCACTAAAGGACACTTTGCGGGGAACGCCAATTCTATCAGTGGATCTAGAAGAAACAGAACGAGAGGGCAGAGCTGGCCTTAAAGATAGGGAGCGAGAAGGTAGCGACTTTGGACATGATGCAAGAGAGCGACCGGCAGCCGTAGATTGACTGCGGGTACTTTGCGTTTCATTTTCTCTGGACTTTTTTCGTTGTTTTTTAGTCGCGGCTAGAAGCTGCTCAAGTGGTAGCTTGCGGCGCGACTCCATTCTCTCTTTCATCTTGCTAGGAAATCTAATGTATGTAAACACTTTGAAAATGAAGCAAAAATTTGTTTGGTTTCGGCGTGTTGCAGTGGTTATGAACAATAGGAGTAAGGTAGTGAGTTATGCTGCAAGAGAGACGAGAACTGACCGTTCTTGCGAGTTGCGAAGTGGCAACACAGGCTTTGAAGTTTGAAGCAATAAAATGACTGGGTGAGAGGTGTGATAGGTGAGAGGTGAGAGGTGTTTCAGCGAGTAATCAGTAATCAATTTTCCAATGACCGTTGTTCCTTCCCGGATCACAATTCACAATGTCAACAAACTAAGAACTAAGCATATAGCATATCAACTATCAACAAAGAACCGGATTGGCCAGTTCCGGCATCCGGTGTCTATCCGGTCATCCGATCTCTATTTTTGTACAGATTTCGGAGTAACTTCTTCTCCTTGATCCGTGTCCCGTGTCCTTCGAATCACACTTTACTCTCTAGAGAGTGAAGAGTCCAGTGCGCGTTGCGCGTATAGCCCAGGAGTGCGGACACAATAAATGAATATACGACATTTTGTATTTCGTTCAATCATTGATCATCATTGGTCATAAAATGAGTCATTTATGGTCATGTTCCACACTTTTTCATGCTTATAAAGCCGGAAACACCTATCCTCTTTATCTTTAGGTCTATTCCGTAATATCTAATTCGCAATCCGCAAATCTTTGCTCTTCGCTCAAAGAAAAACAATCGAATCTCTCTCTCTCTGGCTAGTGGCTAGCCTGTCTCTAATAAGTGGAAAAAGAGTGAATTTTAGGAATAGTCATTGTTCATCGTCGTCTTCTGTTGACTTCGACCGCTCACTAGAGAGAAATTGGTCCACTGTATCCAAGACTGGATTGTAGCCACGGGCCACGGGAGAGGAAAATTGTTGATAGCAAGCGTTTGGTGGTTCTCGAACACGAGCTTATCAATCTGGTTCCAACACACGTTTCTTCTTAAGTTTTTGAGTTGTGTTTTCGCTTGCAACCATTACTATTGACGTCGAAAACTCGTTCGGACTATTCCTTAACATATTACTATAGCTACAAATGGTTCTCCAAGACTGGGTTTCAGTCACGCGCTAATATCGGCGCCACTGCCACTGGCCCTGGCCGCGCTGTGTGACAAAAAAGTGACAATGATGCGGTGAAACAGGAGATGAGAGATGAGAGATGATGCGTGATGATTTTTATTCATCAGTTCCTGGCATCAGGCTTTTACAATACAAGGAGTTAACTTGCTACAAGCTTCTTGAGTCCTCCCTTTCCTTCGTGCCTTCTGCGAGAGCAGCCGCTACAATTATTCTTCAACAGTAAGCGTTCGCGAAGTTCGTAAAGCGATATCAAATGATATCAAATGCCTTCTTACAACATACATAAGCCCGTCCGATCTCATGAGCCAAACCTGGTTCGTATCTAGCCAATACTCTAGCCTGAATCTTGTTGAAGGGCGAACGTCTAAATCGAAAACTACATTCGCCACAACTCCGACAGCAATCCGCATCGAAATCCGGTCGACAAAGATAGTCCAGGACACGTACGACATTGCCCCGTAAGCTGCGCCAACACGAGGCCTAAAAGATCGCAGAGCGACAACAAACCAATGCATTGCGCTCCGTCCCGTCAATTCATCCGTTCCATCTGAATAATCGGAAGATCTTGTCAAATGATAATATTGGCAGCTACAGCAATCATCCCTGTTTATGGCTAGCTAATTTCCGTGGCGACGGAAACTTAAAGTCGAATTTTTAACACGTTCCGATGGACTACCGACTACCGGTCTTGTCAAATTCTTCTGTCGACAACTCCGTTTCATTTTCCTGGATTGGTTGATGTCGGCAGTTGCCTCCGACAAACTTGACTTTCACAATTTTCAAGACTCATCAAAGGATTAGAGCAGACTCCAAACGCCAAACGAAACAATTGAAAGCAAAACTATGATTCGTTTTTCTCTACTTTCCCTGACTTTCTACATGATGCTCATGCCCAACGTCGAGTCGCATGGCGGTCTCATCTCACCGCGCAGTCGTAATGAGGTGGCTCGCGAGGAAGGTTCAAATGTTGCCAGTCCTGGGGTTCCGGTAAAAGAGTACTGCTGGCATTGCTTGAACCGCAACAATGGTATTTGCGGAAAGGTTGACGGAAACGATTACGACGAATGGCTCGACTCGTCCGGAAACCCGATGCCTTGGAAACCAGAGGCGACTTACCAACGCGGCGACATGATTACTATCGAAACTGAAATCACGGCTCACCACTGGGGACACGGATGAAGCGAGTCCCCCAGTGATTTCCCCCTTGTAACAGGTAACAGCGATCATCAATCATCAGTCATCAGTCATCAGTAATAAAATGAGTCATTGTCATTGGTCATCATTGCATTCTTTTTTTCGTATGCATTAAAGCCGAAAACACCTAAAAACTAAAAATTACTCTATCAGACATCCAGACGCCAGACGTCGGGAAGGACGTTAAAATTCTGCTTCTCAGTACAAGTTTCTACGTAGAGCCTACGGCGAGGCTGAATTTTAACGTCGTTTCCACGTATCAAAAAGTCAAGTCGGCAATCCGCACGTCTTCGCTTGTCGCTTGTCGCTCGTCGCTCAAAGAATAACAATGGTGCCAGTATAATCTCTCTATCTCTAGAGATAGGACGACTCTTCTAGAGAGAAAGAATCTTACGAGAAAAGAACACAAAAGAGTCTATTTTTGGAAAAGCCTTTGGTCATTGTCGTCTTGTGTCGAATTCGACCGGTAAGCCTTAGAGGTACAGTAGCGAAAAGTTTATGTCGATTGTCCATTATTTCCAAGACTGGATTGCAGTCACGAGAGAAGAAATTATAATAAAAAAATGATGGCAAGCGTTTAGTGAATTCGGTATACCCGCTAATTCATCTGGTTCCAGTAGACGGTTTTTGAGTTTTAAAAAGCTTTTGTAAAACCAATACTATTGACGTCGAATACTCGTTTGGGCTATTCGTTAACATTTTACTATAGCTACGAAGTGTATTTCGTTTTCTCCAAGACTGGGTTTCAGTCACGCGCTAATATCGCCGCTGCTGGCCGCTGCTGGCCGCTGCGTGACAAAAAAGTGCGAGGAAAGTCTTCATGTGATGACAATCGCAATGGAAAAGGAGACGATACGAACGATTGATTGCATTGATTTTGGTTCCGCTCACCTCCAGGCTCTTGTGTCGAATAAAATGAAGAATTTTACTTGAATAAGCTTCTTAAATCCTTCCGTTCGATTTTCTGCGAGAGCAGCAGCTCCAAATTTTGTAAACATTTCAAGCCCCAGAGAGCGTTCGCAAAGTTCGGCAAGCGAAATCAATTGCCTCCTCACATATACTTAGGCCCACCCGATTTCTTGTGACAAACCCGGTTCGTAACTAGCCAAATCGTTAGCCTGAATCTTGTTGAATGGCGAACATCATAAATGGCAAACGTATAATCGCCACAACTCCGATATAGCATCGAAAAGCGGCCATGACGATAGTCCAGGATAGTTACGGCATACAACATTGCCCCGTAGCTGTGCCAATACAAGGCTTAAAGGTCGCACAGTGACAACAGACCAATGAATTGTGCTCCGTCCCATCATTTCATCCGTTCAATCCTTTCAATCGGAAGATCTTGTCAAGGAAAATTGTGGTAACCACAGCAATCGTCCCTGTTTACGGGTAAATAATTTCCCGTGGCGGAACTTGAAATCGAATTTTTGACACGCTACGATGGACTGCCGATCTTGTCAAATTCTTTTGTCGACAACTCCGCTTCATTTTTCCTGGATTGGTTAATCATGTCGGCTGTCTCCTCCGACAACCCGACTTGTCACAAATTTCAAGACTCATCAAACGACAGCACGAGAACAGACCCTTACGCCAAACGAAACACTCGAATGCAAAAATATGATTCGTTTTTCTCTTCTTTCCCTGACTTTCTTCATGGCGCTCATGTCCAACGTCGAGTCGCATGGCGGACTCATCTCACCTCGCAGTCGTAATGAGGTGGCTCGCGAGGAAGGAACAAATGTTGCCAGTCCTGGGCTTCCTGTAAAAGAATACTGCTGGCATTGCTTGAACCGCAACAATGGTATTTGCGGAAAGGTTGACGGAAACGATTACGACGAATGGCTCGACTCGTCCGGAAACCCGATGCCTTGGAAGCCGGAGGCAATTTACCAACGCGGCGAGATGATTAACATTGAAACTGAAATCACGGCTCACCACTGGGGGCACATTGAGCTCCGCGCCTGTCCCAATGGTCGCCAGTCCACGCAGAGCTGTCTGGATTCTCATCCGTTGGAGTTCGTGCAGGACGTGAATTATGCAATGCCTCAGGATCCGAAATTTCCAGATCGAGGATATCTTGCGGATCGATACCGTTCGTATAACATGAAGTTTCGCTTGCCCAGCAACTTGGTGGGAGATCAAGTTCTTCTTCAGGTACGTCGTCGTAGTTATTGCTCATGATACTACCAACCGGAACTAGCTCACGAGCTTCGTTTAACACGTCGACTGAACAGTGGCGCTACATCACGTCAAACTCGTAAGTATTCGTGTACTAGATGAACATCCATCTTTTGTCTAATCTGATTCTCAAATTCCTTCCCTTTGCTTTCATTTATTTTTCAGTTGTCTTCCTCCAGGATATGTCGACTACTATACAAACATTCCGAACGATGTTGGCCGCAGCAACCTGCGTTTGAGAGAGTGCTCGCTCCCTTATTCAAATGATGGCCTTGGCTATCCTGAACAGTTCTGGAACTGTGCTGAAAGTAGGTAGACACAATTCACACAACGAGGATAATGTCACACAAAACTTCCTAACAACGCTAAAAAATCCCTCCTTTTTTGCAGTTTCAGTGATTGATGGATCCGGAGGCTCGACGCTTCCTCGTACGCCAGTCAAAGCTCCTACAAAAGTCACCACACCGGTAGTAGCTCCAACGCAGTCACCTTCAGCGAGCCCAGAGAAAAGAGCCGTCGAGTTTCCTGACAGTGTGAGCGACAAAGGTTGCTGTTCGTTCGATTTCAAGAATTGTATCACGAACTCGTATTGGTGTGGAACGACGAAATCGGATTGCCTGAGTTGTGAATCCAAAATGAACTGGCTTCCGAGCGGCGCCCTTGACGATCAGAGTTGCGCTGCCCGCTACCAGACTTGCACCGATCAAGCATGTTGCCCTGGATTGATTTGCGAATATAAAAACGCCTTCTATTCGCAGTGCAATGCTCCTTAAGATTGTGATTCCCTGTGATTGATTTGGCACGAACCGCTCCCAAAGCATATTTCTTGGTAGCCAAATAAGTGTTCTATAAAAGCAGTCACTATTTAGTGAACACGTAAAAGGTAGGGTTTCTTTTCGCCAAGCGCAAAGCCAACTACTATTGCGAGAAAAATTGCATTCAAAGTTGATGATATATTATTATTAATTAAAAACTATGAATGAGATCATCGTTGAAGGACGATGCAAAGTTCATGCAATGCGAGCCGTTTACGAGAGCCGATAAAAGTATGCCGTCTTCTATCGAGTTGCTGTAACCCATATGGATACAAGTGATATGAATTAAACTTTCTGAGGACGACGACGTCCACGCGTTTTCGATTTTGGCGGAGCACCAGACATGACCGCAATTTCTCTCGAGTCGGTAGTCATACAAGTGAGTTCATCTGGTTCGAAGCCGAATGAGACGGCGCTATCGTTCATAAACGAGTCATTCATCTTTCCCAAAGCTGCTCCGAGCGAAGGCTTTGTCGAGTGGCTGGTCGTTTTGCGGCCGCCTCGTTTGCTAGAGGGCTTAACAGGATTGGAGACGCCCTTGTCGAGTTGCGGCCCTAAAGAATCATTTGTCACTATCGACTCATCGCTTGCATGAATACGAGGGCCTTTTCTGTGGTTCTCTACGAAGTAATCAAGCGACATGGAGGAGTTGTTGTTTACCGCAAAGTTCATTGTGAATGTAGTAACGACTGGAACTAAATAGTCGTTTCTTGTTGCTTTTGGTTGTTGTTGTTTTTGTTTTTCATTGCTTCGTGAGTTGGGTTTCTCGTCCGTTCTCGACACTCAAAATCGGTATCGTGAAGGGCGAAAAGCGCTAAGTAGAAAATATTAGTTGTGAAAGTCATTTCAGCTTTACTGGCTTACGGCGTCTTAATCACTGGGTCATTTGTCATTTGATAATCTAAAAGTACTACAGTAGTACATACACTAACTAAACAGGAAACCAAGACTGTTACTATATTGCCTCAGTCCCATTACGATCAGGAGTTTGTCTAATAGAACTCAATCAACCATACAAAAACTGTCCATCTATTTCTTTCTACTTATTGCTACTTAAGCCCGTGACCTCTATCTCGAAAAACCGTTATCCCTTAACCCTTACTGTGCATCTTCAATTTTCGTCTCCGTTTTCTTTTGGCCTCACGTCTTAAACCGTGCGTACGTCGAAGCTCGTAGGCCCCAAAAGAGGCCTTTTCTGAATAGCCACTGCAATCCGCAACCGACCGCCGCGTCTTTTTTTCGATGTTGCGTCGCTGTTGCGTCGACGACGATCGACGACCATCGACAATGCTCCTTCCTTTCGATTATTATTTCATTCTTTCTCAATCGAAAACTTCATCAATAAGCAAAGATGGAAGCAATATCTTTAACTGGTGCTACGATGGTCTCCAACAGCCCCACAGACCCTTTAGCTTCGCTTTTCGAAGGCACCGATAATTCGAACGGCGTCTCCGGAGCAACTTCTCCCGATGCATGGCTTCATCCTGCTGTGGAAATGACAGCAACGGCTATAGCAGGACAAAGTAATCATCATCATCATGAAGATTGCTGTCACAATAAGCCAGCGCCGATTCTCTGGCAGCCAGCACTGCATTTGCAAACCTCCCGCAGAAACTTGTAGCATCGTCATCGAGCGAAGACATTCTCAAAGTCGTCTGGCAGTTAATTCGATTCGGAACTTTTGCGCAGTTTAAACAAGTCATTGATGCGTGGAGTCAACAGAAAGAAAACGAAGGTGAAACAGCGCCACAGGAAAGCGTTCATGCAATTGTACGCGAATGTCGTGGTCCGGCAGGGCACACTCTTTTGCATTGGGCTACAAAGCGATTTGATGACATTCAGTTTGTTCGCTTTTTTGGTTCAAACGGCTAGATGCGATAATCTACCTGCAGCAGACAGCACGCAAATGACTCCGCTTCACTGGGCTTGCACGCTTCCTTTCGATCAAGTGACGGAGATGCTGGATATTTTTCTGCAACAATTTCCAAAACAGATCGAAGCAAAAGATTCCACCGGTTGCACTCCACTGTTAATTGCAGCACAGCACGGACAAGTTGAGATTGTGGCGTACTTATTCTATAAAGGTGCAAGTTTGCAGGCTACGGATCATCACGGGGACTCGGCGGTGCACTGGGCGGCTTACAAAGGCAGTGATACTGTTTTGGGATTATTGGCCTACTTTGATCAAACGCGACATTGGTGGACTTCACCTGATAACTACGGTCAAATGCCGCTTCATTTGGCGGCTTTGAGGGGTCATGTGCGAACCTGCCGCTTCATTCTGAAGCAAGTCGCCGATCCGGCCTTGTGCTTGCAACACAAAGACACCAATCAACGAACACCGCTCGAACTTGCTAGACACAAAGAACAGGCTGCAGTTGTTGTCTTCTTGCATCGTGCGCAAGTGCCACGACATGTGTGGCTGCGTCAGAAATCTGTGAATTGGTGGGCTTCGAAAGCAAGGCAGTGGTTGCAGACCTTCTTCTCGAGGCACGAATGGCAAATATGGCTGGGGTTGGCGCCAAGCGATCAAGATGAATCGCCTCTCTTCCCATACTATTATGTCATGGCGCACTGTTTCCTCAATGTGATGTTCTATTTTTCGGTTTTCATGCCGCTTTTTCACACGGAGCGTGGGATTCTGTGGGACTGGATGGGCGGGCACATTGTCAATGCGCTTCTGATGGCTTCCTGCATCTATTTTTATTTTCGAACCACTTATACCGACCCGGGAAAATTGACCCAGAGACATTCTCGAGTTCAGTATTGGCGTGATTTGTATGGAAAGACACTGGAGAGCTACGCCACGCAACCGAAAGCCAAGCGGCCTCAATTGTGCCATTCCTGCCACATTGCACGCCCGCCCCGTTCAAAACACGATCGCTACACCAACGCATGTATTGAGGTGTTTGACCACCATTGCCCCTTTGTTGGTGCTAGCGTGGGTCTCTACAACTATCGATTCTTCTTTCTGTTTTGCTTGACAATGATGCTATACTTTGTCGGATTCTGGATCATGTTACTGACTTGGTGGTTCCGTGTTGACAATCCGCCTGTTTCCACATTACTGTTTGGGATGTTCTTGGGTGTACATGGAGGGTTTCCGGCAGGCATGATTGTGTATCACGTTCAGCTCATTGCGGCAAATCTAACGACGAATGAACACATTGGTACCACCAAGTATGATTACTTGTGGCAAGTCAAAGATGGGATGAGAAAATACAACAATCCATGGGACAAGGGGTTTTGGGAAAACATCCATGATAGATTTTTCCCGAGTGCATCGTCCTATCACGTGGACACAGAATCAGAGATGCAGTTGTTGATGGCAACAGAGGAGACTGTTTGAGGTTTAGGCTTTTTCAAAAATTGTGCATGCGTCGTGACAGTTTTAAAATGATAGGTAGCAAAGTTGACATCATGGCAAAATTTTTGATAAAAGGGTATATGTAGGCGTCGTTGATGTCATGGGTTGCAGCATCACAGCTTAGATTTTGAATGAAACAAGTTCTGGTTCTTAATAAGCAACTAAGGTAATGAATGAAAGTTGGTTCAATCTAAATATTTTCTGTTGTTTCACCATACAACGGCATTGCGCCATGGTCGACTTTGACTTCGAGCGTTGTGCTTGGTACGCTTGACAATCTTTGGAATTCGTCTATGCAGCGTCCATCGTCTTGCTCGTTCGTTTGGAATTTCTTGGAATGAATCTTTGGAAATCGTATGTCCGTTGTTCTAGCATTCTCTTTCGTTGTTTTTTTGTTTTTCGATTATCAAAAGACGAAAACGCATGACCGCGCAATGGCGATGGCGTGCATCCAGCGTCAAGATGATAATATCAGCACTATGAAAGAGCTTCTGTCTCTCTTTTCTTTCTACAATGTATAATATGATTTATTACATTATACTACGAAAGATTTTGTTAGAAACGCGCCAGTGTCTTTTCTCCAGTGATGCCGAAGAGCGTTAAAATACACTGCCGACCATAGGGTTCAAATATTGTCGTCCGGGGGCCACTTTTCTCAAGTTTTAAGAGTTTCTTGGAATGAAGTCTACGTCATGCCACGATTTGGATTATCTTTGGTAATTGTATGTCTGTTGTTCTAGCATTTTTGTTTGTCAGTAGTTGCTTTTCATTTTTTGGTTATCAAAAGACAAAAGGCAGCGTGGCCTTTACAGCAACAATGAGCATCCATCTGTGTCAAGATGACAATATCAGCATCATGAAAGAGCTTTTGTCTTTCTTTTCTTTCTACAATTCATAATATGATTTATTAGAGCAGTCACTATCTCCTGTTTTTGTAGAAACTCGGTTCATTCTTCAAAATTGAAATGAAAATGCCCCATAACCCATTTTTTGTCAAAATATTGGTCGTCACTATCTCCCAACGGCGAAAGAAACAATCAGACATGTCGTAGCTATTCTGAAAGTATTGTCCAATGTTCATCCACCCCCTTCTCAAATCTGAATGGAAACACGCATTTCCATTGATCACAAAAAACATGAAGTCGAAGAGTCGCGCAAATTGTTAAAAGCATCAGAAGAGGAGGAGGATGATTACAAATTATTTGCAGCTGCACAACAATCTATTCAAGCACAAGCTATGATTATTGATGAGCTTGCCGCGCCTTCGGAAGATGCAGAAATGGGCAAAGATGACAATCGGAAGCTTCCACGGAGAAAGCGTCGCATTTTTAATGCTGCCAAAGTTTTGCAAATGATTTATCACCATTATACCGGTCCAACTCCTCTTTTTGATGACAGACATTTCGCAACAATGTTTCGCATTTCCCGCCAGCGATTTCAATGCAAGATGGAGGATTTTGCGGCATCGGAAATTCCTTATTTTCAGCTGACGCTTCCGACGAATTCGCCCGTCGTTGAAAGCAAAGCTTCTCTATTCATTGAAGACCCTGGCTTTTGGCGCTTCAGTTCATCAATTCTCAGACTACTTTGAGATGTTGGTAGAGGCATGCAGACAGTGTCTATTTCAGTTCGACGGCGCCATGCGCAGAATTTATACTGCTGAGTACCTTTGACACCCCACCGCCGATGACCTTGCCTCCATCACTTCAACTACATAAGAGAGTACACCATGTTGATGGCATGTTCTGCAGTCTTGATTGTACCCACATTGTGTGAAAAACTGCCCAAAAGCTTGACAGGGCTTGTACAAAGGCAAAGAAAAGAAGTGCACCATGTGTTTTTGTCATGCGTCGTTTCGCTACCCTGGAACCGTAAGCGGCAAAAGTATCCTTCAGTTTTAACTTACACTTTTGAAAACTTACGCTTTTGCACACTTACGGCTTTTGCAAACTTATGCTTGTGCTTATGAAAACTTACACTTTTGAACACTTACGCTTTTTGAAAACTTACGGCTTTTGAATACTTACTCTTTAGCAAACTTACGCTTTTTGAAAACTTACGGCTTTTGAACACTTACACTTTTGAAAACTTGCGCCTTTGAAAAGTTCGCTTTTGCACACTAACACTTTGGAAAACTTACGGCTTTTGAATACTTACGGCTTTAGCAAACTTACGGCTTTTTGAATACTTACGCTTTAGCAAACTTACGCTTTTGAAATTTTACGGCTTTTTGAATACTTACGGCTTTTGCAAACTTACACTTGTGCTTTTGAAAACTTACGGTTTTGCACACTTACGCTTTTGAAAACTTACACTTTTGAATACTTACACTTTTGAAAATTTACGGCTTTTTGAATACTTACGCTTTTTGAAAACTTACGCTTTGATAACTTAAAGCCTTTGCACACTTCCGGCTTTTTGAAAACTTACGGCTTTTTGCGCCGGCTTTTTGAAAACTTACGGCTTTTGAAAACTTACACTTTTGCAAACTTATGCCTTTGCACACTTACGCTTTTGCACACTAACGCTTTGGAAAACTTACGGCTTTTGCACACTTATGCTTTTGAAAACTTATGCTTTTGAAAGCATTTTTCACATTAGCGGAATTTTCCACTGTTTTTCTCTTTTGTCACAAATATTTTGATCCGACCTGGCACTTTGCTGAGTAAGTTTTAGGACATGAGAGCCCTAGTGCTAGTAGAGGGCAAGTCCAGAGCCCGTTCCCAATTAGGGGGGAATCGTCTTGGCATTCCTTCTCTTGGATTCCGGGGAAGCATGCTAACCGACCGAACCAGGGAAAGACTCATCCGCGCTCTTATGAACCCACAAATCTTTGAGTAAAATGGCTTGTTCCACTTCCGCTGAAGTTTCCTTGCAAGTTGTCTCAATGCTGAAATAGCTTGCTGTACCATCATACTGTCAATGGAGAAGACCAAGGAAGTGAAATCACGTCCATACAAGCTCTGCTTTTCACGCTCTTGAGAAGCCAAAGGTTAGGGTTAGGAATTTGGGAATTGGGATATGGAACCTGGAACCTGGAAAAGGAAAGCGTAGAAGTAGGAAGTAGGAATAAGAGAAGTGAAAATGTAGGAAGTAGGAATAGAAGAAATAGGAATTTAGGTAGAACTAGAGGTAGGGAAAAAGGAGAAATAGGAACAGAAGGGAAGTAGGAGAATGTAGGGGAAGAAGGAAAAGGAAGGGGAGGGAAGGGGGGAGATAAGGAAAAGAGGAAGGGAGGGGAAAGGAGGAGAAAAGGGAGTGTTTCGGGTTTTGAGAACCAGTGTGACGGTTTTGCAGTTGAAAGAAAATTGAGTACCGGTGTGCTGCGATTGTCGCAGTCTGTCTGTCACTCGGCATAGAACACGGAGAGAAAAAGGAGTACCGGTAGGATACCAATGACGCGGACGTCTGTCTGTCACCCCTTCATGAATATTCTCATTGCGATGCAATCTGTCACCCCTTCATGAATATTCTCATTGCGATGCAAGAAAAAAAGATGAAAGAGTTGATGTTTAGGTGAGAAAAGGTAATGTGGAAGTATCACTCATTAGTAACTTGAGGTTTTATTTGATAAAATAGAGTGTTGATGACTTAATGAAAAGAAATGAGGAGAAAAGGATGCCGTTTCATTGAGTTATGGCCAAAAAAGCGATGGTATTTGTTGTTTGCAACTCATTGTAATGAATTTTCCACCAAGCTGTGATTCAATGATAGCGGGAATTCTTGTACTGAAAAATCTTGTAAAGATCACTAGATTCTATCACAAAGAAGGGGTTGAATATGGTTCAATTTTGAGCGAGAAATCGGTGTTATAGTGACTTTTTGTTGATGTTGGAGGTTATAGAAGCAATTTTTTGGCATGCCGAGGACCGTTTCTTTTCAAGCTTTCTTCATTGATGCAATTTAAATAGTAAATAAGAGTTTATGAGAGAGAAATCGCACCGAATGATATGAAGTTGGTGTATTTATTGACACTTTAGTTCTGTAGAAATCCTTGTTGTGCTCATTGGGTAGGGGGGAGATAAGGAAAAGAGGAAGGGAGGGGAAAGGTGTTGGAATTCACCCTGATCTGCAACGCCCGATGGTATTCAACCTGGCCAGACTTTCAGTTGGGATCGGTAATAGAGTAAATAGGTCTAGCGATGTTCTTTTAACTGGTCTTGCTTATCTTTATCGTAGACTGGATTCATCCGAAGAATGCGGTCTTCCGACCAGCATCCACATCGGCTGAATTGGCGTTGAGCTTTCCCAGCCACTAGATCTGCCCAGGTGACCAGCACTGGATTCATCCGAAGAATCACGGTCTTCCGACCAGCATCCACATCGGCTGAATTGACGCGTTGAGCTTTCCCAGCCACTAGATCTGCCCAGGTGACCGGCGTGGCTGGTCTGCTGCTACCTGTTTACTGTTTCCTTTTACCCGCTTACTAGGATCTTGTCCCTTTGCCTCCGGCTCGCCAATCCGCGGAGCGTTAGTGATTCTGATGACGTCCGTGAAGGCGGGATTCCGGTCACTCGGGAGTACAGCCCAATATCGTTCGACATTCCAACACGGCTCTCTCGACTTGATTAGGCGGGATCTCGCGTAACGAGGTCGACATGCTTATACCCTAAAATGACATCACGGAACTTTCGAAACAAACCACCATTCAGAGGTTTAGGTGAAGAAATCCGCCAACATCACCAATGTGGGACAATGCGGACCCGGATCTCCATGTCAGTGGTCCTATCCTTGATCCAAAAATATCGAATGTCAATATGTCGGGATTTTTGACCCGCTGATAACCTTCCATTGGTCTCCCATACGAATTCGCTCTCGTTGTCCTGTTCAAAAACTATCTCGGTCATCTTGTGTCCCTGCGGCTTCCATGAATAATTTCACCCAAATTGTGTGTGGCAGATAGTCACTTGCTCCCACTAACTCAGCTTCCGTCCGAACTCCTGGTATTCAGCTTTTGCTTTGCCGATTTACAAGCGAGACCTCCACGTCCGAAGAAGTGATTCCTCCCGTGTGACTTTTCATGTCTGGGTGTACGCGAACGCTGCATCCACCCAAGACTGCATTTTGTTCAAACTGTCAAGCCCATCGTATATGTCAGATCTAGCGTTCCTTTGACATACTCCAGTACCCTTTTGAGCTTAGCTCGATCTTGTTGGGTACTTTTGGTTACTTCGGGTGCATAGAAAAGATACCGGGAGCAAAATGTCCATTCGGGCTCTCACTGCGACTTAAAGAAGTTTTGCTACTGCAGCGAAAAACTTGAAATCGTCCCCTTCAATGCCGGCTGATGCCTGCGTCTATGTCAAATAGGCTACTTCTTGCCGGTGTTGTTGCCTCACGCGTAATATCAAGCTTTGATTCGTCTATGCTCTCTTGTAAGTATTCCCTCATCTGCACCGTCCGCGGTATTGTTGGGTTGAAACTCTATGTTCATACCTAAGAACTTGTGTCGCGAACCACGGGTGACCGACATTTTTCGAATCGACTTTCAATCTCCTCTATCCGCGCTAGTCACTCGGCAGGGTCAACATGGGAAACCTTCATATCATCGACATACCAAGCGATTGTGCACTGTTTTCCGTTGATCATCTTATTTGCTATGCAGGTATCATAGGGATTGAGTTCAAAACCCATGTCCTGAAAGCGCGCCGGCAAACATTTAGAGTACCATAGTAAAGCACTACACACACATCCATACAGCGCCTTCAGCAGTTGTACGTACAACACCCTTTTTCCTCGCCGACAGCAACAAAAGCTTCGTACTTCGGATTCATTTTGCACATGATGTCTACCGACTCTCCGGTGAATTTTAACAAAGTGAAGTCCTTCATATTCGCTTTTAAATCGCCCCACAACATCCGCTATGGCAGCGTCCGTCCTTCGTGGCGTCAACAATCAACGACAGTAACAAGCATCCGTCCGAAGCGATTAGGCGGCGCCCGTTCGCGATTTGTGGTACATATCCTTCTGTACACTTCCGTCGGCTACTGTTCTTCCTTTGATGCGTCCGTGGCGCTTTTTTGTGACCAGGTTGATGGCTCGAAGTGCCGATTTCTTTGGGCCCGCGTCAAATTTTCCGCCCTCATTGCCATGAAGACCTGTTCGAGGTCGTCGAGTTGAGCAAATTCTTTCATGAGGGCCTGCACCGCGTCCTCGCCGTACAGTTTGATCGCCGCTTTTGCGGTCAATTGAGCGAACACTCGTCCAAAGATGATTTTCTGCAGCTGCTTCATGTTCATCTTTCCTTTCTGTCCTTCTTGGTCGATTGTGTTCAATGCCGCCTGGACAAGGATGGTTTGAAAAAGAACCGTCCGGGGTCTCGTACGCTTTTGAACTGTGCGGTTCATCCATGGACTCTGCTAGTCTTGTGGGAGCGCGGAGATTTTCGCGGTTTACGCCCAGGTTGTATCGTGCTTCCTGTATTTGTGGAGCCGGGTTGTTGTCTGTTTCTCTTTGTTCTTAGTTGTCAAAAGCCGCTCCTTCTTCTGCACCGACTAAGTGTTCAACTTCTTGGTGCGTTTGATCTTCGTTGTTTTCAAATTCTGGCTCCTTGGGCTTCGAGCGCTTCTTGATTGATGTTTACTTGGTCTAAAAATGCTTCCTCTTGCGCTCCTTGCGGCGCATCGATTTATTCATTAATGTAGGCTTCGAGTGTTTGACCGCTTCCTCGTCAAACATTGCCTCTTCTGTCTCGCTTTCATGATCATGATTGTGTACTGCTTCGTGCATTTGATTGTGGTCTTGAGTTTGCGTCTCCGTTTTCGTATTCATTTTAAGTCTTGATTTTTCTTGGTTGTGATTGTCTTGGTTGTCTTGGTTCTCTTAGTAGGCAAAGAAAAGGTTCTCCGCTCCTTGATCCAGATCATGTATTGGGAATGGATCATCAATTTCGTCGGGGAAAAATTAAGTAAATTTGGTCGGGATCTCCCCATTCGACAATTAATCCCGTGGTTTGAATAAGTGGCTGATTGTCTGCAAGCTCGCCGAGAGCAGCCATTGCGCAATAACTGGGTCGCGAATGGGGCATATGGTCCACTAGTGGCGAACTATGACTTCCCCTGATGCCAAGGAGAGGAAATAGTAAGCGCACGCCCGTGGTTACCAGTCGGTCCGAGTGCTATGGCGCCATGAGTCGCGAGCGGGGTGTGTTGCTGGGGAATTCGGCCGAATCATATACTTGCAGCGTAGGCCCCAAATTCAATCCGCATCGTGTTGTAATCCGGGCTCCGGGGACCCTGTCATGATAGTTTCTGGGGATAGATGCGTCCCGGAGCGCCCGTATTTCCGCGGAAAAATGTTCAGCAGATGGACAGCGTTCATCATGAGGTGTTGGATGAAAACAACAGGGAGGCGGGTGTCACGGCAGTCCGTGAATGGTTATGCGTGCCCGCTCCTTGATTGTCGCGATTAGACCGTTCGATCACCGGGGACATGTGTGTTTGGGCGGCGATGTCAAGTCTCCACGGGACCAAGATCGTCGCGCAAACATGCAAAGTCGTTGTCCCCGTGAATTGCGGTAACAGGGAGTCCCCGTCCTTTATAAATCTCGAGAAGACGGCGTAATTCCTTTAGCATGGTGGCTTTTTTGGCAATTGGAGCGCGGGTGCTATGGTTAAACCATCCAATAGTGCGCGAAATGGTCACCTTAGGGTTAGGGTTAGGGTTAGGGTTAGGGTTAGGGTTAGGGTTAGGGTTAGGGTTAGGGTTAGGGTTAGGGTTAGGGTTAGGGTTAGGGTTAGGGTTAGGGTTAGGGTTAGGGTTAGGGTTAGGGTTAGGGTTAGGGGTTAGGGTTAGGGTTAGGGTTAGAGGGTTAGGGTTAGGGTTAGGAGTTAG